>OZ034807.1:55505609-56874028 GCA_964028335.1 Altica lythri
AAGGTTTTGTGTTGTCGTTGTCGAATTAGTTTTTACGTTTAAGTTTGTAGGAACTAATTTTGATAATAATTCAATTTGTTTGTTTAATATTTCGATTTTATCTCTTAACTCCTCTATCAAAATATCTTTCTGTCTTAAGATATAGGAGAATACAACGTTCCAGTTGTTTTGTCTTCTTGATTGCCAATTACCTCAATGCCATCGTAGAATTCACTATCCGGAGCGTCGGTGTTTCCATACTCTTCTAGTTCTCGGCATCTTGATTTTACCAGTAAAGCACAGCACAAAAAACTAAAGATTGACGATATCATGTAGGCTTAACATATACACTAAACCATTTATACCATATCTTTTATTTAAAAATGATATATAATAAAATTACTTAGACGATTAAAAACACGTCCGCTCGCCACGACAGTTCAACACAATTCTCAGTGTGCCCCCGAAGATACTATCAACAGTCACACAACACAAACATTGGTCATTCGAGCCGGATAAGAAATCTAAATATTAGAAATTAGAAAACAGTACCGGCAGCCATAACGCATCTCGATAGCAGTCAGAATCAGCACCCTGCAGCGAGACTACAACGAAGACATCACACAATCAGGTCAGATCATCTCTTTTTATCACGTAACCATTACTATTTGCCTTCCTTTTTCATTTTCAACCACTTCTGCTACCACTTGTTGTTTTTAAAGTATTTTACAAACTTTAATTCCGTTTTTTTGAATGGTGTTTAGGCAGATTGTATTGGCATTTATTTGGTTTGATTATATACTTACAAATACAATAAAATATTAATCACATACAAGTTGAATACAATAAATTGATACTGAATAATTTCATGAGATCACTCGACTCGTTATTTTACGATAATTTCATAATTTAACTCGACTCGTTATTTTACGATAATTTCATGATTTAACTCGACTCGTTAGCTTACGATAATTTCATGATTTAACTGGACTCGTTATTTTACGAGAATTTTTATGATATAACTCGACTCGTTTTTTACGAGAATTTTTTGATATTCACTACCTACTCGAATCACAAACTTTACGATAAGCAGTACATAAAAAACACGAATTTAATCAAATTATCAAATATCGAAAATAAAAAACAAGCTTCTCTCGTTTTCACTTAAAGTTTATTTAATTTATTACATTTTAGTCCTTTTTAATTAGTGGAAATATACCTATTTTTCAACAGCAGTCAGCATGTTTTTGTTTAAAAACAGACCAAGAAATAAATTTAAGTAAACAACTCGAAAGGTTTTGGCTTTTAGAGGAAATTCCTCGAAACTTTAAAAATATATGGACAAAGGAAGAGCGTGAATGTGAAGAACATTTTTGTAAAAATGTGGCCAGAGATGACACAGGTAAAAAGAGCTTTAAATAGACTTTACGCTCTGGAGCAAAATTTAGCAAAAAATCATGAATTAAATAATCAGTATCAGTTATTTTTAACTGAATACGAACAACTTAAACACATGACAGAAATAGATAAGTCAAAGGATTCTGATTCAACTAAATATTATTTACCGCACCATAGTGTTTTAAAACCAGATAGTGTTACTACTAAGGTAAGAGTAGTGTTTGATGCTTCGGCAAAGTCATCTTCGAATTTATTTTTAAACCACATATTAATGGATGGTCCAGTTATTCAAAATGATTTATTTTCTATTTTAATACGTTTTCGAAGACATGAAGTAGTACTTATTGGTGATTTGACAAAAATGTATAGGCAAATCCTGATACATCAGGATCATAGAGATCTTCAACGCATTGTTTGGCGCAATAATCCGAACGAAAATGTTAAGTATTTTGTTTTAAATACCTTGACTTACGGAACTAAACCATCATCTTTTATTGCAACACGATGTTTAAAGCAAATTACTATTGATAATTGTTGTAACCATTATTATGTTACGCCACTGCGTTTAATTCATGCGTCGACCTGCGCGCACATTACACACTCAACAGCGGTGAGAGACATTATTCGGTTGTTAACAAAAACACATACAGTCCATTATATACAACGTTTGATGTATTTTGTAAAACATTCAATTTGTTTTTTATTAAAGTTTGTTTGAATTTAACCTGTGTTATTTTCGTCAAGAACCAACAACAAATATAAAGTCTATTTCATTAACAAATATAAAGTTGGTACAACCCAACATATGGTCCATCTTCGCTGGATGATTAACTACAACAAAGAATAACGAGTACTCGGAACAAAGAGGAAACAAAACATAGAACAAAACAAGAACTACACACACAGTAAGTCACTCTCCTTATAACATATTATCCTACATTTGTTTACCTTTATATTTGACACAATAAAGTTATAAAATTTAGTTTAGTAAATAAAATAAATCACTATAATGTCCGAGGAAGACGAAAATCAATTACAAAATGGCGGCCAAGTCACAGTGGCCGATAAGTTTTCAATGTTTAAGAAAAAACGAGCAGTTATTAAATCAACTGCTACAAGATTTCGAACTTTCTTAGACAATTTCAAGGTAGACCTTCACGAAATAAATGAGTTAAATGTTAGGTTAGAACGCATACGTGGACTTCTTAATGATTTTGAACTAATTCAAATGGAAATAGACTTGTTAGGTATAGACACAGCACAACAAATTGACGAAAGAACTGCTTTTGAGAATGCTTATTTCAAATTATTATCTGACGCAACGGTTTTAATACAAATCGCGGATAGCAACTCGAATCTCTCAAGGTCGACAACTCCGCAATCAAATACAAGCCCTTTTCAACAAACCAATAATAACAGTATTATAGGACAGGTTAAGCTCCCTAATATTAGTTTGCCAGAATTTTGGGGAAATTATGAACACTGGGTAGCATTTCACGACACGTTTGTGTCTTTAATTGACAATAATGAACAGCTATCTAGTGTCCAGAAATTTCATTATTTAAAAAGTTGTTTAAAGGGAGAAGCGTTACAAGTCATTCAATCAATAGATATTTCATCTGACAATTACGTTATAGCATGGACATTGTTAAAAGAAAGATTTGATAATAAAAAACTAATTATAAATTCACATATGAAATCGATTTTTGATTTAAACTTGGTTAAAACGGAATCACACGTATTGTTACGAAAACTATTAGATGGTTTCAACAGGCACATAAGGGCATTAAAATCTTTAGGTGAACCGACCGAAAGTTGGAACACCCCCATAATTTACATATTAACAACAAAATTAGACAATGAGACAAAGAGGGAGTGGGAAAAACACATTAGCCACGAACCGATGGAAAACATAACGATTGAAAAATTGACAAATTTCTTATCACAGAGGTGTGTCTGGCTGGAAACCATCGAAAATAAAGGCAAACATGAACCTAAAATTAGTAAAAGTTATCCTACGCGCGACTCTAGAATCGTTAGTAATTTAGCATTGGAAAAAACAACAACGGCACTTACTTGTGCTTTTTGCAAGAAAGCGCATTATAATTACAATTGCGACAGATTTGCGAAAATGACGGTTCCCGAGCGTTTTTCAGAGGTAAAAAGAAATAGATTATGCATTAATTGTTTACGTCCGGGGCATATGACAAACTCTTGTAGATCAGAGGCTTGCAAATACTGCAAAAGCAAGCATAACCACCTGTTGCATTCGTTCGAGCTCCCAGCAAGATCAGCTCAGCCTGCGTCGACGTCGACACCGCAGCAAAACATTGTAGCGTATGAACAGACAACGAATAAGGTAGGTATTGGAAACTTCGACGACGGCGCCACACCGGCGAACGAATCGAACGGGGCAGCCGCTGTGTTTATTTCAAACGTGGTGGAAAGCGAGTTCGAGGAGCGGCGCACTCCTCCAGGTAAGCGTACACTGCTTGCTACGGCGCAAATGCTAGCTTTGGACGATAGGGGAAACAGAATACGTTGTCGCGCGTTACTTGATAGTGGATCGCAAGTAAATTTTATCACAGAAAGCTTAGCTAAAAAACTAGGATCTAAAATGGAACTAAATGACGTACCTGTTTTCGGAATTAGTGGCTCGGTGAATGAGTTATTTAATAGAACTAAAATAAATTTAACATCAAATGATGAAACTTACAAAATTAAATAAATAAAATAACGGACAAGCTGCCACAACTCTCAGTTGACATTTCTAATTTTAACATACCACTTAATATTAAACTCGCAGACAACACTTTTTGTAAAACTGGCAATGTGGATATACTACTAGGAGCTAGCGTATTTTTTGATATTTTATTATCGGGAAAGATTAAAGGCGACAATTCGGATTTAATTTTACAGAACACGAAACTTGGATGGATTATTGGGGGTGATACTTATATTAGGGACAATAATCCGCCAGTATTGTGTAAATTAGCTAGGATCGACAATGACTTACATGAACAAGTAAAAAGATTTTGGACGTTGGAAGAGATTAATCCGAAACAGTCATTTTCACGGGAAGAAAATAAATGCGAAAAACACTTTATTGAGTTTACAAAACGCGACGAAACAGGTAGGTTTCAAGACTTTCAAGTAGGTTTACCTATTAAGGGTAATCTTAAAGATCTAGGCGATTCTCTGCAAATGGCAACGAAACGATTATTAATGATGGAACGACGGTTTGAAAAGGACTCGGTATTCAAAAAATTATACAAAGATTTTATGAATGAGTATATCGAGTTGGGGCACATGTCTGAAGTAAATGCACCGGAGGCCGGAGAAATTGTTGTTTATTTACCGCATCACGGAGTAAAAAAGGAGGATAGTTCTACAAAAAAATTAAGGGTGGTGTTTGACGCTTCCGCGAAATCGACGTCGGGAACTTCTTTAAATGACGTGTTAACGGTAGGGCCGGTATTACAAAACGATTTATTTTCTATTTCTCTGAAGTTTAGAATACATAATGTCGCGTTTACCGGGGATATAGAAAAAATGTATCGGCAGTGTTGGATTAGACCGGAAGACAGGAATTTACAAAGGATAGTTTGGAGGGAGGACTCGAACAAGGAAATAAAACATTTTACTCTGAACACGATTTCGTATGGAACGGCTCCAGCCTCGTATTTAGCGTGTCGCACATTAGTCCAATTAGCCAATGATAATGAAAAGGATTTTCCGAAGGCATGTAAGTCCATAAAAGATGATTTTTATATGGACGATTTAATAAGCGGTGCTGAAACTATCGATGAAGCTATTCAACTAAAATCGGATATTTCTAATATTTTATCGTCGGCGGGTTTTAGTCTTCGAAAATGGGCATCGAATCAGAACGAATTATTAGATGAGATGAACACGGACGCGAAGTTAGAGACTCAACATCTTATTGTTGAAGACGAAATTATTAAGGTTCTAGGTTTGATCTGGAACACTAATACTGATAGTTTTTCCTACAAGGTTAACTTACCTGATCAGACTAGTGTTACGAAACGTTTTGTATTGTCGATCGTAGCTCGAATATTCGATCCACTTTCGTTAATTGGGCCGATCATCGTACAAGCAAAGTTAATTTTACAACGGTTGTGGGAACTAAACATAGATTGGGATGACGAAATTCCAAGGCATTTGTACAAAATTTGGAGTGAGTTTTACAAATCACTAATAGACATAAGTAATTTTCAAATACCACGGCAAATAACTACTTTTAAATACCTTGAAGTACAGATTCATGGCTTCAGTGATGCATCTGAACGAGCGTTAGGAGCATGCTTGTATGTTAGAGCTAAATCTAGTGACGGTACATATACTTGTAAATTGTCATGTGCAAAATCTAAAATTGCTCCCTTAAAAAAGATAACGCTACCTAGGCTCGAATTAAACGCTGCTCTACTTTTAGCTAGATTATATGAAAAGGCCGTAAAAAACTTACCCTTAAAGTTCGACAAACAAATATTATGGTGCGATTCTACGATAGTGTTAAATTGGTTGGCGTCAGAGTCCAGTTTGTGGAATACATACGTTGCTAATCGAGTTAACACGATCCAAGAACTTACTAGTAATGCCGATTGGAGGCATATTTCTACTCACCTGAACCCCGCGGACATTATCTCGAGGGGTAGTACTGTGGATAAGTTATTAGATAACAAATTATGGTGGCACGGCCCTGCGTTTTTGTGCGAATCTGAAAACGTTTGGCCGGTTTTTAGTCAGGTTAAAGCACCGACTCTGCCAGAAAAACGCAAAACAACTAGAATTACGCTAACTGTTTATGAAGGAGATTTTTTGTTTAATAAGTTTTCTAGTTTTACAATTCTACATCGAGTATTAACTTATATATTACGATTTTTTAACAATTTAAAGCTGAAGCGGGCTAAGAAAATTAGGATTGAAGGTAAATGAATTAAATACTTCTTTAAACTTTTTACTTGAAATGGTGCAAGTCCAAGCATTTTCAAGAGAATTTGAACAGCTTAGGAAGGGTAAACCACTAAATAACAATAGTAAACTTTTGCCATTAAACGTCTTTTTAGATAGTAATAATTTGATTAGAGTAGGAGGTAGAATTAGACAGTCCTCTGAATGCTTGGATAAAAAGCATCCTGTGGTTTTGCCTTCCACTCACCCTGTAACTAAATTAATAATAGAGCATTTCCACAAAAAATATTTTCACGCTGGCCAACAGGCAACATTGTTTGCTATTCGGCAATTTTATTGGCCCATTCATGGGCGTGCAGCCGTGCGAAAATATTTAAAGAAATGTATTGTGTGTTTTAGGGCTAACCCTGTAAGTACTAACCCCTTGATGGGGGACTTGCCGGCAGCACGAATTACCAAAACAAGGGCTTTTTCGGCTGTAGGAATAGACTTTGCTGGCCCTCTTTTAATAAAAAATAGTTTTTTGAGAAATACTAAATTTATAAAATCTTATATATGCATTTTTGTTTGTATGAGCTCAAAGGCAGTTCATATTGAATTAGCGACTGACCTCACAACGGAAGGTTTTTTGAATTGTCTAAGAAGGTTTATTTCTAGGAGAGGTTTGTGTACTGACATTTTCTGTGACAACGGCAGCAATTTTGTAGGAGCGGAACGAGAGTTAAAGGTTATTATTAACTCATTTGACAGAGACTCTAGCACTCAAAACTATTTGCTAGAAAATTCGATCAAGTGGCATTTTAATCCACCATATTCACCAAATCAAGGGGGTTTATGGGAATCTTGTGTCAAATCTATTAAAAATCATTTAAAACGCGTCGTTGGTAACTCTTTGTTAAATTATGAAGATTTGAATACTGTATTGTGTCAAATTGAAGCTTGTCTCAATTCCCGACCTCTACTCCCATTATCGCATGATCCCGAAGATTACACTGCCCTAACTCCTTCCCACTTAGTTATGGGTGACATTTTGATGGTCCCACCTATGCGAGCTTTCTCCAACACACCTGTTAACAGACTAAAAGCATTTCAACATATGCAACGAATTGTGCAACATTTTTGGAACAGGTGGTCTTCCGAGTATCTCACAACCCTGCAGCAGAGATCTAAGTGGAAGAGGACAACACCAGGTGTGTCTATAGGCGACTTGGTACTTTTGAAGGAAGAAAATCTACCGCCTCTAAGATGGAAGCTTGCAAAAGTGCACGAGCTACATCCCGGCAAGGATGGGGTTACTAGGGTAGTAACTGTCACCACCCCTACTGGAACCTATCGACGTAGTGCTTCTCATGTTTGCAAATTACCGTTAGAAGATTTTTGATATTTTAGTGTCGCATACGGACATAATCCCTAGTGACATTTTTACGTACAGTTCGCGGTTTATGTAGTTTGAAGACTCATGGCTTCAAGGCGGGCGGGATGTTGTAACCATTATATGTTACGCCACTGCGTTTGATTCATGCGTCGACCTGCGCGCACATTACACACTCAACAGCGGTGAGAGACATTATTCGGTTGTTAACAAAAACACATACAGTCCATTATATACAACGTTTGATGTATTTTGTAAAACATTCAATTTGTTTTTTATTAAAGTTTGTTTGAATTTAACCTGTGTTATTTTCGTCAAGAACCAACAACAAATATAAAGTTGGTACAACCCAACAATAATAGTGACAAATACCCTGCAGAATGTAATATAATCAAAAATGATATGTATGTGGATGACATATTAACAGGTGCTTCTAACAGTACTGAATTAGAAAAAATACATAAAAACCTTTTTGAGCTTTTATCAAGCTATGGGTTTGAAATATGAAAATTTCAATCAAACGATTTAGATCTTTTACAAAGAATTGGTCAAACGTCCGACTCACCGTACATTATAACTGATGATGCCTCAACTAAAACTTTGGGTATTTCTTGGTTTCCATCTAAAGATGTCTTTCAATATAAAGTAAACGAATATTTACACACAAGCCAAGTTTCTAAAAGAACAATTTTATCTTTCATTGCTAAAATTTTTGATCCATTGGGTCTCTTGGGTCCCCTTTTAATTAGATTCAAATTTTTAATTCAAATGTTGTGGCAACTAAAAGTAGGTTGGGACGATCCCATTCCGTCAGATATACTTGATCAGTGGATTGATTTTCAACATCAAATTTCCAAAATTCCTTCAATTCAAATTCCAAGACATGTGATCGCAACAAATGCTAAATGTCTAACATTGCACGGTTTCTCTGATGCAAGTGAAAAGGCTTATAAGAACCCTAGATTCTTATGGAAGTATTGAATGTCATTTTCTATGTGCAAAATCACGCGTAGCTCCGGTTAAGCCTGTTACGCTACCTCGTTTAGAGCTCTGCGGAGCATTGTTATTAGCTCGTCTAAATGCTTAAGCATTTTGGATATAAAATTAGATGATGTTTACATGTGGTGCGATTCTACCATCGTATTAGCTTGGATAGCAGGTGAGCCACGATTATGGAAAACTTTTGTATCAAATCGGGTGGCAGAAATACAAGATTTGTCGGTTATTCATTCTTGGAATTATATATCTTCTGAAAACAACCCTGCGGATATTAAATCACGGGGAACTAACTTGGCTAATTTGGTTAATTGTGATCTGTGGTGGCACGGTCCTTCTTTTTTACTATAACCTGAACGCGAGTGGCCAAATGACACTAATATATATAAATTTTCACGAAATCTAGAAAAGGAAAAAATTCCTGAATTCAAACCGTCATCAGCAGTTTGTTTATGTAGCGATATATCAACAAATTTTGACATTTTTAAAACATTTTCTAAGTACACAAAGCTCGTACGAGTAATAGCTTATTGTTTAAGATTTTTAAATAATTGTAAAGGTTCAAAGGAAGACAGACAGTTTGGTCTTTTAACAAATTTAGAAGTAGAGCGCAGCGAAATTGTGTTAATTAAATGTGTACAAAGAGAATGCTTTTTGAAAGATATAACATGTATTAAGCAAAATAAAAATGTAGATATTAGGAGCCATTTAAAGTCGTTAGCACCATTTCTGAACTCTTGCGCGCGGGCGGTAGATTAGAAAACTCCGAACTCGCTTTTGGCAAAAGACACCCTATAATTTTACCAAGTAAGCATCCATTAACAAAATTAATAGTTTTTCATGAACACGAACGTTCATTGCACTCCGGTGTTCAAGGCACTCTTTCACATGTAAGGCAAAGGTTTTGGCCAATAAGAGGAAAAACTACAATAAAATCTTGTATTAGAAAATGTTTGAAATGCTTTAAAGCTAAACCTTTAGATTTAACTGCTCAAATGGGACAATTACCTAAATCACGTGTTACTCCCTCGAGTCCGTTTGCATCTTCCGCTGTTGATTTTGCAGGGCCCTTTGACTTAAAAGATAGCAAAACAAGAAATAAAAAGATAATAAAGGGTTATACATGTGTTTTTGTATGTTTAACAATCAAAGCTGTCCATTTAGAGCTTATCTCTGATTTAACAACAGACGGATTTTTAACTATGTTGAAAAGATTTGTGTCTAGACGCGGACTCTGCACAGATTTATATTCTGATAACGCGTCCAATTTTGTAGGCGCGAATAATGAGATAAAAACTATCCATAAGTTCGTGATACACGAGTTGTTTCAAAATTATTTGAACAATACACAAATCAAATGGCATTTTATACCGGCGCGCTCGGCACACTTTGGCGGCTTGTGGGAAGCAGCCGTTAAATCTGTCAAACACCATTTAAAGCGAGTTTTAAATCAAACCACTTTAACATATGAGGAATTTTATTCTATTTTGGTACAAGTGGAAGCGGTATTAAATTCCCGACCTATCACTCCCTTATCCGACGATCCTGATGATCTGAAGGCGTTGTCACCTGGTCATTTTCTGATAGGCAGACCACTAACAGCTGTCCCACAACGAGATTTTACTGAATCCAAAGTAAATCATATTAGAAGATATCAACATATGCAGCAAATATTTCAGCATTTTTGGGCCCGTTGGTTAAAGGAATATTTGCATAATTTACAACAACGCAGTAAATGGCAATTTCAGCGAGAGTCAGCTGTGAAAATTGGTTCAATGGTTCTGGTGAAGGAGGATAATGTTCCACCTCTCTGCTGGCCTTTGGCAAGAGTCGTCGCACTGTATCCTGGTGGTGATAGTGTAGTGCGAGTAGTTGGTTTAAAAACAAAGAGTGGAGTGATTAAAAGAGCTATTACAAAACTATGTGTATTACCAATAGACTAATGAACGTGTTTATTATTGGTTCGTTTTTAAGACATTTGATATTTTTTAGAAAGTTTTTTATATTTTCGCCGTGTTCTGTGTCTCTGTGTCATTTCGTGGAATTTGTAATCGAATTTAAACCTATTTCCCGAATACCTAGAGCTCTGAAATTTTCAAGATAGCTAAGAACTGGATGACAATGCATGTTTCAAGTGTGTTTAGGCATATACATAGATTTCGAAATTTATACCGAATTGATATTAAACATGATCTAAGTTGTGTATAGATAATATTATTTTGAAAATTATTAAATAAATTGTTCGTAGCGTAGTTGGTTAGGCGGCGGATCAGTCCACTTGTGACAGTTCTGTTATGTTATCATAATGGGATCGATTACGCGACAGAGAAGTTTTTTTTTCTTTTTTTTTTGTTCTTACATGTGAAAACAGTAATTATTATTTTAACTGGTAATAAAATAAACTGTTTTAGAAAGTTTTTAGATACAACTACCCTTGATTTTGTTAACAAGGAAACAATCTTCTCTATGATCAATCACAGCGTTGTATGACTTAATATTTTTGCAAAATCAGGGATGCTGTGCATTGTTGAGATGACACAAAATATGACCTATAAATCAGTAAAAAACTTTCTATTATAAAAAGTTCTTTTTGTAAATTGTGCTTATATTATGTTATTAAAACTGTCACGGGCTAATTTTTCGTTAACGTTGAGATATCTTTTTGTAAACAAAATGTTGTTCTTACCTTATAATTCGTAATTATTGTAGGATTTATCGAGGCAAAACTGGTTGATTTAAGTTCGATTATAGTTAATCGCCAACTGTTGTTTATTATTTTCGACCATAAATTATTTTTAGTTGTTGCTAATATAGGTTTTGTAAGTAATTTATTATTCTTGTGTTATTGTTTGAAATCAGTCAGTAGTTCATCTGATCTACCCTCTCGTCGATAACTTGGATATTGAGGTTTTGCAGCCAGCGTTCGGTCATATTTATAACTTTATTATTAAAATCGAAAATAAATAGGGAAATTAAGTAATGTTGGGATATTTGTTGTTAGCTATTTAAATAATAAGATTAAACGTATCAAATGACCCCTGTTTGTTCGTAAGTTGTTGGCTGAATAAGCTATGGTTATTGTCCCTATAGTAGTAGAGGCCATCTATTTCTTTCTGAAGTGTGTCAAATCGAGTGAAGGATGATATTTGGAGAGATTCTGTCTTTTTCACCTAGAGCTTTCGAAGTGAACACGTGTTAACGAGAAGATTTTTGAGAGTTTAATTTGCATCCCTGTTCATCGGGGTCAACTCAGGTTGGATTTACGTAATTAAGCTTCATTTGTTTCCATCGAATATTGAGGAAGAGATTTTTCTGAATTTTGGTGAATTCGGTGGAAAATACGGCATTGTGTCCGGATATTTAGTAAAATTTTCTGTTGGTGAGTACACGTTTCTTTATCCATGTAATTATTCGATTCTTATGGTCCTTTTGTTCCTTATGAAGCAGACAGTAGGGAAGACTGGTATTTTAAAACCACTTAGACAGCAATCGTGGTCGGAATTTGCCCCATCATTGCAGTTAGCAACGAGGAAATTGTTTTTACCCAACTACCAGCTAGGGTATCACGAGTTTAACGAAGTAGAATAACCCTATCTTGATAGGTGAGTCACGTAATTATATTTTTAATAGATTAATAACGCCATATGGTCAATCTTGGTTAATATCTTTATTTTACATATGTATTTCTTTGTGTCGTATGTAGGTTATTAATGTGAAACTAGAATCCTTTTTGCTTATTTTTTTTTACTATTATTAATTAATTTTATGTTAATTTTGATTTAATTTAATTGTCAAATTTAGGTTCGTTGAGTACGTTTAAATCATTAGTTTTGCTCATTAAATGTAAATTCAGAGAAGTCAATTGCTAAATGTTGTAATATTCATTTAAATTCACTTTGTTCTTTCATTGTAGTATAAATTCAAGTTAATGTGTTCAAGTTGTATTAAAGTTATTAAGTCAAACTAATTTAAGGAGTCATTAAAATCTGTTTAAGCTATCGTTGATTTTATATTACGATTTTATGGTCCTAGATACAGGCGTAAATCCTAGATACAGGGTTTAAGTCCTAGTTACTGGTTAAAGATTTGTTGCTGACCTGATACTTAGCCGAGCTTGAGTTTTTTTTTGATATTGGCGTAAGCTATTGGTTCTGGGGAACAGGCTTGAATTGGACGCCGGCCTAAGTGTTGGAGCAGACAAGAACGACGAGGAACTGTATCTAGCATTTAACAGATAAGCTAAATTAGATTAAGTCGTTAGTTAAGAGTTATTTTTCTTATATTTTTTTTATATTGCGTGTGATCACACATATTTGGGATAAAATCTCTATTAATATAATTCATATATTCTTTTTTTTTTTTGTATTTATATAAATATCAATTGCGTTGTCAAGCATGAGGCTTGACAGTCTGTAATTCTTAAATTTGTTCATTAAAGGAGAGTCTAGTTGATATTTTAGTTTTATTTAGCTCACTTTATCGTTTTCTTTTTATTGTACAATTCAAATAGTTCTGGGTAAAATTCTGAATTTATTTAATTATCTCCAGTGGGTGAAGTGGTGCCTGGGACATCAGGGGTTTCCGATTTTAACCGTACCAAATCGGTGGCGCACTCACTTTATTTTGGCACTTACCCTCTACGGCTGAGCTGGGCATAATTTGCCAGAAGAGAAACCACCACCGAACTCAGCTGGAGTTGAATTTATTTAGTTGATTTATTTGTTTTTTTTCAAAATTCGATTTTGTTTTAAATTCATTAAAATACGTTGCAAAACTAATAACTATTGTTTGTTTGAATTGTATTCATTTGGTTTTGAAAACCTAGCCTTTCAAGGGCGGCGGTATGTATAAGTTTAATTTCAAATATTTCAAAACATTCTTATTTTTGTATTTTGGCAACACTGTCAACCCCGCGTCATGTGATGCTAATTCTTGTAACGGTTGAACGGGTGGCAAGTAGTTGAGTAGAGTTGATTATTAGACGTAGAAAAGCAAACAGTTTTGTATTTTAAAAGTAGCTGTAATAAAAATTCAAATTACTTCGTTCATCTTGCTGTGTTTCATTACAATTTTTTGAAGTGGAGTGTGCCCCTGAAGATATTATCAACAGTCACACAACACAAACAGAAACAATTAAATAGATCCGTTCTCAATTTGTGGCACTGAACTGTATAAGGGTGCATGGAGTTGGCACGTCGCGGTTTTCTGACTGGTCTGGCAAGTAGAGGCACTATAGAGGTGGGCAAAATCCGTTTAAGTATCGATAAAACAGGGAAAGATCAGACACTGCTCGTTGGTGGGACAATGGGGCTAGTTTTTTGGGGATACTGGTATCGTTTATTAGTCGAACTGCTCTTCTTTACTGCATCAAGAACTATGAGCCTTGACGGAGCCGCCTATCCCCATACATGCCAGCTGTATTAAAGAAAAGTCTAAAGCCTTCTTTTCTACTGCATTTGCTATGGGTGCAATATGTTAGTTCCAGAAAAAGACCTGGCAGTTCGGTATACCAACCAACGTAATTGAGTCGCTTGCTACTAGTGTCCGATCGTTCATTGTGATGGATGAGTCGTATATTTGCCTCTTCTTGGATAGGCAACATGTCTTTGTCTTGAAACATTGAAATCAACAAGATTCTTTCTTTCCCACTCGTCTACAATTCTCAAATCGTGATTGAGAGAAGCCGTTTCGGACGTCCTTTTCCAGAATATCTAGGAATATGGGACGGTTGTGCGCTTAGCTACATTGTAGGTTGCTATCATTTGCAAAACCGTGTAAAAGGAATAGAGTAAGATCTAGAGCTGATCCTTGGGAAACTCCAGTATTGACCTTGTAGAGGTTGGAGGAATATCCATTTACGGCAACTTAGATGTGCCTGTTGAAGAGAAAGTTAAATATGTATCTGCAAAGATTTGGCAAGAGTTGACCTTTGTTAGCGAAAATCATATTGCCTTTCACTTAAAAGGTTGTGTTTGCCAAGGTAGCTTAGGATCTCGTAATTGACGTATTTCTCCATAGTTTTGCTAATAACAGACAGAAGAGCAATGGGTCTGTAGTCAGAAGGCAGAGTATTGCGGCCTTTCTTGGGGACTAGTTGTACTCGAGCAGTTTTCCAGGATTCCTGGAAAAATACCAGTATCATATGATAGTTTAAATAGTTTAGTAAAAACTGGCGCTAGTTCCGGAGCACAAGTCTTTAAAAGTAATGCAGATATTTTATCAAGGCCGCTTGCTTTGTTGCTATTTAGAGTAGCAAGGACACGCCTAACCCTAAATATGATATTTTTTATTGTGTGGGGAGCCCGTGAAATAGAAGGTAGTTCCATGTTGTCCGGTGGGTTAAGTGTCGAGTACGAACAGAACATTTTCTGCTTTTCCTGTGGAGGACGTAAGTATTGAACCGTCATCTGCTGTAAGTTCTTTTGGGTAATAACTCATGGGTGATGTTCGATTAGAAATTTAACTTCTACCACAGCATGATCATAATTACCCAGGGGAGAATATTTACATTATATTGCTCAGTGTTGAAGCATGTTAACTATTTTGTAATTTGTGTTTTTATTTGTTTTACTTCTATATGAGACGCTACTGATCAATCCCGTGATGTAATGCGCCTGACAAGAACCGAGCCGGGAAGAGACAGTACCTACTCATTAGGGATGATAGACACACGTGTTTCTTTTTATTAGTATTGTGAAGTTTTTACAAATTGTGTTTTCTTTATACTTAAATTTGGCTGTTAATACAATAAATATATACAGTCCACTCTTAAGATAATTTATCAACCTCATCCGAGAGAAAATACCATTTTACGAATTTTCGTAAAACCAACATTGGTCCATATCAAGCCGAATTGACCTTCAAGCAATCGTTGCAGTCAAGACTAGCTAAGATTTTAAAATATCTCCTACGGCCGGCGGGCAGCAGTATTGGATATTCACGAGTTAGAAAAGGAAGAAAATAAGGGTGAGTTATTCCTTACATATCTTTCCTAATTTCTTATCGGTTTTGAGCATATGTGTAGAAGTGTTCTCATTAGATAAAGCAGTGTAGCCAGATTTTTAAGTTCTCACTCATTCACATAAACAATTTGGTTAATCACGTTGCCACGTTATATATTTGTTTGCATCATTATCGTTTATCGGTTTCTCAGTAAAAACTAAAAACAAATTTAAAAATGGCTGATTTAAATTCTTTAAAAACGCGCAGGACTGCATTAAAAGCACAATTAACTAGGTTTTCTACATTCATAGAAAAATTTACAATTGAAAAAGTGCACGAGTTACGTACTAGATATAAAAAAATTCAATTACTGTGGGACGAGTTTAATAAGGTACAGGGTAATATTGAAATTGAAGATCCAGATGAATTAGAGTCCGATACTCGCGAAGTTTTTGAAGACAAATATTTTCAATACGTTGGTAAAATTAGATCATTAATTTTGGAACATACTGGAGAAGGTTCTGTAAGATCAAAGTCACCTAGTAATAGCAGTGTTGGTAGTATTCATGCAAATGAAACATCAACAGGTACATCCCAATAACAGTTACAGTTGCAAAAAATTACTTTCCCGGAATTTAACGGGGAATATAACAAGTGGTTTAAGTTTAAAAATACATTCGAATCCTTAGTCGTGAACAATTCAAAGTTTGATTCATCTCAAAAATTTTATAGATTGCAACAATGCATCAAGGGTGACGCAGAAAATATTATCGAGGGTATTAATGATTTTGATGCCGCATGGGAATTATTAACAGATCGATATGATGACAAACCTAGTATGATTCAAAATCATTTAAAGGATCTTATTGATTTGTCAGTCATTCAATCGGAAAGTTCAAGTTTGATTCGAAAATTGATTGATGAATTAAATAGACTTGTTAGAGCATTAAAGTCATTAAATGAACCCGTTGAGCAATGGGATACCGTTTTAATTTTTTTAATGTCTAGAAAATTAGATAACAAAACGCGTGAATTATGGAATCAAGCTCGAATTGTTAAGTTCGAAGGTAAGCCAGACATTAAAAACTTTTTGCAATTTTTAACTGAACGTTCTAAAGGTTTAGAAGCAAGAAATGACGGTGAAAAGGATGCACGGTTTAAAGAAAAGCGTTTCGAAAATAGGTTTAATTCGTATTTAGTTAACACACAAAATATACCAGCTTGCGGTTTTTGTAAGGGCCAACATAATATATATGCGTGTAATAAATTTTTGGAATTACCTATTAATAATCGTAAGGACGAAGTTAAAAGATTAAAACTTTGTATTAACTGCCTTCGCAATACTCATTTTGTAAAGGAATGCAGATCATCAGGCTGTAAAAAATGTCACGGGAGGCACAACACAATATTACATTTAGAATCATCTGGTAATTTCTCGTCATCGTCTACACGAAATCAAATTGAATCTTCATCATCCCAGGAGGAGCATTCCTCACCAATCAATTTACATTGTAATGAAAACTCACAAATTATTTTATCGACTGCTGTTATACTTATTCGAGACAAATTTGGTCTATATCAAAGGGCTCGTTGTTTATTGGACAATGGTTCACAGCCATCATTCATCACGGAATCTTTAGCAAGGAAACTTCAGTTGCCTATCCAAAATATTAATATTCCCGTAACTGGTATAAGTCAAATGGAAAGTCCAATCAAATCTCAAACGTTTTCTTCTATCAAATCATTATACAATAATTTCACTGGTGATATCAAGTTCTTAATTCTCCATAAAATAACTAATGCTCTTCCTTTAAAATCATTCAATTCTACCATATTAAATATACCAGATAACATAACTTTAGCTGATCCACAATTTAATGTTTCTTCAAATATCGATATTCTATTGGGTGCTTCAATATTTTTTGATTTATTATGCGCTGGACAGATCAAATTAGGAAACGGGTTACCCATTTTACAAAAATCGTTACTTGGTTGGGTGGTTTCTGGACCATTACAAGTTCCAAACGATAAAAGGCTTATTTCGTATCACGTTTCTAGTCAGGATAGTTTAGATTATAGTATGCAAAAATTTTGGACTATTGAGGAAGCGGTTGTAGAAAGGCAATATTCGCTAGAAGAACGTGAATGTGAAGAGCATTTTGTACAATCCGTTACACGCGATTCTTCTGGAAGATTTATTGTGACTCTTCCCACTCGTGACAACTTTGAATACCTAGGCGACTCATTGTCTATAGCTAAACAACGGTTAGTTTCTGTGGAAAAAAGGTTTGCAAAAAATAGCGAGTTTAAACAAAAATATGTAACATTCATAAAAGAATACCAAACACTTGGTCATATGGAAAAAACCGAGCCATCTGACATTGCCAATGCCAATAGTAACAAAGTATACTATTTACCACATCATGGCGTGCTAAACGAAGCCAGCGATACGACTAAATTAAGGGTAGTGTTTGACGGTACTGCTAAACCTACTTGCGGTTATGCTCTTAATGATGTTTTAAAGGTATTCCCCTGCATACAAGATGATTTAATTTTAATTTTACTAAGATTTAGAATGCATGAGGTGGTAATAATTGCAGATATAGAAAAAATGTACCGCATGATCAAAGTAAATGACTTTCAACAAGATTTGCATCGTATAGTTTGGCGCGAAAATGCTCACGATGAAATTCAGCATTTTAAATTAAACACCGTAGCTTACGGAGCAGGACCAGCTTCATTTTTGGCGACACGTTGTCTCGAACAAATTTCTGTTAACATTGAAAAATCATTACCACAATTAAGTACTATTATTTCTCACGAGTTTTATGTAGATGATCTTATCACTGGTGGTACTTGTGAAGGGGAAGTTATTTCTATTGCACAAGATATTTCCAAAATTTTAGAAGAGTATGGATTCAATTTAAGAAAATGGAATTGCAACAAGAATGCTGTTTTGAACATATTGACTAACAAGGATTCAGAAAATATTGGGCATTTTCTTACTGATCACGACAGTTGTAAAACGTTAGGAATTTTTGGCGATCACAATCTGATGAATTAGAATACGTAATCAATTTACCAAACTTAAACCAAGCGCACACTAAAAGAAGTGTTTTATCGACAGTATCAAAAATCTTTGACCCTCTAGGCTTAGTCGGGCCTGTTATTATAAAGGCAAAGATTTTATTACAAAAATTATGGCAATTAAAAATTGATTGGGACGAATCCCTACCATTAAGCATTTACACATCTTGGTCTAAGTATATAAGTGAGCTTCATACTTTAAATAAAATTAAGATTCCTAGACACGTAACCAACAAATACATTCATTAAGAGTTACACGGTTTTTCTGATGCTTTTCAGGCAGCATATGGAGCATGTATATATGTTAAAGGTATAGATCAAAATGATCAGGTCATCGTAAGACTTTTGTGTGCCAAATCTCGCGTCGCTCCATTAAAAACCATTTCTCTTCCTCGATTGGAGTTGCTGGGAGCTGAATTACTAGTTAAATTAATGCGGAAAGTAGTACAATCACTTGGACCAAATGACATTTTGCAACACTATTGGTGTGACTCCACAATCGTTTTAGCGTGGATTGCAATGGAACCTTGTAATTTAAAAACGTTTGTTGCTAACAAAATTAGTAAAATTCAAGATGGTAGTAAGGTAACAAATTGGAAACATGTATCGTCATCCGAGAATCCTGCTGATTTAATTTCAAGGGGTGTTATGCCCAAAGATTTAGCCGTTCAAAGCATCTGGTGGAATGGTCCTCAGTTCTTGTATCACACTCATATATATAAGCAATTAACGCGCAATATCTCATATGAAGAACTTCCTGATACTAAGTCCAGCACCCAATGTTCGCTTGTTATCTCACAAGCCGATCAACTTGAGTCTCAAATATTTTCTAACAATTTTCCCTTAACCAAATTACAACGTATTATGGGTTGGATTCTCAGATATATTGCTAATTTACGTCCAAAAATTCAATTTAAAAATTTTAATTTAGAATTATCAATAGAAGAAATTAATTATAGTTTAGTCACGTTAATCAAAATAGTACAACGTTTTTCGTTTCACTTAGAATATAAATCATTAAGTGATGGTCTCGGTATACCTCGAACAAGTAAAATCAAATCCTTGAATCCTTTCCTCAGTGAGGATGGATTGATTCGTGTAGGTAGGCGATTACGTCATGCAAATCTTAACAACGATATTAAATTTCCAATCATCTTACCATCTAAGCATAAGTTGACAAAATTAATTATAAATCGGGAGCACATTAGGCATTTACATGCTGGTACTCAAGCCACATTGGCGGCTATACGACAACGGTTTTGGCCAGTGAATGGTAAACGGAAAGTTAAAAATGTAATATCAAAATGTTTTACGTGTTTTCGTTGCAAACCTAAACCTTTACAACAACAAATGGGTGATTTACCTGTTGATAGAATCGCTCCTCAACGTCCCTTTCTTATCTGTGGCACTGATTTTGCAGGACCGTTTAGTATCAAAGACGGTAAACTACGGAATCGGAAAATTATTAAAGCGTACATGTGCATATTTATTTGTTTTAGCTCTAAAGCCGTGCATGTAGAAGTAGTTGGGGATATGACTACTAACTTACTTTTAAATTTTTAAATTGTTTAAAACGATTCATTTCACGCCGCGGTTTATGTAAACGAATATATTCGGATAATGGCCGTAATTATGTAGGTGGAAATAATTATATTCAAGAAATGCAAGATTTCGTAAAAAACTTGAAATAGGATAAAATTTTGTCAAAATTTTGTAACGAAAATAGCATATCGTGGAAATTTATTCCAGCATTATCTCCCCATCTCGGAGGTATTTGGGAATCCGCGGTAAAATCAGCGAAATATCATTCAACTCGTATTATTGGCAATCAACATTTGACTTTTGAAGAGCTCTCTACAGTATTTGCTCAAAATGAGTCCGTTCTCAATTCCCGTCCTTTATCCGAACTATCAAGTGATCCCAATGATTTTTACCCTCTCACTCCTGACCATTTTTTAATTGGCTGTCCCTTAACAGCTCTACCCGAGCAAGATTTGTCTACCGAAAGGGTTAATCGTCTCACGAATTACCAGTTATTAACCAAAATGTATCAAGATTTTTGGTCCAGATGGTCTGCTGAATATTTAACCATTCTCGGGAATATTAATATTTATTGTTATTTTTTTTTTTATAAAAATATTTTTTTAATTATAGTAATGCTATTGAATAGATACAACAACAGTATAAGGCCATAAATGTGAATAGTAAAAAGTTGAGGATAATAAAAATCAGCTTTACTATAATTTGTGTATATGTTTTTTTAATTATGTCCAAAAAAAATTTTATTAGGATATTTAAATAAAATTTATTTAAGTAAATAATGCCTTATAATAAAACTTTCCTTTATTGGATTAAATACATTTTATTGTATTACAAATATAGAATAACGCGAAGGACAAGATTTTTAGCTTGTTATGCCAAAGATGTATAACTTCCTTCGTGCGTATATAAGTGCACACATTCACACAAGATTTTTTTAATTAGGTACTTATTGCAAAAATTGAAGTGTCAATACAATGGATAAAAAAATACGTTTTAAAGGAAAATTTTACGAAGGACCTTTACGACTCCTGTTGATTCTACTTATTTATCGAATGTTGATGCAATAGCAAGTGACACAACTTCGAGCCATTGCATAGCTGAGTCACCGCAATCTGCTCCTGAGTCCTGACTCAGTAGATGGCGATTTAAATTTGATGTCGAATATTGTAACCTCTTATAATCGAAAGGTGGTAAATGCTCGTTTGAAAAGGTTAACTAGTGCGAACGGAACTTAGTTGGTTGGTGGAGAGCGAGCGTGAATTGGAACGAGCTCAATGAAAAATTATTGAAAAGATAAAAAGGAATATATTTAATAAGACAATAAAAAAAATATAAAAATTTCTATGTTAGAAACAGTAAATACATATTACTAATCACTTTTGTGGTTAGTTCAAAAACATAAAACAGCTAGGTATATTGTTTTGTTATTTTTGTGTACATTGTGAAGCGAAAAGTGAGGTAAATAAAATCTAGATAAAAAATTATTAAAATCACATTTTGCTTTTGTATTAACTCGAGTTAAAAAGAGTACTTACATATCCAGTTATAATTATTAGACATACCAATAAGAGATACATATAAAAAAAAGTATTTAATAAAAAAACGGCTTTTCAAAAAACAGAATCACACTCTGTGTTTTACGGTCACTTGTTACTTTAAATCTTGATACGTAGGTATTATCAGTATTGAATACAATTAAACCCGATCTCCAATGTTAAAATAAAAAACACCGGCTTTTCAAAAAAACTGAATCACACTCTGTGTTTCACGGTCACTTGTTACTTTAAATCTTGATACGTAGGTATTATCAATATTGAATACAATCAATTTCAATATCCAAAGAAAGAAACGGCACTCTTTTTTCTTGTTATGAAACTAGTAACGATACAATAAAAAAACAAATGGCTCCTAAGCGTCTAGATCAGCGTCCAAGCTTAATCTCGGAAATACGGTAAAAATTCGACTTTTCTTTAGCCTCATCCACAGGTACTAACAGGTGGTATTCACAAAACCATTTCTAATAAACTACCAACCTTTTAATCTTTTAAACTGTTCGTTGAATAACTTCCTTTGCAGTAGTGTCACGTTACCCAATTTTTATTTGGTCGCTTTTGTTTTAAAGAATGATCTGTAACAGTTCCTAATTTAACAATTTTATATATCGTCGTATACTCGATTCGTGGTAATTCTCGAAACAATCGCATTGTCAGTCATTCCAGCATTTTCTTTTTTCAAACAAAGATACATATTTAAAACAACGTGTTGACATTGAACGTGGAAAACTTTGTGTTTTAAATCAAGACTCTCATCAATATAATTGTCATCTATTGATAATTGCGGCGATGATGGATCTTAATCACCCATTTCAAATGGTCGTCACAACGCCACAGTATTATAATTTTTTAATAGACCCATTTCTTCAACACACTGACGCTACTGTTTATTAGTTTTAAAATGAAACATTATGCACGGTCAGAGGTCATTCAGAATAGTAGAATCACTCGCTGTACCGATTTCTATTTCACTACAGAGTGACTCTGCTAAATCAACTCCAAAATTTAACTATCTTCGCGTTACCACCACGTCCGTTCCTATTAGCGTCTCTTCTGTATGTCTCGAAAAACATTGTTGCTGGCAATAGTCTCAAAAATGCGTCGGCGTTTCTTTACATACAATATCAAAGCAGGGCGAAAAAAAATTGAAAATGTATAGCTAAATACACAATGTTGCCGTTACTTAAAAATGTCTTTAAGTATAAGCAATATGTACAAAATTGATTTCATTAGTTAAAACTGTTTATATATGAAGAACCTTATTAATTAATTTAAGTAAATATTTTTTAAGAATATTTTCATATTATCTTTATAAAAGTCACTGACGAACAAATAAATAGTAAAGTAGAGAGAACATTTTCAAAATATATAAACTTAGGAATTTTCGGAAATATAGCTGGCAACCTAGATTTGAAAGCCGCTTTCTTTGATAGGATTGGGAGGCGTAGTTGTCTTCTCACATTAATATTAGATAAACCATTCTACATCAAAATGCACATTTTAAAATTTCATATTTTAAAACGTTAGAATATATATAATCAAATTGTTGATTAAAATGTATGTTAAATAAGTCGCTGTATTTTTTGTAAAAAATTAGAGATACATTTCGAATAGTAAGCAAACATTCCAAAAGCTTCTTTAAGAAAAATAGGAACCACCGGTATCGGAAACTTTTTTAACGGATTTAATTTACTTTCAAGTTTATACAATTATTTAGACAATTTTTTGAGATCGTCTTAATATATTTTTTGGTCCTCCGTCCAGAAACAATACTATTAATTACTTCAAAATCGTCCGGAAAATGGCATTTTCCGGCCTAGGCCGGCAAAGTAGCTTTTAGATTATCTAAAGAGATGGCGCTATGAGTTTAAATTTTAAGTCACCAAAAATACATAATAAATATAGCTTTTAATTAAATTTAATTAAAAACAACAATATACTAAACTTACCTATAACTTTTTCTAAATGTAAGCAGGATTCTAATTTACATTTAATTTCTCTCACAACTTGTATTATAAAATTTGACATTTATGTCAATTTACAACTACTTATTCGATTATGGATATAGTTCATTGTCTCTGCTATTTTTATATAAAATTATTAGATATTGATTTTAATATTTTCAATATAACAATTTTCTCTGTGCTGCTTATTAGCCAGAGATAATAGAATTAATTAATTAATTTGTCTATGTTATTAGCACAGTATTTGTATGTATAAAAATGAATTACCAGCTGACATTTTGTCGGCTATCTTCTAGTCAGTGGTCTTAGTTCAGTTAGCACAAGCAGTCAGGTCTTGAACATAACAGAACTTTTGAAAATATTAAAAATTAGTCGAACCAAAAAATAGTGTGTGTTACACGTCCGGAAAATATTTTGCAAGTGCTCGTATTGTTTCGCCTCGGTGCTACGCACCTCGGCTACACAACTTTACTCGCTCTTGCAAAATGTCATTTTCCGTCCTTGTGTCACAAATAACTATTTATTAAACCTAAATATATAATTTATACTTGCCATATATTATTAACAAGAAGACAATTATGGATGCAATATGTTCGTTCCAGAGTCATTCTGACGGATGAGTTGTATGTTTGCCTCTTGTTGGATAGGCAACATGTCTTTTAAGTAACATCCACTATTAATAATAAACAATTTATGTAGGTACCTACATAATATGTAGTTATTGATTTATGATTATGCATCTCTAGAATTTTTTCAAGGTTAGGTATAATTTCTAATAATATGCAAGCACTAAGAATATTAGAACAACTCACTTTTTTTACGATTTTTATATACCAGTTAGCACGATCATGCCTACTGAAAACGTGTCTTATTAAGATTTAGAGAAATTTGACAGTGTTTCATTGAATGACTATTTTTTTATCGTAAATGGGACGTGATTTATCAGTGTACCTTGATATGGCTGTTATGTTGTTTTATGTTATTGTTTATCATCGAATTAATATGTATACTTCTATAAAGAGCAAAAACTGTAAGTTTAGATTCCCTGCTTGGTTTTCTCGAGAGTAAAAGCAGTTGATTGTGGATAAGACGATTGCTCATGCTCGGTTTAAGATGTCTGGTGGTGCTGATGATGATGATTATTTGAGATTTTCTTCCCTAAGAAGTATGTGTTTGTGAATTTTTGATCCTATCTAAATTCTTCAAGAAAATCTTTTTCCCTTCCTTCTGAAATGTTACTTGTTGATATTGTTGGTAGGCATAGTCATAAAGTTTTAACCTTATTTACCAGTTTCTTTTCTACTGTATACAGAGAAAATTCTCCCAATTTGCGCGACTATAGTAATTCAGTCATTCAATTTTAGAGTCGATTTGGTCCAATTATTAGGCATTATTAGAAGATCTCCCTTTAAAATACTTCTTTTGTCCTGATGGTGTTCTTTCTGTATTGATCAAAAATTGCGTAAACATACTGATATTACCTATCCATTTATTTATAAAATAGATGTTTGCAGTCTAGAAGATTCCCCATATATTAAAAAAAAAGTTATGTGATACCTATATTTACATCAGGTAATAGATTAAATATCAAAAACTATAGAAGTTTTTGCCTTTAATTTTGTTTTCTTGTTCTAGAGGATTTTAAATGGTTTGTTATAGTGGTCAGATATTAACTGCCTCAGTTTGAACATGACTAAATGCCCTTGTATTAGTTGTGCTCTGTTAAAGATTTGGGGGTTGTATTGGATTACAAGCTTGAGTTTCGAGAACAAGTAATGTAGTAAACAAGGAATTAAATAATGTGGGTTTTGTTATTCATAACGGTAAAGATTTACCATCAAGATGAGCCTTGCCTTCTCTGTTCGTTAGGGCCTGGAGTACTGTACACCTATGTAGTCACCTTTCTATAAATTTCACAATAAGTCTTTGGAAAGTTTACAGAAGTGGTTTGCTCGTTGTGTCTATCCGTAATAAGTGAAACAGTGTCGAGTTTATTTTAAATGACCTTTATATGTTGACTCTATAATCGTCGTGAATATTTAGATTGGTTTTCAATGTTTGTTCCTCTGAACTTCTGGATATTGTGTATTTTAATAAATTTTGTCGTTCAAGAAACTATTAACCATTTTATATTAATAATTATACTTGTAATTACAATTACTATGGTTTTTTTGCTGACATGCAAAGACACTACAATTCTTATAACTCACAACTAGATATATTTCATGATTTATTGAGTAGCTTAAAATCGAAACTAAAATGTATTTTAATATGAAGTATTTTGGTTAATTTTTGAAGTTATACTTCTTATCATGGACTTGATTTGTGCGGGGTTAAGTGGGAAAAATCATTACATATGTAATTGTGTGAGTAAGAGAGAGACACAAACACATATAAGGTATCAGTACATTGAAAAGAGATAGATATACAAAAAACAATCTGAGCTAATGTTTTGGAATATCATAGTAACGTATTACATTGTGTTTGACAGATTACTTTATAATTCTGTCACGTAAGTAAACATATAAAGTTTAGTATTTTATATTAATAATATTCAGTAATGACTATTGTATTGTAGTCCATACTACCGTATCATGGTTGCATTATATTTTGCACTATGGGGTTTTGTAAAAACTTCTTTTGTACACTGATCGTTTTACTGTTTAGTTTTCGTGTTTGAAGTAAGGACACACATCAACTGGTCTTATTTTTCTAAATATTTATTTAATTAAATACAGTTAATTTTTTAAAAAAAATTGTTTCTACTTGCCTGTGTTTGTAGTTATTAAGTTTTATTAGTTAACAGTGCATAGAAGTATAACTTCTGCCGGCAGTCCCACTGACTGCCACACCCTTTTTTTTTCTTGTTTTTTATTTATTGTATGTTTGTGAAAATGACGATTGGAGTAAATAAATAAATAAGGAAATAAATTAACTCACAAATAGGTTTTTAAAAATTATTTATTTGTACTATATCTAAACGACAATTGTTATATTTGAAGTTTATTCCGAATACAATATTTTTAAATATTAAAAAATACAATATTATATTTCACAACATTCCAGAAAGCAATCTTGATTCTCCGAGTGGCATTTCTCTGATAACCGTGGGATATATTAACATAAAATTTACTGATTCCGCCTGTTTATCTTTAGGAATTTATCGCCGGATATAAAACCGACTGCTATAATAAAACTTTTTTCGATTTAGACGTCCCTTTCATTAGAGAAGAAGTCAATGCAGTGTTAAATTATGGAATAATGAAGTCAGTTAATCAATTGTTATATGATATATACATCACATCACATATTATCACCAACAGTTTATTTAAAGAACGTACACATAATAATATGTATAATTTTTATTACAGTTTGTTGTCCAATGCTTAGTTAGGTTGTCTTATCAATGATTAGATCTAACGCTATTTATTACTGTTGATAAAAATAGGTGTCTTTTTAGTAGTTTTAAGTCTGTACAGATGTATAAATATATGTTTTTTACTGTGTTTCAACAGCAGAGTAATGCCATTTTGGTACTTTTCAAAAGGTAAAAAATACATTTTTATATTACTAAATTATTTAAAGAATATGTAATAATATATTCTAGTTTTAATATAACTTTATGTGCGTGACTCAGTAAGGTTTCGATTCCAGTGAACGTGAATTTATTAGCATAATATATTTAATATCAGATACGTTACTGGTTAGTACTCACAAAACCTGTTTTATTTTTATTCAAAAGAGTATATATAGTTAAAGTAGACGATGAAAGTCCAAAGATACATTTTTAAATAGATATCTTATTCTTCAAGATAATGTAAGTGTTTAGATATCTTTCCTTTCTTGTATAGTTTTTACATATTACAAAGTTAACCTTATCTGTTATATTTTATAAATTTAGTTTCATGTTTCAAATATTAGATTAGTCATTAGACACAGTCACAACGGACGGGTCAAATATTGTTGCCACTAGATAGAAAGAATTTATAATTAGTATTCATTATCAATCAAGTACTTTAATAATTAAATCATTTTATATCATTTACTTCTGGCATCAAAGTTAGTTGATTTAATTAACTTAAACATTTAGCAACCTCAAAAAAATGTTAAAGCAGTATATTTTCACGTTAGGTCCCGAAATTGCAAAATATGCCAAAGAACACTTAAATGAAACTGAAGAAACCAGAGAAAAAGGATTAAATGAAATAAGAAAATGGTTATCAGAAGAAAAACCTGATTTAAATGCACGAACGGAAGCCAGGTCAGTTTTTTTTGTTATTATTGTTTAGTTTTAATATAAATTTTATCTTTGTTAATATACTTTATTTGTTTATTATTTTTTGTAAAATAGAGCACAAGTAAGATATAATAAAAAAAATTGTTTAGAATATATTCAACAATTTGTTAAGTAGTTTGCTTTGTTAGGCATTTGAAAATAAAAATTTTTATTTTAATTATTCAGAAGCAATTACCAGTTCAAAAGGTGAAAGGTGTGTTGAATAATTTTGATTGGCAATAAACTTTATGTTAGTTAGAAAGATATACAAAAATTGTCCGATGCTGACAAAGATAAAATTGATATTTATGTAAACAAAAATTAGATTAAATCAACATTTATGTAAAATACACAATTTCATGTGTCTATGCGGTTTGGTGCACTTTATTCGTCGAGATTCTCTATAAAGGGTGATACCAATGTCTTCTTTTGAAATATTATGCAAAATTTATTACATATTTTAACACAAACTCTACACTTGTGACGGAGAGGGGTTAATTTTTCTGAAACGAATATGACAATGGCAAGAGCCAGCGCACTACCTCGTGTCTGGAAAGGGTGCTATCAATTGTTTTAAAGTTTTATAAAAAAATACATAATTAACCCTATCTTGTTACTCTGTGCTTTCTCAGACAGCTGGACATGGATATACTAATAACTAAAGACTGAAGTCATTGAAGTACATAGTACCAGCAGCGTGTTTTAAACGTAGGTATTTTGCCTACAGGAACATGACAAGTTAAACATCAGGATAACAATCGTTACTTGAAGAATGTTTGAGGTCGCTGAACACGAATATGATAATATCAAGAGCCTAAGAGCTAAGAGGTACCTGGTATCTGGAAAGGATGCTATCAGCGGCTTGGCTTGCCTTAAAGTTTTATGATATTTTAAACAAGAATAATAAAACAACTAAGTCTCCAACGTAACTATTACCTGAAAGAAATGGTATCTTTGATATTTCTTGGAATTTTACGGAAATTTTATTAAAAATTAAAATAATGAATATTGTATTCGATATTGAAATTGTGTTTTAATTATTGATTAACTATTAAAGACATTCATCAAAATATTTATTCGTTATTTGTACTGTTTTCTTTTTCGTCTTCTTCTCTTCTTTCCATTTTAAGAGAATTAGTTTCCTCCCTTATGAATGTACAATAGGTATTGTGCATGCTTTTGTTATTTTCGTATTCAATTTCGTATTATATTTACTGAACTTTTACAGAAACCATTTTGCGTGGAATATTAATATATTTTTTAAATTCGTGCATCCAAAAATTGCTACCTAAATGGTCCCATACAATCGGCATTAAAGTTGTCTCTACTTATTGTAAAATAAATGATATGATACTTCAAATAATATCTATTTCTGAAATCTTTTAAATATTATGTACCTATTGATTTTTGAAATTCTCAATTATCGGGTGCCAATTAAGAAGATTATCTTAAGAGTTTATTGTAAATGAAATAATAAGTGTTTGTTACTGCCTAAAATTTGGAATTTCTAAATATTCTTAGCAAACCACTTTGGTTTTTATTTTAATTATAACTAATTAACTAAAAAATTAACTAATTACTGGAAAGATTGCGTATTATAAGAGAGAAGTTAGGGAGTAATTGATAAATGGGAAAAAAATTGTTATTTTAATTGCAAATAATTAATTAAAAACATAACTAATTACTGAAGCAAATTTGAATTTGGAGATAGAATTTAGGGGACAATTTATTGATATTTGAGTTAAAAAAATCTATTAATATTTCACGCTATTATTAATTCTATTAGAGAATTCGACTGTTTTTCATAGGTTTTTGTTACTAATGAAGTGTTTAATTTATTTCCAAATATAAGGAGAATTATTACAGTCATAATAACACAATATTTAATTATAGATTGTCAAAATCTTGACAAAATATTAAATTCAATATTTGGCACCTTAGTGAAAAAAATGGAGATTATTCCAATAAATAGGAAATTCAATGTGACGAAAAACATTGTTAAAACTTAATAATACTACCTAAACTATTAGCGTGGTCAAAGTACACATATAGCTTCACAAAAAAGACAAACCTCTTGAAATTTCACATTTGAGTATTTAAAAGTGTTGTACTTAATATGAAAAATTCTTTACGAAAATAGGTATGCAATTTTCCGGAAAATTGTCGGGAGAAAAATTTTGTTTTTGTTTTTTCACTCTAATTGTTTAAATAACAAATATGCGGAAAAAAGTTTCAATTAAAATTTGTAGCTGATGCAATTATCTACAAAATTTGTCTAAAAAGTTTTTCTGTAAATTGAAAAGTGTACGAGATATAATTATTTCAGCGGAAGTCGATTCGTGGGTGCGCGCGAACGTCCCGTGAGCCGAATTTATTGAAGGCTTGATTTAAAAGTTAATAATTTAAAGGTTGTGATGCACTGAAAAAACAGACAAAGTAATGTAAAATGTAGAGAAAGACCTCAACTTTCAAAAAAAATTACTTTCAAGTTTAAAAAAGTAAATTTTCTAACTGTAAAATCCATTTATTTATAAAAAAACGAGCAGAAAAACGTCAATAAACAATTATATTTCCTATTTAATTAATTATTGTCGCAGCAAAAATTCCTTTTAAATTTAAGATTTCAAATGATCATTGAACATTATTATCACAAAAACAAAGCGAAAAATGTTTAAATTTTTAAACAAATGCTTTTTAAAAATCTCTGTTTTTTACATGCCTAATTTCACTCGATTTTTTCAAACTTTATTTAATTATATATTTTTTCCAAATTAATATATTTCAATTAAACTTTATCTGTAAATACTTTGAAGTATATATATAGATACTTTCAAAACTATTATACAGTTTTTCCTTTAATATCAAATTTTTTAAATAATAGACAATTATTTATGATAAGTGCTAAAATCAGACGTCTTTTAGAAAATCTAGCATAACTTTTTTCAGTGCTTATAAGATTATTCAGATTTTTGCCAGCTTGATAATAATTGTATAGAGAAGCGATCGCGATACATATTAACACACCTATGCGTCAGGTACGAAAGAGAAGGGAGTACGAATGAAGGTGAAAAAACCGAAAAATCAGGTGAAAAAGCCGCTGGCAGCTGCTTCTCCGCGCCGTCGCGCTGTGAGCCAGCGCGCATGCTCTTACTCTGTAGAAGCAGACGAGTTGACGTAGTAGCGTCCCGGTTGTTTACGTGACATTTATTTTGATCATATTTTGAGGATAACTACAGTGAAGATGAAGATGATATTGAATTATATTTAAGCTCGGAAGAAGAATGATAATGATTGATTTCTATATGATTAATAAAAAAAACTCTAACATTCAAAATTCACTTCATTTTTTTTTACCCACACCTAATGAATTATTAATAAAAAAAATTTAAAAATGTTTATAATTATAATAATAATAACAATAATAATAATAATAATAATAATAGTAATAATGACAATTGGATCAAGTGAAATTTAAAAAAAAATAATAATGTCAAAAAATAAGCTGTTATTAATAAAAATATAGTAGAAATAAAGTGGGGTTTAAAACAAGTTAACGAGGAAATTTGCTTGAGATTCCTTTTAATTTTTAATTATTATTAACAAATTAAATTTTTTATTAAACAGTAATAGTGGATATATACAGGGTGTGTCACGACGAAGGGACAGTAGAAATATCTCGAGATCTATGTCGATTTGAAATCTGAAAATTTTTACTTGGCCATTGTCATTAATGGCCTATCTGCCTAGAATAATATCATTAATCTTGCACTTCCGGTTATACCGGAAGTCGCCATCAACTTCGTTATTTTAAATGAAACACCCTGTATATTATTACATTTTCGGATTCCTCATAAAATTCTAGACTAGTTTTATATAAAGTAGTCTATATTTTAAATTGATAATTTTTGAGTTATTCAAATTTTTTTTAAAATTTTGACAGATGCGACTGAATTGTGAAAAATCAATAACTGGACTATTTCACAATCAAACGAAACAAAAGTTGCTACGCTTGAACGATAAATGATGTTCTTTAATTCGATAAACAAATAATTTAGTTTCACAACACAGGGTGTTCTTAAACGATGTGCCATTTTTCAGAACTTTGAATCAGAATAAGTCAAAATTTTCAAATAGGACACCCTGTAAATAGTTACGTCGTCTTACGTGAAATTTATTTGGCTTTCAAATTGTATTAGGGTTCCCTATACCTAAAATCAATAGTTTTCACATAAATCAGAAATTATATCCTAGGGGCAGATTTCTACATACAAATCGCATATTATATGACAGTTAATTTGAGAATTTTTTTTAAAAACATAGCAAATTTTCTAAATTATGATTTTATCAGTAACTATAAAACACTAAGCTTCCATTAAAAGAGGTAAAAAGGGTATTACGAAAGAGATTATTAAAAATGTCATTTGTGGGAGACGAAACTGTTAGCGATTTTTAGTAATTTCCACAAATAATATTGCATTTAAGAAAACAATAATATAAAATAATCAAATTTAATAAAACACATTAAGAATTACGTTTAATTTAAATGTTCAAATTGCCGACAGTTTGTCGCTAGACATTTGTGAATGCGACGTACCATGCCTTCTGTTACGGCCCTTCGGATCTCATTAGGATCTAAATTCCTAAACGCCTCCCTAACCCTTTGTTTCATGTCTTCTTTGGTGGTGGGAGGAGTAGCATACATTAAAGATTTGATTTTTCCCCAAATGTAGTAGTCCAACGGTGTCAAATCTGGTGATCGCGGATGCCATCTAAAAAGTCCGTTCAGCGCTATCCAACGATCGTCAAAAGTCTACATTAGAAGCTGATTAACACCATGAGTATTGTGTACAGAAGCACCATCGTATTGATACCACGCTGCTCTGATAAAGATTCTAATGCTTCTTGCAAATTATATGGCATGGTACGTCGCATTCACAAATGTCTAGCAACAAACGCTCGGCAATTTGAACATTTAAATTAAACGTAATCCTTGATGTGTTTTATTAAATTTGATTATATTAAATTATTGTTTTCTTAAATGCATTATTATTTGTGGAAATTACTAAAAATCGCTAACAGTTTCGTCTCCCACAAATGACATTTTTAATAATCTCTTTCGTAATACCCTTTTTACCTCTTTTAATGGAAGTTTAGTGTTTTATAGTTACTGAAGTCATAGAAAAACAATAATAAATGCATCATAAAATCATAATTTAGAAAATTTGCTATGTTTTTAAAAAAATTCTTAAATTAACTGTCATATAATCTGCGATTTGTATGTGGAAATCTGCCCCTAGGATATAATTTCTGATTTATGTGAAAACTATTGATTTTAGGTATAGGAAACCATAATACAATTTAAAAGCCAAATAAATTTCACGTAAGACGACGTAACTATTTACAGGGTGTCCTATTTGAAAATTTTGACTTATTTTGATTCAAAGTTCTGAAAAATGGCACACCGTTTAAGAACACCCTGTGTTGTGAAACTAAATTATTTGTTTATTGAATTAAAGAACATCATTTATCGTTCAAGCGTAGCAACTTTTGTTTCCTTTGATTGTGAAATAGTCCAGTTATTGATTTTTCACAATTCAGTCGCATCTGTCAAAATTTTTAAAAAAATTTGAATAACTCAAAAACTATCAATTTAAAATATAGACTACTTTATATAAAACTAGTCTAGAATTTTATGAGGAATCCGAAAATGTAATAATATACAGGGTGTTTTATTTAAAATAACAAAGTTGATGGCGACTTCCGGTATAACAGGAAGTGCAAGATTAATGACATTATTTTAGGCAGATAGGCCATCAATAAAAATGGCCAAGTACAAATTTTCAGATTTCAAATCGACATAGATCTCGAGATATTTCTACTGTCCCTTCGTGGTGACACACCCTGTATATAACTCATTAAACTGCGTGGTAAAATCAATAATTATTAACAGTAAAATTCTGAATCTGAAGTATAAAACTTCCAAAAGGGTATGAGCAGTAACGCTTGCTTTTAGGAAAATTCTGTGTTACCTTAAAAGAAAATGTCAAAAGTAAAAAATTTCTAAACATTTTTTTCATTTATATCATGGTCCTTAATTCTTATCTCATGCAATAATTTTATTATTAATTTTTATAATTTTTTGATTAAAAAAATTGCAAGAATATATAATAGTCAAAGAAGGTTTACCTGGAAAATCGCTAGAATTTTCATGAAAAACCAATTTAATGATAAAAAAAGCACGGGATATTCTGAACATATTGATCAACAACAATACCTTATAAATGAAAAATATTCGTCGTCATAAATACTAATTAAAATTATAAATGAAACTTCGAGAATTTGCTTATTTCAACGGTAGCATTTGGAAAATCGTATGTTTTTTTTCGGAAAATCTAGTTACAAAAAAAAATTTCAAATAATTTTTTTAGATTAAACCATCATCTTTCAAGTACACAATGTTTAATAATTAAATTGTTTAATTTCTCAATGTTTAGTAGAGAGTATTAGTAAAAAAAACGACTTTTTAGGAGAGTTTTATGTGGAAAATCGGTGATAATTCATTAAAAAATTATTACAAAAAATTTTTTTTTTATATAATTGTAGATACCTTCATTTATAGCAAATTTTATACAAAATAATTTTTTCTACGGGTCATTGTTTATTTGCTATCTTAAAATTAAAAACTTGAAAATTGATGATGTTTAAAAATACTATTAGAAAAATTTGGAATATTTCAAAAACTAATAAAAAAATCAGAAAACTTTTTAGACAAATTTTGTAGGTAAATGCATCAGCTACAATTTTTGATTGGAACATTTTTCTGTATTTTTATTATTTAAACAATTAGATTAAAAAAACAAATAAAAAAATTTTCGGCCAATGTTTTTCCGGAAAATTGCTCACCTAAATTAGTAAACATTTTCTCATATTAAGCACAATCCTCTTAAATACCTAAATTTGAATTTCCAAAACGTTTGTACTTTCTGCAGCATTTTACGAATATTTTATGTACTTTGACCACGCTATATTGGCCTTGAAAAAGATAAAAATATAACATTAGACTACATGGTATAGTTTTGCTAAATATTAAAAAAAATGTATTTTAATGGTATAATAATATAATATAATATTAAAAATAAGAAATATTGCATTCAAGAAGCATTACTTTTTTTAACGCTCTGAAGAATGGATAACATGACATTAAAGAAAATTATTAATTATTAAAATTAGTGATAGTAAAAAATTTATAATAGTTAAAATAAGAATTATGTTTAGTGCACTTTATATACAAAATTTTATTAATTGTAGTGAATTTCTTTAAATTAATCATAAAAAAAATTAAATTTTAACATTAATGATTATCCTATTTCTCTGTTTTATTGATTTCATTACACTTTTTTTAGAAATAAGACAAATAAGCAATATTATAAAAACAGTGATTGGAAACATATCACAACCCTAAGGACTTGAACCTAGGATCCCTATCTATAGCCGTTACGGCCTTAAACCTAGTGGTTAGATGGCGTTGTTGAACATATTTGGAATAAACTCACATACAGGAGGTTAATCACAGAGAGACTATTTGTCAAATCGACTATTTAAATATTTAAACTTCCAGTCACTTTTTTGTGCCAAATCGTTTAAGTTACTATCGGCCACAGACAGGAATCTTAAGTTTGACTCCTGCCAGAGGGGCTCGATTCTCGACTTTATGTGAAAATTGTCAAATGTGAAATATTTCCACTAGTTCTTTTCACATGCTTTTGTTAAACGCTATTCTTGGTTATATGTGAAAATATTTTCACATGGGAATAGTCTCGATACGTAAATCGAATATTAAATAGATATTAGCCAATCACATTTCATAGTTTGACAATTATAATCTCAATTATAATGTTGGCATTCCTGATAACTGACAATAACAGTCTGTAAATGAAAACATAACCCTATAAAAGATATTGTTTCGTAGAATTATTTATCTTAGTTTAAATTTTATTTTTTTAATTTTGTTGCTATTATTTTTCTCACGTATTTTTTGTATATTATTGTATTCAATTGTTGTTGATTGGCTTACAGGAAGATATTTGTTTAATCCAACATCAGTCTGATAACTTCCTGTTGCGAAAAATTTTAATGAAGTTAGAAGCTTATAATATATTACAAATAAATATTTTAAATAGATATATAGGTACCTACTCATTGATATAATATATTTTTTAACTTCTTACTTTCATTTGCAAAGGTATTGCCGATAACCTTGTTGGTGATGGTAAAATAACCTCAAGTTCATTCAGTAACTGTAAAGCTACTTCTTTTGAAAGCCTAAATAATTTTATAAATTGGGCTTCACTTAAACGTTCAAATAGATCGTTCTTCTTCCACTTGGTCCAAAAATCTCGAGGTGGATTATTTTCTAAAAATTTCACCTCTTCTAAAAGTTCTAAATAAAAAAGTAAAGCAGCTTCTTCCATAATCAAGAAAACAATATTACAACAATATGTCAAATACACATAGAACTATTAAAATGTGTGGTTAGGTTAAAACCAAGTAAATATAATACTGCGCATACTCCTTTCTAATAATTCCACTGGAGATTAGATTCTCACATGACCATAACCATGTGGAAATCTTCGTACACTTTTTGTGTGAAAATATTCATGTGAGATTGTCGAGAATACCAATAACAAAAACACATGTGAAATTTTATTTCTCCCATATGAAATAATGTCGAGAATCGAGCCCCTCTCATGTGTAATTTTTTTAATTAATTTCATTTAGGAGAGATGTATTAAATGCTTTGAATATAGTTTATATTCAAAGATTAAATGATTTAACCAAATATTGCAAAAACTGTGTATAGACTAAGTTGACATGTATAAATATAAATACACTTACTCGTATTTCATCTTTCATGTCTCTTAGCGATTCAGCTGTTTTGTGCGTAACCTTCTAAAAATAGAAAAGAGTTGATAAAATAGTTCTTCTTTCTCTTCAACTTGAAATAAATCGGTTATTTCAATTTTTTTATGTGAAACATCTATAGCCGCATGTAAATCAGATTTCTGGCGTGGTGACGGTGACGTATGAGTGTATGACGTAAAAAACCTAACGCATCGATAATATATAATAAAGAGATGTACTGATATCTTATATGAAATTGGTCTCATGTTTTGAGCGACGCGACGGTGGCGCGCCAACAATAGGGGGAAGAAACTCATCGATTCAAAAATTTGGCGGGACAGGGTATGAATTGTTTCATATAGAAATACACTTTAAAAGCTCATATTTTAATTTTTAATATTTTTACTGATGTGTAAAAATATTAAAAATTGAAATATAGATTTAAAAGTGCATATTATCTTATAATATTTAGGTAAATACATATAAAAACTAAATAATAAGCAAATTTTTATGTGAAACATCTATAGCCGCACGTAAATCAGATTTCTGGCGTGCCGACGGCGACGCAAAAACCTAACACGACTCTGCATAATATCTATTCTATGTATAAAAATGAATGTTTGTCTATATGTTATCGATGAACTCAAAAACTACTGGACCAATTATTATGAAAATTGGTATATATATATATATATATATATATATATATATATATGTATTTTTCCACGGAAAAGGTATTTTCAAAATTTTGAAAATTTTGAAAATTTTTAGAATTTTCAAATTTTTTAAAATTTTCAAATTTTTCAAAATATTTTAAAATTGTGAAGATTTTTAGAATTTTTAAATTTTCAAAATTTGAAAATCATGATAATTTTAAAAATTTTCAAAATTTTCAGAATTTTCAAAATTTTCAAAATTTTAAAAGTTTTTAAATTTTTCAATGTTTACTTTAATCGCGCGTAAAGGTTACACGCACACTCTTTTTTTTATTGAATACTGCATACCTACCTATACTTTTATAAAATAATGTTGATGTTTCACATCTGCCAGGCGTCCCGTGAGTCCCGTGACGGCTTCCCTTTTTTCTTTAATTCACAGTTAGTGTAATTCCTAACCAAGTTATTCCAAGTATGTTGCGGCAAACAAAAAAAATGTTAAAACACATAATAAATTCAAAAAAGCTCTTCATAGACTGGTGATGGTGGGGTCGATGTCTCTCTGAAAGAACATTTACCTGGTCGTACAACTGGAGTGATAGTACAAATAATCTTTCCGCATCACTTGAATTGGTTGCGCAATTAATAAGAACCAAGTGAAGTATGATCCAAAGGTCTCTGTATCTACTTAGTTGTGCAACTAGTTGTAATACCGTGGTTGTGTGTCAGTTGTCTCGTGAGAAAATAATGATTATTTTTTGGTTTTAACCTTTTGTGACCAAATTATTTAAACATAATTTTTATTTATTTCAGATACATTTTGCCGTTTCTCCGCAAATCCAAATTTAACTTTGACGAAACCAAAGCTAGTCTTATAGCTTATTACAACTTACGTAGAGACAATCCAAGATGGTTTACAAACCGGGACCCAGCTTCACCGGAAATTCAGGAACTTGTAAAACTTGGAGTATTCGTACCTCTTAGAAAATTATATAAAAACCAATTAGTGATTTTGGTTAGAACTGCAGTACATGATCCAAGTAAGCATAGTCAAGAAGATGTTTTTAAAACCGATCATTTGATTCTGGATGTGGCAGCTTTATTTGAATTTGAAGCCGCTCAGATTTGTGGCGTCATATCAGTATTTGACATGAAGGGAGTTTCACTTGGCCATGCCACAGCTCTAAAGCCGGCTATTGTTAAACGGGCTGTTACCTCATGGCAAAATTATCATGTAACTTCGAAAAGTTTCGAATTTATCAACTCGCCCACTTACTTGAATGTTATTCTGAGTGTTTTCAAAAGTTTCATGAACGAAACTATGAAGAAATCTGTAAAGGTTCATACCAAAGGGTTAGAAAGTTTGCATGGAATCGTAGACAAAGAACTGCTTCCGGAAGAATATGGTGGAACCGACGGAAAGCTAAGTGATTTGATTGATTTTTGGAATGAAAAATTATTAGCGAAAAGAGAATGGTTTCTAGAAGATGAAAAGTACAGAGCAAATTAAATTATTCTTTAATTATAATTTATATAAGAAATTAAATATTTAATTACTGTTTTCAATTTTTTTCTTAAATAATCAAATAATATTTTATAAACGTGAGCAACTTTTCGCATAATGCCGCTTGGTTTTATGGTCTATACCTCTTCTTAATTGGTTTGAATAAAAATCATTTTCAAAATTATTGTATATATTTTTGCTTCTAAGTGTAAATTGCGTTCATAGACTTAGGGCGTTTTTAATAAATTATATAAAAAAAAAGAATGAACACAAAAGATTATTTTTAAAAATGGCACAGATTCAGAAAAACCAAACTTTGTAAACAGATAATCAAATATGACCAATCTAAGTAATATTTATTGTTTTATGTTATCTTATTAAAAATATTAAAACACTATTACAGCAAACATATATTATTACAGTAGGTCACATTATAATATTGGACAAATAAAAAATTATATTGGACATCGACAGACAAATGACGATTGAAGTATTAAAAAAAAAATTAAGGATATATTTTGAGGTGCCAGGTTCAAAGAAGTTTATCGTCCACTAAACACCATTGTTCCCATATCAACTTTATTCATCTCTTTTGGTTATTTATATCGTCTTTACTGGTACAGTGTTAAACGGTTTAAAATTTTCTTCACTTATTTATAATTTATGTTTTTTGTCCGTAATAATCTAATTTTATACGGGGTTGTTGGTACAATGCTTTTAAAATATTTACCTTTGATTTTGGTAAATCCTGTTTAATCACACTAAGCTAAAATATATACTCAAGAAAGTTAATAGAGATTCAAATAGTTTTAAGATTATGAATGATCAGTTTCTCACATTTTCACAGATTCTGAAGCTGATAATTAACTAAAATTAAATTTTTTTATACCCTCTTTATTGTTGATCTAAATTTGAACCGAGGCACTGTATATCTTTTCCCAGATTTATTTTTATTGGGCAAAGTGTTAAATGATGGTGTATTTTTTAATAGTTCTTGGAGGTTTACCCTCTCTAACTGTAAAATCAACTCTTTTATTTTAATCAAAATCTGAAAGTCTTCTAAAACTAAAGCTTTTTTATTACTAATTTCTTTCTATTTTATTAAATCAATTACCATATGTATATTTTTAGTAAATGACTTATTTTCACAGGATTTTTAAAATTTAAAAAGTATACAAACACAAAAATGACATTAAGGAGAAATTGAAATAATGTCGCATCCGACAGGACTCGAACCTGCAATCTGTACCAACGAGATAACGCTCTAATTTAATCACTCAAGGATGCCTTAGTAATTAGTCGGCTCTTTGATCGTGGTTATTCAACTGTCAGATGTGACAGTAACTTATTTCCCCTTAAGCACATGTATGCATGACGTTCACGAGAGAGAAGATTTGTGAAATCGACAATTGAAACATTAAACGTGAAATCACTTTTTTGTGCCCTGTCTTATATTTTTATTCGGTTAGGAGACCAGACACGTGGATTTTCTAGTGAACTAAATATGTGGGGATTTTAGAAATTTAGAATTTATACAATATAGTTGAAAAATGCTGTATGAAACATATTCAGTTTTTACAACTCGTCAGTGGTCTACATTATCCTGTACCTATCACAAATTTTGAAAGCTTCATTATGACTTTGTGATAATGTTCACCCTTACTTAAACAACTTATCCTTTCCACCCACACATACTTAAGCATTACATTTATTCCTTTGACAAGATGTTTAACATTTTTCCTTCACAAATAAAAAGATTTTATTACTTTATGCATGAAATCTAAATGCATGTTTGTGTTAATAATTAAAATCATCCAACAAGATGCCCATTTTTTTTTTAAATTAAAACCATACATATAAATAAAAACCATACGTATTCTTTGTGCTAAATATTGAAACCAAGTTTTTTAAATTAGCTTTGGTGAAAGGTGTTAATCGAGAAAAAGTGTCGGCTTACGTACAGGAGATAGGGTTTGTTACCTATGCCCTCTCTCGTTCTCACTCTTATTAATGTACTATAGCAGAATTATAATGGGGGAATTCGTTATGGATTTGAATAAAGTATTACGGTTTCTAGTGTTAAACTTAAAACTTTAAACTAACAAATTTAACTTTATAAACTCTCATTTAAAAGGGTTTTGTATAGTTTTCATTATAAAGTTAGAACTACTTTATATGATTTAGACGTTTTCTAATAAAGAGTTTAGTCTAAAAGTTTACCTTTTATTGTTCATAAGTTAAAATAACAATAAATCCTTTTCTATATTTTGCTTATTATAAATATATTTTTATCGAACAAAAAAGTAGGTACCTACCTGTATCAACGAGTATCTCGAAAAGGGTGCTTATTTTGCTATGTTTTCTGGTCTAAATCAATTCATTTAACATTAAAAAAGATACATAAAAAATTATTTTTTTGGGGTTTACAATAATTTGTGTAATTTAATTTCTAATCTACTTTCCCTATAGTGTCAACTGTGATGAGAATATTTTTGCTTTATCTTTACAAGGACCTAGATCACTATATATTGTTGTATTTAGAAAAACTCCAAGAAAGAAAAGTTACCTGCAACTGTATTCATAAAAAGGAAATATAATGAAAATATTTCGAAGGATACTTATAGACAAAATTATTCAAATTATGGTTTTAAGTGCATAAGCAATAAAATGTTTTCTGATAAGTTAAATCTAATTAAGGTTAAGAAAATAATTTTGAAAATTAAGCAGACTAAAGACTTTTTGAAAAATTTAATTAAACTTATAGATACTTTGTAGTTTTGTAAGTATATAGACCCTAGAAATGTTACTAAAACTTTTAAAATCACGTTAGATCACTCTAGAGTGATAAGATTAGGTTACAATGTAATCTAAACAAATATTATTAATAAATACATTAATAAATGTAATTTGGCAATTAACCTTAAGTGCTGTTTGTATTTGAAACTGTTTTATTCCAACCTAATGAGCCAGAACCATGCATGTCTGCGGTTACCATTCCTACTTGTAACCATGATCCTTGTTGCGTTGCATTTCCGTTATGCTCCTTTTATATATATATATATATATATATATATATATATATATAGATGTATATTTATTGATATGGATTTTTCTTCTTGGGACAGGTTCTTTCAGTGAAATGTTGGAACGTGTTCATGATTTTTAAATCGGTTGTCTGGATTAAGTATTTTTTTTGATATTGTATTTGTTTTGTTTAGTTCAGATGTTATGTTGTTAGGATAATTATTATTGATTAGATTGTCAAAAGATTGGGAATTTAAAAGTCATTGAAAATAAAAAGTTATAAAAATATATAGAATTTGATTAAATTAGTAAGAAATATTGAGATTTAAATAGAAATAAAAAGAGTTGAAGAAAAATATAGCCAGAAGAATTTATAAATAAGTAAAAATAAAATTCTTGGACATAAACCAGAGAAGATAGCAGGTACAGAAAAGCAGTGAGGTCAGGGCTGGAAATTGGTAGGAGGAGATAAAAGGCAAGAAATAGAAAGTATTGGAGCAGAAAGAAGCAGCGAATAGGAAGAAATCAGAAATTTGAAGGTATACAGAAAGGGTTGAAGAACAGAAAAAGGAAGTAGAGTAATAAGAAGCAGAAGAAAATAAAAATTTTTATATTTATATTTTTGTTGTACTTTATTTTTAGGACAATCAATTTAAAAATTCTTGAATCCACGACCGATAATTTTATTGAAAAAGGGTGTTCCTGAGGGAGGATCCATTTCAATTGGCGCCCAACGTGGGGCTGCTTCGGCACTGAGGGTAAGAGATTTTTTTTTACTATTGGGTGTCAAGCTTGCTTTATTAAAAACAAAGTGTGTGATTCAAGAGTAAAAGATTAAATAAATTATAGGTATATTTATATGAAATTAAGAGGGGGGAAAAGAAATTACAGATAGAATGTCAGAACAAGGGGATAATATTGATAATCAGGAGAGTCAGGATAGTCAGGGTATTCAGGATAGTCAGGGTAATCAGGGTAATCAGGATAGGCAGGGTATTCAGGATAGTCAGGATAATCAGGGTAATCAGGATAGTAAGATAGGGGATAGAAGGGATTCATCATGGGAACAAATGATGGAAATGTTAAAAAAAATAAACAAGAATATGGATTGAATGAAAAAAGAAAATAAAGAAGACATGAACAAAAATACTGAAGCAATAAACAAGAATATGGATGCAATGAAAAAAGAAATAAAACAAGACATAAACAAGAATATGGATTCTAAGAAAAAAGAAATAAAAGAAGAGATGAACAAAAACATAGAAACGGTCAAAAATGAGATAAAGAAGCAAATGGAAATGTATAAAGAAACATTAGAAGAAACAAAAACAGAAATAATAACTGAAATGATAATGAGAAAAACATAATTAGAGGAATTACAAGAAGTAAAAATTAAAACAATTATTAACAAGGAATGCAAAGATGAAATAAAAGAAATTAATGCTAATACAAACAAAAAATTAAATGACTTAGAGATAATTATAAAACAAGAGAATGTGGAAAAGAAAAATGTAATAGAAGAAATGCAAAATACAACAAAGAAGATATATGAGATGGAAGAAAAAATAGAAGAAAGAAAGATAGTACAAGAAAAAGAACATGAAATGTTATTAGAAGAAATGGAAATAAGAAATATAAATAAAAATCAAAATAATATGAAAATAAGTAAAATAAAACATAAATTTAATGGAAATATTGATAAGATTCATCAACAAATTTTCATAAGAATGGTGAAAAATAAGTTAAAATGGTGTGAAGATCATGAAGAAATAAGAAAATACCTGCGTGAGATGTTAGATGGACAGGCACAGATATGGTTTGCTAGTAAAGAAGAAGAAATATTTGTGCTGGAAAAATTTAAGATGTTTTTGAGTTATTTCTGGGGGAATTTTGTTCAATCTAAATTTAGAAAACAGTTATATACAGGGAAATATCAAGAAAGGGGAAAACAATTTAAACTTATAAAAAGTTTATATCGAGGGAAATACCAGGAAAGGGGCAAGGTATCTAAATTTATAAGAAAGTTATATATAGGAAAATATCAGGAAAGGGGTAAAGTCACATAATTTAAAAAAAAAAATATATATAGGAAAATATTAGGAGGGGGAGTCTATAAAAAAGAAATTATATGTATAGGTAAATTTCAAAAGAGGAGGAACAAATTTAATATTATAAAAAAAATTATATGTTGATAAAAGTTAAGAAGGGGGAATGAAAAAAAAATAGAAATAAAAGAAGAAGTTAAAATATATATATAGTGATGGGAATTGATATGGTAGGGGTAGTGTATTTTATAGTAAAATTGAAATATTCTAAATTAAAAGCTTGACAACTGATGGTGAAGAAAAATTTCCTACTGAAAGGAAATTTGATTTGGCAAGGTGAAGTAATTCACCAAGTCAAATCAAATTTGGGGGAAATTGATATGGATTTTTCTTCGTGGTGCACGTTCTTTTAATGGAATGTTGGAACGTGATCCATTATTTGTAAGTTGGTTGCCCAGGTTAAGTATTTTTTGGTATCTTGATTGTTTTTGTTTAGTTTAGAGATTGTTTTGATGGATGGGGATGATGATTATTATTATTGATTAGATTGTCATTGAGTTAATTTGGTAAAAGTCAGATGAAATAAAATTGTAAAAAATTAAATATTAAAATTTAAATTAAAATAAGAAGAGTTTATAAATAAAAATATAAATAAATAAAAAGGTAACTGGAATTGGATAAGAGGATACAGAGAGGTCAGAGTTGGAAAATTGTAAAAGAAGAAGGTATAGAGAAAGAGTTGAGCAGCAGAAAGGTATAGATCTGGATATCAGTGTACTGGCTACCGATTGTAATTGGGAAGGGTGATGATGAGATCTAGCATTCAGATATCTATTAGTGTGTGTAGGTTTCCTGTATACCGTGTAATCAATTGTGAGGTCATTGTTTCTTGTAATAAGTAGGTCAAGAAAAGGCAATTGGCCATTCTCTTCAACTTCTAACGTGAACTGTATTCGGTGGTGGATGTTGTTTAGTTCATCAAGGAAATTGTCAAGATTGGGTCTTCCATGAGGCCATATGATAAAGATGTCGTCCACGTAGCGTTTCCAAAAAGTCGGCTTCATTTTAGCTTTACTTAGTGCATTGGTTTCGAAATACTTCATGTAGAGATTGGCAATTACTGGTGATAGTGAGGATCCCATGGGGGCGCCTTCTGTTTGTCTATACAAGTTGTTCTCATACGAGAAATACGTATTCTTCAGACAGTGTCTTGCAAGTTCGATAATGTGTCTTGGGAAATCTTCATTTGTAGCTATTTGGTCTAGAGCCTCGTCAATTGGTACGCTTGGGTAAAGTGACTTTATATCTAGGCTAGCTAGGAGGTCATCTTTGTGCAGTTTAAGGTTTTTAATTATATTTGTCAGGTGTTCTGAGTTCTTGACGTAGGAATCTGCTTCTTCGCTGGTTGGCTGCATGATCTCTGCAAGATATTTCTCGAGTTGTTGAGTTGGTGAGTCTATAGCGCTAACGATTGGTCTTAATGGCACTCCCTCCTTGTGAATTTTTGGCAACCCGTATAGTTTAGGGCATCTGCTAGCTTTTTCCCGAGGAATTATGCGAGCCTCGATTTCTGCCCCAAGCTTGGCGGCTTTGATTTTATCTTTTGTTGTCTTCTCAAGGTATGTTGTTGGGTCTCTTGTGACTTTTTTATATGTGTCGTCTTGGAGTATGTCTGCCATTTTTGTTCTACCCATCCAGGCCCAAATACAGTCAGGAAATAATCGGCGCGGTCAACGACCTCGGGTGGAGGAAACGTCAACACCTGAACCGCACCGCCCACCAATCACAGAACAGCGATATAACCTGCGCCGCCGCCGACGCGTATAAAAGCAGCAACACAGGACCACGCAGCTCATTCCAAGTTGAGCAGCCGCAAAGGAAGCATCACTTGAAAATGCCAGCTGAGATGTTGGCGAAACGTCGTGAAGACACAAACAACCAACGGATTGAAACCCGGAACACCACTACTGTTCATATATATATATATATATATATATAACGTGAAGTCAATAGTGGAGTTGCAGTCAATGTTATGGCCAATGTAAATGAAGAAAACTCTTTTATTTTTGTCAAGCTTTCGAATTTATTTAATTCTTTTTCAAGACATCTATAGTGAAGAAAAAATTTTTTATATAATAAAAATTTTTTTATAATGTTTTATATGTGATAACTTACTAATACGTGAGGTTATGAAAAAAGCTGCGAATTCTGTTTGATAAAATTAAAGCAAATCATATTATTAAAATACATAAAAACATATACGTTTAAAACTTATTATTTGATTGACTTTTAATATGTCTTCAATTTCTTTTTTAAATATGTATGTTTTTTTATGTATCTATGGTATTTATTTTAACACATATATAAAAAAGAAATTGAAGACATATTAAAAGTCAATCAAATAATAAGTTTTAAACGTATATGTTTTTATGTATTTTAATAATATGATTTGCTTTAATTTTATCAAACAGAATTCGCAGCTTTTTTCATAACCTCACGTATTAGTAAGTTATCACATATAAAACATTATAAAAAAATTTTTATTATATAAAAAATTTTTTCTTTACTATAGATGTCTTGAAAAAGAATTAAATAAATTCGAAAGCTTGACAAAAATAAAAGAGTTTTCTTCATTTACATTGGCCATAACATTGACTGCAACTCCACTATTGACTTCACGTTATATTGAACCAGTCACTATACCATTATTCATATATATATATATATATATATATATATATATATGTATATATATTATAACATATATGAATAATAATAATGATATGTTTTGATAATATCAATCACTATGTTATAAAATATTCCTTACCTTTAATTAATTTTAAATTTTAAATATAAATAGTGAATAGGTAAGAATTAACTCAGTGTAATTATTTTCCAATATGATTAATTAAATATGCTACCGGCTATTCCCTTATGTCAAGGTCAGAGTTCAAATATTCAACCAAACTAGATTCAAAATCAGTGAATACACAAATTTGCAATAAAATGACTGTATAACCGCACTATCCTAGACCAACAGTATTTTCTAGGCGTGAATTGCATATAAACTTCTAACCTTTCTAATTCAAAATGTGTCAAACTTCAAAGATACCGTTAATAAACCAAAACATGCATCAAATATCTATAAATGAAATATTCTGTCTTGAGTTATTAAACAATTTGGATTAAACTTAACAAAAGGTGAATAAAAATAATTTAGTTAAATACATAAAACAGTGAAATAAAAATGTTCATCAAAATTTCAAAAAAATCAAACACATATAAAACTCTTTATTATAACGAGTGCAAAGTTGTTACCATTTGTGTGAAGCTTCACTCCTCTTCTGGAATCAGGATTCAGTTCTTAGGACAATCTATTTTCTTCCTCCAATACAGCACAGATTTCAGGAAACTTTATGAAGATCAAATAATCACTTCCTCTTCAAAACCAAGCGATGTATGGCTACTATTTTCTTCTGGTAAGTGTAATTAAGACTTTCTTTCTTGTTAAATATTAATTTAATCTTCTTTAACTCAATTAAAATACAGTTATACCATAAAGTGCTCAGCCCCATAAATTGAAATATCTATTTCTTCATAAAATCATATAAATTTCTCTTACCAATTGCTTCCTCTGGTTACCTTGGGATATTCTTTATACTTTAAACTGTTTTAATACTTTCTATTCTCAATACTTTCAAAAAAAACTCAAAATTTCTACGGAGCAAATTTTTAATACAACTTCTCTTTCAACAACCAGAAAACAAGAGACATATCTTCTACAAACTTCTTAACTAATTATTTATAATATAAATCTTACTAATCTCCTTTTAACTTTCTTTTAACATCATAATTTTTACAAAAAATCTTCATCGAAACTTTTTACATCCTTCCTCTTCAGAAGGTCAAAAACAAGAAGATTCTATCAGAATCAACAAAAAAACAAATGACAAATTCAACAAACTTAAATCTATACATCTTTTCCATCTAATCGCCTACTAATTTCTTATTCAAATAAAATTTTTAACAAAATCTAATTCTTGATTCAATATTACAATTTAAAACAATGATCATTCTTTTTTTTATATTCTTATGAAATTTACTAGCACTATAAACTAATAATTTTCTCTTTTTCAGAATATTTCATTTGGCATTTGAACTATTTATAAATTAGAATATGGTTGGTAAATACGTATAATTTAAAAGTAAGTAGAAGTTTTAACATGTATTTTAACTATTTGTGATGTCTTTTTTTTTTTATAATTTAATTTTCTCATTTACTTACACCCCTAATTCATTTAAAATTAATGTTTGATTACTAACGTATTGGCAATTTTATAAACTTTTAATTATTTACTTTACCCATTTATCAATTTCATAATTATCAAAACTTTATATAATGTAGATTAATCATTTTTGAATCTTTAAATAAAAATCTTTGAAATGTATTTGTATTTTTTTTCTTATTATTCTATTTTCTTTTTTCTTTTTTAGGAATTATGAAGAAGATGATGATAATCAATCCCAATGTTACTAAATTTGCGCTCTGACTCGAAATAAGAAAATCTCCTTTCTCTACTTTCCATTAGATTTTCCTTCTACATTCTTATTTAATATAACATAGTAACTAATATCATCTCAATATATATATATATATATATGTATATATATATATATATATTTTATCATAAAATTTCTTGGGATTGGGTCCTCACAATAAATATTAACAGGATTTCATGTTAAAACCATTTATTGACGTTTCGACAATAAAAATTTTATGATAAAAAATATATTAAAAGGGTCCAAGAAAATTTTCTTTTAACTATATATATATATATATATAAAACGAACAGAGCGTTAAAACGAACAGAGCGTTTTGTGACAGTCTAATAATGTCCAAAGATGATACATAACGTATCTAGTGCCTTACTGTCAAAAGTAATAATTTCAGTTTTGAACTGAAATGGTGTCGGTTAGAAATTTCTAACACTTTAAAAGACACCTTGGATGCTGCGATATAAATAGATATAAATATCATTTAACCTATATCAGGGCAAAACCAAACTACAGACACGTGTTTCGCTCTTAGTTTGAGCTCATCAGTGTAGTACAGGCTATGTCTCTCAAGTCACTAATCAAGAGACATCCCTGCTATAAATTGAACGATATCTATAGATGTCAAATTGCAAAACTGATAAACAGTCGCAAGTGGTTCCATCTTCACTCCAAAAATGGTATTTCAGTGGTAGCTTTGCATCTTGTATATAACCTTAGGCAAGGTAAAATGATAAAACGAACAGAGCGTTTTGTGACAGTCTAATAATGTCCAAAGATGATACATAACGTATCTAGTGCCTTACTGTCAAAAGTAATAATTTCAGTTTTGAACTAAAATGGTGTCGGTTAGAAATTTCTAACACTTTAAAAGACACCTTGGATGCTGCGATATAAATAGATATAAATATTATTCAACCTATATCAGGGCAAAACCAAACTACAGACACGTGTTTCGCTCTTAGTTTGAGCTCATGGAATGGATTTATTTATTTCTATTCTTTGCTCCAGCTGCTCCTTCTTTTTATTTGGTCTGGGTTCAAAATTGTTTTTAATTTAAAACCATATTCATATTATATAACTTTATTTTAACTTTCAAACCCAACACTTTTGCTAGCCAAGTGCAATACCCTACTTGGTTATGCCGCACTGATGACGGCTAATGAGCCAGAAACATGCATGTCTGCGGTTACCATTCCTACTCGTGGCCTTATTGATCCTTTTTGCGTACATGCCCAATAATTTTCCCCTTTTGTTTATATTAATACGCATTTTCTTGGCACTTTGTTTATTTCATATCCTGGGCTTAGAACGACTCAAACACAATGAGTCCGTTTCGCCAACGTTGCGACGCTGGTTGCTAGCCGAAAACCCATTGGCACAGCTGGCCGAAAGCACAAATTGGCGATAGGACTCCTGTGTGAGCTTTCGTTGTTTTTGTGTTTTTATGTTTCTTTACACATGTTTCCCCAACATCCTTTGCTCCCAAGTACCCAACACTTTTGCTAGCCAAGTGCAATACCCTACTTGGTTATGCCGCACTGATGACGGCTAATGAGCCAGAAACATGCATGTCTGCGGTTACCATTCCTACTCGTGGCCTTATTGATCCTTTTTGCGTACATGCCCAATAATTTTCCCCTTTTGTTTATATTAATACGCGTTTTCTTGGTACTTTGTTTATTATATATATATATATATATATATATATATATATATATAGTTATAGTTTTTAGTTAACTTTCGGGAAGCGCCACAGGAATAGGTTAGGCAATGGATGAAAAGAGCCAGACGTGAGAGAAACTTTATTCCAAATATGCGAAATTTTCGGCGACTTTTTTCGCCTTCATCAGCGCCTAAAATGGGAATTACAAGATTTGTAAGTATATAAAATATAGTATGATGTTAAAACTTACAGAGGAAAGTGTTCTAATTTTCCTATTTTTTAGGTGTTCAAATACAACATAATTTGTACTATGCAAAAACAGTAATACAATAAAGATTTTCGGATATAACAGTGTTTAATTTCCCGATATTAATTTTAAACAATTTAAGAGTTTTTACTATTGTAAAATTCGAAACATAACAGTAAACCACGAGGACATCGAAGAACGCAGAAACATTTATCCTTTTTATTTTTGTATTATTAAGACAAAGACAAAACATATTAGGAATACACAGAGCGAACTCTGGGTAAGAGTTGCTAGGATACTCCTGTTGTTAGAGGCCACCTACGGTGACATTTGGATAGACCTTCGACAGGTATCAGCCATTTATTATTTTAAGGTTAGGCCCTGGACATAAACACAAACAAAACACCACACAACAACCATGAAAAACATTGTTTTTTCACTCACGAAACACCAATACTGCACTAATTTAGGTAATGTCCCCATGTCTGATCTTCTTCGTTAGATCCTGATGTACCAGGTAGGTGTAAATCGAACTTAAACCTTCCACGTCTTTTTTAGAATTCATCGCATTTTTGCACCCATTTATGTAACACATTTCCACGAAGTTTCTTTTAAATTGATTTGTGACTCTTTCGAGGATTCTTACATTCCCATAATCCATTTGGTGTGAGGTAGAATGTACGTGTTGACTTAACGCAGTTATAGTGGGTTTCTTAACCGTATCGCTTTTGTGTAAGGCGATTCTTTTTGCGAGCTTTTGGCCTGTCTGCCCTATGTATTGTTTGGGGCATCCACTACACTGTATGGAGTAAACCACGTTCGATTTATTCATCTTCGGCGTTTTGTCTTTCAACTGGGACAAAAAGGTACCCAATTTTCTATAGGTGGCATTTGCGACGATAATATTGTGTTTTCTCAGGCGGTTGGAGATTTGAGACGATAACCCTCTTATGAATGGAAGCCTGGCATAGTGAAATTCAACAGGTTCTGTTTCCATAGAGTTTTTTGGTGGGATTGTGCGAGTGGGACAATCTTGGTGCAACACCTTGTTCAGGAGATTCTTGGGATAGTGATTCTTCCGTAATATGTCAAATAATAAATCAATGTTCTTGTTTACATATGACGGATGGCAAATCTTCTGAATGCGATTTTTTAGACCGATAATGATGTTTACCTTTTGTTCGAACGGATGGTAGGAGTGGAAAGGGACGTACCTTCCTGAAAATGTCTTCTTTCTGTACCAATCGAGCCTGATGGAATTGTCATCATGCCTGATAACTGCAGTATCCAAAAAGGGTACCATTCTGTTGGTTTTAGTCTCACAGGTGAACTTGAGGTGAGTATTGTAGGCGTTAAAAATTTCCAAAGTGTACTCTATTTTGTTTTCAGGTACAGCACATATGAGGTCATCGACATATTGGTAGAGGAATGGGAAATGGAACGGATGGTAGGAGTGGAAAGGGACGTACCTTCCTGAAAATGTCTTCTTTCTGTACCAATCGAGCCTGATGGAATTGTCATCATGCCTGATAACTGCAGTATCCAAAAAGGGTACCATTCTGTTGGTTTCAGTCTCACAGGTGAACTTGAGGTGAGTATTGTAGGCGTTAAAAATTTCCAAAGTGTACTCTATTTTTTTTCAGGTACAGCACATATGAGGTCATCGACATATTGGTAGAGGAATGGGAAATGGAAGTCTACCTTGTTCTTGCAGTAGTGGAGTAGGGAATTCATTACAATCTCAGCTATGGAAGGAGAAATGGCACCCCCCATTGGTGCTCCTTTTATTTGTAGATAGTACTCTTCTTGAAAACTGAAGTAAGTATGATTGTACAGAAACGTCAGCATTTTTAAGAACATATTCTTCGGTATGTTGATGAGATGTAGTTATCGGAGATGATGGTGGTAACTAACTCTAATGGTATATTCGTGAACAGAGAGGTCACATCGAAGCTCACTAATACGTAACCTGTAGGTATTATGAGCCCGTTTATTTTCTCTGCGAAGTCGAAAGAATCTTTCACTCTAAAAATGTTGTAGGAAGCGAAAGCGGCATCGATTATCTTTGCTAGATACCCAGCTAGTCGTTGTGAGGGAGCATTGTTGCAAGCGATGATGGGCCGTAGAGGACTTCCTTCTTTGTGTATCTTTGGTAGTCCGTAATATTTCGGTGCGATACCTGTATAACCAGTGAGATCTTTCTTTGTTTCATCTGTGATGTAACCAGATTCACAAAGGTCCTTTACCAGTTGGTTCGTGGTACGTTCTACTATCGAGGTTAAATCCCTGGGAATTCTTTTGTAACATTCTTCGTCGTTTAGCATATTTTTGGATTTTGTAATATACTTTTCCCTATCTAAAATTACTGTTGTGTTTCCTTTATCCGCCTTCGTTATGATGATGTTTGGGTTTTCTTTCAGGAACTTCCGAGTTTTGGTTTCAATTTGTGTGGCAGGAGTTATAAAATGTCTGTTAGTTTTTATGTAGTTGGTAATCGCATTGGTAATTATCGTTCTTTCTAGATCTTCTGAAGATTCCGGGACCAATTTTATGCAGTATTCTATGTCTGCCAGGTAAGTATACATGTGGATGTCTTTAACTCCTACAGGCAGAGCGAAACGGGGACCTAATGACAGGAAGGATTTGATGTCATTGGGGATGTCGGTGTGTGACTGGTTTACAATCCAGACATAGAATACTGCATAAAATTGGTCCCGGAATCTTCACAAGATCTAGAAAGAACGATAATTACCAATGCGATTACCAACTACATAAAAACTAACAGACATTTCATAACTCCTGCCACACAAATTGAAACCAAAACTCGGAAGTTCCTAAAAGAAAACCCAAACATCATCATAACGAAGGCGGATAAAGGAAACACAACAGTAATTTTAGATAGGGAAGAGTATATTACAAAATCCAAAAATATGCTAAACGACGAAGAATGTTACAAAAGAATTCCCAGGGATTTAACCTCGATAGTAGAACGTACCACGAACCAACTGGTAAAGGACCTTTGTGAATCTGGTTACATCACAGATGAAACAAAGAAAGATCTCACTGGTTATACAGGTATCGCACCGAAATATTACGGACTACCAAAGATACACAAAGAAGGAAGTCCTCTAATGCCCATCATCGCTTGCAACAATGCTCCCTCACAACGACTAGCTGGGTATCTAGCAAAGATAATCGATGCCGCTTTCGCTTCCTACAACATTTTTAGAGTGAAAGATTCTTTCGACTTCGCAGAGAAAATAAACGGGCTCATAATACCTACAGGTTACGTATTAGTGAGCTTCGATGTGACCTCTCTGTTCACGAATATACCATTAGAGTTAGTTACCACCATCATCTCCGATAACTACATCTCATCAACATACCGAAGAATATGTTCTTAAAAATGCTGACGTTTCTGTACAATCATACTTACTTCAGTTTTCAAGAAGAGTACTATCTACAAATAAAAGGAGCACCAATGGGGGGTGCCATTTCTCCTTCCATAGCTGAGATTGTAATGAATTCCCTACTCCACTACTGCAAGAACAAGGTAGACTTCCATTTCCCATTCCTCTACCAATATGTCGATGACCTCATATGTGCTGTACCTGAAAACAAAATAGAGTACACTTTGGAAATTTTTAACGCCTACAATACTCACCTCAAGTTCACCTGTGAGACTGAAACCAACAGAATGGTACCCTTTTTGGATACTGCAGTTATAAGGCATGATGACAATTCCATCAGGCTCGATTGGTACAGAAAGAAGACATTTTCAGGAAGGTACGTCCCTTTCCACTCCTACCATCCGTTCCATTTCCCATTCCTCTACCAATATGTCGATGACCTCATATGTGCTGTACCTGAAAACAAAATAGAGTACACTTTGGAAATTTTTAACGCCTACAGTACTCACCTCAAGTTCACCTGTGAGACTAAAACCAACAGAATGGTACCCTTTTTGGATACTGCAGTTATCAGGCATGATGACAATTCCATCAGGCTCGATTGGTACAGAAAGAAGACATTTTCAGGAAGGTACGTCCCTTTCCACTCCTACCATCCGTTCGAACAAAAGGTAAACATCATTATCGGTCTAAAAAATCGCATTCAGAAGATTTGCCATCCGTCATATGTAGGTAAACAAGAACATTGATTTATTATTTGACATATTACGGAAGAATCACTATCCCAAGAATCTCCTGAACAAGGTGTTGCACCAAGATTGTCCCACTCGCACAATCCCACCAAAAAACTCTATGGAAACAGAACCTGTTGAATTTCACTATGCCAGGCTTCCATTCATAAGAGGGTTATCGTCTCAAATCTCCAACCGCCTGAGAAAACACAATATTATCGTCGCAAATGCACCTATAGAAAATTGGGTACCTTTTTCTCCCAGTTGCAAGACAAAACGCCGAAGATGAATAAATCGAACGTGGTTTACTCCATACAGTGTAGTGGATGCCCCAAACAATACATAGGGCAGACAGGCCAAAAGCTCGCAAAAAGAATCGCCTTACACAAAAGCGATACGGTTAAGAAACCCACTATAACTGCGTTAAGTCAACACGTACATTCTACCTCACACCAAATGGATTATGGGAATGTAAGAATCCTCGAAACAGTCACAAATCAATTTAAAAGAAACTTCGTGGAAATGTGTTACATAAATGGGTGCAATAATGCGATGAATTCTAAAAAAGACGTGGAAGGTTTAAGTTCGATTTACACCTACCTGGTACATCAGGATCTAACGAAGAAGATCAGACATGGGGACATTACCTAAATTAGTGCAGTATTGGTGTTTCGTGAGTGAAAAAACAATGTTTTTCATGGTTGTTGTGTGGTGTTTTGTTTGTGTTTATGTCCAGGGCCTAACCTTAAAACAATAAATGGCTGATACCTGTCGAAGGTCTATCCAAATGTCACCGTAGGTGGCCTCTAACAACAGGAGTATCCTAGCAACTCTTACCCAGAGTTCGCTCTGTGTATTCCTAATATGTTTTGTCTTTGTCTAAATAATACAAAAATAAAAAGGATAAATGTTTCTGCGTTCTTCGATGTCCTCGTGGTTTACTGTTATGTTTCGAATTTTACAATAGTAAAAACTCTTAAATTGTTTAAAATTAATATCGGGAAATTAAACACTGTTATATCCGAAAATCTTTATTGTATTACTGTTTTTGCATAGTACAAATTATGTTGTATTTGAACACCTAAAAAATAGAAAAATTAGAACACTTTCCTCTGTAAGTTTTAACATCATACTATATTTTATATTCTTACAAATCTTGTAATTCCCATTTTAGGCGCTGATGAAGGCGAAAAAAGTCGCCGAAAATTTTGCATATTTGGAATAAAGTTTCTCTCACGTCTGGCTCTTTTCATCCATTGCCTAACCTATTCCTGTGGCGCTTCCCGAAAGTTAACTAAAAAGAACTTTTGTTTTAAAAAAACGCGCCGTGATCAACCAAAATTTATATATATATATATATATATATATATATATATATATATATATATATACAGCTTTGATACAAAGTCAGTCCATTAGACAAAACCGTTATCCCGAGCCATCGATTTCTGATAGAGTTAGAGGAGTATATATTCCAAATTTAAACTTAGGTGATATATGAGGTAATGAATTATGAAATATATACTCGACATTATTTACAAATAAAAAATTTGTATATCGCCTAAAAATATTTAACATTCTTGAGCCAAACGTAGATTCATACAGATCCGATCCATGATATACTTCTACAGGTATCGGTACGGTAGAAGCCGAGCCAAGCAATGTTGCCGTATTATGACAAGGCACAAAATGTAAAAACTTTCAAATGATTTTACATTTGGCCGCTTTCGGTTATAAAATCATTTTCACAGCCTCGTCAACAAATTTTCTGCCTAAAACTTTTCAATAGAATGTGCTTAAAATGCTGCGTAAAAGTACGATATTCAAATTAAAGCTTGTAAAGTAGATCAACAAAGTGCTTATTTTAAAATTATTAAAACAGGAATTAACATTAACTGATCAAATGCTAAGTTATTTCGTTTAAATTTATTATAAGTATTGTGGCGAAAGTTATTAAACCCTAGGAGTATCCTAGCAACTCTTACCCAGAGTTCGCTCTGTGTATTCCTAATATGTTTTGTCTTTGTCTAAATAATACAAAAATAAAAAGGATAAATGTTTCTGCGTTCTTCGATGTCCTCGTGGTTTACTGTTATGTTTCGAATTTTACAATAGTAAAAACTCTTAAATTGTTTAAAATTAATATCGGGAAATTAAACACTGTTATATCCGAAAATCTTTATTGTATTACTGTTTTTGCATAGTACAAATTATGTTGTATTTGAACACCTAAAAAATAGAAAAATTAGAACACTTTCCTCTGTAAGTTTTAACATCATACTATATTTTATATTCTTACAAATCTTGTAATTCCCATTTTAGGCGCTGATGAAGGCGAAAAAAGTCGCCGAAAATTTTGCATATTTGGAATAAAGTTTCTCTCACGTCTGGCTCTTTTCATCCATTGCCTAACCTATTCCTGTGGCGCTTCCCGAAAGTTAACTAAAAAGAACTTTTGTTTTAAAAAAACGCGCCGTGATCAACCAAAATTTATATATATATATATATATATATATATATATATATATATACAGCTTTGATACAAAGTCAGTCCATTAGACAAAACCGTTATCCCGAGCCATCGATTTCTGATAGAGTTAGAGGAGTATATATTCCAAATTTAAACTTAGGTGATATATGAGGTAATGAATTATGAAATATATACTCGACATTATTTACAAATAAAAAATTTGTATATCGCCTAAAAATATTTAACATTCTTGAGCCAAACGTAGATTCATACAGATCCGATCCATGATATACTTCTACAGGTATCGGTACGGTAGAAGCCGAGCCAAGCAATGTTGCCGTATTATGACAAGGCACAAAATGTAAAAACTTTCAAATGATTTTACATTTGGCCGCTTTCGGTTATAAAATCATTTTCACAGCCTCGTCAACAAATTTTCTGCCTAAAACTTTTCAATAGAATGTGCTTAAAATGCTGCGTAAAAGTACGATATTCAAATTAAAGCTTGTAAAGTAGATCAACAAAGTGCTTATTTTAAAATTATTAAAACAGGAATTAACATTAACTGATCAAATGCTAAGTTATTTCGTTTAAATTTATTATAAGTATTGTGGCGAAAGTTATTAAACCCTTAAATAACAATACACTACACTAAAACAATAAACATATATATTATAGACTAGCAGCCCGCCCCGGTTTTGCACGGGGATTAAAGAAAAATAACAAAAGCCATTAAATTTATTGGGTCAACGCTTCCCTGTAAACAATATTACATGTTGTTTTATTTTCTGGCACCAAAATAAATTGATTTTCAGGTGCTCCGACCCCCCTTAGGCGGTTGGCCATGAGGAAAACCGATCCCCACTAATTGGAAGGTTTGACCTTGAGACTTATTATTAGTAAAAGCGAAAGATGTTTTGATAGGAAATTGAAGCGGTTTAAATGGATTTGGTAGATCAGTTGGGATCATCGGTATCCTCAGTGTATGAGCTAGTTGACCAGCTGGTGGTTCAGTTATAATGGTTGCTACAACTTAATTGTCCTTTAATTCCTTTATAAGTGGCATCGTCCCATTGCACATGCTAAATTTTTTATATCTGTCGTGATTATGAAATAAGTTATTTTGATAAGGATTAATACCAAGATAAAAACTTTTAAAAATTAAAAAATAGTTATTGTGACGTAACTATAACAGTTAGACATATGCTGTCGCGGCATTTTTTGTAGATATTTATATATTCTTCAAAATCGTAGTACATTATTTTATTCTATAATCAATAGTATTCTCAGCACACGCGATGTAAGGATTTTAAGGTCATTTTTGGTTACATTAATGGCATTTTAGTAATGATCCCTATTTTTTTTGAAAACGAAACATATAGCCTATGTCACTCGGGAATAGTGTAGCTTGCCAACGGTGAAAGAATTTTTGAAATCGGTCCAGTAGTTTCGGTTTCGGAGCCTATTCATTTCAAACAAACAAAAAATCAAACCTTTGCTCTTTATAATATTAGTATAGATTAAAATATTATAATAATTAATGTTAATTATGTTTAGGCGTTCACAATGTCACGTCACGTCTGTCATGTTGACAAACGCTATGGAAATTTCTCTATAGTCTCGCAATTGTTAGATAGTAATGGAATGTTTAATGGTTTAACTTCTTGGCTCCGCAAGTATAAAAAAAACATCATGAACCCGTAGAACGCGCTTGCGCTCTGTTGCATTCTTAAAATCCTTTCTGAATTTTCTCACTGTCATTCTGACTGGAGTAATCGAAATGAACTATGTACAGTAAAAAAAATCACATTTTCGAAGAAGGTATTCTAATGAAATATAACTATTTTTTACATATTAATCGATTTTTAATTGTTAATTTGCTTTATTTTCGTTTATGTACAATAATTAAACTACTAAGAAAGATTTTGAAATTGAACAGCTTTAAAAAAACTCATTTAAATTAATCTGTCCACATGAAAGATGTGTCCTTGTCTACGTCAATGCAGATAAATCTTTATTATGTATATATTTTGAATAGTTTTTCGAATATAATAATTAACTAGTATTTAAATCACAATTATTAACGCCTATATAAATCGTTTAAATTTCAATTTGGGACTAAACGTTAATAACTTCAATAGTTGTCATTTTCGCGCGTCAATTTTTTGACAGAATAAAGTTTGGTTAGTTGTTCACATGTGGTCAAAAAAGAATTGTTCTAAATTAATATCTTCTTAAAAAAATCGTAATGCAATTCAAACGTAATAGTGTAATTGCATTGTATTTGGCTGGAAATTCACAAACAGCAATAGTTTGTCAGCTCCATTATTCAAATGTGAATAAAATATTTGTGTATCAAATATCGAACCATAACTCGATAAAACGAAACTGGTAGTATCGCTTAACGCAACAAAGGTGGTCGGTCCTAAAAAGACAGTATCATTTGAGGAAATTATTCGAAATGTGAAGAAACGAATACAACGAAATCCTCGTCAAAGTGCCAATCAACTAGCAGCACGTCTGCTTGTTTCACGATATAGCATTCAAACCATATTGAAAAATGAACTACATTTAAGGCCCTACAAGATACAAAAAGTTCAAGATTTTACAGAATCACAAAAACAGTTAGGCTTGATAGAAATCGAGCATTGAAGGTCTTTGCCGAACGTGATTGTCTTTTCTGATGAGAAAATTTTCCCCATTCAAGAGTATGTGAATAAACAAAATAATCGAGTTTGGTTAGAGCACAAGTCCAACGATAATTTGGACACAAGTGTTGCCATAACCAAGCAATCACCAGCGTCTGTTATGGTTTGGGCTGCAATAACTGCGAATAGACGGTCTCCTCTGGTTTTCATCGAACAAGGAGTCAAAGTAAACCAAGAGGTTTACCGCCAAAAGATCCCTAACGATGCTTTGCTACCTTAAGCACGTAGGCACTTTGGTACAAACCGTTGAGCATTACACCATATTCACCGGACTTGAATCCCATGGATTTCTCAATATAGTCTATTTTGGAGAGTAAGGTGGCCACTAAAAAATACGAAAGTGTTGATGCATTGAAGTCAGCTCTTGTTCGAAAATGGAATAAAATTCCGCAAGCTCACTTTCGGTCAGCATGCAATGCTTACTATGAAAGACTGAATCAAATAATCAGAGCCAAAGGGGGTCATATCAAGCCGTAACATGGTTTTCATTAAATGTAATTTGTTTCACGAAATTTCAATAAAAACTAATCAAAATTTAAAAAAATACAGCGGTTTCATTTGGTAACACTTGGTCTCAGCCACTCTGTATAATAAAATAGATGTTCATTGTCCCTTTTTTAAATATTTTGAGTTGTAGAATCAATCTAGTAGTTTACTCGCCGAAAAAAATGTTACTTTCGTTACTTAAACAATATTTTATGAATACTGATAACGAGCGATGTTGCCAATAGAAGTGGTTTGGGATTGTGCATTTCGAAACGTATACAAATAGAAGCAACCAGCGCTTGTATATAGTTTTATGCGGATTTCTCTGGAACTAACAAAACCATTCTTCGTACAAAGTTGAGCCACTTTAGTTCAAATTTGTCTTTAACTTTTTGACTATTGACAGCTCAAATATGGGCAAGTGGCTATCATGTGCGTTAGATAATGCCATTAACTTTTATTTTCTTCTGCGTTAGTGGATATATTATGCAATTTAAGCTAGAAAAATGCGCTAAACCATCCGGAGCCACATATATGGCTCGGGACTGTTTTGCTGGCTCGGGATTGTGCATTCACTTTACTATGTCTGGACTGACTTTGTATCAAAGCTGAATATATATATATATATATATATATATATATATATATATATATATATATATATATATATATATATATATATATATATAAAGCAGTAATTGTTTGGTAACGGCTGATTAATTATAGAATAAATCAAAAAATTTTTTTTGGGTTTACAGGGATGCAGCCAAATGTAGGTATTTTAGAAAGATTCTATTTTTACAAATCAAGCTTTTGAATTTATTTCAAATTCTTTTTCAAGGCTATAAATAAAGAAATTGGTTATAAATTGCTTAAACTTAAAAATGTACTTACAAGTAAAGTGAATCAGTATAAAATTGTTTGTAATGTAGGTAAATAGATATAAGATATACCTATGTAGTTAAATTGTTACACACATTTTTTTACAAAATATAAACACAAAACTTAAATATTTTAAATTGAAAAGTATCGTTTTTTTGAAAATGATTAATTTGTCAAGATTTTTGAATTTAGGTTGTTTGATATTTATAAATTATTTTTAATTATTGTGTAATACTTAACTGTGTTGTATTTTGACTTGTATTAATGTAATCATTCACTGTTAAAAGATAACAATAAATTATATTTAAATTTTGAGTTTCATTTCTTTTGTTCATTGTATTTTTATTAATATGAAACATTTCCATAAATTTCCTTTTAGTTGTATTATTTTCAATATCTAATATTTGAATATTATTATAATCCATATGGTGGAATTCATCAATTACATGTTCAGCTAATGCACATTTTCTTTTTTTTTTTAACCTAGCATCACTGCGATGTTGAGTAAGTAATTCTATGTTTAAGATTTTGTAAAGTTTGACCAATATATACCTTATCACAACTATGACAAGGAATTTTATAAACAACATTATTAAGATTCATTATATCTTCTTTTTGTTTCAATTTTGAATATAGAGAACCAATAGGTTTATAAGTTCTTTGTGCTATTTTAATATTGTTAAAATTTTTAAAAGTTTTAATAATTTTAGTGGTTAAATTACCTAAATACGGTATTGATCCATAAGTGATACTTAAGTTTGAATTATTTTCTGATTTAAACGTTCATATGTAGTTGTGTTAAATAAAAGTTTTTTTAAAAGTTTGGAGTTTGGATGGGTAATTGTTATCTAATAATGTAAAGTATAATTTTTTTAGATTTTTTTGAATAAAAGAAGGATGACAAATATTTTCAATTCGATATTTTAGTCCAAGAATTAAATTAGTTTTCATTTTAAAAGGACGAAAAGAGTGAAAATTCATATATCTACCAGAGTATTGAAACACTTATGGTGACTTTAACACAATTTTATTTACAAAATTATTAAAATACACAGAACTCTGCTGGATAACGTCTAAACTGCTTGACAATACAATGAACTCTTGTGAATATTTGAACTTGAACTGACGTTAACTGCCCATACATCCCCTTATATACAACAATAATTAATCTAGTCAGGGTGTTTAGAACTTTCTAGAATCTTCTAGAAACATTATATAATCTGGTCAGTGTGTTTAGAACTTTCTAGAATTTTCTAGAAACATTATTTAATCTAGTTAGTGTGTTTAGAAGTTTCTAGAATAACAATCTTTCAAATTAAGGTCCTTTTCTTTACGGTTATCCCGTTACACTGCCCCCTCCTTAAGCTGGGTACTCACATGCGAACTGTACTGTAACTGCACGGTTGCAGTAACCGTATGTTTATGTGTACGTAGACTAACGCACGTGCCTCGATCCGTCCATGAACCAACTAAAAATTTCTTTGTGTACGCGTAAAAACCGACAACTGGTGGATCGCTTTGAACCGTTCGACGATTCCTTACATACCTGATGTGCTACGCGTCTTCGTTTACAATTTTTGGTTACTGTAACCGCACAGTTACAGTTCGCAAGTGAGTACCCGGCTTTAGATTCATTCCTCCTGGAATGTTATATCCTACATCGGAATCTCGCACACTCCCTGAGCCAGCCAAACCATCTTCTTGGAGTTGCTGCGCATCTCCACTGTGGTTTCCTTGGTAAGGCGCCAAACGATCATGATGGACCACGACGGGTTTTCCTCTGGGAATTTTCACGATCCGATAAATGACATCGTTAATCTTCTTCTTGATGGTGTATGGACCTTCCCAGTTCTTCTGTAATTTGGGACAAATATCTCGACGCCGTCGGGGGTTATAGAGCCAGACTAAATCTCCAACTTGGTAACTCTTTTCCATTGTCCGCGTGTCATAGTACCTCTTCATCCGATCACTAGATAATTGAAGTTTTCCACGCACCAGGTTGTGTATATTCTCCATTCGATTTCAAAAAACGGCGACATATTGTTTAAGGGCCATTTCTTCACCAGTTTACAACCAAACACCAAGTCACATGGTAGCCTCATTTCTCTACCGAACAGGACCTTTGCAGGCGTTTGGCCAGTTGATTCGTTAATGGCCGATCGAATTGCCATTAGAAATAGTGGAATATGTCGATCCCAATTCCTCTGACAATCTGACACCACTTTTGACAGATAGTTGGTTATAGTCCGGTTCATTCGTTCCACCATTCCATCAGACTGAGGGTGCATCGCTGTGGTTCTCGTTTTGTGGATGCCTAATCTTTGGCAAACTCCTTGAAACAGCTTGCTCTCAAAACTTCTCCCTTGATCTGAGTGTAATTCTAGTGGTACCCCAAATCGGCTTACGAACTCTTCAACTTATAGATCTGCTAAAGTGGTGGCTTCCTGATTGGGAACTGCATAGGCTTCAACCCATTTAGTGAAGTAGTCCATGACAACAAAGATGTACTTGTTTCCTACATCGGTCTGTGGAAGTGGCCCCAATACATCTACTGCGATTCTTTCAAAAGGACTTCCAACCAGGTATTGCTGCATTTCTGCCTTCGGTTTTCGGTGCGGACCGTTACTGGCAGCACATGTAGTGCATTTACGACACCAATCTTTAACATCATTAGTGCAATTTACCCAATAAAATCTATCTCGGATCTTTTGCAGCGTTTCGTGATACCCAGATGTCCTCCAGAACTATCATTATGCATCTGTTTTAAAATTTCCGGTACAGCATTTCTTGGGACCACCATTTGTTTCCTTGTTTCTGTGCCCTCGGAATTTTCTACAAGTCTTTTAACGAGCCCACCGTCCAAAATTAAAGAGTTCCATTGGGACCAGTATGCTTTTAAAGCAGGAGAGGATGAGGATATCTCTCTCCACAACGGACGACGGTCCATTCTCTTTCACTACCGAATCTTTTTCAGAACGGGATCGTTTTCTTGTTGCTCCTCTAGCATAGAGCTCTCGTCTTCTGGCACAACCTTAACTAAGGCAAGTTTTTCCTCGTTCTGCTCCATACGGGTACAATGGGGGCAATCAGGTCGACATCAGCATTACGATGTCTTGTTCCAGGTCTGTGCTCAATTTCAACATCATATTCCTGCATTTTTCCGAGCCATCTTGCTATCTGTCCTTCTGGGTTCCTAAAGCTAAGTAACCACTTTAAACTAGCATGGTCTGTTCTGATCAGGAATTTTCTGCCATACAGATATTTATAAAAGTGTTCGACGGATTTTACAACTGCTAACAGTTCCCTCCGAGTTACACAGTAGTTCTTTTCAGCTTTTGATAAAGTTTCGCTGAAGTAACCAACCACTCTTTCCTTACCATCTTGTAGCTGTAACAAGACGGCTCCAATTCCTACATTGCTAGCGTCGGTGTCCAGAATAAGCTTACCATCAGGAAGTGGATAAGCAAGAACAGGTGGTGACGTAAGCTGTTTCCTTAATATGTCAAACGCCTCTTGACATTCCTGATACCAACAGAAGGACTTATCTTGTTCTGTCAAACGTGTCAAGGGTTTGGCGATGTCTCGAAAATTCTTGACATATCGTCGGTAATAGGAACAAAGACCCAAGAAACTCCGGAGCTGTTTGTCGATAGGGATTGGCCATTCCTGAACGGCTTGTATCTTAGCGGGGTCAACAGCAACGCCATCCTTGCTTACGTTATGTCCTAAATAGTTGACCTGTCTCTGGAACAAGTGGCATTTCTTAACATTCAATGTTAGATTAGCGTTCTGTAATCTTTTAAAGACTTCTTCCAAGTTAGATAAATGTTCCTTAAAGGTCTTGCCCATTATGATAATGTCGTCTAGATAAACTAGACAAGTTTCCCATGACAAACCCCGCAGGATGTTCTCCATTAGTCGTTCAAACGTCGCTGGAGCGTTACATAGGCCAAACGGAAGGACCGTGAATTGCCACAACTCTGATCCACTGGTAAAGGCAGTCTTTTCTTTGTCTGCAGGATTCATTTTAACTTGCCAGTATCCGCTTTTAAGGTCCAAGGTAAAAAACAAAGTAGAACCCGCCAAAGCATCGAGGGCATCATCAATCCTTGGCAGAGGATAACTGTCCTTCTTAGTGACATCATTTAGCTTTCGATAGTCGACACAAAACCGCATTGATCCGTCTTTCTTTCTCACTAATACCACAGGAGAAGCCCACGGACTACTGGATGGTTCGACTAACATTTTGAGTCATTTCTTCCTTCTTGACTTGAGGCATCCTTCGGGGTACCTGTCGAATCGGACGTGCATTACCAGTGTCAATTCTATGTTGTACAACATCAGTTCTTCCCAGTTTACTTTAAGAACCAAATACAGGTTTATAACGGTAAAGTAGATCTCTTACCTGTTTCTTTTCTAATTTTGACAAAGAGGGATCTAATTTTGTTATTAATTGTTCAATTCCGTTGGTCTCATCTGTTTCCGTAGCGTTTACCTTGTGAATTATGGCCGTTACTGGTTCTAAACTTCCCATTTCCGTGTTCTTTCGGAGAAGAACTGGATGATCGTTCAAGTTGATAACTCGGATGGGTACCTCTTTGGCGGATCTAACAAGAGTTTTAACCACAAGGAGTCCTTTTCCCAATTCATGGACATGGTTCTTCGGCTCTATCATGGCTGGGGCACAATCTGGCTCCAGTTCATCCAACCGCGCTGTGACGACACATTCACAGCTCGCCGGAAGTTCGATATCATCGATTAGCTTAATCGAGACATTGTCAACTTGTTTTCGGTGCAGGAATATTTCTTCATTACCAGTACGAAGGATACGTCGGCGAAGATCCAAATGAAAACCACAGTGGAGCATAACATCCATACCCAGAACAACATCTTAATCAACGTCAGCCACCAGCATCGAGTAAACAAGAGAGGTTGAACCAAACTGTAGCGTCACCTGTATCCCACCGTAGACTCTAGCAGAATCTCCGGTAGCGGTACGCAGTCTCCAACTGGTAGGCCACATCTTCTTTCGCATAATGATGGATGGTCGAACGATAGTTTTCGTAGCTCCAGTGTCTACCAGCATGCTAAAGTTCTTCCCATCAATGAGGCCATCTACATATAAGCTGTCCATGTGATGTCGCAGAGTTGCCAATTTAATGGTGTGAGGGGCCTCGGGAATGTTTGGGGTCGATGTCGCCCTCCAGGAGTCGACCCGTTCTAGTTTTCCTGCTGCTGGGGTACTTCAGCATGAGATTTTTCTTTTTGGGGACAAGTATTTCTTATATGGCCTAGTTCTCCGCAGTTCCAGCATCTCACTGGGCGCCTTCTTTTTGGAGATAACTTCATTAACCTCTCGACTACCGCCTCGACGTCGGTAACGGAATGAACTACATGGTTGCAGTTACCGGTGACTTCCCTTAGTCGAGCAACTCCACGTGAGGCCTCCGTCGCTGCCTCAAACTCCAGGGCAATGGTCAAGGCGTCCACAAGAGTCTTCGGCCGCGCCAACCGTACAGCCCGCTGCAACTCGACGTCTCGAAGACCATCGGTGAAAGTTTGGACTGCCAGGCACTCCAGGAAATCCTCCGCTGCATTTGAATACGCAATTCGTACCATTCTTGCTACTTCTGCCTCAAATTGGATAGTCTCTCCATTTTTCTGCTTTCGGCTCTTTAACTGCATTCGGTACACCGGTTGTGGATGAGTTTGACCATAACGCATCTCTAGACGATTCACCAATAACTCGAAGTTGTCAGCTTCATCCGGTGTCAATGATTGCAAGACGTCCAAAGCTTCGCCTCGCAGAGCTACGGTTAGGGACAATGCCTTCTCCTGGGATGACCATCCATTCGCTCTGGCCGCTCAGTCGAATTGTATTAGGTAATTTGGCCAGAAAGTCTTCCCGTCGAAGGCCGGGGGTTTCATCGTAGCTCGTACTTGGTTTGCCTCCCCGTTTTCTCGTCGGTCAATGTCTACGTGGCAGGTTTCCATCCTTTCTGCATCTCCGTCGCCGTGGTGGATGGTTTGGTTTCGACGACAAGCTTCCTGTTCTTATTGAAGCTTTCTTATTTCGGATTGCATTTGTTGGTTGATCTCGTCTCGCATGTTGACCACTTGATTTTCTTCTATTTCTGTGTCCTGGAACCCATAGAAGGGTGACAGTGTTATTCTGTCCTAGTTCATTTAATTTGCCTAGGCATTCCCAGTCCATCTTTGAACTGATTGTATCTGAGTTCAGAGCTTTGATAGCTGCTTGACTATCTGACATGATTACAATCTTCTGTCTACGATAGTTCCTTTCAATATTAAATTCTATACATCTTTCGATAGCTCGAATTTCCGCTTGAAAGATGATTGGGTACGCATCCAAGCTTTCTGAGTATTTGGTTCTAGGTTCAAACACCCCTGCTCCTGTTCCTTTATCTTTCTTGGAGCCGTCCGAATACCATTTTATGGTGTTTTGGCTTAGCCCCAATATGGTGTTTTCGTCCCATTCAGATTTGCTTCCCAGTTTAGTGGTAAATTTCCTTACAAAGTTAAATTTCTTTGGCATGTCATCTTGGGGCATTGGAGTGATCAAGGTTTTTCCTTGATTATTCCTTCTTTGATCATTCTATATATTGTTTTCTTCCTAGCATTTTCTACTTGAATATCCAGGGGGGGGGGGGGAGATTTAGTATTACTTCCATTGCAGCAGTGGTACATGTTCTCATTGCTCCAGTGATACATGCACAGGCTAGTCTCTGAATCTTTGAGAGGCTTGTCCTGGTAGTGATCAGATTAGCTCTCGTGCCCCAAGCTACTGCCCCATATGTGATGATAGGTCTCACTACTGCTGTGTACATCCATTGCAATGTCTTTGGGTTACAACCCCAATTCTTCCCAGCAATGTTTTTGCACACCATGAGGGCTTTTGTAGCTTTGTGTATTATTTCGTTTTCGTGTTTGTTCCAGAGTAACTTATTATCTAGGATTAGCCCTAGATATTTGACCTCTGTCTTCCACTCAACGATATAACGATATTTCCACCTATTTTTATGGTTTTTAGTTTAGGTTTCTTTTTCTTTGTAAAGGCTACTAACGTGGTCTTGGTGGGGTTAATATTAAGTCCCACTGAATCACACCAATTCTTTGCTATGTTCAGTCCTCTTTGCACTATATCGGAATAACCTTGGCAAGGTATACCGAGTTCGGTCAATTGCCAGAGTAAGCTGTCTACGGTGAGACTCCACATAAGTGGGGATGCAACTACCCCTTGCGGACAACCTCTGGTTGTATTGATGGAGATAGTGTCTTGGCCTACCTTTATTTCTGCGATTCTTGTAGACAGTAATTGCGACAACCAGGTGGAAGTCGTTCTATCTACTCCTCTATCACTATAAGTGCTCGTTTGACAGCCTCGTGACAGCCGCGGTCTCCGTGGAATTGCCCGTTTGATATGCATGCACCTGCTCCAGGACTTCTGTTCTAATATAATTGTCTACAGCTTTTTCCGTCGTCTTTAGAACAAACGATGTAAGGCTGATTGGTCTAAGGGATTTAGGGTGTGTAGTGTCCCGTTTTCCTGCCTTGGGGATGAAGGTGATTTTTGCCCTCCTCCACACTTCTGGTATATATCCCAGTTCAAAACTGCTCCGACTGATTTGGATCACATGAGGAATGATTGCCTGCTGCCCCTGTTGTAGTAGGGCAGGAAATATTTCGTCATTTCCAGGGGTTTTGAATGGCTGAAAGGTCTTCATAGCCCATCTTAGCCGTTCTTCACTGCATATGTGTTTTGCCATTGCAGTGTCTTCCCTGGTTGGTCTTTTAGTTTTGTACCTCGTATTTTCTGGGGTGATGATGCCTGCAGGAAAGTGGGTTTCTAGCAGGAGCTTTGCTCGTTCTTTTTCGCTTTCTGTGAAGCGACCATCTGGCTTTCGCAGTGCTTGTGATTAGGTAACAAGAAAACTTTAAAATAACATTGGGATTTATTGAAACAGTGGCATAAGTAAAGAAGCTTTAAAGCTTTAGAATACTTAAAAATGTTATTTCCGTTATATTTACACCATTAAAATTAAGATTGGATTTGGGCAATAGACACATTACCGTCGGCGACAGGGAACTCATTACTTATCATAAAGAAAATCCTGACAGGATTATAAACAAGATTTAAATCCATCGTTCTAGCTTATGTGGATAGCAACCGTTCGATTTTTAATTCAATATATGAATAGACTGCTGATACAGATATAATAAACATATAAGTTAGTAAAAGTCCAGGTAAATGCACTTATGTAACAAAAGTGTAACGGCTATACAAATAATTTAAAATATGAAATCGCTTACATAGACATATATCGCTTACCTACTGGCTTAGGTTAATCTATACCAGGGGTGGGCAAACTTACTCCTGGTATGATCGACATATTAATTTTTCTATGTATGCGCGATCGACTTCAGAAAAATGGTTTATATTATACATAAATAAAAATTTAACAAAGGTCTTTATTTATAATATGTAAAATACATATACATATGTAGTAGTATAGTATATATTTGATTAACTTTTTGATGTAGATGCGTGACATTCCATCTCTTCAACAAGTATGTGAAGTCAGGTTTGTAATCACTGATGCATAATCGAATAGAAGCCATTAAGTGGTCATCAGTAAGAGAACTCCTAAATTGGGATTTAAGTAATGTATATTATTTGAGAAAACGCTGCTTCACATAGATAAGTGGAACTCATTGTCACCGATCTCAACAATGGATATTTTTGTTCTGGTAATAAATTCCAAAAATTATTTTCATTTGCACGTGCTTTTAAAATTATATCCGATTGTATTGTTACAATTTCTAACTCTAACTCTGATGAATTTATTTGAAAATTATCAGCCAGAGTTGTTGAAATATTCCCGGTATCGAATTCTCCAAAAGGAAATGAAATGAATTCAAAAATCGGTTGAAGATTATTGAGATTTGCAAATCGTCACTCAAATTCTTCATTCAAATTTTTCAATTCGGAACAAAACACTTCAATATAACATTCATTAATAACTTTAATATGTTTTAGGAAACAGTACATTTTGTTTGCAATGCGGCTAAAAATCCATTATTTCTACCAACCATTGAAGGTGCCCCGCCCGTCAACCAATTTATGCAAAGGTAAATTTGCTTTTTCAACAAATGCCATAAAAGTTGCGATTATATCTGCACCTCGTGTTGTTCCCTTTATTGGAAGTATTTTTAAAAATTCTTCTTTTATGAAAAAATCGCAAAAAACCATTCTTATGAAAATAATTAATTGGGAAGTATCAGTTATATCTGTTGATTCGTCAAACTGAAACGAAAAGAAACGGCAATTTTGTACGTCATCTTCTAGCTGTGGAGTTACATTTTTATTCATGTCTTCAATACGACAAGTTACAGTTCTGCGAGAGAGTTGCAAATCTTTAATTGCATTAAGAATTTCATTTTTATTTTTAAAGTTTAAAAATAATTTCTCGCTGCCCTCAAGAAAAGCTTCCTTAAATATTTCCCCATCTCCATATGGTTTTTAATGTTTTTCCAAAACGTATGTTACTGCATAAAAGGCTTCAGTTGCCATTTTGGATTGACGCATAGATTTTTTACACAAAAGTTGCTGTGCAGTTAACTGATTTTTTTATTCTTTCATTGTTTGTTTTCTTAATTCAGTACAAAAAGATTAATCACTTTTATAACTTTTATGCAAACTCAAAAAATGTCTTTCGAGATTTCCTTTCTTGGGCAAGGGAATGGGACGACTCGCCGACGGCCAGTCGGCGATGGCGAGTTGTCCTAGACCCCTTGGGCAAGGCTACAGCAACACGAGATACAAGCATAGGCATTTATCTTTATACATAGTGAAAAAATAAAGCTCTTATTCATCATGGAAATGATATGTTCTTTGTTTTTTCTTATTTATTTTTAATTTATCTAAAAACCAAATTAAATTTATAATAAGTATTAAACTAAAATATTATTTTTATTTAAAATTGCTGTGCTGTACAGGACAATTCACTACCTCTCAGTAGGTAATGTGCATCATCGAAAATGAAATACCATTTTAACTTTTTTTATCGGTTTTAATTTCACATTTACAAAATACGAAACATGCATTGAAAAATATATTTTGAAATTTTGTATAAAACCTTTAACAATTTCTAAATTATTTATAATTTTATATCAAATATTACCTACTGTCCCGCACCGGACGTGATGTGCCCCATAAGAAAAAGATTAAAATACTAAACCCAGAATTTTATTTTACTTTAAAAATACTTTATTTTTGTTTTAATCATTCACAATAAATTTACTTATATTTAATATTCTATATTACTAAAACAAAATTAAATATATTCTACTTACATAAAAATAGAACCTTATTGATGTGAATTGAAAATACACAATTACTTTCTCACTGTTTTCGAAACAAAGTACGGTTTTTTTAACTGCAATCACGACCAACTGGAGTGTTAACTCGGGTTTGCTAGCAATATGGGTCGGGGTTATTTCGGGTAATAAATACTTTACTATTCGAAATTTAAAATGCTGGAATTTCCCACAATATAAATTTTGAAATTTTACAACTTAATACGACAAAGCATACCTAACTGCCTAAAACGAGTAGAAACACTGTTAGGAATTAGTCATTGTAAGCTAAATTTTTGGTACATATCAATTTAGCTCAGTCTATCTGTGAAAATATCAACGATTTCACGGAAAAATCTTCTTCAGATATTTGAAGGTTCTAAATGGTGTTTGGGGGGCAGTAGATGAAAAATCCGTAAAAAGGTACAGCTAATTATGCTTTGTTTTTTTTTAAACAATTTCAAAAATCGAAAAACTACTTTTTCGTGAATAAAATTTTTCTGTTACATTTTAGAGAAAAATAGTTCAAATAAAAGTTTTGGATTTTAAAGAGTTCTTTAATTCAAGAGTTGTTAAATTGAAATCCATAAATAATTAATTGAGATAATTGCAAAAAACCCTTAAAAACACCTATTTTCGAACTTCTTAATTAGTTGTTAATAACTTTTTTTTGTGCATAATTACATGGAATACAAATACTTAAAATTGTATCCACTTTTTTAATTGTGCAAAATTTCAGCCAGATTGGCCAAATAATTTCTAAGTTATTTAATTTGTTTAATAAGGTTGTTTTTCAGAGAGCCAATGTTTAAACATCTCTGCTTGCCCATACAGTGACTCTAGAGGTATTTAGCAGGTCGCTATCGATTCTTTGAAGCTTAATATTCCAGATAATTAAAAAAAATTGAATTTTTTATCAAAATTGTTATTTAAAAAACTGTTTGAAAAAGGAGTTACTTTTTAGCTTATAAACAATTAAAATAACTTTGCCAATTTTTGTTTTACATACTTCTAAGTAGACTCTCTGAAAATGTGGTAAAAAACACACATTTTTTTAAAAGAAATAACATTCTACGATCAATAGGAGCCAAAATAGCATATTTTTTTTTTTTAAAACATATCTTCATTGTTTATAAACATTAAGAGCTGAAAATTTGACTGGTTATAAAAGACGATCTAATTTTTATGATCCAATTTATAGCTTGCATGAGTAAAGAAAGAGTAAAAAGTTATAACTCGTTAAAGTGATGGTACTCGTAAAGTACAGATACGAAAAAGTAGAAGGGGAATTGCTTTAGCTCAGTTTACGGTACTTCAAATTAAAGCGCGCTGAGAAAAATTGCAATATCTCGGCTTCTATGGCATCTAGAGCCTTATTTTTTTTTAATCTGGGGTAACTCAATAAAATAATGATAACCGTGCTATTTTCATACCCCGGAAAAGTCGGGAAATCTCGGGAAATTCAGTAAGAAAATCTTTTTATATAAAAATTACTAAATTTCTCTATTATTTCGCAAGAATTGTTTAAATTTTATTAATTAATTTACATTATTTATATAAATATATAATAATAATTATAAATCATCACAATAAATTTTATTTTAAAGTTCATTTTACCACTACACTTAATGAAAATATTAATTTTTTTGAAAGTAAGTAAAATTTTTATACTACTTTATAGTCTGTATGTAATTTTAGTATAAACATTAAAAATTATTGATATATTTTGATTAAAATATTCTAATCAATCATTTCGCTTCTAAATCGCTTTGCTGCAGGTTCTGCGTCGTCTTCTATGATATTTAGTTCTTGTAATAAATCATCTTGCTCTGCATCAATATCTTCGTCAAGATTATTAGCAGCGCGGTTGCAATTTCTTTCACTGCACAGTTTGTGCAAAGACCTGTACAGTTAATCCCATGCTTTTTACAACCACATTTGAAAGTTTTGCAACCCGTTGAACATTTACACGTTATATGTTTCATTGTTTCTTCCGGAATCAAGCTATCTAATGTATATAAATAAGCTCAAAACCATTGTCAGTTATTTTCACCCATATTTAGTAGCATCCAAATAATTACGTAGCCAAAGTTGTAATTGAAAATAAACGCGAAGTACATGTTGATAACCGACACCTTCTGTTGGTGGCAAATTTTCCAATTTGAAAGAATTTTTCCCATGTTTCTTATAAATTGTAAAAAACGTAATTCGTTTAATGACAATCTGTTATTGTGCTTTTTTAATAAGTAACATCAATTGTGGCAGAATACAAAAAAACGATGATATCGCATCCATTCTTCATAAGTTCCTCGTGACTAGTATTTTCTGTATAAAAAATATTTATCAGTTCTAAAATTTCTGTTGGTGCATTTAATAATTTAAATTTTCCTTTGTTGAAAAAAGAGGAAGTTGTATAACATCCTGTAAAAATGTATGTAGAAATTTAGTAATTTTTATATAAAAAGATTTACTTACTGAATTTCCCGAGATTTCCCGACATTTCCAGGGAATGAAAATGGCACGGTAATCATTATTTTATTGAATTACCCCAGATTAAAAAAAATTAAGGCTCTAGATGACATAGAAGCCGAGATATTGCAAATTTTTTCAGCGCGCTTGAATTTAAAGTACCGTAAACTGAGCTCAAGCAATTCCCCTTTTACTTTTTCGTATCTGTACTTTACGAGTACCATCACTTTAACGAGTTATAACTCTTTACTCCTTCTTTACTCATGCAAGCTATAAATTGGATCATAAAAATTGGATCGTCTTTTATAGAAAGTCCAATTTTCAGCTTTTAATGTTTATAAACAATGAAGATATGTTTCTTTTTTTAAATATGCTATCTTGGCTCCTATTGATCGTAGAATGTTATTTCTTTAAAAAAAATGTGTGTTTTTCACCACATTTTCAGAGAGTCTACTTAGAAGTATGTAAAACAAAAATTGGCAAAGTTATTTTAATTGTTTATAAGCTAAAAAGTAACCCCTTTTTCAAACAGTTTTTTAAATAACAATTTTGATAAAAAATTCAATTTTTTTTTAATCATCTGGAATATTAAGCTTCAAAGAATCGAAAGCGACCTGCTAAATACCTCTAGAGTCACTGTATGGGCAAGCAGAGATGTTTAAACATTGGCTCTCTGAAAAATAACCTTATTAAACAAATTAAATAACTTAGAAATTATTTGGCCAATCTGGCTGAAATTTTGCACAATTAAAAAACACATTAGTGGATACAATTTTAAGTATTTGTATTCCATGTAATTATGCAGAAAAAAAAGTTATTAACAATTAATTAAAAAGTTCGAAAATAGGTGTTTTTAAGGGTTTTTTGCAATTATCTCAGTTAATTATTTATGGAGTTCAATTTAACAACTTTTGAATTAAAGAACTCTTTAAAATCCAAAACTTTTATTTGAACTATTTTTCTAAAATGTAACAGAAAAATTTTATTGACGAAAAAGTACTTTTTCGATTTTTGAAATTGTTTAAAAAAAAACAAAGCATCATTAGCTGTACCTTTTTACGAATTTTTCATCTACTACCCCCCAAACACCATTTAGAACCTTCAAATATCTGAAGAAGATTTTTTCCGCTTTTTTTCCTTCTTGACTGAGCTAATACATCAATTATACATAGTATAAAACAAAGTCGTTTTTTCTTTCCCTATTTCCCTTTGTATGATTAAATTTTTAAAACTACGCAACGGATTTTGATGCGGTGTTTTTTAATAGATAGAGTGATTCAAGAGGATAGTTTATATGCATAATAACATCCATTAAATAGTGGAGAAATACTGTTATTTTTAAGGTTTCTAATGTGATGTCGGTAATTATCAATTTTTTTCCGCTTACATTACAAACGCAGGCTGAACCCTACGAGATTTATCAAAATAATGAACCAATTATTTGTACACATTGAAAAGGTCTACAGAAAACTCTGCGATGGTATATGTCTATCTCTTATGGATATCCCATAATAAAATTTTTTTGTCATTTACTTTTTACGACAAATATTGGCTTATTTTCGAAGCGATTTTAACCAATACAGCATTAATCCTTATCCAATTAAATAGCTTAAATACATTGTTGATTTAATATAGATCTATATGGTCCTTTACAGCACAAGATTTAAGTGAATATTTTCGAAGATATTACAGATTTAAAATTGCGGGACGTAGCGCTTGCGGTGGTAGGTACTGGCCGGCCGGGGCGGCGGTCACGTGCCTATAAATAGCGCATCAGAGGCCGCGATTTTCCTTATAGCACTTTGAATTTTGCAGTGATCGGACGCGTTTATTACGAAATTAATCATTATGTCGCTACCCTAAGGTGGCGCAGTTGAGATGTTATAAATTTACACCTGTAATTCTTACATAACTAAGTACTCTGACGCCTCCGTAAGGTGGCGCAGTTGATATCTCATATATTTAAAAGAGCAAAACTTACTTACCTAAGAACTATGACGCCACCGTTATGTGGCGCAGTTAATATATAATATACCTAACCGATAAATTACAAAGTACTATAAATAATAGTAAAAACTGGTAACTAACGAGAAAATATGATAAATAATCACAATTTATAAAAGAACTTTTTATAGTAGAAAATTTTTTTTGGTAATTTATAAGTCATATTACTATTATTAAATTATTACTTCCTTGGCCAATAGCGCTTTACAAGATAGATTACGGCATAGTCCACAGTATAGTCTAAGATTTTTAAAATTTTTCTAAATTAGTTATTTTATTAACAGTTAAAATAATAATTACTGTTGTCACATGTAAAAAAAAAATCTCTCGCGTAGTCGATCCCATTATGATAACATAATAGAACTGTCACCTTGATTCATATCCGACGCTTAATCAACTAGGCTACGAACGACATATTTAAAAACTTTCAAAATGATAACATGTATACACAATTTATATCATATTTCATATCAATTCAGTATAAATTTCGAAATTTATGTATATGCCTAAACACACTTGAAACATGCATTGTCATCCAGATCTTAGCTATCCTAAAAATTTTAGAGCTCTAGGTAGTCGCGAAATAGGTTTAAATTCGATTACAAAATTCCGCGGAATGACAGAGAGACAAAAAACACGGTGAAAATATAAAAAACGTTCTAAAAATACAAAAAATTAATCGTAAAAATAAAAAAAACATTTGTGTTAGGCGGTGCGAAGTTCGCCGGGTCCGCTAGTATTAAATTAAGATATTTGAAGCGATCGCCTGTCGAACTGTTGGCGATCGACCGGTCGATCTATACCATTAATCGTCTAGGTTGCAGAGACATCCGTTATTTGGCGTTGTATTTCGATTCATTTAAAAAGATAATTTTGATTATTTTAAATTACGGTTTTATAAAGCGAATTCACTTCAAAATTTCTAGGCCATCGATAAAGAAGGAGGTATCTAGGGAAGAGTGTAATCCTCGAAAAAAGAGAACACAACGATCTTATCAAATTAGATTATGGTATGATGGAAAATAATCGAAGAAAAATTATCAACTTTATTCTAGAAATGAAATACCGTCTTTTGAAATGATCAAACAAAAAGTTATGACAGTTCCTGGTTATTCATATAAATCAATTTTTAGAATTTGGATACCGAACCTTGAATAAAAGACCATTGATTAAGGAATCGCAGAAAATCATAACGGCCACGTCAAGAAGGAAAGTTCAATCTTTATCTGACGAAACTTGGTAGGACACTCACGATATTTTGAAAAAATCTTTTAAATGCTCTGTAAATGCTCCACCAAACAGAAGAAAACGCGTAATCATTTTACATGCCGGAAATAAGAATGGTTTTGTGCAAAATTGTTTGCTGCTTTTGGCTAAAAATATTTCAAGTTCTTCAGCAGATTATCATTAAGCCATGAAATCTTCTCTATTCGAAAATTGGTTTGAAGACTGTTACCAAATTAACCTTAAAATTTAACGATAGTGATGGATTATATCTACTCCTTATTCACGAATGACTGAAAAATTTCCGAAAGCTAAATTTTGAAAAAATGTTCTTTCTTCGTACCTAGATAGCGTAGGGGTGGCTTATTCTCCAACATTTTTTAAAAAGGATTTACTTCTGATATGAAAATCTTAAAAATGTTAAACCAAGTTACATTGTCGATGGCATGGCGAAGCAATATGGTTCGTTTACCACCTTATTATTGTGTATTTGACCCCATCGACTTGATTTGGAGTAACATGAAAAGAGAAGTTAGAACGAAAAATGAGATCCCAACTTTATCAGGAAGTGTGATTGATACTATAAGGGAAGTTGTTGCAGATATTTCAAATAAACTATGGTATAACTGACCATATTCATAAAATGGAAAATACTTATGCGTCCTTACGGTTCATTCTTGTGTTATCGATTTGAATAACACATCTAATGAGGATGATAGTTCTGACGGGGACACGGGGATTAGGATATTTTTATATGATTTAAATTCTAAATCTGTATCATTTGGTACCTATTTCCATTGTAGGTTTTTAACCTATTTTTCTTCTCGACAGATGTAACCTTGGCGTAGTGAAAAGGCTTGCGTGCTTAATAATAATTATAATTTAGTCAGACTAATACATCTTAAATTATAATTAATCTTTAAAAATGTTTCAAATATTTGTAAAATCGTAAATATCGAGTACCTAAATAATAAAAGCGAAGTCTGATCCTGCACCAGGCAGTTAAGTGAATTGTTTGTCGTTGCAGAAAAGCAAAAAGTAACTATCTTTAAACAAAACTATACTTTATTGTACCTGTCTTTAAACTTGAAAACGATTTTACGTTTTAATACTAAAAAGGAATTGGTATAATAAAAAAACATTTTAAAATAAATTTACATACTTTTTAATATCGTTTCTAAAATTTCATGCCATACCTACCCAATTTTGCAAAACACTATATAGGATAATTTAATTATAATATCTACAAGAAATTTTTATGCATTTAATATATTAGCCAATTTCTTCGTTCAAGTTCCCCCAGCATCCACAGAATTCGTTGAACATTATCGTCTTCAAATTTGATATCTCCAAAATCAGGTGGGTTGGCACCATTATCTTTGATTTTGTTATCTTGTTTTCCATTTATAATGAGTAAAAACATAAATATTGTACGACTTAGTTCCCATTCTATGCAGTGCGATATTTCTTCTAAAAGATTATCATAAGAAAAATTTAGATTACTTTTCAAACTGGTTAAAGTATCTACAAAACTCTTGTAATACCACTTTAGTAGATCATCTAAATTTTCTTTCAAAACGTTAAATTCTACACTAGAGAAAAGGAAGAAAAATAAATCTGCAGCTGGAGTATCATAGCTGTACATTTGAAAATCTACAAACTTACAATCAATTGGTGATGTTTCTTTAAATTTTACCATTACATTATTAACCCACATATCCCTATGTACCAAAGTAGCAAATGGTTCTTTAAAGTCTTTTCGAACAAGACCAAACTTTTCAAATGATCGCTTAAGTGTTGGTAATAAATGCTTATATTTTGAATCTTCTATTATTTGAAATATTAGCTTGGCAGGTTCATCGACTGGAGGTGTTGGTGCAGGAGGATGAAAGCATAACATAAACGGTTTTATATTAGTCTCAAAGGTTTCTGGATCATTGTGTTTTAACGCTACTGGTACTGCATGAAATTGTGCTAAGTTTTTTAGTATCAGTTTAGTAGTTGGTAAATTAAAACCAATTCGGCGCGGGACGTTGATATATCCTGGAAAATAGATGATTATATAAGTTTAAGCTTTTTTATTCATTATATGTTATTTAAAACATTAATGCATATTACTATAGCAAAAACAATACTTAAAATTAATTCATAGACATATATAAATTTATAACAATATACATTTTTGGTATGGAAGCATAAGGTATACTAAAATATATAAAATAAATAGTTTATACAATCATTTAAAGGACTCCGCATAACCGCATAGGATTTTGACTTTTATTAAAAAAATTTGAAAATCATTGCTATGATAGATCTTACCCTCTGATACAACTCAACATATGTAGTAGGGATTGGTTTAAACACTGAATGATACATTTTAGCAGCGGTTCACAAACTCTCATATATTTAACGCCTCCCTATTTTATTTTAAACAATTTTTCGCCTTATCTTGTGTTGCGAGGATTCAATAGAAAACCTGGCGAATCAAAATTAGACTAGGCAACCTGTATATCCAGCTGGTATACCTAATCATATATGCTTGGCACGGAATTGTTTTGACACAAGATGCGTGGCTACAAATAGAGAGACACGTTTATAGGTAAAGCCTTTTGTTTTAAGACAGTTGTTGCATTACAATTAGTTAAAGTTAAACAAAAAAATTTAAGTTTAGTGCTCTAACGTTGAATATTTTCTACGCAATAAGTATGAAAATATTTCTAATTGGAGCCAAACGAAAATTTAATGAATAAGATACTTGTACTTCGAGCAATTTACTAGGTTATACGTTTAAAACCAAAAATTATAACCAAGCTTACCTAAATTTAGGCTTTACAAGCATTGAAATTAGTAGAGAACAAAATAATTTTTCGCCTTATCTTGTATTGTAAGGATTCAATAGAAAACCTGGCGAATCAAAATTAGACTAGGGAACCTGGGTATCCAGCTGGTATACCTAATCATATGTACTTGGCACGGAATTGTTTTGACACAAGATGCGTGGCTACAAATAGAGAGACACGTTTATAGGTAAAGCCTTTTGTTTTAAGACAGTTGTTGCATTACAATTAGTTAAAGTTAAACAAAAAAATTTAAGTTTAGTGCTCTAACGTTGAATATTTTCTACGCAATAAGTATGAAAATATTTCTAATTGGAGCCAAACGAAAATTTAATGAATAAGATACTTGTACTTCGAGCGATTTACTAGGTTATACGTTTAAAACCAAAAATTATAACCAAGCTTACCTAAATTTAGGCTTTACAAGCATTGAAATTAGTAGAGAACAAAAAAGGGTTAAACATACTCCCGCGTCACCCCTTACCTGAGCCCGGTAGGGTGCTAATAAAAGAGCAATAAAAGAGACCTTTTCGCCTACCCTCACCGCATGTGGTTGTATGAATTCACGATTTTACAATCTATTGTTTATATTTAACAAATATGTGTTTAATTTTTTATAAATAAAAATAAATAAATATCAGAAACATAAAGATATTTTTTTTCTGATTTCAACCATATATAATACTTACGCAAAATTTTGTAGTTTACAGATATGACACCAAAATATTCTAAATTACACTGAGAAACAAACAACACCCAATATAACATAAAATACCTTTAGCGCCTGTATCTAACAGGACTTGTCAATTAATATTAATACTATTAATAGTCATAAATATACCTATCACCAACATGCAAAAAGAAATCAAAATAGAAAAGAACCTTAAATACCCCAAAAATGCATATCTAAATATTAATAGTAATAAATATACCCCTCACCAACATGCAAAAAAATACCTCTGGCAAATGTATGTAATAGTAGTACTTACTTGTCAATGTAAAAAAGTGATTAGTTCATCAGTGGGTGAAAATGTTGTATCGCATTGGTAATATCCGTCCATTGCTCTTCATGTGTGGTGCATCGACTACGCCAAACATACTCCACCAAATATGTTTCAAATCTAGTTGTGCACATCCTTCCCAATCGTCGACGAAGATTCCTCTTAATGACAGACCATTTACTTTCGATATTTTGGGTGTGAATAAGTCGATTGTTTGGATCCACAAAATTTCGTTGGTGATTGACTTGATAGTGATGGTATCCAAGGTGGTTTAAACCAGTATATCCTCTCCACGAGTCAGTCATTACAATGGATCCAGGCAAAACATTTTCCTGAATAACACGCTGTAATGTAATAGCGTTTCTGTTAGGCACAAACGTAAGAAAAATTCTCTTTGTTTGTCGGTCTATTCCTCCAACCACCCACCGTGTCCTTTGTAGACGTCCGCGATGATACTTTCGTTTTCCGTAAGCACTTTCATCAATTTCCACTATGTGTCCAGGACCGCCTATTTGCTCATCGATTTCCAGCATCCAGTGAAAAAGAAGGTTTCTGAAATGTTGAAGGCAGCGACTCACAGATTTCGTGGAAACTCCAGTTTCCGCTGCTATTACTGTGACTGGATACTCATTAATCCACAGTACTAAAATAATCAGCAGCTGAACTATAGGAAGTGTCGAAAAATCTAGAAATGAATTTGTCCTACAGGACGTTTCAGTACAACAGTTCCGTCTGCGACACCGATAACTTGGTTCTCTTCCTTGCCTTTTTTGTTGGCCAAGTTGGATTCTATTCCCACACACACATGTCCTGGAACGTGAAACAAATCCATGTACTATCAAAAAATTTACCAAACCCAATTCCTTTATGTGATTCTTAAAAGCTGTAGAACTGCGGAGGAATTCCATCATACACAAACACATATATTTTTTATCACTACCGAACAATCAATAGGATGATGTATAGGTACCGTGCGTAAAACAAGACACAAATAATTGTTTGTGAATAATGGCTAACATTTTATATATTTTTTGTTATAACCGAACAATACAAATTGATATTAAAAAAACATTAGGATGTTTTGTAATGCAATAGCATTTTAATTAGGGTAAATCTCTTTCAATCTGATTGTTATTGGAATTGTTAAAGTTTATCTATTTTCAACACCTCATTATGAGATTATCCCTTGCTGTTTTGGATTTAAATTTGACAATTAAGCATTTTTGTAGTATTAAGGTATTTTATTACTTATATATTATTTTCAAAACATTATTATGAGATTATCCCTTGCTGTTTTGGATTTAAATTTAATAATCATTGGGTATTTTTGTACAACATTATGAGATTATCTCTTGTTTGTTTCTCAGTGTAATTTAGAATATTTTGGTGACATAACTGTAAACTATAAAATTTTGCGTAAGTATTATATATGGTTGAAATCAGAAAAAAAATATCTTTACGTTTCTGATATTTATTTATTTTTATTTATAAAAAATTAAACACATATATTTGTTAAATATAAACAATAGATTGTAAGATCGTGAATTCATACAACCACATGCGGTGAGGGTAGGCGAAAAGGTCTCTTTTATTGCTCTTTTATTAGCACCCTACTGGGCTCAGGTAAGGGGTGACGCGGGAGTATGTTTAAAAAAGTTATACGTTATTTGTTTAAAAGTATTAGCTAGGGGCACCTAGAAACATTGCACAAGAAATATATAACTAAACCGGATAAATAAAAAAAAACTCAGTTGATTTAAAAATCGGTAGACAAATTATCAGAAAACGCTTGCAGTTAACCAAGAAAGCTTTGTTAGCATCACACAAAGTGGCTTACAAAGTAGCTAAATGTAAAAAACACACACTATAGCAGAGCAACTTATTCTACCCCCTACTAAAGACAAAAACATTGTTTGGTGATACACTAAACAACTTGACAATATTCCTTTGTCAAATGATACAATCTGTCGAAGAATTTTGGTTATATCAGTTGACATTTAGGAGCAGCTTGAATCTCAGAGTATCATAATATCTGAAGAATGACTGTTTTGCAAACTTATTGAAGGAAGAACTACCGCCAACAAATTATCCAGAATTACAAATAATGCTCTCATTGCAGCGAATTTGCAATGGAAAACTTATGTTGGGTTTTGCACTGATGGAGCACAAGCCATGTCTGGTAAATACATCAGTTTGCAAGCGCTTGCATAGAAGGAATTCTCCGATATTTTTTGGAACCATTTCATGATTTATCGGAAAGCTTCAGCGTCTAAGTCTCTAAGCACCTGTCTAAATATTGTTTTAAAAGTAGTTAACTACATAAAAACTAGGACATTGAAATAAAGGATTTACTATGCGCTTTATACAGATATGGGAGCTGAACATAAACCTGTTTTTATTATTCTTTATCCGGATGGTTATCACGTGATAAGGTTGTTAAGCGTATCTACGAACTAAGAAGTAAAATAGCGATATTTTTGAAGGAAAAAGGTTATAAGCGTTCGACAGAATTCTTCGAAAAATAATTTTTAATGAAGCTTTTTTATTAGGTACATATCTTTGAAAACAAGAGAACCATAAAATTGTAATGTTAAAAACCATGAAGGGCTATTGAAAAAACCTGGGTACGAATTTACGACGATACTTTTTTGTAAAAGAAGATATCGATTTGTCCAATTGGAATTAGGTTTGTAATCCATCTGTAAACCAAAAGCCTATCACAGGAAGAAAAAGAACAACTAATAAACGTTTGGTCTAGCACATCACTGAAAATGGATTTCAGTACCAAATCTTTAACACATTTCTGGATCGAACCTCCAAATGACCTCATAGTAATAATAGCCAAAGTGATACGAATTTTGTTAGTTTACCTCATGTGCTCTTTGTGAAACAGGATTTTCTGCTGTTGCTACATTGAAATTTAAATATCAAAATAAGCTTCAACAAAAAAAGAACTTACCTAAGGTCGCCCTTTTCAATGTGAAATCCAACTTACAGAGATTGTGAGCCACAAAGTAAGCTCATGTCAACCGTTTGTCCTTGCATTTTAAGAATATTTAAAACTTGTTAGGCTTAGAATAAGTTTGTAGTTCAATATTTGACAATAAAATATATTATAAATTATTTTTCATAATTTTGTTTTTTAATTTACTGCGCTCTTCTTATCAACTTAACACGCACCCTTTCGGGGACGCGTCCCATAGTTTGAATACTGCGTACAATGAATGAAAAATTAAAATTTTGCAAAATTGAATAATAAGAATTTAATTCTTTAAAATATTAAAAATACCTTATATTTATCCTTTTTGTTTACAATAGGTATACTATGCTATTAATTTTTTTAGTATATTCATGTTTGCTTTTTTTTACTACCTAGTGATAACTCAAGACCGTTACCTATATCCTGCATTTAATTACGACTATCATTCAGAGACCAATAATAAAATCTTGAGCAGGGAATTTTTTTATTCGTTGGGTTAATCCCCCCTTTTTCGGAGTATGAAGATGATCTGGGCAATAATAATATATAATTCTCTCTACCCCCAACAATCACCCTTAATCGGAAAAACCATCTCATTTTGGGCTATACTTTCGACTCACGTTTTTAAGATTTTGTTGTATTAGGATTTAGACTGAAATGGTGCTGCTGGAAAATAAGAAATGTAGTTATAAGCCCAATCTGTTTTTATTTCTAATGGAAAACTTCGTATTTTACTTGTGGGTTCACAACTATAGTAGAGTTGTTAAGATTATATCAAAAAATTATCAATGACATCTTACACTGGTAAAAAAGTAAGTTATTTGTGTTGGTAACAAAAACAAATATATATATATATATATATATATATATATATATATATATTTATTTATATATATACCTATATATAAGTATATTTATTTATATAATGAATATACCATTAAGATAGATATGTCATTAAATAATTTTGGTAGGAATAAGTGTAATTAAATATAATTTTAATTATTGTTCCTTATTTAAGAAATAACTATACACTTTTCATGCGTCTAAGTAAATTCCTTATCAGTTAATTATTTATATAATTGTGTTGTTTTTTAGTTAAGATATCCTGGTTAATCTTTTATTATCTTATGTTTCATACTGCTGATGGTGTATGGTAATGCTTAAAAAATTCAACTAGCTACTTAAAAATCTAAAAAATCTATAAATATATTAATACAAGAGACAGAACGTAGATATATTTGTATAAACCGGAAACAAAACAACTAACCACTGTTCGAGTGTTTCAAGGTAAATCGGATTCCACACCACTTGTTTGCTCAGGAACCACTTCCAAGAAAATAATTACTGTTTTTTTTAGTTTGACTTGACACATCGTGACCGTACTTTTGGAAATTCAAAGAACAATTAGTGCTGAATCACATATAAAAATTTCTCTGCCAAAACTAATCAACGAAATTGGGAGAAACAACCAACAACTTAAAATTATTATTTTCCATCGGTACGATGCGTTACATCACTTTAACAATAGTTTATTTGAATAAAAAAATAAATTATATTGCCTTAATGCTTAAAAAATAAATAAATAGTGATTTTACTACAAGAAGTCTTCCAAAACCATGTTTCTGAGATTTAAACATTAGAGTGGAAAAATTGTTTAAACGCATGCAAAAGGCAAACGTAAACATTTGGTAAAAAAATGTTGTTACTTTTTGTGAAAATTTGAAAGGTTAAATTTCCTCTAATAACCTCTGAATCTTAAGTGTCGATACAATCTAACTTTAGATCTACCCCACAGCATTTTATATAATTGCCATAAGAAAGCAAAACATATTCCCTTAATTTATAAGCGTAATTTAAGTTATTATTTAGTTTGTTGTTACGTAGTGTTAATTTTGACCTCCACCAATAGATACAGATATTTTTAGTTAAAAATGTTTTAAAAATCATAAACATACGGATTTCGCAACAGAATATGCCTTTTAGGGTTACAGATCGTATGATCTGTTAAATTGCATTTTTAAATACTTTGCTGGAACTCCTCTTTTAATTTTTAAATTGTTTTTTCTTTTGTTTTTCCTAAACACATTCAATAACAAAGACTACTGTATATCATGACTGCAAATTTGGTAAAAATTAAAGAAAAATAATATTAACACTTACTTAACAAGAGTTTAAAAAAATAATAAAATAATGCAAAATATCATTTAAAGTTATATTGCTTATGGAATTCTCGAAGTGAAATAGTAGTTTACGTAACAAGTCCTGAAAGTGGTCTTTTACTGGACAAGTAGGCAAGTTGCAGGGCGAGCCATAGTATAAGTAACAAGATCTTTTGTTTTACCAATCTTTGTGTATGAAATTTTATTCGTACCATGCTTATCTTATAAATATAAAACAAATGATCCACAACGAAGCAGTTCTTATTTGCTAGTCATATTACAAAATATATGAAATTCTTTTAAGGCAAAAGAATGCGAAAGCGTTGTTAAAACTGTGCAAGCTTTAAGATAAAATTAGATTACATCCGAACATTTTTGTGTTAGGGCTCGTAGACCTGACGAAATGAGCGCATTTGTCAATTACGATTTTTTTCATAAGACCCTATAGTTAGGGAGCTGCGAATACCTTTCGTGACCCTTTTAGATCTCTGGAAAATTAAGGGCTTATTTTATATTTTACAGTCCGCTGACCACGAATATCAATCTTAAAAAATCCTAAAAATTGCTTTAAAAGTTATAAACAATTATTTTTTCGACGTTTATATTTGATATACCTACACAAAATACGTAACATATACATAATTAAAACATTATTAAGTATTTTTATCCAATTTAGGGTAAGCAGGGGTAATGGCGTTCACTGGGTAATGCCGCTCACCCCTATAACTCTGCAATTTTAATGCATAGAAGCATTAGACGCTTAGTGAAGTGAGGGGCAGGTAACGACTGAACAGGCAGTGGTTCGTTTCGCGAGTTGGTTCACAGCAAGTGAAAGAAGGACGTTCGTTCATTTACACTCAACTTGATCTTATTTTTAGTTGAATGTTTTTTATCGGTAAGTCCAGAAATTGTATAGATATGTCTTGCTACTCTTCTGATTAATTCCGTTAATTAACCATTACACTACGCGATAGCATGAAGATTTGTGATTATTTCATACTAGTTGATGTAAAATTTCAACCGAATAATAAAATGGCCGTTGGGGGTAATGCCGTTCACAGTGAGCGCCATTGCCCCAAAGTGCCTAATGGTTGTGTTTCTTTTCATAGGTATGCCTCGAAATCAACCAAGAACCACCTCTAAAGTAGCCTGGACTGAAAGAGATCTACTTTACCCTAAGACTGCAGTTAAAAGTGGAATGTATTGCATCAACTTCTAAGCCTGCTCAAGTGAGGAAAAAGCAGCATGCCACTTTATTGACAGCCACTTCATTGAAAAATATATTAGAAGAGAAAGAAAACAAACGAAAAGCAAAGGAATCTAAACCTGAAATCAGGATCAAGAAAAACATCAAAAAAGCAAACGACAGCCAGAAAGCCAAAGCAAAATCTTGCAAACGAAAAGTTTTACAAGAAAGTTCTTCAGACACGGAATCTGAAGATAATATTTGCGATGATGACAGTGATGACGACATGGATCAGGATGATGAAAATTATAACAAATGTAATATTTGTGAAGAATTTGGGAAAAACAATAAGTTGTGGTATCGCTGTACAACGTGTGGACTCTGGTCACATGCCATGTGCTCTGGATGGAATTCTGCAGAAGGGTATATTTGTGATTTTTGTGCCAAATACTAAAATGGGATTCCTCAAACATTTATGATAACATTATTCTTTGATTCAAGTTACTTTACTGTGTCTTTGAAGTTGAAGAACTATGAATTAATCGATTTGTTCATACATACAGGTTTGAGCGTCATAACTCCTTTGCCTGAGCGGTATTACCCGTGGTCCGGGGTAACGGCGCTCAAACCTCTTTTTTTTAATATGGCTAATTATTGTTGCTCATTCGAAGATTTACACGTTTTCGTTCTATATATAAATTACCAAATATCTAAACTAGTGTTTTTTTGACAAAAATTTAATACAGAGTTGAAATTATGAAAAATATGAAAGTTTTTCCTTAAGTGAGCGCCATTCGCCCTGCTTACCCTAATCTTTATTGTTTTGCAGGTTTTTTTTATTATAAACTAGTTTTCTTACTATTTGCGACAATTAACTTATGCGTTCAAAAACGATGACTTTTCTTATTATCGCAACCTTTTTTGAAATTTTTTTTACTTTTGTCGTGTTTTTTGAATCTTTGTCTTTCTTTTTGTCATTCCGGGTGGATGTTTGTAATCGAATTTAAGCCTATTTCCCGTACACCTAAAGCTCTGAAATTTTTAAGATAGCTAAGAACTGAATAAGAATGCATGTTTCAAGTGCGTTTAGAGATTTTTACACAATTTTGGGTTAATATGAGTTTTAAATGGACTGCAAAATTTCCAAATAATATAAAAAACAAAATAATTTATGACCTATAAATCGGTAAAAGCAAACTTTTTATAAATTGTGATTATTAATTTCTATAATTCTAAACAATTTTGATAGATAGATTCAAGTTTTCGTTTTTGTCCAATAATACTTAACTTTTTTTAAATGTAGAGCAAATAGCAATATTATACATTTTAATATTTAATTTTTAACTTACTATAATGTCGCAAAGAAAACTAAACTTATAATAATATACACGTAATAAAATAGACTGTTTGACTTTGTACACACTTACTAAAGTCAAAGAAATGAAAGGAAAACACGTATTTTTCTCTGGGAAGCGTGTATTAAAAAATTTATTAACCGACTTCAAACATGAGAGGGTTCTCAATTCGACCATATTTTTTTTTATAATCAGATTTGTAAAATTCTTTTAGAGTTTCCTATTGGTCCCATAGAAATTTGGTTAAGGTCTGGTCATCAATGTGAAAGATATTCCAGGAAATACCACAAAAATTAACAGAATAAGCTCGGCTGTTACGTTAATATGTAAATAATATAATACATAATAACCGGCGCGTTACTGTCCCACTATAACCGATTTAAAACAAGAGGGGGTTCTCAATTCGACCATAGTTTCTTTATGTTACCGAATATCTCTGGTATTTATAATCCGATTAAAAAAAATCGTTTTGCATTCAAAAGAATAGAGTGTCCTTGTGATCCCATAGAAATTTAATTAAGGTCTGGTCATCAATGTGGAAGATATCCCAAGAAACACCACAAAAATCAATAAAATAAGCTCTGCTGTTTAGTTAACATGTTAATAATGATGTATAACATAAAAACATAATAATTGGCCCATTACTGTCCCATTTTAAAGTCAAAGACCTGTTGTCAAAAGGAAAAGGAATGAGTATTTAATCAATTCTCTTGCTCACTGCGTGTTGGTGATTTCAGACAATTAAGTCCACGTTTCATCACGATGTTTTCCTTTACCGTACTTGCTTTGTGTTTCTAAGTGTTAGGTAGACAATTTAATTATGTCTCCAAAAAGTCACGGATTGTTGTGGATTAAACTCTTGCACGGTATTTGGACGGTTTTGAAAATAATACATCATGAATAAAGTAGCAACTAAAAATGATAACATAAAATTAAAAAAAATTAAACCTCCTTCAAAAAAATGCACTAAAAAAGCAGAAATAACATCTTTATTTCTTAAAAAAATTGGAAACAACTAGGCATTTAAATCTAGATTTCGAATGTTAGTAACTTACATCTTTTACAAAAATATAAACCATTGAAGCCGACTTCAAGGAAATCGAAATCAGATGCCTAGTTGGTTCCAATTTTTTTAAGAAATAAAGATTTTATTTCCGGCTTTTTAGTGCATTTTTTTTGAAGGAGGTTTAATTTTTTTTAAGTTTTTATTTTTAATACACGCTTTCCAGAGAAATATACGTGGTTTCCTTTCGTTTCTTTAACTCTAATATACGCGTGTTAAAATTTTTATTTGAACAGAAATATACAGGTTTTTCGTGCTCTTACTGCTTGCCACATTTAATTTGTATCTCATTTTTTACTTTATATTTTAATTTACTATCTACAATTTACTAATAATATAAATTTAAATAATTATTTAAATTAGATATTTTAACTATTTTGTAAATATCCAATAATAACTACATAGGTATAAATAGTAGCTAATTATTTAGCATAGTGTTATATTAAGTATATGGAAAAAACACGTCAAACATCGTGTCTGTAAACGGCAACCCATCATGCATTCATGTAATACTTCTTAACATTAACACGTTAACCATTAGGTAAGTCGCAAAAAATAAATATAAAATAAAACCTTTAATTTAAGCCTTTAATTTTCGGGGAATCTAGAAGTGTTAAGTAAGGTATTGGCAACTTCTTAACTACCATCGAATAAGAATGTTTAGTTACCCACCGGGACGCCTGTTCCCAATTTGTATAAACTTATTTTTAAATAAAATTAGCAAAAGTGTTTCTTTTTATCCGATCTTTTTTAGATTGTTTTAACCATTCTAAGCAAAAAAGATTATCAATTTTTTTGTAAGACCCAAAGAATGTATTTTTCTTGTTGCAAACAACGGAAACAACAACATTTATTATTTCTTTAAAAGATCCAAAAAATCAGATTTATAAAAATCACGTTGCAATTGGTTTTTTTGCGATAAACATTCAGCGAATCTTAAGATTTTTACGTTTTTATAGAAAAATTGAAAATTGTTAGTTTCGTTGTTTGCCAAAGGCAAAATATTTTTTACATGCCTTTTCACGGTTCTGAAAATCGAGAACATTGCATTTTTAAAACAACGCGTTCTAAGAAAAAGTTGCTAAGATTTTTTTTTGTTTAGAAAATATAAAGAAAAATATTGGGTTTAAAAAAACCACGGTGGCAAACTGATATTTTTATTTTACAGTCTAACAGGCGTTGTTATGATACAAAAATGATCCTAAAATACTATATAAATGAGCAAATACTTCAAAAAACTTATTCGTATTATGAATTAGTTTTTTATAAGTCATTATATGACTATCTTCAGTTTCTAGTCTAATATAAGGTTCTTTAAGATGTTTGTATACACACTTGTAGCTATTTTTTTTAATTTGTACATGTGTCAGCACAATTAGTAACGTATAGCAAAGATGCAGCAGTGACTAATAATATTAACAATTTAGTTTCTACAACTTTTTTTATCAATTAGTTTAAATCTATCACTTCGCTTTATATTTATTACAAATTTATAAATAAAGAAACGATAAAATATTTCTTTATTTATAGTCTATTTGCACTGAACAAAAGCATTAATAAATCAAAATTACATGAAAATTTACAACACGGACTGCTCAAACAAAATATCTGAATATAATTTGCCACTAAAAATGTTACCTATTCCCATCCTGTAAATAATAATATAAGCACCCAGACGTGAAACTACCTGAACTGAAAGATTTTTATTAATACGAAAACACTATAATAAACACCGGTTTATCCAACTTTTTCTTTAATGTTTTAATTTAGAGTCTTGTATAAAAGTTGATTATGATTGTTAATTATATAACCGCCTTATAGGAATTTGATTATCTCTTCGAAATTTTAACCCTAATTTTACTTTTCGTTCATTATAAGATTATAAATTTCTCCAAATTAATACTAAATCAACCAAGAATTAATAGACATAAACCTTCACAGTCCGATCCTTTAAGTAATATTATCATTCATAGATAAGGTTGAAACGGCTGTATATACCTGCTTGTTTATTGCCCATCACAATAGGGTGGACTTTCTCTGCCATTAACTCTCAACCAATTGCTTATTTAGTGAAACGTGTATAAAAACTACAAGCTGCGAGTATGATTTATATGTAGAAAATTGCTATAATTGTTTTAAAAATCACAGAATTTTCAATAAAAAAAAAATAATTCGAAAAGAGGTTGACCTTAAAGGCCAACCTTGCAACTTCCCGCTAATTTTAACCGCAAAGCCGTAGTAACGTGACGTGTTTTGACGTTATTGACTTTTTTTTTAAATGTTTAAAAAGCCATAACTTTTTAACCCGTTATTCGATTTTGATGTTCAAGACGGCATAAGACGCAGTTTTTTAGACCTAAAAATGTTACTAGAAATGCAAATTCGATTAGTCAAAAAATTTCTGAGTTATTAAAAAAAACTCTTTTTCTTTACTTTTTCGACAACGATATCTCACGAACGAATCAATCCATTTTAATTTTCAATACGGCATTCGACGTGTTTTTTTAAGCTTGAGAGCTGATTAGATTATGAAATTGATCGATGTAATAGCCAAAAAGATATGCCCAAAAAACATCATTTTTACAATTTTTTTTTTTTCGATTTTTTCGAAATTTCTCCAAATCTACCGGTTCGAATCGGTTGAAACTTACAGGAAATCTAAGTTAAATAGAACTCTTTGGAACGCTTTTTAGTTCATTCCGATCGGTCAAGCCGTTAAAAATGTTATAAGAGGTTTACATAAATCCACACACACACACACACATCCACACTCCACACATACATACAGACATACAGACACCCTCGTAAAAATAGTCAGGGGAGGTTCCGAAGACCTCAAAACGTTGAGATCCGATGAAAACTCGATTTTCCAAAAACGGAGTAAAATCAATAACTTCCCGATTTAAAAAAAAAAAAAAAATTTTGCGGGAAGTTAAAAAACGCGCTTTTAATTAAACTTGTTGACATACGCAGCTTACTGATTAGTTAAACTACTTAGGTATTTAAAAATTTACAGACTTACCTTTAACTTTTAAATTTTCCAGAATTATTATAGCATCTTCATCTATTATTTCACTTTCACCATTTTTTAAATTTTTTCTTGCACCATAGTATTTTGGAAAAAACTCCACGACATCTGTAATTCCTTGTTTTTTCTGAAATTCCTGTAAAGTGGGAACTATTGTATCATAGAACCATTTTTCACTGTTAAAAGTAACTTGGACATTAAATACAATTCTAAAAAATTCAATTGCTGGAATTAGTTTCGCAACTAAATTTAATTCTTCCTTTGAATTGTCAGGTGATTCTAAAATTACGTCTATCTGAAGAATTTCACTTCCGTAGTTTTCTCCCGGTTGAGTAAGTCGTTTAATTTTAGTTTCGATGATTTTTTTATTTTTGTCGACATACTGACGTAATAAGTCATCTAATTTTTCTATTTTTGGAATAGGAATATCCATTTTTTCAACTTTAAAATGTGTCAGATAACTACAACACGTTTATGTTTTATGATGCGTAAACATAGATAGAAGATAGATATCTACATGTATTAATTTGTATATATCTACGGCTTAACTATTAAATTTGAAGGTCAATTACATGTTTTTCATTTGTTGTTCTACGGCTTTGCCCTGAAGTGTGTCAGGAGATGAATGAATAGTATTTTGTGTTGTCTAACAGTAGGTAGGTCTAGTTTTATAAATTAGGCCAGGCTGAAGAGACCAAATAGGTGTTTTGTCCAAAAAAGTTAAGCTGTTTAGCAGATATCTGAAAATTTTTGATAATATAAAGATTGCAAAAAAATAAACATAAATAAAAGGCGTGAATCAATATTTTTTACAATTCATTAGACTGTATTTGGTTAATAGAATATCAATTAAGTAAATTATGAAATTGTTTAAAAAAGTATATTGTATATTTATAAGTTTATTTATTACATAGAGGAAACCTATCAACCTAAAATTATAGCTAACTGGGCAAACTTCGTACCGCCTAACAATTAATTTTTTTTTCAATGTTTACGATTATTCTTGCTATATTTTATTGATTTTCGTTTTTGGCGATTTTATCACAGTTTTTTGTCTGTTTCTAGATTTTTTACTTTTTTCTGTGTATTTTGTAATTGTTCCAGATTTGTCATTTTGATTTTCTGTTTTCTTTTTCTAATTTTTACGATTTTATTTCCTATGATTCAATATATTTTTTTAGCTATTGCAAATTCATATACCTATACTTTTTTTTATTTTTTCTTGTTTTCCTATTTTTTGTATATTTTATTTTTTTCATGTTTTTTTTTATTTTTTTTTGTATTTTCGATTGTTTTTCGAATTTTGCTAGTTTTTCATATTTTTTTTTATTTTTCCTGTTTTTTTATTGTTTTTTTTTGAATTTGTCTATTTTTTTCGTACACTTTTTTTAATTAAATATTAAGTAGTCAACTATGTATATCAATAGAAATTAGAGGTTGATTCTAAAATTGTAAAAAATTGAGAATTATATGATTTTTGCTAGTAATGACAAAATCTTGCCAAAAAAAAATTATAATTAATCAATAAGAAATAACATTTAGAGATATGAAAAATAGATGTTGGACGATTCTAAGAGCCACTCAATATACACACCACACAGAATTTTATGAAAATAAAGTGAGCCGTTTCGGAAGAAGTTCAATCACTAATACTTTGACACGAGAATTTTATATATTAGATTTTGTTCAAAAATTTTAGCTCAGGAAAATTTTATTCGAAATAGAGTGAAAAACATTCACAAAAAAGGCAATAACTAATATCGAGCGAGATAAAAAATAATTAAATTACTAAAATAACTAATTAAAAATAGGGGTTGGTGATAGAAGAATGATAATTTAGGGATATATGTATATCTTAACTAGCTGTACCCGCGATTTCGTTCACGTGGCGTGTTGATTGTTATATAAAAATTTCTCCCCCGACTTCGTTAAAGGGGTGGGGGGAGAATTTTTTATACACCAGATGTTAAGTTGAAAGAAGACAAAAACATCTGTAAAAACCGCATTCGAATCGGATCAGTAGTTCTAATGTGATGCGCGCACAAACATACAGACAGCTAGACCAAAAAATCTAACCACAATTTTGGGTTCTATATCGATGTAATAACTACCCCGCTAATAAGTTTTTAAATATCTTTAATGTACAGAATTTTTATTTCTACAGTTTTATTATACCTATGTACCTAAAGATTATTTTTCACGCCCCCACAATTTTATAAAATCCTTTCACAATTGCCCTCAAAATTATAAAAATAACTATTTTGCAAAGTTTCAAACTAGTAGGACTTATAGATTTTAATTTTTTTTTTATTTTATCATTCCCCGCAACCTCCACCGTGGGTGGAATTTTGTAAAATCCGTTCACAATTGAACTTAAAATTATAAAAATAACTATTTTGCAAAGTTTCAAACCTATATAGGACTTAAAGATTTTAATTTTTTTTTCACGCCATCGCAACCTCCCTTGTGGGTGGAATTTCGTAAAATCCGTATACGATTGACCTCAAAATGATAATAACTATTTTGCAAAGTTTTAAAACTGTAGGATTTATAGATTTTAAATTTTAATTTATTTTTTATTTTTCACGCTCCCGCAACCCTCCTTGAGGGTGGAATTTCGTAAAATCCGTTCTTAGCTGACCTCTTACTCCCATAAGGAATATTCCTACTAAGTTTTAAGTCAATCGGGCTTATAGTTCCAGAGATATCGTGATGAGTGACTATATACATAGAAACTCTTTTATATGTCACAAAAAAAAAGTGAAAAAAAAATTGTTAATGGTGGACGACCATTACCACTTAGAGGTATGAAAAATCCAGTAGTTTCGAAGGAGTATGGTATTTAACATTGTGACACGAGAATTTTATATAATATTAATAGATTGGAAGATTAAAATAAATGAATAGAATAGAACGAAAAATGGTTTTTAGTTGAACAAAAATTCATCCAGACTTTTTTTAAAGTACTTAATAGGGGGTGTATCAATAGTCGATACGGGTAATCCATTTCACATATCAAAGCTTCTATTAGTGAAAAAGTGTTGCCGTTGCTTGGGTTTAAAATTTAAAATTTTGTTTAAGTGAATGACTTCTCCAACGTAAATCTTGGTTTGGATAAAAAAGTCCGCCGTAGTCGTGTTTCAAGATACGGTAGGTCATAATCAAATCACCTCTTAAAAGTTGGTCGAATGGTAGAATGTTTCCGGTATCCAGTCTTTCAGAATACCATAGCCGGGGGCGAAAGACGAAAAGAGATTGCACTACGTTGCACACTTTTCAGCATATTTTGGTCACGTTGTCACAGGCTAAAATTGCTCTAAGAATAAAAGTTTCTAAAAGATAACATTAGTATCTACTTACTGTACGATTACGCCAAAATTAGGGTTAAACGTAGCATTCAGAATTGAAAATAAGTTGATTCTTGGTTGTTCGCAGGTAATCACCGTCTATTTATTATATTCTGGCCACAAATTGTTACTAATATTACTTTGAATTATCGTCTATTTATTATATTCAGGTCACAAATTTTTGTGGTTGTTTACTTTAAATTATTGTCGCTGACGTTTGTAAACAGGTGTTTGTCACTTCTGCTTCTGTTCGTATAACTCGTCATATTGTTGTCTACAATCAGGTGATTCGTTATATTGGCATCTGACATATTAAAGCTTGGACACGAACGAGAAATTGAGTACATATTGAGAATTTTGGTGTTACTATGACTATGATTTGTTGTTATTAAAATTATTACCGCTGACGTTGGTAAACAGCTGGCTGACAATTCTTCTTTTACTGGTCCTACAGTAGTTAGGAGTTAAGAATTAAACGGGTAGAGGCCACCTTCGGTTGTCATATTTCGTCGAAAGGAAGTGATTGTCTCAGCCATTTTGCTATTTGCTTTCGACCTGAGCACTTGTTTGAGGAAGTCAGAAGATTTTTCGGTTAAGTTTTAAATCACGGTGCATCCGTAACAATTGATTTTGGATTTTTGAAACTAAACCTTATTGTCCATTCGAATCGTTGTTGGAGTTAGATTCTGTAGTTATTTTTGAAGTGATTCAATGGACAAACCGTGTATCGGGATTTTATGAAATCTTCTGGTGGATAGGATCACAGTACAGTCAGCAAATTGTTGATTAATTCAATACCATTCAGGCCAGCGAATTGCAGTTTAGAGTGGCGTGGTTTAAATCTCAGTACAGTTAGCAGCGTTCACGCCTTCGCACATTCATACCAGTTGAGATTGTCACGATTTAAGAGAAAATAAACCCTATTACAATAGGGTCCTTGGTACAGGCTGAAGTTCTTGGTACGGGCTTATTTGTTTAGAGCAAGCCTAATTTGTTCTTGGTACGGGCCTAAGTTTTTGGAAAGGGCTCAAGTTCTTGGTGCAGGCCTAAGTTTATGGTACAGGCCTAGATATTTTTTTTGGCCAATTAGTGGTGAAGCATTTGAAGCCGAGGACTGGAGGAAACCGACTACAGGACTACCAGGTAAGCTATAAGCCATTGTAACTGTAGATTTAAGTCGTTAACTTTAGGTTTCAATTTTAAGACATGCGTGTAATCACACTTTTCAGATAATTCTTTTTTTTTTCCTTTACGTTCATATTTATACCATTGTTAAGGCGCTAGGGTTGGCAGTAGTGTAAACCCATACTATATTTTTTTTTATTATTAAAGAAGAGTCTAGTTTAACATTCTCATTTTATTTAGCTCACTTTAGCGTTCTTAATCTTTCAGCTCAATTAATTTTGATTAAGATTCTTAATTTCTTTAGTTATCTCCAGTGAGGAAGGTCAGTGCCTGGAACAACAGGGGTTTCCGATTTTAACCGTTCAAATCGGTGGCGCGACTCACTATTATTTTTGTACTTACCATCTACGGCTAAGCTGGGCACTAATTTTCCAGTAGAGAAACCACTTACCGACCTCAGCTGGAGTTGAACTTCTATTTGAAGTAATAGATAAATTTTTCAAAATGTATTGTTTTATTTTTAATTCTTTTATTACATCAAAAGTACGTGGCAACGTTTAAGTATCGGACACCAAACTGCACCAGCATACTATAAATGAGGCCTTATACATGTTTTGTATAGCTGAATTGAAGATGTGAAGGAGATTTCTGAAAATATGCCCAATATGCTTTTAAAGCAAGAGAGGATGAGGATATCTCTCTCCACAACGGACGACGGTCCATTCTCTTTCATTCCCGAATCTTTTTCAGAACGGGATCGTTTTTTTGTTGCTCCTCCTGCATACAGCTCTGGTTTTCTGGCACAACCTTAACTAATGCAAGTTTTCCTTCGTTCTGCTCCATGCGGGTACAATGGGGGCAATCAGGTCGACATGGCCTTCTGGAAAGTGCATTAGAATTACGATATCTTGTTCCAGGTCTGTGCTTGATTTCAATATCATATTCCTGCAGTTTTTCGAGCCATCTTGCTATCTGTCCTTCTGGGTTCCTAATGCTAGGTAGCCACTTTAAACTGGCATGGTCTGTTCTGATTAGGAATTTTCTACCATACAGATATTTATAAAAGTGCTCGACGGATTTTACATTTGCTAAGAGTTCCCGCCGAGTTACACAATAGTTCTTTTCAGCTTTAGATAAAGTTTTGCTAAAGTATCCAACTACTCTTTCTTTACCATCTTAAAGCTGTGACAATTCTTACATTGCTGGCGTCGGTGTCCAGAATAAGCTTACCGTCAGGAAGTGGATAAGCAAGAATAGGGGCAGACGTCAGCTGTTTTTTTAATAGTTCGCCTTTTGACATTCCTCATTCCAACAGAAGGACTTGTCTTGTTCTGTCAAACGTGTCAAGGGTTTGGCGGCGATGTCTCCAAAATTCTTGACATACCGTTGGTAATAGGAACAAAGACCCAAGAAACTTCGGACCTGATGTTTGTCGATAGGTATAGGCCATTCTTGAACGACTTGAATTTTAGCGGGGTCTACAGCAACGCCATCCTTGCTTACGTTATGTCCTAAATAGTTGACCTGTCTCTGGAACAAGTGGCATTTCTTAACATTCAGCGTTAGATTAGCTTTTTGTAATCTTTTAAAGACTTCTTCCAGGTTGGATAAATGTTCCTTAAAGGTCTTGCCCATTATGATGATGTCATCTAGATAAACTAGACAAGTTTCCCACGACAGGCCTCGAAGAATGTTCTCCATTAGCCGTTCAAATGTCGCAGGAGCATTACAGAGGCCAAACGGAAGGACTTTGAATTGACATAACCCTGATCCACTGGTAAAGGCAGTCTTTACTTTGTCTGCAGGATTCATTTTAACCTGCCAGTAGCCGCTTTTAAAGTCCAAGGTATAAAACAATAAAGAATCCGCCATACGTTGAGCACATCATCAATTCTTGGCAGAGGATAACTGTTTTTCTTAGTGGCATCATTAAGCTTTCGATAGTCGACACAAAACCGCATTGATTCGTCTTTCTTTCTCAGTAATACCACAGAAGAAGCCCACGGACTACTGGATTGTTCGACTATGCCATTTTGAATCATTTCTTTAAGGGCTCTATCTGCTTCTTCCTTCTTAATTTGAGGCAGCCGTCGAGGTACTTGTCGAATTGGACGTGCATCGCCAGTATCAATTTTATGTTGGACAATATCAGTTCTTTCAAGTTTACTTTTAGAACCAAATACAGGTTTATAACGGTAAAGTAAATCTCTTACCTGTGTTCTTTCTAATTTTGACAAAGAGGAATCTATTTTTGTTATTAATTGTTCGATTTCGTTCGTCTCATCTGTTTCCATAACTTTTGCATTGTGAATTACGGCTGTTACTGGTACTAAAGTTCCCATTTCCGTGCCTTTTCGAAGAAGAACTGGATAATCCTTTAAATTGATGACGCGCATGGGTTCCTCTTTGGCAGATCTAACAAGAGTCTTACCAACAAGGAGTCCTTTTCCCAATTCATGGTCATGGTTCTTGGGCTCTATCATGGCTGGGTTTCCATCTGTCTCTAGTCCATCCAACCGCGCTGTTACAAAACATTCGCAGCTCGCCGGAAATTCGATATAATTGATTAGCTTAATCGAAGTATCGTCGACTTGTTTTCGATGCAGAAATATTCCCTCATTACCAGTACGAAGGATACGTCGTTGAAGATCTAAATGAAAACCACAGTGGAGCATAACGTCCATGCCCAAAACAACATTTTTATCAACTTCCACCATCAGCACCGAGTGAACAAGAGGGGTTAAATCAAACTGTAGCGTCGCCCGTATCTCACCGTAGACTCTAGCAGATTCTCCGGTAGCGGTACGTAGTCTCCAACTGGTAGGCAACATCTTCTTACCCATAATGATGAATGGTCGGACGATAGTTTTCGTAGCTCTGGTGTCTACCAGCATGCTAAAGTTCTTCCCATCAATGAGGCCATCTACATATAAGCTGTCCACGTGATGTCGCAGAGTTGCCAATTTAATGGTGTGAGGGGCTTTGGAAATGTTTGGGGTTGATGTCGCCCTCCAGGAGTCGACTTGTTCTAGTTTTCCTGCTGCAGAGGATTTTTTTTTTTGGGGGCAAGTATTTTTACATGCCCTAGTTCTCTGCAGTTCCAACACCTCACTGGTAGCCTTTTTTTGGGGATAACTTCATTAATCTATCCACTGCCGCCTCGACGTCGCTGACGGAATGAACCGCATGGTCGTAGTTACCGGTGACTTGTCTTAGTCGAGCAATTCCACGTGAGGCCTCCGTTGCCGCATTAAACTCCAGGGCAATGGTTAAGGCGTCCACAAGAGACCTCGGCCGAGCCAACCTTTCAGCCCGTTGCAACTCGGCGTCTCGAAGACCATCGGTAAAGGTTGGAACGCCAGGCACTCCAGAAAATCTTCAGCTGCGTTTGGATACGCAAACCTTACCATTTTTGCCACTTCTTCCTCGAACTCCTGGATAGTTTCTCCATTTTTCTGCTTTCGGCTCTTTAACTGCATTCGGTATACCGGTTTTAGATGAGTTTGGCCATAACGCATCTCTAGACGATTAACCATTAACTCAAAATTGTCAGCTTCATATGGTGTCAATGCCTCGCCTCGCAGAGCTATGGTTAGGGACAATGCCTTCTCCTGGGATGACCATCCATTTGCTTTGGCCGCTGCGTCGAATTGTTTTAGGTAATTTCACCAGGAAGTCTTGCCGTCAAAGGTCGGGGGTTTCATCGTCGTTCTTACCTTGGTCGCCTCCCCGTTTCCTCGTCGTTCAACGTCTACGTATCAGGTTTCCGTTCTCTCTGCATCTCCGTCGCCGTGGTGGATGGTTTGGTTTTGTAGACAAGCTTCCAGTTCTCGTTTAAGCTTTTCTATTTCGGACTGCATTTTCTGTTTGTTCTCGTCTCTGAAGTTGGTCACTTGCTGATTCAGGTGGCCACTTGCTGATTTTGCTCCTCTCGCAAGTTGGCTACGTGTAGAGTTTGCTCGTCTCGAAGATGTGATATTTGCTGGAAGAACGAACTGGATAACTCTTCTGATAGGGTAGACATCCGTTGTAATAGCTCATTCGTTGCGACAGCTGGAAGTGTTTTTGTGTCTGTTCCTCTTGTTGGATCGTAAGTCGTTGTGATAATTCCTCTTGTAGGCTCGTCATTCGTTGTGACATCTGGGAAAGTTGTTGAGTTTGTTCTTTTTGTTGGCTTGTCATTCTTTGCGATAGCTTTTCTTGCAGCCGGGAAAGTTGTTGAGTTTGTTCTTCTTGTAGACGGGAAAGTTGTTGAGTGTGTTCTTCTTGTAGCCGGGAAAGTTGTTGAGTTTGTTCTTCTTGTAGCCGGGAAAGTTTTTGCGATTGCTGAAAAAGTTGTTGGGCAGTTCCCTTTATAAGAGATTTGAGTCCTGTAACTAGCTCCTCGAGGTGGTGATAGGATTCAGGATTCGTGTCACCGAAGATAAGGAACCGTGTATAGTTCAAGGCTTCACACTCGAATAGAATGTGAGTTGCCGTCTCATCGTCCATGGCACACAGTCGGCACGAGGTGGGTTTCTGTGTCAGAATCCCCATCCTCCGAAGGTGTAGTCTGAATGGTCCATGCCCAGTGAGCAGGCCCACTAGTACTCTTATCTGACTTCTACCAAGATTCAGTATGTCAGACGTCAGTTTTTTGAAGTAGCCTTTGAGCATCAGCTTCGAGTGCCTCAGCCCTACAGTGTTACTCCAGTGTTTGGTCGACTCTTCCCAGACCCAGTTCCTCACTTTGGTCCTTACCCAGGCTCTAGGCAGTCCCAATACAGGTTCTGGACCAGTGAATCGTGTATCCGCTCCCTTCTTGGCCAGAAGGTCCACGGTTTCTTTACCTTCAAAACGTTTATGCCCTGGTATCCACTCCAAGAAGACACTGTTTTCTCTAGCCAGTTCATTGAGGTTTTGTATGCACTCCCAGATCAGCTTGGAACTAAGCCGGAATTGTTTTAAGGCCAGCAGTGCAGCCTGGCTGTCTGAGAAGAAAGTCATCCTCTCCCCTCTCCAGCCACGGTCTCAGGCGTGGTCGGCAGCATTTAGTAAGGCGGATACCTCAGCCTGGTACACGGTTGACTCCGTTCCCAAGCTGAAGTGCTGCCTAAGGTTGCGTGGACCACAGACCCCTGCACCGGTTCCTTCTGAAATGCGAGATCCGTCAGTAAAGTACTTGATCCCTGCATCGTCGAAAATTCTTTGAGAGCCGTCCCCAGTCCACTCGGCTCTGTCTCTCAGCCGGAGATCCGTAGGAGACAATGTGTCTGACAACCACCAGGTATATCCATCGGACGACCTTGGGTTAGAGTCCCCACGTCTTCCCCACAGATCGCCTAAGCATGTTTAGAACACGCTTAGACTTGTCTATAATATATTCTAAATGCCGATTCCAGGTAAGTCTCTTGTCCAGATGGACGCCTAGGAACTTTACCTCCTCGGCAATTGTTATTCTTTCACCAAAGATTCTGAATGGCGTTAAGCCTGCCAGCTTATACCTGCGTGTAAAAGGTACGACTACCGTTTTGGCAGGGTTAACCGTGAGATGTCGACTCCTGTACCAGCGTTTTACTCTTGACAGAGCTCCGTTGAGCAGCTCCGTCATAGTGGTCACACAAAAGCCTCGGACCAAAATGACGAAATCGTCAGCATAGTCCTGAGCGTGTATTCCCGGCTCATTGAGCTCCCGAAGCAAAGACTCAGACGCCAGGTTCCACAACCGAGGGGAGATGACTTCCCCCTGTGGGCAGCCCCTAGTGGCCAACACCTCCATTGAGACGCCAAACAGGTCGGCAGTGATAAGTCGCCCTCTCAGAAAGGTCTCTATCCACCCAGTAGTGACAGAGTCTAGCCCTCCAGGGGAACCGACTATGGCATCGATAGAAGTATTATCAAAGGCACCCTGGACATTCAGAAAGACGGCCAGAGCCACTTCTTTACGGTCCAACGCTGATTCTATCTTGTCAACCAAGACGCACAGCGCGGTTTCTTAGGATTTCCCTGGCTGATAGGCGTAATGGTGTCGATGAAGTGGGGACCTGACAAACAGTTCCTCATTCACACGGCGATCCAACAGCCTTTCCAGGGTCTTCACAATGAAGGAAGAGAGACTAATGGGTCGATACGCCTTAGGTTGGTCGAAGTTTTTCCGACCAGCCTTAGGTATAAAGACGACCCGCACCTTCCTCCAGGTGTATAGAAGGTACCTGTAGGCCAGATTTGATCTAAACAGTCTGCACAGTGTTGGTATCAGGAGATCTAACCCATTCTGCAGAAAAGCTGTATAGACTCTGTCTGGACCAGGTCATTTGAAAGAGGAGAAGCTGCCTACGGGCCACCGTATCCTGTCCGCTGTGACGACAGCCTTGGCCACCTTCCAGTCCCCTCTGACCGGTCTTCTGACATGAAGTTCCGAGTTGGGTCGGGAGGCGAGCCTTCGGCCAAGTCTAGGCAGCCAGGAAAGTGAGTTTTTAGCAACAATTCAATTGTTTCCTCTCCTGTTTTGGTATAAGTGCCATCCGGCTTAAGCAAATTGCCCACCTTCATAGTTACTTCTGAAGTCTGGCACCTGCACTGACATCCTCGATAACAGCGCAGTACCTCCTCCAGGATTCCCTCTTTGACTTCCAAAGTTCTCTGTTATAAACCGTAAGGGTTGTGTGGTACGTTTCCCAACAACCATCACCACCACCGTCCCTCTTGGCTCTGTTCCACAGTCTTCGTGTTTCTCTACGAAGCAGTTCTAGCCGCCTATTCCACCAGGGAGGTTGCCGAGAACTGGCCTTCTGAGTGAAAGGACAGCTCACATCCTAAGCCAAGAGTAAGGCATCTTGCAACCGCTGAGCCTCCTCATCTAAGTCCTCTGGTTTCCTGGGATTCACACTTCGGTCACCAAGGGCACTGCCTAGTTCCTCTCGAAAGAGTTCCCAGTCCGTGCGCCTCGGGTTCCTGAAGTAGTGTGGCTCCCGGCAATCTTCAAGGAAGTCGTAAAGGATGTATATATGATCAGACATAGACGCCTCTCCTGACACCCTCCAGTTACCCACCCTTCTCAACAAATGGTGAGATACAGCTGTGATGTCCAGCACCTCCCGCCTATTACGCGAATTACGTAGGTAATATAAAAACTTGATTTTTTAAAAAATTTATTTTAAAAAATCTACAATCTTCTAATCAACTGAACGAGATAAAAGTTATGTCAAGACTGAAAAATTCTAATTAAAACATATAGAAGATAAAAATACATATGCAAGGAAAAGTGATACTGGTTGTTGCTGCTTTCCTAGAATTTGTTACTTGGTCAGCAGATTGCGTTATGTAATTCCTCCCTTCCCAGAAAGAACCCACGGTGTTGGGGTCGTTACTCTTCTTCCATCTCCATGTTGAATGTGGATTTTTGTGTTGATTTCGATTCCAGGGTTTTGTGCTTCGTAAGCCAATACCTAATAGCAATAATTAATAAAACAATAATTAATAAAATATAAACAGGTATAGTCCAGATGTAGGAGTTGTTCCTCGACGGAGTTCTGAGGGTTATTTCTTGGATGCGATTCTGCTCCTTCTAAAGTTGATGGATATTGTCCAATGGTACTTCACTAATATTGATCTTCTCTATATGTTTGGAGTTTATTGAACCAATTTTAATTTCTGGCAATAACAATGGTTGGCCTCGAATTTCAGCATTGGAATTATGGTATTTGGTTTTCGGCGTTTGGAAGCTGCGTCCTTTTGGTACTTCTATTAAATGAGTTCCTCTTAGGACTGTGAAATCTGATGTCGTACATGATAATTTTATTTTAGTTTCTTTTGGGAAAACTGTTATGAAATGTGCTGAATTGATTTGTTCTACAATTTCGGTACTGATTTCCACTGGAATGGGTTCGCATGATGATTCTTGATTTTGGAGCCGTAGTATTTGATAGATGCAATCTAATTTGTTTGTGTCTTCTATTGGTTTTGTAGATGTACAGAAGTATATTGAATGTAGATTTCTGCACTCCTTTTCTTCGTAGTCATTTCCTTTTATAGCCAAATAAGGTTTAGGAGGGATGATTATGGTGTTATTTCGATTTGGTATTGAGTAAAGGTGATAATACGAATAGTTTTCGGGATAGGTTATAGGAAAGTGTAAGTATTACAAATACTATTCTATCATTGGAATAATAACAATTCAGAGTAATAATTTCATAATATTTATGTAGATTTTCTGGTTCACTACCAAATAAAAGATTATTTTTTGAATAAGTTTGCATCAGTATCTTTATCATATCTTCTAAATCCTCAAATTTTAAAATACTATAATGGAGTGTATTTAATCTTGCAAATATTACTGCTTCTTCTAAATTACTTATCATTTCTGACATAATTGTTACAACTGCATGCATCTGATCTAAAGCGTTTTTTGCTAGAAAATAGCTAGAGAAATCGTTTACAAATTTTTCTAATTCATTACTAAGGTCATTTATTTTTTCGGTTATTTCTTTTTCGTTCTGTTTTATTAAAGATAAACTATTATTGTAATCATCAATTATTTTAGAAGTTAAAGAGATTTGATTATTAAGTGTGTTTACTATATCTTTTTGATTTGAGTTTAAAAGAGAGATAGCCTCGTCGTATCTTTGGCCATCTTCGGCATCAAGATTACCAGATATACTTTTGAATACAGTACCAAGTCCATTTATGATTCCTCTTTTTAATCTTTTCTGAAAGTAAAAATAATTTAACTTCTCTTTACCTTGTTTAATTCGAAAAGAAATGGCATTCATTGTATTTTTTAGATCAGCAGCATATATTGAATTTTTATTTTCAATAGTGGAAATTATATTATTAAATTGATTTTCGATAGTTAATAGTTCTGTTTCAAGGGGTTGTAACTTAAAATAATGGATAAATGAATGAGTGGAAGATTGTAGTTTTGCGTATCCTAACTTATATGGTAAGATTCCAGGATTAGAATCCAAACTGGTGATTTTAATTTCCTGTCCCTGGTTGACCATGGTGAGGGTCAGGAATACCCTGTAAAGGTATAATATTTTGGTTAGTTCGTGGTCGCTTTAAATTGTTTTTGTGATAAGTAGCTGTTATTCTATTGGTTAGAGATCTATGTTTGGCTTTGGTTTTATAAGTTTTAACTTTTAGCTTTTCGTTTTTCTTTACTGGGCGACCTATGAATTTAGGGCTGATTTTATTTCGGGTTTTATTTTTGTGGTACACTAATGTCCCAGGGTCGTAATCTAAGGGATCGTGTCGATCTTTGTTTCGTTTCTCTATTGTTCTTTGTTTTTGTTCGATCATTTGGGTATTTAATGTTTTATATAATTCGGCTGTGATTTCTTTATGTCTATTCATGTAATCTGAATATAATTGTTTGTTAAGGTCTATATCAAAGGGACTGTTGCTGTCTAAGTGTCCGGTTATCAAGTCTATAGGACGTTGTTTGGTCGCAGAATGTATAGCATTATTATATCCCAGTATTGCGTACGGTATTTGATCTAAAATATTTAATCCCACCAAAAACATTTTCATGTAAAATGTTGCCAAGACGAGCCCATATGACTCGCACTGTCAAAAAGTTATCAGATCTCATGTAGAGCCAAGCTTCTAACACTACACGCCCTAACTCTACAAGGCCTAACTTCACAAACTCTACACCTTAGTCAAAATATGTGGCTTGGCCATTTCGCTACATTCACATCGGCGTAAGGTGAAAAATCAATTCACTGTTCATTACTTTTGTGTTATACAATAGTTCTTGTAGTAACGAACGGCCAAGCCACATATTTTGACTAAGGTGTAGAGTTTGTGAAGTTAGGCCTTGTAGAGTTAGGGCGTGTAGTGTTAGAAGCTTGGCTCTACATGAGATCTGATAACTTTTTGACAGTGCGAGTCATATGGGCTCGTCTTGGCAACATTTTACATGAAAATGTTTTTGGTGGGATTTCATTTCTTTTTGTAAGTTGTTTGTAACAAAATTTTTTTTTATTTATATCTAAGACAATCGACAATCAACAAAACAAGACAATCGACAATCGACGCGCTCGCTGTCAAGGACAATTTTTTTTTATTTTTAGCTACTGTGTGGGCGTAAGAGGCAGGAGACGTTCGCACACTTCTATTCATTCATATTTATATGATCTGATCGGAAGTATATGTCTCTCAATATATGTCGATATGTCTCAATATATGTCATATATGTCAATTAATTTTTTTTTTTTTTTTAACAAGGAGTACCTATACATATATATATATATATATATATATATATATATATATATCTGGGGGCACTAAGTTTTAGATTAGATTATTAGATTAGACCTCTAGCGTCATCAAAATTTAATTTAAAATTACAGGTCTCATACAAACTCCCATCCCCTAGTTTAAGGGGTTGGGGGATGAAAGTTACAAGTTTTATAATTTTTTTGTTGTTTGTGTGCTAATACTAGCTTACATACAAAATTTCAGCTTTCTAGGACATTAGGAAATACCTTAATAATTTTGATGATCATCAGTGAGTCAGTGACGAAATCAGCGTTTTTTAGATATAAATAAAATCTGAAGTATAAAAGCTAATGTAATTAAAACTTAATATGTTCAATAAGTCTGCTATTGACAATATATCCCGAAAATTTTGTTGATCTAGCATAATCCAAACCCAAGTTATGAGGGTTCAAAAAAACGACGAAGCGCTTCGAGAAAAGGTAGGTAGTGCCCGTGCGCTTCGCTTGGCTCGTCTTGGCGGGGGCACTACCGTGCCCCCAGATTCCTTACGGGTTTCTTGTAATACTCGGATATGTTCAATTAAAGTCGAATGGAAGCGTTCTACGATGCTATTTGAATTTGGATTGAATGCAGTTGTATAATGTAATTTAATTTTATGCAGTTTTGCAAAATCCTCAATGACATAGTTTTTTAGTTCGGTTCCACGATCTAAAACTAACATTTTAGGAGTACCGTGATGAGTAAGAAAATTTATAAAAGCTTTCGCAACATGAATTGCTGTAACTCCTTCCAAGGGATATGCTTGTGCGTATTTGGAAAATTTATCTACAATAGTGAGGAATTTTTGATTTTTTACAGTGAATACATCCATGTGGACTATTTCGAATGGTTTATTGGGAGTTGGTGTGATTTCAAATTTTTGTTTTGGTGGATTTCTATCATATTTCATTTTTTGGCAAATCTCGCAATTGTTGACGTATTTGGTAACTGTACCTCTGATGTTGGGCCAATAAAATCGTCTTTTAATTTGTGCTTCTGTTTCGATTATACCTCGATGGTTAGTCGTTCCTTCATGGCATAGTTTAACTGTGTCTATTTGTTCGTCTTTGTTTATAACGTCTTCTAAAATTTTATTGCAAATAATAGATTTGAAAGCTGCGTTTTTAAAGGTGTTTTGCAACGTAGTACATAGTTTAGGGATTAGGTCAGGCTTGTCAATATTTATTGCAAATAATTTGTTTGTTGAAGTGAATTCCTTGAATGTATTTATTATGTCTTGTTCAAAGTTTATTTCGGAAATTTGTATTGTTGTTCTAGTTTTATTGTCAAAAAGTCTAGTTAATTTGGGTACTGTTGGTGAATGAAGAACTATTTTAAGAAATATTTGATTTTGGAAATTATTAATTGCACTTTCGGAAATTGGGATTTCTAAAATAGGATTTTCGCGACTAGTATGTACTGTTTCTAAATCGTCATCAATATTAGAAAATTCATTTAGAATATTATCTATGTCATCTTCAGTAATATTTGGGGTTTCAGTTACGTTTCCTGCAATGGAAACAAGATCTAAATTATCGATGTTTGAAATGTGATCTGAACTTGGGTTTGGATTATTCAGATTTGGGTCATCGGAACTTGGAAGTTCAAAATTTTTATTAAAGTCATTCATGTACTCAAATATATCATTGGTGTTCACTTCGTTAATTCGAATTCTCGATAAGGCATCAGCGTTTTTATTAAGTGATCCTTTTTTGTATAATATTTCATAATCATACTCGTCCAATTTTAGTCGCCATCTTGTAAGACGAGCATTTGGCTCTTTAATTTCAAATAACCATTTCAAGGGTTTGTGGTCACAATAAATTTTAAATTTTCGGCCGTATAAATAGCAACGAAAATATTTCGTTGCCCATACAATGGCAAGAAGTTCACGTTCAATAGTACTGTAATTTTGTTCGGCCTGGTTAAGGGTTCTAGATGCATATGCTACAGGTTTATCCTGTCCGACTGGACCTTGCGATAAAACAGCTCCGATAGCGTAAGCACTGGCATCAGTAGTTAATACGAATGGTTGTGTGAAGTCTGGATAAGCTAATATAGGGTCATTAGTTAAAAGTTCTTTACAGATTTCAAAACATTGAATATATTTTGAGTTTAATTCTATTTTTGCTCCTTTCTTAAGGCAAGACGTTAAGGGCTTCGTAATTCTTGCGAGATCTGGAATGAATTTACGATAATACCCTAGAAGGCCTAAAAAGCTCTTAATTTCCTTCGTTGTTTTAGGAATTGGGAATTTCCTAATCGCCTTAATTTTTTCCGGATCTGGTTTCACTCCTTCACTTGTTATTATGTGTCCTAGATACGATGTTTCCTTTTTAAGGAATTCACATTTTTCCAATTGTACTTTAAGGTTTGCTTCTCGAAGTCGTTGAAATACTGTTTTGAGGTTTACGATGTACTCTTGTAATAACGTAGAGTATATGACTCTGTCATCTAGGTAAACCATACAGATTTTACCTTGCAGTCCTCTTAAAACGTCATCCATGACACGTTGAAATGTGGCTGGAGCGTTTTTTAGACCAAAGGGCATTCGCAAAAACTCGTAATGCCCATTTTCAACTGTAAATGCGGTTTTATGGATATCATCAGGGTGCATCTCTATCTGATGGTACCCTGAGGCAAGGTCTAAAGTGGAAAAATAATTACACCTACCCAATTTATCGATAATATCGGAAATATGTGGGATGGGATATCTATCTTCGATAGTTTTTTCATCAACCTTTCGATAGTCGATGACTATACGGAATTTACTAGGACCATTATTATCACGACGTTTCTTTTCTACTATCCAAATTGAGCTATTCCAACTAGAATTACTGGGTCTAATTATATTTTGGTCTAGCATATTTTTTATTTGAGCCTTTACCTCGTCTTTGTAGACATGAGGGTATCGGTAAGTTCTCGTAAATACGGGTAACTCGTCGCGGGTATTAATTTTGTGTTTAACTTGGTTACTGAAAGTCAATGTATTGTCTTCTTTATGAAAAATATCAAAATATTTTCTGCATGGTTTAAGTAAATGCATTCTTTCTTCATAATTAAGATGGTTGGTTTTTATTAAATTATCTATTTCGTTTTGATCGCATTGTTCGCTGAGGGATTCGATATGCATGTTGAAAATTTCGAAATTATTTTCAAAGGGTAAGCTTTTGATAGGATAAAGAACTGTAAAGTTTTTATCATCCATCGAATTATTATGTATTTCTACGAATGCCCAACCGTTATTAGAGACAGTTAGTGTGGTTGGTATAAAAAATGTACCAATACGTTGTTCAGGTATTAAGATTTCTCCCGAGGGTTCACTAACGGGTATACGAACTGTTGAAACTGATTTTGCAGGCAATAATTTCGTTTCGAATTTCTTTGGGGTGGCATTAAAAAATTTAATAGGTAAATTAGTATTTTGGAAAGTTATTTGAGAATTTGGGAAATCTAAATTTACACCTAAGGACTGAAGTAAATCCACACCTATGAGACCATCAAAAATACAATGAAACTTATAAACATAAAATTTTAATTCCTTGTCAAGTTTAAATTCTTTGAATGCTGGAATATTAATGCAAAACTGGTGTTTCGAAGAACCAAATGAAGTTGATACCATAAATGGTTCAACTACCTTAAATTCTGAGAAATATTTATCTACAATTTCTGGAGATAGGAAGGATTTAGTTGCGCCTGAGTCTATTAAAAGTTTTAAGGGTGGTTCGTTAATAGTGATAAAAGGCAATTGTCTTTTATCTTCATGATTGTTAAATTCGATTAGGTTTGATTGTTTTGGATTGGGGCTTCGCGAAAATTTTCATATTCGTTTTCGGTTTCGACATATTGATAGCTATTTTGGCTGGTACTGGGTTCGTTGAAGTTAATATCGTCGCATTGTTCGACATTATGTAGTTCTTCTGAAACAAATCGTCGATTTTGAGCAGATTGTATGGAGTTTCCAGAGAAATTCCTGCTAGTTGTGCTCATTGGTGTTGGTGCCGGAAGTTTTTTTGTATTAAAGTTCGGGTTTGGTTTCCAGACATTGACTGGGGGACCAAATACTTGTTCATTAGTCCAATATTTCTGATTTTTTATGGGTCTTGTTTGAATATTCACAGGACCGGTAGGAAATGAATTATTATTACTATTGGTTTGATAATTGGGATTATTAAAGTTTTGATTTTGATTATTATATTGATTGTGGACGTTGTTATTTTGTCTACCATTCTGAATATTTTTGTTATAATTATTTGATTTGGGTTGATTAAATTTGGAGTTTGAAGGTTTAGGTTGATTTTGAAAATGTGCATTTTGCAAATATTTAATGTTATCCTCTTTTCGGATGAAATTTATGGCGTTAAGAAGGGTTTTCGGTTCTTTGGTACGGACCATGATACCATACGGGTCGCGTAATCCTGCTAGAAATACTTGGAGTGCTTGCTCATTATACATGGCTTGTTTAAACCTTCTTACATCTAAGATGGGTTCATGTAATTCAAGATAATTAGAAATTGTGTTTAAAATTTTCCTGACTCTGTCATGGAATTCATAGGGACTTTCATTAGGGTTTTGTCTCAAATTATTCAAATCCAAAGATAAGCAATTTTCATTTCTAGGGTCACTGAAATGTCTGATCAATTCATCTTTAACTTCTTTGATTTTCGTTGCACCACTAATATTGATAACTTCACGAGCAGGTCCATGCAATTTACTTATAATAGTTCTAAAAATTATTACATTTTGAAAATTACCAGCATTGGTTTGATCATAAAAATGGTTTACTATACTATCTATACTTTCTAAAAAGAATTGTAATTCATTTACATTGCCGTCGAAATCTGGAATGATTTCGGCATGAACTTTTTGAAAAACTGGAAGTGCCATTTTATACTTAATTTTATTAATTTTCGAAGAATTATTCGATTTTATATCTGATATATTGATCGAATTAAAACTTTGAATTACTAAATCTAACTCTAAGTCGCCTTGATTATCACTTAAGGATGAGGAAGGGATATTAGAGGAGTCTGACATAAAAGAAAAATCGACTTACAGTACAGTTTTCGTCTGCATCGAAGATCTGGCTGTAGGTTTTCCAAAATATCCTTGGTATACTGAAGTATCCTTGGTTCACCACTAATTAGTCCAACTCTCACACGAACAGTTCTCAAAGTTTATCAAAAGTTTATAGAAATCGCGATTGTCACTTAACTATTAAAATAGCGAAAGTTATCCACGTCGGATTCCTTGTGACAATCCTACTGACTGCGCCAATTACGTAGGTAATATAAAAACTTGATTTTTTAAAAAATTTATTTTAAAAAATCTACAATCTTCTAATCAACTGAACGAGATAAAAGTTATGTCAAGACTGAAAAATTCTAATTAAAACATATAAAAGATAAAAATACATATGCAAGGAAAAGTGATACTGGTTGTTGCTGCTTTCCTAGAATTTGTTACTTGGTCAGCAGATTGCGTTATGTAATTCGCGTGACAAAAGTGGGTTCGGAGCCCTAATTAAGTATAACAGAACAGAGATAAGAATTTAAGTATAGACTTACCTCTGTCGTTGATGTTGCTGCTGCCCCAGGTTGTGTGATGGGCGTTGGCGTCCATCCCGATGAGGATGCCCCATTGTCCACTTCCAAACTGTACCAGCAGCCTCTCCAGCTCCGGTGTCGGTATTGCCGGGGAGTCGTAGGGTAGGTAGCATGATGCGATGATGATGTTCTTACTGCCACCTACCTCTTTTGTGGTAACCTCCACCGTTGTTAGGTCACAGCTAGTATGGTCCCACAACGGCATCAGCTCTACACCACTTCTCACAAAGATACAGGTTCTGGGTTTGTCAGCTGATCTGTCGTAAATGACAGTTCCGTGGGCCCAACCAAGTCCGGCCACTCTACCATGAACCACCCAGGGCTCCTGGATGAGGGCCACCTCGACCTGTCCTTGTAGAAGTGTTTTAGTAAGGGCGGCTGACGCCGCCTTACTGTGGTGGAGGTTGACTTGGATGATACCCCCCCAGGCTTTTTGGCAGCCTTCTTCAGACTCGTGATGCGCACTTTGTCGAAAGCTAGGAAGATTTTCATCTTCCTAGCCTCTTGCGACTCTTTCCATCATCCCCAAACCTCACCGCGTTGACAAAATACCAACTTGAGGTATTGAGATCCCCGTTCTGCCTTGCCACTGCGGACAAAATAGCGTCACCCAGCAGTTGTTGGGGGTAGTCTACAGGAGTGACCGCCATCTTAATGGCCGTCATAACCCTGCTGTAGGAGGGTTTCTCCGGGTCAGCCTTAGATCTCTTCTGTGGCTGCCTAAGGAAAGGAAAGAAGGTGCCCTCCACACGCCCCTGTCCTAGCATGACCAGTCACCTTTAGTGGAATAGGTAAAGAGGGGAGAAATATCTTTATTTGTCTCTTTGGTTACATAGATCATGTGTAGGGAACCGGCGAACCTGACGTCACTTCTTCAGTTTAGAGCGGAGTCCCTTCAAATTTACCCCCGAAGGCCACTATTAATAGGAGAAAATAGCTTTTTTTGGTCCTACTATCTACTGAAACTAACCATTGAAGTTCCAGCCAAAAAGTAAATAAATAAAATAAAAGGCTGCCTGTCGGAGTTTGGGGTGTCGCCATTCATCCTGTCCCTTTTCAGGCCGCATGGACCCGGCGTCCTCCCTAAAGTTGTAGTGTTGCCCCCGAGGGCGTCTCCAACCTCTCCTTTTGTCTGTTCCTCCGCTCAACACCACTAGATTTGCGCCTGTGTGCTGCAGCGGGTTGACTAGGTTTTTCAGGGTCCATCAATTTTGACGGAGTACCCTCCTTGCCTGGTGTAGCCGGAGTTGCAACCTTGGGGGGTCCAGCAGTTAGTCGTTTCCCACCGTCCGGCAAGCTGCCCTTGGCAGCTTCCAGCTTTGTTTTCCTTCTACGGAGTTTTGCTGCTCCAGTAGGCCTTTTCCTTGTAGCCTTCAGGCACAGGTTCCCAACGGCGACATCGAGCCCTGCGACCTGTTGGTATACCCACTCGTTAGATTCAGCGGATGCTGACTCTTTTCTGGGGATGTAGCTTCCTCCGTTTCCGTCAGAAGCTCCTCCTCAGCGGAGCTGGTCACCTCCAAATGTGGCAGCCTGAGCTCTGCTATTGTTGGTGTAGCTACATCAGAGTCCATCCCCGAAGAGACGGCCTCCTCCGTAGGTGAAGTGTTTTTTTGTTTTTCTTGTGTCCATTTAAATCCCACGAGTACCGGGTGTAAACAGTTCACCTTCCCAGTGACCCGAAGGTAAGGAATAAATACAATGGGGTGCTCCCTGGTGCCCCAAGGGGATCGTTCGCGGCTGCATATTAGACCCTGCCACCTAAGCCCTCAGCACGATGCCTTACACCTTAACTTGGGTCGTTAGCCACTGGCCTGTGACCAGGACGAATGAAACCCGATCCCAAAGGACCGATCCTGCTTTACTCTCCTTAGCCAGCCTGTTAGCGGGGTTCTCCACATGAAGGCGAGAGTAGCATTAAGGAGCAAAGATTCTCGACCACACCAGCATGAAGCTGATGAGCTGAGACTTTACCCCCCCTGTGAACCCCGTCCAAATTGTTACTTAGGTAGTATTCACGGAGTCTTCTCATTAATACGGATTTGGTCCCAGTAGTTTCCAACTTTACTTCTTTGAGCTCTCTTCTAAGCTCAGCCACTTTAACACAATTTATTCACAAAATTGTTAAGAGACACAGAACTCAGCTGGATAACGTTTAAACTGGTTGACAATACAATAAACTATTGTAAATTATTTGAACTCCCCTTAACTTATATAAAACAAAAGAACATTCTAGAATGAACGCCAAACATGAATCGAACTTAAATAGTACACACTAAAAAGAGAGAGAACATTCTCGAATAACCTACAAAAAGGTCCTTTCCTTAGTCAGATATTTCGTTACAGTATTATACAATATTGCCCAAATAAAGCTATAAAAAAATGTTTTTTATTGAAACACCTTCTAAAAGTTCACAGATATCCATTATTGTATTAATACATTTCATCGCTTTATTCTTCTTTTTATTCTTTTGCCAAAATTTGCATGATGAACAAGCAAACTCCTGCTAACGTTGCCCATGATATTTGAACTGATTGAAATGTTTGCTATTTTATTGGGTCCTTCAATGTAATTTCTAGTTGTTGCATCCCCATTACAACGGTTCACGAGGTATATCTAAAATACCCTTTTGGCACTATTAATAAGAACTTTTGGACGTTTCATCTTATCCTATCACTCCTCCTCTTTACAATGATACGTCACACACCGAAATTCGTTAAGCTGTTTAAGAGATACAGCTATAATGCCCTTTTGGCACTATTCATACATACTTTTTGAAGCTTCATCTTACCCTATGCAGCATCACCTTTACAAAGATACGTTACAGGTCTAAATTCTTGTGGAATTAACCGATTCAAAATATTTCTAAGTCTGTTATCTGTAGTGCGAAAAGTCTTGTTTATTATTTTTTTCTACCGTTGTTTGTCACATTTTTTTAAATTCAACAATGGTGCAGATGTTAAGGCATTTTTTTATCATGCTTGGTGACTCGGGTTCGATTTTGCTTGAATTTTTTTTAATTTAATTATAGCTAATGTGAAAGATGGTAGCACTGTAAATTTAGTACGATGACAGTTTTCAGCGAACTGCGCAAAATATGCGAAAAAAAGAATTGACTCCGTTATTTTTGCCCTCTTTTATGGTTTCAAAAAAATAGCAAATAAAAGTTTATTTAAATGTTTTTAACATTTTTTACAAATTTTACATGTGTTTTGTTTAAGTAATGTCTGTTTATGTTTTATGTGAATACTTGATAAGGTTTTTTAGCGAATTTCTGTGTAAGGGCCGTTCTTGAAATTTGAAAATCCTTAATGTTATGTTTGTGGGTGAATAAATAAATACACTAATTAAAAATAACTGTTTATTATCAAAATAAAGTATTTACGTTAAACAGCACGGTGTTCGTTATCAGTCATATAAAATGACCTAGCGGCCGCCCGCGAATTCGCTCGCGTGGACTTTAGTTTTTTGCCACCGAGTTTCATACAAACTTGCAAGCCCTATTTTAAACCCTTTGAGGTGGAATATAAAAAAATCATTTCTTAGTACACCATTACGTAATAAAACAAATTAATCCTTCAATTTTCAAGACTCTACGCCTCTATCCACAGTGTCATGTCGGCCAGCAGCAGCGTGCTACCGCTCCACACACCCCGCACATTAATGCGCAGCGTGGTATAAGACCATTATTATTTTAAAACTATCAAAACTCCTTACATATTGGTTTTGTAGGGCCTACAAAACTTCTTGGTACACAATATTCTTAACTAATCTGTCATTAGACGCTAAAACTATCAAGCCACTGGGTGAACTTACTCGTGAGCAAGCATGCAAGCAACATAAAACTGTCTATGAGAGAAGCAATGTTAAGAGTTTGCCCCTAAGACTTGTTTATTGTCATGGCAAAGCAGACTTTTAGGGAAAACTGTAATCGTTTAAATTCGAACGGAATATTATTCATTCTTAATGGGATTCGTGGTATAAATACAGTTTTCCCTTTCGCACACCAAGTTAATATAGTGGCTTCCACTATATTGGTATGTAACGCTTTCACTTGCAATCTCGTACCGTTGCAAAGTACGCGCGTGGCTTAAGTAGCCTTTTTATCATATATCAGCAAAATATTCGTCAGGTTTTAAGAACTTATTACCATTACTGTTGTGGGTCATAATTGAAAACTTGTTCCAGTCATTAACCACATATCTGACCATTTCTGAACGCATCTTTATCGCTCTATCTTGTGTTCCGTACATTAAATAAGAGAGAGCACGAAACAAACATGCACCGTCACCAATAATAGGAACGACAGTACATTCTTCAACTTCTCCATTAACGTTCAGATTTTCTTTAGCCATTTTAAAAAAGTCAACCGACAAAACCTATAGGTACTTAAACAAAACGAAAACAAACCAAATGCCAAATACAAAGCAGAGTCTATAACCATAACTACTAAAACCCAAACAAGGCAAATGCAATCCAAAATATGTCAAGAAAAGAACAGCCAAAGTCGTCAAATATAATCCGCTCGAAATATTTAGGTATAGTATTTACTATAAGATACGGCGGCCACTCATGATCAGGTATATGTAACTCAGTGAAAACGCAACGATAGCGCGGTTTAAAATACTACTACCGCCATCTATTGGCAACATTTAGAGCTAAAAATTATTTTGTTCGTCTTAATTTATTCGTTCCATTAAGTACTGATAGGTTCAAACTAATATATTTACATCCTCCATCATCCCTTATTTTATCTCCAAGGGGCTTTAATTTACCAAAATCCTATTTAAGCGGACTTCTTCATCATAGTATTTTTAATTTCAGTTCAATTAGTCGAAAATCTAAGAAGATTTATGGAAACTTTCATCCCCTATTCCATCCCCTTATAAATGCCTACGTCATAGTAGCTATATGCATGCAAAGTCTCAACCCGATCGGTTTACAATTAACAAAGTTTCATACAAACTTTCATCAGCTATTTTATCCCCTTGGAGGTAGAATTTATCAAAATTCTTTCTTAGCGGATACCTACGTCATAACATCTACCTGCATGCCAAATTTCAGCCCGATCCGTTCAGTGGTTTGGGCTGTTTCATGAAGACCGCGTAAAATTGAAGAAAAAAATGTAAACGCTTTATTGGCTTTAGGACGACACAATCCTCGTCTAGGGTTTCGCAAAATGGCCAGGGTTGTTAAAAATACTTTTTTTAAAGTGTTTAAATAAAAACAGAATTTTTTTTTTGTATTTTATATACTATTTAAATACATTTTAAAGAATTGTATTTAAATGCCTTTCTACAAAAAATGCTTTGTATTTAAAGACAAGTTATTACAATAACAATATGGTATAAATAGACCCTTTCAATAAATGACAAGCAAGATGGAATCGATCCAAATAAAATATATTTAAAAATCTATATATATAAAGGGGAAGGTCACTCATCACCATATCTCAGAAACTATTAAACCTACAAACTTGAAATATGGCAGGTAGGTTCCTTATAGGGTCTAGACGTCCGCTAAGAAAGGATTTTACGAAACTCTATTCCTCAGGGGGTAAAACGGGGGTTGAAAATTTGTATGAAAGTCCTATGTTTTTGAAGTCTAGAAAATTAAAATGTGTGCTCTTTAGAGGTTGTGGAGGTGTACTTATATTGTATTTTTAGAAATCAACCTCCTTTATAAGGGTTGAATGGAGGTCGGATACTTTTTAAACAACAATCAACACGCCACGCGAACGACGTCGCGGGTACATCGACGTCGCGGGTACATCGATTTAGAACCCAAAAATGTGGTTAGATTTTTTTTTCTATCTGTATGTTTGTGCGCGCATCACATGAAAACTACTGATTTGATTTGAATGCGGCTTTCCCAGATGTATTTGACTTCTTTCAACTTAACATCTGGCGTATAACAATTTTGGCATGATTTTGGTTTCAGGATAGTTGAAAGCATGAAGAGTAACATAGGCTACTTTTTATACAACAATCAACACGCCACGCGAACGACGTCGCGGGTACATTGATATAGAACCCAAAAATGTAGTTAGATTTTTTTTGTCTGTCTGTCTGTATATTTGTGCGCGCATAACATGAAAACTTTTGATTCGATTCGAATGCGGTTTTCACAGATGTATTAGTCTTCTTTCAACGTAACATCTGGTGTAAAAAAATTTCTTCTCCCACCCCTTTCACGAGACAATAGGGGGGTCAGATTTGGTATGAAAGTATCTCATTGATATATTTAAAAATATTAATAAAATAATACACAACATCCATACATACGTGCTATAATTTATTTTTGATATTCGAACCTAGATGGCGCTGTAAGGTTATTAAAACGCGCTATCGTTGTTTTTTTATCGCAAGTACATATAAAAATGACTCAAAAATTACTATATCCTACAGATAATTAGGCCCAATGTAGAACTGTCATGGATCAATATTATAAGAGTCATAATCGATGTTGTATGATTATCAAAATCTGTTCAGTGGTTGCAGTGTGATTGACTGACAAAAATTTTAAATAAAAAAAAAATTAAAAGTAGTTAAGCCAGATCTTTTTTATTAAGGATATACCTACAGAATGATTAAAATAAATTTTTTATATGTAAAATAGACAATCATTAAATCATTTGTGAATGTCACAATTCCACGCGCGCAAAGCCACTGGTAAAGAATACTTAGTATAATATAAAAATAAAAACAAAATTAAAATACTTAAAACACTACTTAGATAAAATGCATATAAAAAAAATAATTTGTTAAATTATATTTAAGGAATAACAAGTCATTAAAAAGTTCAAAACTTTTAATCATTAATAAACTTTTTTCGGAAACATTTAAATACTTGCGGGTTTCAATTAATGCTATGTTTTATATTTTTAAAATTTTTCATAAAATTTAAAACATCGTGCTTCTACGGTGATGGCGAGAAATAATCATTTTGATATTCTTTTTTAACTTCACTATAAAATGAGTGGCGACCAAAATTAAATGTAGAAACTCATATCCTCATTTAGGTTGATCCAGTCTATTTTATATTTTGGTTATGAAATAGTAGCCAAAATATAAGGCCGGCTTTCTACATTTTTATAATCTAAAATATGAGAAAATAGTATATTAAAGTATAAGTGCATAAAAAGGTCTTTAAAACACGCGCGATTTTTCAAGCACGACGGCGCAGCCGGAGTGCTTGAAATAGAGCAAGTGTTTTTCAGACTAGTTATGCACGAATACTTTACGCTATTTTTTTTATTGGTGCAGTTTTAAATCATAAATACTGGTATTATTACTAAAAAAAATGGGAGTTAAAAATGGTCGAATTCGTGATATGAAATAAATATACCTTTGGTTGTTATGGAAATGAGAATATCAAAAATTGATCGCAATCTGTCATCAAAGAATAATTGTTGTCACCGCAGTGCTTAAAAATGAATTCTAATATCGATTTTTTAAATAGTAAAGCAGAATCGCGGTTGATACCGCAAAAATCTAAAGACGCATATGAAAAAGATTACGCCAAGTTTATCACATGGTTGGAAGATCAAAAGGTAACAGATATAAATGAACGAGTTATGCTTGCTTACCTTCAGAAAATGTCGGAGCAATACAAGGCGTCGACTATGTGGGCTATCCATTCGAAATTGCAATGTTTGTTGAGGTTAAACAAAGGAGTTGATATAAAATCATTTGTAAAAGTGCACGCATTCATGAAGGCAATTAGCAAGAATGATGTAGCCAAGAAGGCGTATGTTTTCAAAGAAAATGATTTGCGGAAGTTTTTCATAGATGCGCCGGACATAACGTATTTATTTTTGAAGGTGGTAGCCATTTTCGGCATCTTTGGGTCTTCTAGAAGATGTGAATTATGCGATTTGCGCTTACATGATATCAAAGAAGAAGGAAGCGTATTGGTTATTACTATCCGACCGTCTAAGACAATAAAGGCTCGGCGTTTTACTGTAGCCGATAATGATGCAATTAGTTATGTGCGTTTGGTGAAGCAGTATTTATCATTGCGCCCGCAAAATGTAAGTACAGACCGAGTTTTCTTACGATATGATAAAGGGAAATGTACCAATCAAGTAGTTGGTATTAATACATTTGGATCATGTCCGTTGCAAATTGCACGTTATCTTAAATTGGATGATCCTGAGAAATACACGGGACATGCATTTCGACGTACGTCCGCTACCATTATGGCAAATAGTGGCATGACAATAGATCAAATCCAACGACAAGTAGGATGGAAATCGGCAGCTGTAGCGAGTGGTTACGTTGAAGAGAGCATTAACAATAAGAATCATGTTTCAAACGTTATTGGTAGTGCCATTAATGGAAGTGAAACCTCATTGTGTTCAGAGAGTGTTAGCGGTATTAATTTAAATAGCATTTCCTCCGATTTAAAAAATCGACAAATTACTATATCAAACAATACTAACTGCACTATTCATATTCATTTAAAAAATTAAAATTACTGTTAAATAATGTTTGAATAAAGGTTTTAAATTTGTTAGTAATATTTTATTTGACGTTACAAGTATACTCCTGTCAAATCAATAATAAAAAAATTGTCATTTACAATGAACGTTTTTGAATTTGTTATGTTGCCATGGTAACTTTAAAAAACGCGCGTGTTTGAAAGTTCGATTTAAACACGCACAGGCGTGCTTTAAAAAGGCAAAATAGGGTCCCAATAAAAAAAACAAGTTTTAATCAAGGGTAATATAACAAGACCTTGATTATAGTCGGCTATTTTTGTGGTATCTAGATTTCGAAAATATTTTAGTATGCTCGAGGGCTTTAATCTTTGATTATTAATGTCAAATTATGTCTCAACAAATTGTAAAAAATTTGAGAAATTTAGCAACAACAAAAATAGCAGACGATTAATCAAGGTCGCGTTATATTTAGGAAGATTATTTCCTGAGAAGACAAATTTTTGACATTTATATTTGACGTGACTATTTCTCTAGTGCAAAAGTCGGTGATATTGTTCTAGTGCAATAGTCGCTGATATTTGATTCTGATTGGTCCAATTTCAAAAAATTATGACATTCTATTGGTTAATTTGAATCGAAGGAAATAATCAATTTTATGATACCGCTCCTTATATCGGAACAAAATTTTAATGTTAACAAGTTGTTCTCACCATGTAATATCAGTAGTAAACTGGGTATCACATATCTTAAATACATATGTTTTTCACCTTGAAGATCTATGGCTTGTGCTAAAGGCTTTATTACCACGATATACTCAGTCAAAAAATCAATTTCCACTGAATGTATTTTTGATTAATCTAATTAAGTACATTTATTATTAAGGTGAACGAGAAAATTTAAAAATAATCACTACCGAATCATACAAAGAATTCCATCTTGTAGGACATGGTAGTTGTAGTTATCTATTACCATTTTTTCCACCTCATCACTAGCTTTGGTGGATCTGCTAATTAAATTCCAAATTGCATTGTTGGAACTGACAAATTTATGCATATCTATGTGGTTGCAATTAAATTAAGCTTATGTGAGTAACTGCGGTATTGAACAGGCAATGAATTAATATCCTTAAATGGATTGTCATGAATATCTATATTTTCATAAACGTTCGAAAAATTTACAACAGTGACACCAGCACATTTATATTGAAATTCTTCAATTTCTTTATTTAAGATTCACTACTAAATATTGTAAAGGCCTTGAAGTTTTTTTTTGTAGTACCCTGAATTTTTTCATAAGTAATAATTATGCGAAAATGTTATCTTTTTACACGAAAACTAGATACCAGGAGTCTACACGGTATAGGCTTTTTCATAATATTTCTTGTCTCAATAATCAACCCAGATCATAGTTGTATTTTTTTTCCACTGGCGGCGTGAGTACCTAACCAGAAGAACGGATGTTTATGACACTTATGCCATTTAAATGTCGCGAAATTAAATTCAATATAAATATAATATTAATTTATTTATTTAAAATTAGTTGTCATACAAGCTGTCAATAGCAACAAAACTTCCCGCGTAAGGATTTAAACGAGTATCTTAGGAACAGGAGCACACTCTACCGGCAATAGTTCTGTCCCCAAAATTGAGACCATTTTTTTAACATTGCATTGTACGTTTAAACTCCTGGTATCTATACTTCGTGTCTTTTTACATACTAAAACAAAAGATTTTCTACAAAGAGTGTCATTTCAAATTATATGTGCAGTAACGCCGAAATAACTCTTATTTTTATAATACCGCAATAACCTTGTTCTTGTAAGTTTCAGTAGGAGTAATGATTTTAATATAACCAATCATCTCAGAGAACGATTTCTTATCTAACTTTGCTAGAGGAAACATTTCCCTTATAATAAAATTCATAATCAGTTCGTTTTTCTAAAAAGAACATATTCTATCAGTTTTTGGCTTCTTACTTGTATCGACCTAGTGAATCGTTTTAGTTCAGAAATCCACTATTTTAATGTTTTTCGCCGCGATTATTAGTGAAAGTCAAGCGTCCCCAATATCCGAAGTCTTCTTTTCGTTCATTTTAATATCTGTTTCCGTATGATCAACTCCTCAATATAAAAGTGAGTAATTCAATTGTTTCAGTTATTAATTTTATTTGTATAAACTGTTCAAATTGAGGTGAATTTTGTTTTTTTTATATATTACTAACACCTAATTTCAAGTAGTCTCAATTTCATCAAACATTAGTTTGTGAGGAGTCCTACGTAGGAGATATAAATTTTATTTAAAGACGTGTCGATCCGACCGCCATTTTGTGGAAAAAAAACTGAATTTATTTATTTGTTTTAAATTTACCGAAGCCTATTCAGTTCATCCCAGAAAGAAACTTTATTTGGTAATAATCCGAAGAATATTCAATTCATCACAAGGAGAAATTCATTTAAGGAAATCCTTCCAAAGAAATCAAAAAGATAAGAGATTAAATTAATTTTCGACTAATATTTAATTTTATTATTGAATGAATTTTTTAAATAAATTATTTAAAACTGGTGTTTGAATATTATTTGCTTTGTTTTGTACTCTGGCGCCCTATAATTTTTGTTTGATAAAAATTGATAAAACTCCGAAAAGAAACCACGAAATCGGTTGACCTAGCTAAGGGTAGTAATCCCTTAAAGGGGAATTTTATTAAGCTACATACTATTTATATTAAAGATATTAAACCTAAACTGTCCCCGCAGGATTTTGTTTCAGATTTGGACTCCTTCTTACTGAATAGTACTAAAAATTATGATTACGAATTATTTGTTGGTGACATAAACATTGATATTTTGAAACAGCCTCAATCAGCTGTTGTTTCGGATTACTTTAATGTTTTCTACACTTACGGTTTCAAATCTATAATAAATGGATACACCAGGGTTCAGGGTTTCTCTAAAACATGTATTGATCATATATTTTTGAATACCTCCTTTGATTATGACGCATGTTAACCAATGATAGTGCACACTGATATTACTGACCATCTTGTTACAACTTTGCAGATGGTTTTTCCGAGTAAGGCTCATACTGTCGGTTAAAATAAAGTTGTGAGTTATACTGACTACAAGAAACTAAAACATAACATACTGAAACTTACCTGGAATAATGTTTACAATGCTAACAGCATTCATGAGGCAGTTGATCTCATGACAGACACTATAAAAAGTGAAGTAACAAAATGTAAATAATAAAAATAATTTATATAGATTGACTCGGCAAAATCCGAATGATCTTAATATTGCTAAACAGTATATACTGTATAAAAAACAATTAAAGAGTGTTATTGAGCAAAGAAAAGTAACCTACTGTAAGGATTTACTGCACGGCTACGATGGTGATAGAAATAAAATTTGGAAAACGGTGTCACGTACTTTAAATGAAATAACAAAAATAAAAAAAAATATTTGAGAGATTATTCAAGTTCTTCAAATAGAAGTTCAACTCCAGCTGAGATCGGTAAGTGGTTTCTCTACTGGCAAATCTGTGCCCAGCTCAGCCGTAGAGGGTAAATTCAAAAGAGTGAGTCGCGCCACCGATTTAAACGGTTAAAATCGGAAACCCCTGTAGGTCCAGGCACTGACCTACCTCGCTGGAGATAAATAAATGACTTAGGAATCTTAATCAAGATTAATTGAGTTGCAAGTAGGATGACGTTAAAGTGAGCTAAATAAAACGAAAAATATCAAAACTAGACCCTCCTTTAATAAATCAATAAATGGTAAGGGTTTCTACTACTGCTAACCCTAGCGCATTAACAACGGTTACCTAGTTAAATAGTACCCCTTTTTTTGTGTGATCACACGCTCTACTTAAACTATTAGTTTTCAATTGATTAACACAGCAATAAAATATACAATGTTTACAATCAGAGAAAAAGATAGTATTAAAATAACAATATTTAAGGCCTATAGCTTATCTGATTGATTCCGGAGTTAATCTCCTCCAGTCCTTGGCTTCAGGTATTCCACAACAATTAGGCCCGTACCAAGAAATTAGGCCCGTACCTAGAACTTAGGCCCGTACCAAGAACCCTAGTAATAGGGTATTTTCTCTAGGATTGCGACACTCCAGTCGGGTAAGAGAGTTTAATAACGTAATCGTTGCTAACTGTACTGATATGCGATCTACCACCGTCACACTAGGGCTGCAATTCGCCTGTCTTGCATGGTAGTTAATTAACTGAACACCTCGCTGACTGTACCTTAATCTTATCGACAGAAGATTCCATAAAATCTCTCACCACGAGGTACCTTTCGAAACAAATTCACAAATATCAACAGATTGTGATTCCACCAACGATTCGAATGGATAATAAGGCTTAGTTTCAAAAATCCAAAAACAATTGATACAGATGCACTGTAATGTAAAATATAAACCCGAAAATCTTTTGGTAACACACTGACAATTGCTTCAGTCGACGATCAAATTGCAAAATGGGAGTACTTGTCGGTTCTTATCAACGGAATGTTACTCACCGAAAGAAGGACTCTGACCTGGCTATTCTCAAACTTAAACTAACCGGCCTGGTCCCTGACTAGCGGCCTTCGCCAAGTCAAATGCGCATGTAATGAACTACCTGACTGCAGACAACAATATTATAAGTTTTACAAACAGAAGAAGCAACTGACAATCAGCTGTTTACAATTTAAAATGAGTATTAAAATAATAATAACCAGACGTGACCAGTATATAACAAATATTAGGGATTATCCCAGAATAAAAAAAATCCACTTGTTCTTAACACTAAGTGCTACTGTTTAACTCCCAGTATAGTGCTATACGTATGGTAAGTAATCAGTAATATACGCTTTTAAAACAATTATTCCTATGGAAAATTAACCTCTTACAACGGTCAATGGATCGCCAAAAAAAGATACAATTTACGAAATGAAAGATAAAAATAATTTAGTCCTTAGAAACCAAAGTAAAATTGCCAAACTTTTTAACAGATCTTTTATTAATACCGGCAAAGAATTATCTGATAAGATTGTTGATTATCCCAATTATATTTGCAAGAAAATTCATTTTACCTTAATAGTCACACAAACATGATTGAAGTAACGCAAGCGATAAAAAATTTAAAAAGAAACAAGGCTCCTGGGCACGACAATTTGAAATCGGAATTAATAGGGAGATTCCTGGCACCCTTTATTTGTTCCTGGCACCCTTTATTTGACCTGGCACCCTTTATTTGTTTAAAGGGAGGTTGAGCTAACTACCAGGCGCGTCTCCAGGTGGCGGATAGGAGGTGGTCAGGGCAACTTAATCAGTGACGGTTATAAGTAGAGTGAGGGGACCTAAAAACCCCCAAAATCTTTTGCAAAAGCCGTCGCCGCGGACCAGCTTAACCCATGCTTAGGTGTAAGGTAACGTGCCGAGGGCTGAAAGGCCACTGGTTTGAATGTGGTCGCGAACATTCCCCTGAGGGCACCGGGCGGCACCCTCTTGTATTAAGCCTTCCCCTGGCATGCGGGGCTCTGTCAGGTGGTGACCTTCCTTTTCCCTTGCTACCCGTGGGACCAACATGGAAAACGAGAACAAAAACAATACACCACTAAGGCTGGACAGAAATGTCCGCCTCAATCAGAAAAATCCAAGCACCGCAGAGGTAAACGAGTCTGTGGTGCGGAACTGAAGAGAAGGAGGAAGGCACGCGAGGCTGGGAAAACCCCCGCAGCGCGAACCGCCTCTGGACCTTCAGAAGCACAACCTTCAGGTAATTTTGCCAGTTCTTCCTCCAAAAGAGGCAATGAACACAACATACCTGAAGGTAAAACAAAAAAGAAAAACAGGTCAGGCACCTCCTCATCCGAGGTGACGGATAAAACCCTGAAAAAGGTTAGGCAGGACACAACGGCCGCTCAACCAAAAAGCTACAAAGAGGTGGCTACCAGTCACCTCCGAGTAGCTATAATAGACAAAAGCAACCCCTACGGCAAAATTTCTGCCGAAAGGGAAGCTCTTGTCCAAGACATGCTGCTGGGAGAGCTGGACAAAGTAATTTTCGCCGCCTCTTCCAGTAACGCCAAGCCACCAAAGTTCCGTCAGTGGTCGCACTCCGGTGAAGTCATTACCTGTGATGACGACGCGACGTTTACATGGCTTACCAATACTGTTGTTGGCCTTCGACCGTGGGAGGACGCATCACTCGAGGTGGTGCGAGTAGACTGCCTACCGAAGCTGACAAAAGCATCCCTCTGGATCCCGAGTAGATCAACTGAGATACTCGAGTAGAAGGAGGTCGTGCTGCGTCGGCTGAGTGGGCAAAACCTGGACCTCAAGGTCTCGAGATGGTGCTCTTTCCACCACGAGGCCAGAACAGAACCGAGGGGGCATCTCTTCGTCTTCGGAGTAGGGGACAAGGACTTGACTACCCTTAAACAAAAATCGATAAGGTTGAGCTATGCGTTCACCTCATTGACTATGAAGGTAAAGGCCGAAGAGGCCCAGAAGGAAGGTCAGGAGGAGACCAGCAGTGGCTTCGAGCTAGGAAGTCTGGCGGTCGACACCCCTGCAGACGAGGCACCCGAGGAGGCACCTGAAAAGATGGAGACCGACGGGTCCTCAGAAACGGTCCACCTGACCAAATAAATAATTGAAAAAAAAAATAAAATAATAATAATAATAATAATAATGGATCGTAGAGGAGGAGCCGACACGACTTCATTTATTCAGTGTAACCTTCAGCACAGCTGAGTGGTCATGGCAACCATCAGCCGCCACCTTGCTGAGCAACAGGACACAATTGCATTAATCCAAGAACCCTGGATAAGGAAAACCAGAATCATTGGTTTAAGTACTTTAACTGGTAAAACTTTTTATTTTCCCAGCAATGATCAGCCAAGGACTGCCCTATACGTACCTAGGCAAATTAAAGTTCATCCTCTGGCACATCTCTCCTGCTCAGACTTGACTGCAGTAAGGATGGAATGTGCCAGTTGTGACGGACAACCAAATACCGTAGTCCTAGCATTAGTGTACCTCCTCTCTGATGCAGCCACATCACCACCTAGCAGGGAACTGGAGGAACTGGTAAAGTACTGCCAGCACCAGAAATTGGAGCTCATAATCGGCTGCGACTCCAATGAACATCATGTCAACAGGGCAGTAAGGACATAAACGCCAGAGGTAAGTCACTTTATCATATAATAGAGAATGACCTCTGCATTATGAACAGAGGTACCACTCCCACCTTTGTAAACTCTCGAAATCAAACCATAGTAGATATAACGTTGTGTACAACTAAAATATCAAAACAAATCCGATGCTGGCAGGTGTCTGACGAAGTATCAATGTCAGATCACCGGTGGTTAGCATTTAAAATAGATCTAGGTGGTGTGCCCTCAATTTAATCCCGCGACCCTAGAAAGACCGACAGAGCAGCTTACGCTTCTCGGTTGGAAAGGGCTCTGCGGGAGTGCGAGGTCAGCACACCCGGAAATAATAGTGATCTGGAACGGTATACAACAACGACACAGAAAACAATCATCAAGTCTTACAAAAGCTCTTGCCCCCTAAGGCTGACTAATAATAAAGGCAACTTCACCCCTTGGTGGTGCCCAGAATTAGAACGCCTAAGGAAGATGGCGAGGAAGGCTTTTAACAAGGCAAGAAGTTCAAAACTCCTCGAGGATTGAAACTTATACAAGCTCCACCTTAAGGAATACAAGAAAGTCGTTAGGCAAAAACAGAGAACGGCATGGAGAACCTACTATGAAGAAATCGAGGATTTTTCACAGGCAGCGAGAATCCAAAGAGCCTTAACAAAAGAGCCATATAGAGATATTGGTAAACTTAAGAAACAGGATGATAGCCAAACTACCAACCTGGAAGAAAGTTTACATCTCTTGCGAGAAATACACTTCCCCGATTCTGTTGCCACAGTAGAGGCAAAGTGGAACGAGGAACATCACATACCCTCAACAGAGGACTGGCACATTGCCAGACTCATTGTTACCGAGGACAAAGTTAAGTGGGCAATATCTAGCTTCTCCCCCTTCAAATCACCGGGAATGGACGGAGTTTATCCAGTCCTGCTGCAGTGGGGTCTGGAGGAGCTCCTTCCTCACCTACTGCAAATATTTAGAGCTTCCCTAGCTCTGAATTATATACCGAAGATATGGAGAGAAGTAAAGGTTGTCTTCATACCAAAACCTGGAAGAATGGATTACACCATTCCAAAAGCTTACCGACCTATTAGCCTTACATCATTCTTATTAAAAACGCTAGAGAGGCTAAATGAAAGGTACATAAGGGATACAGTAATTAACACCAAACCACTGCACCCCAATCAACATGCATACACAACAGGGAAATCCACCGATACGGCCCCACATCATGTGGTTGGTCAGATCGAGCGATCATTGGACAAGAAAGAGTCCACCCTGGGCGTATTTATAGATATCGAGGGAGCTTTCGATAAAACCACGTTCCCCAAAATAATGCACTCGCTTACTGATCGAAATGTACCTACAACAGTAAGTGGATGGATTCTCAGCATGCCCTCTATGCGTGCAATAGAAATAACTGTAAATGATGTCAAGATACGAGGCAAGGTTACGAGGGGCTGTCCACAGGGAGGGGTTTTATCACCTCTACTGTGAAACATTGTTTTAGACAGCCTAATTCACCGCCTCAATGAACATGACAAAATCTATACAGTAGCCTACGCAGACGACATTGTTATTCTGCCAACAGGAAAGTTTGAAAGCACCCTTTGCGACAGAATGCAAGTGGCTTTCAGAACTTTAGAGACATGGTGTAAAGAGCAATCGCTGTATATTAACCCCAAAAAGACAGAAATGGTTCTCTTCACGAAGAAAAAGAAACCTAGGGGCTTAAACGCAGTCTTTTCAACGTTAAATTAAGCTTTGCTACAGAAGTGAAATACTTAGGTGTTATCCTTGACAGCAAGCTGACATGGAACTCACACATAGAAAGCAGAGTTAAAAAAGCATTTATATCTTATGAGCAATGCCGCCGAACCATAGGACAGACCTGGGGATTATCCCCAAGGTCACCATGTGGATCTACACGGCAATCATAAGACCTATGCTAACATATGGTTCTGTCGTGTGGTGGCCTAAAGTGAAACAAACGCAGCAATCAAAAAATTAAACCAAATTCAAAGATCAGCATGCCTTCTCGTAACAGGAGCCATGCGAAGCACACCGACCAGCGCAATGGAAGTCATACTCGGTCTTACCCCCCTTGATATATTTGTTAAGGAGGTCGCATTGATGACCATGGTACGCTTTCGCACGGTTGGTATCGAACCCACTGTAGGGCCTGGCACCCATAGGGACAGTCTGTGGAGGGAAGCGATAAAAGTGATACCACTCTTACAGGCAGACACGGATGCCGTCGCACCAAGATTTGTCTTTGACAAACCCTACAAAATATTAACAAACAAGACAGAAGACCCTAACGTAGTGAACGCTCTGAGTGTATATACACGGATGGATCAAAAACAAAGCAAGGTGTAGGATGTGGAATTTACTCTAGATCCTTAAGCCTAAAAATAAAATGGGCTATGGATGACTTGTCAAGTGTGGTTTAGTCAGAACTCACAGGCATAACCATAGCTGCAAAAGAATTAATCAATAGGAACATCACAGGCAGGAATATAAATATATACACAAAAAAAAAAACAGGAGAATGGATGGTCGAGTTACGGCCCACTGTCACAATGTATTATGACAAATTTACCACCCTACTGCCCACCATCGCGATGGTAGGGTGGCTCAACCAGAAGGAGTTTGGTTAGGAAGTATATTAATATTTATTAAATTACATTATTCGTTATGTTTGGTACAATTTTGGTAACTCGGCGGGCACGAGCTGAGCAAAATGCTTATGGCCCGCGAAAAATCATGAGGTACCTTGCTTTTTTTTACCCTTGTGTGCCTCATTTAATATTCTCATCTCGTTTGAGCTTATGCTTAATGTAGTTAAAATAAAAGGTAGACTCGGTTCCCTCTTAACGTATCCTACTAAACTAGTGAAATTAAAATTTATTCCAATATCTTAATTATAGTAAATTAAATTAACTAATTAGGTACAAATACTTTTTATTTCTTAAAACTATTTTCCCAGTATTGAATGAAATGCAAGCATTTAAGTCAACTTGGGCCCTGGCTTCTTCTTTAAATTTGCAGCTCATCGAGTTCGAAGTTTCTTAATTGGTTTAGATCTCAATACATCCCTACCAGGTGTATGTGAGGTATGGCTTCACGTTGAATGTTAATAGAATTCCGCTGTTGGTCGTATGTAGCACAGAAGTATATACGATGCTGAGGAGTATCGGTGACGCCACATTCCATGCAGTTGGGAGATTCTGCTTTGCCTATCCTGTGTAAATGGACCATTCAATTTCCATGACTTGACAGTAAATGAGTGGTCTTTCGTTCTAACGGAGTGGAGACTGTATCTAGCCATTGTTGGAGTTGAGGAAAGAGCTCGTATAGGTATCGCCCAGTGGTACTTGTTTCCCATTCACCTTGCCATTGGTGGACTGCAAGGCTGTCTAGATGTCTGTCCAGGACAGTTTGGTACCTGTACTCGCCTGGCTGGAGATTTTTATTTTTGCCAAAATGTGTTGTAGGTGTATATGGAGAGGAGGTATTTTCGTTAGAACACATAGTGTCTCCGCCGGTGCCGAGTTGTAAGCGCCTAGTATGACTTTCAGGCACATAGCTTGGATGGTGCGCAGTTTTGTTCGGTTTATCACCCGTGGTATTCTGTGTCCCCATATTTCAATCCCGTACGCCATGATTGGGATGATTGCCTTCAGGTATATATTTTTCAGCGCATCTTGGTATTGTTGTATTTGTCCCCAGTTTCTTCTGAGGGTCCGTCTGAGGCATTGAAATATTTTTCTGCACTTGTCGGTGATATAGCGGATGTGATGTGTAAAGTTCAACTGGTCGTTTATGATTACACCTAGGCACTTGATCACTTCCGTTCTTTGTATCGATTTTTTATTGAATCGCACGACGGGGTTTCGATTGAAAGATAGCTTGGGGAATTTGGAGAACACCATGTACTTTGTCTTCTTTTCTGAGATCTGTAGTTTGTTTCTGCGTGCCCATGTGAGTACTATGCCCATGCAGTGTCTAGTGTTGTCTTTCAATTCTCTTCTGCTAGCACCTCTAACAAGCAGAGTGAAATCATCGGCGTAAGCGGCTATTTGGACGCCCATTGGCCATGCTCCTGCCAGGAGTGGGTTCATAACAATGTTCCACATTGTTGGACCTAGGACGGAGCCCTGCGGACAGCCTTTACTTGTATGCTTTATTTGCGTTGTGTTCCCAAAGCTGTATTCAACAGTTCTGTTTGCAAGATAGTTCTTGATTATCGAAAGTAATCCGTTTGAGATTCCTTTTCTTTCTAGTTCGATGATGAGGCTTGGCCACCATAGGTTATCAAAGGCGCCAGATATGTCTATGAAAACGGCTAGACAGTGATTTGGGGATTCTCTTGCATATTCAGTAAATGGATTTAAAGCACTGATGGTGGACTTCTCTTTTCGGAAACCATATTGTGTATCAACAAACATTCTTGCTTCACCTATTTCATCGATCATTTTGTTGAGTATGATGCGTTCCAATACCTTCCCTAATTCTGACAATAACGTAATTGGCCAAAGGAATTTTGGATCTGCTGGGTCTTTGTCAAAGCTTTTTAATATTGTGACCAATTTTCCCTGCTTCCAGGACGCTGGAAAGTATCCTATTCTGAAGCATGCTTTTCTGAAGCATGCTTGATAGAGCCGAATTAGATTTTCTCGAATGTACGAATAGGTCTTAACTATTATGATGCCATGAATCCCATCTCTTCCTGGTGCTTTGTACGGTTTAATATGGCTAACGGCGTTGTCTATCATGTCAGGTGTGATTATTGATTATTGTCTCAATTTGGTAATTCCCATAACAGTGATTGGACTGTTCCCTCATCTCTGTGTGCTCATGGCTTTTATTTTCAATTTGGTCATCAGGTATCAAGGTCTGTAGGATTTCATTGATTGTGTCTTCTTGTAACAACGTAGTTGTGCCATCTGATTTCAGGACTGTGTGTTTGACATTGGCAAAATTAAGTTTTTCGGCCGCGAGCTTGTATGCCACTCCCCAAGGGTTTTTTGCAAGTTGGTCATTCAAAAATTGAGGCCACGAGTTCGTCTTTGCCCTCTTTATTTCGTCGACGTATGTCTGTCTTAGTTCGGCATATTTTGCTCTTGCTTCAAGATAGTCAAGATGACGCCTACGTTGTCTTTGGTATATTTTCCTTCCCTTTCGACTTTGCACACGACACCGATATTATATTTAGTAGTTTATCTGTTAAGAGATTCACAAATCTGTCGACGCTTGGTCTGTCATTTAGATGAATATTTGACAGGTTTCATTTAGTATGAGTTCTTTTAGATCCTCTGCCTCATATTTCGATTGTACACCGAAGACTGCCAGTCTTGGTTGGAATTTTCTCAAAATTTTGGCTTCCAGCCCACCTTTCCTTAGTGCCTCTTTATCTATTTTACTGCCGTCGATTTCCTTAGACGTCACTCTAATTCCATTTTTGCCAAAATTTGTAATTTTGTCTGGTTTTAGGCCAAGGTTTTCTGGCTTTAGCTTTTTAAGCATTTGTTTCTTGGTATCCTCGCAGGTTTTGATTGGACCTTCTTTGTCCTTTGGAGTTATGATAATTGCCTTCTGTGTAGTTGGTACGATTGCCTTCTTTGCAGGTTTTGATTGGACCTTCTTTGTCCTTTGGAGTTATGATAATTGCCTTCCGTGTAGTTGGTACGATTGCCTTCTTTGCAGTGACTTGCACTTTTGCCAACGACCTCACTCTGTCTGCATAGGTACTTGGCCCAGCTGATTTAAGTCCTTCTATTTTGCCCATGATCTTGGATTCAGCGGTATTGTTTTCATCTTGGGTCCACAAACTACTGCCAGTTGACTGAAAATTGTTCCCATTTCTTTCTTAGCCCTGCTAGCGAATATATACACAGACTGCCGACAAGCACTACTGACCTTAAATAGACCACGTTTCACTTCAAGTTTAGTACTAGAATGTCACCAATCTCTAACTAAGGCCAGCCAGAATAACGTGGTCACTCTCAGCTGGATCAAAGGACATGGGAACTCTAAAGGCAACCGCATTGCAAATAATTTAGCAAGGAGGGCTGCGGGCTACAAATATGTTAGCCCTCGCCCATCTACCAAGCTAATATTGTCCGCTGTCGTGAACCTTATCAAACAGCACTCTCACCAAAAATTTATACAGTGCTGGGATGAAACTACGAACTGTAGACTGGCCAGAGAGTTATTACCTTATCCTGGCGAGGAAACAGCAAAAAAATTTAAGGCATTGACCAGACAAAATCTCCGAACAGCTGTGGGAATCTTGACAGGTCACTGCCAATTGCGACAACATCTCTTTAGGATGAAATTAACAGACTCGCCGCTACGCAGAGGCTGCGAATAAGAATAGGAAACAGTAGAACACATAATGTATGACTGCTCTGCTTTTTCTAAAATCAGAAGATCCGTGTTGAGCAAGTACTGGCTTACACCAGCCGATGTTAAGGAGATTCCCTCGGGAGCCTCATCACCTGTTTTATATCTCTAGGCCTGGTGATAGCCTGAAGTGTGGATATCCCTACACACGGGAGGATGCACAATGGGCCATATGTGGCCTCAGTGCTGGCAGAGCACTTGCTCGCCCCTCCCTAAATTTCCAGATCCAATACCTCAATTTTGTGCTTTGAAGTTTATTCCAGTCGAAAAAAAAGAGAATGCCACGTTTGTCTTTACGTAAATCGCCGTTGTTTACTCTTCAACAAGAGCAAAATGGATTTGAATCATTGAATAACATTATAAAGTGGTTTTGAATAAATTGGAATCGTTAGTTGTTATGCTTATTATGTGAATGTTCCTATCGTTTAATTGAATATTTTGTAAATACGTTACATCATTTTTTTAAAAACTGGTAGATATCGTTAATACGTAATAAACAGAATTATTTTATAATAAACACATTTTATTTATCTTATTTTGCTTGGAATTTTATTGCGAATTAAAGTGTCTTATATGGTAAGTAATTTCTATTTGTTTTTAAACATTTTTGTTTTATTTAAAAAAATCAGTAATACATATCTACACATTTAATACATCTCTAATTACTATATATTTGTACGTTTAGAACCAGTTTTCATTAACTTATTTGAGTAGCGAAAGGATAATTTATAATTTTCAATATGTGTTGTAGAATTATAAATTTGAATATATTTTAGTAAATTTCATTTTCCTGCAGCAATTTGAAATCCAAGTTACTTACAATTAATAAATGTTGTTCTGGCACTTTTGGTTGTTAGTTCGTAGTTTACAGTATGCAATTGACAGTTCACAAATGTGTAGTTTAAAGAAAATAAGTTGAAAGCCAAAAGTTTCTGGTTTTCGGTGCGTAGTTAACAGTTCAACAGAAACAGTTCGTAGTCACATAGAAGATGACAATTAGTAGTTAATTAGACACATCAAAATAATATATGGGAAACCTATATTAATAGTTCAAAATACGGAAATATGTTCTTAATCTTGTACTAACTTGGACGATAATGCTAATAAGAATAGCTATAAAAAATTAACAAAACTTCAATATGCGTTTTTTATCTATAAGATAAAAAGTAATATTTCTTTATTTCACCTGGTTTTCAATGTCTATATGAATGTTTATGTAATTTTGCCAATAATCGCGAAGCGCAGTGGCGAGCTATCGGATGCTTCAAGCTCACAGACGTCAAAGACACGTTACTGAAGTCCTCCACACGAACAAAAGTGTCATTAATCGTTTGTAGTTACGGTTTTAAAAAACTGGTGAAGTTGCTGAACGTCATACAGGTCGTACAAGGATAACCAATCAGATTAAAGACCGTTTTATTGGGTTGCAGGCTTTGCGAAATCGCACTGTAACTGCAAATAACTACAGGTGTTTGCATGTGGCCAAACCATGAGGAATAGACTGCATAAAGTAGGGTTAAATGCTGTCCTATGAGAGTGTGAGATTTAGAGGATATTGCGCTCATCGAATTCAGTAGGTTCAAGAACACGCAAATTGGGTTAGATGTGAGTGGGCCTCTACTTTGTTTACAGATGAGTCCGCGTTGGATTTGCACCACATACAAGACAAACGAGCATTTGAAGACGATCTGGTAATGCTAAACGTTTGGCCAGTTTGCAGGCGTTTCATACACAGCAAGGCGTCAGTATATTCGTATGGGATGGCATCATTTTTGGTGGAAGAACAAATGGCGTTTGTTTGGAACGGTTTCCAAATGACAATGTGTAGTTGAAAGTTTGTAGTTAAGAATTCATAGCTGACAGTTTCTAGTTGCCAGTTCGTAGTTGATAGTTCGTAGTTGATAGTTCGCAAGCAACAGTTAATAGTTGACAGGTAATATTTAATATTTTCCACTGGAAATTTTGTTTTTATAATTTATAATCGACAGCTAAGTAGTTCATAGTTAAAAGTTCTATACCAGGATATGCAATCAGATGTCACTGACGTCATTGTGACGTATATGCAAGTACAACCAATGTGGGGTTTGAATGAAGCGTAGTTGCCAGGTTTAACTTAGAAAGACCTACTATCATTGTCTTATTAACGCGCAATAAAAAAATACTTTTAAGACAAATGGCAAGCGGTGCTAGCGTAGTTTATTATGTTATCCAGTGTTCGTTTAGTGGCATGTTTTAAGGTTATTTGTTAGTTTTTAATGATGTTTGTATAGATTTTCTTAAACAAACACTAAAAATAAAAGTTAACGCACCGTGGTGTGGGAAATTAGGTACTAATTATTATGAAAATTTAAATTCCCTTAGTCAATATTACGACTTTATGATATTATATTAATTATTCTAAAAAATATATATTTACTACCAACAAAGTAACCACGCCACTGGTATCAAGTTCTCATTGGTTGAAGAGGCACCCCACTTGCATTTACGTCACAATGACGTCAGTGACATGCGATTGCAAATCTAGGTATAGTTGAAACTTATTTTTTAACACCTTATCGAAGCATAGTTTATATAATCAAAAATTTTCGGCTGCAATTGTAATTCGAAGTTGTAAATTCTAACAATTGATTTAATGCTGAAATGTGATGCTAAATTAAAAATTGTTTATTTCTAATGTATCATTAATTTCTCGTGATAAAATACTCTAATAATACAAGGTATTTACAAACAGAGGTTACTTATTAATTTATTTGAATGTAAATACTAAAATCCATTAAAAATGATGGATTCAATGGTCATAGTTTTTACAATTAAAATTCTAAAAACACTAGATTACCTATAATAATTATTTTAAAACTAAAATAATAGTTTAGGTTCTAATTTTTACAAAAATATATTTTATATTTAAGTATTTTTATTGTTATTTCTGGAGTTTTGTTCTAATTCATTTCTATTTATTTTATTTAATTTTTAAATACTAATCCTTGCTTATTAATTTTATTATATTTTGCAGTTTGTGCAAATTATAATTAATTATTTTGCGTCTTTCTCAGTATTTTAAATTTCCAATACGTGGAGTAATTTTTTTTTAAGTTTTTTAAATTAAAATATTTTTAAATTAGAAATACATATTATTTTTTACTTTTCTCTAGGTTACACGTACCGTAGACTATGTAACTTAACCATGGTCTCTTTGTTTAAATTGTGTACAGAATATAAAGAATTAAAATAAAACTGCAAGGTCTGTGTAATCAAAAGAATGAATATTAATAGTTCCTGTCAAATTATATATTCACAGTAAGGCGTGAATTACTTTTTAAGAGCATTACCATTCTCCCCCATACATATAATAATTAAAAGCGCCAAAGTACAAACTCCGCAAATTATACTTAAACATCTGTTTTAAAGGATTTATTACAAATTTTATGATTTCAAAAACAACAATTTATTTAATAAATAAAAATATTGAAAGCTGAATATTATATCAAAGAATATTAATTATGTTAATAAAAGAATTAATTATTTTCTTATCTCATTAATGGAATTAATGCAGGGAGACTTTAGCAGGAGATTTTTCTTTTTGGAGACAAGTATTTTTTTATATGGCCTAGTTCTCCGCAGGTACAGCACCTCACTGGGCGTCTTCTTTTTGGGGATAACTTCATTAACCTCTCCTCAACCGCCTTTATGTCGGTGACGGACTAAGCAGAATAAGCTCAGCTTGACTCACAGTCCGCTTCGCGCGGGTCGGTTTTTATAAATTCTTAGTTTTTAATATTCTGTTAAAGTAAACGGATAGTGCAGAATGAATAATGCTATAGTTGCGTTTTTGATCGAAGAAATTAAGAACGATGAAGAAGACTTATTGTTGCTGACAATGAAAGAGCCCAATAGAAAAGTTGATGATTTATTTTCCTGTCGCAAATCCGAAGGAGCGTATGCAGTTACAGTGGAAATACGACTTTTTGGGAATGAAATAAAATTTCGAGAATATTTTAGACTAGGTAATTGTTTGAGATTGTTCTAAACTTCATAAAAGAAAAATTGTTAAAAAACCTTGTAACAGATATAGTCATCCAATCACACCAGAAGAAAAGCTGTGCATCAAAAATATGTAGTAATATGTCTTTAACAACTTAATTTTTGTGTTTTAGTTTAATTTATCACTCTTCACAAGCCACCACTTCGATATAATTTGCTTCAGCTTATGTCGACGTCTGCGTCCAAACTCAACGAAATTGATCTCAGCGCACAACTCAAACTCACACTGCTTTGTTAAACTCATCCATTCAACTAGACAGACTCTTACAACCTGCATGCATAAGACAACTGATGTTAAATTAAAGCGCACGTGAGCTCTGCTCAACTTACTGTCGGCCGTACGCCGCGCATTGTTCTTAGAAACCGTAGCTTTAATGGCATGGTTGTAGTTACTGGTAACTTTTCTTATTCGAGCAACTCCACATGAGGCCTCCGTCGCCGCTTCGAACTTCAGGGCAATGGTCAAGGCGTCCACAAGAGACTTCGGCCGCGCCACCCATACCGCCTGTTGCAACTCGACGTCTCGAAGACCATCGGTAAAGGTTTGAACCGCCAGGCACTCCAGGAAATCTTCTGCTGCATTTGTATACGCAAACTGTACCATTCTTGCCACTTCTGCCTCGAACTCCTGGATAGTCCAGGAGAGTTTCTCAATTTGTCTACTTTCGGCTCTTCAACAGCATTCGGTTTGGCCATAACTCATCTCCAGACAAGTCACCAATAACTCGAAATTGTCAGCCTCATGCGGTGTCAATGAATGCAGAACATCTAAAGCCTCGCATCGCAGCTATGGTTGGGGACAGTGCCCTCTACTGGGATGACCAACTATTCGCTCTGACCGTTGCGTCTAATTGTTTTAGGTAATTTGGTCAGGAAGTCTTCCCGTCGAAGGTCGGTATTGTCGTCGTTCGTACCTAGGTCGCCACCTCGTTTCCTCGTCGTTCAACGTGGCAAGTTTTCATCCTTCCTGCATCTTCGACGCCGTGGTGGATGTTTTGGTTTCGGCGACAAGCTTCCAGGTCTCGTTTAAGCTTCCCTATCTCGGACTGCATTTGCTGGTTAATCTCGTCTCGGGAGTTGTTCACTATCTCGAACTGCATTTGCTGGTTAATCTCGTCTCGGAAGTTGTTCACTGGCTGATTTTGCTTGTCTCTCAACTTCGCCACCAGCTGATTCTGCTCGTCACGAAGAGTGCACATGCTGGAGATAATTCCTCTGGTAGCGTCGACATCCGTTGTGATAGCTGGGACAGTTGTTGAGTCTGTTCTTGGCTTGACATTTATTGCGATAGCCCCTTTTACTGGCTCGTCATTTGTTGTGATAGCTCCTCTTACAGCCAAGAAAGTTGTTGCGATTGTTCCTCTTGTTGGCTTGTTATTCATTGCGACAACTGTGAAACTTGTTTCGTCTGTTCCTTTTATTGGCTCGGCATTCGTTGTGATAGCTCCTCTGTTGGCTTGTGATTTGTTGCGACAGCTGCGAAAGTTGTTGCGTTTGTTTTTCTTGTTGGTTGGTCACTTGTTGCGAGAGTTTAGAAATTGCTTTTTGAGCTGGGTCTTCAAACTCCAAAGCGTTAGGGTCCAAACTATTACTCAGGTAGTATTCACCAAGCCTACTAAACAATACTGATTTGCACCCAGTAGTTTTTAACTCTAATCCTTTCAGTTCTCTTCTGACTTTAGCCACCAATAGTTTATTTATCTTTTTTCTAGACATTTTTGTATCTTTACTCCACACCTGAAACCAATTTGAAACACTTAACACAATTTATTGAACAAAATTGCTATAGATACACAAGACCTCTGCTGGATAACAGTTTTACATTGACAATAAACTATTTGAATTATTTGAACTACCCGTAACTGCTAATACACCCCCTTTTGTCTAATAAAAACGAACATTTAAGCATTTTCAAATTACATTATCTACCCTAATAACTACATCGAGAAGATTCTGGACTATCACCTTAAAAAAGTCTTTTATCTGTATCTGATGCTTCCCATTGTCGATTAGATTATATTTAGGTTTAGCCGTTTATACCTATAAATATTCTAGACTTTGCGAGAACGTGATATAACCTAATAACTACATCTAGAAAATTCTGGAATACATAACCTAAAAATAGTCTTTCAAGTAAAGGTCCTTTCCGTATTCGCTTATCCCGTTACAATAGACTTGCTCAATGATTCCTGGTGTTATTGCACATTTTGAACATTCCCTACGTGGTTCATATTCAAAGCTTGTATGACCACCATTAAACTCTAAAACGCATCGATGCACAGTTGGAAATTAGGAAGTACCTAGATTCTTTTTATACTTTCAGCATTTTTGTGAGAATTTCTGTTGGTGATAAATCTTCCAAAACAAAGAATTTTATCACTGCACCATATTTGTTTTATGTTTTTAATATTAACAAAATACACTTTAAATGGCTTGTAACCAAAGAATGAATTTACAAATCAAAATAGAATTTCTGTGTATGCAAATGGAAGATAAAATATTAAAATAACGTATAAATTTTGATTTCTTTACTGGTTAATTGATGTCGCTTTCAAAATTTTTCAACCAACCCTTAAATTATAAATTTTCAAGTTAACATTCTAAATTACAAGTTAAAATTGTACATTTCAAGTTAAAATCATAAATTTTAAACTAAAATTGTGAATTCTAAAATAGAGTTGTAAAGGTTATTAGAACGGTCTGTTCAGAGGTAATTTGTATTCAGACTTTTAATTAAGAATTTTAAGTTGTAATTTGGGGATTCTCCTGTTCTCGTAGTGAATTAGAACATTATTCCAAAATAATCAATTTTTGTGAGTGTTCCGATATAAAATTTGACTTGTAAGTATACGTCTACGTTTAAATTGAATCAAGTGTATTTCACTTTTTTAATGTAGAATTAATCCACATACTCACTTATGTGGTAGCCTTAATTAACCACATAAAATTACGACCTAAATGTCGCCTGAAACGCGCATCTCTCCGGTGGGTGCGATCGTGCCGGCTTTCGCAACATGTGGCAGATATAGCTTTCAGTTCGCATTTTAGATTCAGCAGGAGCTTTCAGAGAAACCGCGAAAAGAATCTGAAATCGCGCACGTGCTTAATCGTCGAAAAAAAAAAGTTTTCGAAAGTGCCAACGGGCAGTTGTTTTCAGCTCTAATTTTGGACTTTGTGTAAAAATCACCCAACTAAAAGGACCATTTATTTTACTGGATTGGGTAAATAATTATTCATAATTATTCAGTTTGTAATTAGAAAGTTTTAAAAGTTATTTAGAAGTTAAATATATTTTTAGAAAATTTGTTAGAGACTTTTAAAGGAAGAATTTTTTAATAGAAATTATTTCTATATCATATCATATAGGTATGTTACAAAAATTTCGTGATAAGATACTCTGATAATACAAGGTACTAACAGAGATTACATATTGATTTATTCGAATGCAAATATTAGAATCCATTAAAAACGAAATTAATATACAAGGGTTTTACAACTAAAACTATAATAAATTTGATTTATGGTAATTATTCTGGAGTTAAAATAATAATAAACTAATTTCTACAAAATATATTTTATATTAAAGTATATTTTCTGTCATATATACATATTAAGTATTTTTATTGTTATTTCTAAGTCTTCTTTTAATTTTTTTATGTTTATTTTATTTAATTTTTGTAGTTTTTGCAAATTATGGTTAATTAGTTTTATGAATTTTAAGATATTTAGTATGTTTTTTTAATTTTATATTAAAAAAATAATTTATAACACTCTTTTGTTTCCAATACATGGTGTAATCTTTTCACTATTTTTCTTTAATTTTTATATTAGAGTGTTTTTTTTATTTTTCTCTAGGTTACAGATACCTAGTTCTTATGGTACTTATATACATACAATTTAAAAAAATTATTCAGTTGTACCTTCGACCATCTTCTACGTTGTTCAATTTACAATGTTTTTCTACATCACTTTTGAACATATTTTAAATTAAGATTTGACATATTATTTTTTTCTAGTTTGCACGTACCGTACAACATTTATTGTAAAATGCGTCCTATTTTTTAGGCGATTAAGAAAACAGTAGGTTTTAGATTCGACCCTTATGTTCGAGTATAAGTTTTTAAGTAAGGTAGGGATTTAATAGAACTTTTTTTGTTTGATGGAGAAATTTCGCGAGATAATTTGACTAATTTTGCATTTAAAAGTGTTGGTTTTATTAAAAAAATCAGTGTTGTTACTTCGTTAATTACCGATTTGTTAAACCGCATTAAAAAAGACGAAGTTATATTTAGTACATTATTTATATCTCAAAACTCAGTAGACAAAATTCTGCCAAAATTATGAATTTCTAATTCGTTTTTCAAAAATCAATATGGCAGATTAAAAATTTCACTTTTTTGCGATAAGGTTCAAAATCAATATTAATTGTTTTTAAAGAGTAACTCATGAATTTGCCGTTGGCTCTTAAACAGTCAATAAGAAAAACTTAATACAGTTAACTACATATTAACATTATTCCAATTTAATTCAAAATTGGTATTTAGGGAGTTTGAAAGGTTTTTGTCGTTGGCTGTATTTTGTACTTAACTTTTGAGCTTTATACTTTTATTAAGTTTTATCAAAATTAGTGGGAACCCTCAATAATTCCATGTCTGCAATAGCTCTTTGGTGTTTAAAAGTTTCTTTGTCTTCACTTTTGACAAAGCTAAGCCATTCAAGCTTTTTACTAGACTTGTTCCTTGTCAAATACTTTTTTCCTAGGTTCACTAACAGTTTGTTGTTAAAAAAAGCAAAAAATGATGTCTTTTTGGCATTTGATTTTGATTTCTTTGAAGTCGGTGTCAATCGCAAACTACCTATAGAGTAATCTTAGCAATTAAATCTAGATTTTGAATGTCAATCAGAAGGTTACATGTCGATTAAAAATATACTAAACCATGTAAACTGTTTCCGAAAAAATTTGTATAAAAACAAAATAAATTGGGTGAAATGCAAAACACATCAATCTTTGATTTATACACAAACATATTTATCAACTAATCCTAAAATCAAATGAAAACTACACGAAGTCGGGACAAATCTGGTCTTGCAAGTATATATCAAAGTTTTAGTTGATATAATATCATAAAAAATTACATAGTTTGCATATGTTGGTTACCGTAGATATACTATAATGGGCGTTTGTACAATAATGGAATTATCTTCAGATATCTTTCCAAAACGAAAGAATTATTACTACAAAAAAAAATTCTAATAAATTTTTGTATTAGATCTACGAATCGACAGTGATTTTCTCAGAAAATACTTAAACTTTCTCACATGGAACATAGAGAGCAATTTTTGGTTTTACAGGCCATTTTTGTCGGCACTATTCTTAGAGAGTAAAGGCTTCCTGAAAGTTGAGTGGATGAAACAAGAGGCCAATGATGACCAATGGGATGAATTTTCAGAATTTGTTTTTAGACAGGGTTACATTTAGTAAACTATTATTTTTGAGATAACTCTCAACGGATTTTTGAAATTTTTGAAATTTAGAAATTATACAAACAAGAAATTATTAAAATGACATTAAGGAGAAATTGAAAAAATGTCACATACAGTGGGACTCGAACCCACCATCACTGCCTTATACGCAGGCATGCTTTAACCACTTAAGCTATTGGATGATCAAGTGGTTAGGAAGCGAAACGTTATAATGAACTCAAATCCCGTCAGATATGACATTCAGTTACTTCCTCCTTAAGCACATGTTACGTGACTTTAATGAGAGAGAAGATTTGTCAAATCGACAATTGAAACATCAAACTCTAAGTCACTTTATTTGTGCCCTGTCTTATATTTTTATTCGGCTAGGAGACCGGAACCATTGATTTTTAGTAAACTATTATTTTTGAGATACCTAACTCTCAACGGATTTTTGAAATTTTTGAAATTTAGAAATTATACAAACAAATTATTAAAATGACATTAAGGAGAAATTGAAAAAATGTCACATCCAATGGTACTTGAACCCACCATCACTGCCTTATACGCAGGCATGCTTTAACCACTTAAGCTATTGGATGATCAAGTGGTTAGGAAGCGAAACGTTATAATGAACTCAAATCCCGTCAGATATGACATTCAGTAACTTCCTCCTTAAGCACATGTTACGTGACTTTAATGAGAGAGAAGATTTGTCAAATCGACAATTGAAACATCAAACTCTAAGTCACTTTATTTGTGCCCTGTCTTATATTTTTATTCGGCTAGGAGACCGGAACCATTGATTTTTAGTAAACTATTATTTTTGAGATACCTAACTCTCAACGGATTTTTGAAATTTTTGAAATTTAGAAATTATACAAACAAATTATTAAAATGACATTTAGGAGAAATTGAAAAAATGTCACATCCAATGGTACTTGAACCCACCATCACTGCCTTATACGCAGGCATGCTTTAACCACTTAAGCTATTGGGTGCTCAAATGGGAAGCGAAACGTTATAATGAACTCAAATCCCGTCAGATATGACATTCAGTCACTTCCTCCTTAAGCACATGTTACATGACGTTAATGAGAGAGAAGATTGGTCAAATCGACAATTGAAACATTAAACTCTAAGTCACTTTATTTGTGCCCTGTCTTATATTTTTATTCGGTTAGGAGACCGGAACCATTGATTTTTAGTAAACTATTATTTTTGAAATAACTCTCAACGGATTTTTGAAATTTTTGAAATTGAGAGATTATACAAACAAGAAATTATTAAAATGACATTAAGGAGAAATTGAAGCACATTAAAATAAATTTAAATACTTTGGCTAGTAAAGAATTATACGAATACTTACACGTAAAAAATGTTACTATCAGTTTAAAATTTAAAAAATTAAGTTTATTTTTTAAAATCTTGATGCCACGGTCAGGCAGATAGTAAAATATTTGTTAGAACAATTACAATAATTAATTTATTATAATTATAATATAATATTATAATAGTATTATAATTTATTCAAATAAAAATAATGAAAAAATAAGGAACTACAATAAAGAATGTGATTATGCTGAATGTCAACAGTTTATGTTTAAATTGGGCAATTCAATGTAAATATTCAATACAAAATTATTTAAAAAAAAACTAAAGGGGACCTAACAAAACAATTAGTAGAGATATACTGATCTAACGGTTAAGGTCATTGTTAATTTGCATGACTCACTATTGGTTATTAAAGAATATTTAAATTTTGACTTTTTTTAATTATTTGAAAATTAAGTAGGATAGAAGTGTATATTTGAACAGCAGTACCAACCATATCAAAATACAAATTGGTGATTATCAACAATAACACGGATATGAAAATTCTACTTAACTCAAAGTTAAGACATTTAAACATTTTATTTAAAATATCAAATTGTACAAGAGATACCTTTGTTTCACCAGTTTGCACTTTAAAAACATTTGTTTTTGATAAAATTTATTTAACCTACCTCCCAGTTTGTTAAACTCAAGTAATTTCTTCAATTTGTTGAAATTATTAAAATTAAAAAGTATAAACTATACCAAAAGTTATGTTTTTACAAATTAAAACCTAAAATGCCAAGGACTTCGCAGGAGAGCTAGAGCCTTCATCCCTGATATTGACATTTCTTCTTTGCAACATGTTCGTTTAATGCAAGTATTTACGTTTCCACTTAGGTGAACACTCTAATGGATACAGGAGGCAGCTTTAGCTTTCGAAATGCGACGAATTGACACCTGTGTGGATACAAAGGAGGTGACGGACCAGGATAAAGAGGGCTAAAATTTGGGCAAAAAATCTAATTCGATAATATGTTCACTTTTCTATCACGTAATATTGGACCCTTGAGAAGTCCAATTTTAAAATGGCGGACACTTGAGTGGATCAAAGGAGGTGACGAAGAAGGGTACAGAGGGCCAAAATATGAGCAAAAAAATCATCATCGATAATATATCCGCTATCTCTACCACATAATGTTGGACCCTTGGGGAGCCTAAACCCATAATGGTGGGCAGCTGGACAGAGGGGTCAGTAAACCGGGATCAAATGAACCACTTACTTTGATGACTACTCGGTCGATTTTAACTTATACAGTCTCTTCTTATTATTTTTATAAATTCTATTTTGTAAGTTATTTATATGTAATCTATACAATAATTAAAAAATATAAGGATAATATTTGTTTTTATTAAACTTATTACCATTTAAGTTAAATAAATAGATACCAATTTTTTGTATTCTATTTACTTTTAAATTCCAAAGTTTAATTAAACGTATTTTTTTAAATTAAATATCAAAAGTTTTTAACTTATAAATTGTCAAAAAGAAGGGTTAATAAAACTTAATAATCAAATTCAAGTGCCCTAAGTAAGTCGTTCATTTGACTCTGGTTTACTGCCCCATATATCCAAAGAGCTGTCCGCCATTTCGAATTTAGGTCTACAAGGGTTAAAATATACATGGTAGAAATAGCGGTAATATTATTAATCTAAAATTTTGGCCTTTATTACCCTTATCTGCCTCCTTCTTTGTACCCAAACAGGTGTCGGCCGGTTGGGTTTCCTAATTGTCATATCAACTCGTTCGACTGGGAAAATTTTTATCCATATTATCAATGACGACAATTTCTCAAAAAAATCTTCCACTTTCACCCCTTATAGCTACCATCTGTATCCACTAGCGGAAATGTAAATAAACATGTTTCAAAGGAAAAATGTCATATTACGAATGACGGCAAAATTTCGGATCTTGCTCTTAGACTAACTAAATAAGAACGTCAGTGAGATTTAAAAGATTTATTTTGAGATTTTCCTTGAAAAACAGAAATCATTTGAACAGTCTTTGATGCATTGGGAAAATTCGCTCTTTGATGGTATTTAGTTTAGGTTTTTTATCAGCGTAGCATGGGAGCCCATGGCCTGTTTTTTAGTAATAACTAACAATCTGTCATGGGTAAAATGGTTTTAGTAGTTAAATTTCCCAGAATACTCCTCTATGAAAATTTTTTCCGTAATTAGTATATTTCCTGTGAAACATGAAACATGTTGATCTGCCAAAAATTTTGAATATTTATAGGTAATATTTTGTATCTGTTTATGTCTTTAGATGATTCGATAATATAAACGAAAAAAAGTTTGTCCTACAAAACTTGCGGTTTAATTTATTTTTTGTATTTTGAAATTTTGTAATCAATGTAAATCGGATAATAGGACCTTTTAGTCCTTCGTTCTAAATATATCAATTGTATAGGGTTTTTTCATTATTATTATCTGCAGGACTGCGATACCATGTCGTTTGTAACTTACTATGTTGATATAAAAAATGGATTGATGTACAAGCATCTTGATATATAGCACTGGTCCTAAAAAAGATTTATATTCTGTAAAAATTGATAAATTAATACTGTCCACACAATTGGCCGAATGCTGACTGTGATCAGCCAGGCACAAACAGACTTATTTTCGTAACCTTAGAACAAAACTTTTACCAAGAATCTTTTAATATATACGAGATAACATGTGTGATGCGATGGAAACCTGGTATATGTAAAAGTTGGTGCAAAAGACGCCATCCGGTTAGATGCTATAATCTGTGCAAATGGCAGTAAATGTTATATTTGACATTTATGAAGTAAACAGATGCAAAGTAGTTAAATTGCTTTAATTTGAATTTTTTGTGAAATAATTTGTCGGTGGTACTATTCGTGCAGCGTAAATTTAGACATAGATTGCCCAGTCCTTAGACTCCAATTGCGGGCAATAAATAAGGCGATTAGTTTTTCTAAAGAAGAATGTAACAACACACGATGCTGTCATGTCTGTGCAATCCCGTAGCAACCAAACTGTTGAGAATATCGTAGCTGTTGTTGAAGATGTGACGGAGAACACCGAAGGATCGACCAGACGACGTGCCACACTAAGGGGTACTAACGAAGAATTTTGGTGAAAGACTTAAAGATGTTTTCTTGCAAAGTGCCGACAGCACCAACTGCTAGGTATTTTTTGTCAAGTGTCGAAAATCATTATTACTGACAAGGAACATTTCTATTCCTCTATATATGTAAATAAGTAGAATTATCGCTACTGAGGTACTGAAAATCCGCGTATAAGACACGAAGAGCCAATTTATCCGCTCAAAGTAACTGAAGGTATAGTATACTGTTTACGCTGGAGGCGAGTTTTTTTTCAGTTTAAAAATGTTTATTTATAAAGTTTACATGTTTTCTTAAGATTAAATAGAAATATTTAAATTTTTCCTATACCCTGCTATAGGACTTAGTGTCCTTTTCAGGGTAGTGCTACATTATAATGTTTCCTGCTTTTTACTATAGGAGTTGTCTGTGGCAACTTTATCCTGTTTAAGAAAGACCATTTAGCAAGTTCTTGATTAGGCTTAATTTTTTGAAAACGCAGTAATCCAAACCACTACAGTGAACGGCAAGTACCGCAAAGCCATTGTCCATTTGTCCTAACTGAAATGGACAAATCAGAACTGTAGAACATCTGGTTTCAACCGGATGGACCAACCGGTATCTATTTCATGACCCACAACCGAAATTCTGAGAGCTACATTTTCGGGTCGCCTAATCTATTGTTTTGACGATTTGCAGTAAACAATTCTTACACTTTAAAGCCCTCAAAGAGAATATCCGACAGGAATGCAGGAAGCTAATATCGGAAGTTATGCCAAGAGTGCTTTTAGCCCTATACCATTTTTTCTAATTAATGAAAAAATATTACATGAAATAAATACAATACAAACGTAGTAATCCAAACAACTACAGTGAACGGCAAGTACCACAAAGCCATTGTCCATTTGTCCTAACTTAACTGGACAAATCAGAACTGTAGAACATCTGGTTTCAACCGGCTGGACCAACCGGTGTCTATTTCATGACCCACAACCGAAATTCTGAGATCTACATTTTCGGGTCGCCTAATCTATTGTTTTGACGATTTGCAGTAAACAATTCTTACACTTTAAAGCCCTCAAAGAGAATATCCGACAGAAATGCAGGAAACTACTACCGGAAGTTATGCCAAGAGTGCTCTTAGCCCTATACCATTTTTTCTAATTATTGAAAAAATATGACATGAAATAAATACAATACAAAAGAAAAACAAAAGTTTTTCTTTTAATAAAACTATTACAGTCAATGAACATCAGTGACAACTTTTGCACAACCTTGTATAATATGTTTTTTGGGCAGGCATTAACAGCTATTTTTAAGCGAAAATTTAAAATTATTAAGATGAATATGTGAAAATTAATGTGTTTTGAATTATTTTTTTCACATGTGATTATTTTACAGTACCTAAATAGTATATTTTTTACTTATAGATATACCTGATTTAATAAAAATTAGATCGTTAGTGATAAATTTTCAACCCAAGTAGGTACCTAACTTTAAGATAATCTTTAATTTTTAATCTTTACAGATTACAGATTTAAAACATTTAAATAAGGAAAATAATGCCACGTAGGTTATAATAACAAGTCAGTTGCTAATATCCACATTTATTTATTTAACTCATATAAAAAAAACTAAATCAGCTTAAACTAGAATTAATAAAAAACTTGATCAATGATCAAATGGATTAAGGTCATATTTTTCACTAACCAATTTCTTATTTTATTCTTATACAGATATAGATTTATACAATGATTATTTTTTAATTCTAAGGGCAGTTTATTAAAAACTCGAGATCTAATATAAATGATGGTTCGTTGTCCAATGGATTTATTAATTTTAGGAATTGCAACTACTTCAATTGCAAGCGCTCTTGTGTGGAGTCATGTAAAATTTTACACAAGTACCTATGTAAATTTTTACGTTTCTAGAATAAAGTTGTCTAACATCTAGTATTTCCAGGTCTTTGAAAAGCTGTTCAGTAGAAGATCTTAGGGGTGTTAAGTAAATAATTTTAAATATTGTTTTTGTGTTTTAAAAAAGTATTCAATGTTAGTTTTTAGAATACTAACCCCTCCGTTGTAACAACGATTCTAAAAGAGCTAAATACGTTATCTTGTGTAAGCTAAGTTTTTTTCTAAATTGATAAAATTTGTATATAAGACCTTTAAGATTGTATTTTAGATCTATCGGCTGAACATCCCAAAAATCTATTAATACTAATGCCAATATATATACATAGTTGGTACTGAAAAAGGGGATTAGGGTATTATTATAATTTGACAAGTAACTCTTATACAAAGTAAAAGGTAAAATATTAATTTTGTTGATATAAACAATGAGTTAATTTGCTTAAACCATTTAGTAAGGTATTTATATAGGTACATCAATGATACTATTGGTCTAAGGACAGTGCCTTGGGGCGAACCATACGTACTATTTTTGGCTCACTTGTTTAAGAATTTACTTTTCTCCACGACCATTAATGAATGTAATAATTCCGACTTAATTTTTAATAATAGAAAGTGTTCATTCTCACTCTTGAGATAGAATATTCATTCTGAAACACTTGCTTCTTATGTGTTTTGCATGTATTTCCATTCTATAACTAGTGACGGAATAACATTCTGTAATTGCTCAACAAAAAACATAGATTGCCCTGCGAATTTTAAAACTGTCACTCAGTTTGTCAGTGCGACGTTCTAATTGTTTTGCTACATATTTCAATTTAAATAAACAGAATTATTACATGGTCGTGGAGAAAATACAGTCTGTTACACGGTTAGAATGAAAATTCGATAACTCGTGGTTCCTCTCGCTCGCTACGCTCGCGTTCGGAATTCTCCACTCGTATCGAATTTTCATTCTAACCTTGTTACAGAATATACTATTACTCGCTGAGTGTCGTTCGTTTAAGAACTTTTAAATAAATTGCAAGTTTTATGCAATAAGTTTCTTTTCGTTTTTTTTTCATCGATATTTAGAGAACACAATATTACCTGTAAATATGCAACCCAAAGCTAGATTTACATATTCCATGTTTTACAACAAATTTTACTGGTACGGAACCAAATTGTTGTACAGGAAAATCTAGGGCGTGTCGTCGACACGAAACCACTTAAGGAATTATAATTTTTTATACTAACTACAGAAAAAGAGCTCGTAAGCTCCCATACTATACATGGACTAAGAAAAAAAGCTATTTGTCATTTATTTATTGTCATTTAGAGTGAGTAATTACCAATATATTGAGGAATTTTCTTTAGTCGTCTAATAAAATAGATGACATTAGTTCTACTTCATTGCTATTTGCTAATTAATATCAAATATACATAGTTGATACATTCCCTGCATACCAACCATGTGATTTCTGTTATAACTAGCTTTATGCGTCATATTTGCTCTATAATATAACAAAGTACTTTAATTCTTTCTAGACAAAATTAGACAGGCATCACTTATTAAATCGTCATCAACTAATTGAAAATCTATAATGAAACTGTTAACAGTCAAATACGAATTAGTAAAATGAGCAAAGTCTTGATATATTTTGATTGATAATTACTAATATTGTCTTTAAACAAATTATACAGGGTGTTTCATTAGAGCTGGCTAGCGGTCATAACTCAGAAACTATTGGACATAGAACGTTGAGAAAAAAGATATTATAAGCGACCATAAGAAAATCTTGGAAATTATATTCAAGTTCCTCCATTTACCACAAGAGTGCGCAATCAATAGTCAATTATTATTAAAAGTTATTTAATTACATTCTAGTAATCTAGTTGACCGTAAAAAAATCGGCATGATAGCAATAAATTCTTTCAATTTTATTGGTACAAAATTGTTCTTTTCGCCTTAACTCTGCCACGAAAAAAGCTATCGAATACGTTGTTCTATGATATCAAACATATACCGTATAAATTTAAATTTTCGGAGCAACCTGTTATTATGACAAATTGCTGCTTCTAAGAAAGTTATAAAAATTTTAAATCTATACTTATAATAAATCTGTAGAGAGGTCAATTCTGTACATGAAATATATTTGCAAAATAACTATCAGGGGGTAGTTAGGAATCGATACTGATGCCAAAAATAAATCAGTAAGTAAGTAGTTCGGGTTGTCATGTGCGCCAAGAGGTATATGTATCTTTCAAAAGTATATCAGGGTCAATTTCTTTTTCCTGGTTTTGGTCAAAACTTTCTAACTATTCTTAAACTGCTTATGTCCATTTTGGTTCAAAGTGCAAGAAGAAATGTGACATTTTGCCATACACAATCAATATATTCAATTTTGATACGTTTAATTTTTAAATTTTTTATTTTATGTTTCGTGTTTTAAAAAGCACTTAATTTAAAGATTATTCAATCCTAGTTTTTTTTTTCTTTTTTTTTTTTTTTTTATTAAGGGTCAGCTAGGTTTTCAAAGGCTGGCGGTCCCATGGTTTTTCGTAAATATTTCAAAAACGGTTAGTGCACCTAATTTTTGTTTTGCGCACCTAAATAGCACCTAAAAAGCACCTAATTTTGACCTTAATTTCGACATATTTCTCCACTTTGGGTCAGCCACCTTTATGGGGGTCTACAATCAATAGGAACAGAGCAGTGAAGGGAAATGTTGGGAAAACCACTTTTACGGTGTGGGGGGAGAAATTTTTATACAACAATCTATACGTCACGCGAACGACGTCGCTGGTACATCGATATAAAACAAAAAAATGTGGTTAGATTTTTTGTTGTACGTCTGTCTGTCTGTCTATCTTTATGCTTGTGTGCGCATCACATGAAAACTACTGATCCGATTTAAATGCAGTTTTCACATATGTATTTGTATTCATTTAACTTAATATCTGGTGTAGAAAAATTTCTTCCCCAACTCTTTTACGGTGTGGGGGGAAAAATTTTTAATACAACAATCTATCCATCACGCGAACGACGTCACGGGTACATCGATATAGAACCCAAAAATGTGGTTAGATTTTTTTGTACGTCTGTCTGTCTATCTATATGTTTGTGCGCGTATCACATGAAAACTACTGATCCGATTCGAATGCGGTTTTCACAGATGTATTTGTCTTCTTTTAACATAACATTTTAACCGGGTGAGTGACGCAATTTTTAAACAACTATCAACACGCCACGCGAACGACGTCGCAGGTACACCTTGTATAAAAATAAATACGTCGGTTTAAAATAACTACTTCCCAGTACCCAACAAGCTATTGTTTTTTAAAATCGGATAAGTCGTTTAGAGGTTACAACGATTTAAAGGATTACACTTTCAATAGCTTATAACTAAAATAACGACTTTAATCTACCAAACAAGCTTTTATTTTCTAAAATCGGAAAAGTAGTTTAGAGGTTAAAACGATTAAAAAGGATAAAGGATTAGGTACGCTTTTAATAGTTTTCCAAACTGTTATTAATATCAGTACACTTAGCCTTAGATCAAATTGATATAAAATTCTCTTGGCTTTCTAAAAAACTAAAATAACTACTTCATTCCACCAAACAAGCTTTTATTATCTAAAATCGGATAAGCCGTTTAATGATTACAAGGATGTTACCAAAATTATACCTTAATATTCGACTTTCGATTGCGCACTCTCGTAGTGAATTGCAGAACTTAAAAATAATTTTCAAGATTTTCTCATCGTCGCGTCGCTTTTAGACTAATATTTTTTCCCAATTTTCTGTATCCAGTAGTTTTATAATATATATTATATAATATATAATAATAATTTTAAAAATAGCAAAAAGTTTCGAATAAAATCCAAAATTTTATAAGCAGAATAAACAAAGATACGAGTACTAACAAGAATACTTGGACTTAAGTATCTAAAAAGGCTACATACAATTATTATTATCATCATGGTCTTTACTAAAAAATAACCAGTTTTTAATTTTTCTTTAATGGATACCAGCTAACCTGGCGGATTATATACCGCATAACATTAACGTCTTTCTTCCATTTCTCGTTTTTTTATTTTTTTTTATTTTATCGTTTTCCTCATATTTTCTCGTTAGTTATCAGGTTTATACTATTTTTTTCGTTGTACTTATTTTGTAAGTTATCGATAAAATATATTAGATGCATCCCAGTAGTTAATTTACTAAGAATTTCTCGTTTAAATATATGAGATATTTAACAGACATCATACACATATTTTGCACCTCAAGGTAGCAATTTGGCATTTTGCTCTTCTCATTATTTGTTGCCAAATATCGAAGTCAACACTGCTGTTTGCCGACGATCAAAAAATCTACCAAACTATTGAATGTCATAAAGACTGTAGTATCCTTCAAAATGCTCTCAAACACTAACATGTCTGAAGTGCAAACAACAGATTGAATTTGAATGTTCACTACTTTTTATCCGCTGAGTGCGAGATGACAGTGTCACCTAGCGTTTACAATTACGGCGGACTTTAAAATATCAAATGGCTAACTGTCATTACGAAAAGTAAGTAAACAAACAATTATTTTTAATGAAACATCGTAATTTATTAGATTTTTACTCAAATTTATTGATCATGTAAATCTATAGAATCGATAAAATGTCACAATCAATAAATTTTAGGTAGTATAGATGGGGTATTACGGTGGACTTCACGGGAGATAATTAAATAAATTTAATCGATTATTTCCTTCGATTCAAATGAACCAATAGAATGTCATAATTTTTTGAAATTGGACCAATCAGAATCAAATATCAGCGACTATTGCACTAGAACAATATCAGCGACTATTGCACTAGAGAAATAGTCACGTCAAATATAAATGTCAAAAATTTGTCTTCTCAGGAAATAATCTTCCTAAATATAACACGACTTTGATTAATATTCTGCTATTTTTGTTGTTGCTAAATTTCTTGAAAATTTTACAATTTGTTTCGACATAATTTGACATTAATAATCAAAGATTAAAGCCCTCGAGCTAAAGCTCTCGGCCTTTAATCAGATTATTAATGTCAAATTATGTCTCAGCAAATTGATACTAAAATATTCTCGTAATCTAGATACCACAAAAATAGCCGACTATAATCAAGGTCTTGTTATATTACCCTTGATTATCGCATTGTAGACGATCCTAGTATGACTATAATGTCGTTAATAATGCTGACGTGTTGTGTATTTTCAGTTAAACATGGCCAAATTAATAATTAAAACTGTCTTTCAAGAAATCACTCACGACATAACTTTCCAACCAACAAAAGTAAAGAATTAGTTTTGGCATGTGCAAGACGTAAAAATATAACGTGATGCTTCCTACAACATACTAAATATAGTAAATATTTAAAATGTTCCTTTTTAAGTTAACTTATTTGCCTTTTCCTCTTGACAGCGATTATCCACTTTATTCGTTGTTCTTGTTTCCAACTTGCTTGTGGAAATTTATAGAATTTCCGAATACTATTTTTGCCCTTGTTGTTGCAGTTGACTACACAGCAGGTTTCGTGACGCATGTTTATTTAATTTTTAAATGGACGCACGGATAAGTAAAATTCATGTAAAATCCTTAGTAAAAAGTGGCAAATCGTCCGCCGTAAGTTCCTTTTTTAGCTACGGTGAGCGCTGCGATCGATTCATGGTTCTCCCATCCTACACTTCGCACCCAGCGAATACGTAATAAAATTGACTATCTTTATAATATAAGTAAAATAAATTTTTTAGATAATACTTTATAAAGACCTTTTTACTTTGATAGTAAATTAAGTTTTATTTTTCATATCCATTAATCTGTTTCAGCTAGAAAAATAATCTTAGATTTAATTTTTAGAAATTGTACCTACCAAGTTTAAGCATGAGGATTGTTTTATTAAATTATTTAATGCGTTTGTCTGATCAAGAAGGCTTACCTGGTGTACTCTCTGTTATATCCCCACCACATTCATACAATAGAATCGGTTCAAAGAAAAATCAGAAAGTGTTTATGCTATAAATTTAAAGGTGTATACCTTAAGTAGGAACAGTTTAAAATATACTTATATAAAAACTACCACCATAATACATATATCATTAATTTCACGAAATAATATTTTGTAACCAAATTGAACTCTTAAGCTAAAATAATGAAGCTTTAAACAAATCAGTAATAATGATATCAGTTTTTACGTATGTGTTCATAAAATGAGTGCGTCCCTTAACTATTATTTTTCAATTTTATAAAGACATTACAAACTTCCAGACTTACTAATTAAATAATTAAGAAAACGCACAAATTTTCCACAGTTCCCTAATTTGCTTTGAAACTACATCTAAGTGTTCGCGTTTTGTTGGGTTACTAAACTTTCATCTAACTTTCTACCCTGGTTCATAGGTTAAATATATAATAATAGGTGCGCTTCAGAAATATTTTCGATTTAAGTTCCATCTACTTATAGTTTTGCAAAAAGGAACTTAATATAGTCGGGAAATTGTTATTCGAGCAAACCGTAAATCATATTAAAGCCAGACTCATACTGTGCATTTGTTTCTTTCGTACCTATATTTGCTCTGTGACCTAGTCTTCGCTGTATTTGATGAATATGTGGGGATTACTAACATTTTTCATTATTGTCTTAAATTCTTAATTTAAAAAATGTAACGAAATTTTATTACACTTTTGAAGTTATACTTCTATTCGTGCACTCGGCGGAAAAGATTTGTGTGGGGTTAAATGGGAAAATCATTACATATTATTTAATGGCGTGAGTAAAAGAGAGACAGAAACACATATAAGGTATATTGGTCGGTAAAAACAAAGATGAAATATTTACCACATGTTTAGTCATAACTATAAGTCCTTTGAATACCGTTTAAACATTCAGTACATTGGAAAGAGATAGATATACAAAAAACAGTCTGAGCTAATGTTTTGAATATCATAGTGACGTATCACATTGTGTTTTACAGAATAATTTATAATTCTGTCACGTAGGTAAGTATAGATATAAAGTTTAGTATATTATATTAATAATATTAATAATAATATTCAGTAATGAGTATTGTATTATAGTCCATAGTACTGTCACATGGTTGCATTATATCCTGCACTATGCTTTTGGGGTACTAAATTCAAAGGTTGTTGGCTACATAAACAGAGTTTTTAAGAATAGTCGAAAAGTGCATTCCGAACAGACAATAGATAGAAAAATTACAACTCGGTAAGTATTCCAAATGGGTTCATTTTATGTACTCGAGGTTTTTGGGGTCGCTGAACACGAATATCATGATGTCACAAGTCTCCGCGGCACTTGGTGCCTAGCCTATGGTATTTACCTCTTCTCCTGGAGTTTTATGTAAATTCTGTACAAAATTAGTGCACACTTAGAACTCGGCGGTTTTTTGGGTCGCTGAATACGAATATGATAATGGCAATGGTATCCGAAAAACCTGGTGCTTAAGAAGGACCTCGTCTCCAGGAATTTTATGCAAATTCAATACAAAATGAGTGTGCACTCAGTACTAGGAGGTTTTTGAGGTCGCTGAACACGAATATCATGTAATGATTTTGCTAAATCATTCGCATACAAATTTATGAATCCTAGCGCGTGCATAGAAGTATAACTTCTGCCGGCACTCCCACACCCGTTTTTTAAAATATTTCATTATTTAACAGATAACACCCTTACCTCTGGTCTTGAAAAACAATCGTAAATAAAAACTAGGCTACGTAGGATTATCAGACTTTAGTTTTAATCTTGTTTACTTTTTGGTAAAAAACCATTGGTTTTACTGAAAATTGTTAAACCAAAATATAAATAAATTCTTTTACGTGTCTTCGGTGCTCAGTACACGTATAGTCCATATTTTGATTAAAATACTTATGGATTAACCGTAAGGCAAAAGTCAAGTTGTCGTACTATCTTTTTGATAATCGACAGAAAATCTCTTAGTATTAAGTTCTTCATCTTTAACTTATCTATCCCATCTGTTTTACTTCCATTCTGTTTAAGTGATACCTCCAATATCGTCGTCCTACTCTGCCAAAACGTAGGTATAACGTCCTGTATTTGGAGCTCATTTTTGTTATGGTCTTACTATGTACCAACTTTAATTTAACTCCTTTAATCGCTCTTAGTACTTTTATCGCCGTTATTTGAGTTATGTTTTTTGTTCATACCGTTTCACTTCTTGTTTTCACCGCAAAATGTTGGTACAAGTCTCATTACTGTTATGTAGATTTGGACTCTACTTTTAGTGGTCATATATTTGTTTTTCCAAATTATATCTCTTAATTAAATATCCGGTATTTCCTAAGTATTTATTGGCTTGTGTGTGAATTTCTCTAAACAAGTCTGTTTTTTTTTCTCCCAAATTAGTTTACTGCAAGTTTATTAATTGTTGGATCTCTTAATATAGTCATGGCATATTAAATCTATTCGGTGTTTTTAAAAAACTGTACTGTATTCTTTCCAAATCGTCCTTATTCTCGGCCATCATTATTACATCATCCGCATAGCACAGTATTTTTCATGATTTCTACTCATTCTATTACCTCCCATGATTTCTTTCACACTAAATTATATATATATCTAAGATTTTGTTAAAAGAAAGCTCTCTGATGCTCTTTATATGGACATAAATAGCTATTCTCCGACCTATCATGTAAAGAAATCGATATTTGATAAACTTAATCTATTTTTCAACTATTTTTTTGAGTAATGAGTTGGTCTGTCTTTAAAATTAGACAGAAAATACTGTATTTTTTATGTGTAATTAATTTTTAGACTTCTTATGAAGGAAGTGCCAAATCAACTGATAATTCGTAATGACTTCAAGTAAGGTAGGGAAATTCACCTTATTAGAAACTCAGATATTAGAAAGCAAACAGCAAAATAAATGTTTTACTCTAGACTGAACTGTTTAAACAATGTTAACCTGGCTTTATCATCTTACAGCAAGTTAAAACAGATTTTGTCTATAGCGGCATCTTCTCCCACAACCGAAAAAATGTATTTTACATTTTTGGGAAGAACAGTATCCCGTAAATGCTGTTCTTTATTAATCTTGATTTTATACAAACAATTTCTCCTTAATGTGATGACATATACATACATATGTGTATATTTTCTAAAAAATCCTATGAGATAGGTATCTCAAATAATCCTTTACTAGTCAATAGAAAAAATAACAATTTTGTTTGGAGAGAACAGTAAATCGTAAGTGTATCAACATGGCAAATCAGTAACCTATCGTTACCGTCTATAGAATCTCGTACAAGCAAAAAAAACATATTTTGTTGTACATTTTTGGAAAAAACGATTTGGTGTCAATGCCGCTCTTTATTATTCTGACTTGCTGGTTCAAAATGTTAAGCATGTAACCTTGATTTACCGTCTAACACAAACATTGGCCCATGGGGTTGATCTGGCTGCATACAAAAGGTATTAAAATACTACTATGAATATCATATATAAAAATTGGAAGTTAGAAAATAAGAAAGAAATTTTTTATGCAAATTTAAAGCGTCTGGCGGGAGTTACCGCCCACAAGAGGTGTCTGGCAATATTGGATTATGATTTCGTACAATATTTTGTAAAACATATTGTAACGGGATAACCGTAAAGGAAGGGACCTTAATTTGAAAGATTGTTATTGGCAGTTGATTTTTTAGAAGTTTCTAAAAAACAACTGACCATTTTAAATAATGTTTCTAGAAAATTCTAGAAAGATCTAAAGACACTAACTAGATTAAATAAAGTTGTATATAAGGGGATGCATGGGCAGTTAACGTCAGTTCAAGTTTAAGTATTTACAAGAGTTCATTGTATTGTCAAGAAGTTAGACGTTATCCAGCAGAGTTCAGTGTATCTTAACAATTTTGTAATTAAAAATTGTGTAAAAGCCCCCATAAGTGTTAGAATATCCAAAAACCAGCTGTTAGAATTTAAGGAAAGTAAGCCATATTTTTATGTACCTTTCTTACCTGTTACCTGTAAAAGGGCCGGGTAATTAAGTTAGCGGGTATGCATAGGTGCTTAAGCATACATTACCCCACACATTTCTCATAATTTTGAGAGTTAGAAAATAAGGAAGGTCTGGGGGCCCCGGGATCTTGGACTATTACATAAAAATAAAAATGAATAAGTCTGTAGTGCTGTCTTCCCTTAGAAACGAAAAAATACATTTTTGTACATTACCGCTCCTTATTATACTGACTTGCTTACACCAAATGTGAAGTCCGTAATCTAACATTATTATCTAATAGGAAGATAATAAGATTAAGTCTAAACTAGTGTTTCCTTCGTCAATCAATAAAAGAAAACCATCTTTTTTTACGTTTTTGAAAGAAACAGTAAATTGTCAATATCGCTACTTATTATGTTGACTAGCTTACAGAACATATGAAACCAGTAAAGTATCTTAACATTAAGGTAGAAAAGAGACTAGAGTGGTGTCTCCCCATACAAACGAAAACAGACAACAATAATTCCTCTTTTAACGATTTAAAGATCGTTTTCTATAGAATTCATTTAAAGGAATAAAAAAATTCGTTTCATTATTTAAAAGTCTTAATTTATTTGATTTTAATTTGTATCCTTTCAAATAACGCGTTACTGTTTACAACAATTACGATAATTAGTAGGTATATTAGTTCAAAAATATTCTATATGTAGAGAGACTAACACGCAGGACAAAAATTGTTGAAAAAGTTTCTTTAGCGTTCTAGTAGTTTTGGTCGATCTTTTCAAAATTATCAATTGTATTAGAAAGTTTTGTGAAATAGGTACCTTATCGTTACATAAGTGTAAACATATTTGGTAAGAATTTAAAAAGATTACTGTTAAGAAATTCTCGATGGTTCATCGCAATACTTATAAGATGTGTAGACAGTGTAGAGGTTTTTACTGTATTTCATGAAATTCACCGTTTGCTTGAGATTCACCGTTTTTAGGATCACAAATCCTATTGAAGCTGTAAGAAAACAGAATTTTGAGACTAAACCATTAGAATAAGACTTTTGCCGCATCATCTGGACTTTTGCTGAAGATACCCTTTTCACCTTCCAACTATAGGGTACAAATTATTTGATTTTAAGAACTAACGGATTTTTGATATATTTGATTACAGGAAGTACAACAAATCCTCAATTAAGTTAATCCACGACCGTGCTAAACTAAAGTAACATGTTTTAAATTTTGTATGTTTTTTAAATTATAATATATACGAGGTCTATCGCAAAGTAAACAGGACTTTTAGGAAATATCCGATACTAGTAGCGCCACGAGTGGTTTACACGGTTTATACTGGTCGTGAGTCGCTGGAAGATGGCGAATATATTGGCCAGCCGAAATTTGTAATCAGGTCATAAAATTTAAAATCCTGAGTTGAGTTTGTTTTCTTCAGTTCTACGAAGGATCTGTTATTGCTGGTATAAGATCAGCCATCCTAGTGGTTTTATGGCCTTTATGGCTACCTAACCAAACCTAAGCAAGTATTAAAACATTTCGAATATTATTATTTTATGAACAAAAACGTGCAACATGCTTCTTTTCTTAACGTAAAGCTTCCCTATAAACAATTATTTACTATCATAATATGTATGTATGTATATAAACTTACTTAATCAAATCATAATGAATGTCGCTGTCTCGTCTTTTTTTCATTTTCATTTTTCTTCAAATCTTTCTGGCGCTTATAATATGCCCTTTGACGTTCACAATTTCTTTTTCTTTTTAGCTCTTTAAGTCTATAAAACGAAAATAGCTAGGTATAAATAATAGGTATAAATAATTAGGTATAAATAGTGTAATTACACACCAAAAATAAAATGTATGCATATAGAGTACCTAGGTACTCACTCATTTTCATTCCATATTTTTTCATCACTTTCTTCATTAATAAATCCACTTTTTTTATTCATATTTAAAACAAACACTTTATACACAAATTTAAACTATTTACCACCAATGTATTTTGGTTGACAAGATGACAAGCTGTCAATTCATACAATTACAGATTTAATTTTATTTAATATAGTAGGCGGAATCGTGTTAGGTATTTTGTATCAGGTGGCTCAGTTAATATATAATATACCTAACCGATAAATTACAAAGTACTATAAATAATAGTAAAAACTGGAAACTAACGAGACAATATGATAAAAAATACAAAAAATTAATCGTAAAAATAAAAAAAAACATTAGTGTTAGGCGATGCGAAAATCGCCGAGTCCGCTAGTTTTAAATAAAATAAGTACAATCCAAAAAATTTTATTTATTATTTTTTTCCTTTGTCTTGTTTACTTTGTTGCAGACCTCGTATATCTGATTTTTAAAATCTGTCATCTCTTTGGTTTAAAATTTTAAGAAATAATGATTTTTTATATTTTGTTAATAAAAGGCTTAATTAACCCCACTAAAACATAATAATATGAGACAGGGAACAATATTAAAAATAACCATAACCTACTTAAAGAATCACTAGCAATTTCCGGTTTCCATACAAATGTTTGCTGTTACAAAATAAAAAAAAAATAAACTTTATCTACTCTACCTCATATTAGGTATCAATTTTTAGTTCGTGAAAACTGTCATTATAGACAGTAGTGCGTGAAGGATTGAAAGTGTGCGTGAAGTAACAATGTATTTTAAATGGGATTTACTTTTTCGCACTGTTTTTGACACACCTTCATATAATCAAATATCCTTAGCATTCGCGTTGCCGTGGTGTTGCTATGAGAGCATTAGTTTTGTTAGTATCTTGTAAATGAATTGAAAATAAATTTCTTTCTTGTAATTATTTTTTATTTGATTATCGTAGATAAAATATTGTATGAAACTGTGCGTGAAGTGCTTTTTGCGCACTTACGCGATATATAGCACTCGCTTCGCTCGTGCTCTAAACATCGCGTGCGAGCGCAAAAAGCATACTTCACGAACCGTTTCATAAATAACTATTAAAAATACTGTGTGTGGAGTTTATTTTATACAGTAAAAAGTTTGCCTTCAAATAATTTAACGCAAACGCTGAAACGTAAAATACATTTTTTTATTTATGTCAAAAATTGAAGCATAATCCTTTTTGCTTTATCTTTATCAAGACTCAAATAATCTAATTGCTTTTAAACAATTTCTTTAGTAAACTGATACTGATTACCTACTGATAGCGTGCTTCATGTGGCTGGTATAAAGTTATTCTTGAAAATTCAAGACTGGACCGTTTCCTTTAATAATTTCCACAACAAAGTATTAGTAGGTAAGTATTAGGAAACAATATTCAGGAAGAGAATGTTCAAATGAACTATAAGATAAAAATATTTAAACGGGCTATTAAATATGGATTTTTTATTAGAAAAATGTTATTTTGGAATTAAATTTATGTATTTATAAATTATTATTATGGCGGAAACTTTCGTAAACAATTCCTGTTTTCCTATTTAACATAAATCTTAATTAATAAGCACCTCGCGAAACTGATTTTGAAACTATTAATTATAAACGTTCAATGTAAGCCTTCATTAGCATGATGCATATAAAATTATAAGTTACATGGAGGTTCGAGAACCAGGGACTTGCTTTTAAAACTTCAGTTCACAGTTTAGAAAACATTTTATGTCTTATTTGTTTTGAATTTGGTTTTTATGTATTTAATAAGTTGTGAAGAGATTTATATCAAATACATGTACATTAGTAAAATTATTTAATTGCAACAGACAAAAATACCTGCCAACATTCTATCTACAAAAACACATTCCTATATATTATTTTCTATTCTTTTATGCATATATTTTAATTTATTTGTTGTCTGAAAAAAAAATGTAAATTAGTATATAAATGTAACTATGTCTCAGTTACTAAAATATAATCTCAAAAAATCTTTATCTATATCTATACATATTATAAAACTGTCAAAATAAAAATTCTGTACATTAAAAATATTTAAAAAGTAATTAGAGGCGGGTGTTACTACATTGATATAGAACCCAAAAATGTGGTTAGATTTTTTTGTCTGTCTGTATGTTTGTGCGCGCATCACATGAAAACTACTTATCCGATTTAAATGCGGTTTTTACAGAAGTATTTTTCTTATTTTAACTAAACATCTGGTGCATAAAAATTTATATGCAACAATCAACACGCCACGCGAACGACGTCGCAGGTACAGCTAGTCTATAATATTAAAATGAATCGCTGAATGTGTTGCTAAGCGCAAATATAATATTCTTTGAAGTACAAGAAAAATTTAATTGTCTAAAAACAACACTCATTTATATTTCCATAAAAAAGATTCGTAATAATAATAAAAAGTCAAGTCGAAATTAGCGAAGATCCTCGCCTTAGCCCGCTAGGCCAAGGAACTCACTGAAAGTTGTGGAATATACCTACTACTAGTAATAACCCACAAGCTCTTAAACAGGGAGTTATCTGTCCAAAAAACAAACAAACAAACATAAGAGCTAAGCTAATAAAAGCATATTAAAAATATAAGGAGTCATAGTTTGGTGATATAATACGATGTTTAAAAGTATGTGTTTATTATAGTAAAAAACAATTTGCTGTTGTTCTCGCCATTTGGATAATATATCGGTAAATCGGTGACCATCTTCTTTAAAAAATTAAAAACAATTTATAAAGTGAAGATCGTTAAAAATTTTAATTAAAGGTATAAATCAGGATTTTTAATTATTCAAATTGTTTCTTGTTTTTTTTTGAAACCTAGGTGCCATATTCTCTCACCAGCGAAGGTAAAAGTAAACTAATACAGTAAATTTCTTCAAACAGCACAATCCACGAAAAATTTAGCTCTGCATCAAAGTATGATAAAGTCTTTGTTATGTTGAGAATCTTAATTTTAATAAAATTAATAATTACATTGTGTTTTATGACGGCTTTTTGGTAAGAACATATGAAGCCTTAATTAGGCAAAACTCTTTTCTTAAATTTTGACACCAGTACAAGAACTACAAAACATATTAAAATCAAAAACAAAATGCTCAAAACCTTGACATTCTTTTTTTTTATTAAAAACTAGACAAATAAGAAATAACCCTAAGGAAAAGTCGAAAACTGTTACATTTAAGAGCATATTTATTGATAAGTTAAATAATCGAATTCAGGTCCTTAGTTTGTAACAACAGAGTTATTTGCAACGTCGAAAACAGTCACAACTCACAACTATAATAATTTCAAGATTTCTAATAGGTATTGGGAGATGAACTTCATAAACCATATAAAACTAAATCATGAACAATCAGATTTAAACCACTACTGTGAAGTTCTCAATGAAAGATATATACAATCCAATACTTTAACTAATATTCTTGACATCTTTTATCTTTTGTGTTTATCTAAATGGCTTGGTTATTTACAGGGATTTGTCTAAAAAAATATTTGTTATTTAATAATCTTTTTACACATAAATCAGCTGTTTCTGTAATTCTACCTCAAATATTTGGTAAATTATAGAAAATTTTAATCTCCGTATTTTTATCACCATAAACGATTTACCATTCATAAATTTTAACCGGATGTAACATTTTTTAAATTTCTGCTTAACGTAACTTCTTGTTTGTCTAATTTTTAAATTTCAAAATTCCCATAAAAGATGTTTCAGAAGAATTACTTTTGTCTTATTTTTACAAAACATAAACTTAAATAAGAATAAACAAAAATAACCAACACATTTAACGTGTAAACTTTATTATCGTCTTCATCATCACAATTATCACAATAAAAAAATCTGGTCATACTGTATAAGCAGATTTTTTAAGTCACCACTTGTTGCAATCATTGCAGTGAATTCAAGGGCCTCTATAGTACTCTGTGTGTAACATTTTAAACAGTAGAGGCAAACTGAATTACCAACCTTAATATCTTTACCGTTAGAATTTATTTTGTTTCGTCTTTTAGTTGTTTTTTGTTTCGTGAATTTTGTTCTTTTTCTTAATAATTGTTTTTCCGGCGTATGTATCAGTTCGAATAGCATTGTACTTTCTTCTTGTTTTTTAAAAACGTTTTTCTGAGTGACCATAGTTTTAGGAAGTGGTGGTCGAATGTTTTCAAGGGTTTTAAAAGATAGTAAGTTATCATTGTTTGAACTGGTACCTAAAAGATTTAATTAAGGTTCATATTTTTGGAGTTAATTTAAAAACAGTTCTAATCCTACTGAGAAAGCAGTGTGGCCATTATCACCAAAAATCTCTCTATTTAATGGTGAAATGTTAAAACCAGATAAAATATTTGATGGAATAGTTGCTTTAGGAAACGTTTCATGAACTATTCCAGAGAGTTTATTAATTACAATTGTCTGACCAGGATGCGTTTTTATCCAGTTCTCCAAAAGGATTTTTGAATGGACCATACACACCACGATTCAACAACTCTAATTTATGGGATGTATGGGGTGTATATTAATTAGGTATAATTATCCAGTTAAAACAAAACTTTAATTTCTTTGGGTTGTCGATCATTTTTAATAAAATGTTGCATAAACATTTTATATCCAACCTCTAAGGTTGGCTATACCAAGGCCTTCTGAAGAACCATTATTTAGAAAAAACGATTTGAACTTGTGTTTTACTAATTAGTGGACTGTATAAATTATACCCTACAATTAGTTTTCTAATTCATTTATTAATTGAATTATTACTGTTTTATAAACATTCAACAAAATAAACGTATTAATAATGAATAATAAACCAATTAAAACATAACATTGATAATTGATACTACTTGATTGAAATCGAGGAAGCAACTGACTCTCTTGTCTCTTGACTCTTGATTACGGTTATATGTGCATACCACTTACAACCCCCTATGAGGCAAAATGGACCGCTCCGAATAGCGAATTCCAACGGTGTGAAGGTCACGCAATGACAAATAAATCTAAGTGAACCCAAATCGTAACAGAACCTTTTACACGAAAAAATAAATATATTATAGTATTTCTTGTTGTATTTATTGCAGTACCAACCATGACTAACGTTCATTTTTTAGGTGACACAACAGCGCTCACTTTGTTTATTGAGTTAAGTTTTGTAGAGGTTCAAAGTGTTTTTAAAAAAAAATCGAAAAAACTTTATTTTTGTAAAGTGAATTTCTAAACAACTACTGTATTCGGCAATAGCTAGATAGAGATTAATTTTAATTATAATAATATTTTACAGACTTAATTCTAAGATGACATCATAATATGAATGAACAACAAAAAGATAAAAAATGCAAGTTAGGGTCTTTATATAATCATGAAATATTTTAATATATTTATATATGGTATAATGAATATAACTCTTCCACCCTCAGAGAGAAATTCTAGGGGCAACAATAGGATTTCTAAGTTTCATGTCTCGGGGGTCTACGTATCCATTTGCTTCATTTGGGGTTGGCTGACTAAATTTTTCTTGTATATCTTAAAACTAATTGTTAAAATAAATATAGTTAATCAGAAATAGAATATTACTGTCCATATACTAATTTCTTGAATTTTAAAGTGTTTTCCAATATTTTCTAAATTTTGACTTTGAATTTTACTGTTTTAATTTCGTCAAGATTTATTGTCTAGTTTTATTGGTTTCACTTTGATACCGTGTCTTTCATTATAGGGAAATTAAAGTCTATTTTTGGTAAATCAATAACTCTGAATTAATTTTTTGAAATTTGATAGGTACGAAGTTTAAAGTTGTTTATTTTTATATCACATGATGGATTTATTTCGAAAACAAAAGTTCCAATTAAACGAATATTGTCTGCAGTTTTGCCGCACTGAACTATTACAGTTTGGATGTCTTGGAAGAATGACAATCCACTTGTTATCTTCAATTTTTTTAAATTTATTCTCGACGATCTCTGCAGGAATGGCTTGGCACATAGTTAGATTTGAGAGATGATTAATCATATGAATTTCGCATGGTGTGCTTTCTTGATTTATCTTTATTGGGGATTCTTCATGACATATAAATTCTTCCTGGACTATTTCTTTACATTTTGTATTAGAAGTCATGTAATTTTGCTTATTAAGAAGTAGGAATTTCGAAATAGGTATTATTACTTTAAAGGTATTTTCTTGAGGAGTAGGTAACGGATACAAGTGATAATAGTTGTTAGTTTCAGTTTCTACAATTGGAATATTAATAATAAAAATAATTTGATTTCCTTTACTATAACTTTTAATCCTCTTGATTTTTTCAAAATTTAAAATGTTGTCTAAGTTTGGTTGAAAAGGTAGTTGATTTTAACTAAGATTGTTAACAATAGAATTTATTTCGTCAAGTAATTCATCAGGTTCAACAATTCAATTATGAAAAGTGTTAAGTTTTGAAAATGTTATAGCAATTTCAATGTTTTCTAATATATCGTAAATTATTTGTAATGCTAAGGTGATTTCAGGAATTATTGATTCAGAATAAATATATTTAATTGTTGATTGATACATATTATTTGTGTAGTCAATTGTGTTTTTTATATCGTTAATTCTTGATTCTATTAGAAATTGATTGTTTACTAATGTAGAAACACTTGTATTGGAAGTTTCTCTAGAATCTTTTAAAATCGTGATTTGATCTTTGACTATAGTTTTTATTTTTTCTTGATTATTTATTAAGGTTGATATGGCTTTATCATATTTTTCGGCGTCGCTTTGATCAAGATTACCTGTTAGACATTTTATTATACTTCCGAAGGCATTTACAAGTCCTCTTTTATTTCTGCTGTTAGTCAAAGGATTGTCTTTTTATTTGTTTCTTTATTTTATTTTCGATGTAAGGGCAAGTTTGAAGGAATTAGAAATTTCATTTTTAAACATATTATAAAACTGTGTTGTTTGATATATTTTGCATAAAATAAATTTTGGCTCCTGTAAGTTTAATTGAGAGTGATTCAGTTTCTGAAATTAAATCTGATATATCAAAAATTTGTATGAATGACCAATAATTTACTATGTTTTGAGCAGATCCTATCTTTAAGAGAAGGAGTCCTGGATTATTGGTTGGGTTTTGGAAGACTGGCTTTTCGAGTCCAAAGGTAAAGGTGAGCGACCTAAAATAGTATTGTTTTTTTTTTAGTTCTTTTATATGTATAATTTCAGACTTATCAATTTTATTGTTTTTAATTTCTACACGATTTCTGTCTATTAGTTGTATTATTTTATAAGATTCTGTTCTGTTCATAATTTTCTGTTAAATAGTCTTGTTCAAAATTTTGTAAATATGGATTAGAATTATTATTTAATTCTTTAAAAGGATTTTCAAATTCTTGAATATTTTGGTTATAAAGTTCTTGTGAAGTGAACTTTGGTTGTGGTCTAGCAGGGGTGTTGCTTGAAGTTGTGTCCATTGGTTCTGGTTTAAAAGTGCGTTTGCTTACATTGGAATTTCTTGCAAAGTTTTGATTTGGACTAACAAAAGGTTGTCTTTGAAAGTTTTGATCTTGAGAATAAAATTGTGGTGTTTTATTAAATATAGGATTTTGCCCAAAATTTGGTTGTATGGGTGGTCTTAAACCAAAATTATTCTGAATAGGAGTTGTAGTAAAATTATTTTGAAAATTTGGCAAAGGCTTGTTATTTTGGAAATTATAACTTCCAAAATTTTGGTTTTGCTTTTGATAAAAATTTTGATTTTGATTTTTATTTATATTATTAACAAAATATGGTTTTTGAAAATTTTTTGATGGTATTATTCTTTGTACAGGTTTAAAATTATTTTGTGAATTCAAAATATTACTTCGATTTTGACTGTAATAAAAATTTTCCTCTTCTACAACTAGAGGCACTGCTTTTTCCAAGCTATCGGGGTTTCTAAGTCGTACATTATTTTGTAAAGTACTTGATAGACCGCGTATAAATGTTTTTAGGGGGTAAATCATCGTAACTTTTAAGTCGAATTACTTTTTCATTAATTGTGTTTATAGAGTTTAATTTTGAAAATGTTAAACTACGAGAATCTTGGCATCTCATTCCGAAATTATAAGGTGCCTCGTTTTTAAAAGATTGTAAAATTAATAAATCTTGTATCAAATAATCTAAATTCCTTTGATCTTTAAAGCACAATTCTAGAGCTGATTTTACATAGTTCCATGTTTTTAATTCAATTCTAGAACCTATGAGTTTTCGTGCTCTACCTGATAATTTTCCAATTATAGCTCGTAAAATAAAATTATTTATATTTTGATCTGTTGCACTAAAAAAAGATCTAACTAAATTTTCGCAACTGTCGAGGAATATCCCAAGTATGAGGATTTCGTTCATAAGTTGGAATTATATCTACATGTAATTTTAATAATTGGTAATTTGTCATTTTTTCTTCTTCTAAATCAGAATCACTATTTAATAAAATATTATTAAAACTATTAACTAAGTCGTCTAAGTTTAGAAAACTCATAAAATTTTAATTGTTAAATTAAATTCTCTATGTTTTTACGTATTATCATTTGTAAAACCAGATGGGATGGATAAAAAGGATTGCAAAATTAATACAGTATAAAATGACTTACAGTAATAGTCCCAAGAAGTTTTTCATTTTCTTCTTTAAAATCTTCGTATTATTTCTTATTTTCTATTATTTTCTTAATTCTAAACAGATTCTAGCGATGTAGTCCTTCCTCCGGTAACTGCAGATTTCCAGGTTCCAATTCTGTTGTCATATTATGGCTGAAAATGATGCGGTTACTATTTAGTTAACAACGTATATTGATGAGAAATCGAATATCTCTTAAACTCGGTCTAGACTACGTAACATTGTTATATAACTTTGCTACTTAGCTTTGCTATTACCACTTTACTGTAAAATATAGTCGCGTCCACACTTGACTTTAGTCAAGATTATTTCCTTCGATTCAAATTAACCAATAGAATGTCATAATTTTTTGAAATCGGACCAATCAGAAACAAATATCAGCGACTATTGCACTAGAGAAATAGTCACGTCAAATATAAATGTCAAAAATTTGTCTTCTCAGGAAATAATCTTCCTAAATATAACGCGACCGTGATTAATAGTCTGCTATTATTGTTGTTGCTAAATTTCTCGAATATTTTACAATTTGTTTCGACATAATTTGACATTAATAATCAAAGATTAAAGCCCTCGAGCTAAAGCTCTCGGGCTTTAATCAGATTATTAATGTCAAATTATGTCTCAACAAATTGATACTAAAATATTCTCAAAATCAAGATACCACAAAAATAGCCGACTATAATCAAGGTCTTGTACTCTAGTCAACATCTTCAAAAACGTGAAAAATTAAAAAGATGAGCGATAGCTCATTGGATTCGGAATCACCTCTAGAAAAATTTTTTTGAAGGAAAAGTGTGCGGGCAAAAAATTGCAATTGTTATTAACAAAATAAGATGAAAAAAAAAGATATTTATGTTTTTGTTAATAACTCGAAAAAAATTAATATTTAAGCAATTTTGAAAAAAGTTCGTTAAAGAGGAGGAAATTTCCGAAAAAAAAGTCCATCCTTCCGGAACTCTATCTCCATTATTTATAATTTAATTTGACGTTGAAAATAGGGCTCCGCGCGACTTTTACGGCATGTGCGCGCCACCGCTAAACGGTGTTTATCAGATAAAATATTTTTTTTATGACATAAAATGTAATTATGAAAAATTGAAAAAATTCCAGTATTTTCCTAATACTTGAAGGAATCTAAATCAGTTGAAAAAAACATTTTATCACTGTTTTTCAAAAAGTTATTCAATTGTTAACTAACAAATTTTTTCCTAATCTCTGTTGACATAAACAATGGGATAAAAGGTATAAATAATTGGCCTAAAAATTTGAAACTTCGTGGAGCCCTTTTCATGTGTATACTTTACAAGATCCTGCGATAAATGTTCATAAAAGTTTATTAATTAACCAATAAAAACTACCCCAAAAACCGCATTTTCCACATTTTCTCGAAAAATATAATATTTAGAGAAAAATGTTTCAAATAAAGTCGATAGAGCGTAAAATGATCTAAAAAATTGATTTGATCTATATTTTTTGAATTTGCAACAGGAAACAAGATAATTGCATTTTTAAGTTGTCATTAAATAGAAAACTTAACGTATGCGTTTATTAAATCGTGAAAGGGAGAGCCAAGAGACTCTACTAAAAGTTCCCACTACATTCTATCTCTTATTTTTTTGTGACAATTTCTTTCTTTCGCTGTGTCGAAATTTTTATTTTATCTATACTAATATTATAAAGAGGTAAGGTTTGATTTTTTGTTTGTTTGTTTGAAATGAATAGGATCCGAAATTACTGGACCGATTTCAAAAATTCTTTCACCGTTGGCAAGCTACACTATTCCCGAGTGACATAGGCTATGTTTCATAAAAAAAAATAGGGATCCTTACTAAAATGCCATTAATGTAACCAAAAATGACCTTAAAATCCTTACATCGCGTGCGCTGAGAATACTATTGATTATAGAATAAAATAATGTACTACGATTTTGAAGAATATATAAATATCTACAAAAAATATCGCGACAGCATATGTCTAACTGTTATAGTTACGTCACAATAACTAATTTTTAATTTTTTAAAAGTTTTTATCTTTGTATTATTCCTTATCAAAATAACTTATTTCATAATCACGACAGATATCACAAATTTAGCATGTGCAATGGGACGAGGCTACTTATAAAGGAATTAAAGGACAATTAAGTTGTAGCAACCAATATAACTAAACCACCAGCTGGTCAACTAGCTCATACACTGATGATACCGATGATCCCAACTGATCTACCAAATCCATTTAAACCGCTTCAATTTCCTATCAAAACATCTTTCGCTTTTACTAATAATAAGTCTCAAGGTCAAACCTTCCAAATAGTAGGGATCGGTTTTCCTCATGGCCAACCGCCTAAGGCGGGTCGTAGCACCTGAAAATCAATTTATTTTGCTGCCAGAAAATAAAACAACATGTAATATTGTTTACCGGGAAGCGTTGACCCAATAAATTTAATGGCATTTGTTATTTTTCTTTAATCCCCGTGCTAAGCCGGGACGTGCTGCTAGTTCTTAATATTTATTAAAATTTAACTCTCAGTTTAGCGCATTTATATTTTTAATGATTAATAACTCAAGAAGAACGGTAACAGATAAAATGAATATTTATGATTTTTTTCAAAATGCAATGATTTATTTAAAAAAAAAAAACACATTTTTATATCATTTCTCATTCGAAAATTATTCTTAAATGAAAATTTTAAATTTTAATTTTTTAAACTACATATCACTAACGTTTCATTGCCATTTTAAAATTTATTTTTATCTTTTATTTCTATTTTTTAAATTAGCAACTTGATTAAAAATTGTTTTCAGTAAAAATTGTTTATTGGAAAGAAAACTTTCATGGAGATATCTTTTTTATTGTAATTACGCTACAAATTATAAACCTTTAAAATAGCAGTGAATCTTATCGTCTTTTTAAAATGTATTTTTTTATCGTTATTTTTTTTATTATAGTTGTCAAGTTCATTAAAAAATGTTAAAATAAATATCTGCTTAATATTGCAGAATAAATTATATTAGAAAAAAAGTTTTAAAAAACTTTAAACTTGTATTTAATGCAAATAATTTATTTTTTCACATATTTTGGATGGTGAAGAAGCATACGTGTCTAACGAATATTATTTTGTATTTATCTGCTATCGAACCAGTAAAAATTATTTTTTTGGGAAAATGTCCTGAAACGTTCAGAGAAACAATTACAAAACAATACTGATGATCTAGAAAAATTACGTTTTTTGATCTATTTGTCTATAGAGCATGATGTTTTAATTGTCAATTTGAAAAATAATTTATCTTTTGCTCTCAATAACTTTATATATTTGATAAGAAGGAATGCGACATAAGTCGAAACAAGATGATTTTATTAAAAACGCTGACTTACTATTAAGGTTTCTGTGGTCGAATGGTTAAAGACGCTATCGGTTATAGGTGCGATCGCTTGTTTTAGTCTTGCCGGATGTTACATTTTGTTGCTTTCTTCTTAATGTTATTTCTTGTTTTACTAATTTCTAAATTTCAAAAAAAATTTCAATATGTTTTTTAAGGTCGTAGTGTGATGATTTCTGGAGATTAACAATAGCAACCTGTGAAATGAAACGTTTTAGGTACTACCTACTAGTGTATGGTTTTTATTACACATGACAGTGTTCGTTTTAAAATTTATTTTAGAAGAAAAAATGATTTTAAAAATAAATTATTAACAATGGATGGAAATCTGAAAATAATTTAAAAAATAACACAAATGTACACATAAATCAACAAATTAAAAAAAAAATATACAAAAAAATTATTATTTGATAACATTATAAAAGTATAATATCGCATTTAAAATATCTGAAAATAATTATTGATCTGATTTTAATTAAATTGACAAATAATCGCTTAAGTAGAACTTAATGTTGTCTGCAACCAGTCGAATTTTTCAAAAACTCTTCCTTTTAATTCACGACCAATGCCGTTTTGTGGACTTAAAAGTTCTGAGAACAATTAATGCGATGGTACGTACAACTAAAAATTGCTAAAGATTTATTTCCTAACCAGAAATCGGTCATGATTATTGACCCCAAATATATACTATCCAAAATAATTTAATTCAGTGTCTGATTTGTACTATTATCTATAGACACTAAAAAAGATCTTCCTGTTCTGTTCTATTACATCAACAACCCATGAGATTAAATTTGCCAATGCCGATTCATTAACCTCCACAAACAGGTTAAAACCACCAAATTTTTGTATTGTTCTTTAGCATCCAATAATAAATTAGAGTTCGGAAACAATTGACCCATTGTAGCTCACAGCGCATTTGCTGTGTTAAATAACATTTACATACATTTGCATCGCCAAAATCATCATATTCATGTTTGAAAAGACGGATACCTTATGCACAGCTGTGGCAAAGAATTGTGTTTTAAATTAAATAGGATATTCCTTTAAATTTATACGCAATAAATTTTTCTTTAATTGACTCACACTAACAACACTAGGTTATCGTCATTTATGTATTTTTAATATACTAACACCACTCGAGTAGTTTGAAAACAACGAAAAATTTTGCCAATAACACGTTAATGGTTCCGTTACTGTTTTAATCTTTTTTTTTTTTTTTATTAAGGATGTCCTCGTAGGTATAGACCTAAATACAAATGTACCGAGAACATCTATTGGGGCAGAAGAGGTAATTTATTAATTTGGGATTTAAAGGCCTGCAAGTTAGGACGAGTGGGGAAGACGTGGGGAGGTAAGGAGTTCCACAATCTGGAGACCCTGGGGATGAAGGAACGATCGAATCGATGCGTTCTCGATGTCGGGCATTGAACAGTATAAGGGTGCATGGAGTTGGCACGTCGCGTTGCTCTGGCTGGTCTGGCAAGTGGAGGCATTATAGAGCGGAGTTCTTCTGAGCAAAATCCGTTTATGTATCGGTAAAACAAGGAAAGATCAGCCACTGCTCTTCGGTGGGATAATGGGGCTAGGTTTTTGGTGATACTGGTGTCGTTTATTAGTCGAACTGCCCTTCTCTGTATGGCATCCAGAACTCCGAGTCTTGACGGAGCCGCCGAACCCCATACATGCGAGCAGTATTCAAGATTAGGCCGTATTTGGGCTTTGTAAAGAGTAGCCAAGTTGGATGGAGAAAAATATTTCCGTGCTCTAAACAGAAAGCCTAATTTCTTTCCTGCTGCAGTTGCTATGGATGCAATATGCTCTTTCCAGAGTAAGTCCTGGGAGATCGTTATACCAACCAGCGTAATGGAGTCGCCCGCTACTAGTGTCTGATCGTTGATTGTAATGGATGAGTCGCATGTTTGCCTCTTGTTGGATAGGCAACATGTCTTTGTCTTGTCTTTATGAGTCTCTAAGTACAAAATGCTCTAATGACAAATTCGTATATTGTTAGAAATTTAACAAGTTAAATATATATCAGGCTAATGCCTGTATAACAAGTACTTGTGAAAAATGTTATACAGGGTTTTTTCGGAAAGTAATAGGACTGAGTCGATTTAAAAAAATTATTGAGCCAATCGTTACCATTTTTTAAAAACTTTCAAACTTCTGCTTTGATGCAGCGCTGCCAGCACGATTTCCAAGCATTGAAGGCGTCACGGATGGCATTCTCCGGAATAGCCTTGAGAGCGGCGGTGCAAGCAGCTTTGATTCCGTCTGTCGTTTCAAAATGGTTGCCTTTCATCGGCCTTTCCAGACAAGGAACAAAAAAATCGGGGGGTGCAATATCTGGGCTGTAGGGTGGCTGCGAAAGCGTTGGGATGCCAGCCTTCGTCAGGTAGCTGTTTACAAAAAAGACGGTGTACGCCAGGGCGTTCTCGTGGTACAACTTCCAGTCGGCTAAGTTTGAGTTTCTTGAGCACTTCCACGTAAAACTTGGCGGTGACGGTAGGTCAAGAAGGAACAAATTCATGGGAGACGATGCCTTTAATATTAAAAAAGATAATAATGAACATTGTTTTTACTTTGGATTTGCTCGTTTTTCCCTTTTTTGGGCGAGGAGACGCTGGCGCACGCCATCTTTGCGTCCACCTTTGTGCACACCTTGCGCATGTTCAAATGCTTTGTCACAATGTTACGAACCACAGATTTTGGTAAATTTAACTTCTAAGCAATTAAACGACTACTTAGTGGATAGTCTGTAATCAAAATTTTGCACACAAGAGTTACATTGTCGGTGTTTGTCGAAGTCAAAAGACTTCCAGCACGGTCTTCATAGGCAAACTCTTTCCGGCCTCTCAAAAAGGCTTGGTGTTACCGAAACACATCACTTCTTGCGAAAGAAACATCTGGGAAATCCTTCTTGATTATATCAAACGTCTCTGTCGCAGATTAACCGAGTTTCACACAGAATTTAATCGCGTAGAGCAGAGGCTCTAACGAAAACTGCATTTAAGGTTTGCACCACTTACAGAAACACGTCGCATCAATACGTCTGTCCTGACTCTCCAGGTGCTAGGGGACAACTGACCAGTCACTTCGTTGACTTCTTTTGTTAGCTTGGAACGCCCTCTACCGAATCCAGTCAGTGCGCGCACGCTCCGAAGTACAGTCGCGGCGGAAGAAATCAGTCCTATTAATTTCCGGACAAACCCTGTATGTAGTAATGAAAAGTACCATTAACATAAATATACTGACCACTGCAATTAAATTAACTGCTATTTATCTATTAAAGATTCAAACTTTTTCTGAATTCGTACATGAGTATTTTATCACAAAGAGAACTTTCTGGGAAACAGAACTTTAAGGAGCTGTCGCTTAAACTTTGTACAAATCTTGGTACTACTTCAACAGAAACCAATATAGTACCTGCTGCTTTTGCAGTTACATCATACTTTTTATTCTTTTCAAGAACTTGTGGAATTGAAATCTTAAAACATTTCTAGTGGATTTCGAAGAAAGTTGTATAACCGCAATTTAAGAATGTTTTTGATAATTATTACTTACAAATGTTTATGGAAACAAATTCAAGTTTTAGGTTTATCATCAACAGAATTCTTAGAACCTAGCATTTATTTGCATATATTTTCACTGTGTTAAGTGAAGTTTTCAAAATCTCTTTGGGGTTGTTGTAGTAGAAAACACAGGATAACAAATAATGCGTAGAAGGTTGTCGCAGCTGTTTAAACATGAGAATTTTATAAACGCTTCCAAATATCTTTGTACTGCTTTACACTGATATATATTAAAAATTTTTGAAATACAATTAAATACACTTACCTATGCAGTCTAACCAATATGGTTAATTCAGTAATTGGTTAATTTTGTAACCACTTCAAAGAATACGGTTTGGCACCACAGGATTCATTAACAAATCGCCAATAAATTTTGTGGGTAGTTTTAAAAACATAGCTTTCATTAAATTGTATTATAAGATTGACTTATCATAATAACTCTGTTTTTTATAATCAGATGTAATACATACAAAGACAAAATGTAGGTAAATAAAGTATAAGCATCGCCATTTTAAGGTAACTTCAAAAATCTGTAAAAATCCTAATTAAGGTCCTTGACAGCAGAATAATTTTAAATTGCAGTAAAAAGTAGTAAACATTTGGATTTCTTTGCTAGCAATAAAATCAGAGGCATAGATGTGTTGCGCCGATTTTAAGATGGATGTTTATAGTTGGTTTGCACGTACTCATGAAATATATGTCAAGGGTCACAGTGGTCCAGGCTCAAGGGCCTGTTTTAAAACACCCCAAAGGGTAACTCTCACAGACAACCTCAGACTCCGGACTCTCCGTATCCGATCTCAACGACTGGCTTTTATAGCCAACTTGTATTCTATGTAAAAATAAAAATTAAGCCATTTAATTACGCGTCAAGATCTAACATAATGACTTTAACCTGGTTAAATGTAGGTAATACAAAACATGACAGTAAGATACAATAAATTGATATGTAGGACAAAACTGCCCTATCAACGTATGTGACAATAGTTGTTATTGGTAGACTAATTATTTTGAGATACCTCTAATGGGTTTTTTAATATTAAAATGGTATACAAACAAAAAAATAACATTACAGAGAAATTAAAAAGTCGCATCTGGCAGGACTCAAATCCGCCTCCTCTTCTTATAGTTGGTAACGACTCTAATCACTTTAAGACGATCAAAAAGCCGACTAATTACTAACACTATTACTATGGCTGAAGTGGTTAGAGCCATTACCGGCTATAGGTATATGTAGGTTGAAGGTTCGAGTCCTGCGAGTTGCGGCATTTTTTCATTTTACCCAAATGTCATTTTCTTGTTTGTTTAAATTCTAAATTTAAAAAATACTTTTTATTGTTTTTTATATTTACTTTACTATACATATAAATATATATATACAATAATTAATAATATATTTATTTAAAACTAGCTGTACCTGGCGCGCGTTGCTAGTTTTCTAATTTATTACTTTTGATGGCATAGTTACATGACTATTTAAACATTAATGTCAATTAATGTCATATCTTGGGATAAGTAACAATTTGATTATAAAAAACATATTTAATTTTTATTATTTACTCATGTTAATTTCTGTAAGAACAATAACGTTATAACCTCACAGAGATGTACCTAAGTATAAATTTATAATTTATTTCTACTTGCATTCTGTCAGTCTTAATGTTGTAGCTCCTTGAAAATGTAATAAAATTATTACGAAAGCTTGGATTAGAAACTTTAAAGAGTTTTATTTACGTTAAGTATTCCTGTTATCCCAATATCCACTTTTACTAACAATTATCTTTTCAGCAAATATTACTATTTAATTATATATATATATATATATATATATATATATATATATATATATATATATATATATATATATATATATATAATAGAAGGATAGTAACGGCTGACTAGTTAAATAAAACAGTATTTGGTTTAACGGGTATACAGCCTTGGGGCTAGATTAAAGAAAACTCTTTATACTTTTAGTGAAAGCTTTCGGAAAAACTTTTATTCCTTCTTCAGTCACAACTATAAAGTGAAACGACAAAAATTATAATAAAATACAATAAAAGGCTTATATAAGTAATAAAATACCTTACAGTAAGTGAGGTTGTAATCCTTTTGTAAAACATGGTTCACAATAATTCTACTAGAGAATATTAAAATCTTGATGAAAAAGTTAGATTAGATTAGATTAGTTTAAAATTTTTTATAAAATAGACAAATTATTATTTTAACATTTCATTAATTATATATTTTTTAATGTCAATCAGTGGTACATTATATATATATATATATATATATATATATATATATATATATATATATATATATATATATATATATGAATTGATTGGTTCCGGGACATTTATGAAGGTGTATATACAGTTCAATAAATTGATATACATTTTAAAAGTATATCGGAAAAAAATATTATTTATTACCAATTTATTATAGTTTTTTAGAAAAGATGTATAGATTAGTTCAAGCCCATCTATATCTACGTATTGATTACTTTGGGTACTTAAAATTTTATGTAAAATGATCACTTAAGGGTCATTGTTAAATTTAAAATCTAATTAAATAAATTGTAAAATAATGCCTAATTAATGTATAAAAATTATATACTTTTTCGATGTATACATTACTTTACAACATTCAATGTATAGGCAAATTCCGGGACATATAATGATAATTTATGAAGTGCATCGAAAAAGTAACGTAGATAGTTCACTATATAACATTTAAATCAAGATAAGAATTTATCTAAAACAGTACCTAATAGAGTCGGTATAATTTTAATTAATTTATTTTCGCCAAATTTTGATTTTCTACAAATTTTTACTGATACTGAAACTTTGTATACTTATAAATAATTTTTCGTAAATTTGAATAGACGAAACGGATGATCTTTAATTGTAAACATTAAATATATATTTTTTTAATTTCACAGATTATTAGTACTACAGTACTAGTCTTTGAGAAAGCTATATTATCACAAAACACATCAATCACATAAGTATTACAAAGTAATATACAGGGTTTCTCATTATATTCTGACTGTTTTTAAGAGCTTATATCTTCATAACGGTTCTAGATCATACGATGCGGTTTTTACAGTTAGGTTTAAAATTACCGTAAGTTTTGTTGTGACACATTTATATAAATGGCCTACTTCCGGTTTACCCGCTAGAAAAGTGGCATATTTTCAGAAAAAAGTAGATGTAATTTTTTAAATGGGAGACCCTGTATATTTAGCAATTTCCTAAAAGACGCATATTTTTACTTTATAACAATACCTTAAAGTTTAAAATCGGTGTACAGAAAGGGAAGTTAAAATTAAAAAATTACATCTACTGTATTCTGAAAATACGCCATTTTTCTATCAGGTAAACCGGAATTAGGCCATTTTATATAAACGCGTCACAACAAAACTTAAGATAATTATAAACCTAACTGTGAAAACCGCATCTTATTACCTAAAACAGTTTCGAAGATATAAGCTTTTAAAAACAGTCAGAATATAATGAGACACCCTGTATTACGGATACCTTGTAACGTACAAAGCCAATTTGTAACGTTAAATTACCCTTGCTAGCTCCAGGGATCGTGGCTTCTTTCTGGTTTTTTCCTTTACTCCCCCCAAACAAATATATAAGGGCGCCAAAATACAGACAAGCAAATAAAAAACTTAAATCAGTTAAAATCGTTTATTCAGATTAAATGAATTTTGAATATTGTCAAGAAGTTAGTTATTTTAAGTGATTAAATAGATTTCTTATCTTTTTTGGTTTCTTCCTCGATACTGGTTGTGGACTGCGGAGATTTGGTACGGCACCGAAGTCGATGGCAAGATGGTTTCAAAAGGTACACTTCAGGATTTGGTACAGGACCTGAAGTCGAAGGCAAGATGGTTTCAAATGGTACACTTCAGGTTTTGGTACAGGACCTGAAGTCGAAGGCAAGATGGTTTCAAAAGGTACACTTCAGGTTTTGGTACAGGACCTGAAGTCGAAGGCAAGATGTTTTCTTTTGTAACACCGGTAGAAGACAACAAAAAAAAATAGTTGTCGGAATGACCAAAGCTTCTTTGGTAAAAAATTGCTTCCTGGCTATTAAATCCTATCGTAGGACCCTTCAATATTTGGCAATCGGCCACGAAGGAAGAAGGTATTAGATAGGTCTGCAGACTTTGAAGCACAAATTGTAAAGAAAGTAAAATAGCGACACTATTTCCGAGTGAACTAAAAGTTCCCCTCTTATACTGAAATCAAGTCTGCGACGACTCTATAAACGCGGAATGGTAAAAATCAAACAATACGTAGGCCAGGCCAAAAATAACGAAGCAAAATAGCCGAGATAATATAGAAATTAAATATTATATAGGCCAGGCCAAAAATAACGATGTAATCGTTACAACCTACCGTAAAAACGTTTCTGTTTTATTTACTTATTTGCAGTTTTTTTAATTAATGCAGTTGTAGGATGTGTATTTTCAAAGCAAATAAGATACAGGACCTTTCACAGTTTGAGCAAAACTGATTCTTATTTCTAGATATCACATGTTGATATTTCTGATAGTTGACACTTAAACACATGCAAAATAGCTATTTTTCTATGATCAATATGGAAAGTTGGCTTTTGTACATCCAAAACCCTAAAACGGGATTTACATTACGAAACTAGTGTCATGCATGATAAATTTAGTTTCTTGAAACTAATTGTAGCACATATGAAACTACTTTCGTTGAAAATTTAGTGTCATGAAATCATCAGTATTGCGTAGATAATGGCCCTGTCAATATCAGAGCTGCACCACACGTTTAACTCTGCACAGGCGCTGTCGCGACACTAGTTTCGCGTCGCATTTAACATCATAGATTAATTAAAACTAGATACGAAAGTAGTCGTTTTTATGAATGAAATCGACAATTTCGTCTGGTGACCTTGAACGACCAATCAGAAGGTTTGTCCATAAGCGCAATGCTATTTTTGACGTTCCAGGGTGGTCATTCATAAATTTCCAATACAAACATATAGGACTTTGACATTCCAAGGTGAGAGCTTTGATTGGTTAAAAACAAAAACCCTCCCAATAGCGGTGCCTTTTGCTAGTTTTTTGTACAATCATTAACCAACAGTCACCAAAATTAAACTTAAACTGGATAAAGTAAATAAAGGAAAACAATTAAATTGCCTTATTTAAAGTCTAAAACAAAGTTTATTTAATATTTTACATTTGTAAATATGTGTTGTATAGTTGTTTAAAAGTGGGGTTAGGAATGGAACACGTCAAAGTCAAAAATCCAATTACATCCACCTACAGCTTTTCTTGACCACAAAAATAGAACTTACATTTATTTACATTATATGTACCACAAATTATAGGTAGCTTTTATAATCATTAGTACAACAAAGTTAAGAAATAAATAGGTAAGTGCGTGTTGTTTCTAAGATTTATAACTTATATTCTTATTTTTTTTGCAGATACCAGCAAGTAACTTTACTGTTGTTCGTTTTCTAACAAATAATCTAAAATAACTATTTAGATTTATGAACGACTGCTATATTTTCCATTAATAGAATCTCCTATGTACGTTGCTTGCATGAATTATAATCGTTTTTGCAACTCTTGTGACATTCATTGTACCTATATCATTAAAAGAAATCCGTAAGAGTATTTTGAGGTATACTTATAGTTTATGATTAAATTATTGTCTAATAATTATTGTACTAATACTGTTGTTTTAATTAATTAATTTTTTAGAATACATTTACTTATTATTTTTTTATTATAATTATCTGTATTTCATTTGATTGTAACATTTCATGTTATTGTTTTTTTTTTGTACCTGTGGGAAATAAATATCTATCTATCTATTATTGGTCCTTTTGTGAACTACCAATGATTAATATAATATGTAAAAAATATAATGTAAGAAAACTGGAAAGGTAAATTAAAGAACACCATATTTTCTAAAATATATTAAATAGTATAACTTTATAAATAAAACAAATATATACTACATAAGTATCACATGCAACATGCTGTCTTTAAATCTTAAAATCCATACATCTAAAAAAATCTAATCTAAGGACAAAAAAAGGAGTTTATATAAAATGTCACTGCTAAACAAAGTGGAAGAGTCTTGGAGACTGTCTATTTTGTCAGTGACATTTTAACTATTTCCGTATTTACACTATTGGAAAAGAAATTTTCAGAATAGTGCAATATTGAAATTAAGAGTAGTTGAATTATATAAAAGGATACAATAGGACATTACAAGTTTCGTAAAATTGTCAACTTCCTTTTGGTTTTCATCTTGTAATGTCCCTCACTTAAAGTACGGTTGAAGTTCTTTATGATGTAGTAAATTCTCATCCTTATAAAGAACTTCATCAAATAATCCCTGGGAAAGGATGGGCATGGTGGTTGGAAAGGAATCCTCTTGATATGTTTCAGCAACTCTTCTCCTGGTCGTCTTACAGCAGCTCTTCTGATATTTTCCTGCATTAAAAAATGTTTAGTTTATTTTTCCTAACATATTTACAGAATCCACCTTCACTGCTGTCTCCATATTTGAAATGTATTTCAAAAATTCATTTGACGGCATCAGCAACTTTCCATACAGTGTTTGTTCTGTTGACCCATACTTTTCTGTTACACCTTAAAAGTGTACAATAGATTATTTTATGTAAATCTTTACAAAACAACAAGTACGACAGAAAATAAATATAGTTTACCTTTAAAGTGTGTAAACAGGGTATCTGTATGGAGAGTGTCATTGGCTTGGCTGTATTTAACACATTCTTCACATCTGTGGCGTTCTAAACATTTCTTCATTACATAACCGGATATATAATGTTCCACATTTCTGGATATAACGTCCTTGCTAGCAAATTCTGCATTGGTAATCTAAATTAAAATAAATTAGTCTATATTATTGTTAAAATATGTACATTTAACTACCTTTACAAGATTTTTTGATTTTGTTGAATTTGCAGAATTTGCATTCAATGCTTCCGAAACAGGGACGTTACAAATGTTTGTCATCAGTAGTTGGTCTCCATCTTCTACACAGTTTCCTGCTCCCAAACAATCCAACAGTTCCATACATGACAGTTTCCTAAAAGCATTCATAAACTGTATTGGGGTAGGATTTACAGAATTACCTCCTTGTTGACGAATCTTTCCAAAGAAATTCTCCAGACAGTCTTGATTTAGCCTCCTTGTTTTTAATTCGGTCAGTCCCTCTTCTTGTAGATCTTTCCAGAGATTCATAATTGCCATAATGCTAATCTGAAAACATGTTTGTGTTCTAAATTTGTTAGTAACATCTTTTTTACCTCTCTGTTTATGTTCAAAAATTTTCATATTTTTGAACAATGATAACATTTCTTCCAAAAACTTCTTCTGCGAATCACTTCCTTTGTATGGTTTCTTGAATTGGTTGCTTGTCTTCGCGGAACTTGAATTGAGGATATCAAATAGACGATCCATTTTTTCTATAAATGTCACGGTTCCCGCAGCTAAGCCACTCATCATTCCATTTGCAACGTAGGTTGACATTGCTGAAATAAATTGTATTCATAAAACTTTCTTCCAGAAATTATTTAAAATTTCTACCTGATGCAACTGTTGCACTAAATACTTGAGTGGCGTACTTTACTCTCATTTTTTGAAATGTATTCGGATATATGTGGGCATCTGTCAATTTCGGTACCAGCTTTAAATCCTTATGTTTTTCCATCTTGTATAGTTCTTCTATATACTTCCAATTTGCTGACTGTCCTTCAAATTCAATTTCATTTTTCATTAAAATATTCCGAATACATTTCATCTCGTGTGGTACATCAAATATGTAGAAAATTTTCTTGCCTTCAACCTGAAATGTAGGATTTTTTGTAGTTACCCCAATTAACCTTGAAAGTTTGTAAAAATTGTTTCCCATATCTGATACCACAGCTCGAACGTTCAATCCAATATCCATGCATCTCCTAATACAGTCCAATACCAAGGGTTTTAGTTCAGTCGCGACACATCCTCCATTTACAAATACATATCCCAAGGGCTGCTTCCAGTTGTCGCTAATTCCTCTGGCCATTAAAACTAATGCACTATTTGCTGCCAACATCTTCTTGCCCATTCCTAAATCATGCAATCCTATAATTTCATCCTTGTTACTGTCATACTGCAATCCAGCCTTCAGTGACATCTCATCCATTGTGATTATGCAGTTTCTGTCTATTTTTGGGTTGGTTTGTAATTTCAATTTTAAAGCCCTAAAAACAAACTCATTTAAACCTGGTTGTTTTTGAATATTTTGGGTAAACTTTTGTAAACATCTAACAGAAGGAAAACAATAATCTTTAATTAATTTCCTGTACGCTTTTGGACCCATATAGTACAACGATAAAGCGTACTGTTTAAATTCCTGTGTATAACGTCTTCCATGCTTTTTTCTATCTTTTAGTTGTACTATCATTTTGACCATATCTGCTATTTTTCCGGGCAAATATTGGTCACATCCTAAAATAAAACTCTCCTTCGAACAACTACTTCTTGCTTCAGTTTCCTTCTGCTTCAGTAGCTTGTTCTGCTCCTAAATAAAACACATAAAAATGTTAATATATGAAACTGTCGCCTTAGTTTGTAGCGCGATTTCTATTAAACCCTGGTTATCTATTATTTCTTTGAAAAAAAAAGTTATTTAAACATTTTTCATATAAACACCAAAAATCCCTTACACCAGAAATTATGTGACTATGATACAACCACCACAGTTATAAAAATATTACACTCCCTACCTCCACTCTTCTTTTTAATTTCAGCTTCCTTGGGGACATTGCTGTAAGATCCAAAGTTGTTTGAGTACTCGAAATCGACATGTCTCGTCTGGTACCTGTGTCGACAGTTTGGGTATGAACTTCCATTTTCTCCAAAATATCCGTTTGAACTGCAGTGGAGTTTGTTACCTACAAATTGATATTTTTTGTTACTTTAAGAAATACAATAAAAAATCGTGAAATACCTGAAACAAATTCAATGTTGGCACCGCTTGTTTAGATAAGACTCGTCCCTGAATAACACCAACTTCAAAGTGCTTGCTGCAAACTCTGTATGATGTAAATAATTGATCTCGTTTCTTTTGTAAAATAATACTATTACCACAAGCTTCTATCCATTTTTGTAGTATTTCCACTTGATCGGGTTTTGGGAACTTAAAAAATCTAATTTCGTTATTCCTAGTACCGTTGTAGACACTGCTACAACCGTTTACGGAACACTTGTATTTAATGGGTGCAGCCATAGCAAAATAAAGGCAAAACTAACTTTTAACAGCAACAGAAAAAATCTAATACTACTACTACTACTACTATAACTATAAATTAAAACTACTACTACTACTTATTAGAACACAACTTATTGAAGCAAAATCTCTAGTACCACTGTTGTTCTTAAAAGAATAACAGTAGATTAATTTAAAAAGTAATATTATATATCGTATAACCACCAACGTAGATGGATTAAATACGATCAAAAAAGTTTAAAACACATGCACTTATAACAATTTCACATGCACAAAACACAACTAAAAGTAATACTAATAATAGTATATTACGTATCAAGAGTGGTAAGTAGGATATTACGTACGAGTGGAAAAGTTACGCACGAAGCCGCGTAGCGGCGAGTGCGTAATTACACGAGTACGTAATACCTCTTACCACTCGAGTTACGTACTATGCTTTTTCTACGACTCAATATTTTAATTTTAATTCTAAATATTTGACATCTCTTAAAAAATATATTACGAAATTTGGCGTTTAAAATAACATTTATCAAAGTAGTGACATTAAGTAACATCCTAGATTAAATAATAATTTAAAATGTAATATATATTGCCTAAATCTGTTTTATTTTTATTTTATTTTTTAATAAAAACTATTATATATTTATGTTTTAAAATTGACAAAAAGTATGTAAATAGACCAAATAAAGTAGTACGTACATAAAAATTTTTATTGCAATTTAATTAAACAAAAAATTTAAGTTTTCTTAACTAAACGCACATGTATGTTATGAGATCTCATTACGTGCATGTTATTGTTAAATGTCACTTACAAGGAATGTCTACAGTACGATTTTTGACGTTTACAGTCATGGGCGTAGAAAAAATATTATAACAAATATTTGCAAAATAATAAAAAACGCTTTAAAATCGCCAAAGATGCACATCAAAGTCACAGCAAATTTCAGCCAATTCTAGCATTAAATAAGCGGGACAGATCATTTGTAAGCGGGAATAAGGGTGCGTTCGATTGATTTTCGGACTATTGTTAGCCAATCAATTGTATCTATTACAGTTCGCTTGACAATTATCATTTATTCAAACTAATTCAGAACATAGTGCACGAACAACGTTATAGTAAATTCGTAGTAAAATCTGTCATTTAGCATTTGAATCTTGACCAATCAGACCATCGCCTACGTTCAAGGTCAACGAGCCCAAATCACCACTTTCGTATCTGTTTACCTATAATCTGTGTTTAACATCATGAAATTAGTTGCATGACATTTGTTTCAGTTTCACTAAAAATATGCGCATGGCACGAAACTACTCCAGTGTCACAAAAGTAATGCATGCATTGTAAAACTGAACGTTTACACGTGAAATTACTGGTGAAATTAGTTTTCTCAAATTTCAAGCCACTAGTTTCGTAATGTAAATCCCGCTTAATATAAAAATGGCGTCTGCCACTATTAGGTATCTGTCACTTTCCGGTCTAGAGCTTAAAATTGTTAACTTTTTGATTACTAATTTTAATTTAAAATTAATAACTTAAGAAGGTACCTATTACGGCATATTAAAATAAAGCTTAGAATACTGAATATTTTATTTGACTATGTAATATTTTAAGAAATGAAAATACAATGATTTAATAAAAAAAAACTAAAAAATGAAACTATTGAATTTGTCACCTTAATTTGACTGTCAATGTAGACAACACTTTATATACATATATAATAATAAATGTTTTTTTGTACAACTGTCATTAAAAGTGACACTTTTAATGATAGCAAGCAATGTTAAAAACGATTGTTTACATAGCAGCGTGTTAAAAATACTTTTAACACGTTGCCATGTAAACAAGTTTACTTTTAACACGGTTTAGTTTACTTTTAACACGGTTTGGTTTATTGTCATTGCAAATTCGCTCGTTTCATTATCAAAATAGGGAAGTTGTACAAAAAACATTGTATGGTATTTGTGTTAAAAGTGATTTTATTTTGTTCGTGAAATTGTTCAATTCGCTCCGCTCATTTCACAAACGTTTTCACTCACAAAATAAAACCTCACTTTTAACACTCATATCATAAATAACTATTTTTTGAAATTTCATGTGATTGCGATTTCTTTAAATATCAGATAGTCTAATCAAATAAAATATTCAGTAGTCTAAATTTTATTTTAATAGTAGCTGACCCGGCGGAGTTCGTATCGCATAAAACTGATGTCTTTTTTGTTTTTTTCAAATTTTTACGATTTTATTTTGTTTCCAATTATTGTTTTTTGATTTTATTGTTTTTATCATATTTTTTGGTAAGTTATCAGGTGTATACTATTTTTTAATTATATTTTGTAATTTATCGATTAAATATATTAGAAAGCAACTGCGACACCTTTCGACCCTTACGTCATATTATTTAAGTAAGAATTGCTCGTTTAAATATACGAGTATTTGATATTAACTGCACCTTACGGTGGCGCCATAGTACTTTATTAAGTCTTAATTAATAGTTTAAAATGGTTTAAATATATAAGATATTAACAACGCCACCTTACAGTGGCCTACTCAGGGTTGGAACTTCATTACTGAACCGCTAGATGGCGTTGAAGTTTTTGAGATTTTTTGACAAACAATTTTTTTAGTTTTCATAAAACATATTTTTTTTAATAAAAAGTATCCTATGTTACTTCTAATACCTCCAAGAATATGTGTACAAAGTTTCATGATGATCGGTTGAGTAGTTTTCGTGTGAAAGCGTAACAAACAAACTTACATTCACATTTATAATATTAGTAGGATAATTTTACCTTTTTGATTTACTTTTTTTTGAATTAAAATTTTTAAGCAAAAAATTACTGAAATAAACTTCTGAGGAGTTGTCTGAAAATTTCACTAGAGAAATAATATTTACCATGTGACACTATACACTGCATTGAAAAAAATAAACGAAATAATCGTTGTGTGTGACAAAGGAATATTTTGACCGTTAAATTTTTTAAGGGTTGTATGCAAAAAAAAACTTAAAGCGAATATGTTAGCTTATGGATTTTATAGTTGTTCTTAAAGACGGGTTTTCCGTGATCAGATAATGTTAGGCTGAGATTTCGCCTGTGACAGCGAATCCCGGAACTTATCTTAACACAGTTTACAAACTGTTCTATTGCTTTAGGAACTAAATATTGAAAATAATCTAATAGCTTTTAATTATTTTTATTTTCTTTGGCTTAAAAATATTACTTACAAAATTTTTATATCACATTTTCGAAATTGTTAAATACGATCCTAACTACTCAAAGCTAAAAAAAATTAATTAATATTAACAGTTTAGAACAAAGAAAAAACTTAAAACTTTGATTTGGTAAAAAATATTTTACAACAGATACAGGTGTTTGAGTATGACAGTACATTAGTACAAACTTATGCTGTATAATGTATCTGGATATTTATTAGAAAGTAATTATACCTACTACAGATTACAATAACTATGGTATGGGTTGCTAGTGGAATTTGAGTACGACGATTCCATAAGCCAAGAATAGCAATCCGTACCCCGTATAATAGGTAACAAATTATATAGAAAAAAAAACACGAGATAACTTGTGCCGAATTTTTACGTGCGCTTTCCAGGCTTCGTTAGTTTTTGGTCGTTTTCTTCATCATACCTTTGGTAGGACAACCAAGACAGGAGAACCACGTTTTTTGAAAATTTTGAAATATTGAAAATTTTAGAAAGTACACAAATAAGAATATATTAAATGACATTAAGGAGAAATTAAAAAAATGTCGCACCTAGCGAGACTTGAACTCGCAACCTTCAGCTCTACGCGCTGACGCTCTAACAACTAAGCAGAACCACGTGTTTAGACTGTCTAGTATCACTGTTGAGTTATCGTGCCATACAGCTGTGCGTCTTTTGTGTATTTTATTGGTGAATTCGTTGTATCTTCCTCTTTTTTTATGCAATATGTCCAGAAAACGAAACTTTAGAGAAACACGAAAATTATGTGAACATGAATAAGTCTTAATGAAAAGAGTTCCTGAAGGATAATTCAGATAACGACACAGACTATGAATTATTTAATGATCAGGGTACAACAAGTAGTAAAGCTAGCGATCAGAAATGTTTATGACAAATAGAATTGGACTAACCTACTCTAGAGCCAAACGCTGAATTATTCAACGAAGTAGATTGGTATGATGTTGAGAATGACTCACCAACTTTTAATTTTTTTGGCACCAAATATTGGGATAAATCATCAAGGTCAACTAACTATGGACTATCTGGTTCACTTGTTTTCTTCTAATAAATTTTTGAACAAATTGGTTCAACAAAAAAAATTACATCCCGCCTAAGAAATTCAAAAACATCCACTTACAAGGTCACCTCGACTGACTAGATGGGTTGAAACTGACAAAAATAAACAGCAAGTTTTTATTACCCTCTGTACATATGAACCCATGCACTTTACCATCAATCATACATTACTGGTCTCAAAATATTATTTATAAAATGCTATTTTGGGGATAAGTAATGAGTAGAAACAGATTTCAGGTAGGTACTTTTACTTTTTTTGCATTTTGCTGACAACTCGGAACAAACATAATAAGGCCAGTCCCAAGTAATTTTAAAAAATAATGAAAGAACATTATATTCCGGATATATTCTAATGACTTGATGAATTAATTAATGATCTTCTGGCGCGGTAGAATATTTTTTCGTTTATATATAAAAAACACAAAACAAAAGTACGGCATGAAGCTATACGAACTGTGTTAATCCAATGAAATGGTTCTGAAAATAAGAATATATTGCGGCAAATCTCAAATCTTAACCCAACGACGCCGCCACCTGATTGTTGGATTTAATTTAAATATTGGAAATCCAAAGAAAAAACGTGAAACTTTTTATAAAATGCAATATTCTTTCATTTCACTAAACGTCACTAAAAGTAATTGTAATTATGGTACTTTTACTAGAGTCCAAACTACAGCTGCTCGTAGTAGTATCACTATTTTAAAATCCATTGTAAAAAGGTTTAGTTACCACAAGTACCTGAAGTTTTGACCGATATATTAGTTTGTCTGATATGTATTTTGTTTAGATTAATTTAAAACACATCGTAAACTAAAAAAATGAAGAAGACCCCAAAGACATCATTCTACGAAAAAATTTATTAATTTAAAATATGAACCAGATGCTTTTTATTTCGGGTATGTGCATTGTAACATCACATTAATTTTAACAATATGTATAAAATAAGTTTAAAAATAAGACAAACAAAAAAAAAACAGGGAGGAATCGAAATAATGTCACAACCGGCAAGACTCAACTCGATTATAAGTAGTCGGTAGTGCCTTTTAGCATTTCAGCCACAGATGCAATATGAATTACTTGGCGTTTCTGATCATATCTTGTTTCAACTCATGTCGAATATGACACTTACTCAATACCTTCTTAAGCACATAAATATAGAAAATATTTGTCAAATCGACAATTGAAACATTAAATCCCATGAAAGATAATAGTGAACTAATATGTATAATAGTTTTTAAATATGGGTCAGTTTACAAAAACAAATTTTAAAATTAAAAGTATTTATTCCAGTAATAGGTAAAATGCTATATTTCCATGTACCTATTGTATATATTATCTTCTTTATCCGTTAAATGTAAATAATTTTTATTTTCTTATGAAAAAACAAATGGTTTTCAAGATTGACCCGGAATGAGTCGTAAAATATACTAAAAAGTTTGTTCCGGTACCGACCCGGAATACAACGTAAAACATATAAAAATTTCAGGACCAGACCCGGTAAACACCAAAAGTCGTCGAAGTTACCATTACATGAAAAAAAATGTCCCGAAACATGTCAATTCACATATATATATATATATATATATATATATATATATATATATATATATATATATAATGTACCACTGATCTCATCGTCTTCGTGTTTCAAATTTGTAATAAGTTTTTGAACGTGTATTAATCGGTATTTGCTTTTGATTTTTATTGCATGATCTATACAATGTGCCCATTCGTTTTTAGACACAGTTCTGATTTGCTATTTATGCACACAAATAGTTCCAATACCAAAGTTGATGTGGTTTCGTCGAATTGTTCCCTTTAAAATACCACATAGCATCTCGATCAGATTAAATTCACATACAGGGTTAAGCTAAGAATGTCATGTCCGTGGTTTCGATCTCCATTATCAATTTTGTATTTTTTGTAATCCGTTGTTAGAAAAATATCCAAAAGTTATTTTTGTGAGTTTTGTGTTTTGTAATATAAGTCGTTCTTATACATAAAAGATAGGATTTTTAATATGTTGCTGAATGAAACCTTTTCAGACTACAATCAGTCATAACTGGCGTTATCTAATATATACAATAACACTCTCACCGGACCGGGTAAGTTTTTCAGTGGTGTTACGGTGAACCACTGAAAAACACATCATCGGAGATATCGTCATGGTAGTTTACTTTAGATTCGTGTATGTGTTTTGATGCCAAAAAGATACTATTGCTGCCCAACGATCTTAAGAAATAATTATAGTGTCAAATACTTATTCTAGAAATCTTTATTTGTCAAATGTTTTATAACTAAATTCAATAACAATTAAAAAATTTCTAGTGTTGTTGCAACAAAATTTTAGCTCAGTTATTTCGGTAGGTTTTAATTAAATATATATACAAAACCAAACTTGTAATGCAATTTTTAATTTTTTATCTTGGACCAATCAGAAGATATTAAATTAAAACCGTATTTTACCACCCCTCTTTAAAGGGTTATAACTCTGACAGGAGTCTCTAAAAAAATTTTTTTTATAGGAAAGACCCTACTTATTTGTCATCAAGGAATACGTATACGAAGTTTCCGTAGTTAATTCTGGGACACCCTGTATATGCCGTGAACTCCAAAACTCTGTTTCTACCTATTCTAGAGATCATTTTGAGGATTAATCTCAATAAGAGTTTATTTTGTAGATTGTGTGCGCCCATAGGTTTACATAACCTCTTAAAGTACAAATACATAATATTAATAAATAAATAAATAAATAAATAAATAAATAAATAAATAAATAAATAAATAAATAAATAAATAAATAAATAAATAAATAAATAAATAAATAAATAAATAAATAAATAAATAAATAAATAAATAAATAAATAAATAAATAAATAAATAAATAAATAAATAAATAAATAAATAAATAAATAAATAAATAAATAAATAAATAAATAAATAAATAAATAAATAAATAAATAAATAAATAAATAAATAAATAAATAAATAAATAAATAAATAAATAAATAAATAAATAAATAAATAAATTTAAAGATAATATATTATAAAATTTGTACCGACGTTAGAGCAATATTCTAGAAAATTACTAAAAATACCTTTCCAGATTATTTGTGCAGTGACATAATTTATATTTTCTTCTTAGCACCGGTTTATCACGACGATATTTCAAAAACGTGAGAAGAAAATCAGTTTAAATAAGAAAAATGCGAACGGCAGCAAATTAGCATAATGTTTTACCCGCGTTAGAATCACAAGCGTGAAAAAGCGCTTTGAGTCAATGGAGATGGAGTTGCAAAATAACTAAAATGATGTTGAATTATTCCGTTCTCGAATCCTGAAGCACTTTATTAATAACTAGAATTTATTTTTTGACATACTAATCTGATCTTAATTTAATGCAGTATAACTAATTTTAACAGAAAACCGAAATAGGAAAAGTCAACTAAAAATTAAAATTTAAGTATAAACGACAAATATCAAGAACTTTGTGAAAATTTCAAATATAAATAAAAGTCTCAAACCGTAAGTTGAATTAAGGTACAGGTATAGTTTAACTAATATTAATGTAACAAGACAACCACGCCTCCTAACTCCAACAAAGGAACCGACTTTCAAATCTAGGTTGTCAGATATATTTCCAAAAATTTCCACTAAAGTACCATTTTTGGAGTGAAGATGGAGCCACTTGCGACTGATTATCAGTTTCGCAATTTGAAATCTATAAATATCGTTCAATTTATAGCAGGGATGTCTCTTCATTAGTGACTGAAGAGACATAGCCTATACTACACTGATCGGCTCAAATGAGAGCGAAACACGTGTCTGTAGTTTGGTTTTGCCCTGATATGAGTTGAATGATATTTATAGGTATCTATTTATATCGCAGCATTCAGGTGTCTTTTAAAGTGTTAGAAATTCTAACCGACAGCATTCCAGTTCAAAACTGGAATTATTATTGGAACGAAGTTCCCTTTCGGGCGTTACGACCAGTTACGACTGAGGCTAGGAGCTAGCCAAAAAAATTTATACCCAAATTTGTCACGACACGACACGACACACGCATGTTGTCTCTCTCTCTCTCTCATAGATAGATATACCTATCTTTATTTAAATAGGAAACCCTAATATACATAAATAAATACTAATAAAAGTACAATTAAAAAAACACTAATTTAAATTAAAAGAAAATACTGTAGAAAAAAAAATAAGTACCTTTAATAGTGTTATAATATATTTCATCCTGTTTTTATTAATTAATAAATTCATAAACATTTTAACAATAGTTCTTAACTTGACTAGTTAGGTACCTACGTCAAATTACCTTAACTGTCAGTTACTGTCAAATATTTTAATTTTAAAATTTTGTATTAAATTGTTAATTCCTGTTTTAAATTAAATTAAAATAAAAAGTAAACCTCTGGTATTGTATGAATGGAACCTTTTGTTAAAAGAAACGAACTGTTGAAAATATTCAAGTGATAATTAATGGATTTACTTTTTTCTATTTTGCTTTGATAGTGTAGTGTCGTGACTTTGTTAAGTTTATACAGGTTTTTTGGAGATAATAAATAATAAAATAATACAAAATAATAACAATAATAAATCCTGACAGTGTTTCTGTTCTGCAAAAGTTCCGGACATTGCTGATGGATTTAGGTAAGAAAAGATTTAATACAGACAATAATAAATGCTTATGTATGTAAAAACACTCTGTTGTGTTTACAAATTACATTTCCTTCACTAATTAATCGAAAGGAACTTCGTTCCATCCGGGTGTCCCTTGACACCTCTCACTTTTTTTTGACAGTATGGCACTAGATACGTTATGTAATATATATATATATATATATATATATATATATATATATATATATATATATATATATATATATATATATATATATATATATATATATATATACACATATATATATATATATATATATAGATATATATTTATAACATATATAATTTGCTATATAATTAATTATAAGTATATATGCTATAATTAAAATTTTACTATTAAATTTAAATCTTCATTAAAAACTCTTAATCAAGGTAAATGAAATTTATATATGATTTCAAATATTATTTTAATATTGCCCGCAATACGCCTCTCTCAGGGTAGAGTTCAAAACTTTAGAAAATTAATATTATTGAATTTTAATTTAAACTTTCTTCTAAATATAATTTTTTATTTTAATTTAATTTAAAATCCTTTTTTGGAACGCCTATGGTAACACTTGACGTGCTAATTATTGATTTTTACTTTGAAATTATAACCTTAAAATTTAGTGTTAGTGAAATTGTGTAAAGTTCTTTTATATCAAATACTTGAATGGAAATGAGAAATTCTGGATATTTAAAAGTACAGTGATTTTCAAAATTGTCTTAAAATTAAAATGAAAATGAGTTTAGTTTATACAACAACAGAAATAAGACACAGTTTATTAAATAAGGTGATAAAATACCGTTTTAATGCTGCTCACTCTATGTACCATTCTTCTAACATCTATGAACTGCTACAAACCATTTAAATGTGGATCTTTCTTCAATCTTGGGACAAATCTGCTGATTTCACAAACTGGTAAGTAATTACATAAATACTTTTCTTCTTAACTTATGGATTTCTCTTCTCTACTTGTTAATTTCTCTACTCTGTAGCGATTTAATCTTCTTGAAACGATTCCTCTACGTATCAACTTTTCAAACTATTAAAAATGCTTTTTATACTCTTCCTTTAGCTAATAAACACGTAGGACTGCTTCTTCTCAACTTCTGTTACTATAATATCTCTTCCAAATCTCTTTATCATGAAAAAACTGAATTTTTACTACAGAACATTTATTAACATCCGTCCCCTTACAAGGCTTCAAGGAAAGAGAGCGAATCTCCAACAAACAAATTAACAATTGAATTCCTTAACAACCCAACAATCTTATACAATTTTTTTTTAACAAACAAACTTGATTACATTCCAACAAAATAAATTATACCTACTAGATTTCTTATTCTAATTCTAACAATTCCCACTATGATCATACATACTAGATTTCTTACTAAAATTTCACAATTTCTACTATGATCTAATACAAATTTATTTTTCAGAATTTCTCATTTTTTTATTAATTTTACAAATAACAAATGTGAATATTATAGATATGAAAATTCATATGCAGTCTTTTAAAGGTAAGTATTTGATACTTTATTTAACTAATTAAATTATTTTAAACCAAATGTATCTTTAATGTTTAATTTTTATTTATTTTTTATATTTTTTTAGGAATGAAGATAATAATTTTTAATATGCTGAAAAATGAAATATAAATTATGCAAATACCTACCAATGCATTGTACTCTTCCGAGGTCTCAAGAGTATACTTTTTAATCATTGTTATAGGTATTTAATTTAACCCATTATATATCATAAAATCATATATCATCTCAATATATATATATACATCAATGAAACAGGACATTATCCTAATTTTAATTTCACACAAATTTTAGCTTCAGAGAGGAATTATCACAAACGAATTTTTTTAGAAATGATACATATTAATAACGAACCAAATGCTGTGAACAAAAGAACAGACATTCAAAATCTTAATGTTATTTACTGAAATTTATTAAGTTTAGAAAACAGTTTAATTTCTAGAAACATAAATAATAGTACTTTATCTTCTATTTGAATTTGATTAAATAAAACAAAAGTCCATCATCGAATATACATCTTACCTTCAACTATAAACTAATAAATTTAGCATTTCACTATCCATCAGTTATATATTTTTTACTGTCAATTAATTAATGAAATGTTAAAATAATAATTTGTCTATTTTATAAAAAATTTTAAACTAATATTTGAAAATCTAACTGTTTCATCAAGATTTTAAGATTTTTCTAGTAGAACTGTTGTGAACCATGTTTTACAAAAGGATTACAACCTCACTTACTGTAAGTCATTTTATTACTTATATAAGCCTTTTATTGTATTTTATTATAATTTTTGTCGTTTCACTTTATAGTTGTGACTGAGGAAGGAATAAAAGTTTTTCCGAAAGCTTTCACTAAAAGTATAAAGAGTTTTCTTTAAACTAGCCCCTAGGCTGTATACCCGTTAAACCAAATACTGTTTTATTTAACTAGTCAGCCGTTATTATCCTTCTATTATATTATATATAAGTGAAGTTTATCGTTCAAGGAAAACTATTTTTAAAAAGCAAAAATTTTATTAACAGGGACCTTTAGCTAACAAAAGTAACTTAAAAGTGATATAAAATAAAAAATGAAAAGAATATATAATGTCGGTGTTGTTGCTGACGGTGCACTTCTAATTAATGATTGGCCAGCAGTTCTCGTGACTTAACTCCTCCAGGGCTGATTGAAAACTATGGGGTAACATAGTTTGAAAGGTATGGTAAGGCTGTTAGTTTTTCCTCTTCTTTGTTAATGGATTCTCTGGATTTTTCTTTATTTGAATTCTTCTTCTTCTTATATATATGCCACATGCTATAAACTGATATAATTATTGCTGCAACATATAGAAAAATAGTATAAAAGCTGACATGCCCAAAATGGATTGGAACTGTGGAAAAGTTTTCTAATTTGGTTTCTTCTAGGTTTAGGACACTTTGTATATGGTTTAGTTCATCTAATTTTATAGAGTCCATTTTCACTTGTTTAAAATTCAAATTAATGTTCGGTTTATTCACTAAAAGTTTTAAATTGGGTAATTCTGTTTTCACGAAATTTTGTGTCTTTGATTCAAATGTTTTTAATAAATAATTGTCTATTGAAACTTCACACGCACTATTTAGTTCAATTAGGTAACTACCATTTAGGGGAATATTGTCCGATGTTTTACCACATTTTTGAACACTTATAACGTTATGAGGTGTTATTACGATCCATTTATTGTTTTCTAATTTTTGAATTTTGATGTCGTTCAATTGTGCCGGAACTGGTTGACATTGATTTGTAAATTTTGAATATTGTAGGAGGTGTACTTCGCAAGGGGCGTTCGGAGTAACTTCAATTTTTTTGACGTCTTGACATAAATATTCTTCTTCCAATAGTTTTTTACACTGAACATTGGAAAGTGCGTAATGGTGCTTAGTGAAGAGCAGGAATTTGGATTTCGGAATAATAATTTTAAAATGAGTTTGATATCTTGTTGGAAAGGAATAGAGGTGATAGTAATTATAATCATTGATTTCTACAATAGGTAATTCGAGTATAAAAATTATCTTGTTTAGCTTACTATAACTTTTAATTTTTATTATTTTTTCAAATAAGAGAATGTTTTGAAACGATGGTTCAAATGGAAATTTATTATTTTTAAGATATTTACTAACATTTTGAATCTCAGAAAATAGTTCGTTTGGATCGACTATTGAATTGTGAAATGTATTTAATTTTGCAAAACTAATAGCGACTTCGATTTTTTCTAATAAATCGTAAATAATTTGAAAACTAATGTAAAATTGTGATACAAGTCTTTCTAAAGCAAAATAGTGAAATGTCTCTGTTTGTTCTATTTTGATTGCTTGAATCTTGTCGGGATTTGGTTTTACACCATGAGGGGTGATTACATGACCTAAATACATAACTGTTTTTTGTAGGAATTCTGATTTGTCTAATTGTACTTTAAGGTTGCTTGTTCTAAGTCTTTCAAATATTGTTTTTAGTTTCTCTAAATGTTCTTGTAATGAAGTGCTATAAATTAATATGTCGTCAAGGTATACTATGCAAGTTTCGTCTGTTAGTCCTCGTAAAACATTATCAATGACCCTTTGAAAGGTCGAAGGAGCATTTTTAAGTCCAAAAGGCATTCTTTTAAAATGAAAATGTCCTTGTGGAGTGCTAAAAGCAGTTTTTTCAACATCTTCTGGGTCCACTTCAATTTGATGGAAACCACTAGCAAGGTTGAGAGTCGAAAAATAATTAGCTCTTCCTAACCTGTCAAGAATTTCTGTAATGTTAGGTAATGGATATTTGTCGTCTACTGTACGTTCATTTAATTTTCTATAATCTATGACTAAACGCCATTTTCTTTTTCCTGTCGCGTCGAGTTTTTTCGGTACAATCCAAATAGGAGAAGAAAATGGGGAATTAGAATCTTCGATAATACCTTCGTTTAGCATTTTTGTTACTTGTCTTTTTACTTCGTCGCGATGTATTTCTGGGAAACGATAAGATTTTGTGTATATAGCAGAGTTGTCAGTTAATTTTATTTTGTGTTTAATTTTATTAGTAAAACTTAAAGGAAAACCTTCACAATAGAAGATATCTCTATATTGAAAACAAAGTTTTTTAAGTGATTCTACTTCTTCTTTATTGCAGTGATTTAACCTAATATTTTTCAAATTTTCTTTTAACATTTTATCATTGTTTATGGAAATTTCTTCATCTGTTTCCATTTTTCTTATAAAATTTACTTGTAATAAATCTATTGGTTCTACATCTAAAGGTTCTGAGATATTTAGTCTTACAGGATTTTCACTTATATTAGTAATGGAGGTTATAGCAAAATTATTAGATATTTTGACTAAGGCTTTAGGTGTTTCGATTCCGTTACCGAAATCCTGATAATCCAATATACCCAGTCCTTCACTTAATTTTACTGGTAATTTAACTATTTGTTTGGTTCTACCGGGAATAATTAATGAATAATCTAAAATAGGTGATTGAATGATTTTATTAGTTTCATTGGGTTCAAAAACTATTGGTATGGTCGTTTGAGGAGTTTTCAGTTGTCGTCTGTTAACGTTAATTGTAGCGTTTAATTGATCTAACAAGTCTATGCCTATTAATCCGTCAAAATTTTCACTAAATTTAAAAACATATAATTTATGAAATTGATTTACTTTAAAAATATCAAAAACTGGAATATTGACTATTTCGTTGTGTGAAGAAATACCATGTGCTGTTTGGATATTAAATTTTGTTTTAAAAATAAAATTTCGGTAATATTTATTAGCTAATTCGGGATTTATTAGACTTTTTTTGCTACCTGTGTCTAATAAAAATCGAGCGTTAATTTGTGGGACGACAATGAAAGGTAAATTTGCTTTAATAGCATTTACGGGTATCATCTCGGGTTCTGAGATGTTGGGGTCAAAGTAAAATTTACATTGTCATTCTTTTCACACGGATTATGATTAGAATCATCATGTTCACATAAGTTTATGTGGTTTTCTGATAAATTGTTATCATAGGTATCGTATTGAATTTCTTGTGGATACTGAGAATATGAATCTTGTACATATGGTTCGTTATCGTGGGAATTATTATATTGTTCGAAAGGATTTAAAAACTGAATTTGATCATTAATTTGTTGATTGAAAAGTTGTGTAGAGGTAAAATTCGATTTTTGTTTAGATCCTATACGAGTATTACCAGATGATGTATCCATGGGTTCTGGTTTGAATTGATTTCGAATTGTCGATTGATTGGAGGTTTGATTAAAGGTTTTAGGCTGAAATACAGAATTCTGATTCTGAAAATAGTTTTGACGTGGTTGAAAATTATTTGGGCGTGGTTGAAAATTATTTGGACGGGGTTGAAAATTATTATTGGGATAAAAGTTGTTATTTGGATTGAAATTGTTATTAAAATGTTGGGGTTGGAATTCGTGATGTTGTTGATAAGATGGTGGTCTATGTGGTATATCGTACCGTTGTATTTGTGGAGGTTGAAAAGAATTTTGTTGGAAATTTTGGCGATTTTGATGTGGGTTATTTCGTGGAATATTATTTTTTGTAGGGATAAATCTTGTAGCTGGTCTGAAAGAAGTTTGTGAATTTAAATTGTTTCCGCGTTGGGTAGAATATAAAAAGTTTTCTTCTTCTATTACTAGGCCCATTGCCTTTTCTAGGCTATCAGGGTTTCTTAATCTAATATTTTTTTGAATTGACATGGGTAAACCCCTAATAAAAGTTTTTAAGCTTAAATCATCGTAACTACGTAATCTAATTGTTTTCTCCAGAGCTGGAATATCTAAAGTATTTAATTTTGAATTAACTAAGCTTCGTGCATCTTGACAACGCATTCCAAAATTAAACGGAGCTTCGTTTTTGAAAGGTCTCAATGTTATAAGGTCTTGAATTAGACAGTCAAGATCTCTCTGATCTCCAAAACTAAGGTTAAGAGCATTTTTTACTGGTGGCCAAGTATTAAGTTCTATTCTAGTACCTATTAACATTTGAGCTCTTCCTGTTAGTTTGCCTAAATATAGCTCTAAGCAAAAAACTATTTAAGGCAGCATCAGTTTGACTTGCAAATTGATTAATCAAACTTTCGCAATTTCCTATAAATATTGTTAGAGTGTGTGGATTACCATCGTATTGTGGAATGGAATCCAAATATAATTTTAATAATTAATAATTAGTTTGAGCCATTTCGCTATCTGTTAAACTATCTAATACTTCGGAAAGACTACTTAAATCTAAACTTGTTTCTGTTTCTGTCATTAACTTTTAAATAAGCAGATAAATTCTGTAAATATTTTTTTTTGCAAATTAAATCGTTCGTTAATAGTAAACTATAACAAAACAATAACACTTCCAATTACTTTTCTACGGTTACAATTATTATAAAAAATAAAAATTAACGGGAAGGGTAAAATTGGAAAGCACTTACGCATGCGCTACGCAATTATAATTATTTTCATATTCCTTGTTGCCTATAGGATCTGACAATTTTCGTTCTTCTCCCAGGTCTTCCTACTTCTAAGGTTCTTAAATCTATGCTGCCTCTAGGTTTGGACGATTTTTGTTCTTCCCCCAGGACTTACTGCTACCTGTTAATTGTTCTCCTTGGACACTTACACAATTTTGTAGTAATGATACTTTACCGATATTCACTCGATCTTGCGTACCGATTAACTACTTAAGATTCGGTTATTCGGTTAATCATTAAAATGAATAAAATTACTCGCGAAATACCGTGTAATTTCCCGAATTATCCTACTGACTGCGCCAGTGAAGTTTATCGTTCAAGGAAAACTATTTTTAAAAAGCAAAAATTTTATTAACAGGGACCTTTAGCTAACAAAAGTAACTTAAAATTGATTTAAAATAAAAAATGAAAAGAATATATAATGTCGGTATTGTTGCTGACGGTGCACTTCTAATTAATGATTGGCCAGCAGTTCTCGTGACTTAACTTATATATAAATGGCGTTTTGGCGACCATTTGAAACGGGTGATCAAGATTCATTATCGTCGCAATTATTAACAGATAACAATTATATTAATGACAGTCTCAAATTAAAACACAAAGATTTACAACTTAAATTAACAAGTTTTAATTTAAAAGAATTAATTTTGTTATTTGACAATTTTCTATTTGATACAAAATATACAACAACCGTTTTTCTTTTGAAATAAAAAACAAAAATTAATAAAAATTTATGAACAGACCCTTTTTATTTAATTCCACGCCAATGTTCGGCATTGTCCCCAAAGGGATCAAAATTCCGACAAACACCAAAGGATATTACATTGACTCTGGAAAGAGTATAACTTGGTATATTATTCCAAATTATACTCATTCATTTAAATTTTGTACAAAATTACTGAATCAATGATATAATTAACAAATTCCAATAAAAATCATTAGTGAATAAGCATTATTTATAAATTTAAATAATTAAAATGTAAAGTTTATGAATTATCATAAACGATTAGGAATAATTTAATTCGTACGAAAAAGTTTTTTAAATTTACAATTTGTTCATAAGTGCCTTGCATCATTGAGTCATCATTGACTTCGCACTTCAAATACAGTTATGTGTGCAACCAAAAAGCACATAAGATATATATAGGTCACCCGATTAACCTGCATTAATCCAAATATACTGTACTTTCTACTACTAGTTAATTGATTGTTTTGAAATATTTATGTCGTTTCTTTTATGGATAGTCTGACTTAACGTGTTAGATATGGTTGGAAGGTTTTAAAATTAAAAAGATTTTATTTTGAAAAAAATCCCGACAAGTGGAAAATGGCATTCATTACAACAATTCATAAATCCGGAAATAAAAACAAAGTTGAGAACCAATTTCCAAGTTAAATATCTTTAGTAAGATATTTGAAAGTATCATCTTTGACTTTATTTATTTTGACGTAAAAAACATACTTAATATCGAACAGCACGGCTTTATGAAGAAACGCTCCACAGATACAAATTTATTTGTATACGTTGAGTACATACTGAAGAATTTAAACAACAGGCATAATGTTGATACCGTGTATACGGATTTTAGCAAGGCTTTCGACAAAATCGATCATTCAATCCTTGTGTCGAAACTTGCGGAACTCGGTATACATGGATGCTTGTTAAGATGGTTTGACTCGTATGTCAGAAACAGATCATAACAAATAACTATAGGTTCCTTCAAATCTAATGTTGTTGTTGCTACGTCAGGGGTACCTCAGGGGTTCCATTTGGGCCCTTTACTTTTCAACCTATTTGTTAACGATATTTCTGCAGCTTTAAATTTTGTAACTTCGTTATGTATGCCGACGATCTAAAAAATATATCATTCAATTTCCAATAATACTGATAGAATTAAACTTCAACAAGACCTTAATAATTTCTATAATTTCTGTAAAAAAATAACTTGTTTTTAAACATAACTAAGTGTAATTACATACAATTTTCTCGTAGTAACCCTGGTTTGAATGCCAATACTTACTCAATCAATAATCACATGCTCTATCCTGTAGATACTATAAAGACCTCGGCTTAATCTTAGACTCTAAACTGATCTTTGACAAACACATCCTTCATATTGCGCGAAAAGCCAATATACATTTAGGCTTTATATATAGAACTTGTTTCGAACTTCGAAATCCTAATACTGTTAGAACATTATAGGTATATGGCACACGTCAATAGCACTTTAATGTTCGGTTCTATAATTTGAAATCCTTGTTACTCTGTGTACATTTCTAAATTGGAATCTATCCAAAATAATTGTATCTTATACTGTAATAAGAAATTTTTTCCAGATAATAATAGACAGCACATTCGTTCAAATTTGAAACTAATTCCCCTAGAACACAGTAGGCAAATTGCGGACGTTATGTTTGTCAATAAAATTGTTAACAATAATATTGATTGTATCAGTATTACAAATTGCCACTAGAAATCATAACACCTTTGATTTTGACCAAGCATGCACTAATTATTTCTCAAATTCTCCAGCACATAGAAGCGCTAAAACCTACAATAAATTGTCAAATATTGTAGAAGTAGATATCTTTTCTCACAATTACGAAATTATTGAAAAATCACTTTTTAGAAAATTAATTATGTTGATTATTATTTCCTGTTTACTAATTAGTTTTATATCGATAAAAATGTAAATATTTTATTATATTGTGGTGGATAATTTTTTGGGCTTATCCTGTTTGTATCCTGAACAAACAAATAAATAAATAAATAAATAAATAAATAAATAAATAAATAAATAAATAAATAAATAAATAAATAAATAAATAAATAAATAAATAAATAAATAAATAAATAAATAAATAAATAAATAAATAAATAAATAAATAAATAAAGAAATAAATAAATAAATAAATAAATAAATAAATAAATAAATAAATAAATAAATAAATAAATATTAAAAATAACATAGATCAATGTTTTTATATTCACTATGCCTTTAGTTGATTTAAAAACCGATCCTGAATTAAAAAAAAATCGGCTCATAGATTTGTTTCCGTAAAAGTGATTATAATAGTATATTACGTATCAAAAATGGTAAATAGGACATTACGTACGAGTGGATAAGTTACGCACGAAGCCGCGTAGCGTTATAGCTTACTTACCCTGCATGGTGACAATGAGTATAAATAACATTTACTGTAAAAGGAGTAGATAAAATTATTTACTTCTTTATTTGGGGATCTTTTTGCCACTAAAACAAACTTTTAAAAAATATAAATCAATATTTTAAAAAAGACCCTTGCTTATTGATCTTGATGGATATGTCAAATTTGTCAAGGGTCGTCTTTTAAAACTGAAAATGCCTAACAAAAATGAAAATATATATTTTTTAAATGTTTCTGAGCTTTCGACAACCACATCGGTTGTCGTTTTTAAAGATAAAAAATAAATAAAAAAGTTTTGCGATTAACTTTATAACGATTTTTTGGTATTTATAAGAAGTTATTTGATTTTTAAGAAAGTAGAAACTGTTGCTCTATTGTAAGACTAGCTGAACCGCCGAACTTCTTATCGTCAATAACACTAGTTTACAAAATTCAACTTTTTGTCTGTTGCCGTGATTTTGATGGTTGATAATGTTGATAATGTTGTTTATGTCAAATTTACCCTCAAAATTTTTCGTAAAGCCCGAGTTACTTTGTTTATGATTTTTATCATTTGTGCTGATTTATTTACCAATAAAGTGCGTGTTTTATTGTGTTATAAATAATATCTAAAGTTTTTGCGACATGAGTAGTTAAGAAGACGTTGCTTAAACAATCCAAATCATTTTTGCTACATATGCGGACAATATATGTTTAAAGACAGTAGAAAAGTTATATCAGAGTTGGTAAAAAATACCTATTTTGAGTACTTTGGGAAGCTCTTGGATAAAAATTATAAGTCTAGGACTCCCAATTGTGTGTGTAAAATATTTAAGATTGTGAAAAAGTGTCAAAAGAGAAGCCTTTAAATTTGGAACACCAACCATTTGGCGAGAACCACAAAATCATCATGAACACTGTTACTTTTGTAGTGTGAATATAAAATATAAAAATCGAGCGAATTGCGGTACCCAAGTACTAGTTGTGTTCAGCGTCCGGTGCCGCATTCACGTGACGTAAAAATATATCTTAACCCTTAATGAAACACCAAGTTCATCATAAAATGATAGTGATTTTAAAGGTATATCAAATAAGAGAAAATAATTTTCTGAATATGAGTTAGATGGTCTTGTAAGAATAATTTATTTAATTTTTTAATTTATTATTTGTGAATAATTTATTTATTTATTTTATTTAAATACAATATACAATGTTTTAATACAATACAATGTTTTTAATACAATGTTTTTAACTTAAGAACTAATACTACATGTATGATACCTAACCCTACAGACAGTAAGGGTTGTCTTGTATCAAATATGTGTGTGTGTTGAGTGTTATGCTTGTGAGTGTGTTAATAGGTATAATTAGGCGTACGCTCACGCGGTTTTGTGTGTGTGTGTGTGTGTGTGTGTGTGTGTGTGTGTGTGTGTGTGTGTGTGTGTGTGTGTGTGTGTGTGTGTGTGTGTGTGTGTGTGTGTGTGTGTGTGTGTGTGTGTGTGTGTGTGTGTGTGTGTGTGTGTGTGTGTGTGTGTGTGTGTGTGTGTGTGTGTGTGTGTGTGTGTGTGTGTGTGTGTGTGTGTGTGTGTGTGTGTGTGTGTGTGTGTGTGTGTGTGTGTGTGTGTGTGTGTGTGTGTGTGTGTGTGTGTGTGTGTGTGTGTGTGTGTGTGTGTGTGTGTGTGTGTGTGTGTGTGTGTGTGTGTGTGTGTGTGTGTGTGTGTGTGTGTGTGTGTGTGTGTGTGTGTGTGTGTGTGTGTGTGTGTGTGTGTGTGTGTGTGTGTGTGTGTGTGTGTGTGTGTGTGTGTGTGTGTGTGTGTGTGTGTGTGTGTGTGTGTGTGTGTGTGTGTGTGTGTGTGTGTGTGTGTGTGTGTGTGTGTGTGTGTGTGTGTGTGTGTGTGTGTGTGTGTGTGTGTGTGTGTCAAGCTTGTAGAAGACCTTCTTTTACAATTAAAAAATATGGGGTGCAATATAAGCATAAAACTCCACTTCCTCCATAGTCATCTGAACAGGTTTACTGAATATTTAGATTAACGAAGAGCAAAGAGAGCGTATTAATCAAGCCTTACGAGTCATGGAAGAGCGTTATCAGGATTTTTGGGATAAGAATATGACTATTGTTGGTCTCTGATATGCCATTTTCCTAAATCTACACATAAAAAAAAGCTTTAGAAAAAGCAAATGATTAATTTAGTTTGTTAATAAATAATTTTCTTATTTAATACATATTTTTTTTGTTTTTACATCATAGCTGAAACTCAAAAAATAGAGCTGAGATACAATTTTCAACAATTTTTCAAGATGCCAACAATTTATTAGTAAACGGTAATTTAATATTTCTCTCATGGGATTTTTGAAATTTTATAAAGTGTACCAACAGAAATATATTAAATGACATTAAGGAGAAATTGAATAAATGTCGCATCAAGCCGGATTTGAACTCACAACCTTTGCTTCTACGCGGCAACGTTCTAACAACTAAGCTATGAATGCTTAGTGATTATTTTGTTTTTTGGTCGTTAAATTAAACAAATGTCACATGCGACACTTACGCACTTTCTCCTTAGTATGACCTAAAATATGCAGAAAAGTTTTAATAAATATTTGTTTTATCTAGATATTATTTGTAGCTATTATATAGTTGTTATTGAACAAGTTTGCGCTATGCCTGTTTACATTAATATTGATTTAACTAATAAGCACTTTAAGTACGAACGAACAAATGATAATGCAAGGGAAGCGCTACGTCTATTATATGTAGACGCTTTTCCTAATCGCCACATGACTTTAGTTCGTGTGTTTGGAAGATTGCACCAAAGATTGCGTGATACAGGTACATTTGGAAAACAGTCCCATTATTTCGGGAGACTAATGTTGGTGTCCACCATTGAGACAGAAGTAGCAATTTTGGTACGAGTAGAGAAAAAACCAGTAGGTAACTAGTTGGCGCAGAATATCAGCGGAGGTAGGAATTGGAGCTTTAATAATACTCCACGAGCAGCGGCTTAACCCGTGTCATGTCCAACAAGTGCATACTTTGAATCCACTTGATCATCAGACACGTTTGGAGTTTTGCCGCTGGTTTTTAAGAAATAAGGCTGATGACCCCAATTTTATTGCAGACATTTGTTTTTACTCATGAGGCAGCTTTACACGAAGTAGAGTTTTTAATTTTCATAATTCGCATATGTGCGCTAACGAAAAACTCCATAGTATGGTGGAATCCAGACATCAAGTACATTTTTCGTTGAACATTAGAATAGGTTTTTTGGCGACTGGTAACTAGGTCCGATTGTACTGCCTAACCGATAAACGGGAGCTGATTACTTAAATTTTTTGAAACAGATTGAGTAATATTTTAAATGATATTCCTTTAATGCAAAGAAATCAAATGTATTTTTTGGAGAAAGTGGATCTATACCATGGCCTGCAAGATCACCTGATTTAAACACCCATATTTTTCCTTTTGGGGCACTTAAAAAATTTCGTATACGCCATTCCTGTAAGTAACCTCGAAGAGCTGCAGCAAAGAATAAAGCAGGGATGTTATCAAATCCTAGCCAATGAAGGTATTTTTAAAGGAGTTCGACAGTCCCAGCGGCGAAGATGTCGTAGCTGCATTGAAGTGGAGGAAGGACATTTTTCTGTTGTTTGTTAAAAAATATCGTTGTTTTTTTGTACACATTAAAAAATTGTTTTGAACTCAATATGGTCCGATCTGCGAAACCGTTAATTTGCTTATTATGGAACATATCATTTCATTTTGTGACATATTTTTTATTATGAGGTTAATGTCATTTAATATCATCTTGTTTGTATACTTTCCAAAATTTCAAAAATTTCAAAAGTCGCTTGAAAGATATCTGAAATAATTATTTAATCCATGGTTCAGATCTCCTAACCAAATTAAAATATAAGACAAGCAAAAAAAAGTGTGGTTTTCGATTTGACAAAATCTCTCTCACTCTCATTAACGTCATGATAGAAGTACCTCAGGTAAAAGAAAGTAAATACGTGTCATATGTGACAAGATTTAAAGTTAACAATCAAAAAGCGAAATAATTACAAAGAATACATAGCTTCAAATCTTATAGCGTTGCCGCCTAGAGGCAAAGTTTGCGGGTTCGAGTCCTGTTGGATGCAGGATTTTCCGGGATTTTTAACGTTGTTTTGAAGAGTTTCAACATAAGTTTTCGCAATTATTCACGTTTTTCAAATTTTTGTTTATAATCTTTGACAATTTTTTCAAATTTTTGTTTATAATCTTTGACAATTTTTTAAGATTTTTAACAACTTTTTAAGGTTTTTATTGTTTTTTAGGATTTCCAACAGTATTTATCAATATTTTTTACATTTTTTAAGTGGGAGTCCGCATAATAATTTTTATAGAGTATTTTTTAAATATTATCAATACAAAGTTTCACTCTAAAATACCATGAAAAAAGTGTTAAATAAAATTATTTCTAATAGTTTGAATTACATTGTTTATAAAAATCGGTACCGACTTTAAGGCCCGGAACCATTCGGCGGAGTTGCTGACACATTTAGAAAGGCAGCCATTGAGAAATGGAGGCTCGAGAAGGCCCAGGAGTGGTGGCAAAAGTCACCGGGCAAGCGAAAAGCCAAAGTCTTCATAAAGGAACACTCGGCGAAGTTTACTGCAGAGCTGCTATCACAAAGGCGAAACAATGTCAGAATGATTGTCAGTCTCTCGACAGGACATTGTAGCCTCAAGAAACACATGAGTCAGTTGAACTTAGCAGATGAAGACATCTGTCGATATTGCCAAGAGGAGGAGGAAACCGCATTTCATGTCCTATGCCAATGCGAAGGCCTTGCAAGGACGCGGTATCTAGTACTGGGAGAGAGGAAACCGGCTGCTCCAAGTTATGCGGAGTGGCCACTGTCAAGGCTATTAAGTCTCATTAAAAGGGCAGGGCTGGACAAGGTTCTCTAATCCGATTCTTAAGATAATGGGTGGTCACAATAGATCTGCAAAGGTCGCAGTGATACAGGCTAACACCCAACCCAATAAGCATCTAAACATCATCATCATCATCTAAAGATTTTTCCATACACACTTTCAACATCTATTTCACCCCTTTAGGATTAAAATTTTTTAAAAGCCCATCTAAGTGGATGTTCTTTTTATGAAAATAAACGCTTGTCCACATTTCACCCTTCTACCACCAGCGGTTACGGCTGTACGTGCGTCTTTAACTTGATCAGTAAGATTTTCACTTTTTAATAAATATATAGAATACTGTAATATAATTTCCAAATAAGAATAAAATTATATGTAAATAAAAACACAATTGTTTTCACGATATCCACGATTTAAATCGTGGATATCGTGAAAACAATTGTGTTTTTATTTACATATAGTTATGGATATCCATCAAGTAACAGCCAATTCAATCAAAAAGAATAAAATTAATTTTTAAGGACTTTACCCTAAAATCCAATAATTAATAATTTTGCAAAAATTAATAATAGATGTATTTCTCAGATCTAATCCAACCTTAAATAAATTCGTGACTCGCTAAACATATACATTACAACTCATGTAGGTATAGCTACCATTTTGTGACACGCGATTTTTTATTTACGAAATTAATGACGTGATCAAACTTTATTTTGCACAATGTACCTATAAGTAGTTGAAAGTTTGGTTAACTAGGTATAACATTGCGGTTAAGCTGTCCTTTCTGCCAGAGACAACCATGATAGCGTAAAATTTTAAATCTGTAGTAGTGTATAAAAATCCAGAAAATGTCGATAAGAATGGCCTAAAAAAAGGCCATGATTGTTTTACATTTGATTTTGTTTCAACTCGAAAAATCATTCAATTGAAACGCTGAATTGAATTGAAACACTATATTCATTCTATGAATTCTATGCTTGTTAAAATTTTCACAATAACATGAATATAACCTTTAATGCAACATATCAGTCAGTTTTACAATTTTTAATATATGCATTTAAATCAAATTAAATATTTCTAATAGTTCCTATATTATTTAATTTTAGAAATAATAAATTAATATTTTTTACTTTTTTTTCTATAAAAACGGGAAATTACATTTTTTTATTTAAAAATTAAATTCTTAAATATTTAGCACTATAATTATTGAAAATACCTATAGCTAATATGTAGTTTGCAATAAATAATAAAAAAGATCGTTTCTGATTTATTCTCGGCAGACAAAAGTACTATATATTTATAATCTATTTTAATGAATAAGAGAGTAATAAATTAATTTACAATTAGTAACTCATAGGCGTGCTACTGCTTACTTTCATCATTTATTTTTTTACCTACTTGAATGGGAACAATTTTTCTATTAGGTCTGGAGTGATAACTTGCTTAATCTATTATTATTACACAGATCAAACATTTGTTCGAACCATTATTAAGGTATCAGCTTTTATGTCCTCATTGTGGTCAGCGCTACGAATTGATACAAAAGTAAATAAACCTTCTTCAACAGATCCGTCTGAACTGCCTATGTGTACTATTATCAGTTTGCGCCTCCTCCCTGATGGTGGGCTTAAACCAGTAGGTAGATAAATTATTTAAAAAATCCTGCCTTCAACTTATTACAGTTTCATCCTGCCAAAATTTATTTGATGCATGGCCCTCATTGATCTATGTTTCATCAGGATAAAATATTTGTCTGTTTTGGTTTTTCATTTATTTTATGGTTCTTAGGAAATATCCCGTCTAACTAATAAAACAGATTTTCTAAAATGCTTTTCCCTGCGTAAACCTATTTCTTTTAAAAGTTTCCATAACGTAATTCGATTCATTTCCGAGTAGTCTTTATCATCTTGAACTGACGCAAGTTCTTCTTTTAAATGATATTCTATTTGAAATTTTGGTTTTTACGGAGCTTTACTTGGCATTTGTAAATCTTCACATCTCTCTTCTTTAACAACTTTGTTAATCCTAGATTTTTCAACACCAAGTGTACAGAGCGTACTGCTACTAACGCAACAGTCTCATCAACACTTTTACATAAACGTTTATCTGTAAAAGATTTAAAACAATTAAATATTAATGTTTTTTATTAAGTAATACAGGGTCCATTTTTTAGCATTTACACGGCACTTACAAATTTTCCATAACACTAATAGGTATACAAAATAGACTGCAGCTTGCAACTAAATTTTATTAAAACAGACTTAATCACAAAACTTTATTTTTCAAATAGGTAGGTACTTATTAAAAATATTCTGATAAGACAGACGTCTATGTAACCTATGGTTCAGTGAGGTCTATTTAAATTATTTTCTATTGTTTTAGGCAGCTTATGGTTATAAAAGACCAAAAACTTCTAATGGCCAGGTACATGACATGTATACATACATTGTATGGAATTTTAAGAGATATTTAAACATTTTGAAAGTTTTTAGAAATTATACAAACCAGAATATATTATATGACATTAAGGAGATACTAAAAAAATGTCGCACCCAGCGAGACTTGAACTCGCAACCTTCACCTCTACGCTCTGACGCTCTAAGAACTAAGCTATGAATACCTAGCCGTCAAATCGCTCATCGGTCGTTAAATTCTACTCCTGCCACATGTGACACTTATTTACTTTCTCCCTAAGCACATATAGCATGACGTTAATGAGAGAGAGAGAGAGACTTTGTCAAATCGACAATTGAAACATCAACAAACATTTTTTTGTGCCCTGTTTTATATTTTTATTCGGTTAGGAGACCGGAACCATGGATTATTTAGTAAACGGTTATTTAAGATATTACTCATGCGATTTTTTAATATTTGAAATTTTTTAGAAAGTATAGTTTCGTCCAAAGTTAATTTTTGCTTTGTTACATTCACACTTCATGTCGACAATTTACTTATCTGCTTGGTGCAGGATTCGACTTTACTTGCATTATTTAGAAACTCGATATTTACGATTTAATAAATATTTAAAACATTTTTAAAGATTAATTAAAGTCTGAGATGTAGGTATTAGTCTGACTTTAAATTGCCATGATTAATGCACGCAAGCCTTCTCACGGCGTCAAAATTACATCTCTCGAGAAGGAAAATGAGTACCAAATGATACAGATTTAGATTCTAAATCATATAAAAAAACTAATGCTCGTCAGAAATAGCATCCTTACTAGATGTCTCATTCAAATCGATAACACAGGAATGAACTGGAAGTACTCTATAATCATTTTCAATTTTATGAACATGGCCAACGCAATTATACCATAATTGATGTGAAATATCTGCAAGAACTTTCCCTATAGTATCAATCACACTTCCTGATAAAGTTGGGGTCACACTTTTCTTTCTAACTTCTCTTTTAATGTTGCTCCAAATCAACTCGATGGGGTTAGTTTTCACGAAATATTATAAACAAAATATGACACTTTTTTAAACATAGACCTTAGGCGCTAACAAGTTGTGCGGAAACCAGCCAACATCGTCGTGGCTAGACAGTAAACATCAGATATAAAATATAAACCAGTGTATGATCAGCTGATAGTACGAATCAGCAGTCATGGCCGAGACTTATAAAATTAGCCGAAGAAATTTTCTATTACCTCTCAAAAATTCCCTGTTCTATATAAAGTCCACAAAAATATTTTCTAATCCTAAAAATTAGTGTTTTCAAGAAGTAATTTTAAAGTATCGATGTAGAGGCCTTGGTGGCGATAACATAAGTATAAAGCAAGTTAAAATTGCTACGCGTGAAGTTCAAATTGCTTGCATTTTTAGTTCAATTTTGTAAGAGTAATATTCGGAGAATTTTAAAACAGCGAAATATTATAGTAGCTGAATGACTGAAAATTAATTAATTATATAAAGTTATTTTTTTTTTGTATAAATACGTTGTTCTTAAATTTGAATTTTGAAAATGTTGTCATTAAAAAAACAATAACAAATTATTGAATTGATTACAATTGCAATTGAATTTTAAAAATTTATAAACAAATAAAAAAATAAAGGTATAAATTAAAAAAAAAACGAGCCATAAGAGCAGCAGATAAAGGAAGTTAACAGGTATAGCATAGCAAAGAAGCCATAATTGGACAGTAAAATAGATTATAAAGACAAAAGATGGAAGGTTCAGTTGCAGGAAGAAAAAATGTACAAGAAGTGGTGTGAGAAGAAAATAAAGAAAAAAAAATTATAGATATTCTTTTGTGAAAGCAATTAAAAAATGGTCTATTGCCACAAAATATGTTAATATATTAATATTTATTGCAACTCAAAAACACTCTAAAGCTTAAAAGAAATAATCTATTTCCTCACCAAAATTTACAGAAAAAAGAAACAAAAAACAACACAAAACAACAACTATAAATGTTACGAAAGGAAAATATTAAATAGAGTACCGTCATCTTGTCAACCTCATTTCAATTTCATTTCAACCTGGTGGACCCGGAAAAAATACCTACAACGCACGAGTTTACGCTCATTGGTTAAGAGGTTTTTAAAAAGTATACAAACAATAATATATTAAATGACATTAAGCAGAAAATGGAAAAATGTCGCATCCAGCGAGGCTCGCGTTTTATAACCATCCCAGAATCGTTTCAGAATCTACTACTTATGTACAGCTTGTTAAAGACCCCACCACTAGTATACAAAATAAGTACAACGAAATATTAAATATTCTTAAATATAAAAAAATCAGTGAACAAGTATTTAAACAATTTTTAACTTCCCGCTAAAAAAATTAAAAAAATTTTTAAAATCGGGAAGTTATTGGTTTCACCCCGTTTTTCGAAAATCGAGTTTTTATCGGATCTCAACGTTTTGAGGTATTTGGAACCTCCCCTGACTATTTTTGCGAGGGTGTCTGTATGTCTGTATGTACGTGTGGATGTGTGTGTGGATGTATGTAAACCTCTTATAACTTTTGAACGGCTTGACCGCTCGGAATGAAATAAAGAGCGTTCCAAAGAGTTCCATCTAACTTAGATTCCCTGTAAGTTTAAACCGATTAGAACCGGTAGATTTCAAAAAATTTCAAAATAACCGAAAAAAACAATTGGTAAAAATGATGTTTTTTGGGCATTTCTTTTTGGCCATTACATCGATCAATTTCATAACCTAATCAGCTCTCAAGCTTAAAAAACCAAGTCGAATGCCGTTTTGTGAATTAAAATCGGTTGATTCGTTCGTGAGATATCGTTGTCGAAAAATTTCAAAAAAAGTGTTTTTTTTTTAATAACTTAGAGATTTTTTGACTAATCGATTTTGTGCTCCTAGTAACGTTTTTAGGTCTCAAAAGACTGCGTCGAATGCCATTTTGAACATCAAAATCGGATAACGCGTTAATAAATTATGGCTTTTTAAACATTTCAAAAAAAGTCAAAATACGTCACCTTACTATCATAGCTTTACGGTTAAAACTAGCGGGAAGTTGCAAGGATGGCCTTTAAGGTCAACCTCTTTTCGAATTTTTTATTTAAATTCATCTTTTCCAAAATTATATTGTTTACCAAAGATTCTAAAATTAAATGTAACTCTTAGACCTATAATAGTTCCGTTAATAGCACAACTTATAACATATCAAAATTTTTAACAGATATGTTATAAAACATTTTTTTGTTGACCTTACTAACTACAATACTTTTACTTTTGTCAACGCAATCAAAGGTGTCACTTTACCTGAAAATTATATTTTGATCTCTTTGTATGTTGTGTCACTTGGGATTTAATTAAAAATCATTCTACTATATTCAAAATAATTTTTTAACCCTTATAAAGTTTATATTCTTAAACACCTACTTCAGTTTTAACAACAAATTTTTGGAACATCAATGGGTTCTTCGATCAGGCCATGATTGTCTTAGATGATTTGCTTGACCAAGTAATTCCACTTCTACCATTTGACTTACGCTTCATGTGCAAATATGTTGATGATATAATATGCGCGGTTCCATCTACTAATACTGAAATGACATTAAACATATTCAACTCGTTTAATAAACAATTGCAATTTTCCATTGAGGTCGAAAAGGATAATAGTTTACGGTTTCTGGATACACTGGTGTTGAGAAATAAGAACAATATGATAATTCTCGATTATTATCAAAAACCCACTTGATCAGGTAGATATCTAAACTATCATTTTTATCATCCGAAAAGTCAGAAATGTAATACTGTAATGGCAATGAAAAAGAGGATCACAAAAATATGTGAGAAAAATTTAATACAAAAAAACTTAAACAAATTGTATAAAAGTTTTATTAATATTGGTTACCACAGCCATATTTTGAAAAACCTCATTTTTAATATAAATTCTTATTAGGACGAACCAGATAAACCTAATGATTTTATTAACATTAAAAAACTACCTTTTATATACGGTTTAACAGATAAGGTTATTTCATTATTTAAAAATACCAACTTCATTGTTTACAAGTACTCTTAAATGATCCATCGCCAAAAAACGTCTCACTTCCTTGTAAAACCTGTTGCATGTGGGGTGTGGAAAAATCCAATAAAAATCTAAACCAATCCTTTACACTTCCCAATGACTGTTAAAAAATTTGTGAAACTGGAGTAACTTTCTCTCGAAACATGTAACATACAATTGTTAGAAGACATAAGAGAAATAAATAAAATATCGAAATACCCATGCATTTATTGGGGCTTAAGAAATAGTTGTTTCTAATCTAGTTTTAAATAAATTGATAAAAACAAACTGTATAATTGCATCTAATACCAAGAATAGATAGTCGTCAGGCGAAACGGTACTCTGAATTTTATTTTTGTATTTGGTCAGGCAAAACGCTACTCATTCAGGTAAATTTTAAATTTCATGCAAAACGGGAATAGACGAAATGGGAAATAACCATTTTTTTGACATAATAACTTTCTAATTTAATAGACCTAGGTCAGAGGGATAGCAGAAAATTAAGCATTTCTTGTATGCTTATTTATAATATGCTTATTATAAAATTAGGAAGTTAAAGTGACTTAAGAAAATTTACGTTTTGAGCAGTATTAATATTTGAAAATATTGTATACTTATTTAAAATAAAGAAAAAATGATTTCTCTTATTGGCAAAAAATCTTGATTTTAGTGACTTATTGACGTTGCTCTATTTGTATTCGCCTTGTAGGATCCAGATTGACCGAAGATTCATCTACCTTATAAAATAAAAAAATATAGAAATATTGTAGATGCTGACCTTGAAGCATTTTTAATGATTGTATTCACTAGCAAGGCCTAATTATTGAGTATACTTGAACCAACTTTGATCAAAATGCAAATCACAAATAATTAAATCTAATTTGCATTGTAAATGTTTAAATAGTATATTACGTATCAAGAGTGGTAAATAGGATATTACGTACGAGTGGAAAAGTTACGCACGAAATTTGAATTTAATTAGCTGATACTTTATAACCATTCTATTGAAAATCGATCAAAAAATTTTAGACTCATCAGCTTTTTTATTCTTTACCTACAGTTCGACGACAATGTACGCTATTCGTACTTTATAAGCATATCATTTACTTACTCTTTTGATAATAATAATATATAAAAGCTTTTAACTTTTAAGTATAATCAACGATCAATTTACAGGCCCGACTTTTGAAATGATGAGTTAATGAACGCTGACGGCAAAAATGCAAACCTTTCACATTAAAAAAGAGGAAAAATAAAAACATTTATATTTTACTCACTCAAATGGTATCGGTATCATTTTATATATAGCATGTTTCTAAATTTAGATCGCATTGTTCCAATAATTTTCCTTTTAACACGCTTTTATTAACTTCACCTGTATGTATGTATGTATGTTTGTTTGTTTGTAACTCTCCACTCCGCGGCTGCTGCCTCGGATGAGTACGGGACTCATCGTTATTTTTAGTCACCACTTTTCCGTGCCGGGAGTGGGTAATTTGTGCGCCTGCTGAAAATTTCTGAAAACAATACGTTTAATTATAAACGATATGAATGAAATTGTCTTAGAATTAATCTAACAATTCTTTAGATTTCACAATAGTAATTGTTTTTTCCAAGTTCTGAAAACAATACGTTTAATTATAAACGATATGAATGAAATTGTCTTAGAATTAATCTAACAATTCTTTAGATTTCACAATAATAATTTTTTTTTCCAAGTGATTGAAACAATATATTTAATCATCAACAATTTGAATACAATAAATATAATTTGAGAAATTAAAAAAATACGCTTTTAAAGCATTTCCAACTAAATAAACGAATAATGATTGAGTGAGGGTCTTGTAATCGTCACAGCAAATTAACGAATCTATTGAAATAAAATAAATTGGACTAAAAAGTAAAAAATAAATATAGTTTAAAAAAACTAAAAAACACGCTTTTATAGCATATGAAACTAACAAGTAAAAAAATTAATGTAATTAAGGAAAACTAAAAAGCATGTTTCTGAAAAACATCGAACTAAAAAGTTAAAAATAATTTTCAAAATAAAATTAAAACAAAAATAAATGAAAAATACTAGTATTATTGTGAAAAAAGCGTGGGCGCTTGACATTCAAAAAATATGGTATGCAGCGCCCACGCTTTTTTCACAATAATCTAGTATTTTTCATTTATTTTTGTTTTAATTTTATTTTGAAAATTATTTTTAACTTTTTAGTTCGATGTTTTTCAGAAACATGCTTTTTAGTTTTCCTTAATTACATTAATTTTTTTACTTGTTAGATTCATATGCTATAAAAGCGTGTTTTATAGTTTTTTTAATTGATATTGATGGTTGTTTGGTTTCTGTTACAGTTATGTAGTTCTATGGAGACTGAAATAAAAAAATTAGGTAAATTACAATAATTAATAATAAATAATTATAGTATTAAATAAAAAAAAATAAGTTTTCTACAACCGTGACAAGATGATATTTTGTAATAAAATACTTTCAGCGAAATTTTCATAACTTTAACTTTCATCACTAGTGATAAAACAATAATTTAAATCTGGTTGTCTGGTTCAACTGGTTTCACATTTCTCGTTAATTGTTTAGTAGACAGTTTGTACTGCAAGCATTGTTGGTTGTTTAAGTAATCATGATTTCTACATCAGGAAGTGATTTATATATATGCAAAATTCATAGATTGAAAAGCTGAAAATCAAATAAATTCATTTTCTAAATAATTTTGGATGGTAGCAGAAAAATTTAAGGCATCGACGATGGTCCGTATATTCGATGTTGAGAACCACTTTATCGACTAAAAATAATATCGATATCAGTAAATATCCCAAGTTACGTTCTTGTTTGAAACGAAAATCTGATGGTTTTACAAATACCTAACAAATTTAAAACTTTTTCTTCCGATGAGATACAAATTTTCTTAAAGAATGCAACGCTGTAAGTAGTGGATCAAGGAGGTGATTTACTTCAATTAAAACAGCACTGAGGACGGAAATCTAGTAAAGGTGAGGAGGAATATGTTAATCAATCAGTTAACAGCAAAAATCAAAACAAACAAAAATTTTCTAATTCATTAAAATACAATCTGGGATTACGGCGCATCTTCATCTGAAATCAGTTAAGAATATAACAGATGTGGCATGATCTCCCTCAATACATAAAAATCTAGATACTAATAATCCCATAGTTTTGCATAATTGTTCGAATTAACCAATATTTAAATCATAAATAATGTTTAACAAAATTCTGTTATATTAAATATAAAATAAAATATTCTTCATATTTGTAGTACCTATATTATTAAGGTATGAAGAGGGTTCGTGAATTGTCCTCTCGCTTCAGAAAATGATACTCGTAAAAATATACAATTTTCTAAATTGTTAAAAATCTTTAGGTAGTACCTACGCAGTTTTTTTTACTCTAGTAATTGTTTAGTTAAAACAGGAAGCACTTTTTGATTTTTACAGACATGTCAATTCTGACCTAAAAATCAAATGAAATGCTTCTTTAAAATTCAAGGTGAGCTTTAAAGAGTAATGTATACATTTATTTTTTCTCACCTTTCCTTACTACTTTCATCTATCAAGATTTTTAAAAATTATATCTCATATTACTATAACAAAAAGGTAAATGTTAAGAGATATATACAAAAAAAAAATTGCATCGACCGGGAATCGAACCCGGCTCATTCAACGGTTTTATTCCACGGACTTTTTGTTACGGTTTTTTACTATTACATTTTTTTCAGTTCGGTCACGCAGCAAAATCCCTATCTCCTCCAAGCCTGCCGTAAGGAACTTGGTTCCAAAAACTCGAGGCAAATCTAGGTGTCATAAGTAGTCTTACAAAGAAGTTGTTAAAAAAGTCATCAAAAATTACAAAATGATTTCGATTTATGTGTAACCATATGAGAAATAAAGCGGCACATTTGCCCGAAATGAACCAAGACAAAACTAAAATGTAGGTACTATTGATAACAATACGTGGTGTAGTAAATAATAAAATGAAGTAGGTACACACTTTCACTCACTCAACTCACTAAATTTTAAAATTTATAATTTCATATTAATAAATTTAAATATAAACACTGTAACGTAATTAACCCTTACAAATTAAAATTGACGTTGGGCGCCAAATTTGTAGCGTTAAAAATACCCTTTGCTAGCTCCAGAGGGTCGTGACTTTCCTGCTGAAATTTTGCTTAGTTTTTCCCCAATCAAGTTTTTTAATAGGGCGCCAGTACAGATATACAAATAAAATATTAGATCAGTTTTAAAATGGTTTATTTCTATAAATTTGGTTAATTACTGCTGACAGTTAATGAAAAATTAATTTAATCTCTTATCTTTGTTTTAATGATGACTTGATAAATCGGTGTTTTCTTAAGCACTTGTTGTGAAGTTTGATTTCTACAGAATGACTTCTAAGACAACAGCGGCCGATAGGAATTTCCCTTCGGTTTTCCTGTCCGGAAAATCAGAACTGCAACGGACTTTCTCCGATGATACCTCTTGACGAAATAATAATGTTGTTTTTGGAAAACCAAATAATAGGGCCCTTCTTTTAGTTGGCAATAACCCTGTCAATAAAGTTGGAATCAAAACTCCGAATTTCAAATACTTTTATTCGAACACAATAGCTATAAGTCTCTCCAAATTTCGAGAAAAAATTAATTATCTTTTATGTATAAATAAAAAAAAATACCACAAAAACTGATCTAGTATTGAATTCAGCCATTGTATTCGAATATTTAAAATATTAGTAAAATAAATAAAATATTATATTCACCGCATTTTGGATTATTAAACTATTAAATTTAAAACCAAGGTAATATGTAACTTACCAGAGACAGAAGGGCAAAGATGGTCGGAAAACTCTAAATTGAATAAAATTCAACGTTATAATGCACTAAATAAATCAAAATTCAACTACGAAGCCAACAATTCTCCTACCACTTTGCAGTCTCCCACTCGTTTCATCGCCAAAAGAATAAATAATTTAAAAATATTTATAGTCCAGGAGAATTGTTCGAAAATTAACGATACAATCGTTACAATACATATTATAGATTGGCTAAATTTCGTATTGAAATCCAGAAATCAACAACTATTTTCTCAAAATATAATTTAGCCATGTGTAGTCTTAAAAGTCGCTAAACTTTTTTTCGTGTTGGTCAGATGAAAGTGAGCGAATTCTTCATTTACCTAGAAATAAAATTTAATTAGGAATTCTCACAATTTTAGCTGTTGCAGAATTATATTTATTAGTTATTTTAAATTAAAACTTATAAGGTGGGGATACTCAGAAACGGTAAAAAATAGTCATTTTAGCGCCGTATATAGACAAGAATGACTTTGTGCGCCGCCTTTGAAGTTCTTGGTAGGTACCACATTTTGCTCCTGTTTGCCGAGGTTACTTTTGCAATTTTGTGTAAATTGGTGAACAACGATGCCAACTCTACCGACTTTTCGTTAATTTAAACTTAACTTTTTTATTAAATTAACACTTTTTTACATGCGCAATTTTTTTATTTTACCGATTTTTACTTTTTTTGTATCATTCTACCGATATCAGAAATTTTAGGTTGGCAACGCTACAGGTGAGTAACAACGATGCAGATGGCATGAAACGAGTTTATGCGAAAGTGATCCTCTTAGTCTTGTCTATTAGTCGAGGCAATGAAGCACTACAAAGGTCAAATATAGGAAATCTTTTAGGATAGGACGGATCTGAATGCGGTTTTTGCATTTGCTTTCAAAAATTATTTATACCATTCCTACCTACTTTCTACTTAGTACAAACCGGAAGTTGCATTGCTGCAGCCAAAAATGCTTTCAAAAAATGCATTTTTTGAGAGATTTTTTGGCAAGTTTAATAACTTTGTAAATAAGAGTCAGAATTGGCCCAAGTTAGGTAACCAGGAGGTTTTGAGGTCGCTGATCATGATTTTAATGTGTAAATTGACCCCCCAAACACCTGGAGCTCAGGAACGTCGACGAACGTCATCTCCGGGGGACTATCCCGAACTTCATGTGAGGAAGGAGAGAAAATCGAGACCACGGGGTTTTTTGGGTGGCTGAATTCAAATATGGCTCCAGCGAACATCTCACGGACACCTGGTGCGCCCTAACCTGGATGCGGACGTCATCTTCAAGAATTTTCCTGGAAAAAGCGACAAAAACGAACCGCAAATCATTATGGGGGCATTTTGTGTATGCTGAATTGGAATTTCATGTGGAAAACGACCCCCCGAACACCTGGTACACCCTAACCTGGCTCTGGAAGTCATCTCCGAGGTTTTCCCAGACACAACTGAAAAAGAGGAACCGACAATCGTTACTGGGGTTTTTTGGGGCGCTGAAGTCAAATATGGCACCGGCGAACACCCCACGGACACCTGGTGCACCCTAACCTGGCTCTGGACGTCATCACCGAAGTTTTTCCAGACACAATTGAAAAAGACGAACCGACAATCGTTACGTGAGGTTTCTTGGTGCGCTGAATTCAAATATGACATCGGCGAACACCCCACGGACAATTGGTGCGCCCTAACCTGGCGCTGAACCGTCCTCGAGGTTTTTCACGAGACAATACGAACCGAAAATCGTCCCATAATTTCATACATTCATTCATGTGTAATTCTCCCTTAAAAAAGTTTAGAATGTAAACTCGAAAGTAAACACTCCTCGTAACTCAACTGCGGACTGTAAAACGTCAGCGGTGACAAGTGACAGTTGTGTAGAATATTGTTGCCACTACGCCAAACAAAAACTACCATAATTTTGTGAAGGTTCAACTTGCCTCAACACTGAAAGATATTCAGTTGACAACGTTATTATGGCAGAGACAGAGGCTTCAGATGAGGGAGATACCCGTATGAGTACATCAGTCGATGACGAAAACAATGAGCAGACTATGGATGTCTCACTTGATAAAGAATTTGATATTTAGTTGCTTATTAGAAAATCGAAGTTATTGATTAATGTGGTTAGGTGAAGTAACGGTTGGATTTTATTTGATTTGAGTTCAATAAAGAGTTTTGAAATATCTATTACATAAACTTTGACTTTCTATTCATTCTCTTCCTTTCCTCTATACATATTTTAACTAGAATCAACAATTCCATACAGTTATTGCAGTACATTGACGTCAGTCTCTAAAATATCAGGTTTAGTTGACATTCATGCGGTGCACCAGGTGCTGGGAGGGCATGTTCGGCGTAAAATTTTAATTTAGCGACCCAAAAAACTCCCCTAACAATTTTGGGTTCGTGATTTTCACTTGTGTCTGAAAAAAATTCGGTGATGACGTCCAGAGCCAGGTTAGGGCGCACCAGGGGTCCGTGGGGTTTTCTCCGGTGCCATATTTGACTTCAGCGCCCCAAGAAACCTCCAGTAATGATTGTCGGTTCCTATTTTTCAGTTGTGTCTGGAAAAACCTCGGGGATGACTTTTAGAGCCAGGTTAGGGCACACCATGTGTTCGGGGGGTCGTTTTCCACATGAAATTCGGATTCAGCGCACACGAAATGCCCCCATAATGATTTTCGGTTCGTTTTTGTCGCTATTTCCAGGAAAATTCTTGAAGATGACGTCCGCATCCAGGTTAGGGCGCACCAGTGGGGTGTTAGCTGGAGCCATATTTGAATTCAGCGACTCAAAAAACACCGTGGTCTCGATTTTCTCTCCTTCCTCACATGAAGTTCGGGATAGTCCCTCCTGGTTACCTAACTTGGGCCAATTCTGACTCTTATTTACAAAGTTATTAAATTTGCCAAAAAATCTATCAAAAAATGCATTTTTTGAAAGCATTTTTGGCTGCAGCAATGCAACTTCCGGTTTGTACTAAGTAGAAAGTAGGTAGGAATGGTATAAATAATTTTTGAAAGCAAATGCAAAAAACCGCATTCCAATCCGTCCTATCCTAAAAGATTTCCTATTAAAATGCTTCATTGCCTCGACTAAAAATACTTCTAGATATCTAACAGGACTTGTCAATAAATATTAATAGTAATAAATATACCCATCAAAAATATGCAAAAAAAATCAAAATGGAAAACAACCTTAAATGCTACAAAAATGGATTATAATACCTCTAGCACCTGTATCTAATAGTACTTGTCAATAAATATTAATAGTATTAAATATACCCCTAAGCTACATCCAAAAAAATAAATAAAAATACCTCTAGCAACTGTATGTAATAGGACTTAATTTAAATTAAGTGATTAGTTCACCAGCGGGTGAAAATATTGTTTGTCGGTCTATTCCTCCAACGACCCTTTACAGATGTCTTCGATAATACTTTCGGTTCCCGTAAGCACTTTCATCAATTACCAGTACGTGTCCAGATCGCCTATTTGCTCATTCAGTGAAATAGAAAGTTCCTGAAATGTTGAAGGCAGCGGCCAATAACTTTCCTGGCAACACCAGTTTCCACCACTATTACTGTGACTGGATATTCCTTAATCCTCATTACTAAAATAACCAACAACTGAATCATAGAAATGGACAAAAAATCTAGAAACGAATTTGTCCTGCAGGACAAGAGTTTCGTCTGCGACACCGGTAACTTGGTTCTCTTCTTTTTTTTTTGTAGGCCAAGTTGGATTCTATTCTCACACACACTTGTCCTAAAACGTGAAACAAATCCATGTACCATTAAACATTTACCGAACTCAGTTCCTTTATGTGATCCTTTATAGTTGTAGAACTGCGGAGAAACTTCATCATTTTCTGTCATTACCGATCAATAGAAATTGATATTTCAAAAAATACCATCAGAATGTTTGGAAAGCAATAGCATTATCACTAAAATTAAAAATCATAGGATTAAATCTCTTTAGTGCTTATTGGTACTAGTATTGTTAAAGTTTGTCATTATAAGATTATCCCTTGCTGTCTTAAATTTAGTATTCGTGATTTAAATTTAATAATTATTATGCAGATTGAGTGTTCTTTTATTTTGAGTGTAATGTAGAATATTTTGTTGTCTTATTTGTAAACTTCAAAATATTGCGTAAGTATTATATATGGTTGAAATCAGAAAAAAATATCTTACGTTTCTGGTGTTTAGTTATTTTTATATATAAAAGATAATCACATATATTTTTAAATTTAAACAAGATTGTAAAATCGTAAGTGCATGCTACCACCTGATGTGAGGTTCGAGAACAGGTTCGGATTTATGGACGGTCCGCTGTTCCCAGTTAAAGGGATGACTTCAAAGAATCTTTAACCAGATATAATTTTACAAGTTATAGTTGGCATAAAAATAATGAAATGAATATAATGTGTAATCTAAGAAAATAGTATTATTCGTTATAAGGTCGGTAGGTGACTTATTACAGTACGAGTTAGTTTACGGACGAGGCGACGCGACGTAAGACCCGAGTCTGGAAATAAAAACGAGTACTGTAATAACACCTAACGACCATATATCGTATTATACTTTATTTCATTCTGTTTTTATAAATTAATAAATTCATAGTTCGTAACTTGACTAGTTACGTCAAATTACCTTAACTGTCAGTTACTGTCAAATATTTTAAAATTTTTGTATTAATTGTTAATTCGTGTTTTAAATTCAAATAAAAAGTAAGTAATTAATTATTTTATTTTTATTTTATAGCCATTATAGTGTTTTTAAATGTCAAAAATCAAAAGTAATTGTCTTCCCTTAAGCAATTAGAGCAGAGTTGCTAGGCAACACATTACAGTACATGATACCGTAATGTTTTACTTTTTGGCGTCGAATTGATAATAGGGAGTTTATTTACTGGACAGGATAAAATAAAAATATTTACACTTGTATACACCTGAGATAAAAGTTTTGGTGTACCTACAACAATGAATAAAATGTTTTAGTAGAAATAATTTTATATGAAGGTTGATCTTATCTATAAAACATATTTTAGAAGGTAGTAAGCACCAGAATTAGCACAAGAAAAGAATGCATGATAACGGTAGAACTACCACTACATTAAATTTTTTATGTATAGTAACCGTTTAAGAGATTCCAGTTAAGTCAGTTTTATAAAGAACTTATTCCATGTAAAAAGGAATAAATGAATTGAGTTTTACTTATGCGATAAATCCTTCTTCTCTGTAATATGCATTTTCTTATTTGGCACAATACCTATACGCAAAATAATTAGTTGAGGCTAGTTTTTACACCAATGATGTATTGTCAGCACATTGATTTTATACATTGGTTTTATAAATTGAGAAACATTTAGTACAACAAAATTCTTTTTTAGAAACTATTGTTCATTAAGTTTGGGGTTCGATCCAACCATTGATAAATCATGTAAATTTTCTTTTATTTTTTTACAAATTATATAAAAAACCTTTATTCAGTTACTTTTCCTCTAAAGATAGTTGTGGAGTATAATCGTATATAATGCTAGTTTCTTGAATACTTGACTAGAGAACTTAAACAGTTTCTATGGAAAACTCCAAACATTTACCATTTGCTCGTCAAATCGCAAAAACAAAGGTGTGTTATAGCCTCAGAAATCGAAACTACTTTAACATTCGAGACTTTAAACAACTTTAACGCTTGTGGGGTGACCAATGGTATTAAGGTGACAAGGTAAAGACAATAAGGTGACAGGTTGGGTATGTGGGTAGGTACAGTTTCTTCCGGCTAATCTTCTTTAATTAAGATTCCTTGACACCGGTCTACCTGGCAACATACAGTTTCATCCGGGATGAATTTTTAAACATTTACAGGTTAGTCCGTAAGTACTTCTCCGAAAAGGAATTAATATTGCCAAGTATCAAGTGTCATTAACATGATAATTCTCCAGGTAAATTCGCTACCAAACTTTAATGACACTTGAAACCCACCGGTAATTTCGGCGTCATTGAGTTCCACCACGCGGTCATTTACGTACCTGCTTTGACCGTAATGGTGTTTGAGTTCCACCCCGGCTATATCAGCATGTAGTTCTCGACTTTATGACGACATAATAGTTTTTAGTGTTATGATAAAAATATAAATAATTTGCCTAAATATTCCGAAGTTCAGTCACGCAATATAATCTAGGTAATTTATTCTCGAAATTTTTAAAATATATTAATTAAATGTTAGGTAGGGATGTATTATTATTATTAAAAAATAAGCATATATCTTTTGTTTATTTATTACATTAACAAAATCTGTTAAATGTAAACTATACCTACAAAATGAATATGTACAAAAAAATTATAGAAAACTTAAATAACTTAAAAATTCTAATCGATTAATCTTAAAATCTTTATGATTATATTGATCAATGTTTCCAAGTGATTCTGCTTCTTCTTTACATTTCTTCTAGGCGTCTTAAGACCATTATGAGCACTTGTTATTTTACAGTTTGAAAGATTTTCAAAACATCTACGAAAGAATATATTGATGGGTGACTACGATAGAATGAATTTTTTAAATACTTGATGTGCTGTTATTTTTTGACAGAAATTGGGTGTTACCATATGGTAACACGGGGTATTTGAGAGATAAAATTTGAATGATTATATTTTCATTGCAGACGTGGTTTTTCTCTAAAAGATGCTCTTGATATGGTGTACGAAGATGAAAATGAGAGTGGTACTTCTGTCTCTGAGATATATATTTTGCCCCCTGTTCCCCAAGTTGATACGGATGAAGATGCTGGGGAAGAAGATGGAGGAGGTACGATAGATAATTTGAGTAGAAGGCAACTACTAGCATCTGCTGAAATAGTGGCTTGAGAGTTCCAGCACGATAAAAATTTAATCAAAAAAGAATACAACAATACAGAAATAGAAGACAGCAAAAACCAAAAACCTAAACAAAACCAAACAATAACCGAAAATACTGAATTTATAAAAAATACAACAAAATCTAAACAGGAGAAGAAAAAAGAAGAAAAGATATGGATTGATGGAGATATTGCAAAATATCGAATAGCTATTCGAGGTAAAAAATGGTACTGGCTAATTTTTACATGGTTGATAGATATCGCTCTTCACAATGCTTGGGTGTTATATAGAAGTTCATCTGAAGACAGAAAAAATATGTCCAACTTGGAATTTCGACGCGAATTTTCCCGATCCTATATAACCCTTTATCAAAATCCACCCATTCGTCCAGGAAGACCTTCCTCAAGTAAATTTAGTGTTTCACTAAACAGAGTATCAGATCAAATTCGATATGATCACACTGATCATATTATTGTTTTCGTGCCGAACAATAAAAGAAGAAGATGTGCCGGTGAAGGCTGTAGTTTAGTTGGTCGAACTGAGTGTCACAAATGTAATGTTGGTCTTTGTGTCAATTGTTTTTATATATTTCACAACAATTAACAATATGGTTTATAATAAAATACATTTTTAAATAAGCCTAATATTTACTTCATTTTTGCCCTATGTTACCATATGGTCACAGTAGATAACAGCTAAACTAAACTTGCAAAATTCAAAACTTATATTTTGATTGATTATATAGAACCCTCTTAGACGAAATATTAAGTTTTTTTTATTAGATTACAAAAAAATCGAAATTCGGGCAGAAATGGGTTAAATCGAGTCGGGTTATACCTGAGCAATGTTTTACGAAAGTGTATACTTTAAATTTCATAATATTACCTACCCGGACGAAAATGTAGTCATTAACACAGGTATAAAGCGATTACGGACGAAACTGCAATCGCCGGGGTATGTAACTATTACGTAACAGGTAACAGGTATAGTAAAGGTAATGTTGTTGGTTCCAGGTGAGATTGGGCTCCGTAAGATAAGGTTATGTAAGTAAATTGAATAAAATATTATCAGTCTTAGAAGACTAACATGTATTAAGAATGTTATAGATACCATGGTTTGGTAAAAAAAGTGCTTGTATCAGATCTCGAAGGGATACCAAATTTGTGAAGTTATATTTACATTTTCCATTTATATTTTTGGGATTGAAGTAGGTATACTCATCCTGTTAAAATTTTGAATAAACTTTTATTTTTTTTAACTGTATAAACTGTTACTTGTTAAATTTTAGTTAATCGATCCTTATTCTTGTTGTCATGCAACCCTGTGCATGAAAATATTTGTGTTTAAACACGTTTGTATCAATTTATTTTAAATTTAATTTTCATGAATTACTTGCTTAAAATTTAAAGGTCGTCCCGTAATTCGTCTGTTTAGGAATATTTCACCTAAATAGAAATGCATTCTGTGTTCCAGACAGAAACAATTGTTATAATTACTAAAATTACAGGATAGGTGCGGTCTTTGGAAACGTAAGCTTTTAGATTTGTTTTCAAATATTAAATACATCTAGGTTTCTTTGGAATGTGGCTTAATTATTTCTCTCTGTCTTCTGTAGTTTTCGGTAACAAATTCAAAATGAAACATTGTTGTGTTAAATTAATTAAAGACTTAACTTCAAAATTAAATAAAATTATATAACTTTCATCCTTTACGTAAAAGACGTTACAAGTTTATTAAGGTAATCAAAGATTGAGATTATTGAAGGAGTCGTTTAAAAACTTCAATACTAACTGAATAAATGAAGAAGTAGGAACAATAAACAATAAACTCTTAATAATAACTAGAGAATGACACATCAGATTTTGGACGTTTATCCAGAGACAAAAGGTAGGCAACCCTTCTCGTCGCATGCAATCTGCACTCAGACTTATGTATACCTAGGTAAAGTAGGACCAGAAATACAGTACGATTATGGGTTTGACTCGTTGATTACTTTATGACTGGGTTAATTTAACCCCTAATAAAAGTAACCCCGACCGCTTGATTGAATTGTATTTTTAACGTATTTGTGAAGATTGATAGATAGATAGATAGATATTTTTGGGTTGGCTGTTAGCCTATATCACTGCGACCTTTGCAGATCTATTGTGAACACCCATTATCTGTGGAATAGGATTAGAGCACCTTGTCCAGCTCTGCCCTCTTAATGAGACTTAATAGCCTTGACAGTGGCCACTCGGCATAACTTGGAGCAGCCGGTTTCTCCTCTCCCAGTACTAGATACTGCGTCCTTACAAGGCCTTCACATTGGCATAGGACATGAAATGCAGTTTCCTCTTCCTCTTGGCAGTATCGACAAATGTCTTCATCTGCTAAGTTTAGGTGACTCATGTGTTTTCTGAGCCTACAATGTCCTGTCAAGAGACTGACAATCATTCTGACATCATTTCGCCTTTGTGATAGCAGCTCTGCAGTAAGCTTCGCCGAGTAACCCTTTATGAAGAGTTTGGCTTGTCGCTTGCCCGGTGATGTTTCCCACCACTCCTGGGCCTTTTCTAGCCTCCATTTCTCAATGGCTGCCTTTCTGAATGTATTAGCAACTCCGCCGAATGGTTCCGGGCCAATCATTGGAGTGTTAGCTCCCGCACGGGCCAATTCATCAGCCTTCTCATTGCCCCGAAACCCTGAGTGTCCTGGTATCCATGCCAGTGTCAGAGAATTTTGACTAGCGGCATGTGTCAGGGCCCCAACGCAGTCCCACACCAGCTGTGAGCTTATTTGTTCTGAGACTATCGCCTTTAGAGCTGCTTGGCTGTCCGAGTATATGACTACGGTTTTACCCGTTATACCCTGACTTACGATCTCCGTTGCACAGTGTTGTATGTGTTGTGAAGATGGTCCGTAATGAATTTAAATTTCAGCTTTATCCAGATAGAAAGAATTTTATTTTAATTTGAAGTAGGTATTATAATTCTGGTTATCTTTAATGACTACCAGTCATGTTTTAGAAAGAACTTACATCTGTATAGGTGACACGTCTTAAAATTTACTAAGTAGGTATCTGCCGATATAAGAGGGTCTATTGGTCCTGTTCAAAACAAATTTTAATTTCGAATTAATAGATAATGCAAAAACAGAACTTTCTAAAATTACAATACATATAATCTATTTAGTAGAAGATATTCGTTTTGTGTGTTTCTGTATTCCAAATATTTTTGGAAGTGTTTCTTCGTTATAAAAATAATTATTCCTGAATAACTAAATAAACTTAATATTTATACGTTGTAATTTTAAGGGTAATTACTTCCATTGCTATTTTAAAATGTGAAGGCCATGGAATAAAAAGAATTTACCTTAAGAAGATGGTGAAATTAACGTGGAAGACGTGGAGTTTGAGAAAGATCTGGAAATGGTATATGAATATATCAAAACTACCGAAGAAAAATCTGGAACCTTAGCAAAAACAAGTCGAATGACAAAAGTTCCATAGTGTACAATTCGAAAAATAATTGTAAATGGCACTGAAGATAGGAAAGTGAAAGAGGATGTCGGATAATCTAGAGTCTTCAAATATTGTGTTGACATTAGACGAATTTCACAATAAAATTAACTAAAAATAAAATGTTTCAAGGAAAGTCTACGATTTATTTTTTTTTTGAAAAAAATGAATTTTAATTACAAGTTAATTAATAAACGACAGATGTTAAAAACAAAGCATTATAATAAAACTTTTAAAATTGACCGTATGGCAGAAGAACGAGCACATACAGTATTACGGCTACCTCCGTACCACTGTAATTTTAACGCAATTAAGATGATTTGGCACGAATTAAGGAGTGATGTAAGAAAACAAAAAACTAAACCGAAGTTTTGTAATACCATATTCATAATTAGCGAAGTTTTGAAAATTCCTATAAAAAGTTGGGCCAATTGATGCGACATGTGGTGATAGAGAAAAACTTATTCTATAGAGAGCAATTAGTGCCGAATTCAATTATCAATATTGGTGATAACACTGATGACGGTGAGAGTGATTGACTTTTTATGAAATAGGTATGTATAATATAATAATTTTTTTAAGAAAAACTGTTATGTCTATGTTTAATTACGTTCCCTTTTTGGTGTATACGGTGATTCTCAACCTATTCGTGTAAACTAAGTGAATGGTACTTTACGATGATTAACAACTGACAAGGAAAAAAGTTTGGATTAAGCTTTTTTATTGTCAAAATTATTCAGTAAATTTGAATAATGCGATTTTGTCATAAAGTAATTAAATTATTATCTTTCCACAATCGCAAATAAATTTTAAGTACGGCTCTTGTGAGGGTTATAACAGGTAATAGAATTTCGCTTGAGAGTCAAAAAAATGGGCGAATGTTTTCCTACCGTAATCAGTGAGTCAAAGCCATAATCTTACTATATTTCTGATTCTACTGTACTCTTGCTCTAGTGGTTTGACCAATATAGTTTGGGTCACAGCCACAAGAAGGCAAGCTATAGAATACATCTATTGCGGATAGCGTTGGTGTTTCATCTTTATCAATGTACTGTCAGCGCCATCTTGTAGGCAACCAAAAAGTTGTCAATAGGTTTACGCACGTGGACTTAACTTGGTGTGAAATTCTTAATGTATATTTAAATATTGTCTATAACTTCTTTGTGGCATTAACTATATATAATTACTTCTTTTGTTGGAAAACAGATCGGTTGTCGTTTTCAAAAATAAAAAATTAATGTACTTCTTCTTGGTGCAATGTTTTTTTTTTGAGTTTTAAATTTTTATTTGTCTCTTTTTGTTTTTATTGATACATAAGATTGTTAACTCATTCTTTTTTTAAAGCAGTTAGCCAAGATCTAGATAAATCCAAAGTAAAATTCGATAAACATTCTTTTTGATTTAATAAAATGTGTGCTGTTTCTTTTAATTCTCTTTTTATAGAATTTTCTTCTTTGCATAAAATTTTTGTTTCAGAAAATTTGCAGCATGTTCGCAAATCTTAGATTTATCTATATTTGATTTTACTTACGATTGTGTTTTACTTTCGCAAACTTGAATAATAAATATTAGCCAGTCTATACCAGGGATGCCTCTTTATTAATGACTGAAGAGACAAACCTGTACTGTACTGATGAGCTCTAGTAGAGGGAAACACAGTGTCTACAGTTTGGTTTTGCCCTTGTGTAGACTGATTAATATTTATATTTATCTCGCAGCATTCTGTGCTTAGAGCTAGGAACTCTAGCCAGGCACAAATCCAGGTTATGTATCTGGAATATATTGACAGCATGGCACGAGATACGTTTGTATCATTTTTTTATAAAATTTAGTGAGGATTGCGGTCGTTGATAAAAAGATTTAAAGTAAAATTCTTTTTTGAGTAGTTGAGTTTTCGGAACTTGGTTCCAGAAAATACTTTTTTGGTCCTCCGTCCAGAAACAATACTATTAATTACTTCAAAATCGTCCGGAAAATGACATTTTCCAGCCTAGGCCAGCAAAGTAGCTTTTAGATTATCTAAAGAGATGGCGCCATGAGTTTGAATTTTAAGTCATCAAAAATTTTAATTAAATTTATTTTAAAACAGCGTATAATATATACTGAACTTACCTATAACTTTTTCTAAAGGTAAGTCGGATTCTAATTTAAATTTAATTTCTCTCACAACTTGTATTATAAAATTTGACATTTATATTAATTTACAACTACTTATCATTCGAAAATATGAAAATAGTTTATTGTCTCTGCTATTTTGATATAAAATTATTAGATATTAATGTTAATATTTTCAATATAACAATTTTTACTGTGTTGCTTATTAGCACAGTATTTGTATGTATAAAAATTAAGGATCTTGAAATCGATTATCAGAAAATCATTCCTTATTACTAATTCTTTTAATCGTGCAATAGATGTAAATAAACATGTAATCTTGTATGTCACAAAGTACAAAGTTTTTGAACTTGTTGTGTTTGCAACTCATGTTAATTAAAACACTAAAAACTGCTAAACACGTATATTAAGTATCAAACAAGTTATTATACAACTATAATATTAACATCCAATGTGGCGCTTATATCTACCCGAAGATCACGTCATACCAGCTGACAGTCTGTCGGCTGTCTTCTAGTCACTGGTCCTACTTTAGGTAGCACAAGCGGTCATTTCTTCTACATAACAGAACTTTTGGAAATATTAAAAATTGCAAAATGCGACATGAGTTAAATACCGCGCAGAGACCAGTAGCTTCATTGGTTTTCATTGATTTTTTATTTTAGATATCCGCTGCACTACCTTACGATGGGCTTCATAGTACTTAATATAGTAAGAATTTCTCGTTTAAATATATGAGATAATAACTGCGCCACCTTACAGTGGCGTTATATTATTTGATTTAGAAAGGTATTTTTTCACTTTATTTTTTTCACATTTTTTTTGTTTTTAATTTTCCACTTTCTTTTAGTTTTTCGTTTATTTATTTATTTATGAATCGAAATTTTACACTATCTATTGGGTTTTCTTACAATCTAAATGTTGAGTAATCTAGAAATCAAAATACAGTACCATCTACCGGGTGTCTATCTAACCTAAATGTCAAAGGTGTATAAAGTTACTTCAATTAACTTAAACTGTCATCTATTAGGAATTCGTAAACCTAAATAATAGTCTCTTTTACTGTCGAAATATACAAATAAGCAAAAAATAAATTAAAAAACATGTTCCACATATACACGAACACAAGAAAGAAATAAATATATATATATATATATATATATATATATATATATATATATATATATATATATATATATATATTGTTATGATTTGATTGGTTAAAAAAATTTTTTTGTATTTGATAATAGGTAACTGTCTTTATGTAGGTGTTTAAGAATTATATTTCAGAAAGTGTTTAGAGAGTTGTTTGTTTTGTTATATATTTTGTTTTTTGAGGAGGTTACCTAGGGATGAGGGGGATAAATAGAATTATTATTGATTTTTAATTTGAAGAATATACTTGTAATTTGAAATTTTGTAATTGAAGTTAAAGTTTAAAATAAAACTTAAATAATTTGAATATTGTTTCAAATAAGAAGCACGACCCAAATAGCCGGAGCCAAAATAAAGTAGATTTCCATAACAATATATATATATTGGCGACCATTTGAAACGGGTGATCACCTCATTCATCGTCGCATTTAATAGATAACAATTATATTAATGACAGTCTCAAATTAAAACACAAAGATTTACAACTAAAATTAACAAGTTTTAATTTGAAAGAATTAATTTGTTATTTGACAATTTTTAAATTGATACAAAATAATACAACAACCGTTTTTCTTTTGAAATAAAAAACAAAAATTAATAAAAATTTATTTAATTCCACGCCAATGGTCGGCATTGTCCCCAAAGGGATTAAAATACCGACAAAAAACAAGGAATATTAGATTGACTCTGGAAAGAGTATACCAAATTACAATCCGCTTCTCATTGAATTTTAAACCTATTTGTATCGATATCTAATTTGCAGTTTCTTTTTGTTAAAACATTTCAAGATCGTTTATTTTTTAAACTCATTTTGGTAAGTTTTGTTTTAAAAAAATGCTATGTTTATGATTGTGTTTTCAGATAAAATCACACCTTTGTAGATGTTCTGATGAAGGAATAAAGATATTTCGAAAACTCAACTAGTCAAAAAAGAGTATTACTTTAAAACTTTTTGTCAACGACCGTAATCCTCACTAAATTTGGCACGTCATTTTGATAATAGTATAGTAATTTAATTAATTAATGGCTTAATGGCACTTCACTTTATAAAGATTTGTGGTAATTTATAAAAATGTCATAAATTTTAAATGAAATTATCGTTTTAAGTTTTTTATTTTAATATAAACTCATTATTATTAGATTCCTGCTGCAGGTTAATTTGTACTGACTCACTTGTAGTTCATTTTATTTTATTATGCTTGTTTTATTTAAAAATTAATTTTGAATACATACCGTTAAATTAAATTTATCTCTATTGTATGAAACAATTCTATTTAATTAATTTAATATGCTAATAACATTTATTTTTGATTTTGTTAATATTTATTTTTTGTATTAAGTAATAGATGCGCCTTCTGTGATATTCATATGTGTTGTTTTTTTAACTTTTAATACTTGACATGGGCTGTCATTTAAACATTATATTGTAGGAAGTACTAACTAGGATTTATAATCCTGCATTCTGCGTTCCTAAATTTCAGCATATTAATAGGGACTGAGGAATTCGCGCAGGTGTGAGGTAAATCCCGCGCCAGAATTTTTTAAACTAACAGCCTGTTCCGACGGAAAGGTCCGGGTGATTTATCGGAACTATAAAAATACTGGATTGCTTACTGGCGAATAGTTTTATATGTGCATCTTCACACGATTCGACCGTGTACAGGGTTAGAAAATTTTGCTAGATCCGGCCTTTACATCCGATTTTTTTACTGCAAACCGGATGCCGGGACACGATAAAAAATCTTTTTTAAGTATTTGAAGGTGAAAAATCCGTAAATAAAAATTGCTTTAAAAAGCCAGAAATAAAATCTTTATTTCTTAATAAAATTGGAACCAACTAGGCATCTGATTTCGATTTCCTTGAAGTCGGTTTCAATGGCAAATTACCCTCTATTTTAATCTTAGCAATTAAATCTAGATTTCGAATGTTAGTTACTCAAATCTTTTACAAAGATATAAACCACTGGAGCCGACTTCAAGGAAATCAAAATCAGATGCCTAGTTGGTTCCAATTTTATTAAGAAATAAAGATTTTATTTCTGGCTTTTTAGAGCAATTATTTTGAAGGCGGTTTAAATTTTTTTAAAAAAGTTTTTATTTACAAAAAAAGCCTACCAAAGAGTTTGAAAAATAAACGATCTTGAAATGTAATCTCAAAAAGAAACAGCAAATTAGACATCGATACATCGATATGTTTGAAATTCACTTGAAATAAATCGTCGTAACTCTCACTCACAGAAGAATTATTATGCTTATTCTCACAAAGGTTGAAACAACTGTTGTTATAATTAAGTTGAAAATAAAATGAAAATTTGAGTATTGCGTTTTACATTTGAACGTGCTTTAACGATCTTTGATAAGAAAATGAAAACTTTATGAAATTTTGTTTGTAATTGTCGATGCTCGTCGATTTGCTTCTAAATGTTACAAAACATGGTAAGTAATATTTTTATAAGGAGTTTTCAATTACATCATTGTTATATATTGTAACGAGCGAGACTCCCTTAGTACGCCCCTGTCGCACTGACAGGTAAACAACGCGCTAATTCTTGAAACAGAATATTCGAGGGACTTCCTTCCTTATACGCGGCAAGACCTTCTAGAATTGTTACCGAAGGATGTTCTGGAAGCGGTTAACAGGTATATAAGCTGAGAAGCCGCGAACCACGAGAGTTTTTAAGTTTAAAGCGACAGTCTAAATATTTGAGCGATCTGCGAAGTGCAAATAAATAAGTGAATATAAATCGGAGTTAATTGTTGTACATAAATTAGTGTGTAGTGTTATAGTTAGTTTAGTTATTTAGTTATAATTCGTTTAGTTTGTAGTGTGTGTAAATAAATTAGACATTTTCGTTCAGCAGTGATTTTATTTGAACCCCTTGAACGTAACAATTGGTGTCAGGTGTGGGGTCAATTAAACTGCTGTGTTAATTTAAATTGTGGACTTCATTATTGAATATTTTGTATGCCAGTAACGAGATCACAGGCGAAGAAAATGGATCAGGCGACAATGGAATTTTTCAAGCAAGCCCTTGAAAAAATGAGCTTGAAAATGGAGGAAAACACAAATAAAATGAAAGAAAATACTAGAAAGATAATGGAAGAAAACACCCAGAAAATGGAGAATAAAATGGAAGAAAACACCCAGAAAATGGAGAATAAAATGGAAGTAAACACTTAGAAAATGGAAGATAATTTGGGAGATAAATTGACATTTATTGAAAATGAGTTGAAGAATAATTACTCCAAACTGGAAAATGAGATCGGAAGTGTAAAAGACGAAATTGGAAGCGTAAAAGACGAAATGGGAAACGTAAAAGACGAGATGGGGAACGTGAGCGATAAAATTGAAAAATTTGAAGACAGGGTTGAAAAATTTGAAGACAGGGTTGGAAACATTGAAGGCAGATTGGTTAATATGGAGGAAGAAATGCAAGTAAAATTGGAAGAACAGGTGAAAACCATGGAAGAGCGATTGAGTAGGAACTTCAGCAAATATTGTTCTGTTAAGCTGGGAGAACGGGGTGAGCCAGGGCGAACATGATCAAACCTCCAACTTTTGATGGCAAAACACCCTGGAGCACATATCAGAAACAATTTGAAACAGCAGCCAACGCCAACTGCTGGGACGATGAAGAGGAAGCAACTGCCTTAATCGTTGCGTTAAGAGGAGACGCACTGAATATCCTTCAGACCATTCCTGTAAGTCAACAAGGTGATTATAAGACTCTGACAAGTAGACTGCAAATGAGATATGGTGATGCACATCTCCAACAAGTGTATCACGCACAAATCAAGAGTCGCCATCAGAAGAGTGCAGAAACCTTGCAGGAATTCGAAGCAGACATAGCAAGGTTGGTAAGGCTGGCCTATCCTTCAGCACCGGACAGCTTCCTAGAACAACTTGCTGTCCAGACCTTCGTCGATGGGTTGAGAGACACGGAGACTCAGCAGACGTTGCGGTTGGCCCAGCCCAAAACCCTAGATGACGCCCTGGCCCATGCACTAGAATTTGAAGCTGCTAAACAAGCTTCTCACAGAGGACAGAGCAAAGTGAGACAGCTTGATGATTCGCCAGTCTGCGACGAGAGAATTGAGGAAGTAATTCGCCGAGTTCTCCAGGAGAAACGTAATGGTGGACCAAGATGCTAGAACTGCGGCGAAAGAGGACACATTCGGCGTAACTGCAAGAAGCCGGTTAAACCACAACGCCAAGAACAGAAAAAACTAAAGCAGGTTTGCGAGAAGGGGCATAAACCGACCCGCCACGACAATGCCCCTGAGGTTATAATTTAGGCCATCTCGTCAAGTATTTATGTCGACGGAAAAATTAATGGGAGGTCCGTAAAAATGTCAGTCGACACTGGCGCAACCCGAACTATATTTAAGCCGAGTGTAGTTAAAGGAAATGGAAAAACCTTACCAGCGATGGTTCGTTTACGGACTGCAACTGGAGAAGACGTGCCAACACATGGAAAGAAGAGGATCGTCATCAACATTGGGGACAGGTCTCTCGAACATGAGGTGCTGGTGGCAGATATCATGGAGGAAGTCGTCTTGGGAATGGATGTCATTAAGGGTTATGGCTTCCAGATGGATATGAGAAACGATGTTCTGAGGATCGGAAGTCTGGAAATTCCATTCCTGGGATGTGAAGATATCACGACTCGAGTCTTACTCAGCGAAGATGTTCACCTACGTGGACAGGCGGAAACCATAGTGAAGGTGTATTTAGATAGAGACCTTCGAGATGGCTGTATAAGACTCATCGAACCAGCCAGTAAGAGTAACCTCGGGAAAGGACTGCTAGAATGTTGAACACCAACATGTACCCTGTGATCTTGAAGAAAGGTACGATCCTGGGAGAAAGCTGTTCTGTGCTTTGTGTGACAGGAAGCGTTCAGGATGTGAAGAACCCGCTACCAAGAAGCGAGAAGAGTTCGGAAAAATTATTTGAGACATTGGCTTCTTCCTGCACAGAACTTGCACCAGAACACATTCGCGAGGTGAAGAAACTGATTTATGAATACAGTGACGTTTTTGCTATGGACAACACTCAAATGGGTAGGACGAATGTTGTGAAGCATTCTATTAATACCGGAAGTTTAGATCCCATTCGCCAACAACCGCGAAGGCTTCCCATAGCAAAGAGAGAAGAAGCAGAAAATATAATCAAGGACATGCACGAACAAGGAATAATAGAGCAATCTGATAGTCCTTGGTCATCACCTGTGGTTTTGGTGAAGAAGAAAGATGGCAGTACCAGATTTTGTGTCGACTATCGTCGTCTGAACAAAGTCACCAAGAAGGATTGCTACCCCATTCCACGGATTGACGACACTTTGGACACGCTTTCTGGCTCGAAATGGTTCTCCACGCTGGATTTGAAGAGTGGGTATTGGCAGGTGGAATTAGATCCCAAAGACAAAGAGAAAACAGCTTTTACTATTGGGACAGGATTGTGGCAGTTCACAGTAATGCCATTTGGCCTCTGTAACGCACCTGCAACTTTCGAGCGATTAATGGAAACCATTCTTCGAGGATTGTCATGGAAGTCGTGCCTAGTTTATTTGGACGATGTCATAGTATTTGGCCGGACATTCGACGAACACCTGGAGAATTTAAGAGACGTCCTTGAGAGGCTACGCACTGCAAATTTAAGACTCAGTCCAAAGAAATGCCACCTCTTCAGGAAAGAAGTGAAATATCTAGGACATGTAGTATCTGCAGATGGCATTAGTGCTGACCCAGACAAAGTCAAGGTTGTACGAGAATGGCCAGTACCACAGGACAAGCACCAAGTAAGGAGTTTTCTTGGCTTGTGTACATACTACAGGAAGTTGGCCTTTGGATTCGCTGACATAGCGAAGCCTTTAACAAGACTGACGGAAGATGGAAGGGACTTTAAATGGGATACCGAATGCGAGGATGCTTTCAATCGACTAAAGCAAGCACTAACAACAGCTCCTATATTAAGTTATTCTCAGACCAGTGGAAGGTTTATATTGGATACGGACGCAAGCAACACGGCCATAGGAGGCATATTATCCCAAATTCAGAATGGCCAAGAGAAAGTTATAGGATATTTCAGCAAGGTCCTGTCGAAGCCTGAGCGTAACTATTGTGTTATGAGGAGAGAACTTCTCGCCGCAGTCAAGTCCATGGAACATTTCTATAAATACTTGTATGGTCGCGAATTCCTTCTAAGAACAGATCATGCTGCTCTGAAGTGGCTTCTGCAATTTAAGAACCTAGAAGGTCAGGTTGCGAGATGGATAGAAAGGCTGCAGGAATATCATTTTCCTGTGGAACACCGGGCCGGAAAGTCACATGGCAACGCTGACGCATTATCTAGGAGACCTTGTCCTTCCGACTGCAAACACTGCAGCAAAGCAGAAGAGAAGGAATTCTGTTTAAGAACAACCGTCGTGGATCTAGATTGGCTGCCAGAATCCCTGAAGCAAGACCAAGAGGGTGACACCGAACTAAAGATGTTGCTTGACTGGAAAGCAAAAGGACAGAGACCAAGATGGGAAGAAGTGAGTCACCTGAGTCCTAGGGTTAAGTCCTACTGGGCGCAGTGGGACTCCATCATTTCAGAGGATGGATTGTTGAAGAGGTCCGTCGAGAATGACGAGGGTACTGCAGCTAGGACTCAGCTGATAATTCCCCGGAGTCAGACGACAGAAGTATTGGAGAAACTTCATAATGGAACCTCCGGTGGACACTTCGGCATCAAGAAAACGTTGGAAAAGGTCAGAGAACGTTTTTACTGGGTCAACTGCAAAGAAGACGTCAAGGACTGGTGCCGAAAATGTAGACTTTGTGCTTCAACGAATGGCCCAAGAGGAAAACGACGAGCGCCAATGAATCAGTATAACGTAGGCAGTCCCATGGAAAGAGTAACTATAGACATCGCAGGCCCATTCCCAGAGACCGACGATGGGAACAAGTACATATTGGTGGCGTCGGATTACTTTACCAAATGGGTTGAAGCACATGCCATCCCAAACCAAGAGGCCTCGACCGTGGCAGACGTGCTGATAAAAGAGATGTTTAGTCGGTTTGGAGTGCCACTGGAGCTACATTCCGATCAGGGACGAAATTTCGAGTATGGCCTATTCCAGAGCATTTGTGAAATACTCGGAGTCAAGAAGACCAGGACAACGCCCCTGTCGCACTGACAGGTAAACAACGCGCTAATTCTCGAAACAGAATATTCGAGGGACTTCCTTCCTTATACGCGGCAAGACCTTCTAAAATTGTTACCGAAGGATGTTCTGGAAGCGGTGAACAGGTATATAAGCTGAGAAGCCGCGAACCACGGGAGTTTTTAAGTTTAAAGCGACAGTCTAAATATTTGAGCGATCTGCGAAGTGCAAATAAATAAGTGAATATAAATCGGAGTTAATTGTTGTACATAAATTAGTGTGTAGTGTTATAGTTAGTTTAGTTATTTAGTTATAATTCGTTTAGTTTGTAGTGTGTGTAAATAAACTAGACATTTTCGTTCAGCAGTGATTTTATTTGAACCCCTTGAACGTAACAATATGATATTATTATAAGACTAAATTGGCTTAAAAGTATAAAAAATTGTTACAAATATAAAATTGTTTTTCCGAAAAACTACTTTGTTATTATAAAAACATGCAAATTTTCATATTTAAGTCGGTATACAAAAAAAAAAATTAAAAACTAGTTCTTTTGTTACCTGATTAAAGTAATTTACTGTTATCTACAAATTCTATTAAAATAATCTATAGAACAACTTTTTGGATTTTTGCAAAATACATATTTTTCTTCTTTGTTCCACTCCTAGCATAGCCAATACACCTTGTAACAATTACTAATAAGAGGATAATTGTCTTGATAATACAATATTTGAAACAAGGTAAACGTTGTTTATAAATATTTACCTTTAAATGTACGACAGATTTTCAGAGATAAATTTAGATTCCAGTTTAAAAGAATATGTTTGGGAAACAACGAATTTTCTTAAAGTTTTGGCATAAAATTTATTGGCTTTATTTTGAACAAAAAGAAATCAACTTGTCGTTGAAAACAAAAGGTAGGTTACTTTGTTTACTGTAAGTAAAGATTTATTTATTTTAAAGTTTACGCTTTAAAAGGTACAAATTAGATATAAGACAAAGTATCAACAAGTTGGTTGGGCAGGTACCCAAAGTTAAAATCAGTCGAAAATTCTAAAATGAAAACAATTTGAGCAGAAACATTTATTTCTCAGAGTTTGGTGCGAAGAACAAAAACCAGGTTTAAAATAATAGATGTAGCATTCAGGAAGTTTATAGCCAAAATAACTTCTGTTCCGGTCGTAGACGAAGGTTGAAAAAGGGATCTGTCATTCGCGATTGTGTTAAGTAAATGACGGTATTCCTTGTTGTTAGTAGCTATAATCAAGCACGGAATTCAATGTCAATGGTGATAGGAAAATACGACTTAACTTCAATATATTATATATATATATATATATATATATATATATATATATACATATGGGAATGGAATAACACTCGGGAAACGTCAAATGGGCAAAAGATGTTAAACTGCCATTCAGAATGAAACTTTTATTCTTAAATGCGAAATTTTCGGTAACTGTTTGTTACCTTCATCAGCGCCTACAATAGGATTTATTTTTATTGTCATAATGTATTAGTATATTTGGTACTTACAAAAGAATGTGTTTAAATTAAACCACAACCCATGTGAAACAATATTCCCAATAAAGGGAGAACATATAAACTAGTGTTTTATTGTTATAACACCCAACAAGAGACCACAAAAAATACTTTACAATTTAAACAAAAAGTCGATGGTAAAAGAATTAAAAGTACTAAGTATTAAAAACGTAAAACAAAGGTGTACACCTCTTATAAAAATCCCCTTTCTTTAAAATCGATTTCAATTTTATATAAAAATTAATTAAAACAAGTTATTGAAAAACGAAACAAGTGACAAAACACATAACATTACTTGGATATTTGCATACTTAGTATAAATCACCTTGTAATCAAGGTTCAGTAAAAGAAAAAGAAGAAGAAAATTATTATAAACAAGACAGTTAACCTCTATCTAATGTAAACATTCCGTCTGAAACTATTTTCTTCGTGATAGATTGTTTTAATAAGAACGTGTAAATAGAACTGAGACCTTCTACATCTTTCTTGGAATTCATAGCTGATTCACTGTTATATATATAACACATCTCTATGAAATTCCTTTTAAACTGATTTTGTTCATTATGTAAAACCATCACATTGTCGTAGTTCATCGCATGCCCAGTGTTATGTACGTGCTGGCTGAGAGCTGTAACCATAGGCTTCCTCTTCGTATCACTCTAGTGCAAGGTAAGTCTTTTTGATAATTTTTGGCTAGATTGACCATAGTATATTTTAGGACACTCACTACACGGAACACCATACACTACCCCACTTTTCATTAGTATAGGAGTAGGGTCCATTAATTTTGAAAAGAAATACTGTCCAATTTTTCTTGATGCTGAATTAGCTACTATGATATTATGTTTTTTGAAAACCCCAGCAATTTGTGGAGTGAGGACTTCTATATATGGTAATTTTATATAAATTTTGTCTGGTTTCACTTCATCTTGGTTACTGTTTAGTTTTAATCCAGGAGAATTGCCAAATAGAAGTTTGTCTATAAATTTCTTTGGGTATTGGTTGGATAGAAGGATGTTCCTAAGTAAGTCCAAATTTTTATTAACAAACGAGGTCTGGCAAATGCGCATGATACGATTCTTTAATGCCAGGACTGTATTGATTTTTTGATCTAAGGGATGGTATGAATTAAACGGAATGTATCTACCGGAAAAAGTGCTTTTTCTATACCAATCCAATCTGACTACATTAATAAGTATAATTACGTTTTTGTACGAAAATACCTTTTTCAGTTTCCAAGGCGGTTTTTTTCGTCAGATTAAAGGAGCTCCCATGGGAGGGGCACTCTCTCCATCCTTAGCTGAGATAGTCATGAATTCTCTCGAATTCGTCTTTTACTTGTGAAACAGAATCCGATACAGCTGTTCCCTTTCTGGATACGCTAGTCGTCAGACATCTGGACAACACCATCAGATTGGATTGGTATAGAAAAAGCACTTTTCCGGTAGATACATTCCGTTTAATTCATACCATCCCTTAGATCAAAAAATCAATACAGTCCTGGCATTAAAGAATCGTATCATGCGCATTTGCCATACCTCGTTTGTTAATAAAAATTTGGACTTACTTAGGAACGTCCTTCTATTCAACCAATACCCAAAGAAATTAATAGACAAACTTCTATTTGGCAATTCTCCTGGATTAAAACTAAACAGTAACCAAGATGAAGTGAAACCAGACAAAATTTATACGATACGAAGAGGAAGCCTATGGTTACAGCTCTCAGCCAGCACGTACATAACACTGGGCATACGATGAACTACGACAATGTGATGGTTTTACATAATGAACAAAATCAGTTTAAAAGGAATTTCATAGAGATGTGTTATATATATAACAGTGAATCAGCTATGAATTCCAAGAAAGATGTAGAAGGTCTCAGTTCTACTTACACGTTCTTATTAAAACAATCTATCACGAAGAAAATAGTTTCAGACGGAATGTTTACATTAGATAGAGGTTAACTGTCTTGTTTATAGTAATTTTCTTCTTCTTTTTCTTTTACTGAACCTTGATTACAAGGTGATTTATACTAAGTATGCAAATATCCAAGTAATGTTATGTGTTTTGTCACTTGTTTCGTTTTTAAATAACTTGTTTTAATTAATTTTTATATAAAATTGAAATCGATTTTAAAGAAAGGTGATTTTTATAAGAGGTGTACACCTTTGTTTTACGTTTTTAATACTTGGTACTTTTAATTCTTTTACCATCGACTTTTTGTTTAAATTGTGAAGTATTTTTTGTGGTCTCTTGTTGGGTGTTATAACAATAAAACACTAGTTTATATGTTCTCCCTTTATTGGGAATAATGTTTCACATGGTTTGTGGTTTAATTTAAACACATTCTTTTGTAAGTACCAAATATACTAATACATTATGACAATAAAAATAAATCCTATTTTAGGCGCTGATGAAGGTAACAAACAGTTACCGAAAATTTCGCATTTAAGAATAAAAGTTTCATTCCGAATGGTGGTTTAACATCTTTTGCCCATTTGACGTTTCTCGAGTGTTATTCCATTCCTATTAATACCACGTCGTGAATTATCTACCTATATATATATATATATATATATATATATATATATATATATATATATATATATATATATATATATTTATATATATATAACAAAAGGGGAAAATTAACGGGCATGTACGCAAAAAGGATCATAGGATTACGAGTAAGAATGGTAACCGCAGACATGCATGTTTCTGGCTCGTTAATTTTCCCCTTTTGTTAGTCATAAGTACGCATACTTGACACCCTTTGTGTTATATATATATAAATATATATATATATATATATATAATATATATATATATATATATATATATATATATATATATATATATATATATATATATATATATATATAATGGTGACGACTCTAAATTTTGGTACAATTTTTGAGGAATTCAAACAAAGAATAAATAATGGGAGATTAAGTGAGCGAAAATTCGCACGAAAAATTAATAATGATATAGTCCATTTCACCGTTTTTGGCCGATTTGATATTATTAGAAACCACTGAAATAAGATTAAACTGTCATCCAAGTTACCAATGGCGGAGAGTATTTTTTGTCTAAATAAGGTCGTAAGTTTCTGAAACTATCAGTGTGGTTTGACATCTACAAAAATATGACATTAATAATTATTAAATTCAACCCTTCAACAACGAGCCGTACATGAAGGTTACTAGGAATGTGAATTAAGTCAAGACTTCCGTATTGAATACTTTTTATCTACCGGTGAAACAAGATGCAGTTACGTAAGTGTTGTATTAAAAAACAAACGTCCTCATTTAAATTTCTAACTTGCCTGTATCTGAGAGAGATGTAACTCTAAATTTACTTCGAGTAGGTATGATTTCCGTCATCGGCCAAAAACGGTGAAATGGACTATAAATACTTTATTTTCAGAAATTATAACAATTTATTGACAAAGCTAAAAAACATACAAAAAAGTATAAAAATTTAATCTATAACATAACATATAAACAAATTACAAAAAAATCGTAATATTTATACAATTAAAGAAATTGAATGTTATAAAAAAGACAAAATAGACTCTAGGGAATTATAGTATATAACTGCCATTAATTACTATTCACTGTTTTTTGATACTAAAAAAATATACAATCATTCGCTGTACCTACATATTTTCTTGCTCTAAAACGATCAAATAGAACGAATATTTGATCATTCTGTGTACTTAGTATCTATACGTATTTTTAATTATATGCTTTATTTACAGTATCGCATCATACACTCAATGACGTTTGTAAAAGACCAACTAATACGTGCAATTTGATAATAATTTTTGAAATGGTGGGCGTGTGAAACGGCAGGCCAAGGGTCGATGGACGTCAACAACAAGGGTGGAGGCGGCGAACAGAACGAAGAATGCGGAGAGGGCGTCCTGCCGGATGCAACGGACACTGCACTCGATAATACAGACCACCAGGAGCCACAAGTCAATGGAGATGGAGATGGGACCAAAGAAAACAAGTAAGTTTAAGTTTTGTTTTTACGGAAAGATTCTAGATTGCAGTTGAATTTTAAACAAGGTGGCACTGTATGTATCAGTTTAGTCAGTTTCTGAGCATTTTTAAAAATCTAAAATTCACCCATTAGTGTTTTCTCGTGTTTTAATTGTACTTGATCATACAGTTCTCACCTATTAACACTTTCACTGCGTTAGAAATATAATTGGATTCGCACAGTGCGGAATTTTTATTTAATCTTAATCGTAACAAAAGCTTCCTTATTTCTTACAAAACGGTGCCTTGATCATAATCAGACAATGATTGGTGAGTTTTTCATGTATTTTTTGTAAGACGCACATGAGCGCTCTCCGCACATTTCGAAATTTTTTTGTTTATATGCGGAAAGCGCACTTGTGCGTCTAGAGTTTTCAATTGCGGTTTGATTATTTTTTATTTTTCATTAGGAAGTCAACAAGTAAAACAATAGCAATTATCAACAACAATTGTTTATTTAGATGTATGTGACCAAAAATTAAAAAATTGACAATAAAATCACCAACCGTACAAAAAACAAGAAAAAAAACATACAAAAACTTAATTTGCCGTATTCTTATGGTATTCTTGAAAACATGGCTCAAGGCATAACCCTGGTTTCTGTGGACATGTGGAACAATGATAAAGTGTGTCCTTTCTAATTTTTTTTTTACAACAGACACGACACTTTTTTCTAAGAGTTTTTCCTTTTTCATTTGTGATGTCTATTTTGGATGGTAAATGTTGAGAAACTTTTCGGGTAGGTTCAACCACTATTTCCGGCAATAATTTTTCAATAACTGCCAGTCGAAAGTCATAGAAAGTTAAATTGGGTCTAGTACCATATTTTCTACACAGTAAGTAAGCATTCACTAATAAAAGATGAATGACGTGAATAGCCAGTTTCTTATACCACCGTAAAGTTTTTCGCAACACTGGATAATATTGCGTAAATTGATCTTGACGATCCACTCCCATCATATACTTATTGTACTGGACTATCGGCAAAGGTTTCTGCATCATCTGTTTTCGCCTATTTTCAACCCCAACCATCTCACCTTTGTATTCGCTGGAAATATATATAACATCTCGTTTATCTCGCCATTTCCCAATCACTACACCATTCAAAAATTGTACTTTGTTTTCACCTTTTCTTAATTTGGCCACTATAACTTCTTTTGGAGACCCTGCTCTATCAGCACGAATAGTACCTGTACAAAATGTCTTTTGTTTTAGTAACGCAACAGCTAAACTATAACTGTTATAGAAATTGTCCATGTACAAGGAATGACCGCGATTCAGCATGTCACGCATGAGGTACATGACCACTTTTTGTACGTGGCCTTTGCCACTTAGTACATCAAGTTGGCCAGCGTATACAGCGAAATCTAATACAATCCCGTTTGGTTCTGCTATTACATATAATTTCAGACCATATTTATGTCGCTTATTTTTAATATATTGTCTAAAAATTAACAGACCTTTCCATAGGACCATCGATTCATCTAACGATAGGTGTTTGCCTGGATAATATATCTGGTTCATCCTATTTTTAAAATACTCTAATACGGGTCTGATCTTATACAGTCTATCTTCGGGTGGTGGATCGTCAGCCTCTGGGTTTTGACAAAAATGTAAACAGCGAAGAATAACTAAGTACCGGTCACGACTCATGTAATTTGAAAAACAGCTAGAGAAAAGCCTGTGTCGTTTCCAATAATCTTGTATCCTACTCATGTGTATCGTTCCCATATGCAAAGTTAACCCCAAAAATACACGAAATTCAGGAAGAGTTAGGTCTTTCCACTCTGCGATTCTAGCACGCTTCTTTCCGCTACCCGTTGCCAGAAATAGCATACAAATTTGATTGTGAAATTATATTTTCAAGGAACTCATCCGTAATTAACATTTTAAACCAGTCATATGGATGTCCACTTTCCGGCGGATTTATCAATAATTTGTTTTCACCACTAAATTCAAAATCTTTCATTTCTCCAATTAGGTCATGCCACTCATTGTCATCATTACCTAGTACGTCAACTACATCAGCTAATAATGGAAGTTCATCAAACTGAGAAGTCCTGGTTGGAGATCTCTCAGTAATCTCTTCAACATCGGCTAATATAACAAAAATAATAATCATGAACAAATAAAGAAACATTTGAATTTTAGACTTACATTCATCCGTTTCATGCTGTTCCACTAATTCTTCACTTTCGGAAAGATCTACATCTGAATTATATAAAAATTCCATCATTTCGTCAACAGTAAGATTTTTAGGATTTTTAACAATAATTTTACGTTTCTTTGTATACCCTGAGGGTCCTGGTAAATTTATATCATCCATTTTAACGAAAAAACAGAAAAAAATAGCACAAAGCACAAATAAAACACAACTAATTAGCAGTATTTAGCAAAGAGTAGAAATAAACGTCAAATTAGGTTTGAAACTTTAGTATTTTGTAAACTACCTGTAAACTACATGCACACCGACGCCATCTAGGAGCGGTGTACTTATTTAAGAAACGAACAATGTAGAAATCTTTATTACATACTTAGAAATATGCGGCCAAAATTTTAAAACCTAGTGATAAGTGCGAGATATTGTATTAATTCATTTAAACTTATAAGACCCAGGACGCTCAAGCGCGCTCTCCGCATATAGCTTGACATAGCAAAGCCGCATATGTGCGCTTTCCGCATCGAAAGTGTTAAAAAGCCTGATTTAGTCGTGGACGTCTAGATAATTTCTGAAATATTGCGGTAACTATGATTATGTAATTTAGATACGATAACGATTTATTATGGAACCAAAATTTGCGGGTTGCACAGTATAAAAACCAATAAAAATGTCTGACAATAGTAGATTCACATTACAAAAAGGTAAATAAAAATAACAATAACAAAAATTATCTGTTAAATTGATTTTTTACCTGTACACGTAGGATGGTAGCTAATGAAAGCAACCTCAGCTGCCAGCCAGATAGCTCGTATAACGTCCGAGGGAGTAAGAGAGATAGCATTTTTAAAAACTAGCCTACCGGAAATTCTCGTTGCTAGCTCTTGGACTATAAAGCAAGAATTAAAGGACGCCAAGCCCAAACTTCACAAATTAAAAACTAAACATCAGTTTGAAGTCTTTATGCGACGTTAAAGTAGCAATCGAAAGTTTAGTTATTAAAATTACTGTGTTAATTAAAAAATTATTTCTTTTGCCTTGTGAAAGTTAATGTGAATCCCTGAGTCCGGTTCCGAGTGGATTTATTCTGTACTGAAGGTCTTTCTTTAGATCTGGGTAGGTCTATATTTCCTTAACATAAATAGCACGAACTTTTTACGGGAAAAAACTTAATAATTTATCAATTCTCTATCTGGATCTTTCTACGGTCTCCTCATTATATCTGTACCCTTTGTAATTAAAGAGATATTTTCACCAGACTCACAGAATTTTGATTTCCAGCAAGGAACGAAAACGGACGAGTAGTCGAAAAGTTATAAAATGTCTAATCGTTGCTCAAAAAGTGCTTCAAGCGAATAAAATTTAAACTTAACTCCAAACAATAATAAATTTAACACAATCATACCCTCGGAAAATTAAAACAAGTAATCACGAAGACTAGATACCAGGAGTCTACATGGTATAGGCTTTTCCATAATATTTCTGGTCTCAATAATCAACCCATATCATAGTTCTATTTTTTGCCACTGGCGGCGCGAGTAACCAGAAGAACCGATGTTTATGACATTTATGCCATTTAAATGTCGCGAAATTAAATTCAATATATAATATTAATTTATTTATTTACAACAAAACTTCCCGCGTAAGGATTTAGCATATATATGGGATTTAGTGAGTATCTTTTGAACACGAGCGCACTCTACCGGCAATACTTCTGTCCCCTAAATTGAGACCATTTTTTTAATATTACGTTTAAATTCCTAGTATCTATACTTCGTGCAAGTAATTAAAATTGTAGCATTTTTAATTTTGTTTTATTGTAATTTAATATTTCACACTATCTCACCCTAACGTCTAGACAACCCTATTTACATACCGTGATTTAGTAACAACTGAACGCGCTTCCTAAGATAATAGTTTCTGGTAAAATCGATTTCGAGAATTGTTCTACCTTATCGACCGATTATCGAACGGAAATAGGGTGGGATTAGATAGCAAGAAGGAAGCAGGAGTAGGGTTCGAGAAGGGTGGATGAGAAAACGCGATTGAAGCTTCCAAAAATCTGAAAATATCTTTGTGGAAATAGAGAAATCGTGTTATCTTTTAGCCGAATTTCATCAAGAATTAATTATAGTACCTACCGAGATAATTAATTTGATTATTTAGTACCGATGTCTCGAAATATTCTAGTGAAAAACTTTCCGGCATTTTCATATGTTATTGTAATTACACCTGTAATTTACTGTTTCTAAGTTTTCCAAGTAAATTTTCGTTGTGAACTTTAAACTGTGTATCATCTTTAACTAGTGAAATAGTTTATTGAGTGAGAACCCTCAAATTATCGTTCAAGCTACACCATTATGGCAGCCATTTTACAAAGTTCATTGAGAAGCCACGCTTTCATGTAAGCGCAAAAACTACCATTATCGTTGGAGCTACCAAATTGCAAGTCCTTCAATACAATTTTATTTTAGACTTTCATAAATTTATCGGTGTGTGGTATTAGTCACCAACACAACATTTTTTTGGTATCAGATACAGTGGAATTAGTACCATTAGTTTCTTTTTTCTATAATCTACTTAGTAGATAAATGTGTGATATAATATAACTTGACCACATAGACTATTCACCATCTACCGCCGCATTTTTTAGTCCATCTAAATATACATATTTTTTGTTTTTACCATAGTGAACATTTTACCTTTTCATTTGTAAGTGCGGGAAAAATGCAAATGTATTAATTTTAGTTTTTATGTATGAATACTATTTTTAGCTATGGTTATATTTCGATAACTCGAGTTATTCAATACCACATCTTTATAATCCCGAAATTTTAACATTTTTCGGTTTAACTTAACTTAAGTATTTTCTTTAGATTTTAATAACAGGATTAATTGATGATATCCTATAAGAGGATTAATTATACCATCCTATGCACATATTTTAGGTACTATAACACCATGAAAAGTGTTAATGCGTATTTTGTTTTCGTATTGTAACCAACTTATGTTTTCTCTTGATTAGTTATCACTAATCTTTGTTCTCTTTACCATTTTTTTTGTAAATCATTTTTTCTTTTTAATTACCTATTTACTTAATAAATATTGGTATTGTTAATTTTTCTTTCGATTTTTTATTATATCTTACCGATACCTGTTGTTCTGATAATATAAAAATATCATTACTGAACCAAATACTGAAGTTAGGAATATAGGATAGAGACGATTCCAGAAGTATCGCGACAGCTCCGGTTTTCCCACCTATCTTTACCGTCTACTCGAACGCTAGCGATTACTCAGTTCGAGAGGTTTTGTAAAGATGGCTCTAGCGAACGCTTTCTACTCCGTCTTTCGATAAAAATAGATTCCAGTGGCGTAACAATTTTAATTTTTTTGTTGAATTTGGTTTTTATTTGGATTTGTAAATTCTGTAAAAAATACGCAAATTAAACAATTTAAATGTTTATTTTTTCTTTCTAAAGGGTTTTTCAATTGGCGCGGGTAGATTCTGGCGCCCCATGGCGGCCATTTTGTTTTGGTGACATCTGTCAAATCTTTTGTTTATTATTTAGTGGTTTATGCCAAATCATCATGGCAAGTTACACGATTAAACAGCACGTTCAAATGATAAAAGTTTATTATCAAATTGAGTGTTCGTTAATGCAAACGTTGCGCCCATTTTACGGTAGACGTGGTGGCCCTTCACAGTCGACTCTTCAACGTTTGGTGGCCAAATTTGAAACGACCGGTTCAGTACACAATCAGCCAACACCAGTACGTTCAAGGAACGCAAGATCGGTCGAGAACATCGCCGCAGTCCGTCATAGTGTACAGCAGAACCCAAAGCAGTCTATTCCTCGCCGTGCACAAGAACTCGGCCTTTCACAGACTTCAACTTGTCGAATTTTGCGTCGGGACTTGGGCCTACACCCTTACAAGATCCAACTGACCCAGGGAGCTCAAAGTTCATGACCACAGACAACGCCGTTTGTTCGCTGACTGGGCTTCGAATCGTTTGGAAGAGGATCCCAATTTTGGCCGAAAAATAATCTTTAGTGACGAGGCGCATTTTTGGTTGAATGGCTGTGTTAACAAGCAAGATTGCCGTATATGGGACGACACCAACCCACGCGACGTTCACCAGGTGATAATGCATCCTCAAAAAGTTACTGTTTGGTGTGGATTTTGGGCCGGCGGCGTCATTGGTCCGTACTTTTTTGAAAACGACGTTGGTGAGGCGGTCACCGTCAACAGCGAATGCAACAGAACGATGATAACCAATTTCTTATGGCTCAAATTGAATCATATGGACCTAGACGACATGTGGTTCCAGCAGGACGGCGCTAAGTGCCACACAGCAAACACCACGATTGACATTCTGCATGAACGATTTGAGGGTAAGGTTATCTCTCGCAGGGGTGATGTGAATTGGCCACCAAGGTCATGCTTTGACCCCGCTTGACTTTTTCCTGTGGGGTTTCTTGAAGTCGCAGGTCTATACAAATAAACCACAATCGATCGATGCCCTTAAGGTGAACATAACACAGGCCATCGCTCAAATTCAGCCGGATCTATGCGGAAGAGTCATTGAAAATTGGACCACTCGGATCCGTGCCACCGTAAGAAGCTGAGGCGGGCATTTAAATGATGTTATATTCCACACTTAATGGCATACATGCGCCTTTCAAATAAAAAAATAATTTTGGTAATACCTCACACACAGCTTGTTTTATTGCATTTCAACATCTACCCGCCCTTATTGAAAAACCCTTTAGTTAAAAGTTTTATATACATTTTTAATTAAGTTCATCAATTAAGTTTTGCTCAATTTAGCTCAGAACAATTCTTACTTTTAAATTGTTATTACCTAGCGTGGTGGGAGGTATGAGCATTCTTCGCCAACGGGATGGAGGGGTGAGGTATAAATTTTAGCGAGGTTGCGAGTGTTAGTATATAAAAATAAATAATAATAAATATATAAAAAATATCACAGATAATATCACAAAATTGAAACAAATTGTAAAATAAAAACTTAAAAATGAATTCTTCAAAAAAAAAAAAAAATTCTGATAAAACAAAAAAGAAATTCTAAAAAAAAAATTCTGAAAAACAAAAAAAAAAAATTCTAATTCAAACTAAAAAAAAAAAACTTAAAAAAAAACTAAAAATAAATTCAGTTGTCAGTTTCGTCAATTTGGTCGCCAAATGTTAGATCATTATCTGAACATTCTGAGCTCCATTCTTCGGAACTGCCCGTATTGACATTGAAAACTAAATCTTGGGCAGTGTCTAATAGATGCTCTTTTTTCATTAAATTTAATTCGTACTTATGTACATGTTCGCAAACTCTTTTCCACTCCTCAGTGGTAATGCTGGAGAACTTCTGTCTTGCAAGATTTTCGACGTCACCACATCTAAATGTTTTATTATGACTTCCAACCCAATTTTTGACCGCGGCCCAAATTTTTTCTATAGGGTTTAATTCTGGGTGATATGGTGGTAATCTTACAACAGAGTATCCGTGTTTTCTCATTTCCTCATCTAGAACGTATTTTAGAAAGCGGGGTTTGTGCGATTTTATTACTTCATAGAGTTCGACTTTTGTCATGTCGACTGTATGAGGGATGCTCTTGTCCGTTAGCCAATTCAACATGACTTTCTTTCTAGATAAGGCGGTCTTTTCATCATTGTATTGTGATAGCTAGCATTATCTATCACCAACACCCTTTTTTCTGGAATGTTGGGAAGGAGTTGTGTTCTCACCCAACGCATGAAATTTTCCGTGTTCATGTCATCGTGATAATCTCCAGTCTTTTTTCCAGACTTAAATATTAACAGTCCATTTTCCACAAACCCCTTTTCTTCTCCTGCATATACCATAATTAGCCTTTGTCCCTTGCTATAAGGCGCTTTTAATGTTTGGTCTGGTTTGGTCGTATCTATCCATGTTTTTGTAGAGGTATGCGACCTATGCAAATTAGTTTTATCGGTATATATAATATTTCTACCGTCGCGGCGAAAATCTCTGATTTTTTTCAAAAACTCTACGCGTTTTAACCTTACATCGTGGCTTTCCATAAGTGCTTGTCGATTGTCTGGTGTTTTGTCCCAGGTGAAACCTAATTTTTTTACAACCCTTCTAAAGGATTGTAATGACCCTTCAAAACCTACTTGGGCGTCCTTTACTCTTTGTAGAGCCTTCTTCATCGTTGGGCGTTGTTTTTCCATGATATTAAAGTTGTTAATAATGGATCGAATTCGATCTCCTTGCCCTTGACTAATAAATGTTTTAGAATTCGGACGACCCCTCTTTTTTTGAGAATTACTTAAATTTAAATCATTTGAAGTTGATGTCGAGGGACGGTCGTCAATGACGACTGATGTTGACATTTTTGTAACATCATCTACTTCTAAAGCACTTATTTTTTTATTCACTCGATGGATGACATCCTTAGAAACACCCGTAGCTGCCATAATTCGTTGGCGAAAATTATTGATTGGAATTTGTAGCCCATTTTTGGCTTCGTTTTTCATAAATTTACTTACGGAGTTAATAATTTGGTAGGCATCCGCCGAGTAATGCCTTCTTCCCATTGTTGCGATGAAAAAATAAAAATACACTCGGTACTTACTCTACAAAACGAAAAACACTCAAACCGGTGAAACGAGGCACAAATTCACGACGCCGCTGGGACTAACAAACACCGCACACGGAATCCGCTTAGCAATTGAATAGTACTAGAATTCTCCGACTGCGCTCTGGAGGCGCTGCGGCGCGCGCCGATCGAAGATCGTCGGCGAATATCCCCACATTGCCGAATTTTACTGGAGCTGTCGCGATATTTTTGTAATCGTCTTTACCGATGGTAAGTAAGGTTTGTTTTTTTTATTATGTTATAAATAGTAAGGCTCAGCTCTCTAATCTCTTTTTATTTAATATTACCGGTTATTCAATATAGTAAATTATTTACATCTAGGTTTCTTTACTTTCAGTCCTTTTATAAAAAAAAGTTCGCCATTTATTTGCCGAGAATTTCCGAACAACATCCAATCGAGCAACAATTAACATCAAAGGAAATTCGAGGTTACAAAATTAAGTTTCAAAACAAATGAATTCCATAGACAAAACAATCAATAAATCGTTATAATAGTTTCCATTGTAACGTCACAGTAACTTGGCATTGTTGTCACAGTCATAAGTAAAGACGTCTTTATTACGTAAATGATTATAGGATTGAACAATATTCTGCAGTATTTTAATTTAATTGTTAAATATGTAAGTAACATTTTCCTCATGTTTATGCAAACCATAGTCTGCAAAATCATTTGATGGTTTTTTCCAGTGCTATTTATTCGGAAAAAATTATTTTACATACCTATAAACAATTTTAATTTATAACATTTTACCTGCAACAGTGGAACAGATTGTTAAAATTCTGCGTACCCTGGTTTCGAACCAAATATGTATCTAATATTCTTTGGTACATCGTTCAGGAAAGAAACTGAGGGTACTAACATAAATATCTGTTAGCGGACAAATCAAGAATTCACTCTCTACGAAAAATTTATACTCAGGCGTAGCAAAAGATCAAGGGTTCGAGTCCTTCTGGATGCGTCATTTTTTCAATTTCTCTTTAATGTTGTTTAGTATATTATGTTTGTATACTTTCTAAAAAAAATTAAAAATCCCATGAGAGATATCTTAAATAACCGTTTAGTTCAGTAAAAAGTGTTACTATTAGTTTTTGAAGTTATACTTCTATTCGTGCACTCTGTGGAAAAGATTTGTGTAGAGTTAAATGGGAAAAATCATTACATATGTAATGGTGTGAGTAAGAGAGAGAGACGAAAACAATATATGGTATATTGGTCGATAAAAACAAAGATGAAATATTTACCACGTGTTATTAGTCATAACTATAAGTCCTTTGAGTACCGTTACAACATTCGGTACATTGAAAACTTTGAAAAGAGATAGATATACAAAAAACAGTCTGAACTAATGTATGAATAAATATCATAGTGACGGTCCACATGATTATTTGACAGATTATTTTATAATTCTGTCAAGTAAGTATACATATAAAGTTTAGCATTTTATATTAATAATAATATTTAGTAATGAGTATTGTATTGTAGTCTAAAGTACCGTCACATGTTTGCAGTATATTCTGCTCTATGCTTTTAAGGTTGTCGACTACATAAATAGAGTTTTAACGAATAGTCGAGGAAATAAAGCACTAAAACCTCTGATTTTTTGTAACGTAAGATGGAACGGAATGCTTTTTTTGCACTGGATTCGTAAGAGTATCAGAAAATTTGTCGCTATGTTTATGATGTAAAAATAAGAAATTGCATTTCTGCGTTCGAAAAGTGCATTCCGAACAGACAATAGAGAGAAAACTTACAACCTTGTGGGTATTGCTGAAAATGGGTTCAATTTATATACTCGGTGTTTTTGGGGTCGCTGTACACGGATATCATGATGCCGAATGTCTCTGCGGCATTTGGTGCCTAGGGTATTTACCTCTTCTTCTGAGGTTTTATGTAAATTCTGTACGAAATCGGTGCACACTTGGTATTCGGCGGTTTTTTGAGTCGCTAAATACGATCATAATAATGGCGATGTTCTTTGAAACACCTTGTGCTTAAGACTGACCTCTCCTCCACGAATTTTATGCAAATTCAATACAAAAAGAGTGCACTCGGTACTAGGATGTTTTTGGGGTCGCTAATCACGAATATCATATAATGATTTTGCTAAATCATTCGCATACAAATTTATAAATCCGGGCGTGTGCATAGAAGTATAACTTCTGCCGGAAGTCCCACTGAATGCCACACTCGTTTTTTTTATGATTTCAGTGAGTTTATGCTGCAGCGTGCTTTAGCTACAACAAGTTAGCTTAAAACCTCACCTCAGTCAAATTCCATTTCCATTTCATTTAATTTATAATAACGACATTACCAGTCAACCAATAAAAATATATTAATTCACCAGAAGATATAAATTTTGTAAATCTAATTGTTGTGACAATATGAAGGTAAATATCATTATACAAACCTGAATTTCTTGTTGTATATAAAAACATTAATTTTTCATTTATTTACTGTTTTTAAAACTTATCGACTGAGTTTACTTTTTTTGTTTGTTTGACTTTATTTTTCCATTATATTGTCTGCTTCTGAGATAACATTTCATTTGTGTTTTTAATAACGCTTGCTTATATGGTTTCTTTTTCATTAAAATGATAGCGATATAGATGTAATTTTTTGAGTGTATGTTAATACAACGTAGTTATTGTGTATAACCAGTTTTATGTTGCTCTGTTTTATTCATGTTTATATGGCTAAATATAAAGGAAAACAAACAACTATAATATTTAATATGATAATTACGTTGAATTTATTTAATTAAAAGTCTAATATACTTTTACAAACCAACAAACCACAATGAACTCTTATATAATAATAAAGTTGATTTAATTTAATTAAAAATCTTATTCACTTTTACACACAGCCTTGTTTACCGAATAAAATTGATTGGACCTGTACCTAAATGTATGTACATATATAATTTTGTTCCTTTAACCAACACATAGTTTTTTCACCGTTTATTTTTAGTCTAAATTAAAAATTGCAAATTTATTAAAATTTTTAGGTATTGTATTATTGTTCAAGACGGTATACTTAATAAATTAATATTGACTGAAATGTAGAAAAAAGGAGAAACCTTTCTTTCGTTGCTAAATAAATAGGATTAAAGCAATCCGTAGTTTCGGTAACGAAGTTTATTTCCAATAAATAAAGTCAGAAGCCAAAAACCATTACAATAGGGTAGAATAAAGACGAACATTTTCCCTATATCTATGGATAGACTTTTTTGAAAAAACCTTATATCTAAACGCTCAAAAAATAAGAAAATAAAAAAAAGTGAGAGGTGTCAAGGGACACCCGTATGGAACGAAGTTCCTTTCGATTAATTAGTGAAGGAATTGTAATGTGTAAGCACAACAGAGAGTTTGTACATACATAAGAATTTATTATCGTCTGTATAAAATCTCTACTTACCTAACTCTATCAGCAATATCCGGAACTTGTGCAGAAACACTCTCAGAATACATTATTGTTTTTATTTTCTATTATTTTAATATTTATTAGCTACAAAAAACCTGTATAAACTTAACAAAGTCGCGACACTACTACACTGTTCAAAGCAAAATAGAAAAAAAAGATAGTAAATTCATTATTTTCAACAGTTCATTTCTTTTAACAAAAGTGCCCATTTATACAATACCAGAGGATTAGAGGATATACATCTACCTAGAATTACTTTTTATTTCAATTTAATTTAAAACAGGAATTAACAATTTATTACAAAATTTTAAAATTAAAATATTTGACAGTAACTGACAGTTAAGGTAATTTGACGTAGGTACCTAACTAGTCAAGTTAAGAACTATTTTTGAAATGTTTATGAATTTATTGATTTATAAAAACAGGATAAAATAAAATAAATTACTATTCTATAATACCTATGTACTTATTTTTTTCTACAGTCTTTTCTTTTAATTTAAATTAGTGTCTTTTTAATTGTACTTTTATTAGTATTTATTATATTAGGGTTTCCTATTTAAATAAAGATAGGTATATCTATCTATGAGAGAGAGAGAGAGAGACAACATGCGTATGTCGTGTCGTGACAAATTTTGGTATGAATTTTTTTTTGGCTAGCTCCTAGCGTCAGTCGTTACTGTTCGTAAGGCCCGAAAGGAAACTTCGTTCCAAAATTTTCCTTTTAAATTTCAACTATCAACATATCATAATTATACAATTTATTGTGTGGTCCGCTATATTGGATTTAGAAAAAAACTGGGTAAGTAGAAAAAAAAATGAAATCATTCCTTAGTAGTAGAGATAAACTTATTATCTCTTAAAAGTTACTAAAAAATATATGTATTACGTCAAAGATTATGTAGGTATTTCATAATATAGTCAATTTCACCGTTTTTGGCCGATTTGATATTAGAAACCACTGAAATAAGATTAAACTGTCATCCAAGTTACCAATGGCGGACAAATTTTTTTGTCTAAATACGGTCGTAAGTTTCTGAAACTATCAGTGTGGTTTGACATCTACAAAAATATGACATTAATAATTATTAAATTCAACCCTTCAACAACGAGCCGTACATGAAGGTTACTAGGAATGTGAATTAAGTCAAGACTTCCGTATTGAATACTTTTTATCTACCGGTGAAACAAGATGCAGTTACATAAGTGTTGTATTAAAAAACAAACGTCGAAAGCTCAGAAGAATTATTTTTAAACAAATTATTTTCATTTTTGTTAGGCATTTTCAGTTTTAAAAGACGACTCTTGACAAATTTGACATATCTATCAAGATCAACAAGCAAGGGTCATTTTCATAATATTGATTTATATTTTTTATAAGTTTGTTTTAGTGGCAAAAAGATCCCCGAATAAAGAAATAAATAGACAAACGTCCTCATTTAAATTTCTAACTTGCCTGTATCTGAGAGAGATGTAATTCTAAATTTACTTCGAGTATGATTTCTGTCATCGGCCAAAAACGGTGAAATGGACTATATCTAATTATAAAATGTCTGGTCATTAAGACCTAATCCCCAACTTTCTTGCAGATGAGGGGCCCAGTAGTTTGTGGGCAAGTTAATAATTTTTGCCTTGTCTTTTTATTATATTTGAAGACCAGAACCATAATTGTTTAGTAAACTAATTATTTTGTGACATTTCTCAGACTTTTGAAATCTAAAAATTAGATGAACAACAAATAACATTACTTAGAAATTAAAAAAAAATTCTATGCAACGAAGTATAAATAAATTTTATTAAATATATTATTTTAATCTAATATTGGTAATTACCCATCTGCCATTAAAAAATTAGATTTATAATGTTCGGAAAAGCGTTAGTAGGGGGCATAATGTTCGATACATTGTGTTTATACATTATTTTGAAATAAATTATAAATATTGTTTCTTTCATTTATCCATAGTAGTGATACAACCAACCCTATGTGGATTGTGGGTCTTTGCTCTAAATACGATTTTTCTCCACTGGTAATTTATCTTTTTATTTTAGTTTTGACGTCAAATGGGTCAAATGAGTGTAGTCTTAACCGTCTATTTTATTATATTTACACAGTATGGTGTTTGACTTTAATCGATACCTAAGACTGTCCAGATGGATAGAATTGATTGCCTTAGACAGTTGGTTTTACACCTATTCATCAGGCTAAAGTGACCCCAAATTTCGCTGTTTTGAATTTAACAATGAACAACATCTATAGGAATTGTTTATAGTCAAATCGAGTTCTAGTTTGCAGTTAGAGGTGAAGATGTCACTACTATCACATCGTTTACACTTCCACTACTCTGTGGTTATAAATAGATCGTGATTTTAGTGCATTTTCAGTCAGCGATTATGCTTAAAGCTCGCTGACGACAACATATACCTTGTACTGACGAGGCCCGAAAGGCCGAAACCGGTCTACAAGTTATGTTGTCCCTCTAACTGCAAATGGGATTTGTTCGCTTCAGTTCCTTATTGTTGAATTGTCTATCGATCTTTTCACTTCTGGGGTATTGATGAACCTTTGGATTTTTAGCTCTGTTGATGGCCGGTGTTATGCCGAAACTGCTCAGCTAATAAAGTAAAAAATTTTTTACACACTACCCAGAGAAAAATACTTTCTTTGACTTTAGTTAGTGTGTACAAGTCTTAACAGTCTATTTTATTATATTAGTTATTGTAAAAATAGACATTGTTTTCAGTCAATTTTTAAATTTCTGATTTCCTAAGAACTACTTAATTTAAAATGACGATGTTTGTACGTTGTTATCTATTAATTTAATACATTTTATTAATTTTACCCCTTCCGAAACAGATCTTCTAGCCGAAACCGAAACTTACTTTTACATAGATATTTAAAATTTCCATTAGTTGCTGAAGTTACAAAAGCACTTCATGCTAACTTAATGGTAAAAACTTTATTATAACTCAGTGATCATTCAGTAACTACTGATTAATGACTATACTTTATTTTGATTTTTTAAGAATCTCAAGATTCTTGTACAAAATCGGGGATTGGAGATATTAGGGGGTGGATAAAATATTAAAATATCACAGAAAATGGGCGTGTAAATTAGTAAATATTTAAAGTTTCGAATATATTCCAGGTACTATAAACAAATAAATGTGTCAAATATAAAAAGTATCTACAATTTCTAATAACTGGAGAACTAAATCTTTATGAAAGAAAATACAATAAAATAAGAAAAAATACGTAACAATAATAAATAATTAAATAATAAGAAAAAATCATAAAATAAAATTTAAACTTACTAAAATTAAATAATTTTATTAAACATATTGCAAAACGTAATGTCTGGAAACAAATTCACAAACACTCGAGTTTTGGCCATTTTCGCCAAAACCAAAACTAAGGCCAAAACCAGATTTCTTGGCCGAAACTGGCTGAAACCGAAACCGTTCGGTCACTAAATTATATACCACTAATACGCTGTTGTCATGTCCTTAATAAAATAAGTGTACCTTTATCTTAAAATAAATTCCATAATGAAAGCACAAAATTACCAGGCAAGCGACAAGCCAAAGTCTTTATAAAAGGACACGAAATTTACAAGGGCGAAATGATGTCTGAATGATTGTCAGTCTCCTAAAGGACATTGTAAGCTCAGAAAACAGAGTTAGCTGAACTTAGCAGATGAAGTCATCCCATGTGAAGGCCTTGCAAGGACGTGGTATCTGGAATTGGGAGATGAGAAACTGCTCCAAGTTATGTGCAGAGGCCACTGTTAAGGATATTAACTCTGATAAGAGGGAAGGGCTGGACAAGGTGCTCTAATCCTATTCTAGAGATAATGGGTGTTCACAATAGATCTGCAAAGATCGCAGTGGTACAAGCTAACAGACAACTCAATGAATATCTATCTATCTATCTATGCACAAAATTATTGAAATACTAATTATATAAAGTTTTAATGTACTAAAATATTTAATTAACATTATAATTCTAAAATAAGAGCAATGAATAATTGAAAAAATTAATACATTTTCTGAAAGTAAAAATATTGTTATATTTTTTCCGTGGATTCGGGATAAGTGATAAATAGCAGACAAACTTAACAATTTATTGATAAACACAAATAAATAACAATTTCTTAAAATAATCCACAGAACTTTGGTACAGTCACAATTACTGAATAACGTCTTTCTAAAATAACAATTCGCACTTATTTCACAATCGCAGTCTATCGCATTAACATTACAATTACTATTATTATTCTTCTCCATCCAAAGCGGTCCGTTATATATGAAATCAATTCCTTCTAGAAGCATCTACACAATTACATCCAGAACATATAACGCTTTTGAATCTTTAGAATGTTCCAAAAGCCACTAGAATATTCGAATATTTTTAGAACTGACGTCTGTCTCACACTACTTCTTGGGCGACTGATCCGGACCGGCTCGTAACAATATTTATTATTTTGTTACCTTTTTGTTACAAAAAAGCAATGTATCTTTTTACAACAAATTCGCTTGTTTACGATAAAAGGTCACACACAATATGTAAAGACAATTTAACTTTAGATTGTAAATCAGCAAATTCTAAATATAGCATGTTTATGTCACTGTCCGTAAAGACGAAATGTTTAGGCTTTTAAAACGCCGACACGAAGTTTACGTTGCTTCTTCTATGGCCGGAAAGAGATAGTTCGACGCGGCCGGTTCGACGTGGCCGGTTCGACGTGGCCGGTTTGACGTCGCCGGTTCGACGCGAAGACGTTTTGATGGTAAAATTAATTACCTACATTAGTATATGTAAAGAATAATGAATGTATTACATTTTAATATTTGATGTTCCAACAGAATATTATGGATTTATTACATAATAGTGTGATATTCTATATAAGTAGGTACTCTGACATGTTGTCTTTATTAAATCCCAAAACTATGTTTGTTATCCGCTCATCGGAGTCATGATTTCGTTTTTATTTTAATGTCGCTGACCTTCCAGCAACTTGCAGTTTATAAACAACATCTCTGCTTGATTAAATTTTTCTTATACATTTTATTAATTTATTAATCGTAGCGTGGACTATTGATAATTTGATATAAAGATGTTTATGTGCCGCATCTGCAAAGTTATTTTTTCTGTGTGGGTCATTTAGAACTCGCTCATGTTCAGACCAAATCTTTGGAGGGAACATTGGCAGTCGTTTTGCCATTTCCTCGCCTATAAGGACGTCCTAAATAAAAATCTTTAAACCATTCTAACCCCAGTTTAAGCTGACCCAACGTGTAATAACTGGTCAACCGCTCCATCCAATTCTTCTGCCGGTACAAATGCCAGGGATGAATTTATGCGACATTCTAATCCAAAATATATGTCACAAAACAAGTTTAATTCTCCAATGTATATTTTCACATTTTTAGCAGGGTATAAAAAACATCCAAAAATATTTGTAAGTTAGAAAAAGCCTTTCTAAATAAGTTATGGCAGACAAGTCTCTTAATATCATTTTAGTTGCAAGGGCAGGCATGGTTATTTTCATTTTCCAAATTTTTTTTCTTACTTCTTAATACGTTTTTTTACTTGTTTTGTCACGTGTTTTTAAATTAGTTAGTGATCCTTTAATACATCACTGAATATATCATATTCAGATCCAATATAAAAAACAATTAAAAACTCTTTCATTAACCAAATATATGTAATATTAATCGTAAAGAAAATTTAATTAATTTTCATTGAGCCTTTCGTACCTTAAGTCGTAATTGTTATATTATTAAAGCTGACTTGCATTCATTTTACACGTTAATATTGATATCTTTTCATTTTGATATGATTAATACAATTCTGTAAGAAAATTAAGCGAATACTATCTGCAATAGTTCCAAAATATGGTTTATACTTAAAGAAAGATGAAAGATGGGTAAAAATAAAAATTTAATAAATTATTTTTTTTTCTTTTTATTACGTGTTTGTGGGAAAATTATTATTATAATACACAGGTATTAAAACAAACGCTTTCAGTAAAAGATAAAAAAATTTAAAAATTTTTGTTGTTTCTAAATTTGTGATTGGAATGGAACCGACTCTGTAAACAAAACATAGCCATAATATTAGTTCGTATACTGTTTTGGGGAGACAATCTTGCAGCCCAGTAAATTTAATTAGAGGTGTAATGAGATTCTTGGACTTTCCTACATCTTTGCAAACAGTTCGTATTATCTTGAATATTGAAGAACATGCGATTGTTTAGCAAATCAGTAAAGCAAGTAAATAACTAAATAAAATATTAAGTATATTAAATTCTTTTATCAAACTAATTGAATGAACGAAATTAAATATTCCTAACCAGAAACAAACATAAATGTTTAATTTTCGAAATCTTTTGTACATGGTTAATAGCAATCTAATATTTAATTTTAACATATTATACTGAATAGAAAATAGGAATCTTACGAAACTAAGGAGTATATACCACGAAGACGTAGCATAAAGGTCATAAAAATTAATGGTTGGTATAGAACATTTTTAAAAGCGACACCTATTAACCAGTGAAGGAATCAAAATTATTACCCTATTTTAATATTTTATCTTTCATTTGAATACACAAAAATAGTTATTATCCTAACAAATGCGGAAAGTTATACTTTCCCGTACGCAAACTGCCGATGTCAAGCAGTTAAGTGCGGGAATGTTAATTTCCGCAGAAGTTAGGATCAATATTTTTTCTACAAGCATAAAAAAATACTTTACACATATTTTTAATTTTATTTTTAACTCCTAACAATGTAACAAAATTTTAATTTATTTATTATTAATATGATTATTAAAAGTACAATTTATTGCGTTTTGTAGGCTAATTGCCGAATTTAGTTGTTGCTCTACATTTGAAGGTTTACTGCCTTCACTGAATGATATAGCAGGTTAATGTTTAATGGGCACGCTTCTTGCGCTTCTGGTTGTGGTTCATAATCTTATTTTTTTACTATCTGTATGTAGTAGGTACAACAAGATAAAGGTAATAATACAATAATTTGTCAAAAAGGTTATCGTAAGACATATTCATTTAATAAAAAAAATGCGTGCGGAAAAAAATCTTAACCGCACACCGTGCGGGAAAGTGATATTTTCTGAATTAAAATGCGTGCGGCTAAGTGTTGTTTTACGCATGCTTGTAGAAAAATTATATTTTGATTTGTCGATTCATTCTTTTTTAGCAAGCTATTTAAAAATTACGTGTCAGAGTATTTTTTTACAACGGAAAAAACCATAGTGCAATAATAACAATCTTGGTTTTGGAGGGTTTATTAGTAACAGAAATTTATACGAAAATGATGAAAGTGTTAATGGAATCTACTCCTTTATTTTCAACTGTGCATTGATGGGTTTTAGAGTTTAAACGTAATCTTACACGCGTCGAAGTTGAACCACGTAGCGAACTACTAAAAAGTACAGCAACACCAGAAATCATTGAGCAAGTCTATGATATTGTAAAGATGTTTAACCATGAAATTGATAATACAATAGGCATCTCAAATAAACAAGTACTCCATATTTTACACGAAGAATTACATATAAAAAAGCTATTCTAAAAAAATACACCTTATTTTATTTTTGCTTTTATAACTAACTTTTCAACCAACTTTTTTAAACTCCTTTTAAATTATGTTAGCATATCCATAACAAAAAACAAAAAATACGCACAAACAAAACAATTCTTATAATAGATTTACTAGTTAACCAGTGGCATCCAACGTGATAATGAATCTAAATTCAGCTTTGGGTTTATAATATATGTATAATTAATTTAAGAGGTAAACTATTTAAAATTGTAGGTATATCTATTCTATACTTATAATAAATCTGTAGAGAGGTCAATTCTGTACATGAAATATATTTCCAAAATAACTATCAGGGGGTGATTAGGGATAAATACTGATACCAAAAATGCAATCAGTAAAATTTTTGTCTGTCTGTCTGTCTGTATAACCGCTATAGAAACAAAAACTACTTAACGGATTTTAACGAAACTTGGTACAATAATTTTTCATACTCCAGTGCTGGTTATAGTATACTTTTCATCACGCTACAATTAATAGGAGCAAAACAGTAAAGGGAAATGTTGGGAAAACGGGAGAAGTTACTCCATTTTTTAAGCTTCCGTCCCGTATGAAACATTAATGGTTAAAGCTGTACAGAAATCATCTTTTTTTTATAATTTGGAGGTTAGCTGTGAACGGATTTTACAATATTTCACCCACAAGGGGAGTAGGGGGGGCGTGAAAAAAAAATTAAATTTATTAGTCCTGCAGGTTTAAAACTTTGCAAGATAGTTATTTTTATAATTTGGAGGTCATAAAAGAATGTTAAATCAAGCCCGATCTAAGATAAGTTATATATAGCAATCATCGTATTCAGAAAAAACTGTGGACGTTTTATGCTTGAATATTGATGGCTTACCTTCACATATTGAAGAGCTTCGTATGTTAGTTTTTAAAGAAAAACCATTACTATTATGTGTAACGGAGACACATGTTACTGAAGATATAAATGATGCAGAAATTGCAGTGCCTGGGTATAACCATATTACTTTAGAGTCCAATAGCCGACATACGGGTGGTTGTGTTATTTTTTTAAAAAAGTTTCTAACTATAATGTTATACATAAAATAGCAGAACCTTTTAATTTTTGGTCTTTATTAATAAGTTTTACCTACAATAAACAAATGAGAAATATTGGCTGCATATACAGGTCACCAAATGGAGTTGTTGAGGATTTTTTAAATTTTTTTGATGAATTACTTAGTTTAGACATCGTTACAACAAATGAAACGTTAATCATGGGAGATTTCAATATTAATTTTAAAGCAGATAATAGCATATCAAATAAATTAAAAAATAAAATAAGTGACCATGGATTTAAACAAATCATAACAAAACCAACCCGAGTAACATCAACATCTTCTACATTAATGGATTGGATTGTAACAAATAATTTTACTTTACCTGAACTAAATAAAAATTTTCCAAAAATGTCAGACCACGATATCATTGGCACACAACTTAGAGATAATGAAATAGATAAAGCGGAATTCATATACAAAAGAGAAATTACTGAGGAAAAATTATATCAAATTGGACTCGAGTTGTTGGGGAAGCATTGGGAAACTACATCTACAGATATAAACTTAGTGTATAATAATTTTCATTATAATATCCAAGGAACTTTAAATAAACTATGTCCTATTAAAAAAGCAAAAGTCAGCAATAAACCGTGGATAAATAAAAATGTTAAAAAATTGCAAAAAATAAGGGATATGGCATATAAAAAATTCAATCATACCCGTTTAGAAACAGACTGGACAGATTATAAAGTTAAAAGGAATCAAGTAACATCCAAGATACGACAAGAAAAGAAGTTATTCTATGAGAAAAAAATAGATAATGCCAAAAATGATAGTAAGCGAATGTGGCGGACCATAAAACAAATGTTGGGTCAAAAAAAAGGTAAATTAGAATGTGATAAGATATGTTTTAATGAAGATAATGGGAAAGCAGAGAAAAATTTTAACAAATACTATCATGATAGTATCAATGATATTGCCAATAGTATTGAAAATATACAATCTTTAGATGGCAATCAAATAAATGTAGAAGCAACAACTAATTTGTCAAAATTTAATGAAATAAACCTCAATAAACTCCATAAAATAGTATTCTCTCTAAAGAACAAATGTACTGGGGATGAAGGATTTAATATAAAACTTTTAAAAGATCTTTTTTATGTCATAGGATATCCATTATTAAACTTAGTAAACTTAGTGTTAGTTAAAGGCCGCTTTCCGCTAGACCTTAAAATTAGTACAATTATACCAATTGCTAAAGTAAAGTCACCAACTCGTCCGGAAGAATGCAGACCCATTAATTTATTACCGGTAGTGGACAAAGTTATTGAAATTGTAATAAAAGACCAACTACAAGAATATTTTGAAAATCAAAACCTACTCTACAGGGGTCAGTCTGGTTTTCGTGTTAAGCATTCGTGCGAAACTGCTGTTCAATATGTGTGTTCAAAGTGGAGAAAAGAAATTAATAGTGGAAAGATTGTTGTAAATGTTTTTGTGGATTTAAAAAGGGCGTTTGAAACTATAAACCGTAAACTTCTTATTACTAAACTAAAAAAATATGGTTTGAAAGATAAAGCGTTAGATTTAATCAGTGATTACTTAAGTGATAGATATCATAGAACTAAAATCGAAAATGTGTCATCTAGTAAAATTGAGAGTTCATTTGGAGTGCCACAGGGTAGTGTTTTAGGGCCACTTCTGTTTATTATATATATTAATGACTTGCAAAATTATTTACTTAACTCATTTATAAATTTATTTGCTGATGACACCGTAATATCTGTCTCAGGAAATGATGGTAATGAAATTACAAATATTTTAAACAAAGAATTACTGATATTATATAAGTGGCTATGTTTAAATAAGTTAAAATTAAATGCATCAAAAACTAAATACCTTGTAGTGGGAACTAAAACTAATTGTATAAAATATGTCCAAGAAGACCATATTTTTCATATAAATAATGAAAAAATTGAAAAGGTCAATGAAATTAAATATCTAGGGGTTATAATTGACCCACAGCTATCTTTTAAGAATTTTGCAGATTATCTCTGCAAGAAAATAGGTAAAAAGATTGGTTTTTTCAAAAGGTTTTCATATAATTTAAGCCAATGGTCTAGAATATTAATTTATAATTGTATGATTAAGCCGCATTTTGAATATTGTATGTCACTTTTGATATCTTGCTCAAAGGAACAGATACAAAGGCTCCAAGTTTTGCAAAACAAATGTATGCGGGTGGTATTAGGTTGTAATATATACACATCAATAGACTCTATGCTAAGTACATTAAATTGGCTAACAATTGAAGAGGGAATTAAAAAAGCGAACTTAACAATTATTTATAAAATGGTTCATGAAGATATTCCAAAGTACCTTAGTGAACAGCTGACTACTAGACATGGCTTACATTCTCGTGCCCTAAGATCTAAGGATACTTTTAATATAGACTTCACGAACAAAACTTTTTTAATGAGATCCCTGTTTCATGAAGGCGTTCGTCTTTTTAATGAACTGCCAAACGAAATAAAACAATCACCTTCATTGAGTATTTTCATAAAAAAAGTGTCCACTCTCATTTTACAAAATAGACTTAATTGTAATCTTTAAAATTTGTTAAATATTGTTTTTTCTTTTTTTTTGTACTATGTAATAGCTGTAATATGCTAAATAAATAAAGATTATTACTATTATTATTATTATAACTGTCAACGGATTTTACAAAATTTTACCCACAGGGGGGGTTGCGGCGGCGTGAAAAATAAAAAAAAATATAAATTAACATCTATGAATCCTACAGGTTTGAAACTTTGCAAAATAGTTATTTTTATAATTTTGAGGTCAATTGTGAACGGATTGTACGAAATTCCACCTACATGGTGGGTTGCGTTGGCGTGAAAAAAATGAAAATCTATAAATCCTACAGGTTTCAAACTTTGCAAAATAGTTATTTTAATAGGTTTGAGGTCAATTGTGAATTGATTTTACGAAATTTCACCCTCAGGTGGGTTGCGGGGGCGTAAAAATAAAAATTAAAATTTATAATCTATAAGTCCTACAGGTTTGAAACTTTGCACAATAGTTATATTTATAATTTTGAGGTCAATTGTGAACGGATTTTGAAAAATTACACCCACAAGGGGGCATGCGGGGGCGTGAAAAATAATGTATACATATAATAAATCTATAGAAATGAAAATTCTGTACATTAAAGATATTTAAAAAATCATAAGCGGGTGGGGGGGGGGTGACTACATTGATATAGAACCCACAAATGTGGTTAGTTTTTTTTTGTCTGTCTGTCTGTCTGTATGTTTGTGCGCGCATCACATTAAAACTACTGATCCGATTCGAATGCGATTTTCACAGATGTATTTGTCTTATTTCAACTTAACATCTGGTATATAAAAATTTCTCCCCCAACCCCTTTTACGACGTCAAGGGTAAAATTTTTATATAACAATCAACACGCCACGCGAACTACGTCGCGGGTACAGCTAGTGAATTAATAATTTTATTTATTAATGCATCAAATGTGTGTTTTTTATATATTTTTACATAGGTACTTTCATGTAGATAGATAGGTATACAAGGATATGTGGGTAACTGTTTAATTAAACCCTTTACCCTTTATTTACCCTTTAGTAGTAAACATTAGTTAACAGGATCAAATTGCAGTTAATGTAAAATTTGGTAAAATTACTGTAAAAGCCTTTACTGGATAAAAAACATTTGTCCAACTAGAAAATAACAATAATTGTATAAATAGGTAGCGATATAAAGTAGATAATCTGGTTTAAGACTTAGGTTTGACCTTGATTATGATCTTTAAAGTCATTTAGTTGTCAACTCAAAATTTTTAAATCGAATACAATGTTTTAAACCTGTACGTAGACAAAACAAAATAATATACGTATTTGGTCCTTCGTCCAGAAACAATACTGTTGATTCCCTTAAAACCGTCCGGAAAATGATATTTTCCGACCTAGACCGGCAAAACACCTTTTAGATTATCTAAAAAGATGGCGTTATGAGTCATATAATATACTAAGCTAATAACTTTGAAATAAAACTAACTAATTTGGATTTTATTTTAAATTTGACATTTATGACGCACAAGTCAATTTACAACTTCTTATCATTCGATTTTAACAATGCATATTTTATTTTTACTTATCAAACCATAATAGTTCATTGTTTCTGCTATTTTTATATAAAATTATTAGATATTAATTTTAATATTTTTAATATAACAATTTTTACTGTGATGCTTATTAGCACAGTATTCGTATGTATAAAAATTAAGGATCTTAAAATCGATTATCAGAAAATCATTCCTTATTAGGGGAGGCCGGGGCTACAATTAACAGGGGTAAGTATTAACAAGGGAATGTCTTTAAAACTATAAACACTAAATCTCCAGCACTTGTTTTAATTCGTTGGCTTGATCACACCACACATCATAAGATTGATCAGTTGCGTTCCGAGCGTCGTACAATGAGTTGTGCAGAGGGAGTAGTTTTTACGCAAGTAACGAACATTTTCAACTTTACAAATTTTTGATTTGTACAGAAATTATGAGTTTATAAGTTTAAGTTTTTTGTTTTCCTGGCACCATATTTTATACTTTATAATACTATGTTAGTTCATTGATGGAACTATTGAAGAATATTTAATTATCTATGTTACTTAATACGAAAAATGTAACTACGGGGTTATAATTAACAAATCGGCGGGGTTTGTTTCAACGTGTTAATACTTACCCCGGATGTTTGCTTATAATTATTTTATCATTTTTTATGATAGGATGAGAACCTATTAACGGAAAACTAAGCGAGGCACCACATCATTAGATGTCTACGAGTTAGCGACATTAGAAGTGATGGAGAAGAAGAGGAAGTACAGAGATGTGGCACAACAATTTGAAATCTGCTACGTTTCACTATAGCGCTATAGCGCTACCCTTGGCATTAAACCCAGTGAATATTATCAACGCTTTTAAAGAATCTGGCATCTGGCCGTGCAAAGAAGATGTTTTTCAATAATCCGACTTTGCCCCTTCTTTTGTCACAGATCGTCCAGACCCCACATATCAAAACCAGTCACTTGTCTCATATGAGGATGAAATTAATGCTGATGATTTGTCACTTAACCTGGAAAATACGGAATTATTAAATGATATTCCCAATTTAGATATAAGTGTAACCAAGGTGATTTCACAAATGACAAATGAACCAGTAGCTGGACCATCGGGTGTGCAGAAAGATGCAAATGATTTTATGGTTGAAAACATAAGACCTCTACCGAAAGCTCCACCACGGACTTCTTCTAATCGTAAACGAACTAAAAAATCTGCCATTCTTACCGATACTCCAGAAAAGAATGCTTTAGTTTAGAAGAGGAACATAATATTAGAGAATTGAAAAAGAAGAAAATGTCAACAAAAGATCAGAACATAAAAAATAAAGGAGAAGGTAAAGGAATGGGTAAAGGCAAGAGTAAAGGAAATGGAAAACTAAAAAGGAACGAGAAAGTAGAGAAAGTAAAAAAAAAAGATATTAAATAAAAGTAACGACTCTCATGATGAAGATGAATACTTTTGTATAGTTTGCGGCGTCACATATAATGAAGATGGTGAGTGGATTCAATGTATCTTTTGTAAGGAGTGGGCTCAAGCTGGATGTAGCAAAGGCGATCTTACATCATTTACAGATGATGAATACGAATAGATAGTCTTCGGACATTACCTAAAGTAGTTCCTAATCGATAATTGTTTTTGTTTATTTTGTATTAAACGACACTTTATATTTTATAAAGACTGATTAGCTAGTTATTAAGATAAAAATGTCCCATTTTGTATCTCAGAAATCTCATGACTGCAACTTACAGAAGTAAGTTGTTTTGTTTAGCTGTTTGTATTAATTCCACTTACATTTAATAAAAAATATGTCATAAATATATTTGTTTTTATTTTTATCAGCCAGCATAACATAATGTTAATTGTTTCCCCCATTGTTAATACTTATCTCAGGGCTGTTAATTCTAGCCCCAAACGTGAGGTAAGTATTAACAACTACCATTTTTGAAAAAAGGAGTTATATCTACAACATAATGTCTTTTATGTTTGATTTGTTATAATTATAATGATCCTAGATAATTAAAGCCTCATATAACATAAAAATCTAGTCTAAATTCTGAATAATTAATAAACTACAACCAAAAATATGTTTTTTGTTAATTGTAGCCCCGGTCTCCCCTACTAATTCTTTTAATCGTGCAATAGATGTCAATAAACACCTTAACTTGTATGTCACAAAGTAAAGTTATTGAACATTTGAAAATATTAAAAATTGGTACGACCAAAAAATAGTGTGTGTTACACGTCCGGAAAATGTTTTGCAAGTGCTCGTATTGTTTCGCCTCGGTGCTACGCACCTCGGCTACACAACTTTACTCGCGCTTGTAAAGTGTCATTTTCCGAACTTGTGTCACACATAACTATTGGATGTGACCTAACCTTAATGTTGCATCGAGGCCAACTTATTTAGAATAGCTTATTTCAAAGCTTTTCGTTATTAGAGAATATGACAAAAATGTTGCAAATTTTTAAGAGGGAAATCTAAAGTTAATCAAGATTATAACCTCCCGGGGTATTTAAAGATCTACTTGACAATTTAATATTTATTCGTCCTTCTCTAGTTCAAATTACAACATTTCCAAGATAAAAGTTTTAAGAATTTGTGTTAACTGATTTGGATTTATAAATTTTAAAAAACAGTTTTTAGGTTTTTATCCTCTCTCAAATTTGACATGTTTCATCCCAACGAAATTTTTATTTCAGACGAATTTTCCGAAATAGGAGGGTGATGTCGAATAGTTTTAAAACCTGTATCTGCACTAAAAAGTTAATACGTCCTAAAAGCTTATTTCCTTGTCTAACTCAACAAACTTGTAGGTTACCTTAAAAGAGTATTACCATTCTCTCCCGAAGATGTAATTAAGGTCGTCAAGGTACAAACTCCACAAATTATACTCACTTACCAGTTTTAAAAGATTTATTACACAATTTCATTATCCTAAAGAAAATTATTGATATAAAATAATAAAAACTTTTTTTTAAAATTGAATATGTTAATTAATTCTCTTATCTTCTTAATGAAAGTTTTCAGAATCCCTTAAATTGGCTCAAATGAAACGGTAACTTTTCCATAGGGATGGTTTTATTTTGAATTAAAAAATCGAAACGGAATCAAGTAGCCTTAATTTGAGTAAATTAATCTTTAAAGCGCATATAAAACGAGCCCTGACTAATAAGTTATTCTTAACGATATAGACACGGAAAAAATAGTCTGTTAAAATTATTCATAATACAAAACGATCACATAGATCGTTACAGGACATCTGCAGCTTTTCTAATTGTTACTAGACGCCATATAGCTTCGGCAATAATGATTGTTATAAAAGTTTTTGATAGATTTCCATTGCAGAAAATACACAAATTAGAATTAAAAGATACCGTAAATCATCTGGAATATGATTTTATATTCATGCAAAAAAATAATCAAAAAGAGTTGTGTATTCATGTTTATTTTTTGGGTTTTCATAATGCTATGACTAAAACAATTTTTTAAATGTTCTACCAATTTGCATGACTTTTTTATTATAAAATTATTAAAACACAATAAGTGTATTTTTATATTGGTATAACTATGCGTATAGTTTCGGTCGCATATTGGTAACTGTATGTATCTGATAATAATCGACCAACCAATAAACTGTTGCATGGGTTCGCGTCTACCTCTTACTGTGAGTGTGGTATATATACCGTGTAACGGTTTTTTTTGTCGCTCTTTCTACGTTACCTTGTTTGCCAATACATCCTATAAAAGGTGTAACTTTAAAAATATAATTAGTTATACACTCAAAATTTAGTAGTTATTAATATGTCAATACTCATGAATAGATTTGTACAAGAACTATACTGTATTTTCACGATGGTATCATAATAATCAATAAAACATGTGAAAATAAAACTGCATGTGGAACAAACAAAATTTCTGAAAGTTGAGTTATAAGCTGTAACAGAACAGCAATTCTGTTTAGACGCGTTGCAGCTTGAATGTACAGACGCTCGCAAATTAATTAAAACTTTTTAACAATTTCATTTAATAAGTAGATTATTTTAGCAACAAAATAATCTTTTTACTGTATTGTGTTATTATAGTTAAAAAAAGAAAATCATAAAAATATGCTGTTTATTATGAAAACACCTGCGAGTTGCGTTTTTGAAGTTATACTTGTATTCGTGATACCGGCGGTGAAAATTTGTATAAGAGTAAATCGGAAAAATTATTACATATGTAATAGTGAGAGTAAGAGAGATAGACAGAAACACATTTAGGTATATTGATCGGTAAAAACAAAGATGAAATATTGACCACATGTTATCTATACTAATATTATAGAGGAAAGGTTTGATTTTATGTTTGTTTGTTTGAAATAAATAGGCTCCGAAACTACTGGACCGATTTCAAAAATTCTTTCACCGTTGGCAAGCTACACTATTCTCGAGTGACATAGGCTATGTTTCATTTTCAAAAGAATTAGGGATCCTTACTAAAATGCCATTAATGTAACCAAAAATGACCTTAAAATCCTTACATCGCGTGCGCTGAGAATACTATTGATTATAGAATAAAATAATGTACTATGATTTTAAAGAATATATAAATATCTACAAAAAATGCCGCGACAGCATATGTCTGACTGTTATAGTTATGTCACAATAATTATTTTTTAATTTTTTAAAAGTTTTTATCTTGGTATTAATCCTTATCGAAATAAGTTATTTTATAATCAGGACAGATATCACGAATTTAGCATGTGCAATGGGACAAGGCTACTTATAAAGGAATTAAAGGACAATTAAGTTGTTAGCAACCATTATAACTGAACCACCAGCTGGTCAGCTAGCTCATACACTGAGGCTACTGATGATCCCAACTGATCTACCAAATCCATTTAAACCGCTTTAATTTCCTATCAAAACATCTTTCGCTTTTACTAATAATAAGTCTCAAGGTCAAACCTTCCAATTAGTAGGGATCGGTTTTCCTCATGACCAACCGCCTAAGGCGGGTCGGAGCACCTGAAAATCAATTTATTTTGCTGCCAGAAAATAAAACAACATGTAATATCGTTTACAGGAAACCGTTGACCCAATAAATTTAATGGCTTTTGTTATTTTTCTTTAATCCCCGTGCAAAGCCAGGGCGGGCTGCTAGTAAGTCATAACCGCAAGTCATTTAAATACCGTTTAAGTGGTACATTAAAGTTTTACTATCATACTGTCGTATTTCATTGTGTTTGACAGAATATTTCATTATTCTGTCACTCAAGTATCCGCTTTAATGAAACATCGTAATTTATTAGTTTTCTACCTAAAATACTGATCATTTAAATCTATAGCGTCGATAATATCGGTGTCTTTAAATTGCACCACCAATTTCTTATATTATACAAAACGTGAAAATAAGGGATTAAGCAGACACTTAAATAGCACCACTAACCGCTACAGGGGGTCGGCAGGTAGCTGCCTCTTTAGAGTAGGATTAACCCAAGGAAAACTTACGATTTTATTTCAAAAGTGAATAAATAGTGAAAATATCTGAAATTTGAATTCATTTGACTATTGTCCACGGCTGAAATTAATTATTGAATTTAGTTGAACTTGTTTTTATTGTTTGGAAAGTTATTAAACAGTCAAAATATTTGAAATTTGAATTCATTTCATTGTTGTCCACCGCTGAAATTAACCATGGATTTCGGTAAGTTCATACCTACAACGCTTCAAATACTGTATGAATGTAAAAATTAATTTTATTTTATTTTTTTACTCTTAAGTTTCTATATCTTTTTGTATATCTGTATATAATAATCTTTATGTAAATGTTCATATTTTTATTTTTTAATGAATATTTTAATTATATATTTTTTAATATACCTGCCTATACATATATTTAGAACTTCAAAGTATATTTAATTTAAATAGGATGGACTTAAAAGGTAAGTTTATATTATTCAATAGAAAAAGAGTGCAATATTATCTGCAGGGGTTCCTAATCCTATATCCCAATTTTCGTGGTGCAATTTTAAGGTTGGATTTTAGACCCCCCGTAGCCGTGGTGCAATTTAATAGCGCCCGATAATATTATTTACGATTTTTATTTCCCGTCTAAAATGTCATCATCAATAAATTTTTGGTAGTATAGATGGGCTTTATCAGGCGGACTTCGCGGAAATAATTAAATAAATAAATAAATTTAATCAATTATCGCATTGAAGTCGATTATAACTTGACTATAATGTCGTTTTGTTTATTTTCAATTAAACATGGTCGAAGTAATATGTAAAACTGTTTTTTCAGCAATCACCCACGACATAACTTTCCGACTTCAAACAATCAACAAAGTTAAAGAATTAGTTTTGGCTCCACATGTGCAAGACGTAAAAATATAACGTGATGCTTCCTACAACATACTTAATATAGCAAATATTAAGATGTTGCTTTTTTCTCGTTTCCAACTTGCTTGTGAAAATTTATAGAATTTGCGATCACTATTTTTGCCACCCTCCCCTTCGCACCCAGCGAATACATATTTATACAAGTTTAGTATCACAGATTAATAATCTTTGTTTAGTATTTTATATTATTCATATTAATAATAATATTCAGTTATGAGTATGATATTGTTGTCTATTATAGTACCGTCACATGGTTGCAGTAGCGAAAAGCAGGTAGGATTCGTACACTTTTTACTATTAGCTGTGTAACAGTAAAGATTTTAGTTATGGCAAAATATTAATGTTATTGTATACCCTATGTATTTGGCTACATTTATAATAAAGTCTAGTGCTGATACCAAATACTATTTAAGAAGCAACCGTATTATTTCTAAAAAATAGAAAATGTCCGAACCTATTCCATACGCGGATAGTTTCATACATACCTACTGCATTCGCACATAGTAGGAATTTTTATATATAGTAAATAAATAATCTTTTTATGTAAAATAATTTATTTATAAGTATCAGAATTATCACAAAATGTACTCTAAACTATCCACTGGTTTTGCTGTAGAAGCAGATTTAGGCGACGCGACGGCAATACACAGACCACATCTGATAAATTAAATCTTTAATATTAGAATTAGGAACAACAAATTTACAGGTCCTCTGCTTCTTTTTCATAAATAAACCTTTTTATTTAGTAGGGCTATATTTTGTTATCACCTGTCCAATAAAATGTAAAACAGTCTGCTTTTTTTCGAAATTCACCAATAGAAATCTTTCTTTTTTAATGTTTTCGGTATAACTGGAATTTCGTTCTCAACCTGAGATCCTTCTAATTTCTCATCAAAGAGGTAACAAGCACTTTTTCTTATACTTATGTCAGTCTCATCGTCACTATCAGTCTCGGCCTCTATAGTTTTCTTTTTTTTCTTTGGTTTGGTTACTTTATTCGTATCTGATAGCAAATTTATAGCGCGTTTTATCTCTCTAGCCTTTTGTTTCCTGTTTGTTTTTTTCTTTATCTTTTTGGCTTCTTCTATTTCTATCTGGAAGAATTTCGAATAATTATAACGAAGAAACTGTAAACGTGACAACGTCGAAAACTTCGACAACCAACCAACTGTAATACGGTGCAGACGTACTCATATTTAATGCAGTTAAATTGTAGTTATTTTTACATTATTGTTATTAAAAGTTCTAAAAATACAGTCCACGATATTTATTTAACAAGACATCAACATTATGTGGTCCAGTCGAGCCGAATCGAAGCAGGAATCAATCAAGTAAGTCCTTTTTTTTATTATCTTAACCTTAATATTAAGTACGCGCCATTTGCACGATACAGTTGAGCCGGTAGCGGTACACTAAGGCTGACTAAGGTAACAGGATTGTAATATAAAGCAATGTTGCCAAACGTTTTAAAAATTCACAGTTAGACAAATTTATGTTCAATTTTAATTTTCAATAAATGGATTTATGTTCGATTCCAATTTTCAATAAACAAATTTATGTTTGATTCTAATTAACAATATAAGAATATATGTTCGAATTCAATAAGTCTCAATATCAAAATACAATATTTTGATAGTTCAATAATATTCAATTATTTGTTTCATTGCGTTTCTATTTGCAATCATAAAATGTCTCAAATGTCAGGTGAAGAATTAAAAAAACTAAGAAGGAAACGCGGAAGTATTAAAAAAATATTAACACAATTCACTAATTTTTTAAACAAAGCGTCAAATTCCTTTAAGGCAGGTAATGAAATAGATGAAAAAACAATAACAGATTTAAAAACTAGGGTAAATGATTTAGAGAAAGTAAAGGAAAATTATAACGATATTCAAACGATAATTGAACAGAATTGCAAAGATGAAGAGTTAGATGATGAATTCAAAGATAGAACAGAATTTACTGAACAGCATTATGATTCTTTTGCGAGTGCAACAGTACTTTTGTCCAAATTACAACCCAGTTTAATAAGTGAGACTAATTCTACAATTTCAAATCCACAATCAATTGATAATTCAAATAATTTAACTAATGATGCAAATATAAAACTGCCTCCTATAACACTACCATCATTTAATGGGGAATTTAATAAATGGATAGAATTCAAGGAGACGTTTGACACTATCATAAACCAAAATGTAACTTTAAACGAAATTCAACGATTTCATTATTTGCGGTCATCATTAGGACCAGATGTAAGAAAGATATTGAACAATTTAGAATTTTCTAGACAAAATTATGCTATTGCCTTGGAAACTTTGTGCAAGTGTCATTAGTCATATTAAATCATTATTTTCTCTCACCCCATTGCATAAAGAATCTTTAAAGGCACAAAGGGAATTAACTAATTCAGTTCGAAAACATTTGCACGTGTTAAAAAATTTAAACTTAGAAAACGATAATTCTTTGTCTCAAGCATTATTAATATATATAATTTGCGAAAACCTTGACAACTTCACACAAAAGGAGTGGGAAAAGAAAAGATTAAGTGAGGGTTTGCCCACTCTTGAAGAATTATTAACATTTTTAGAACATAAAGCTGACTATTAAGAAAGTTTAGAATCTAAAGGTATTTGTTCAAAAACAAATGTACATGAAAATGTTCAAAAGACATGTTTCTTTATTAACAAGTGAAACCGATTCAAAGCACAAATGTCACTTATGTAATGAACCTCATTTAATTTACTATTGCAAACAATTTTTTGGTTTAAATTCCGCACAAAGATGGGAAAAGGTAAAAAATTTGAAATTATGTGTAAATTGTCTAAACAAAGGTCATTTCAATGAAGAATGTACTCGAGGACATTGCAAAATATGTAAACGAAAGCATAACAGTTTATTACGTCATTATAATCAACCTAAAAATGGAACAAATTCATTATTATTATCTCAAAGTGAAAATATTTCTTCTGGTCCATCAGACCACATTAACGGCCAATCTTCCTCCGAAATACACAATGATGAAGAACGCAGAATTGTAAATTGATATGTTTTGGGAAGTAATAACTGAGGGCAAAATAATGTTAGGGAAACATCTTTCTATCCTCCAGAATACTGTGTTCGGTTATATTATCTCTGGTCCATGAATTCAAAATCCAAAACAAACATGAACAACATGAACAACTTCAAGACGATCTTAAAAACTTTTGATATGTTGAAGAAATTTTACAAAAAAGATTACCATCTCATGACGATGAAATTTGCGAGAATCATTTTCTCTCCAATTATTTTAAAGATTCTGATGGAAAGTTTGTAGTCAGGTTACCATTAAAACATCCTCCCGAATATTTAGGTGATTCAAAAAATATGGCACTTAAGGTGATATACTCCAACATTTTGGCGCGAAACCTAGAAAAAACAACGATACTCAAACAAACCCAGTACAGAGAATAAATGTAAAAATTTTGTCAGGTATAAATTAACCCCGACATTTAAAACAGATACTGATTCACCGAACTGTACTGGGAGGTTCATAGTAGAGGGCGTTTTAAATCAAAGAATAGAATATTTTAAATCTGTATTGCGTTTTTCTCAAAAATTTCAAAATATTTTGATATGAAATTTTAGGCATGAATAGTTTGTTTCATTTTACGTGGTAGACGCATACTTTTATTTTGAATAAATGATAACTTAAAGAAAATTATGATGGTTTATAGAGAAAAAAAATAATTTTTGTAATAAACACATGCGTCTACCACGTAAAATGACACGAACTATTCATGACTAAAATTTCATATCAAAATATTTTGAAATTTTTGAGAAAAACGCAATACAGATTTAAAATATTCTATTCTTTGATTTAAAACGCCCTCTACTATGAACCTCCCAGTACAGTTCGGTGAATCAGTATCTGTTTTAAATGTCGGGGTTAATGTATACCTGACAAAATTTTTACATTTATTCTCTGTACTGGGTTTGTTTGAGTATCGTTGTTTTTTCTAGGTTTCGCGCCAAAATGTTGGAGTATATCACCTTAACAGATTTATTAATCTCGAAAACCGTTTTAAAACTAATCCTCAATTAAAGAAATTATACACTTCATTTATGCAAGAATATGAAAACCTTAATCACATGTCTGTTGATCAATCATTTGACGATCAAGCTCCAAATTATTTCTTTCCACATCATGGTGTTTTACGTATTAATAGTTTAACAACAAAATTAAGAGTAGTTTTTTATGGATCGGCAATAACCTCATCTGGAAATTCATTAAATTCAATACAGTATGCAGGGCCACCTATTCAAAACGACATTTTTCAAATTCTTATGAGATTTAGATTTCATAAATATGTTGTTATGGCTGATATTGAAAAAATGTATAGGTGTATCTTAGTTCATCCCGATGATAGATCCCTACAAAAAATATTTTGGCGAGAGAATGATGAAGATTCAATTTCAATTATGACTTTAAATACCGTTACATACGGAACAAAAAGCGCACCTTATTTGGCGTTAAGATGTCTGCGACAAATCGCTTATGATGCACAATCTGAATTTCCTATTGAAGCAAATATTATTTTAAATGACTTTTATGTGGATGACTTGATCACAGGATTTAATGACAAAATTCAAGCTAATTAAATATGTACTAATATTTTTGAAATTCTTAAAAAATCTAATTTTAATTTAAGGAAATGGGTTTCCTATAGTCCCGACATAGTTGAACAATTTAAAGGTAATACAGATGATCTTAGTGTATTAGAGCTGGGTGATAATGATCAAATTAAAACCTTGGGAATCACATGGATTCCAATTAATGATGTTCTATCTTTTAATACACCAAATTGCGAGAATGTAAAATGTACTAAACGACAAATTTTGTCAGAAATTGCTAAAATCTACGATCCTATGGGATTAATTAGTCCGTCGATTATTCTGGTAAAAATTCTCATTCAAACTTTATGGAAAGAAAAAATTCACTGGGATGATACACTTCCTATAGGACGCAATTGTCCTTATTTAATCAATTTATTATCAAGCGTCACATATTAATAAATGATTGCCAAAGTTTTGAAATGCATGCATTCAGTGATGCATCAAAAAAGGCATATAGTGGTTCAATTTATATACGGTCAATTGACTCTAGTGGCAAAATACAAGTATCATTGGTATGCGCTAAAACCAAAGTAGCACCACTTAAATATGTCACAATTCCTAGATTAGAATTATTGGGTGCTTTTATGGTAACTAAATTAGCATCAGTCATTCAATCACTCTCCTCTACACCATCACTATACTTTTGGTGCGATTCTCAAATCGTTCTTCATTGGATTCATACAGATCCTAATAAATTGCAAGTGTTTGTAGGCAATCGAATCAGTGAAATACAAAAATTGACTAGTGGCCACTCCTGGCATTATGTGCCATCAAAGGAAAATCCAGCTGATATCGCATCAAGGGGTATGCTTCCAAATGACTTAATTGATCACGATATCTGGTGAAATGGTCCTAGATTTCTTTATGAGACAGATTTCAATCCAACACCTTTCAATTTAAATATTTCAATACCGATTCCCGAATTAAAAAGTAATCAAATTTCTACCCTAATCAATACTCCGAAGTTTTCTTTATTTGATAAATTTTCTAGTTATAATAAACTTGTACGAGTACACGCATATTGTTTAAGATTTTTGTTTAATTTACGTAACAGATCTGATAAAAGAACATCACTTTTATCTGCATCAGAGATACAAGTTTGGTCAAAATTGCACAACAAATATTAATTATAATCATAAGCATCCTCTACTGTTGGATGGCAAGCATAGATTTACATTTCTTCTTTTAAATCACGAGCATATTACCTTGCATAACGCAGGTCCACAACTCTTATTGTACACCATTCGACAAAGATATTGGCCAACTTCGGGAATGAATTTAGCAAAATCTGTCATCAGACAATGTATTAGATGTTTCAAATTTAAGCCAAAATCAGTTAGACCTTTCATGGCAGATTTACCTGCATCACGGGTAACAGCTTATTTTCCTTTTAATCATACAGGTATTGATTATGCAGGCCCTTTCCTGTTAAAGGATCGAAATGGTCGAGGCTATAAATGCTATAAAGCATATATTTGTCTATTCATATGTTTTAGTGTAAAAGCAATGCACTTAGAATTAGTGACGTCTTTAACTACAGAATCATTTATTGCTGCATTACGAAGATTTTGTTCTCGTCGGGGAAAGCCGTCACACTTGTATTCTGACAATGGCACTAATTTTCTCGGTGCTCACAATGAATTTGAGAAACTTTATGATTTTTTGAATAACTCTTATGATAAGTTTGTTACATATTGCGCAAATCAAAATATTGTTTGGCATTTCATACCTGCTAGATCTCCTTCATTCGGTGGTTTATGGGAATCAAACATAAAATCCGTTAAAACTCATTTAGGCAAAACTTTATTAACGTACGAACAATTCTCAACTGTATTGACACAAATTGAAGCTACATTTAAGTCCCGGCCCTTATCTCCATTATCCTCAGACCCTAATGATTTATCCTCTTTTACGCCATCTCACTTCTTGATTGGAAGACCAACTACGGCAATTCCAGATCCAGAATTCGAAAATTCAATCAAACTAAATCAGTTATCAAAATTTTAACTTCTGCAGCAACTAAACCAGCAATTTTGGAAGCAGTGGTCAACCTCATATCTAAGTCATCTCCAATCCAGAAACAAACATGTCAAACATCATCCAAATCTGGAAGTTGGAGATCTTGTCGTCCTTAAACACGAGAACACTCCTCCATTGCAATGGATCCTGGGACGTGCAATAGACACACATGCTGGCAAGGACGGCATTGTGCGTGTAGTTTCCATTAGAACAATTAAAGGAATATTGAAGAGAGCAGTTTCTAAAGTGTGCCCACTTCCTCAAGTTAAACCGTTGGTCCAAAGCGGGGAGTATGGAAGAATTACTAATAATTAAAACGAAGAAACTGTAAACGTGAAAACGTCGAAAACTTCAACATCATGATTCGACAACCAACTGTAATACAGTGCAGACGTACTCATATTTAATGCAGTTAAATTGTAGTTATTTTTACATTATTGTTATTAAAAGTTCTAAAAATACAGTCCACGATATTTATTTAACAATACAGCAACACTATCAGTCTATTATTTTTAGGAGTATCTGTACATATCCGTGATTTTCCAGGCAGTTTTCCTTTCCTATCCATTTTAGGGTAAGGTTGGAAAATTTCCAGCATAAGTGATCCCACAGATGATATATTTGGTAATGCTGGCGAAATGTCAATAATAGATCTTGTCTTCATCTGGGCTTACTGTAGAATAGTAACGGTAAACTTGCAAAATCATCGTCACCTAATTTTAATTTATTAAATGGCCACACATCAGTCTTTTTAAAAGCATTTGAGATATTTTTGCCATTAAATGATTTAAAATAGTCAATTTTGGTCAGTTTTAAAATGTTATATATATTTAAAGTTTTTCCCAGATTCTTTACATGCCAGTCATTAAATGTTATTCTTAATTTACGGTTGGAGACGGTGTTTTGTGTTGGAAGAAATATTAGCGTTATCGCGGGCATAGTCCACTGCTTCTATAATAATAATAATAATAATGTTTATTCACTTAGTAATTTACATAAATATAAATAATCATAATTACATAAATATAAATAATAATCATAAGTAATAATAATCATAAATAATCATAATCATAAATAAAGAATAAAGATTTGACGCAAATAAACACAAGAAGCCCATAAGAAACCGTAAGGTTGTGCATGGACCCGACCGTGTTTGTTACATTCACGAGAAAAAAAATATTTAATGTACATATTTTATATATTATTGCCGTTCATTTGATTTTATTTATATCTGAATATTATCTACTAAGGTGTGCAAGACGTGTCTATCGGTAATTAAGATGAAATGTTTTATTCTGGACTTAAATAATTTGTATGAATTTATCGTCCGTATGTATAGTTTCAGGTAAATTAAAAGGCCATCATGGCTATTTATTTTTTGCTGATCATAAACCAGATTATAATTCGTCAAATTAAAAAACTTTATATCATCAATAACAAATGTTTCTGTCAGTGCAATACAATCGAAGGAATAATCTATTTCTGATAAAGAACTTTAAGTTAGTCTAGATTTTTGTTAACGCTTCGTATGTTTTGTTGTAATAAAGTAAAATTTCGATTTGAATTGTTTTTTTGAACCTGATCTTTTAGTTCCTCGATTGTGTTTACTTCCAGTGTATCGAATGAAGTAAAGTTTGTTTTTCTAATAAATTTATCCATTTTTTCGTTATTTTTTTTTTAATAATACTGACACAATACAAAATATGAATTATTAAAATATTTTGTTTTTAATTACCTAAGGTTAAGATCTGAAGAAAAAATAAAATATCATAAATTTTAATAAATTAAAACTATGTAAAATGTAAATATTTTATTGCAAATTATTTGTATATTATTTGTCATCCACAATTATCTGTTAGCTCTAAACAATTTTAAAATCTGTTGACTGGATTGCGTAAGTAATAAATAGATAGCGCTGCTACGTTAAACCTACGAATGTGTCATATAACCTACAATTCAATAGCATAACCACCACGTGTTGTTGAGGCTAAAGTATAAGGTAAATTAATTGTGTAGTAAACGAAATACAGTAAAATTGAATTGTTTTTAATTTTTGGTGTAAGCATAGCCGGCCACGTACCTATTACTTAGACTGAAATGTAAATTTATATTATAGTGAAGATAATAAAGTGAAATCATTCCTGCTTTTTAATTATTTGTGCTTCATTGTTTAATCTATTTGTGTTAGCTAAAGACAGGTTGAAAAAAAATATTGTGCACCGATTAGTGCTAAATTAAATTGAAATTAAAAGTATTTAGAATTTAAAATAATAAATATTATTCTTAAAGATTTATGACTATCTGCCCCACCTACCTCATTCATAAGATTAATTGTCACATGTTATGTACTAACAACTTTCTAATACACTCATTTGTTACAAACTTGAATAAAAATAATAATAAATTTTAAAATTTTTTGTATTGATTTTTGGTTAATATCAATTGTACGATAATTTTAATCAATCGTGTTTAAAATCCTTCCCATTCAAATTCCAATCCAGTGGATTTTTATACCAGCTTTAACGTTTCCGTCTTTATTCGTAAATAATAATTGCATTGTATTAAGGGGTTACGGTAGTAGAAAATCTGTCATGGAGGTCGCCATATTTTTTTACAAATGGTATCTATGTAAAAAAGCATGGTGGTCCCCATGACTGATGTTCTCCTACTGTTCCTCTTAAATAGTTTACTACAAAGTAATATAACAAAAACCTTAGCCACAGCAACGCGTGGCCGGGTTAGCTAGTACTTATATAATAAATAGGGATTATGTCGGTAAAAACAAAAAAAAATGTGCAGAACTTAAAACGTTCACCATATCAACCAGTTGTAACTATATTCATAAATAGATTGAAATATAAACAACATTCTGCCTCCGTAATAACCTGCAGGGGAAGCAAAAAACCTGTAGTAAACATGGTTCGATATATTTAAACATGGATTTAGATAACCGAGAATATATATGTAAATGCATCAGATTGACGAGAAATGGGTTTTCGATACTAATACAACAGGCAATTAGTTTTCCATGATTGATTAGCACGAACGCGCACAATAGGAATTAGTTTTGTTTCGAATATTAAGGTTACACTTGATCTAATTACCTAGGTCTCCAAATATTAATTAACAAAAGTTTCATGAGGAATTAACCTTTAATTTTTATTCGGAAGAAAATAATAAAACGAAGGTAAAATCGATAATATTCGTTTAAAATAATTATACAAGAAATACTATGCGATTAATTTACTAAGAGGGTGTATCAAGAAACAAGTCAATATTGAAAGGGAATAGTCTTAGCGCCAGAGCATAGTTTTCGCAATTTTTTTTATATATATATATATACCAAAAGAAAATAATGACTACCAAGATATGACAAATCTCGTGAGGATGATCCTCGAGCAACCTGAAGTTGTAAAAAGATCTGGGAATGTAGCCAGGATGGCCAAGGATAAGAGAAACTCTTTGCTAATACGTCGAGCTTTCGGTTTTATTTTGAAACCTTCATCAGGACACTGTGTATAATAAAAGTGTAAAGTTAGACAGTTACACAATTATAAAGGTTTAGCGAACTTACTTAACGTGAGTTTAATATGTAGCAATGCAGAAACGACGAAAAAGAAGACGGATGTAGCAATGCACCAACGACGAAAAAGAAGACGGAAACATGTTAAAAAACACAAATAACAAACACAAAGGGACCGTCACGATGTTAAAATTTTTTTTATAAAATATTGTCACAGACGAGATTACACTTGTTTAAAATAAGTTGATTAAATAAATTATAATAAAAGAAAACCACAGCCTAATTTGGAAAACGAAATGGCGGCTAACCATCAACGACGAAGCTTAATCTATACATATTATAAAACTGTATATGTTTGTGCGCGCATCACATGAAAACTACTAATTCTATTCGAATGCGGTTTACAAAGACGTATTTGTCTTTTTTCAACTTAACATCTGGTGTATAAAACTTTCTTCCCTCACCCCTTTAACGGGGTGAGGAAAGAAATTTTTATACAAAAATCAACACGCCACTTGAACGACGTCGTGGGTACATCGAAATAGAACCCAAAAATGTGGTTAGATTTTTTTGTCTGTCTGTCTGCCTGTATGTTTTTTTTTTTTTTTATTAAGGATAAGGATGTCCTCGTAGGTATAGACCTAAATACAAATGTACCGAGAACATCTATTGGGGCAGAAGAGGTAATTTATTAGTTTCTGATTTAAAGGCCTGCAAGTTAGGACGAGTGGGGGAAGACGTGGGAAGGTAAGGAGTTCCACAATCTGGAGACCCTGGGGATGAAGGAACGATCGTATCGATCCGTTCTCGATGTCGGGCACTGAACAGTATAAGGGTGCATGGAGTTGGCACGTCGCGTTGCTCTGGCTGGTCTGGCAAGTGGAGGCATTATAGAGCGGAGTTCTTCTGAACAAAATCCGTTTATGTATCGGTAAAACAAGGAAAGAGCAGCCACTGCTCTTCGGTGGGATAATGGGGCTAGGTTTTTGGTGATACTGGTGTCGTTTATTAGTTTGTGCGCGCATCACATGAAAACTACTGATCCGATTCGAATGCGGTTTTCACAGATGTATTTGTCTTCTTTCAACTTAACATCTGGTGTATAAAAATTTCCCTCCCATTCCTTAAATGGGGTTGGGTAAGAAATTTTTATACAACAATCACACGCCACGCGAATGACGTTGCGAGTACAACTAGTCTTTTATATATAGAAAAACAGGTAAGTTTATTTTTCTAACAAATAATTCAACTCGTAAATGGTTACCGCTTTCAGTAAACTTTTGCTGGTTATGTTAAAGACCATGTCAGAGAAGAGACCGAAAGCTGTCAGAAGTCATTGGTGTCAAGACAGAATTGAAATTATACACTGAGAAAATTCAGCTTATACAAGTACCTACCTAAGATTTTTGACTTGTCACTATTCTAACAGCAAGTTTTTAGAACACCTGCCATTACTTTATTGATTGTTCTGTGACCATTGCATTACCACTATTCCATAAAGATTTGTCTCAATTTTATAATTGTATAGCAGGTATTCAGTTGTTCTGCTAAGAATTCAGGAATAACCGTTAGTTGGCGCTGACTAACTATAATTCTAAAAAAATTTTTAGTTAGCTTTTAAATTCATATCTCCTACATCTTCCAGCTGTCTCTGTCGATCGACGTTGCCGCACATTTTAAAAATAATATAATTTCACTATATAAATCATTTCATAGAGAAGTATTACGATCACAGTTGAAGTATATGTAATAAACGAAAAGGAAAATACAAGAACCTACTACCCAATACCCAATATACATTCGTGATTAGGTATATATAATCATTTTATAGGTAATTTGACTTTCTTTGTTTACCATATGTGCATTTTTTATGTGTTATTTGTTCGTCAATAATTATGTTTTTCTGTCTTCAAATTTAAAATTAATATTTGTGTCTCTTGTGTTACTAAACCAGATTTGGCAAATTTTACTTCCGGCAACGTTGAAAATTCTGAATCCTCACGCCGAATCCAAGAAGGAAAAGAGACAGAGTATGGTCATTTTTATAGACAACAGAGATAGGACGTGACGCTACAGTTGGTTGTCGGGTATTTGCGTAATGTGTAATTGCGTATTTCTTCAGTTTGTTACACAGAGACAATATAAAGTATCTCTGTTGTTACAGTGTGTTAGTGTGGTTCATTACAGTTTTATCTTCTCCTTTCTGCTGCCAAAAAAGTTTTTTGAAGCCTTTATGTTGTGAATGAAATTAGTTAAAAATAATGGATATCAATTCTATCCTTATTGATTGGGGATTTGCCGATTACATCGGCGCTTTTGAAGATAAGAAAAATTAATAGTTATTAAACCGAATTCTATTTTATATGAAACAATTTACTAGCAGAGCAGCGGCTTTAGTCGCGATACAATTGCTACATTATCTCTTCCCTCCAGTTACCTTGAAAAAGTCCAGGAAAGGAATAAAGTGGAGACCAACTCGAACTGAAATACAAGAAAGCTTTTTCTTTTTGTACAGGTAACAAACACTTCAATTTTGTTACTCTTAAGTTTATTTTAAAAAAATTGTTTCATATAAATGGGCTTCCTTAGACTCGGTTACAGGTGTTACATAAATTTTGCAAACTTAATTTTATATGTTACAGAGCTTTGATGAATTGACCGAGCGGATATCGATTAGAGGTAAAAAACTTCGAGGTTGTGGCTTTACAGCCCAAATGAAATAAAGTACAAAATTGAAAATGGACTAAGGACACTGCAATTATTATTCAAACTGTTCCATGCTTTATCTGTAAACCAGTAGATGTCAAATTCAATCAACATTTATATGCTTTCGAAGTAAAAGAAACTGATATCTTCAAATACATTTTACTAAATGATCTACATTCCTTTGATACTTACAGTACTTTGTTTCGAGAAGGAAAATGTTATGTTGCTATTTACTAGTTGTAATTAAATGTTATATGACATCTGATTTAACAAATTATCTGATGAATCGAGTTTATTTTTTGTTTAATAATTTTTCTGATTTTTTATTTGTATATAACAAGATATATTTTCATAATTTACCATTTAGGATACCTATGAGAACATGAAAATATGATATTATTATAATGTGTTTTGTTTTGTTGCTTAAAATAAAAAAAAATAATGTTCAACTTTTTTTTATTTAATATGACCAATTTAACCCCGGGGGAGGGGGTATTATTCTATTTTTTACCTATGGTTATACGAGGACTTACCTGCTGTTATTTAATTTTCTTGCTAAAGTTATGAGACGTGTTGCTATTTTATTATTAATTATGAATATCATATAACCAGCTTGTTCTTATTTGATCAACTATTAGTGATTACTCTATTGTGAAATTGACGGTAATTGATTGTTTACTTGTAGTTACACAAACATTTTTCTAAGTATATTTTTATCGAATAACGGTAAGTATGTTACTGTATAAGGGCTATACGGTAAAAGAATAAACTACACGATGGTAGAGTGGCATAAGGGTTATTCGACCATTTACTAACGGTTATTCGATCATTCCAGCAAGATCAAACTATTAATGGTAATTTGATATTTTTGCTGTCACCTATCGTATCCAGATATCTACTAAGGGCTATTCAATATCAACTAACTGTTATTAGATAATTTTCTCGGTGTAGGTTAACCTAACATTCACAAACTCGTTAAAATGATAATGGTTTTATATTAATCTTATTGTTAAGTTATTATTTTGTTATGCAAAATATACAAGAAAAAAGACACTCAATCCAAGGAACACGTACTCGAAAATGGAAAAACGTAAACAACAAAGCTAAGTGCAAATAAATATAAAAACATCAACATCCCAGAACAGCTTATTATTGCTTATTATATTTTTATTTAATATAATTCAGTTTATATTTTACTTTCTTCTGCTTAGTAGTTAGTTTGTGTATTTTTTTTACAATTTTGTTTATTTATCTTTAAAATTTTTTCCGGTTTTTAGTTTTTTTTTAATAAAATATCTATTGGAGTATACTTAATACTGGTTGAAAAAACAGAATCAACCGATTCGGAATTCGGACACCTAAATATCAAAATCATTAGAACACACTAAATTGAGAATCATATATCTTAAATTTGGTACACAGCTCATCTTAAGCAACTCGAGAAAACCGAATGAATTTTCCACCGTTAAACCTGGTGCAGAATCAGCAACAGCATTAAAGGTTAATCCGTACAATCATAGCCCAATGTTACATCAGAGATATTATTATTACCACATAACACTATCATGGCAACAGGATAAAGTAACAAAACTTCTTCTACCTATCTGCAATGTTCTACGTACAAAGTGATGTGAGAGCCTGAAGAAATATAGCACAAATTAAGGAGAATAATAGAGTTATCAAGCAATAGCTTTATAAAGAGTTGATTGATTAATCTACAACTTTGAGTTTATGTAACTTCTTATTGCTATAAAAACTCGACTTTTTCTAGTCAAATTATAAAGGGCAAGCTCATCTCTGTAGTTTCTATACACAATAAAATCAGCAAGACCAAGTTCAGAATAAGAGTAGTTCTGGCTCAGACAGATTTCCGTAAAAATTACAATGTCAATAGTCCCTAAACCACTAACATGGTCATAATGAATTAGCAGGCCTTTTTGTAGTAGTGTGAGATGATGAATAGTTTGATTGGATACCCATTTCACTAGTTTTTCTGACGGGTAATTCATGGAAAACCATTAATATACTAAATGGTAACCTTTTCACCATTCTCATTTCTATTCCGAAGCTCATAACGAAGGCTATTAAGGTGCTTCTTCTGTAATATAGTTTGATCGGAGCTGATCTTAACTTGGCTAAACTAATTTATTTCTGTTCTTTAACAGATAAATTACCAAGGACTTGTCGTCGAAAACCACTTTCACGGGCCTTGGTCTATTACTACTCTTACCAACTCGATAAATCCTTGAGATGGCTCCACTTATATGAGCAATAGGGTTAAGAGTATTTAAATTCATCTTCGATCCTTGGCTAGTTTTATCCGAAATATTATACAACATAAGATTATTTTCTCTTATTTTTCGGTCTTCATATTCCTTGAAAAAAATCTTAACATTTACATCAGAAGCAACATTGGGAGTAGAACTTATTATTGAAGACAAATTGTCAATCTTTTCTTCTAGTTTGCTTAGTTTCTTTTCCATAATAAAAAGAAGATAGAGACCATTTTCGCAGACTACGGAAAAATATTTTAAACATCTAGGTCCTTTCAAGTGCATACACCTCACTTCAGTTGCTGAAATCCAACTCATCATGAATGTTGATCACATTTTTTACACAGTGGATCAGTCATAGTAATGAATTAACTTAAAAATCCGATCTGATGTAACAATACTCACTTTCAAAAATCAAAAGTCTGACACTATTTAGTTAATTGTTTTTTTTTTTAAACCGGCCAGAAATTAATACTTTCCGGTTTATTTTTAGGTCAGAAAATCTCATTTTGTCGGACAAGGCCAGAAAATAAAAATGAGTCCGGTAAAAGCTTTTACCGGACTCATTTACAATAAAATAGTTAGTCTAAGATAGCGGTCAATTCTATGGTAACCGAGTTTTGTATATATTTAAAACTATAAAATAACTTGACATATTTTGACTTTTAGTTGAAAACGTGAAATTTATTATAAAATGGATATTTAAAATGATGCATTTGATTGTGAATGAATGGAAGATGAAATTATACCAGATGAAATTGTTAAGGCGGCAACCCAATCTAGTTTTGTTAAAAAAAAATGTTAAAATTAGTTATTGACATCGCAGGCTTGCAAGGCTCGCCTATGGCTCGCCGTGCAATTTGCCTACTCGTCCAGTAAAAGACCACTTTCAGGACTTGTTACGTAAACTACTATTACTAAGGCCAATTTTGCAAGAGACTAAAAAATATGATAAGAGACAGGTTAAAGTAATAAATCAAAATGTTGTTGAAACAATTAAAATGTTTATATTCTCAATCATAACATCAAGTAGAAGTGATTGAAAAATCACAATTAACGAATTAGTATAAACCACTTAACAGCACAACTTCTATTACTGTACTGTTTAAATGTCATTTAGACTTCGTTTTTGAAAAGTTAGATCCAACATTATTTGTTAATTGTCGAAATTTTATTGTCGAAAAGAGTAAAAACCCAATTCCTTATCCCGATTAATTCATTAAAAGCTTGCAGTAAAAACGTCTATTGTATTTGTAAGTGTAAAAAATTTACCTTGTATTAGTTTTTGCGCATGCATAAAAAACTAAATTTGTAAAAATATGAACCAAGTCTAAGAAATATTTCTTTTTTAAATTATTTTGTAAAATATTTTGGTTTTGATGTTATTTCTTTTGAAACTACCGCAGATTTACCACAGCACATTTGTTAATACATGCGTAACATCGGTCAAAATATATTTGTTTAAAAGGTTAGGAAACAATGAAATCGTTTCGCTCTTCTTATTACCTTGTATAATAAGAGTCAAGCATTTGAATGCGACTTACATATTTAGAAAATTTTTACTCGATTAGTTATAAGCGTCTGAAAATCTGAAAAGTCGATTTATAAAAGTTTGATCACAAATATCTCGGAAATGAAGAAACTTAAGAAACTTTCCATACATTTTTTATTTACAATTGTCCAAAGAACAAGCAAAAAACGGTTGTTTTGGTAAAAAATAAATTGGGAATAATTTGCAAGTTATTTGTGAGTAAAAAATTTTCTGACACTCGGGAAAACTTCTACTTAAAAAGCTTGAATAGGTTTATCTAAATAAAATTGGCGAATAATTCGGTCTGGCGCCAGCACTAGAAAGATTCCATAAAATTCTAAATTTAAGTAAAAGTATAATAATATTTAAAGAAGAAATGGAGAAAAGTTTTAGCATATCTAAAACTTGAATAAATAAAGTAAAAAGTACAGCAAGTTTACAAATCAGACTAAGTGAATTTACATTTAAAATCTTAAAAACACATTTGATAGGTGTTGCCAAAAGTTAGTTTAATGGGCAAAGATGATAAAGCGAACTGAAAGAAAAGGTGAGTTACTTTCTTTTTAAATGCATTATGTAAGGCATTAAATTTATGTATAGCAGAGATTCAAGTACAAATTTTGATTAGATTATCGAACAGCACTAGCATTTTTAACTAAGACTAATTCAGATGATTTATTCCATGATATAATTATATTCCTTATATCGTGAATATTTAAAGGAATTGGCGAACTTAATAAAAAACAAAATTTGTTATAAATGTGTTGAAAATAAACGTGAATGTAAGAATAATGATGTAAAGTTGTGTTATGCTTGTCAAGATAAATTGGATTTATCAAAAACATTTTATACCTGTTGTAAAAAAAGATGCAAGAAATAATGTGATGTACACAGTTAATAAACTAAAACTACCTTACTTAATTATGATTGCAAAAACCTAAATGAATAACCAAAATAAAACAAATTTTATCGAAAAGAACAGATTAATGTTGTTGAACATTTACATTTACTTGATCGTTGAAGTTCGATGTGGAGCTTAAAGAAAGCAATAGTAACGACACAAAAATAGCAAATTAACATGCATAAAATTAAGCTAAGATGCAGAGAAGAACCAGTAAGATGTACCTACAGATAAGTGTACCTACAATTTGATGACATTTAAGTAGCTGTTTTACCAGATCACGTAGGTTCAGTCATTTCTTGTCAAGATTGCTCGATAATGTACCAAAAATTCGCCAATTCCAATATTATTGGGAGTCAATACTTTTAAATTTTTTCCTAAGTCGTGAGTTGCTTTTTAAAAGTTTGACCAGTCTCCTCCAAACCTGTAATAAAGAGCGCCAAAGTACAAACAAATTGTAACCTTTTTTTATCGGTAGATGGTAAATGCTCGTCTTAAGGTTCACTAGTTCGAACGGCACTCAGTTGGTTGGTGGAGAGCGAGCTCAATGAAAAATTATAGAAAAAATAAAAAAGAAAAATATTTAATAGTATAATAAAAACTAAAAGGGACAAAAAAGAGAAAATAAAAAAATTAAAGGGAAAGGAAAATGGGCGCCACTTATTTTTTTTATCCTAAGGATGGGGAAATATAAGAAAAGATAAAAAATATATAAATAAGATAAGATAACCCGGCAGATTGTTCTTTCTAGAATTGAAATTACACACTTTTATTTATGAAACAAAAAAAAATAATTATACTTACACTTTTCCTTACTTATTCTTATGGTTAGAATTCAAATTTGTAAGATAAGAAAATTTTGATAAATCAAAATTTAGTTACTTTATTAAAATAAATATTAGATAAACTGAAAATATTGATCAGAGTAAAATGCTCTAGCTAGGAAAAGAAAATATCTATTTAAACTAGTAAAAATATTTATTATTTGTTTAAATAGTAGACAAGACAAACAAATAAAGAAAAATTAAAAAAATATAGACAGATATTTATGTTAATACAATTAAAAACATATTAAATAATCACCTTGGTGATCAGTACAAAATCATATCTTTTATTACACATAAAATAACAGCTATGTACATTATTTTGTTATTTCTGTGTACCCTGTGAAGCGAAAAGTGAAACAATTGAAATCTAGAGATAAAATTATTAAAATTCAACTTTTGCTTTTTTATTAACTCGAGTTAAAAGAGTACTCACATATGATGGTATAGATCTTAAATAAATAGGTACGAAATACAGGTAAGAAAATATAAATGAAAAAATTTTACAGATAAGAAATACAAAAAATTATAAATAACAAAGATACAGGAAAGAAATACAAAAAAAAATCACATCCTGGTTAATTTCATTACGGCACTGCACTTTTTATTGCTGAAGATATATCGGTACGGTAAATACAATTAAGATTAAATTTTCCAGAGAAATAAACGGTAGTCTCATATTCGATAAAGGTATAAAAAATATTAAAAAACTTAAGTTAGCCTCTAAATGTTTCAAAGATAGTTTGAAGATTAGATGGCTTCATTCTCTCGGTAAAAGATACGATAAGATATAATCTCGACTCCCTTCTGGTTTCGATTAAGAGGTAATTAGAGAATAAACCATAAACTTACTCTTCATAGGTGTCTATCAACGAAATACTTTAATTCTGACTAATCTGTAGTCATAATTACACGATATATGAAGTAATCTTAAAGGTAGCACTGCCTGGAAATCTTTAGATAAAACTTCCATCGGAACAAACAAAAATAGGCACTAGAAACACTTAATTGTTTCGTAATTTTAAGATAAAATAAAAAAACCGAGAAAGTTGCAACTAAATGACTCAAGGTGTTCCTTGGCAACGCCACACCTCGAATAAATTCACCGTTGATCGGGTTCCCGCGTAAGTAAGCTTTACGAGAACACATGATTCAACCGAAAGATATGATCGGTTAGAAAAAAAATCAGTAATTCTTCTCTACAAATTCCGTTACGTTGAAAGTATTGAATCTTACTTTGTGACGTAAGCCAATATTTCAGTTATTTCTCGACTACGATAGGATGTTACGGAGACAGAGTAGGCTTCTAGATTAAAAAGAAATTGTAAAAAAGAAATTAATTAATAGGGTTTTTTTTAAAAACGCTACAAAATTATACAAACACCCGTTTGAAATGATTTATTATAAATTAATAATTAAAATAAAACTAACTCTTAATAGAAATCAATAATCAGAAATAAATCCCTTAACGAATTTACAATCAAGTAAAATCAGTTTTTAGCCAAATCGGATTTTCCTCTTTAATGAGGGTAAATTAATTCTTAAATCATGTTTAAAAACAGACTCTAACTTTGCTAAAAAAAACAAAAAATCTTATGATTACCTAAAGTGAAACTACACGATTTTGGTTAGTATTAATAAAAATTTTAAGACAAGAAACATAATTAAAATTGACTTACTTGTATTTCGAAGCAGAATTACACCCAGACCAGATTGTTTGACGTATCAACTGTTAATGGGACGAGGTAGAGTCGATAATTTTACTGTAACACCGCTCACGGTACATGTTTGAACTACAACTATTAAACTAAGCAATTCTCACATATATGATATATTGCACATTAGTCGAATATGATACAAAGAGGTTTTTCCTTAGTCATCATTATTAGAAATCCGCCATTTCTGGGATAAAGACTGGAAATTAAGTAGAGTCGATAACGACAAATTAGATTTATAAAATGAAGGAGAAGTTAAAAAAAATTAATCAAAATATGGATGTGCTAAGTAAAAAGGAGATAAGATTATGGTAGAGGATTTGGTAAATAAAACCAGAATTTAAAAAAGAGATTAATAGATTAAAATAAATTGATAGAAAGTAACTTAGTTTTGAATGAACATTTTAATACTTATGCAGGTAATGGTTAATTATCGACTGAAATTTTAAGTTTTTTATAACAGTACTCCAAGTCCATAAATGACTATTCCATTAAGCGGATTCTACTGTATATGCCTCTACATGTACCAAAAATTAGATCATACTAATGTCTGTCTTTAAGATTTTTACATATTCGGGAAGTACTGAGTAAAATAAAGTTTAAAAAATACGTAAACTTTCACAATTCAACGATAATAGCAAAATGCTATCGAAAAACGATGAATACCGTGACAGGTTCTTCCAGACCAGTTACTAATAGACATTCGACTGAAAACAAATTATTAATTGATAAACAGATTTGTGTTACTAAACAACGTTTTTGTTTAAAAAAGTAAATGCCAACAATACCACACAAACAGGGTATTAAATTGTTTATTTTAGCAAAAATCTCAGGTTTTGCGTACAATTTGGAAGTAAAAATAAAAAAAGTAAAGAAGAATCCACTAGTAAATTCTAGAAAAATTAACAGGTTACGTTATGCCTAAAAACCAAAACTATGTCACGTTTTTGCACCACCTACTATTAGTATCATGTCTTGCAAAAATTTGTATATTTTCATAAGTATTCATTTCTTGTGTAGCGTAAAAGGATAACAAAACCGTTTCCTTACTTTCAACTCTAAGGGGGATTTACCAAAAGCAACAATTAAGAGATTTGGTTGAAAAAGAATGAAATATTGAAATCAAATATCCAAATGTTATATAATAACTGAATATAATCGGCATATGGATGGTAAAGACTTGATTGTCTTATTGGTAAAAAAAATATTAAAATACGATCAGAGAATTGGTATGTTAGATTATTCTACAAACTAATCTATATATCTACATATATCTATACATATAATAAAACTGTAGAAATGTATATGTTTGTGCGCGCATCACATGAAAACTACTGATCCTATTCGAATGCGGTTTTCAAACCCGTATTTGTCTTTTTTCAACTTAACATCTGGTGTATGAAACTTTCTCCCCCCCCCCACCCCCTTAACGGGGTGAGGAAAGAAATTTTTATACAAAAATTAATACGCCACGCGAACGACGTCGCGGGTACATCGAAATAGAACCCAAAAATGTGGTTAGATGTTTTTGTCTGTCTGTCTGTATGTTTGTGCGCGCATCACATGAAAACTACTGATCCGATTCGAATGCGATTTTCACAGATGTATTTGTCTTCTTTCAACTTAACATCTGGTGTATAAAAATTTCTCTCCCATTCCTTATATGGGGTGGGGTAAGAAATTTTTATACAACAATCACACACCACGCGAACGACGTTGCGAGTACAACTAGTAAAACATATGTTTATAAATTGTTGGATACTGAATAGGCGTATTATGAAACAAAAGGGGAGAACAGCTTTATGAGTCTTGCTAATTTTAAAACAGAATTTGCAGTATATTTATGTAATATCGGTACTAAAACAATATAGGGGAGCATGTAACGCTTGTTAAACGTTCACTTGCCTGGAGCAGTGACTATTGGTGACAACGCAGAAGCTGATCATAATGAATCTATACACAGATCATCAAGATCAACAAAACGCTTAGCGAGGAAAATATTCACCGATAACAAAATTTAATAGGCTATTAACAGCTTTAAGCCCTTCAATTTTTTTAAAGGATATTTATATACTAATCCCTCACCTATCCCAAGATAAGTTTTATCTTTGGGTATATTTTAAAAGGAGAGAAGGTCTGCTATATTTCCAAGAGTGGCAAATGTCCTCCGGAGATACCAAAGTCATATAGACCTATAAGCCTTACGTTCTTTCTACTAAAAAGTATGTAAAAAATACTTGACATACGTATAAAAAGTAAAAATCTATCAAAGATACCACTTCTCGAAGAACAATTTGCTTATCAACCTGGCAAATCCACAATGGATGCCTTATATTATCTCGTAAGTCGTAAGAGGCTATTCATACACAGAAAGTGGCTTTATGTGCATTTTGTAGCTATAGGGAGCATTCGATAACACCTCAATAAAAAGGGGTATAAAACCTAACAGTAACAATCAACCTCAATCAACTACATTAAAAACAGTAAAAAACTGTCCTTTAGGACAACTTGTATCGCCATTACTGCAGTCAATGGTGGTTGACGATCACATAGCAAAGCTTAAAAGAGACGAGTTACGTGATTTGGGCTATACTGATAATTTAGTTATTCAAGTAAAAGGTAAACATAAAATTAATATTGCCAACCGCATGCACAGTGCCTTAAACCTTATAACTACTTGGTGTTTGAAGAAAGAACTTTTAGCCAATCCTTAGAAAACGACACTCATTTCATTCACCTACAGAAATAAATTAATGATTCTACCTTCTGTTATGAATGGAGTGACACTTTCACTCTTAGAAGAGGTGGTATCCTCGACAGGAAACACATGTGGAATCCACTTTTCGCAAATATATATATATATATATATATATATATATATATATATATATATATATATATATATATATATATATATATATATATGTGGACATGCCTTGGCCTCTTTAAAAAACATGTGGTCTTAAACCTGAAATGTCTATTGTTTGAGTCCACAACAAACTGGTACTGCAAACAGTGTCTTAGGAACGGGATAATTACAACAAAGTAACTTTTCTGTGGGTACCAGGGCATAAAGGATTTGTCAGTAATGAGATTGCTGATAGTTTTGGGAAAGAAGGAGCTAGTAATTCTTTTATCGGACCTGAACCTATCTGAGGGATCTTAAATTGCCGCATTATAGATGAATTTTGTAAATAGGAAAAAATTCAGTGCAGCCTACTTAAAAAACACTTTAGTCCAAAGACAAGCAAAAACATCAATACGGCCTTTACTGCGCTACTCTAAATTACTCTTAGAGCTTCGGAAACGTAAACTCGGAGTAATCACAGGAATTCTCACAGATCACTGTCCACTGAAGTATCATCTCTGTAAAATAGGCAATGTGGACAGTAGAACATGTAGATTCTTTTAGTATGCAGATGAAATGTCTGAACATATTATCTGTAACTGCAAAATAATTGTTTGCCAACGACATAAATCTCTGGTACAGATCTTCTCAGAGCCGATCAGGTTACAAGGGAATTATAACAAATTTTTTGTATTTTTCACCTATAATATTTTTCATTATGACACCCAAATGAGTACTATAATGTTTCATTAAAGCACTCAACTTTGGAAACTTTTCCTGTATGCGGTTGGTAGCATTGGATAGTATGATACGTCAAATAAATAAACATCACGAAGAGAACCTCGTAACAAACAAGGAAAAGTTTGTTTGCTACCAACTCATTTAAAAAGAACTAAAATAAAATACAAAATTTAAATTTATTTAAAAAAGCAATAAAATAGCAAAATATAAAAAGTATTATAAACAACTTATTTCATATGGCTGTTATGACATTCGTCCTTTAAAAAACTCATCGCTACGCGATTCGTTTTTTAAATTTGGACTCGTGTCATAACAGAGCGCCATATGAAATGCGTTGTTTAATATACTATTAAAAATCTATACCTTATGGACTCATAATTAGATGGATGGGTATACACGGAAGATCTTTTAGGTCGCAGTACCCTGGTCGCAGTGTAGTAAGGTCACCTGGGTCAATCGACCCAAGTATGTAAGAGATTTGGTCATAACTAAATATAATCAGCACTTGATGCACATATTATTAAACAAAATAAAGAGATTAGCCGTGTAAGGCTTTGTGATTTTAGAACAGAAATAGCAATAGCATATGCAATATCGGTATCGAAAATTATGCAATAGGAAAATACAAAAAAACCCGTTCTCCGTGGTATAAACTTTCTACGTGTTAAGTCATTTTATGTTTATAAAATCTAAAAAGGTGGGCAATTTTTTTTCCAATTAAAAAAAACAATTGCTCTGTAAAATTTTATACGACTTAATGCGTGCTATCAAATTTGTCTGGTTATCACGTACCTATCTATTTGTTCCTTTTGAAAAAAAGTAAATGTATGGGTTTTTTAAATATTTTTTTATAATTGAAAATGATATTTTAAACTTAAAATATGTTTTGTTAAAAGTTGTGCAACCAAAGCAAGTTTTTTATAGCTGATCTTCCCGTAAATTAATTTTAATAATGCTGCAAGAAGTTCAGTGCTTATTTATTTAACCCTATAATCCGTAATTTTCTAAAAGTTCTGTTATTTTTATTTTAACATACATACACATTTATATATTGTAACCACCCTTTTCTAAAAGTTAAAGCCTTATCAGTGGTTATCAGATTGCGAACGACACTCAGGGGTAGAAGGAGATCGTGGATCAGGAGAACAAATAAGCGAGTATTTAATATGAAGGAAAATATTTAGGCTAAAGGTACGATAAAAATAAATCGGTAAAGGGCGCCAATTATTTTTTTAGAAACAGTTAGGAGAAAAGATCAGGGTTCTTAAGGGAACACACTTAACATAACAAAAATTATTAAAAAGATATCTTATATCTAAAGACTTACCTAATAGGTCTTTAAAGTTTTTTAAATCCTTATATTTTTATTTTCAATTAAAATTTTTCTTAAAAATTGAAATTATTTTCAACTAAAATACTTTAATAGAAACATTCACTGAAAAGGTAAAATAATAAACTTAATACTTTACTGATAATATAATTAAAGGTATAATTTAAAAAATTATACCCAAAAAGATTAACATAAAACATGAACAAGTATTGATCAAATGTTAACAGTCATACATCTTGGTTAGAACGATATAATCTAACTACTATTATTAAAGAAAGAAATCAGTTATAGTATGTTATATAAATATATAAGTGGTAGGAATCAACTATAACTGGTTTAAGATAAATATCTATGTGTTTTTTAATAGCTTAATATCTAGATAATCGTATAAGGTTTACATAAGAAATTTAACTACATACAATTACCATGAAGGTCATCTTAATTGTAATACTATAAATAATCAAATAAAAAAACTGTGGTGAACTGTTAGTTAACACATAAAGTCAGATATTTCATGACAAAAGTTTCAAAATGTAACGATAACTCAAAATATTCAATGTAAAAATTTAAATCAAACTCAAACCCACAATCTTTATTTTAAATACTTAGGTTTTAAAAAGAGTTTACCTAAAGCCGTAGATAGTCATCAAACACAAATTAGGCAGCAAAGAATCGGAAACCATCGCTAGCTCGAAAGTTATTTATAGCGAATAATCCACAAAGGGGCCAGGAATATACGAAAGTATTTTACCAAACCCGTAGCAATAATTCTGGACAGTGTTTATAATGATTTTCGGGACGAAACAGGTCTTCTTTGGCCTCTTAAACATATAAATTATCCAAAATACCAATATGGCGTCGCTTCACAACCGGACGGAAAATTTCATGGTCAGCAAAATTTAATTTCACACTTCTAAGCAGATCAAAATTCCAAAACGACAATTATTAGTACCCTAACGTAAGTGAATCGAAAGTCGTTGATAAAAGTCAGAACTTAAGTAAGTGCGATTAAATCTTCCTGCATTGTTTTAAAAGAAACGGGCGTTTTCGAAGTTGGTTTAAATCGGCTAGCTAATCAGAAATTGTAATTTCACAGGAAGCGAAAGTTCGAGAAGCTTCTAATGCAATATTACCAATCTTTAAAACAAAGGGAATCACTGTACATCGAAATGGATTTCTGCGTTAGTTTCAAAATGCTACAATATGCATAACTATTTCAATGCTAGTAGTCATGTTCGTATACGTTTTTAAAATTATTTCTTTATCCAAGTTAATTAAATTACATTTTTTGCGCTATGTCGCCACGGCATATCTCTTCGGTTGTCAGTCCAACCCTATTCTATTACTCCACTTAGTCATTTACTGCTATCAGACAAGCCTGAAAGCTTTTAGACTAAAAACCTAAAAGTGTCTGTCACATATCCAAGAATGTTTCATTCACAATGCCTTTGTCACCAGAAAGCCATTTCATTAAAAAACTTATCGCATTCTAATTATGTAAATTTTGTGCGTTTTCTAATAAAAAAATAAATAATTATAAAAATGCTGTTTGTTTATGCCTACCTATATAAGAATAGCATTTTTATAGGATGACAAAAAATTGTTTCATAAAATCATTTGTTTATTTTAACATAATTAGGGGAAGCAAACTTACCCATATATTATTGTTTTTCGAATATAGTTTTAAACCACAAAAAATCTTTCTATATAAAAGAAAAAAACATTCTTTTATTTAAAAAGAGTATGATTATAATTACTAAGAAACAAACTAAAAATCTTAATTATTGACTATAGTAGGAAGAGATTTTTCCTTAAACAATGGTTTTGAGTATTCCAGCTACATTTGAAGACAAAAATCATCTTCCCACATTTTAACAAACCAGGATTGTTGTTGGTGTTGTATTGATTTAGCCGATACTTGGTGTAGATCCATATTATAAAATACTAGCGGCCGCCCGCGACTTCATCCGCGTGGACTTTAGTTTTTTGCCACCGAGTTTCATACAAATTTGCAACCCCTATTTTAAATCCTTAGGGATGGAATTTAAAAAAGTAATTTCTTAGTACACCACTACGTAATAAAACAAATTTATTTTTGAATTTTCAAGACTCTATGCATCTATCGACAGTGACATGTCGGCCAGCAGCAGCGTGCTACCGTCTCACCGCTCCACACACCCCGCTCAGTAAAGCGCGAGTGGTATTAGACTATTATTATTTTAAGACTTTAAAAACTTGCATGCTAAATGCATGCAAAATCTCAGCCCGATCGGTTTGAAATTGAAAAAGTTTCATACAAACTTTCCTCCCTATTTTATCCCTTATGGGTGGAGTTTATCACAATCCTTTCTTAGGGGATGCCTAAGTCATAGTAGCTATATGCATGCAAAATCTCAGCCCGATCGATTTAAAACTGACACAGTTTCATACCAACTTTCATGCCCTATTTTATCCCCTTATGGGTGGAGTTTATCCAAATACTTTCTTAAGGGATACCTACGTCATAGTAGCTACATTCATGCAAAATCTCAGCCCGATCGGTTTAAAATTGACAAAGTTTCGTACGAACTATCATTCCCTTTTTTATCTCCTTAGGGGTGGAAATTATTAAAATTCTTTCTTAAGGGATGCCTACGTCATAGTAGCTATATGCATGCAAAATCTCAGCCCGATCGGTTTAAAATTGACAAAGTTTCATACAAACTTTTATTTCCTTAGGGGTGGAATTATTTAAAATTCTTTGTTAGGGGATGCCTACGTCATAGTAGCTATATGCATGCAAAATCTCAGCCTGCTCGATTCAAAATTGACAAAGTTTCATACAAATTTTCATCCCCTATTTTATCCCCTTAAGGGGGGAATTTATCAAAATCCTTTCTTATGGGATGCCTACGTCATAGTAGCTATATGCATGCCAAATCTCAGCCCGATCGGTTTAAAATTGACAAAGTTTCATACAAACTTTTATCCCCTATTTTATCGCCTTAGGGGTGGAATTAATCAATGTTCTTTTTTAGGGGATGGCTACGTCATAGTAGCTATATGCATGCAAAATCTTAGCCTGATCGGTTTAAAATTGACAAAGTTTTATACAAACTTTCATCCCCTATTTTATCCCCTTAGGGGTGGAATTTTTTAAAATCCTTTCTTAGAAGATGCCTACGTTATAGTAGCTATATGCATGCATAATCTTAGCCCGATCGGTTTAAAATTGACAGAGTTTCATAAAAACTTTCATCCCCTCTATTTTATCCCCTTAGGGATGGAATTAATCAAAATCCTTTTTTTAGGGGATGCCTTCGTTATAGTAACTATATGCATGCAAAGTTTTAGCCCGAACGGTTTAAAATTGACAAAGTTTCATATAAACTTTCATCCCCTATTTTATGCCCTTGGGGGTGGAATTAATTTAAATCCTTTCTTAGCGGATGCCTACGTCACAACATCTACCTGCATGGCAAATTTCAGCCCCATCCGTCTAGCGGTTTGAGCTGTGCGTTGATAGATCATACAAACTTTCATCCCCTATTTTATGCCCTTGGGGGGTGGAATTAATCAAAATCCTTTCTTAGCGGATGCCTACGTTATAACATCTACCTGCATGCCAAACTTCAGCCCCATCCGTCTAGCGGTTTGGGCTCTGCGTTGATAGATAACTATATCAGTCAGTCAGTCAATCAGTCAGTCAGTCAGTCAGTCAGTCACCTTTGAGTTTTATATATATAGATTAATATAAATGAAATAATGACTTAAAAATCAACACTAATTTTTGTAATAAGTGTAAGTTTTTAAGTGATTGTCATTTATATTAATATTTTATATTGTTGTTGGTACATACTTGAGAGATATAATTTTTGTGAAATTTATAAAACTTTGTTGTTCCATCTTAAAATTGTAAAAAAGTAAGAGAAACAGAAAAATAACTGTAGATATAACTACTGCGATAAATATTCTAACAAAATATGTTATCTCATGCTAGAACTGAACCATAAATGATTTTCATATTGTAGCTTATACCAATTGACTTCATTTAAATCTGTGCCAGTTTAATTCAAAGAATTAGTCATAAGTGGCGTCCTGTAAATATAGATTTAAACTTAAGTTAATAATGTAGTTTCTCATCTATGCCAAAAAATTAGAGAAAAAGAATTAATACACTGCAAAACTATTGTCTTACACGGGTCAAGATGAAAGAATTAATAGTTTCCTGTGTCAGCGGTACCCTACCAGATTTTTAAAACATATCGTTAATTTTTAGCTCTTTAATCACAAGAAACTCGAAAAAATATTAATTTAGATAAGAAATGTGCCAAACAAAAAATTAAATTAGAACAAATTAAACAAATGATAACACCTTCAAGCAATCAGCCACAAATACACGACTTAAATAAAACCAACTAATCATGATAAACTCTTTTACTTTGAAAATTATTTCGTTTATTTTCAAGACATCCATTTAACAAAGTAGAAAACTTAGTGGTTAAAACTTACTAGATGTGAGGTTGCTACATGAGCTGTTTAAAGAAAACATACTTAATATTTAAAAAAAATACATCTTTATATTTCGACATTTCGGTGTGCCAACGAATAAAGCGAAACCCACCTTTATTTTAGTATCCTCAGTAAATAAATTAATACACTTTAAATTTTATTTACTTTTAAACTGCTAGAAAAGATTTATTAGAAAAGTTGAATGCTCATAGCGTAATTGAGAAAAAAATGATTTGTATTTTCATTTGTTAATAAATAATTAAATAATTAATAAATAATGTGAGTTGTTGCAGATTATAATTGAGCAAATTGTGAGCAATTTATTAAAGAAAAGATTTATTAGAAAACTTGAATGCTCTTGGCGTAATTGAGAAAAAAATCTTTGTATTTTTATTTGTTAATAACTAATTAAATAATTAACTAAGGATGTGAGCAATTGCAGATTATAATTGAGCAAATTGTGAGCAATTTATTAAAGAAAAGATTTATCAGAAAAGTTTAATGCTCTTCGCGTAATTGAGAAAAAATGATTTGTATTTTCATTTGTTAATAACTAATTTAATAATTAATTAATAATGTGAGCAATTCCAGAATATAATTGAGCAAATTGTGAGCAATTTATTAAAAAAGTTGAATAATCTTTGCGTAATTGAGAAAAAATGATTTGTATTTTAATTTGTTAATAACTAATTAAATAATTAATTAATAATGTGAGCAATTGCAGATTATAATTGAGCAAATTGTGAGCAATTTATTAAAGAAAAGATTTATTATAAAAGTTGAATGCTCTTCACGTAATTGAGAAAAAATTATTTGTATTTTTATTTGTTAATAACTAATTAAATAATTAATTAATAATGTGAACAATTGCAGATTATAATTGAGCAATTGATGAGCAATTAGGAGCGTTTAAGAAATATTGGCAATTATTATACTTCTATGCCAACTTTTTTTGGATCGCTATCTGCGCGACATTATCGCGGCATAAAAGTTTGGCTTCCTGCCGTAATATAGAAGCTGGAACGACGTACTTTCGGCCTAGTAGAAAGAAAATATTATTTTAACACTAAAATAAATAATTAATTCTAAATTGTAAAGTCTAAAAGGTGTTCTCCTCTTAAGCCCACAAAATTTTGTCTACCTTTCTACGATTTAAGTATGATTATTTAATCAGTAGTCATTCATTATTTATACAAAATCCTTATATTTATTCATAGTAATAGTATAGTAATAGTAGTTTAAGTAACAAGTCCCGAAAGTGGTCTTTTACTGGACGAGTGCGCGATTGCAGGGAGAGCCGCAGGCCATGCCTGCAAGCCTGCGAGTCCAGTAAAAGCACTTTTGGGACGTATTATGTACAATATTTTTTTTAAACCGGCCAGAATTTAGTAATTTCCAGTTTATTTTTGGGTCAGAAAATCTCATTTTGGCGAACCGGGCCAGAAAATTATTGTGATAGTCCGGTAAAAGCTTTTACCGGACTTATTTTTATTTTCTGGCCTTGTCTGACAAAATGAGATTTTCTGACCTAAAAATAAATCAGAAAGTACTAATTTCTGGTCGGTTTAAAAAAAATATAAAATGAATAAAAAATAATATTGTTTATACTGAGAATGTATAAGAATAGCACGACAAAAAATTATCAGTATGATCCTAGAGACTGTGGTTCTTTAATTATTTCTGGAGAAATTCACTTTTTTTATTTAAAGATAAATACCCAGATCTAAATTTTTTTCAAATATTGGGCAACTCTTAGATCGATGTAACGATTTCTTCAGAAAGTACACGTTTTCACGTTTTCTTCTTTAGCATTTTGTTTACAATCCTTGTTTTAGATTTATTGGAATCGTTGAATACGAATACCACATACAAAAAATCCTTCATGCAATTGACGAGAGAATTTTATTCTGTAGGTCCTTGAAGGAAAAGTACCGTGCTTTTTTGTTAATTTTGTTGTAATATCTGCTTATGGGGTATGGTTTTAGGAAGGTTAAAAAAATCATACTTGCAGCACATGGTCAATCGATGGCCTAGAATGAATACCTCGTAAGTACACTTTTTTTGAATTTTAAGGTTTTAGCGCCACTGCATTGTTGTAAGTCGTTTCTACATCCTGGCAATAGCTCTTAACTGCCAGACCAATAAAAATGCTTCAGTTTGTCACGTGCCAATACCTCGCGTGCAAATGTTAAATGCAATTGCTCGTAAGCGCCAGATTGCTAATGGCCGTTTCTGTCACCCAGTGTTTTGTGGTGTTTTTTGTGAAGTGTTTATTATACAGGTAAGTTTATTAGATTACTACCAGCTAATTGTAATTGTTGTTACCTTAGAATGTTTGTTTAGTAAAGAAATTTGAGAAAGATAGTGATTTACTTCTAATTATATCAATTTATTTATGACTTGTACATAAGAGATATTGGTTTAATGAATTATTTGAGTACTTACGTGGTATTAGCAATTATTTATTAGGTTAGATTTTTGTTTATTATTAATACCTATAACTAAAACCAAATGAAAACTGAAAATTATTAACCTACTCGTCATATTATGGTATTTGCCAGAAATTTAATTCATTATATTATTACAGAATGAACAGTCGAATGGTATTAATGGCTCTCGAGTCCAATAAAAAATCACCATCCCCCATCGAAAACATCAAAAGCATAGAAAAATACTCCGTTTCTAACTTGCCAATCCAATTTGATGATGGATTTATTTTAGAAAATTGTGAAAACAATTTAGAGTTCGAAGGAATGCAGGTTCCTGAAGTTATGACAGCACAAAGTGTTGACATTTTCGAAACCAATCTCTGTTCTAAAGACACTAACGAAGTAGAACTCGCATCCAGCCTACGAGTTAAAAACGTGGAGACGTTTGAAATAGAAATCAATGATGATCCTGGGAAAGAGGTAGAAGACGATACCGACGAAGAATACGTAATGGAAGATGGTAAAGAATCATCTTCTTCCACATCAGAAGAAGAAGCGGAAGAAAATGCGCCGAAAGAAGCAGAAGATGATCCGGTAGTAAATGCGGAAGTGGAAGGTTCCCAAAATCTAAAAAGAAAACGATCACGCAAGCGTTTTGTAAATAGGTCCCAATGGAAGCGCAATAATAATAAATACAAACGGATGAAAGGGCAGGCTTATATAGGGTATACGAGATCAAAGGAAAAAGTATGGAAAAACGATACACAGAGAGAAGCAAAGGCTATGGGCAAAAGGTGCAAAGGAAAACACGCCAAAATTTATGAATGTAGCAAGCTTACTGATGACGTCAGAAGCATAATATTTTTAAAATTTTGGAGTGAAATGACCTGGGAACAGAAGAAAATCTTTGTTGTGAATCATGTGGATATTTCGAAACCAACTCGCCGACGCACGGAAAATCAAGAAACCCAAAAGAGCTCAACATTTAAATATTTCTTGAAAGATGCAACCACCAAAATGAGGGTATGTAAGAGCATGTTTCTCAGTACCCTTAGTCTAGGCGAATGCTCAGTTCGGTCATGGTGCCAAAATAGTACTTGTGGTACTTTACCATCAGTTGATGTTGTGAATGCGCGTATATCTTCTAATCACGAAGCTAACGGCACAATATTAAAAAACGTCGAACAACGGAAATTTCTTGAAACATGGCTAGATAACTTGCCAAAACTACCGTCCCATTACGCAAGGCGAGATACTAATAAACAATACATTGAAGACAGTTTCATAAAAAGTAAATCCGAGCTTTACAAAAGGTACATAACTGATTGCACTGATTCTTTTACATTTGACGAAATTTTCGATAGAAAAAACTTAGCGATTTTCCAGCCTAAGAAAGACCAGTGCGACGTGTGCTGCGCCTACAAAGCAGGTAATTTTGAAACCGTCACAGAGGAGGATTATCAATGTCACATTGCAAATAAAGATCGAGCTAGAATCGAAAAACAAACTGATAAAGAAGCTAGCATTTTAGGCAATTGCAACATGGTAACCATGGACTTACAGGCTGTTCAATTATGCCCTAGGTTATACGCCTCAAAATTATATTTTAAAATGAAATTAAGGGTTCATAACTTTACTGTATACAATGTTGCTACGCATCAGAGCACTAATTTCTGGTGGCATGAAGGAGAAGGAGGCGTGACTTCAACGCATTTTGCAAGCTGCATTATTGACTATTTATACACACATTTCCAAAATGGTGACAAGCCCATTATTCTATACTCAGATGGATGTGGGTATCAGAACAGATGCACTGTTGTATCGAATGCTTTGCTGACTTTTGCTGTAAAAGAGCGGAAAACGATTAAGCAGAAGTATCTTTGCAAGGGACATACACAGATGGAGTATGATACGGTACACAGCCTGATTGAGAGACGTTTGGATAGAAGAGACATTTATTTACCTGCAGAATTTATTTCAGTTACAAAACGAGCAAAAGAGAAGCCATTTCCTCTAGATGCTAAGTATTTAACACATGATTTCTTCAAAAACTATGCCTCTCCAAACTTTCAATGGTATAACTCCTTAAGACCACCAGGAACCTCCTACGTTACAGATATAAAATGCCTTAAATACACCCCCGAGGGGATTATATATTACAAGACTGATTTCGACTCAGAATACCTGCCACTAAGAAAAGGTAAAACTTTACCAAACGTTATACCTACTTACCCGCAATTATACCGCACCAAACCCAAAATTTCTTTAGAAAAATATGAACATTTAATGGAAATAAGCCAGGTAATGGAACCGGACTACGTTAATTTTTACAAGAATTTGCCGCATGAAACTTCAAAAAAGAAAGGAAGGCAAACCGATCAAGACTAACAATAATTAATACTTGCAGTACTTTGATCGAGTGATCAATTTAACTGATAATTTTTTGGTTTCATTTTTAAGTAACATGTAATATTTTTTTGATTTCTTTAATAATTATTAAAATTTAAAATAAAGATAAGGAATTTCCTAGCCAGCAATACCACTTACTTGTCAAACACTATAAGTGAAATACCTCGTAAGTGCTTGCATTTTTTTTGAGGGCATATAAATTGTAATTTTTCTTTAGAATTATATTTATTTCACAATAATAAAATCACAATTGCAATTGTAGAAGTGTAGATTATTGATTATGACAAATGGAAGGTTTTTTGTTCATACTGAAAACTTTGAAGTTTTCACTTACGAGGTATTGATTCTAGGCCATCGCAATGCAATTTGAGTTTTTTGCATAAATGAAAGTGGGATGGGGTGGGACCAAAGTTTCAATTAATTTTGGTTTTTCGATCACATATTTTAAAAAAAAATTCTATTTCTTACTTTTAATCTCTTATCTTTTTATTATGTTAGTATATTTTCTTAAAATACAAAAATAAACTGTAGTGCGAATGTTGCGAAATCCGGAGCTGATATTGTGAATCAGAAAGAATATTATCCACGACATTTATTTCATGAAAGAGAAGAGTATACGCGATAAGAATATTTAAAGTTCTGCTTCCGGCTCTACGCACCATCAAACTTTTTCTTGAAAAAAATCAATTTGATACAACACAAATTTATCCTTCAAACTTTGCAAAAAGGGTATTTCATACATGACTAGAATTTAATTCCCTAATTATTATTACCGTTGGAAATCTTATCCATCGAGTGAATGGAAACTGTTCGAAACTGGTTAAAAGGATTAGTATAAACCAATGACAGTTAATTTTAAGGTGTTGAATTGATTTAGCCGATACTTGGTGTAGATCCATGATATAAAATATTAAATAAATGAAAGACTTACTTAAAAATCTACACTATTATTGTGTAGATTTTTAATTGAGTCTTTCAATTATTTAATATTTTATAATTTTAAAGTGATATTGATTTGCAAAAATAGAATCTAGGGCTTTAATAAAAAAATCAATTAAATCATACCTAAAAAATATATATTATATCATTTTATTTACACATAAAGCCAGCAGGTGGTTTATTCTTAGACTCATGTAAAAAAAACGAAAAAATATTAACAAACTCGAATAAAAAACGCGCAACTACTTCTAATTACATTAATTTCACTGTTAGTTTTTTTTAAGAAAATATATTATTTAAGTAAAAGTCTAAGATCCTACTGCAGAATCAGTGTACTCATCGAGTATATGCTAAAAACCAAATTTGTACCCACATTTTTGATTAGGAAAGTATATGTATATCGATCAGGGTGGGGTACCTATCAAAATGTAGTCGCTAGTATTTTTAATTAGATTAGATGTTTATTGGGTTGGCTGTTAGCCTGTATCACTGCGATCTTTGCAGATCTATTGTGACCACCCATTATCTCAAGAATAAGATTAGAGAACCTTGTCCAGCCCTACCCTCTTAATGAGACTTAATAGCCTTGAAAGTGGCCACCCCGCATAAATTGGAGCAGTCGGTTTCTCCTCTCCCAGTACTAGATACCGCGTCCTTGCAAGGCCTTCGCATTGGCATAAGACATGAAATGCGGTTTCCTCCTCCTCTTGGCAGTATCGAGAGATGTCTTCATCTGCTAAGTTCAACTGACTCATGTGTTTATTGAGCCTACAATGTCCTGTCAAGAGACTGACTATCATTCTGGCATCGTTTCGCCTTTGTGATAGCAGCTCTGCAGTAAACTTCGCCGAGTGTCCCTTTATGAAGACTTTGGCTTGTCGCTTGCCCGGTGATTTTTCCCACCACACCTGGGCCTTCTCTAGCCTCCATTTCTCAATGGCTGCCTTTCTAAATGTGTCAGCAACTTCGCCGAATGGTTCCGGGCCAATCATTGGGGTATTAGCTTCCGCACGGGCCAATTCATCAGCCTTCTCATTGCCTCGAAAACCTGAGTGTCCTGGTATCCATGCCAGTGTCAGAGAATTTTGACTTGCGGCATGTGTCAGGGCCTTAACGCAGTCCCACACCAGCTGTGAGCTTATTTGTGCTGAGACTATCGCCTTTAGAACTGCTTGGCTGTCCGATTATATGACTACGGTTTTACCCGGTATACCCTGACTTACGATCTCCGTTGCACAGTGTTGTATGGCCATTACTTCAGCCTAAAACACTGTGGCATACGCACCTAGACTTAGTTGGACTTTTATCCTGTGTCCTCTACTGTATATACCTGACCCTGTGCCTTTCTCAGTCTTTGAGCCATCGGTATACCAAATTGACTCCCCTTGGATTGGGGGGCCATTGCTCCATGAGTCCCTTTCGAGTATTTATACTCAAAAGTTTGTCACAAAGTTATACCTGGGGACTATCCTGTCCTGAGGCATGCTCATTATTTGATCGCCATAACCCTATTGTATAACTCTGCTTGCTTATTGCCTTTTAATAAGGTAATGGGGGCCTGGCCTTGTAGCAGTGTGTGAGCAGTTGCCATAGCCTCGCCCTGAATGTAAATGTGCAATGGTGGTAGGTTGAGTAGAACGTGTAGTGCGTCCGTTGGGGCGGTTCCCATGGCACCTGTAACATTCAGACATGCCTGCCTTTGAATGCTTTCTAGCTGCCTGATCACCCCGGACTGCTGCGTTCTACTCCACCACACCACCGAACCATAGGTTAACATTGGTCTAATGACTTGTGTATACAACCATAGGTTCCTTTTGGGGTTCAATCCCCAGTTCTTGCCACACAATTGTCTACACCTACCAAGGGCTGTTGTAGCTTTATGTGTGACCTTTTGAATGTGTTGCTTCCATGATAGCCTCTGGTCAAACACCACACCCAGGTATATGGCTTCTGTGACCATTGGAACCAGCACGTTATTGAGCGGTATTTCTTTTAAGCCTTTTAACACTCTTTTATTAGTGAAAGGGACAACTGATGCTTTTTGTGGATTGACTGTTAGGCCTTCATTCTTGCACCACTTGTACACCATATTCATTGCGGACTGCATCCGCTCTGAGACTGTGCCCAGAAACTTCCCCTGAATGATTATGGCCATATCATCTGCGAAACCTAGTATTTTTAATTAAATTATTATTAATTGACTTTTGGGAAAAAAATAATTCATGTGTTTTTTAAATAAAATGCTGTCCACCTCATGGTCCTCATGGCACTATTTATACAGACCATTCAATTTAAAGTCAGGTTCCCGCAGAAACTCAAAATTTCTTAAGACTCATCTGGTTATATTTGTCTTAGCACAAAGGCAATGTCAATTTTTTTCAGTTTAAGGTACTAGTGCATTTTTTAATTCTCTTAAACGTTTAATTGCTATAAGGGGTAAGCCCATTAGAATCATCATGGATAACAAAACTAATTTCATGCTTGCCAAATAATGAAATGTATGAATATTTTTCATTTCTATCTTAACAAAATACGTAGAATAAGATTTAAAATTATCTATTGATAAAGTAACACTTCATTCCTGCCAGATCTCCTTATTTTAGTAGTCTTTGGGAGGGGGTAGTAAAATTGATTAAATATCGCCTTAAGAGAGTAATAGGTAATAAAGTTTTTTCTCATGATCAATTAAACACAGTAATTACACAAATAGAAGCGTGTGTTAATCCACGTCCTTTAACACCGTTTTTAACCGATACCAACGATTACACCGCTTTAACATCAGATCATTTTCTTATTGACTGTTCCTTATCTATCATACCTGAAACTGATTTACCAAGGCATCTAGATTACCTCAATATCAAAAGGTTTATTAAAACTACACAACATTTCTGGGCTAGATGATCGTAAGAATATATTACAAATTTGCAAAGCAGAACAAAGTAGAAAGTTAATTTTAATCGACAGTTATTACATGTTGGAGCAATGATACTACTAAATCAGACTTCGACTAATGAAATGGAAATTAGGCCGAATTATCAATGTGATACAAGGTCAAGTTGATGTAGTGCGCGCGCGTCACTCATGTTCAAATTAATTTATCAAACGTAATAAGAGCTGTTCGTAAAATGTTACCAATTAACTAAAATGACATTTATTGTATGTTTATATGTTCAATACAAGTGTTTATATTTTTTTGAAAGCCAATCTTTTTTTTGATTTTTTATAATGCAATTTTGTACCTAATGATTAAGTTATAATCGCAACGAGATAACATTGTTTTCATTTTTCAATAAAATTGTTAAAATCACCCGATTGGTCGGAATCGGTGACACATGGCTTACCTACTTACCTCACCGATCGCTGTGTTAGCTTTAAACCAAGAACGTATATAAGAAGGATGCTCCACTCCCTATGTTGTACTATGAGCTGCCGTGTGCAATGAAAACGGAAGCAATGTGGGCAAGGCGAGAGAAGCGACTGGCGCAAACGGCTACTGCGCATTAGCGCTGTCTCTGTTCTTCTCACTGCTCGTTCAAGAGTGAGAAAGTCAGTAGCGTAGCGTGCTGGTGTTTTTCATTTACATTTTTCCATATATTTTTTGATTGCCTTGATCTTTATTTATTTGTTCTTTGTAATAATTAATTTTTGCTTGTTTAATTATTTTTTATAATTGTTTTTTATAATTTAAATAATTTTGTCTTAAATCTACATTATTTTGATTTTTTCTGTATTTGTTGTATAATGATTTTTTTTCATTTATTGAGTTAATTAGAGATCTTGTCATCCATTTTTTTCCTTTTTTCTCTTTACTTTTAATTCTAATATTTTTTGAGGAGTTTTGTATACACATCTGCAGGGAACTAAAAAATTCCTTTGTTTCATTTTCTAAACTTGTTTTATTTAAGACATTATCCCATGAAATTTTTTGTATTTCTTGGACAAGTTTTTTATTATTAATAATTTGGTAATACCGAGATTTACCATAATTCTTACTTATTTTTTCAATTAGGACTAATTGTAATAAGATGGTATGATAAACTGTTATTGAAGTTGATATTGTTATAGGAATAAGTGTATCAAAATTATTGTTTTTTGATTTAATAAAGATGTGGTCTAAGCAAGTTTTTGAGTTGTTTTGTACCCTAGTAGGTGTATTAATTGTTGAGAAAAAACCGTGTTCATTCATAATGCTTCGGTACGTGTTCTTATTTACAGTATCAACTAATAAGTCAATATTTATGTCACCTACAAAGAAATTGTAATCGGAGTTTTCATTTTCATTTTGTAAAACTTCATTCAGTTGATCTAAGAAACTCTGAATATCACTAGAAGGAGATCTGTAAAATGAGTATAAAAAACATACTTTATTTTTAAAATTTACCTTCAATTTTAATAACTTTGAACCATTTAGATCAATTATTTCATGATAATTATAAATATCAGTTTTTATAAATACAAGGACACCATCATTCTGATTATATTTGCCTGAATTATATAGGGTCTTAAAGCCTGGAATATTAAAAATAAGGGAGTCCCTAATTTGCCAGGTCTCTGAGAGTACAATACAATCTAACGAAATATCAAGAGTTTCTAAAAAAATTTGAAATTCGTCGAAATGTTTGCCAACACTGGATATATTTTGATGTAATATTTTGAAATTCTTATTTTCTTTATTTATTTTTAAAACTTCAGATGTTTCTGTTGCTGATTGCAAGGGGTATGTTATTTTTTCTAGTTGAAAATCCCTTATATAAGGATCCATTAAAAAATCTTTTAATTACTTTGAATGTTGACAGAAGTGGAATCTCATAAAAAATTGTATTTATTATAAAATTTCAATGCTTTTATACTTACTTGAACAAAAAGTTTCTAATAAACCTTTATTAAATAAAATTAATCACAATGAATAAAGTTAAAAAAGATATAATAAAGTTAAAACAGATAAAATGTAGTATAATATTATAAAAAATTCGAAAAATTATCAAAGTAGAACGGGAAGTGCGAACTCTAAGCTAATAACTAAGAAATGAAATTAAATAAAATTGATTGAAATATAAAGATAAAATAGACACTAATAGTTTACTTTTTTTTAAATCGTTCCACCTTTTTTTTGTTGTTTATCAGTTGATGCAGATGGTTTTCTTGTTCTTGTTAATATTTCTTCTTTCTTTTTTTCTGGCTCGCTTTCTTCTTCCTCCGAATCAGCTCCTAAATCTCCAATTTCCGCCTCTATTTCAGAAATCTCTTCGGCAGTGTAAGGTTTATTATTGATATAAAGTTTTCACTAACTTATTATGCACTTTTAACTATGGTTTTTGTGGAGCAATTTTAGGCCCGTACTTTATGTTACCTTGCCAACGTTATTAACCCGTATATCAGTCAAATAAATGCATGATTCCCCATTTACATTTACAATCAATTGAGTTTACAATTCTCACCGGTGTCATTATTTATAAATTGAGGTATCTTAGTTAAAGATTCGATCCAAAGTTTCGAGAATTTCCTCAACATTCCTGAAAGTTTCCGAGGTATTCCAAGTGATCCATGATAACAATTCACCGCAGTAATACACCTTGGAATCAAAAGAAACTAGCAATGAAGCTTTCAAATTGTCCTCAATCCTTTTTAAATCTTTTAAATCACCACTCCACATATCACGACAAGGCAAATCACTTTTACCTTTGTTTAATTCTCTGTTCATTCAGTATTAAATTTACCCGTAATTGTTATATACTGATCGAAAAAGGTTTAGTTCAGCTCATTTTCTATCCACAACGCTTTGACATTTCGATCTGTCTTGACAGTTCACCAAAAAAAAAACCAAACACCAGCACGCTACTGACTTTCTCACTCTTGAACGAGCAGTGAGAAGAACAGAGACAGCGCTAATGCGCAGTAGCCGTTTGCGCAAGTCGCTTCTCTCGCCTTGCCCACATTGCTTCCATCTAGCAAGCATACCCCCACCAAGCAAGTGGAGCATCCTTCTTATATACGTTCTTGCTTTAAACCTTCAGTTTTATCTTTGATTTGACAGAAAACAATAAGTAAAAAAATTCTATTTTTTAAGCTCTGCGTACAAGCTACAGTTTTATATTTGACTAGCTTTACCCGCGGCTTTGCTCGCGTGGAATTGGGACATTTACAAATGATTTAATGACTATTTTACATATAAAAATTTAATTTTAATCATTCTGTAGGTATATCCCTAGTAAAATAAGTCTGGCCTTTATTTAAAATTTCATGTTTGTTAATCAATCACGCTGCAACCACTGAACAGATTTCGATAATAATAATTCATACAACACCGATTATGACTATCTTATAATATTGATCTGTGACAGTTCTACATTGGACCTAATTATCTGTAAGATATAGTAATTTGTGTGTCATTTGTATATGTACCTACTTGCGATAAAAAACAACGATAGCGCGTTTTAATAACCTCTTGCGTCATCTAGTTTCGAATATCAAAACTAAATTATAACACGTATGTATGCATGTTGTGTATTATTTTAGTGGTATTTTTAAATGTATTAATGAGATACTTTTATACAAAATCTGACCCCCTCAATTGTCCGGCTAAAGGGGTGGGGAAGAAATTTTTATACACCAGATGTTCAGTTGAAAGAAGACAAATACATCTGTGAAAACCGCATTCAAATTAAATTAGTGGTTTTCATGTGATGCACGCACAAACATCCAGACAGACAGACAATAAAAAATCTAACCACACTTTTGAGTTTTATATCGATGTACCTGCGACGTCGTTCGCGTGGCGTGTTGATTGTTGTATAAAAAGTAACCTATTTCACTCTTCATGCTTTCAACTATCTCGATACAAAAATCATTCCAAAATTTTTATACACCAGATTCTAATCGAATCAGTAGTTTTCATGTGATGCGCGCACAAACATCCAGACAGACAGACAAAAAAATTCTAAGCACATTTTTGTGTTATAAATCGATGTAGGTACCCGCAACGTCGTTCACGTGGCGTGTTGATTGTTGTATAAAAAGTATCCGCCGTTCAACCCTTATAAAGGGGGTTGATTTCTAAAAATACAATGTAAGTACACCTCCGCAAACTCTAACGAACACACGTTTTAAATCAGTCCCTTATTTCAATAGGACTTTCATACAAATTTCCAACCCCCGTTTTACCCCCTTAGGGGTAGAGGTTCATAAAATCCTTTCTTAGCGTACGTCTAGGAACCTACCTGCCAAATTTCAAGTTTGTAGGCCTTATATAGTTTCTGAGATATGGTGATGAGTGACCTTTCGCTTTTATAATTAAAAGGAATCAATACGTCAAAATTTCCTTCGTTAAAATGTCCGTTAAAACACATTCTTTTTATCCCTTGCATCGACTCTCTAAATCTGGCAATAAGTCTGCTACCTTGAAATAGTTGGAATTCAAATGGAAATATTTCTTCAGCTGCTTTCAGTTCGCAAGTTGTGACATAAGTATACAACCTACCCATATCGGCTACATAAAAGCGTTTTGTATCGTAAGGGGTTCCGGATCGGTCCATAGTAAAACACCTAAATCTTTGCCAATCTTTGGCCACGTGGCTTACTATATTAGCTCTAACTTGAGCAGCCATTGAAATATTTCCATAAAGCAAATAAGAAAGAGATAAAAATAAACACGCTCCATCGCCAGGTATCTCATTCACTCTACATCGGATTGCTAATCCTTCAACTGTGACTGTTACAATTTCTTCATCCATTTTTCAAACAAACGTAAGTTTACTTAACGAAAAATTTAAATTTCTTTAAGTAAGTAATCGATATGACACTTTGATATAAACGTCAGTATAATCAATGAAAAAAAACCAAATCTAAGCTAGCACTATAGGGTAGCTAGCACCTATAATGATTGGCGTGAAACTTTGAAATAAACATAATTTTAATCAACGAAGAAAAAAACAAATATTACTAACTAATTTGGAACGAAACTTGTACACCTCCACAGCCTCTAAAGCAGGGATGAGCAACCCGCGGCCCGCGGGCCGCATGCGGCCCTTTAAACATTTTTATGCGGCCCGCCAAGCATTTCTAAAATAGAATTCTATTTATTTTATCAACTTTCTCCCATCAATAAATTAGTTATAATGTAATGTTAATATAGTTTCCGTTTTGTTTTTGTTTTGTTTTGTATTTTTGTTCTTTTCTTGTTGCATTAAAATTTATGTATGAAATATTTACTTTTTTTTTAATTTTGTATTTTTATATTATAACGTTTATTAGTATATATATATAAAGCTTTGTAAATTATTAATTAGTGCGGCCCGCCACAAAATTAAATTGACCCGTGGGTTAAAAAGGTTGCTCACCCCTGCTCTAAAGAAAACATTTTAATTTTCAAGTCCCTTATTTTAAAAACATAGGACTTTCATACAAACTTCCAACCCCCGTTTTACCCCCTTAGGGGTGAAGTTTCGTAAAATCCTTTCTTAGCGGACGTCTAGACCCTATAAGGAACCTACCTGCCAAATTTCAAGTTTGTATGTCTTATAGTTTCTGAGATACGGTGATGAGTGAACTTTCGCTTTTATATATATAGATTTGAAAGAAAACAATGAGTAAAAAATCTCAGTTTTTTTGAAGTCCTGCGTGCAAGCTACAGTTTTTTTTTTGGTGAATAGACTGAGTACTTATTGGAGCTATATTCCAATGAGTTATTTTAATAACTTTTAACAGGTACAACAGGTTTTAAATCTAGTCACGGGATGCACCTTAACTGAAAGGCTTAACATACACCTTCAGAAGAAAAACTTATATCCTCAAAACTTAATGGTATTAAGTTACAAGTGGTGAAAGAAGTTAAGTATCTTGGGGTGATATTAGACTCAAAACTTACTTAGAATTACCATCTTGAGTGCTAATAAATTTAAGCAGATCAAATATGCATAGATTGTCAGGCTAATATTCGAGTGCTAAGAAGAACTTAATATTCTAAGGGAACATCACAATTTCAAACCAGTTTAGACATGGAAAATTACAAGACAACGAGCAGGTTAATAAACTTAACTACAAAGAAATATTGGGCAAAATATTCTACGGTCGGTGGTTAGTTTAAGGGTTCCAAAAAATATGACTCGGAGCTGGATGAAAACCAGGATCGGCAGACAGTACAACATTTTATTGATTGGTAAACAAATACATGCTTACTAAGGGGTTATGTAATGGACACCCTAGCTGCTGCAAAACATATAAATAATACTGTGGCATTTTGAGGAGATTTTAAAGACTTCCGAGTGACTCATTTTACTGTTACAGTGTATCTTAAATTATTCAATTATTTGGTTTTGTGTATAATTTTTTAAAAATATGGTGAAATCACCGAAAATTTGCTACAGAGAAAGTCAACATCTACGCTTACCTTGCTAATTCTAATGTAATCTATAGCGGCTCTTCTGGTCCTTTATTTCATAGAAAGTTAGGAATATCGTAGGGCTTTAAGTTATGGAGATTTTTCTGTTTTATTTTGTACTAGCTGACCCGGCGGACTTCGTATCGCATAAAACTGATGTCTTTTTTGGTTTTTTCAAATTTTTCAATTATTTTTTTGATTTTATCGTTTTTATCATATTTTCTCGTAATTTATCAGGTGTATACTATGTTTTTATTATATTTTGTAATTTATCGAATAAATATATTAGGTAGCAACTGCGACACCTTACGTCATATTATTTAATTTAGCAAGAATTTGTTGAAATATGTGAGATATAAATTGCGCCACCTTCCGGTGGCGTCATAAACCTTAAGTAAGAATTGCTTGTTTAAATATATGTGATATTAACTGCTCCACCTTACGGTGGCGCCATAGTACTTTATTAAGTCGTAATTGCTAGTCTAAATATATAAGAGGTTAACTGCGCCACCTTACGGTGGCCTACTCAGGGTTGCAACTTCATTACTGAACCGCTAGATGGCGTTAAAGAAGCTAGTTTTTGAGATATTTTAACAAACAATTTTTTTAGTTTTCGTAAAAAATAAAAAATATTTTTTTTAATAAAAAGTATCCTATGTTACTTCTAATACTTCCAAGAATATGTGTACAAAGTTTCATGATGATCGGTTTAGTAGCTTTCGCGTGAAAGCGTAACAAACAAACTTACATTCACATTTATAATATTATAGGGATGATTCTAGGTATCTGACCTTAGAATTACGTAATGCAATGCATTCTGAGAGTATGTGTCTTAAGATTTCTTCCTCTTCCTCACAGTACTTTGCTTCATCGACCAATACTAGTTTCTTCATGTGTCATGTTAATGGGCAGTGCCGTGTTAATATTTCTTTTATAATAGAGAGGTTGTTTTTACTGAGGTTTAGACAGCTGAAAAAGCTTTTTGACTTATAGTTACCCAGGAGCGTCTTTAATTGTCTTAGTCCTTCTAGATCGTTTCAGTACTTGGATTTTTCTCTACCCATTTCTTTCATTAGTTTTTCTAAGACTGTACTTCTGCTGATTCTACAAGATGGTTCTGGTCCCAAATAAGGGGTTCCATCATTTTTAGCTTATCTGCTGTTACGTTTCCTTCTATTTCTATGTTTCCTGAAACCCACAAGACGGCAACAGTGTTAATTTGTCCTGTTTATTTAGTTTGCGTAGGCATTCCCAGACTATTTTTGAACTGATTGTGTGAGTTTAGAACTTTGATGGCTGAATATCAGACATGATTACAACCTTTGTCCTACGATAGTTTCGTTCGATATTAAGTTCTACTCATCTTTTAATGGCACGGATTTCCGCTTGAAAATTGCTTTTTGTGCATTTGGCTCTAGTTTCAAAAACCTCTGCTCCTGTTCCTTTATCTGTCCTCGAGCCGTCCGTATACCACTTTATAACATTTTGATTTAGCCCCAATATGGTATGTTAGTGCCATTCAAATTTACTATTCAGTTTTAATACCACAGCAAAGTTATTTCTTGTTTTTAGAAAGTTGCTTAAGAGACCGTTTGCAGTTCCAGGCTAAAGAGTATTTCAAGCAGCTTGGCTATAGGAGGCACTAAATATACTGGCTAAATAAAGGCGTTTTAAGACATTATGAAGCACAGAAATCTTTTGCTGCTAACTTCGCTTAAAATATCGTAAGAGGATTTTTGAGGTATATTGAGTCTTTAAAATTAAGACCTGTTACCCCTATACCTATCTTTTTATGGTGTTTTAGACCCATTAGTGTAATAAGTAAGGTTTCCTTTGTGTCAGTTTTGTGTTAATTTTAAATTATTTTTATTAATTTATTGTAAATAAACCATAACAAAAAACGGGAAATCTGGGAACTGTAGGTAACATATACATGGTATAAATTTTCTCGTTTTTGTTAACAAAATACCATAATTGAGGTGTGCCGGAAAAAAGTTTATTTAATGTATATTGTCTCTATTTGATCCTTTTTATATAACTAAAAATATTCAAGGCTACTTATTTCTTCTATTATGTACAAACAATAGCAGTTCAGGTGGTATCTAAATGGGAAGCATATAATCTTAGTTTTTTGCGCATATATCTATTTTAAATATCAATAAAAAAATTATTCCACTCGGGTTTAAAAACGTAAAATTATCTTTTTGTTTAACTTAATATGTAAAGTAATAAAGGACAATGTTGAAAACATAAAAGTTTAGTAATTACATTTTATGTAAGATAAAACTGATTGCAAATGTTAAAAATATTTATTATGTATTAACAACTATAAAAAAACAGTTAAAAGGTATTTTTCGTGATTTCACTTGTCATATTATTTGTAGGGCATTTATACTTTTTAAAACAGACCTTTCTACTATGTTTAATGATTGAAATCAATTAAATAGGTCTAGCTAAATAATGTTACCTACATTCCAACTGTTTTGAAAAAATAATAAATTTTCAAAATTATACAGGTTCAAAACTAAAGTCTTAAGATAAAAATGGTATGATCCTTAATTAGCAGAGTCTATAAATTTTTGAAGTGATAGGAATGTAAACCGCCTCATAACGTAACGCGTAGACGAGACATTGAGGCAACCATAGGCAATTTAATTGCCTGCAGCACGCGATTATAGAAAAACCCTTCAATTTATTTGCAGCATGCGATTTGGCGCAGACATAACAACATGCGACTATCCCTTATACACATACTGCGAATGGTTGCGTGAACTTTTCAGCATAATTATTTACGACATGTCTATGCAAACGGTAATCCCGCACCTTACTAAATTTTGCAAAGAAGCAAGATATTATGTAAAAAGTCATTTGCGAAAAGTGATTCAAGATTACTTTTTTGCAAAATTTATGGCTAATAACGAAACTATTCAGAAATTTTACACGTGTAGAGAGGCAGGAATTTGATAACCTTTTGGTAGCTCCTCTAATTTTGTGTACCCGTAAAAGTTAAATTGTATGGCACTTTAATATGTTTGGCTACTGGTGACTTCTAGCGTTCGCTAATGTACCTATACTTTTCTTTGGTGCATTCACTTCTGGAAGGAACGTGGGCTAAGCAAAATGTAGGTACCCAATGTTCGGTTTTACTGGATTTGGACTTTTTCTTTCTGTGCCTATTAAACGTCGTTCGCAAATTTTTTATTCTTCCATTCAAATCTTTGACCATGCATTCATTCTGTAACGGGATAACTAAAAAGGAAAAGACCTTTACATTAAAGACTGTATTTGGATTATATACCTCTACCCTCCATAGATTATATATTCTAGAAATTTCGAGTATGTAGTTATTAGGTTAGATCATGTTCTCGCAAAGACTAGAACATTCGTTTGTCCTATGTAAATGGATGTATGAGCTGTTAACATGTAGTTCAAATAGTTTGAATAGTTCATTGTCAATGTAAAACTGTTTAGACATATTCCAGCAGTGTACCTGTAATAATTTTGTTAAAGTTGCCTTAAGTGTTTCAATATTTTTCAGATCGTGCCTCCCACACCTTCAATTTTGTACGATTGTCTTTATATGACGGATTACGCAAATCCCACAAAATGTTGTTTTCGCGGTAATCTTCTATTAAAATCTTTACCTTCTCTTGATTCTAAGCCATGACGCCTCAGCCAAAAAGGCAACTGAACCCATACGTGTCAGACAGCCTGCGACCTAGAGCAACTAGGAGATTAAAACGCTGCAAGCAGCATACATGTACGCCCTTTCCAATAAATAGGCAACTTGCAGCATGCGATTGCGCCGCATGCGGATTTGTTGCCTCTATGTAAAGCCTTTAAAGCGGGAACAGACTAAGCAAACATTGTTGAGCAACAGTTGAACAACTCGTGAGTTCGCTCAATTTATACGTGTTGCTCAACAGTTACGCAGCTGTTGACAAACTGTTGCATGATGTTCGCTCCCGAGGCGGTACATCAAAGAAAATGTTGACCAACAGTGCGTCAACAGTTTCCCCGGTGAATACGTGCTTCGAGAAAATGTTCAATCTTAATATGTAATATAGGTAATAGTCATTTCATTTTGATGATGTGTTAAATGTTAGCATGATATCTTTTTGGTGTAGGATTAAAATGCTTGTTTATTAGGTCTTTATTTCTACTTATTTATAATTTTATTACCATGTATTCGTCTTCGTCACACATTTTGGCTCGACTGAACGAACATTTCAGCAACAAGGTTCGCCGATATTTTCCAACAATCATCGACTTCTGTTTGCCAACAGTTGATCAACTCTTGCTTAACAGTTGTTTAACTGTTGCTCAACAGTGTTTGCTTAGTCTGTTCCCGCCTTTCGGTACCAGTTTGTCTTGGTTTCTTCTATCACGCGTACACTAGCGGCAGGTAGGCTCATCTCCTCTAATTCCAACCCACAGCGCTATCTGTATTTTGGACAGTTCAACTAAGATTAGTTAAAATATCGTTTCTGTCGGGCATACCGAGACGCCTACATTTTTTTAAACTATTAAACATTTGAAATATCCTTATGTATTGTTAAACAAGTTTTATATTTGAAATACATTTTGAAAGTTTGTTAGTGCTGGAGTTCTTTGTCCTCAATTTACAATACAAATGCAAATTTATTATTCGCTATAAATTAGGTATACTAACTATCGTATTTAACTTGGTTAAAATATAAGCACAACAAATAAAATCTCGAAAAAAAACAATTTTTAACTTTTTTTATGCTTTTTAGCAGTTAACAATGAGATTATTTTTAACTTTTGCAAGCAGTTGTTTTTTACACAAAATTTAAATTTCAATCTTTCATATATATAGTTTTACAATTAATTGATAGTTATTGAGATATGAATATGAAATATATATATATATATATATATATATATATATATATATATATATATATATATATATATATTATTTAACAAAAAGTTAAGCCTTAGTTTTAAAACTAGCACAGAATATAATTATCATTTGTAGTGATATTTTAATGCAAGCTATGCAAAAACCTGCTATATATATATATATATATATATATATATATATATATATATATATATATATATATATATATATATATATATATATATATATATATATTCGTATGAAAATAGTAGTAGTACAATATAAGTATAGGTATTATTAACAATAATATAGTCATTAAAGTTGAAGAATTTGTTCTCTAAATATTGTATCTGCGGAAAGTTTTTAAAGGGTGTGCGCAGTTCTCACATTCGTGTTGGAGATTAAGGGAAAAACCGCGAAAAAAAAAACATTAATCAGAACTTATTTGCTGTATGTTCAAAGACTCTTGATTTGTGTGAGCAATTCAATGGCATTTTGTGCCAATTCATGTAATTCTTGAAAACCGCCAGCAAATCTTGTAAGATGACATTCATTGACTAAATGTTCAATAGTTTCTTCGGCTATATTGCAAGCGCATAGTGGGCTTTCTTCCACACCCCATTTAAAGAGAGTTGAATTACAGCGTCCATGACCAGTGCGTAGACGGTTCAATTTACACCAGATATTTCTAGGATGTTTGAATCCAGGTAGTGGTTTTGTTGGATCTTTTACTAAACCTCGGTTAAAAACGTTCTTACTTAACCAAATTCTTTTCCAATCTTCATCTACTGAGAAATGTTTGATACTGTTTACTAATAGCCAAAAAGGATTTCTTGATTTTAATCTATTATTTTGGTCCTGGAGGTCTTGCCAGATGATGAAGTCTTCATCAAGTTGATATTTCTGCCACAATTTTTTCGCAGCTAGTTTTCTTCGTAAACTTGGTGGAGGAATGTTTAATAGAACAAGTAACCAAGGGGTTGGAGTAGACTTCAACGCACCACTGATGATTCTCATTGTTGTATTTATTTGAGTGTCAATCTTGTGTACATGGACACTGTTCATCCAAACTGGGCAGCAGTATTCTGCAACAGAAAAAACCAGAGCAAAAGAGGATGTACGTAATGTATGTGCGTCAGTACCCCAATTTGTACCAGATAATTTCGAAATAATGTTATTTCGGGTTTTAAGTTTTTGGCGAACTTTCTCAATGTGTTGTCTATAAGTTTATTTATGATTCCAACCAACAGGCACCGCCTGGACTAAAGGATGTCCATTTAAACTAGACAACTCACAGATTTTAATTTTAATTAAAGTTAAATAATTATATCTATAGATACTACTTATTGATAATTATCGAAATAAACCTCTACGATGAATCTATTCAGTAATAAAGAAACCTTTAATATATTAAAATTAATCTAAACTATACAGGGTGTCCCAGAATTAAGTACGGAAACTTCGTATACGTATTCCTTGATGACAAATAAGTAGGGTCTTTCCTATAAAAAAAATTTTTTTAGAGACTCCTGTCAGAGTTATAACCCTTTAAAGAGGGGCGGTAAAATACGGTTTTAATTTAATATCTTCTGATTGGTCCAAGATAAAAAATTAAAAATTTGGGTGAACATCATTTTTATAAAGACGCATTTCTCCTGCAACTTTTCACCTGCCCACCCCATTCTAAGGGTGCAAATCAAGGAACCCCTCTTAATATTTTTTTTGTAACTTTCTTAGCAATTAATATTTGCAATAACAAAAAATTATTTTAGGAAGTTTTGATTATTTAGAAACTTTTTTGTTCCTTGTCGTTTTTTGCGAAATCGTTTCGGTTTGGAGTAAAAAAATAAAAAGTAGGACCATGTCAATTGCGTATCGTGTATCGCGATCAAGTAGCGCACATTTTACCACCCCTCTTTAAAGGGTTTTAACTCTGACAGGAGTCTCTAAAAAAATTTTTTTTATAGGAAAGACCCTACTTATTTGTCATCAAGGAATACGTATACGAAGTTTTCGTACTTAATTCTGGGACACCCTGTATATCCCCATTTCATTTCAAACTTTACAATAAAAACCTTGTGAAAGTGATTTTTTTGCTTTCCCGACCCTTGGCGTGTATCACATTGAAATGTCCGATGCAGTTGACTTTAGGAGCGTAAATGAGCTATTGAGGTCAGATCCTGCGAATCCTCGGTAATTACCAGATCAATGTCCTTTGTCGAGTTTTTCAATTACAAGCTGTTGACATTGGTCTGGGGTTAATACATAGAATCGATAAAATCAGAAAATTTATTAAAATAAAAATAAATTCAAATCATTTAATCCATAGGTATTCACTTGGATTTCGTTATTCAATCTAAATTATATTAAAGGTAATCTTTTTTTTCTTTTTTTAATAGCATTTTGCTAGATTAGATATATACCTACTTCTTTCTTTCATTCGTAAAACGAGCTGATAGATTTAATCATTAAAGTGATTTATTATTGGAGACACGTTGAATCTTTAATCAATTTGTTGGTAATGTGCACACTTTATCAGTAATGGACTGTTCCTATTTTAATTTTGTTAAAATACTAGTGATTGTCAAGCAACTGTATACAGGGCAATGAGAATATTTGAATTTGACATAATATGCATAAAAATATGAAAACTAGTATTTTGGTTCAAATTGACTTATTTAAAAAAAAATTATTTAACTTGCAATGTATGTATGTATGTATGTATGTATTTATGTAAATATGTAATCTTTGAACTCAATTTTGAAGTAGATATCTTCAAACGATTGAGCTAAAATTTTGTATACTTACTTTAGTTAGGATAATATTAATGTACGATAAGGTGTGTCACGTCATTCTAAATCCAATACGGCAGAGCATACAAGATGGCGGTATAGTTATAAATTTTTGCTTTTAAATTTTAACTATCAACTTATAACCTTATTATACACAATTTATATGATAAAAGTTTGTCGCGCGATTTACTTATGTAAATAAACTGGTATAGTCCATTTCACGGATTTTGGCCGATGACAGAAATCATACTCGAAGTAAATTTAGAGTTACATCTCTCTCAGATACAGGCAAGTTAGAAATTTAAATAAGGACGTTTGTTTTTTAATACAACACTTACGTAACTGCATCTTGTTTCACCGGTAGATAAAAAGTATTCAATACGGAAGTCTTGACTTAATTCACATTCCTAGTAATCGTCATGTACGGCTCGTTGTCGAAGGGTTGAATTTAATAATTATTAATTTTATTACAAAGTAATAAAAAATGCGCGTTAAGATGTTTTATTTTTTTGCATAAAAACAGCGCCTCATACGACAAAAAGGTCAGAGGGATATTTTGTCAAAAATTAAACGAGGATTTCCAAAAAGATTTTTAGTTTGAAATATCTCAGTGGCGTACCATTTTTTCTTCAAAAACATGGAGATTATTACCCGTATGCGCGCCAATGATAAACATAAAAAATATAATTTCATGTCAACCAATTCGCAATAACTACCTCTTAACAACCACCAAATTTCATTTGAATATCTTTACCGGTTTCAGAGCAATACATAAATAGTTAGTTTTTAAGAAAACGAAGAATTTGCGGACAAATGTTATACAGCAAACTGTCATTATTTTTTCATGCAGAATCGCCCCCTGAAGTTTTTCTCACTTATTCACTAACACCCTGTATAACAACATGTAAGTGCCAAAATATTACATTTTTAAACAGATGCCTACAATGAGCATCATGCTTGCTAGAAGAATTCATTCTAAGGACTTTTTTTTGTGCTGTGAATATTTGATTGGCATGAGACGTCTTGCCACAAACAATCAAACCATAAGTCATAATATTGTAGAACATAGCAAAATAAGCTATTTCTAAAAAGTCCAATGACAATTAATATTTTAACTGTCGTAAAGCTTTAGCCAGGTGTTTTGCGAGATCTTGAATATGAAATGAAAAATTTAGTTGTAAGTCTATATGGAGTCCCAATAGTTTAACCATATTCTCGGATCTCTCTGTATGTTTTAATCTAAGATGCTGCGTTTTACTTTCATTTAAAAAAAAAGGTAGTTACAACTGTACCAGTCTTAATAATGTGTTCCGCAACAATCTCATAAAATTCACACAGAGCCCATTCTGTAGGTCTATATCCAAAGTGGGCATTACACAAAAGCATTTGGCTTACAAAATTTAAGAAATCTTTGTTTAAGACTTTGTTCAGATATATTACCAATTAACGGAAATAGAAATTGAACGGTAATTATCGGGAAGGTTACTATCACCCTTTTTATGTAAAGGGGTCACATCAGATGTTTTAAATAGATCAGGAAATATTCCCTAATAGACACACTCATTAAAAAGGCTGGCCAAGGATGCTGCGATATCCTAAACAATTAACGTGATAATACTGACGTGCAGCATTAACTTATTAATATAGTTATTAAAGAAGTTTGCAAAATAGTCAGGCAATAGATTACTATTCTTGAGATTATTGTTTTTACCACGATTATTATTTATTATTTGCCAGGAAGTTCTTTGTCTATTATCAGAATCAGATATTATTTTATTGTTTGATGAAATTTTAGCATTATTATTAAGTATCCTATATTCCTTCTTTAATTCGTTAAGAAGTGCAAAAGTATCAGAGGTCCTGTTACTTCTGTAATTATTTTTAACGTTCTATGTTATTTAATCTCAACATACTTACTAAAATGAGTATCTCCAATGGTATATTGTAATGCAAGTGTTACAATGACAGAGGTTTCGTAGTACGAGTTCAGTTTGTGAAACGAACCGCGAAGCGGTGAGTTTCGCAAAGAACGAGTACTACAAACCGTCATTGTAATTCGAGTGTTACATACTATTTTTTATAATGAACTTTTAAAAGTATAAAAAATAAATAAAATGAGAGTTTTTCGAAATATTTATTTATGTTGGCAATCTTGACAGTTTTGACACTTGTCAGTTTTAATGATTTTAAATTAGAATGTTTGTCAAATTTGCATAAAATATTCCAAATTTAGCAATAACGCTGATAACGTAGTTAATAATTTACTACAACATACTTCTTGATTTACTACCTGAACTCTTTCGTTGAAAATCAGTGCAGTGCAACCAATTGTGTAAAACAAAAAGTTACCAAAAACAGTGTTACAATGAATCTATTTCGATACTGTTTTTAGTGTCGAAATAGAAACTTTGTGAACGTGAATTATAAAAAATAATTTGCCTTTACAGAAAAATAAATTAAACACATTAGATAAACTATTAAAAAAGTAAGTAGCCTTTTTTTAGTATCATTATTATATATCTGCTAATTCGGAAGATTAACTGCAGTGGTAAAATTTAAAATAGACGTTTTCGTCATAGGATGGCATACGAAATTCTCAGCATGCTTTTCTAAAGTACTTGTCACCGTAAATATAATTTTATGATGATCAGATAAAAATGGTTCAATAACGTTCTCATAAATTCTAACATCATCAAAATTATTAACTCTGGTTCTACTTGTGTTTGGCACACTAGTATCAACAAAAACCTTATCAAACGTATTAAAGGAAGATAAAAAATATTATTACATCATTCAGTATTATAATCAACTATTTTAAAATTCTAATAAAAGTCTTCTACAACTATTAGATTATTGTTTAATCATGTTTTTTCTGTTAACAGTCTAATTATATTATTCAACAAAAAATCGCTGTTACCATCAGGAGAACGATATGTACAACATATTTTTAGTTTAAGATTTTTACTTCAAACAGACAAAATTCAGAATCTATATAATAGTAGCCACGTCATCCACACTTAACCAAACCTCTGTAAGAAACAACACATGAATATCATAGGTACTCATTCAAAAATAATCCTAGTAAGTTTACTTTATTACGAACCCATTGTATTTTTATGTAAATTAATATATGTTTCTTTATTTTTAATTATTGTAAAAAAATATTTCTCTTGCTTCTTCTTTATATTTCCGAAAAAGAAATAATACGATCATTTAATTCACGTTGTTCACAGCCAATTGCTAAAGTTAACCATAATTTTTTTAATTCTATAGATGGAACTAGATTTGTTAGATTATGATAACCTCTTTCTTGGTAACAGTATATTACATACCTAGCGGAAAAGTACTCTATTTCAGCCGAGCGGCAAGGTAGTTTACCGAGACGCGAGGATAGAATGAGTTCCCGCGAGGTTTGTATACTATTTTTTTATTAACACGCTTTTATTAACTTCACCTGTATGTATGTATGTAGGTATGTATGTATGTATGTATGTATGTATGTATGTATGTATGTATGTATGTATGTATGTTTGTTTGTTTGTAACTCTCCACTCCGCGACTGCTGCATCGGATGAGTCCCGTACAGGGTTGCCATTAGTGGGGATTTTTCACCACATGTTGGGAAAAGTTCAACAAATGAAAGCTGTGTAGTGAAAAAGTGGGGAAGTGGTGATATTTATTGAAACATACTATAAAAGTGGGGAATAATTAGGGTATTTAAATAAATTATGCCTTTACAGCAAAAATATACGTATATTATAATTATTCTAAAACCTTAAATTAATATATTGGATGTATAGCTATTAATTATGGTCGCTATTCGCTGACGCGCTGACTGAAACTATTCTGTAAAATCCTAAATGTTGCATGTGCACTCTATTGAGTATTGACGGGAAATGTAAAGATAACATTGTTTACAGTATCACAAATAATAATGTAAGCTAGTTTGGCTTTAATACCAGAAGATACTTTCTATTGGTAATTTAAAAAAAGTAACTATAAATAAATTTTAAATAGTTATTAGGTGCAAATTACATTACTTTTTCGATAAATATACCAATATTTATGAATAATTGTATGTTGTTTTTTAATTTAGTTCTTTTTTAGGAATTTTATTTTTTCGTTTCATATTATGTTTTTATTGATGTTTCTGCAACTGTGTTTATGCTTATTTTGATTATACTAAAAGAAATATATTTAAATAAAGTCGATAGTTTTATTTATGTTACTGTTATATTAAATTTGCCGCCATTTTTTACGAAGTGGGGAAAAGTGAGGATTTTGTCTTCAATAGATGTGGTGAAAAATTTTCTTATGGCATGGAAACGCTGGTCCCGTATCGTTATTTTTAGTCACTACCTCCCCGTGCCGGGAGTGGGTAATTTGTGCGCCAACAAAATAAACGAATAATGATTGAGTGAGGGTCTTGTAATCGTCACAGCAAATTAACAAATCTATTGAAATAAAATAAATTGGACTAAAAAGTAAAAAATAAATATAGTTTAAAAAAACTAAAAAACACGCTTTTATAGCAGATGAAACTAACAAGTAAAAAAATAAATGTAATTAAGGAAAACTAAAAAGCATATTTCTGAAAAACATCGAACTAAAAAGTTAAAAATAATTTTCAAAATAAAATTAAAACAAAAATAAATGAAAATTACTAGTATTATTGTGAAAAAAGCGTGGGCGCTTGACATTCGAAAAATATGGTATGCAGCGCCCACGCTTTTTTCACAATAAAACTAGTATTTTTCATTTATTTTTGTTTTAATTTTATTTTGAAAATATTATATTAACTTTTTAGTTCGATGTTTTTCAGAAACATGCTTTTTAGTTTTCCTTAATTACATTTATTTTTTTACTTGTTAGTTTCATATGCTATAAAAGCGTGTTTTTTAGTTTTTTTAAACTATATTTATATTTCATCCTGTCCAGTAAATACACTTCCCTATAATCAATTTGGCGCCGGTAAGTAAAACATTACGGTATCAGGTACTGTAATGTGTTGCCTAGCAACGCTGCTCTGATTGCTTATGGGAAGACAATTACTTTTAATTTTTGACATTTAAAAATACTATAATGACTATGAAATAAAAATAAAATAATTAATTACCTACTTACTTTTACTGCCATATTTAAACGGAAGTCAATGTTATTCAATTTTATATTAACAATTAAATCTTAATAAGAAAAAAATTATTTGACAGTGACAGATGGCTTTCAAGGTAATTTGACCTAACTAATCAAGTTAAGAACAATTTTTAGCCAAGTTACCAACTATTGTTAAAATTTTTATGAATTTATTAATTTATAAAAACAGGATGAAATAAAATATAATACATGGTCGTTAGGTGTTATTACAGTACTTGTTTTTATTTCCGGACTTGGCTCCTACGTCGCCTCGTCCGTAAACTAACCCGTACTGTAATAAGTCACCTACTGACCTTGTAACGTATAATACTATTACTCACAATCGGTTAGTAGTTTATGAATTTCTAATACTCACAATCTACCAATAATAATTTCGTTTCAAATATCTGTATCCATTTTCATTATGTGATAAGATGAATTATTTTAAGTAACCTGTGAGATCGTTGCTAGGTAACAAAACAAGTTTGTTGAATCTGACATTTAGGCGATACAGGACGCCATTAATTGTAAATATCACGAAGTATAGATACCAGGAGTTTAAACATAATGTTTAAAAAAATGGTCTCAATTTAGGGGACAGAACTATTGCCGGTAGAGTGCGCTCGTGTTCCTAATATACTTGTTTAAATCCTTACGCGGGAAGTTTTGTTACTATTGACAGCTTTTATGACAACTAATTTTAGATAAATGAATTAATATTATATATTGAATTGAATTTCGCGAAATTTAAATGTCATAAATATCGGTTCTTATAAGGCTCTATAAGTTCTTATGGTTACTCGCGCCGCCAGTGGCAAAAAATAGAACTATGATCTGAGTTGATTATTGAGACCAGAAATATTATGGAAAAGCCTATAGCGTGTAGACTCCTGGTATCTAGTCTTCGTGGTAAATATAATCAAATTGTGTTTATTTTACAAAAATGTCTGATAGTGAATTTGGATGTACGCCACCAGAACTGCGGGTAGCTGCAGGGAGAGCTACTGAAGGAATAATTCCTGAAAAAAGCAGGGAGAGGTATGAAAACACCTATGAACTATACAGTAAATGGTCCGTGGCTAAAGGTGTGCAGCATACCTCTGAGACGGTACTATTAATATTTATAATTCCAAATAGTAATAAGTCGCTTCCTGATTACTTCAAAGGTTAGAAATCCATAAATTACTAACCGATTGTAAGTAAAAATATTTTTTTTTTAAATAACAAAAAAACAATTTTAAATACTTATATTGTAACCTCTTTTTTCTCAAGATGTTAAAAGGCTCGTTTTATAGAGGCTAACAAATGCGAACGGCACTCAGGGGGTAGGAGGAGAGCGAGCGTGGATTCGAACGAGCTAGATGATATCGTATTGGAAAGATATAAGGGGATATATTTACTAGAAAAAAGAAAGGATAAAAGAATTTAAAAGGGACTAAAGAGAAAATGAGAGAAATGATGGAAAAGGGAAAGGTAAATGGGCGCCACTTATTTTTTTATCATAAGGATGGGAAAATATAAGAAACCCAGATAAAAAAAATATTGAATATATATGTTGGATAAACTGATTTATCAGATGTTGTAGATAAAGTTAAAATAAGAAAGATATAAGAGATATAAGATAAGATAAGGTAAAATTAGGTAACCCGGCAGATGTTCTTGCTAAATTTTAAATTACACACTCTTATTTAAGATACTAAAAAAATTATACTTACACTTTTCTTTTACTTATCACAACAGCTCCATTTATATTAATGAGATAAAGATGAATTCAAAAATTAAGATTTATGATTTAAATACGTCTCATTCTTGTTGTTGATGGAACTAGATCAGAATAACTTACACCAGGTCAGAAATAAAACATATAAATAAACAATAAACAATATTTTACTGCAAGTAGTAATAAGTCAGGCGTACCTACGAACGAATAGACATATAAAATATCAACAAATTAAATAAGGTAAAATACAGTGAAACACACTAGTGTTTAATCACATAGAGAAATAATACTACACATCCAATAACAGCTAAGTAATATTATATTGTTATTTTTTGTGTACCCATTTAAGCAGAATGTGAAGTGAAAGAAATTTAAAAGTATCAAAATATTATGTTAAAAAATTTAATAAATCACTTTTAGCTTAAAAGATTTTTACTCGAGTAAAAAGAATGGGGTACCATATAATAGTTTAAATTAAAACAATTAAGTTATAAGAAACATTGAGAAATCAAAAATTAACCATAAAATGTGTTACAAAAAAACTAAGTCAGACCCTGCGCACCTCTTTCACTGGTAAATGAAACATGTATTCGGTAAACGTATCCGAATTTTCACACTCTGGGGTCGGTAGAAAAGTACCTACCGGTTTTTTTTTATAAAACAGGTTGCACTATGGAGTTTATGATCACTTCTTACGTTAATTACCCATACTTGGATATTAATTATGCGGATTACAATTAAGTTTTTATTCCAAAGAAATAAATGGCATCCCTTCTTTTTCTGGTAGTTAATCAATAGTAATGATATAAAAAAACTTACAGTTTGATTCCTAGATAGTATAATTAAATGGGGGCCACACGCAATTTATACAATACGGTAAAATTTAGTTATTCTTCAGTAATAATCGACAGCTTTTCATCAGAACGATTCCATCACTCATACACTGACTTTAACTTAGTTAGAAACACTAAATAGCAAGTAATTTTTTAAAAATTTTAAGAAAATTTGCCGGGACTTGAAACTAGTGGTTGTACGTATCATCTTGATAGTACGAATCCCCAAGCTAGAATGACTAGAAAACCCGGGTACTAAGGGACGCTGCCTTTCGCGTCTCATCATGTGATGTTAAAATCGGAACCTTATTGGTTAATTCACCGATCGATATTCTGCTTAGCAACTAAAACCGTTAGAGATGTAACAACGTCTAATAAGTCGAGAATACAGGGCGGTAATAAGTATGAAAGAATTATAAAAAAATAAAAAATTAAATTTTATACTTTATAGTGTTTTTCAAACACGCTACACAGCCCCTTCCGAAGAGAAAAAACTGGATGGAAAACAGTTTTTTTTTAAAAGTAAGCTATGGTTGGAACAACAGTAGTGTGTTTCAAAAAAAACGAAGCTGATAAAGGTAGAGAACATCGGGATGCAGAAAAGCGATCTTACGGGAGCGATATCTATCTAGGTAAAACTTGGGTATTAGTGTTGGTTACTGAAGTGATATAATATTCGCACTATTCATTAGCGCGTTAACATACAAGTGATACTACATGAGGGTTTGAAGAACCACAAGGTAGGTACAAAATATCGGATCAACAGATCATTGATATTACGTGACCAGATTTTTATAAACGGTACCGGCCAACCGGAAGATCACAAAGTGATCGGGAACGGTCTACTCCGAAGTTTCTGCACGGAAACAAAACAGTGTGCAGCTCGGCCTAGACGGGCAGCGATAAGTGGTACCTTAAAGCAAATCAAAAAAATGTATTTATATTGCCCTTGACATAAGTGGTCAGGACACACGCTACACTCACACACACATGGAAGAAAGTAAAGAATGCTATGTTCCCATAAGTAAAATTTCCCATAGGAGGCACAACGCGTATTTCCCTTTTTGGGAACTCCTATAAAGAAAAAAGCTGAATTTAAACCAAACTGTTAATAATAATTTTGAAAAGGAAGAAGGAAACACGGACGATAGTTATAATTAGGAATCTAATAAGCCTATCGGCCCCATTAGATCCGACAGTCAAGGTACGTACGTGATACGTTAACATCTAAAAAGATGTTTGGAAATGTTCCGTCCTGCTTGGTTGATGTTAAAGATATCAACGAATATACAGTAAGGAAGAGAAGAAAACAGTAATTGCTTAAAATATAGTTCTCATTGAGAACATAAATAAAAAATCTTAAGGTAATAGATCACACTAAGACATTAACAGGAATCCAACAAATCTTAAAACCAAATTATCCTAACATTCTTCAATCCTAGCTAAAAAAAGAGAAAGTAATAGAGGAAAGAAAGAGAGGAGAAAGAATATTTAGTTTTTCAAACACGCTACAATATGTAAAATTTGTTGTACATATTTTTTTCTTATCAATTTGTCGGAATTCTGATCCCCTATTTAAATAAGCAGGTAATTTCTGTAACTTAGTTAGAGGCCACTTATGCTTTTATTTAAAATATTTGTCATTTATTTTTAGACCGTTGCGTTTCTATTCGAACTTTCCAGCGAATTAATGATTTGGTTAAAAACCCTAGTACTGGTTTTACTGTTTAAAAGTTACTAGAAAAGTTTTGCTTTATTTTGTCTGAGGATCACCATCATTATCACCACCCGACGATATTATTATTTCTGACTACTTTCAAACATTTAATTATCGATGAATAATACAAACAGTACAATAGTCACTATATATTTTGAGATAACAGGTATATAGCATTAACAACCCAGCATTGTTGAAGAAGAAACAAACCTCTATGCGGTTTGTGCGTAAAGGTTTCCGAGCGAAGTCAGTTTCAATAATAGTGGAGTGCCTGGAGCATTCAAAACGTTAAAACCTCGGATTAGAGTTACAGTGAATGAATTTATATAATCGACGTGGGGTTTTGTTTTTTATACTATAAATTACAATGTTTACCCAAAATTTTTTTGTGCTTTCAATTTTTTCATTGTTTAAACAAATTATTATAAAAAATTAATTTTTGAGCATATAATTTTACTTTAAATAGTAATTTTTTTTCATTTATACGTTAAATTTCACCTGCATAGACATAGAGGAACATCTTTCGAGAATACCTGTGTATAAAAATAGCAGTAGCGATTTCGAACAGGTAATAAAACTTGGAGGGGAGAGCAAAGCGGCAGCTGCTATGTAGCGCCTATCCGAGCGCGAGAGCCTAGATGTGAAATCCTTCCCAAATTTTTTTAACTCCGTCGGGTCCATTTGATACTGTAATTCTTTCATATTCTGGAGATAAATTTGTGAAGCCTTCACATAGGAAAAATGCCCTGATGCATGAAATAATGGAATCATTAGCTCAATAGTATATAAATGTAAATTCCTATCTCCCATACAATCCGCAGCAATGAAGTCCTTCAATATAGTAACCATTCGAAAATAAGTAATCCATAGTTTTGACGCTTTATTTTTATTTTTAAGCTTCAGTAACTTATTTTTAAAAAATTTAGCAAGCGTTTGAAATCCATGGTTTCCAGTTATTTCTGTATAGTTGAACATTTTAAAAGTAATAGAGTTATCATCATCACTTATTACATTTGCAAAATCTGTATTGTGTTTCATAAAATTTTCAAAAACCGATTGTGATAAAGCTTGCTTTAATAAAGTATGAGCACGTACTGCTCTAGCATACGCATGTCCAGAAGTTATGCGATCAATTGTATTTTCAGCATATATGGTAGAAAGAGCTTCTTTTATCCCACTTCCAGCCATAATATAACCAATGGATCCAATGTAAGATATTAGAGTATGAAACGAGCCTAGCCTCCACTTGTCAGACTAGCCAGAGCAACGCGACGTGTCAACTCAATCCACCCTTATACTGTTTAATGCCCGACATCGAGAACTGATCGATTTGATTGTTCCTTCATCCCCAGGGTCTCCAGATTGTGGAACTTCTTACCTTTCCACGTCTTCCCCACTCGTCCCAACTTGCAGGCCTTTAAATGCCAAATTAATAAATTGTCTCTTCTGCCGCAATAGATGTTCTCGGTACATTTGTATTTAGGTCTATACCTACGAGGACATCCTTAATAAAAAAAAATTAAAAAATACACAGCAGAAGCAATATCCCGTGCTTTCATGTATAGAGGTTGATCGAACGTTAAAATGCATGTTCTCATATCCAATCCTTTAGCATTATCTACTGAATTTTTTATTGATGTGTAAATTGTGTGATAATCACTTGGAGCTGCGTTAATGAAAGGCAAAAAAATTATCGATGACACATGAAAATCATGGGCATTAGTTAATAAATTCATAAATCCATTCCATCCGGAAAATTTGTTATTATTTTTGAACTTTAAATACGTCCACAAAATATTTAATTGATCATTTGTAGTAAATTTCTTGACATCCGGTTCAACTTCTGGTAACGTGATTATTATCTTTGCAAATCCTGTACCTGTAGAAGCTGGATATATTTGCAGAGGGATATTTCCGTGTTTAAAAAATTCAAATTCAGGTGGAAGTGTCTTCAAGCGCTTGATAGGTCGTCGAGGTTGTATGTTGTATACCATCACTTGGACTAACTACTTCAATGCTTCCCATATAATGAAACGTTCCTTTACAATCAATAGTGTTGATATTTAATAAACAACATCTATATTTTTATTCGATCCGTTCTCGATGTCGGGCATTAAACAGTATAAGGGTGGATTGAGTTGACACGTCGCGTTGCTCTGGCTGGTCTGACAAGTGGAGGCTAGGCTCGTTTCATACTCTAATATCTTACATGGGATCCATTGGTTATATTATGGCTGGAAGTGGGATAAAAGAAGCTCTTTCTACCATATATGCTGAAAATACAATTGATCGCATAACTTATGGACATGCGTATACTAGATCAGTACGTGCTTATACTTTATTACAGCAAGCTTTATCACAATTGGTTATTGAAAATCTTATGGAACACAATACGGATTTTGCAAATGTAATAAGTAATGATGATAACTCTATGATTTTTGAAATGTTCAACTATACAGAAATAACTGGAAACCATGGATTTCAAACGCTTACTAAATTTTTTTTAAATAAGTTACTGGAGCTTAAAAATAAAAATAAAGCGTCAAAACTATGGATTACTTATTTTCGAATGGTTACTATATTGAAGGACTTCATTGCTGCGGATTGTATGGGAGATAGGAATTTACATTTATATAGTATTGAGCTAATGATTCCATTATTTCATGCATCAGGGCATTTTTCCTATGTGAAGGCTTCACAAATTTATCTGAAATATGAAAGAATTACAGTATAAAATGGACCCGACGGAGTTAAAAAAAGTTCAGAAAGATTTCACATCTAGGCGCTCGCGCTCGGATAGGCGCTACATAGCAGCTGCCACTTTGCTCTCTCCTCCAAGTTTTATTACCTGTTCGAAATCGCTACTGCTATTTTTATACACAGGTATTCTCAAAAGATGTTCCACTATGTCTATTCAGGTGAAATTTAACGTATAAATGAAAAAAAAAATAGTATTTAAAGTAAAATTATATGTTTAAAAATTAATTTTTCATACTAATTTGTTTAAACAATGAAAAAATTGAAAGCACAAAAAAATTTTCGGTAAACATTGTAATTTATAGTATCAAAAACAAAACCCCACGTCGATTATATAAATTCATTCACTGTAACTCTAATCCGAGGTAAAAACCTCTAGACACTCCACTATAAGTTCATCTCACAACACTTGGATTATTGTAGGGTACATTACTGATCTTCTTTAATTTCATAGTAGGTTTAAGTGAACATCGATATTAACTTTCGAGCAACTGTTCTATTTATACTGTAACGAGCGAGATTCCCTGAGTACGCCTCTGTCGCCCTGATAGCGCTAGGTAAACAACTGATTCCCGGAAGTCTGGTGACTACGCGTACAATCGAGAATAATTCCTTTCCTTTCTACGCGCGTCGAGAAAGTGTTATCGAAAGACGTTCTGGAAGCAGTGAACTGGTATATAAGCTGAGATGCCGCGACCCACGGGGAAGTTTAAAGTTTAACGGTGACAGTCTAAAAATTCGAGCGAACTACGAAGTGAAAATAAATAGTGAATATAAATCGAAGTTAATTGTTGTATATAAATTAGAGTGTCATAGTTAGTTTAGTTATTTCGTTATAATTCGTTTAGTTTGTAGTGTGTAAATAAATTAGACATTTTCGTTCAGCAGTGATTTTATTTTGAACCCCTAGAACGTAACAATTGGTGTCAGGTGTGGGGTAAATTGAACTGCTGTGTTAATTTAAATTGTGGACTTCATTAGTGAATATTTTGTATGCCAGTTACGAGATCACAGACGAAGAAAATGGATCAGGCGACAATGGAATTTTTCCAGCAAGCCCTTGAAAAAATGAGCTTGAAAATGGAGGAAAACACAAATAAAATAGAAGAAAATACTAGAAAGATAATGGATGAAAACACCCAGAAAATGGAGAATAAAATGGAAGAAAACACCCAGAAAATGGAGAATAAAATGGAAGAAAACACTAAGAAAATGGAAGATAATTTGGGAGATAAATTGACATTTATTGAAAATGAGTTGAAGAATAATTACTCCAAACTGGAAAATGAGATTGGAAGCGTAAAAGACGAAATTGGGAGCGTAAAAGACGAAATGGGAAACGTAAAAGACGAGATGGGGAACGTGAGCGATAAAATTGGAAAATTTGAAGACAGGGTTGGAAAATTTGAAGACAGGGTTGGAAACATTGAAGGCAGATTGGTAAATATGGAGGAAGAAATGCAAGTAAAATTGGAAGAACAGGTGAAAACCATGGAAGAGCGATTGAGTAAGAACTTCAACAAATATTGTTCTGTTAAGCTGGGAGAACGGGGTGAGCCAGGTCGAACAAAGATCAAACCTCCAACTTTTGATGGCAAAACACCCTGGAGCACATATCAGAAACAATTTGAAGCAGCAGCCAACGCCAACTGCTGGGACGATGAAGAGAAAGCAACTGCCTTAATTGTTGCATTAAGAGGAGACGCACTGAATATCCTTCAGACCATTCCTGTAAGTCAACAAGGCGATTATAAGACTCTGACAAATAGACTGCAAATGAGATATGGTGATGCACATCTCCAACAAGTGTATCACGCACAAATCAAGAGTCGCCATCAGAAGAGTGCAGAAACCTTGCAGGAATTCATAGCAGACGTAGCAAGGTTGGTAAGGCTGGCCTATCCTTCAGCACCGGACAGCTTCCTAGAACAGCTTGCTGTCCAGACCTTCGTCGATGGGTTGAGAGACACGGAGACTCAGCAGACGTTGCGGTTGGCTCGACCCAAAACTCTAGATGACGCCCTGGCCCATGCCCTAGAATTTGAAGCTGCTAAACAAGCTTCGCACAGAGGACAGAGCAAAGTGAGACAGCTTGATGATTCGCCAGTCTGCGACGAGAGTATTGAAGACGTAGTTCGCCGCGTTCTCCAGGAGAAACGTAATGGTGGACCAAGACGCTGGAACTGCGGCGAAAGACGACACATTCAGCGTAACTGCAAGAAGCCGGTTAAACCACAACGCCAAGAACAGCAATATCATTTTTCTGTGGAACACCGGGCGGGGAAGTCACATGGCAACGCTGACGCATTATCTAGAAGACCTTGTCCTTCTGACTGCAAACACTGCAGCAAAGCAGAAGAGAAAGAATTCTGTTTAAGAACCACCGTCGTGGATCTAGATTGGCTGCCAGAATCCCTGAAGCGAGACCAAGAAGGTGACACCGAACTAAAGATGTTGCTTGGCTGGAAAGCAAAAGGACAGAGACCAAGATGGGAAGAAGTGAGTCACCTGAGTCCTAGGGTCAAGTCCTACTGGGCGCAGTGGGACTCCATCATTTTAGAGGATGGATTGTTGAAGAGGTCCGTCGAGAATGACGAGGGTACTGCAGCTAGGACTCAGCTGATAATTCCCCGGAGTCGGACGACAGAAGTATTGGAGAAACTTCATAATGGAACCTCCGGTGGACACTTCGGCATCAAGAAAACGTTGGAAAAGATCAGAGAACGTTTTTACTGGGTCAACTGCAAAGAAGACGTCAAGGACTGGTGCCGAAAATGTAGACTTTGTGCTTCAACGAATGGCCCAAGAGGAAAACGACGAGCGCCAATGAATCAGTATAACGTAGGCAGTCCTATGGAAAGAGTTGCTATAGACATCGCAGGCCCATTCCCAGAGACCGACGATGGGAACAAGTACATATTGGTGGCGTCGGATTACTTTACCAAATGGGTTGAAGCACATGCCATCCCAAACCAAGAGGCCTCGACAGTGGCAGACGTGCTGATAAAAGAGATGTTTAGTCGGTTTGGAGTGCCACTGGAGCTACATTCTGATCAGGGACGAAATTTCGAGTCTGCCCTATTCCAGAGCATTTGTGAAATACTCGGAGTCAAGAAGACCAGGACAACGCCTCTTCACCCACAGTCAGATGGCCTAGTCGAAAGAATGAATAAAACTGTGGGAAAATATTTGGCTAAAGTGGTCTCTGACCATCAAAGAGACTGGGACCGGTACCTTCATCTGTTCACCATGGCCTATAGATCAGCCGTGCAAGAGTCTAATAGAGAGACACCAGCTTGTGTCATGTTCGGCCGGGAAATAAGATTACCCTGTGACCTAGAGTTTGGATGTAAGCCCGGAACAGAGATAGCTGGTGAGGACTACGTGAGCACATTGAGGGGCAGGCTACACTACATTCATGAGAAGGTCCGACGAAACATACAAGTAGCTAGTGACCGAATGAAGACCCGGTATGACAGCAAAGCTACAGAAGGTTGTTTCAACGCTGGAGATTTGGTCTGGCTGTACAACCCTCAGAAGAAGAGAGGATTATCACCTAAGCTACAGAGGAATTGGGAGGGTCCATACAAAGTGGTAAAGAGGATCAATGATGTAGTGTACCGTATACAAAAACTACCAAGGGGCAAGAGGCGCGTGGTCCATGTAAATCGGTTGGCGAAATACGAGGCGGACTACGACGAACAAGACGAGACCCATCTGAGAAGGACGACCAGCCCAGAGCATGTTGAGATGAGTTTCGACCAGTTCATGGAGAACTATGGTGGAACTGGGAAGGCACGATTCGGAGTTACCACCGAGCAGCAGCAGGACCTCTTCTCTGTGCCTGGAGATTATTCCCTAGCCCATTGTGTCGCCGAAGATCTGCGTATGTCCAGGGGAATAGCATTAGTCTTCAGGAAGAAGTTTGGCCGTGTATCTGAGCTCTCCAGACAACAGCCCCATCCCGGAAAAATTCTAAGTCTCACTGACGGTCATCGTCACCTCTTCTACATGGTGACTAAGAGGTTTTCCGATCACAAGCCCAGCTATAGAAGTATGTGGAATACCCTGCTAAACCTAAGAGACGAACTTACCAGGTTGGAAGTGAAGAAGCTGGCTGTGCCTAAGTTGGGTTGTGGTCTAGACCAACTCAACTGGAGAGTCGTCCGGAACATGCTCGAGGTGCTTTTCCATAAGACAGGAATAGAGATACTCGTGTGCATTTTCAACCCGAGCGGAAACACAATGAAGGAGAAGACTGTGGATTGCTATTTCGAAAAGCAAGGGAGCTGCAAAAAGGGAGATGCCTGTAGGTTCAGACATACCAACCAAGGTGTTCGGGGACCGAACGTCTTAAGGAGGGGGCAGTGTAACGAGCGAGATTCCCTGAGTACGCCTCTGTCGCCCTGATAGCGCTAGGTAAACAACTGATTCCCGGAAGTCTGGTGACTACGCGTACAATCGAGAATAATTCCTTTCCTTTCTACGCGCGTCGAGAAAGTGTTATCGAAAGACGTTCTGGAAGCAGTGAACTGGTATATAAGCTGAGATGCCGCGACCCACGGGGAAGTTTAAAGTTTAACGGTGACAGTCTAAAAATTCGAGCGAACTACGAAGTGAAAATAAATAGTGAATATAAATCGAAGTTAATTGTTGTATATAAATTAGAGTGTCATAGTTAGTTTAGTTATTTCGTTATAATTCGTTTAGTTTGTAGTGTGTAAATAAATTAGACATTTTCGTTCAGCAGTGATTTTATTTTGAACCCCTAGAACGTAACAATACTAGAATATAGACAATCTTGGTGTAGGATTCACAATTTTGTACAAATCTCTTTATGTTAAAAAAGTGTTTCAAGGTAAGTTACACATAAGCTCACCATTTTCCAAAAATTTTCCAATTGTTTAAATATATTTAACAGTGCTCATTGTATTATTTCAAATAACAGCTGACCAGCTGATATTGTACTTATGAAGATGAACCGACGTCAAGAATGGTTAAATGTAACAGCGAGCCTTGAAATATTATACTGTGTATCTAGTAGGAAAAGCGATACATTTCCGGACGACAATGTAAATTTAAGTCCGGGAATATGCTTCTACTACGAGATACACAATATACTATTTCAAAGACTAATGACTTATATACCTTGCTTTGTGGCACACGATCTCTGTAAGTTGAATACCACATTGGAAATGGCGACTCCGAGTTCTATTTCGATATTTAGATTTTAACGAAAAAACAGCAGAAAATTCTATTTCACAAAGATAGAAAGTGGTGAAAACTAGGAAAATCCGTATCGCTTTAGCTTTTATTACTAAGAAGTCATTTGGAAGTTTGATACAAAAATTTGTTAAAGATTTGGTACTGAAATCCATTTTTAGTGGAGTACAGAACGAAATGTCTATTAGTTCTTTTTCTTCTTGCAAGATAGGCCATTAGGTTTACTGTCAATAGGATAACAAACCCAATTCCAATTGGACAAATCGTTATCTTCTTCTGCGAATAAATATCTTCGGAAATTTTGCCTAGGTTTTCTAAACCGCAGTTTTCTTTTAACTTGTTTTAAATGATCTGCGTTTCTCTTCGAAAATTTTACGCATTATACTAATTTATTCTTTTTGCAATGTTTCTAGGTGCCTCTTAATTAATTGAGTTTTAAGATATCCGCATCTAATACTTTTAAACAAATAACACATAGCGGTTTTTCTTCTCAATGCTTGTAAAGCCCAAATTTAGGTAACAATTTTAGACTTATATCCTCGTAAATCAGTCAATGTACAAGCTTCTTCTTCGTTTAGTTTTCGTTTGGCTCCAATTATAAATTTTCCTCTATTTACAGCGTAGAAAATTTTCACTGAACTTTTTTGGTTAACTTGAACTAATTGTAATGCTGTAAGTGGTTTAAAACTAAAGGTTACACGTTGAAACGCGCTTTTCTATTTATATACGCGCATCTTGCGTCAAAACAATACGATGACGTTTGACATCTTTCGCAAAACATCATCGTCCGCCGCTCCAAACACATATGATTATATCAGCTGGATATACAGTGTTGCCTAGTATAATTTCCTGGGTTGACTATTTAATACTTGCAGTACAGCGAGGGACGCAAAATTGTTTGAAATAAAATGGGGTTAGGTATGAGAGTTTAACAACCAATTACTTGTATTAAATGTTAACAGTTGTGGTATCGTAAGATCATACAAGCGATGGATAGGTACTACTTAAAATATTTTTAAGAATTAATGTGTGCTAAATTTATCTCCTATAAAGTATAGTGAGATAATTACTGTGATATTGAATTTCTTTTAATACCAGCAAAGTGAATAAAGTGATTTATAAATCTTCAAAAGACCATAAAACGTAGCGATCAAAAGAAAAATGAACAATATTTTTGTTAGACTATAATACCGTTATCATTATTACCCTTGATGTTCAGAAATATGAGAAAAAGATTGGAATCGTAACGTATTTATAGAAGTTAAAAGAGTTTAACTTGCCTTTTTATATTAATAAAGGTAGGGTTTAGCCAGAAATCTCAAAAGGAAATGATTTTTGTACAAAATTATATATTTAGAAAATCTACTCAACTATACCTACTCACACACTCGTATAAATAAAAAAAGATGAAGCTCTAACTTAGCTTTGAAATGGGTAAGAAGGTTTTAAGAAATTTAAGATCTAAAAGTGCTGTTTAATTGAAATTTCATAAAATGTTTGTTTTATGAAATTTTAAATACAACGGTTGTTATGATAAATATCGTTTATTTTAATTCTGATAATTTTTTTAATCAATATTTTGCTTTTTTTTATTAAATTTCGAGCTAAAAAAATAAAAAGTATATAAAGTGGGATATTAAATAAAAAACACCGAAAATTAAATATATTTTAAAGACAAGAATGTAGAAATAATAGGTTGCGTCACAACAAATTACTAGCAGATCGAAATAATATTGTAGATATAATACAAAATAGAAACTTAACAAGAAGAAGCGAAGAAAGAAAACTGTTAATTAAAATTATTATAAAGAAGACTGTAAGGAACCAGAAACAAAAACAAATATTTTGAACACATATTTAACTCAAAGGAGAAGAGATACATAAAACAAAAAAATTGCTGTAACTAAGCATTTTTTAACAAGTTAATAATTAAGACTACAAAGTTCTAACATATATGAAAATAAAGACAAAAATAACCCTATGAAAAATAATAAAAGCTCATGAGGGAACAGGCTGATGGCTAAAACCTTTAATTATAGAGGCCAAGTTATAGTATAGTGCTTTTCAGATAAAAGTATCCACCTTTAATAACTTTTGTAATACTGGAATTTAGAAAAAATCCAAAAACACATCAATTTATGTTGGAAGGGGCAAGCATTATGGCTTATTTAAACTTACTGGAAAAGCCACCCCCTCACCCCTAGCAGCATCCCCTTTATTTTTTTAAATTACTTCTCATATTTTTTATGTAAAATTTGGATACTCCTCTTTGAGCTGATTTCAAAAATGTATAATACTTGTAGGTTAAAGTGGTTAGTTTATGAGATAAACAATTTTTCTTTTAGGAGCACAAATTTTACTTATTTTTTACTTTCACCTTATTTGCCTGTACTAAAATGGGTTGTACAACAGTTCAAACTCTTTAATCTTTTTAACTGTGCTATTTATTATAAAGTTTCAATAAGTGTTCAAAATGAGTACCATTCACTTCCATACAATGGTATAATCTATTTTGAAATGCCTCTCTGATATTGCTTAATACGGCTGGATTTAATTGTCGACATTCATTTTCTATCCTCTCTCGTAAATCATCCAGAGATTCTGGTTGGGTAGCATAAACTTTTGTTTTTAAATACCCCCATAAAAAAAAGTCTAGGGGTGTTAAATCCGGTGACCTAGGTGGCCACTCCATCATCTGCCCTCTTCTACCTATCCAACGAGCGGGGAATGTTTCGTTTAAAAATTGTCGGACAGGCATAGCATAGTGTGGGGGAGCTCCGTCTTGTTGAAATACCAGTAAATCTTCGGAAAGGTTATTATCATTTTCTATTATTGTTGTAATACGTGGGTCAACCCCTTCCCTGAGTAACTCAAGATATGATTCACCATTTAAATTTCCGTTGATGAAGAAAGGTCCGACAATGTGGTCACCTAGGATACCACACCAAACGTTTAACTTTTGGGGATGTTGTGTATGGCATAAATAGCACAGTTAAAAAGATTAAAGAGTTTGAACTGTTGTACAACCCATTTTAGTACAGGCAAATAAGGTGAAAGTAAAAAATAAGTAAAATTTGTGCTCTTAAAAGAAAAATTGTTTATCTCATAAACTAACCACTTTAACCTACAAGTATTATACATTTTTGAAATCAGCTCAAAGAGGAGTATCCAAATTTTACATAAAAAATATGAGAAGTAATTTAAAAAAATAAAGGGGATGCTGCTAGGGGTGAGGGGGTGGCTTTTCCAGTAAGTTTAAATAAGCCATAATGCTTGCCCCTTCCAACATAAATTGACGTGTTTTTGGATTTTTTCTAAATACCAGTATTACAAAAGTTATTAAAGGTGGATACTTTTATCTGAAAAGCACATAGGTATAACTTATAAACTTTTTATGAAATACTAGAATAAAGATATAATACTACAGGATTAAAATAAAAAAACATTTAATACCTATATAAAAGACAATTTTAGTAATTATAGGGAAATATTGTGTTACATGTTTTATATTTGTTGTCTTTTGGAATTAGTCAGGTGTAGTTATCGGTCTTCCTGTTGCCTTATAAGCCTTATTCTACTTCTCAAATTTGTTCTTGGTAACAATTCCAGGATCTTTGACCCTGTTTTAGATTAGATTGGATATTTTTTGACTATTAGCCTGTATCACTGTGACTTTTGCAGATCTATTGTGAACTTAGCAGATGAAAACATTTGTCGACACTGCCAAGAGGAGGAGGAAACCGCAATTCATGTCCATTGCCAATGTTAAGGTCTTGCAAGGATGCGGTATCTAGTACTGGGAGAGGAGAAACCGACTGCTCCAAGTTATGCGGAGAGGCCACTGTCAAGGCTATTAAGAGGGCAGGGTGCTCTAATCCTATTCCAGAGATGATGGTTGTTCTTTGATACTGTACTTCTCTGTTTAGGTTAAGGGGATGGGTACGTAAATGTTATGCGATCCAGTGTTTGGCTCTTTCGAGTTTTCTACCGCATGGTTTGAAGGCTTTCCATAAAACAGGTCTCCTGTAATTATTCTTTAACTGTACTGGCACATGCCCGTACACTTTTTAGTACTTCTAGAATTAGATCTAAAGCGTGAAATATGGTAGCTGATACTTGCCTTACAAGTTTATTGGCCTACTTGGTGCAGTGTAATTCTCTAAGTGCTATCCGAAACCACTGAAACTGTTTCCTGTGTGGTGTGTGAGTATGTGGTATGTGAGCGTGTCGTGTATGTGCGTGCGTGTTTATATGGGAGAGTCCGTGCTAGCGTGTGTTTCTGTGTGCGTGTGTGTTAGAATAATCATGCATTTAAAATAAAATAAGTAGTAGATGATGTCACATACACCCAGACATGCTTTAAGATTGTGCATTTACTTGGTTAAATTTTAAAAAAATGTTTAAAAACACGTAGGTTTTATAATTTTAGTTCGTCCTATTAGGACAAGGTTACCAACTTTTTACATAATGGATTTTAGGAAGAACGCTTGAAACTCACTTTTACTCTAATTGATTTAATTTCCCTCCGGAATTGTACACCGCATATACATAAAATAATCGAGAAATCATTAGAGTTACTATTAATCTCTAATCCGAATTCATTAAGAATTTTAGATATTATTTGCTTTTGAATATCTGGAAAGTAATTTATATTGGATTAATAATAAATTGCACCATCTATTAAACTAATTTGCTTAAAGTATAATTATAATTGCTTTTACATTATCTGTTATGAAATATATTTTTTAATCCTTAGTTTTAATAAAATAAAGAATTTTAAGTGTAACTTCTTTAAAAGTGTTTTGATGGTAGACAACAGGTATTCGATAAACAGATTAAAAAACAAAACACTAAAGACGTTTTCAATGTATCTATAAAATATGGAAGAGAAATGCATACCATCTGTTCTGCCTGATAAACATTCCTAATTTTTTTTCAAAGTGTCAAAAGGTACATTTTTTTTTAATTTTTACAATTTTTATTATAATTTTTTTATATTTTTATATCTTTTAACAATTTGCACAATTTCTCATTATATTTTCATATAATAACTTTTAACCTTTTTTCTACCAAGCTAAAAATGTTCGCTATGGTGGACCTTACAAACAGCACTCTCACCAAAACCTTATACAGTACTGGGATGAAACAACGAACTGTAGACTGGCCAGAGAGTAATTAACTCTCCGAACAGCTGTGGGAATCTTAACAGGTCTCTGCCAATTGCGACAACATCTCATTAGGATGAAATTAGCAAAATTACCGCTATGCGGAGGCTGCAAACAAGAAGAGGAAACAGTAGAACATAATTATGTATGACTGTTCTGCTTTTTCTGAAATCAGAAGATCTGTATTGGGCGAGTACTGGCACACACCAGCCAATGTCAGGGTCAGGGAGATCCCCTCGGGAGCCTTATCACCTATTTTAAATCTCTAGGCCTGATGACGGCCTGAGGTGTGAATATCCCTACACAAAGGGAAGATGCACAATGGGCCATATCTGACCTCAGTGCATTGCTCTCCCATCCCTAAATTTCCAGATCTATAACCTTTTTTTCTAGTTTTTAACGATTTTTTAAATATGTTTTTTATTTACGATTTTTGAAGTTATACTTCTATTCATGCACTCGTTGGAAAAGATTTGGGTACAGTTAAATGGGAAAAATCATTACATATTGGTCGGTAAAAACAAAGATGAAATATTTATCACATGTTATTAGTCATAACTATAAGTCCTTTGAATACCGTTTCAGCATTCAGTACATTGAAAAGGAATAGATATACAAACAACAGTCTGAACTAATGTATGAATATCATATTGACGGACCACATGATTATTTGACAGATTGTTTTATAATTCTGTCACGTAAGTTAACATATTAAGTTTAGTATTTTATATTATTAATATTAATAATAATATTAATAATAATATTCAGTAATGAGTATTGTATTGAAGTCTAAAATACCGTCACATGGTTGCAGTATATCCTGCACTATGCTTTTGAGGTTGTTGGCTACATAAAAAAAGATTTTACGAATAGTCGAGGAAATAAAGCACCAAACCTCCGAATTTTGTAACGTAAGATGGATCGGAATGCCTTTTTTTGCATTGGATTCGTTAGTTAGTTAGTTAGGATCAGGAAATTTGTCGCTATATTTTATAATGTAAAAATGGAAATTGCATTTCTGCATTCGAAAAGTACATTTCGAACAGACAATAGAGAGAAAACTTACAACTTGGTAAGTATTGCTGAAAATGGGTTCAATTTATATACTCGAGGTTTTTGGAGTCGCTGAACACGAATATCACGATTCCGAAAGTCTCCGCGGCACTTGGTGTCTAGGGTATTTACCTCTTCTTCTGGGGTTTTATGTAAATTCTGTACGAAATCAGTAGATACTTGGTACTCGGTGGTTTTTTGAGTCGCTAAATACGATTATAATAATGGTGGTGGTGTTCGAAACACCTGGTGCTTAAGACGGACCTCGTCTCCAGGAATTTTATGCAAATTCGATACAAAAAGAGTGTGCACACGGTACTAGGAGGTTTTTGGGGTCGCTTACCACGAATATCATATAATGAGTTTGCTAAATCATTCGCATACAAATTTATAAATCCATGCTCGTGCATAGAAGTATAACTTCTGCCGGCAGTCCCACTAGTTTTTTTATTGTTTTATTAAAATTTTATACAATTTTTTTCTGTTTTTTTTTATGTTTTAAACAGTTCTTTCTAATTTTCATGTTTACAACGAGAAACTTATAAACACTTTCTAGAAGGTTAACATAGTTGACCAGAAGTTACCTAAAGTGAATGTAAGTTATTACGAAACATTGTTTTATTTTAGATATTTTTTTGTATTGTTTCAAAAGCTCTTTAACATTTAATATGTCTATAACGACACTTCTTTAGTGTATCTCTGAAACAGAATCATAAGATTACTATAAGAGCTTGTTACCATTCTAGCAATTTTTTGGAGACCAGTCTTCGGTCTTTATTTTTTACCGTATCAAAATACTGTCTTTATTTCATGATAGTTAATTGTTAATTTCAAATTATAGTTTTTATATAGCTAAGTAGGTGATGCCCGCAGCTTTGCTCGCGTGGAAAATGATTATATACAAAAATAAACGTACGTGTTCACAGGCCTTTTTAAAATATTACATTAATTTAAAACCCCTTTATGTACATACCACATTTGTGGTTCGACATTCATACGCGAGAACCACCAGACTGCTCGTGGAGCTCACTCTCGAACAGGCTACATAGAACTGAACATGTGAAAAACAGTCTTTCCTTAGGTCTACTCTGGTCATTTTAACTTTTCTTTTATTAATTGTCTTACCGAAGCAAACTTTAAGCGGGAACTGTATTCTCTTGAACTCAAAGGGGTATTCTAATAGTTTTTAAGATATTCCTAGAATATACAAAGTTTTTTCTTTAGCACAGCCAGTGAAAACTGGAGCCTCTATAACATTACGATGAAGTGCCGTTACTATAAGTATGGTGCCGTTGCATAATTTTGGAGGTTATAAGGTTGAAGGCCAGCAGGGTTAAGGGTGATTAAAAATTCAACCGAATAATTTACAGTACTGAATTTCTTTGCCTTGGCATGAATTTAATAATAAATTATTAATTTTATTCGCTTTGTAATTCCTTGTTATTAAAATAGCTCGCTCGCACAGTCAGTCTACAGACTTTGCTTTGATATTGACTACCATAGCTAGACTTGGTGGTATAACAATCTTACCTTCAACCTCAGGGTAAACACTATCTCCTATTTGAAGCAAAGTCTATGCAAAGTGACCAGTAGGATCACCTCTCAACAGTACTATCATATTGGTTTTTAAAGCTTTTTTGTTAAAAGATAATAGCTACAGCCGAAACGAAGAGAATGATACCAAAATGGATGTTGTAGGCCATTCCTGTTCGACTGTACAGCTGTTTAAAAAAGGCCCTTTTTAATAATTGTCTAATAAACAAATTAAATTGTGCAAAAACTACTGAACCGATCCGGCCAATCTTTAGCCCACTTTTTAGGTAACTAAAAACCCTCATAAAAACCCACATTTGGAGAAAAGTTGAGGAAGTTTTAACAATAATTTTTAAGTTTATAAAAAAGTGTAAATCTAGCCGTTTTTTTAACTTTAATTTGCAATAACTTTTTGATTTTTTAACTAATGTTAATTTAAAAACTGTCAACTCTAAAGTTAGTACTTTTTTCAGAATATTGAGAGTATCTGGATCTGGATCTAGAAATTTGGGAGGGGCGAGCTAGTGCTCAGCCTGCACTGAGGCCACATATGACCCATTGTGCATCCTCCCGTATGTAGGGATATCCTCACCTCAGACTGTCACCAGGCCTGTTGATTTAAAATAGGTGATGAGGCTCCCGAGGGGGATCTCCCTGACATCGGCTGGTGTAAGCCAATACTCGCCCAACACGGATCTTCTGATTTCAGAAAAAGCAGAGCAGTCATACATAATGTGTTCTACTGTTTCCTCTTCTTGTTCGCAGCCTCTGCATAGCGGCGATTCTGTTAATTTCATTTTAAAGAGATGTTGTTGCAATTGGCAGTGACCTGTCAGGATTCCCACAGCTGTTCGGAGATTTTGTCTGGTCAATGCCTTAAATTTTGTTGCTGTTTCCTCGCCATGATGAGGTTATAACTCTCTTGCCAGTCTACAGTTCGTAGTTTTATCCCAGCACTGTATAAATTTTTGGTGAGAGTGCTGTTTGATAAGGTCCACGACTGCGGACAATGTTAGCTTGGTAGATGGGCGAGGGCTAACATATTTGTAGAGTAAGAAAAAAATACGTTTTTTGGTAATAAATGTTTAAAAAAAAACAATGACTCAATAATTTTTTTATGACTCACGAGACGAGACGACTTTTGTATTTACTTTATCTAGCATTTTTAACAATAAAACAGCGCCCAGTATTTTTTCGATTTTTAACATGATTTTCCAGCTTAGTTTCTTGGTCTACTTTAAAATACATCACATTATTTTTTGGAGATTATTATACTCTATTAGAATGTATTTATTCATATGACTATATTTTTGTGACAACAAAAAAAAACATATTACATAACAAAAACAAAATTTTGGTACCTACAGTGATTACATATTATTTCTATTATTCCCATACCAATTTTGTTTGAATATTGGATGTTATTATAAAAGTGTTTATTAATTAGTCATAAAGTTACACGACTCAATTAAAAGCTCACCTACATGACATAGGCTGTTAGGTTACTAATGATTAGTAGTAAATTTTCATTAGTTAAAGGATACTGAGTTTAAAACACTTTGAACAGAATTATAGAGTTTAATTTACATTGTAACAATATAAACTTGGTGTAAATGCTAACGGGAGGATGTAAAATAAGCAGATAAATTATATTGTACTAGGAGTGATTGTTGGATTAGGTATAACTTACAAACTTTACTGTGCAAGACCCGTCGTCCAGGGGCTCGATTCTCGACTTTATGTGAAAATTGTCCAATGTGAAATATTTCCACTAGTTCTTTTCACATGCTTTTGTTAAACGCTATTCTTGGTTATATGTGAAAATATTTTCACATAGGAATAGTCTCGATACGTAAGTCGAATATTAAATAGATATTAGCCAATTATTACATTTCATATTTTGAAAATTATAATCTCAATTATAATGTTGGCATTCCTGACAACTGACAATAACAACAGAATGTAAATGAAAACATAACCCTATAAAAGATATTGTTTCGTCGAATTATTTATCTTAATTTAAATTTTATTTTTTAAGATTTTGTTGCTATTATTTTCCTCACGTATTTTTTGTATATTATTGTATTCAATTGTTTTTGATTGGTCAACAGGAAGATATTTATTTAAGCCAACATCAGTCCGATAACTTTCTGTTGCAAAAAAATTTAATGAAGTTAGAAGCTTAAAATATATTCCAAATAAATATTTTAAATAGATATAGGTACCTACTCACTGATATAATAAATTTTTTAACTTCTTATTCTCATTTGCAAAGGTATTGCCGATAACCTTGTTGGTGCTGGTAAAATAACCTCAAGTTCATTCAGTAACTGTTAAGCTATTCTTTTGAAAGCCTAAATAATTTTTTCAATTAAACGTTCAATTGGATCGTTCTTCTTCCACTTGGTCCAAAAATCTCGAGGTGGATTATATTCTAATAATTCCACCACTTCTAAAAGTTCTAAATAAAAAAGTAAAGCAGCTTCTTCCATAATCAAGAAAACAATATTACAACAATATGTAAAATACACATAAAATTATTAAAATGTGTGGTAGCTTCCTGATTGGGAACTGCATAGGCTTCAACCCATTTAGTGAAGTAGTCCATTACAACAAAGATGTATTTGTTTCCTTCATCGGTCTGTGGAAGTGGCCCCAATACATCTACCGCGATTCTTTCAAAAGGACTTCCAACCAGGTATTGCTGCATTTCCGCCTTCGGTTTTCGGTGCGGACCGTTACTTTCAGCACAGGTAGTGCATTTACGACACCAATCTTTAACATCATTAGTGCTATTTACCCAGTAAAATCTATTTCGGATCTTTTGCAGCGTTTTCGTGATACCCAGATGTCCTCCAGAACTATCATTATGCATCTGCTTTAAAATTTCTGGTACAGCATTTCTTGGGACCACTATTTGTTTCCTTGTTTCTGTGCCCTCGGAGTTTTCTACCAGTCTTTTAACGAGCCCACCGTCCAAAATTAAAGAGTTCCATTGGGACCAGTATGCTTTTAAAGCAGGAGAGGAATAGGATATCTCTCTCCACAACGGACGACGGTCCATTCTCTTCCACTCCCTAATCTTTCTCAGAACGGGATCGTTTTCTTGTTGCTCCTCCAGCATAGAGCTCTCGTCTTCTGGCACAACCTTAACTAAGGCAAGTTTTTCCTCGTTCTGCTCCATACGGGTACAATCGGGGCAATCAGGTCGACATGGTCTTCTGGAAAGTGCATCAGCATTACGATGTCTGGTTCCAGGTCTGTGCTCGATTTCAACATCATATTCCTGCAGTTTTTCGAGCCATCTTGCTATCTGTCCCTCAGGGTTCCTAAAGCTAAGTAGCCACTTTAAACTAGCATGGTCTGTTCTGATCAGGAATTTTCTGCCATACAGATATTTATAAAAGTGTTCGACGGTTTTTACAACTGCTAACAGTTCCCTCCGAGTTACACAGTAGTTCTTTTCAGCTTTCGATAAAGTTTTGCTGAAGTAACCAACCACTCTTTCCTTACCGTCTTGTAGCTGTGACAAGACGGCTCCAATTCCCACATTGCTGGCGTCGGTGTCCAGAATAAGTTTACCATCAGGAAGTGGATAAGCAAGAACAGGTGCTGACGTAAGCTGTTTCTTCAATATTTCAAACGCCTTTTGACATTCCTGATCCCAACAGAAGGACTTAACTTGTTCTGTCAAACGTGTCAAGGGTTTGGCGATGTCTCCAAAATTCTTGACATATCGTCGGTAATAGGAACAAAGACCCAAGAAACTCCGGAGCTGATGTTTGTCGATAGGGATTGGCCATTCCTGAACGGCTTGTATCTTAGCGGGGTCAACAGCAACGCCATCCTTGCTTACGTTATGTCCTAAATAGTTGACCTGTCTCTGGAACAAGTGACATTTCCTAACATTCAATGTTAGATTAGCGTTCTGTAATCTTTTAAAAACTTCTTCCAGGTTAGATAAATGTTCCTTAAAGGTCTTACCCATTATGATGATGTCGTCTAGATAAACTAGACAAGTTTCCCATGACAAACCCCGCAGGATGTTCTCCATTAGTCGTTCAAACGTCTCAGGAGCATTACAGAGGCCAAATGGAAGGACCGTGAATTGCCATAACCCTGATCCACTGGTAAAGGCAGTCTTTTCTTTGTCTTCAGGATTCATTTTAACTTGCCAGTATCCGCTTTTAAGGTCCAAGGTAGAAAACAGAGTAGAACCCGCCAAAGCGTCGAGGGCATCATCAATCTTAGGCAGAGGATAACTGTCCTTCTTAGTGACATCATTTAGCTTTCGATAGTCGACACAAAACCGCATTAATCCGTCTTTCTTTCTCACTAATACCACAGGAGAAGCCCACGGACTACTGGATGGTTCGACTATGCCATGTTGAATCATTTCTTTAAGGGCTCTGTCTGCTTCTTCCTTTTTAACTTGAGGCATCCTTCGGGGTACCTGTCGAATCGGACGTGCATCACCAGTGTCAATTCTATGTTGTACAACATCAGTTCTTCCCAGTTTACTTTTAGAACCAAATACAGGTTTATAACGGTAAAGTAGATGTCTTACCTGTTTCTTTTCTAATTTTGCCAAAGAGGGGTCTAATTTTGTCATTAATTGTTCAATTTCGTTGGTCTCATCTGTTTCCGTAACATTTATCTTGTGAATTATGGCCATTACTGGTTCTAAACTTCCCATTTCCGTGTCCTTTCGGAGAAGAACTGGATGATCGTTCAAGTTGATAACTCGGATGGGTACCTCTTTGGCGGATCTAACAAGAGTCGTACCCACAAGGAGTCCTTTTCCCAATTCATGGTCATGGTTCTTCGGCTCTATCATGGCTGGGGCACCATCTGGCTCCAGTCCATCCAACCGCGCTGTGACGACACATTCGCAGCTTGCCGGAAGTTCGATATCATCGAGGCATTGTCAACTTGTTTTTGGTGCAGGAATATTTCTTCATTACCAGTACGAAGGATACGTTGGCGAAGATCCAAATGAAAACCACAGTGAAGCATAACATCCATGCCCAGAACAACATCTTCATCAACGTCAGCCACCAGCACTGAGTGAACAAGAGAGGTTGAACCAAACTGTAGCGTCACCTGTATCTCACCGTAGACTCTAGCAGAATCTCCGGTAGCGGTACGCAGTCTCCAACTGGTAGGCCACATCTTCTTTCGCATAATGATGGATGGTCGAACGATAGTTTTCGTAGCTCCAGTGTCTACCAGCATGCTAAAGTTCTTCCCATCAATGAGGCCATCTACATATAAGCTGTCCACGTAATGTCACAGAGTTGCCAATTTAATGGTGTGAGGGGCTTAGGGAATGTTTGGGGTCGATTTCGCCCTCCAGGAGTCGACCCGTTCTAGTTTTCCTGCTACTGGGGTACTTCAGCAGAAGATTTTTCTTTTTGGGGGCAAGTATTTCTTATATGGCCTAGTTCTCCGCAGTTCCAGCATCTCACTGGGCGCCTTCTTTTTGGAGATAACTTCATTAATCTCTCTACTACCGCTTCAACGTCGCTAATGGAATGAACGGCATGGTCGTAGTTACCAGTGATTTCCCTTAGTCGAGCAACTCCACGTGAGGCCTCCGTCGCCGCCTCAAACTCCAGGGCAATGGTCAAGGCGTCCACAAGAGTCTTCGGTCGCGCCAACCGTACAGCGCGCTGCAACTCGACGTCTCGAAGACCATCGGTGAAGGTTTGGACTGCTAGGCACTCCAGGAAATCCTCCGCTACATTTGAATACGCAAGTCGTCTCATTCTTGCTACATCCGCTTCAAATTCCTGGATAGTTTCTCCATTTTTTTGTTTTCGGCTCTTTAACTGCATTCGGTACACCGGTTGTAGATGAGTTTGACCATAACGCATCTCTAGACGATTGACCAATAACTCGAAGTTGTCAGCTTCATCCGGTGGCAATGATTGCAAGACGTCTAAAGCTTCGCCTCGCAGAGCTACGGTTAGGGACAATGCTTTCTCCTGGGATGACCATCCATTAGCTCTGGCCGCTGCGTCGAATTGTTTCAGGTAATTTGGCCAGGAAGTCTTCCCGTCGAAGGTCGGGGGTTTCATCGTCGTTCGTACATGGGTCGTCTTCTCGCTTCTTTGTCGTTCGACGTCTGCGTGGCAGGTTTCCATCCTTCTTGCATCTCCGTCGCCGTGGTGGATGGTTTAGTTTCGGCGGCTAGCTTCCTGTTCTTGTTGAAGCTTTCTTATCTCGGACTGCATTTGCTGGTTGATCTGGTTTTGCTCGTCTCGCAAGTTGGTGACTTGTTGATTGTGCTCGTCTCGCATGTTGGTCACTTGCTGATTCATGTTGTCCACTTGCTGATTTAAGTTGTCTACCTGCTGATTCAAGTTGGCAACTTGCTGATTTTGCTCGTCACGAAGGTGTGATATTTGCTGGGAGAAGGAACTGGATAACTCTTCTGGTAGGGTAGACATCCGTTGTGATAGCTGGGACACCTCTTCGCGCTGTCTTCTTATCTGACTGGATAGCTCCTCTTGTTGGTTCGTCATTCGCTGTAATAGCTCCTCTTGTTGGCTCTTCATCTGACTGGATAGCTCCTCTTGTTGGTTCGTCATTCGTTGCGACAGCTGGGACATATCTTCGCGCTGGCTGCTTATCTGACTGGACAACTGTTAAAGTTGTTGAGTTTGTTCTTCTTGTTGGTTCGTTATTCGTTGCGATAGTTCAGAAACTGCTTTTTGAACCGGGTCATCGAACTCCACAACGTCAGAGTCCAAATTATTACTTAGGTAGTATTTACGGAGCCTATTCAACAATACAGATTTGGTCCCAGTAGTTTCCAATTCTAATTCTTCGAGCTCTCTTCTGAGCTCTGCCACCAATAGTTCATTTATCTTTTTTCCAGGCATTCTTGTATCTTTACCCCACACCTGACACCAATTTGAAACACTTATGGGGGCTTTTTACACAATTTATTAACAAAATTGTTAAGATACACTGAACTCTGCTGGATAACGTCTAACTACTTGACAATACAATGAACTCTTGTAAACACTTGACTCGAACTGACGTAAACTGCCCATGCATCCCCTTATATACAACATTATTTAATCTAGTCAGTGTGTTTAGAAGTTTCTAGAATTTTCTAGAAACATTATTTAAAATGGTCAGTTGATTTTTTTTACAAACTTCTAAAAATCAACTGTCAACAACAATCTTTCAACTTAAGGTCACTTCCTTTACGGTTATCCCGTTACAATATAATGCTTGATAAGATTTAATCTTCTTAATGTTAATGGCATTACCTATTAAATTTGAATTGGGAATTTTGAATTTAAAATACCTACTCAAAGTAACTGACATGACCCCTTCTCTACTTCTCAAATTATTTATTTAAAAAATTTACTTACAATCATTCGATCTAATGCTTTATACCTGTTTGGCCCAAGTTAGTGAAATTTACGATTTGTGACAAAGTTTTGTAATTAACGTTAATATGGAAAACCCAATTGAAACTATAGAAACAAAAAGAGGTAAACCTTGTGCAATCTACAGAGGCTTTTCCTATAGACAAATTAGTCTGAATAAAAACAATGATGAAATAATGTGGTTGTGTCTAAAAGAAAAAACTCATATGTGCCGCGGTAAACTTATAAGTAGAAACAGTGTTGTCATACGAACAATAGATCACCGATGCGTCCCTAATGAAGCTGTTGTCGAAGTAAAAAAAGCAGCTTTTCGAGCTAAAAAGCGTGCGCGTGAAGAAGATAGGTACATCAGTAACACGAATATATTATATGGAGGAATTTGATGATATCTCAAGAAAGGGACAGGAATTTGTAACTGAAGTACCACAGCTTTGTAATATAAAGAGTTGTTTATATAGAAATAGAGCGATAGTTCAAGGTTTTCAAAAAGAACCTTTAACAAGACGAGATATTCAACTAGAAAATGATCTATTGCAAATAAACGATGGAAATAATTTTCTGCTGGCAGATGATATGGGAGAAAACAGAAATTTAGTTTTCTGTGCTACGAAGGCAAGGATCTGTTTATCAAATTCTACACATTTTTTAATGGATGGTACATTTGACCAATGTTCAGGGCAATTTGCGGAAATTTATACTATACATGCGGATTTAGGTAGTTCTCGCGTAGATATTTAGCCGGGCGCTTATGCACTTCTGCCAAACAAATCTAAAGACACCTACATCTGACTGTTCGGCTTAATATTACGTAAAATACCGAAGTGGAACCCTGCAATATCAGCCATAAGAGTCGTTTTTCCAGAAGTGTCAGAAGTGTTTATCCATGGGTGCTATTTTCATTTTGGACAGAGCTTATGGCGAAAAGTACAAGCCGTAGGATTAGCGTCTTTGTATAAAGATAACAATGAAATTAAAAACATCATATAAAAGTGTGCTGCTCTAGCTTTTCTGAAACCGCAAGATGTTCAAGAGGGGTTTCTCTATATTATGGAAATAATTCCAGAAAATGAAAAACTGTCCAATTTCCTCGACTATTTTGTTGAAAATTGGCTAGAGAATTCTTTTATTCCTATTGAAATGTGGAACTGCTACAAAGTCAGGCATACAACAAATAATGCAGTTGAAGGATGGAACCACAAACTCAATACGATGGGTCGATCTCATCCTAGGATAAATGATTTGGTTGAAAGGTTAAAAAATGAAGCCGAAAAGGCCGAAATACAAATTTTGAGAGCGGAATGCAATTTGGAAAGTGTGAAAAGGAAGAAATTGTATAGACAATTAGATGAGAGGATTGAAAGAAACGCCATCCTATATAATAATAATAATGGAGATATTAATTTTTTTTTAAATATAATTGTTAATATTATTAAATATTAGATTTTTCTTTTATATTAATGTAAAGTTTCAATTGATAATTTGACAATATGTATGTTTCTTTTAAATTTCTAATTCTACTTCGATAAAGACGATCTTAGAATTTACTTTTATGTCAAACAAACAAGAAACAAGGATTTTGATTGACGGTACCTACAGTATTTATTTTAGCACAGTATGTGTACTTTTTTCAATTATTTCGTTATTTAACCATAAAATAAAAAAGTAATAACAAAAACTCTTTAATTAAATTAAAGATATGCTTAAGCTTTTATTTATCGATTAAAATTCCATTTCAGCTATTGGATGCTTAAGTGTTTAGAAAGCGAAACGTTATATTGAACTCAAATCCCGTCAGATAGGTATGGCATTCATATAAGTCAGTGGTAGTGGGTTCGAGTCCCATTGGATGCGACATTTTTTCAATTTCTCCTTAATCTCATTTTAATAATTTCTTGTTTTGTATAATTTCTAAATTTCAAAAATTTCAACAATTTTTTCTTTGTAACAATTTTCGATTACCAAAAATTAATGCAATTTAGTCTTTAGTAAAAGTCGCATTTTTTCTCAAACCCTCTATACAATTAACAAAATTTAATATTCGATAGTTACACTTTGGGTTTTGAACTATGCGAAAATTTTATAAACAATAGTTTTTGAAATAATAATAAAAAAGTGACTCATATACATTGTATAAGTATCAATTAGCAAATTGAATAAATTATACGTAGGAACCGTAAATCACATTTATGACCTGGTAGTAGGATACAGCATGCTGTCCGCAAACAGAACTAGTAGCAGGTATCGGTCCCTTCATCTCTTTTCCTGATAATAAACGCGGCGCTATTCTACATATTTCTAAGAAAACGCAAACTCTACCGCACCGACTGAACTGGACCTTTCCAGTTTGCAAGTATTGCTATTGTTAGTTGTAACATTATCTTTCCAGTTTGCAAGTATTGCCATTGTTAGTTGTAAGATTACTTTTAAGCCAAAGACACTACTTGCATTTGTTGTTTATGTCCGACCATCTGTTAATTCAAATCATTTTTTTTCCTGCTAGAATTTTAAGCATCATTGCAATTTCCTTATGTTTGCAATATACTAATTCTGAGAGACTTTATTTTTCCAAACTTTGTAAATTTTAATTTAAATAATATTAACACACAATCATTATTTAACTTTGCTATTTAGTTTTATAAAATATTCTGATATAAAAAATGTATTAATATCTTAAATAATCTAAATCGTCTTCCAGATCCTTTTATGGTTCATCTTGATAACTATGTGTATCATGAAGATATGTTATTTGTACCTGAAGCCGACTACCACCCGACTCTTAAAGTCACAATAACTTTTTTGGGATTAAATAAGATCATTGATTTTCACACTAATCATTTTAGCTACAATTTTTGTAAAACAAATTGTCCACTGCTTTATTCCTTCATCAAAGAAATTGATTAGTCCTGCCTGAAAATTATGACAACACTATCCTAGCTACTAATCCTTTTTATAAAATCCTGAGCTCAGTTATAAATCAATTTGTGCCAATAAGGCAAAACTTTGTCAACAAATATCCGCCATGGTTTTTAAAAATTATTATATGCAATATTAAGGAGAAAAAGTAAGGCTCTTTTAAAATTACCACCAACAATTTTTACCTGGATAAAATGACAAATTTCTAAAGATTACAATAACTACAAGAGAAACACTGAAAACTCCATCAAAAACTATCCATCTGTCTTCTGGTTTCATATACACATTAAACAAGTTACTTTCAGAATTCCTGAAATTATGAAATTTAATAACGTTGAATTTGACAGTCCCCAAAACATCATAAATCCATTTGCTGAATTCTTCCAAAGTGTTTATGCCCTCCTTAAAATATTCCATTGCAAACAAGTTGTATCAATTTTTATCCTAACATCTCTGTTCCGAATCGGAGGTCTATACTTCATTAAGAAAATTAAAACCTAAACTAACCTATGGCGATGACAGGATTCCCAGTTTCAATTATTTTCAATCTATCTCTATCATTACAGTACTTTCCAGACGTATGGAAGATTTACAAGATATGTCATATTCTGAAAGGAGGCATAAACAACATCGAAAATTATTGACCAAAATAACTTTGCTATCAAATTTTCCTTAGGCCTTTAAAATCTGTCTATATAATAGAATTGCTCTAAAAGTTAACCATATTATGTTAAACTCTCATCAGGGTTTTATTGCCAGACGCTTAACTATAACTAATCTTATGTAACAATACAATGAACTATTCTAAATATTTGAGCTCCCCTTAACTGCCCATACATCCCCTTATATAGAACAAATGAACAATCTAGAATTTACGCGAAACATAAATTGAACCTAATCATTACACACTAGAAAGAGAAAGAACATTCTAGAACAAATAACCTAAGAACAGTCCTTCAAGCAAAGGTCTCTTTCCTAATCGGTTATCCCGTTACAATATTTTGTACCCTTACCTAAGCACTTTGTCTACATGGTGTACTCAAAATGCAGTACCTCTCAACATCAATGACACTTTTGTGTCTAATATTGATAACCATCCTCTGCAATCTATCAACGACACGAAGGATTTATACTTCGATTCCAAACTTAGCTTTGCCATACACATTAATAACATCACTTTTAAAGCTAAACAAATAATAGGTTTATTTTTTCGTACCTATAAGGACTTTAGAAAGATAAATACTGAAACACTTATGGGGACTTTAACACAATTTTATTTACAAAATTGTTAAGATACACAGAACTCTGCTGGATAACGTCTAAACTGCTTGACAATACAATAAACTATTTGAACTTGAACTCCGTTAACTGTCCATACATCCCCTTATATACAACAAATGAACATTCTGTAATTTTCTAGAAACATCATTTAGTTAGTGTGTCTAGAAGTTTCTAGAATAACAATCTTTCAAATTAAGGTCCTTTCCTTTACGGTTATCCCGTTACACTGCCCCTCCTTAGACTCATTCCTCCTGGAATGTTATTTCCTAAATCGGAATCCCGCACACTTCTTGAGCCAGCCAAACCATCTTATTGGAGCTGCTGCGCATCTCCACTGTGGTTTCCTTGGTAAGGCGCCAAACGATTATGATGGACCACGACGGGTTTTCGCTCTGGGAATTTTCACGATCCGATAAATGACATCGTTAATCTTCTTCTTGATGGTGTATGGACCTTCCCAGTTCTTCTGTAATTTGGGACAAATACCTCGACGCCGTCGGGGGTTATAGAGCCAGACTAAATCTCCAACTTGGTAACTCTTTTGCATTGTCCACGTGTCATAGTACCTCTTCATCGGATCACTAGATAATTGTTTTCCACGCACCAGGTTGTGTATATTCTCCATTCGATTCTGAAGATCGGCGACATATTGTTCACGGGCCACTTCTTCACCAGGTTTACACCCAAACACCAAGTCACATGGTAGCCTCATTTCTCTTCCGAACAGGACCTTCGCAGGTGTTTGGCCAGTTGATTCGTTAACGGCCGATCGAATTGCCATTAGAAATAGTGGAATATGTCGATCCCAATCCCTCTGACACTCTGACACCATTTTTGACAGGTAGTTGGTTATAGTCCGGTTCATTCGTTCCACCATTCCATCAGACTGAGGGTGCATCGCTGTGGTTCTCGTTTTGTGGATACCTAATCTTTGGCAAACTTCTTGAAACAGCTTGCTCTTAAAATTTCTCTCTTGGTCTGAATGTAATTCTAGTGGTACCCCAAATCGGCTTACGAATTCTTCAACCAATATATCTGCTAAAGTGGTGGCTTCCTGATTGGGAACTGCATAGGCTTCAACCCATTTAGTAAAGTAGTCCATTACAACAAAGATATATTTGTTTCCTTTATGGGTCTGTGTAAGTGGCCCCAATACATCTACTGCGATTCTTTCAAAAGGACTTCCATCCAGGTATTGCTGCATTTCCCCTTTCGGTTTTTGGTGCGGACCGTTACTGGCAGCACATGTAGTGCATTTACGACACCAATCTTTAAGATCATTAGTGCAATTGACCCAATAAAATCTATCTCGAATCTTTTGCAGCGTTTTCGTGATACCCACATGTCCTCCAGAACTATCATTATGCATCTGTTTTAAAATTTATGGTACAGCATTTCTTGGGACCACTATTTGTTTTCTTGTTTCTGTGCCCTCGGAATTTTCTACAAGTCTTTTAACTAGCTCACAGTCCAGAATTAAAGAGTTCCATTGGGACCAGTATGCTTTTAAAGCAGGAGAGGATGAGGAAATATTATTTAGGTAGTATTCACGGAGCCTTCTCAACAATACGGATTTGCTCCCAGTAGCTTCCAACTCTAAGTCTTCGAGTTTTCTTCTGAGCTCAGCCACCAATAGTTCATTTATCTTTTTTCCAGGCATTCTTGTATCTTTACACCACACCTGACACCAATTTGAAACACTTATGGGGACTTTATCACAATTTTTTTACAAAATTGTTAACTATTTGAACTTGAACTACGTTAACTGCCCATACATCCCCTTATATACAACAAATGAACATTCTGGAATTTTCTAGAAACATTATTTAATCTAGTTAGTGTGTTTAGAAGTTTCTAGAACAACAATCTTATAAATTAAGGTCCTTTGCTTTACGGTTATCCCGTTACAATACTATGCTGACTCTCTATAATTCTTATATTAGATCCCGACTAGAATAGGGGTCTCCTGTTTGGTCTCCTCATTGCAATATATAAAAATCAGATAGAATCATGTCAGAGGCACTTCATGAAATACATGGCATTCAGGATTGATGCATCGCAGGGTAGCGATAACCGTTTGCTTCGGGGCAGATTTCAGTTGCTATCTACTGAAAACAGCAGAATTATGCATTCCTGTATATTCATTTACAAACTAATTCAAAACCTTATAGACTGTTTAGAATAACTATAGAGACTACTATTTTATTTTCCACGTATTAATAGTAGAACAAAGAATTGATTTTATTTACCCAGTGTTGGAACTAATGTTGGAATAAAATCTCCAATCTACACTGCCTGTAGTTACTTTAATCTTTTTTCTACCGAATTGGACGTTTATAATGTAACCCTGCAGCAATTTAAAAAAACTATAAAATCTATTCTTTTAGAAATCAATGTGTATATGTAGCGACCAACTGATACTCAAATTAATGTATTTTTGTTAAATGTATATATTACTAGCTGTCCCAGCGGACTTCGTACCGCATAATACTGTCGTGACTTTTTTCCATTTTTCGTTTTTTCGAATTTTTACTAGGGAGAGTACTGTACCTTGGGACGTTTTTTTTCATTTAATGTTGACGTCAAAGTTTTACACAAAATAACTTACGTTCTTATGTTTGTGGTAAGTTTACAATAATAATTACTTAAATAAAGTTGATTGGAGACTCATTTGCATTGTTTTTGCTACTCAATCAGCCTATTTTTTTAAGCTTGCATATGTCCTAAGGTACAATGCCATCTTGTACCTTGGGACGCATGGAATTGTACCTTGGGACATGCTATAATAACCAAAAATACATAAGAAAACTACATAGTTAATTTATTTATTCAATATTATAATTTTCGAAATCTATTGAGAAATAAAGAAACTTTTCTTGTCTGGCTGTAGGACCAACAGGAATTGGTGCTGGTAATTTTCTTATTACATCTTCAAGTGAAAGTTCATAAATCATGTCTGAGTTATAGACAAATTTATTTCCTGAATAATGTTTTGCTCTTTTTAAATACCGGACATCAAATTGTGTACCTTCTACCTTCAGAACTTCCACTACATAATAATGAGAAGTTTTTTTGCCCAGAAGTCGAACTAGAGCAAAGTCTCCAACATTCAAAATAATTTCTTCACTCGCAATTTCTTTGTCGTTTTCTTCGTCATCGATATCCATAAGGGAATCACCACTGGAAGGCAACGATTCGTCATCACTTGAATTACTGGAACTTTCTTTTAACACCCGCTTGACTTTTTTTACATTTCTCTTCCTTTCTTCATTTTCAATCTCGTCTTTTTCTGGTGTATCAGTTAATATGCGACATCTTCCAGGCTTAGGGCCACCAGTTCTACATTGCCGGGGTTTGGCTTTCGGGAAGGGTCTTATTTGTTCAGGAGATATAAGCGAAGTTTGAGATGTCGAGTGTCTTGGAGTACTGTTAAGAGAGGCGAGAGAAGTTTGAGATGTTGACTGTCCTGGAGTATTACTGGTGCTGGGCAATTCTAGAGGGCGTTCTGTGACAGAGCTACTCAAAAATTCGTCATCTGTGAATATGTTTTCGTTAAACGGGGCTATCCCAGATACTCTAAACCCAGATAAAATATTCTGCGGGGTAAAAGCAAGCGGATACGCATGGCCCACACATTCACATACATCATATATTGTCATTGGTTTTCCGCTGTTAGATAATATAGCCAATCACCACAACTTGCATTGTAATATTTTTTGAGCGGTCCAAACACTCCCCTGTCTAGTGGTTGCAATTTATGGCTGGTATGTGGGGGAAATGTTAGAAGCACGATACCAGAAGCCTTGGCCAAATTAAGACATTCTACAGAAATGTGGCTTTTGTGATTATCTAATATCAACAGGACCTTGTTATCTTGGCCTGGTTGAGTATGCTTAATAAAATGATGCAAATACTTGATAAATATTTCTGAGTTCGACCATCCACATACATGTGCAAAGCCGATACTGCCCGGAGGAGCTCCTTTGAGCATATTGTCTTTAAAGTGTACTCTGGGGAACACAAAAGCAGGAGGAATAGAATTCCCTATCGCGTTAACGCTTGCAATCATAGTGACATTTACACCTCTTTCCCCAGATGTCATATGGCCAACTTGCTTTGCTCCTTTTGTAGCTATTACATTTCCAGGATTATGGACGGTGGATATACCAGTTTCATCAACATTGTAGATTTTCTCTGGAGGAAAATGTTCTCTTTCCAACACCTCTCTTAACTTTGAAAAAATCGTCGACACCTAATGCCTATTGAAGCTTGTCGATCGAGCCAAACTTGTTGCTTGTGGTTTTCGCAATGAAAGGGCATCTTTATGCCGACGCATAAATTCGTAGTACCAATTTTTACCAGCCATCCCGTTTTGATTCCAAGGGTCAGGATATTTTTTATTATTTACTTGAGCAAAATCAAGAGCCAAACTTCTAAAATGTTTTCTCGTAAGCCCGTAGTGCATCATAGAGGCTTGCTTTAAATATTCTTTTAAAGCATTTTCTTCCTCCGCAGAAAAAACACGAGTGACATCGTTTCTCGCAAAGTAGTGAAAATCATCATTTCCTCCTGCCTTGTCATTTTTAAGATGGCGAGCTAGAGTTGATTTGGAAATTTTACACTCCACTGAAGCTTGCCTAATAGACCAACCATTATTCAAAACTAATCCAGCAGCTCTTTCTATATCATGGATTTCCACCTTCTTTCTTTTTACACCTAGTTTACTTCTTGGCATCTGTAAATTAAACAGAAAAAATGTGTAGTGTACCTTGGGACAGTCCCAAGCTACAGTACATGTAATGTCCCGAGGTACAAGATGCTACACACGTGTAAATATTTAAAAGTTTTATTTTTTAGATTAAGCTTGCAATAATTCCATATGGATATCTAAGTATAAAACATATAAAGACACACAAAAAACATTATAGTAATTAAGCAAGATACTTACACTTGATTCAATCACGTTCACACTTTATGTAAAATATTTACTTTTCTGGCACAAAATTTTTAACAACCAACTCTGTTAAAAGCTTTCTCAAATATGTCACTCAAGTAAAGGAAATACTATTACCGACTACAGATGGACTGTGCAGAATGTAAATAATGTTTCAGAAAAGCTTACAAGATGGCAGTACACGAATGTCCCAAGGTACATGCCGTCCCAAGGTACAGTACTCTCCCTACTTGTTTTCAATGTTTTTTTTTTATTTTATCATATTTTCTCGTTATACTTTTTTTTCGTTGTATTTTATAATTTATCGATTAAATATATGAGATATCCACTGCGGCACCTTACGGTGGCTTCATAGTAAGAATTTCTCGTTTAAATATGTGAGATAATAACTGCGCCACCTTACAGTGGCGTCATAGTAGTTGATTTAGTAGTAATTGCTTGTTGAAATATATGTGATATTAACTACGCCACCTTATGGTGGCGTTATATTATTTAATTGGAAAAGGTATTTTTTTCTTTATTTTTTCTGCATTTTTTCTGGTTTGTTGGTATTTTCTATTTTCTTTTAGTTTTTCGTTTATTTATTTATATATAAATCGAAATTCAACACTAGGTATCTATTGGGTTTTCTCACAACCTAAATGGTCAATAATCTAGAAATCAAAACACAATGCCATCAGTGTGATTCACTTTACCCACCACTATGGGGTAAAGTGAAACGGGTATTAAACTGAACGATTGATTTACTTTTAAAGCACTTGGGGCAAAGTGAATCGTTACTAATGTTTTTAAAAAACAAAAATAAGTAGGTACTAGATAGAAAATTCGAACAAAAAAAAAACACTAAAAATAGACAAACTTCACATTTATTTCATATATTATTACAATATAGAAAACAGAACAAAACGTAACATTCTTCAAATTAAAAAAACAATACTAAAACACATGTAAAAACTTATAAAACTTATAAAATTATAAAACAACACAAAAGAAAACAAATAAATAAATAAAATAAAAATAAAACATTGTCAAATAATTGAAACGTAAAAATTATTTGTTTTGCCTATTCTAACTCTTTGAACTCTTCGTGTTTTAAATTAAACACATAAGTGTCCCTTTTTATAAATTTTAAACTGACAAATCCGGAATATCCGGATAAATAAAATATCCTTTTTCTAAGCCTTTTTTCCGGAAAACATCATTGTTATTTCGTCTGCAATGGACTCCACTTTCCCAATAAAATGTCGGTTTCTTTTTGAGGTGGGAAATTTAGCCACTATATAATCTCCAATTTTTAGCTCCTCGCTATTTGTACTCAAGGAGGACAATGGTTCTATATTTTCTTCTTCACTGTCGTTCACATTTTCTTCGATTCCTTGCTCACCTTCGCTTGATGAAATATGTTCAGTTGCCTTTTTTAACGCTTTTTTGGCTCCTCATCAGTAATAGAGTTGATAATCAAATCAGCAGTGGCAATGCTTTTTCCAGGTGATATTTTCACCTCTTCGCTCCTTTTTAGTAGTGCACTGCCTTCAGGCCCCGTTTTTAATTGCTCGAGATGATCAATAATTGCTTGACTCCACGATCGCTCTTGTGTTCCATCGGGTTGAACATTCCGTGGATTTTTTTAAAGAACTCTAGTGGGATTAAAAGGAATTATCCCACAGGGTTCAAAACCAGCTAGACAGTTTTCTGCTGATTATCATTTAAATGAAAATACCTAATTATATAGATATTTGCATAGTGATTCATTTTACCTCATAAACTAGAGTAAAAAAGAAAAATGCAACAAAAAACCTAGGTTTTGTATATTTTTACAACTTTTCTCTCGGCATATAGTTCTTAACAAACCAAGAAACATATTTTATGTGATACCCATCGCAAATATTAAAATTGGAGCTCTCCAGAAGTAAACGTTTCAGCAATTAATAAAATCGGCGAAAAAACGCGGAAAAAATACATTACCGTACTCTACTTACTTATTCTACAGCGCAGCATTCAACACCTTTCTATATGTCGCCTTGAGGATTAACAAAAGCATACTGCAGTTAGATCCATTGGGAACGACTTAGTGTATCGACCACAACCAAAAATATCCAAAATACACCGATTGATTCACTTTACACTCACCGATTCACTTAACCCCATTTGACGGTACGTAATATACTATTATATAATATTAGATTAATCTTTGCCAAATTATGTTTTCTGAAATAGTATTGATATTTTTGAAGTAACATGTGCTGATTTACCTTATACTGCAAAAGGTGCACATTTATTAAATGGCATATAAAACCTAACACATAAACATTTGCTGTAGGTAAAGAATTTAATAAATATAAACCAAGGTTATAAGATTTAAAAATCTGGTGTGGGCACCACACGACCTTCCGAACAGTAGCATGTATAATAACAAGTAACAAATCATCTGTATTTTCTATAATAACTACCAATTTTTGTTCAAAAAGAGCGAATCCACAATTTTTATTTCACATATTTCCAGTTTTTGATAAAAGTGTCAATATCTCGAAAACTAATGAAAATATCAAAAAAATGTATTCTTTCAAAAATGTCGTAAATTACATGTTTTTCCAAAAAGTATAAATATTTTGCCAATAACTATATGAAAACCCAATATTTTCAAAAAATTCCATTTTTTGATAAGAGTAAACGTCCACTTCCGGTCGGCCGATTTTACTCAAATTCTATCAGATTCTTCCGATGGTGATTATAAGTAAGGTGTTATAGTTTCATTTCGATCCGATTAGCCGTTTAGCCGCAAATGTGTTCACAGACACACAGACAGACACACAGACAGACATTTTTTATTTTTGGGTTTTTTAGGCTCAAAGAACCCTAAAACGCGTATTTCCGCTAAAAACCCGAAATCGAAATTTTTCGCGATCACAATACCTTCCTCTAACAGCGTTGCTGTTCGGAAGGTAAAAATAGCTCGCTGCCTGTTTTATTAATTTGAAAAGCATTTGACTGAGTCCGATTAAACAAGACTCCCAAACAGAACAACATCGATTACAAGTACTTACTAAAAAACTATACAAGAACTAAATAGTAGAAGTAAAACAAAAATACAACTGCAAATTAAAACGCGTATAAGCCTTAGTCCTACCTGTTTTATTAACAAAATCATTAAAAATATTAAAGCAAAGGATGGAACCATTTCATTATGATATGTTTTGCAGACGCAATCCTCATAGTAGAGAGTAAAAACAACTTGGAACGTCTAATATAAAAAAAAAATAAAGCAACAGCTTACAATCGACAACAAAATATTTAATTAAGCAAAAATATTTAACTACCTCAGAGTAAAAGTCTCAAACGAAAAAATCTGCCTAAAGAATTTTAAACAAAAGCGAATACCTGAGAGAAATAAAGTGATAAATGTTCTGTCAGACTGAACGTACCCGTATTATGTCATGTCATTTGTCTTGTCATTGGTCTTCTGTCAACGAACACGATACTTTTGTGAGAATATAAATAAAGTTAATAAACTATATGATTTTTCATTATATAATAAATCTATAACGAAACATGGTGGCAGCGGTGTAAGAATCTTAACCTCGTCATTGAAACTAGTGAAAGTTATAAGTTGTCCTCAACATTAGAAAATTTGTAAGTTGTCCTCAACATAAGAAACATGACAACTCCAGATCAACAAAGTCAAAATGGTCACACAGATTATTCCATCCAGATACCTATACAAGTATCTCCTCCAGAGAGGTTCAATTTTAGCACTCCACAAGCATGGCCACTGTGGAGAAAACGGTTTGAGCGTTTTATTTCTGTGTCTGGACAGGAACAAAAGTCGGAAGAAGAGAAAATAAATATGCTAATTTACATAATGGGAGAAGAAGCCGAAGATATTCTGTTACAGTTTTCAACACAACCAACTACCTATAAGCAAACGCTTGACTGCCTAGAATCACATTTTATTCCAAGACGAAACATCATCTTTGAACGGTACAAATTTAATTCTCGTATTCAGCAGCCATCCGAATCAATCGAAAGTTTCATAACTCATTTGCATAGTTTGGCTGAACACTGTAACTATGGCAATCTCAAAGAAGAATTAATTCGAGATAGAATCGTAGTAGGTATGACCGATAAAAAAACCAGCGAAAGGTTACAACTTCAATCCAATTTAACCCTGGCAGATTGCATTCTGACAGCAAAACAAGCCGAAATGCAAGCAAGTCAAAGCAGGGAAATATATGGTACAAGTTCTACTTTAGTCCATTCCATAGCAGTACCAAATAAACAACAGAATAACACTTACAGAAGAAACAATGCCCCTCGAACGTACCAGAAGGAAAATAAAAAATGCCAGTTCTGTGGTCTGTCAAACCATCCTAGGGAAAGGTGTCCAGCGAGCAGAGCCACATGCAATTCTTGTAAAAAAATAGGACATTGGGCAGTGGTTTGTCGTTCATCCCAGTTAAGACATCTTGAATTTGAAAAGGAAGAAGAAAATGAAGAAAACGATTTGTTCGTAGGCATCTTGCAGGTCAGTAACATCCTAGCTAAAAACTATAGTCAAGAATGGACAGCCTTTATACAAGTTGAAAAGGTAAATAAGGAAGTTGAATTTTTAATCGATTCTGGAGCTGATATTACATGCGTACCCGAACAACTTGTTAATAACTATGTAAAACTAGAATCTTGTTTCAAAAATGTAACTGGCCCTTCAGGAAAAGAATTAGTAGTTAAAGGAAAATTTACATCAAAAATTGCATGCAAAAATAATTCAGTTATATGTGATATCTTTGTAATTGAGGATTTAAAAAAACCTATCTTAGGTAGGGCTGCTATAGCGGGTTTGCAACTCCTTAAGCTCGGAAACGAAGTATGTGTAAATAACATAAATAATTCTTATATTTATGAAAATTTTCCCAACCTTTTCAGTAATGTAGGCACTTTTAAAAATGAATTAGAGATCAAAATAAAGAAAGATATCCAACCTTATATACAGTCTGTCCCCAGAACTGTACCTATTCCCCTATTGAAACATCTGAAGGATGAATTGGACCGATTAGAGAATCTTGATATTATTAAACCTGTCAACTATCCTACTCCTTGGGTCAGCCCTATAGTTGTGGTAAAAAAGGGTGACAAAATTCGTTTGTGTGTTGATTACACTAAACTTAATAAAGCAGTGCTCCGTGCGCACTTCCCGATCACGAAAGTTGAAACAACACTAGCTAAAATACAGAATTCTAAAATTTTTAGTAAAATTGATGCTACATTAGGGTTTCACCAAATTAAATTAAAGAAAGAAAGTCAACATTTCACTTGCTTTATCACACCATTTGGTAGATATATATACAAACGTCTACCATTTGGACTAAATTGTTCTCCTGAGTATTTCCAATGTGAACTCTACAACATTTTAGGGAATATGGAGGGAGTCGAATTTCATTTGGATGATGTTCTGATTCATGCAGCAACAGAAGAAAAACATAATGCAATTCTTCTAGAAGTCTTTAAAAGATTGCAGGCTCAAGGTATAACTTTAAATAAAGAAAAATGTGTTTTTGGAGTAAAATCGCTTCCCTACCTAGGTCATATCCTATCTAGCAAAGGCATCGCAGTAGATCCTGAACGTGTTATAGCCATTGATAACTTTCCAGAACCTACAAATAAAATTGAACTCTTACGCTTTTTGGGTATGGTGAATTTTTCAGCTAGATTTATTCCTAACCGTTCTGAAACCCTCGAACCCCTTACTTCTCTTCTTAAAAAGAATGTTTCTTTTCTGTGGGATGTTGCACAAATGCAAGCTTTTAAAAAAGTTAAAAATTTTCTCAAAGCCAGCCCATGTTTAGCTTACTTTGACTCATCAAAACAAATTGCTGTCTCAGCCGATGCCTCTTCTTTCGGGATAGGCGCCTGTTTAATTCAATATGACACTGCAGGTAATAAGGAGGTTGTCAGTTATGCTTCTAGGTTGCTCTCTGCTACAGAGCAGCGCTATGCCCAAATTGAGCGAGAAGCCTTAGCCCTCACTTGGGCATGTGACAAATTCAGTGAGTATATTATAGGACTCGAGATATTCTTGGAAACAGATCACAAGCCCCTTCTCCAAATTCTTCAAACCAAACATTTGGATGAGTTGACCCCTAGACTACAGAGGTTCAGATTACGACTTATGCGATTTGACTATCAAGTGTATTACACTCCCGGTAAGAATTTGGTCATAGCTGATGCTCTGTCTAGAGATTTTTCGAAAAATGAACCCCAACCTTCTGACCAAGAACTTTGTGAGGAAACGGAAGCACATGTAAGGCTGATTACGAGTAGTTTCGAAGCCAAACCCTCTTTCTTAGAAACTATAAAAATGGAGCAAGGCGCAGACCTTGTGTGTCAGTATCTTAAAGAATACTCCTTCTCAGGTTGGCCCAATAAAAATGAGAGAACTCCTAAAGTTTCTGTTTATTTTCAATACAGAAATGATATTTCCTTTTGTGATGGTCTTCTCTTGCGTGGATCCCGGATAATAATTCCACGATCCTTGCAAGAAAAATGTCTAAGTTTGGTGCACCAAGGCCACTTAGGGATAGTTAAATGTAGGGCCCGAGCTAAATCGTCTATCTGGTGGCCAGGACTTTCAACACAAATAGAAAATATTGTCAGAAATTGTCCACAGTGTGTGGAACACTCCCTTAATGTGAAGGAACCCTTCCTCAAGGATAATTTTCCAGACCGCCCCTGGCAAAAAAAATGCTGTAGATCTGTTTAAGCAGGACACTTGGTATCTAGTAGTTACAGACTATTTTTCCAGATTTTTTGAAATATTCAAGCTAAATCATCTTTCAGAAAACGTTGTAATTACCAAGCTTAAGGAGTTGTTTTCCAGGTATGGTATACCAGAAATTGTACGGTCAGACAACGGTCCCCAATTTCAAACATTGTTTAAAGCATTTGCTGTGGAATATGATTTCAAACACCTCACAAGTAGCCCCTATTTTCCCCAATCCAACGGCTGTGTTGAAGCTACGGTAAAAATAGCAAAAAATTTACTTAAAAAAAATGATGACATTTACTTGGCTCTTTTAGCATACCGCACTACGCCCTTGGAGTGCGGATTTAGTCCTTGCGAACTATTAATGAATAGAAAACTCCGTTCAAATCTACCTTCCTTATCGAGCGAGTTAAATAAAACGGTAAATTGTGAGTCAGTTTTTGAGAGGGAAAATAGGGCCAAAGAGAAATCTGTCTCTCTCTATAATAAAAGACATAGAGCAAGGAAGTTGTCTGATTTATGCATCAATGACAGTGTTTGGGTAATAGATCTCAGGCGATATGGCAAAGTGGTTCAAATATTGCCTGAACCGCGTTCATATTTGATTGACTCTAATAATATTTTATATCGCAGGAAAAGGTGGCATTTAGTCCCTGCACCATAGCATCAACAGAACACTTTTAATCCGACCTTTACACAAGCACTGCCTGAAGTTCAGTCTGTCAAACCCCCTGACCATTATATTAACAGTGCGCCTCTAGATAATACTGATTTAAAAAAGTCAAGTGATTTAAGTGATATACCCAATAATGACTGCAGTGATCCCGGGCGCGAAAATACAAATATTGTCCCAATTGTTGATGACAATGTAATTTACCCTCGATCGTCTAGAAATACCAAACGTCCAGCATATCTTAATGATTATGTAATGTATTAACTTTAGAAAGGGGGATGTTTTGTCAGACTGAACGTACCCGTATTATGTCATGTCATTTGTCTTGTCATTGGTCTTCTGTCAACGAACACGATACTTTTGTGAGAATATAAATAAAGTTAATAAACTATATGATTTTTCATTATATAATAAATCTATAACGAAACAATAAATACAAAAAACTAGATTAAGATTTACAAAGCATTTATAAGATCCTTAACGTACGCCATAGAAATCAGAACTTAAACATCAACAACAAAAGCAATAATAAAAACGATCCTAATAAAAATATTTAGAACCATCAATTATTGTGTTAACCTCATGGATTAAATAAAAAAATCAAGATATCAGACAGTAACTAAAAATACAGAATATGGTAAGAACACGTCTACGTTGTAGTACGTAAAAAGGAATCCTAAAGAAAGATAGGTAACGTTGCCCAAGTCGCAAAAACCAAAGACGCAGGCTGGTAGCATATCTCCAAAGAGATTGTATTCCACGGAGAATAAAAACATAACAGATTAAACAGGTACTGGTTTCTTTTATACAAATAAGTATTTAGCAATTACTGTTTAAAATATCTTACGTACAGATATTTATCAGCTTACAAGCAAAAAGTGATGTTTTCTACAGTGTTTAAATTATTCCTTGTGAAGCAACAGTAAGCATATTATAACCCAGCAAATACTGCTTAAGAAAGTCTTTACCTGTTTATTACGTTAGGTATTCAGTTAGGTTCATTTTATTATCTTAGATTAGCTTAGGATTTTTGTCGTGAACACAATCACGGCCAATGACAGTAAATGAGAGTGATATAGCTGGCGTCGCTTACTAAGGTTTATCAATGGATTCATACGACTATCATAAGGACCATTTTAATAACCGACAATGTTGTTTGAGTACTTAAATCTCTCTATAATAACACTGTATGCACTAAATTTTCCAAAAATCTAAAAAATGGGAGTAGTACGAACATCAACGACAAGTCTGATAGTGTGATGCTCTACCTAACTACTGTAGACAAATTTGTGAAGGAAATAAGTATTATTTGTACCATAAGACATTTGCATATGATCGAAATTAAAGTGTAGGTCTAGACAGAAAAAAATATTGAGTATAACATGAACCTCTGCACTTCTAATTAAGAGAAATTTAATCCTACGTCAATTTATATTTAATATATAGTTGTAAACATCAAATATGTCTAAACTCACCATTCGATAGCAAACATTGTGGTTTATGCTTCATAAACCTGAAACGTTTTTTTGAATAAAACCAAAATAAGAATGTCTTCTAGAAAACTACTTTAAAGAACAAGCATAAAGATCTCGTACCAGTCCAGTAAAATTTCTGTACACATATATGTTAAGGCTATTACAAGAACTTTGTAGGTGATTAAAAGGAAATTCATCTAGTGGTATAAGTTTTTAAATGTCTGCACTTGTAATCAGAACAGATTAAATACCACTCAGTGGAAACACCAGTATATCCAAGTCCACAAGTCGAAAACAAAAATTGAATCAGAATGTGGTACCTATATGCTCCAGATTCCTAAAACTTAATATAAAACAGTTATGGAACCTTAAATCGTCTTTTACATGGAATTTGCGGCTATGTATCTATCTGTCCTGAAAGAATAATACATAAAGAGCACCTCATAAGAATGTAGTTATTAGACAAGCTCAATTAGAATTATCCTAATACAGAAAGATTAAAACAACAAACTAAGTATTAATCCGAAAATATCAGTTGCGAAATTCTAGAACCAAGCTGAAATTTTAACAATTATAGAAAATTTATTCATATTATTTCTTATAAAAAATCTATCATTGTAATTATTATCCTAAATCTTACGTTTTTTTATATACGGTCAAAAGAATATTCTTGTATTTATATTAAAACTAAGTCGTTATAATGTGACAATAAGTAAGAGTTGCGGTTTCTACGAAGTAGCCTTACGAGAATAATTTAAATAAAATTAATGGAGTTACTGCACTACCGACAAATTTGGAGGTCAAAATCTGGACAGACAGTCAACCCATAGCCAATTTATTTAAAGTAGCAGATTTTGCAGTCTACACCATACACATTAAATTTTAATAAAATAGGCGAGACCTTAACTTTAATCACATTGTATTAAACAATTTAATACATTATTAAAGTAGAAATTCTATTTATCACACATTAATTACCAGTAAAATTGTTAAAGTTTGTGAATATTAATGTATAAGTAAATAGGTTATTGCTTTCTAATTATATTTACTAAACTACGTCGATATTAGGTATATACCACTTTTTGTTAAAAAGTAGCAGTTCAGCTCTTCGAGTTTTGGTGAGGTAACTCCATTACTAAATCAATCAAACTTTTGGTTAAAGGTAACTTAATTTTCTATAATATTGGAATATGGAAACTAATTCAATTAGAAGTTTTAGTTAAAGATGTACAAATCAACTGTTATAGAAGTTTGCAACTAATTCCAACATATTTTAACGTGTGTACCTAAATTACTAAATGTACTCCTTCAGAAATCGTTAAATTAAATAATTTGCTTTTTTTCCTAAGTCCTCTTATTCCTGTAATATTGTGCAGTTAATGCAGTTATTAGTCTTTTCTATATGCCCCGACCTTCTCCAGACAATCTATTTTAACCTGTATTTTAAGGTCTTGTTTAGAATGTCCTTAATACTTAATTTGATCCATGGTCGACCCCTTTCATCGCACGAACTCTCCGCATGACCAGAGTCGGTTTATACGGTTTAGTTAGTTGCAAGAAAATATTTTTTTCATGTCCTCCTCAGATTAATTTGTATCTTTATTACATTTTATTGGAAGCATAGCTTTCTTATGACACTATACGCGGCTGGATCACAAAGATATATGATCTCATCTCATACGTATGTTAAGTTATTATTACTTTAAATTGAGAGTTTTAGTGTTCACAAGCTATTTTAAGTAATTACAACCGATTAAAACTAATTTTAAGTAATCAGAAGAGATTACATATGTTTGCAAGTGATCACAATTAATAACAAGTGTATACAAGTGATTAAAATTGGGTGATAACAAATGACTTTAAGTGACCATAAAAGGTTAAGAAGTGATCACAAGTGATTGCAAATGATTTTAAGAGGTCGCAAGTGATTTCAAGTGATTTTTAGTAATTGCAAGTGATTCAAATGATCACAAGTAATTTTATTCTTTTCCTACTTATGTTTAGTCTAAAAATACTTTTAAGAGATATAGAGCTTTGCTTTTCCTTCTCGGTCATTCCCAAAGTTCTTTTTTCTTCTTGTTAATTATTCCAACAACAGGTCACTTAATACATCTCATTATTTCATGTGAAGATATAATCAAAAATGTTATCGTTAACATACGCTGTATATATCAAAACTGAGTCCTTAGCTAGGTAGAGTCGAAAAAAATTACCAAAGTTGATGTAGCTAGATAGGTACCTATTGTGCAGGTTACAAATTTGAAACTATCGACTTAAAACTCGTTGGGAATTAAACTTTAAGATACTTTTTCAGTAAAGTAACTTTTATTAAACATGAAACTTTAATTGAAAAAAATTCTATTGAGTTCTAAAATCAAATGTAAAATATTCACGACGTCCATTATGATCTAACTGATTGACTTGAGAGTAGGCATAGCGATTTTGTTGACCAGTTTCATTTTTTTGTAAAACCTTTATTACCTATTTATTTGCCCGTAAATATCAATTCCTGCAGTTTTCTTCATGATTGGTAAAATGCTTTTAAAAAAGTTTTCGTCTGAGTTAATCTCGTCTTTGCTGCTTTATTTTCTTGTTCGTTATAATATTTATTATTTCTTCACTTTATTTTTATACAGACAATAAGATGATAACCAAAACTCGAGTTTGGTTTGGACTTCCGATATTTCTTTAAGTAGCAGTTTAAAATAATTTAAACGTTCTATATGGACGCTCTGAAAACAAAAAGCTTGACATGCACGCTGTCGCTCTCCCAAAATCAAAACAAAACGCTCCCCCTTCTGCTCTCCGGCTAAGTATAAGTTGTTCCAAAGTCAATGTAAAATTTTTTGCTCTTTGTCGGAATTTTAATGCCTTTGATAGCAATGCCGACCATTGGCGTGGAATTAAATAAAAAGGATTCATAAATTTTTATTAATTTTTGTTTTAAATTTCAAAAGAAATATTTGTATATTTGTAAATTTTGTATTAATTTGAAAATTGTCAAATAACAATTTAATTCTTTCAAATTAAAACTTGTTAATTTTAGTTATTAATAGGAACATTTGACTCATTATTTAAATAGTACATAACTCATAATATTTTTATAACAATTGTCTACAAATAATACTCATTTTGTCGGACAATCTTAAAAAATTGTCTGTCCAGCAAGGACCACGAGGAGGTATGAGCCTTCCTTGCCTGGAAAGAAAAGGGTTGGGTATGTTAGTAAGAATATAAAATTAGTTTGTTTTTGAAAACAAGTTTTCAAGATACATCACGATAGTTGTAAAGGAAATTGGTTAGAATGACTAACAATAATTGTCAGAGTCTTCTGAAGTAGAATCGTTCCCAGGTTAAATAACTAATGGTGCTATTGGCGGTAAAACAGGATATTCCTTTTCTATTTTTATAACATGTGCTTCGCAATTTTTCCATACATCGCTATTAATGCCACTAATTACCTCTCGAATATTATCAAGAACAACTGCGCTTAAGGTTGGTTACTGATTATATTTTCGTAAACGTTTCTTTACAGTACTCCAAACCATTTCGATTGGATTAAAAATACAGTAGTATGGAGGTCAACGCAAAATGGTGTCAATGACGTAATCATTTTTAAAATTTTGACTTTTAATCATTCTTATTAATTCCTTCTTTACTGGAACCTTTTTAGGAACATTGATATTTTTGATTGCCATAAATCTTAAAATTTCATTCTTTTTTGTGTTATTATTAGGTATATTGTTTAATATGCGAAAATGATACGACGCATTGTCCATAACAATTACTGAATTGTAAGAAAACCCAATAGATGGTGTTGAATTTCGATACATAAATACTTAAATAAATAAACGAAAAACTAAAAGAAAGTGGAAAATTAAAAACAGAAAAAAATGCGAAAAAAATAAAGTCAAAAAATACCTTTCTAAATCAAATAATATAACGCCACTGTAAGGTGGCGCATTTATTATCTGATATATTTAAACAAGAAATTCTTACTAAATTAAGTACTATCAAGCCCACCGTAAAATATATCTAATATAAAAAATCAATAAAAATCACTAACGCTACTGTGTACTGTAATGGGGAACAAGACTATGCGCGATATTTAACTCATGTCGTATTTTGCAAGTTGCGTCTCTGATGTTTCGTTTGTGTACCACCGCGCTTAGTAAAGGCCGTCGGCATTACTTTATATTAATATCAAAGGGCAAATGGCAAACTATATGCACAATGTTGCCGTTACTCACAAATGTCTTTAAGTATAAGTAATATATACAAAATTGATATCATTAGAAATGAAAACTGTTTAAATATGAAGAACCTAGTTAATTAATTTAAGTATATATTTTTTAAGAATATTATCATATTATCTTTCTAAAAGTCATTGAAGAACAATTGAATAGTAAAGTAGAGAGAACATTTTCAAAATATATAAACTTAGGAATTTTCGAAAATATATCTGGCAACCTAGATTCGAAAGTCAGTTCCTTTTTTGGGGTTAGAAGGCGTGGTTGTCTTTTTACATTAATATTAGTTAAACTATAACTAAGGACACATTCACAAAAATGTATGCGTTTAAATTAAACGCAGCACTTAATCCTCGCACATAGGTTTTTAAAAAAATTTAAATATCTCGATATGCAAGATTAATTTTTAAAAATGGTTAATTATAATTGTGAAAGTTTTAATTATATTTCTAAAATATGTCAGAAAAATTATAAAAATCATTAAAAGTTTTAACTTGTAATTTCACTAATTTTAATTTTATACAGCTGCAAAGTTGTTTCAAATTCATTCTTAGTAAATTTATAAATTTGGGTTAATAAAGTATATTATGCAGCTTGCCTATAGCAAACAGAAAAGCAAAACTTTAATAATAACAGAATTATGCATTTATAAAATAAATTTAAATAAAACAACTTGTTTTTGTCACAAATTTCGATAATAATTTTAAATGCATGTTTTTTGAATTATACATTTATATACATAAAATAAACATATTTAAATGAATTTCAAACAAAATTTACAGGAAGTCAATTTAAATAATGCCTAAAGCTAAAATAAAAAAGCGTTTTTGTTGACTTGATCTACATACGTTACTGAGTTGGTGGTGTCTTTAAACACTAGTATAGGAAAATAAAGACGGTTTAATCATGAATTGGCGTGTTCGTTGCGTTAAGAAATTAATGCTATTTGAGTATTGTTTCTGATTATTTAAAGTATTTGAGAAATCCAAATGAACTTGTAGATTCACTTAACAACATTACCCCTAAAGTCGACCTCCATTCACATTTGGAATGTAATGAAATTGCGTTCCTTCATAATTAACGATTAGTGTATACTTAAGCTTGCTTACTTAAACAATATTTTTCATACAATATAGAAAATTATCCCAAACTTCTTCTATTGATTTTCTTCTCGTTTATTCCAAAAACTCCTAAGTTTTGTAGTTTTAAACATATACATTACTATTTAAAATGTATAATGCATGCTTCAATATTAAAATACATATTTTACAGCAAAGTTAAATACATTAAAGTAGATCATCATTGAGGTAAAAGATTGTTTTTATTTATGTATAGCTGACGCACACAACTGCATTTAAAATAATCCAACAGCTGAGTTTTCTTAACGTTCAAAACGGTAAAAACAGTGTCGTAATAAACGACTGTGGCGCAAGAAACAAAATTTCAGAGCTTCCATTTAAAATATGTAAATTTATGAACATTAGGTTTAAGCTATACTTAAACAACAACAAACAAATAACTTTAAACAATAAAACGTCCTCCTATTAAAGTACATAAAGTAAAAGAAAAGTAACAACGTTATTTTATATTGCAACTCCAACATTTCCTAGTTAGAAATACAATTTGGTTAAAGTACCTAACACTAGCTAATCGAGTATTTTTTATTATAAAAGGGTATTCAGCTTAAATATTAACAGAAAATTTGTATTTTAAACTCTTAATATATTTTGTTTAAATATCCGTAGTAATTAAATTTAATCGTGAAATGGCAATCGAATTTTTGTGAACAAAAAAAAGCTATTGACGTTTCAGTCGTTATAAAAGGATATTCAGCTTAAAAATTAACAGAAAATTTGTTTTTTATAAAATTGTTCTCTTGTTATTTTCAGGAAAGTTATTTCTTACTCCGCATATATTATGTCAAAATATCAGCAGTAATTCAAAATTAAATGATCGTTGAATGGCAGTTGAAATTTATTTAACTTTTTATAAGAAACAAAAATGTGAGAGGTGTCAAGGGACACCCGGATGGAACGAAGTTCCTTTCGATTAATAAGTGAAGGAATTGTAATTTGTAAACACAACAGAGTGTTTATACATACATAAGCATTTATTATTGTGTGTATAAAACCTCTACTTACCTAACTCCATCAGCAATATCCGGAATTTTTGAAGAAACACTGTCAGGATACATTATTGTTATTATTTTATTATTGATTATCTACAAAAAACCTGTATAAACTTTTAACGAAGTCGCGACACTACACTGTTCAAAGCAAAATAGAAAATAGTAAATCCATTATTACCTAAATATTTTTAACAGTTCGTTTCTTTTAACAAAAGTGTCCATTCATACAATACCAGCGGTTTAGATGACATACATATACCAAAAATTACTTTTTATTTTAATTTAATTTAAAACAGGAATTAACAATTTAATACAAAATTGTAAAATATTTGACAGTAACTGACAGTTAAAGTAATTTGACGTACCTAACTAGTCAAGTTACGAACTATTTGTAAAATGTTTATGAATTTATTAATTTATAAAAACAGGATGAAATAAAATATAATACTATTATAAGTACTTATTTTTTTTCTACAGTATTTTCTTTTTAATGTAAATTTTCTTTTAATTTAAATTAGTGTCTTTTTAATTGTACTTTTATTAGTATTTATGTATATTAGGGTTTCCTATTTAAATATAGATATATCTATCTATCAGAGAGAGACAGACAGACAGAGAAACATGCGTGTGTCGTGTCGGTCGTGTGGTGTCGCGACATTTTTTGGTCTGAATTTTTTTCGGCTAGCTCAGTCGTAACGCGCGAAAGGTAACTTCGTTCCAATAATAAAAGCTAGAAAAATTCACACATTATTGTGTAAATAGAAAACCAGACCATAACAATCTAAGTAATATGTATTGTTATATATTTTCTCATCAAAAATAGTATTTTAGAAAACTAGGTCACAAAATAACAAAACAAAATATGTAAAAATGACATTAAATTAAAGGGTTTTTAATTTAAATATTTAGTTAAACATATACATAAAGTTTCTGCTTTCTTGTGTAACAAGATAGGGACAGCTTTCCTTTCCTCCTTACGTGTAACTCAATTAGTTATTAAGTATAAATTAGTTTCAATTGAAATCCTTTTTAATAATATACCTACTCTTATTATATTGTAAGGTATTTGTGAAAAAAATTAAATTTGCTTTAAGTATTCTAAAAAAACCGGATCTGTGCAACCTCACTTCCCGTCATTTCCATCAAAACCTGCGGCAACGTTAACGTTAGCAAGCAACCAATTATTCCACTTGGAAGGTACAAATCGGACAAACACATTCTGATAGCAAGCAAAAGGGACTGTGGGATAGTAATGCGAATATAGACAGGTTCGAGCCGTGATAGACATTTACGCCTTATTAGACAAACAAGAGATCAATATTTTTGTTATTTATTACTCTCGCATGAAGATGTCCTCTCAGGTATTTTGGAGAATGAAAAATATGTTTGCAACAACGAAAGTATTCACACAAATTGAAAACAATTATTTTGAAGAAATTTTTTTGTATACAAAATAGATGTTATCTTTTGATCACTTCTTTATACTTTAAAAAAATTGACAGTGGAAATTAAAATTGCCCAAGTACATTGTTCGTAGGTTTTAACAGTGATTTATACACCTATTAAGAACGAAAGGACCTACTAAGAACGAAAGGTGGTACATTACTGTTTAAGAGTGGGGCGCAGAAATTATTTGAAAGCAATTTGCCGTAATACATACAATTTTTTTTCTACAATGAATAAAAACAATAAAACAATTATCGATTATAAAATTTATTACAGTAAAACACGCTAAACGAAGCTAATTTTTTCTTGTTATTGGTAATATTGAAGTTAAAAGGGCAATCATTGCAATCTTTAATAATATTACCCGATCTTGAAGGAGAGTTGTGACTATATTCGGATGTAATAAATTCTTGATTGCTGTAAATAGCTAGTACAGCTTTCTGTATATGCGATGACTCCTGAAAAATTTTCATCGCTGTTTCAATTTTGTTATTAATATTATCATCATCTTTCGTGACTGTAAAAATTATTTCAGCCCCCGCCCCGTGATGCGTTAATTGTATTATGTCACCTCCACTATTAACTAATAAAGTGCACGAAGTTCGTCGGAAGCTGTGCCCAGTGCATAATATTTTGTCTGGTAGGGTAAGATACCTAGCAACAGATATCCCACGCACTTTTCGAAATAAAGAATAACAAGTCAGTTGGCAATGAAAACATAGTTGTAGAAATTTTAAAAGCGCTTGACTCTGAAATAATTCCTAACCTCAAAACACTTTTTAAGTAGGTACGTTTGGACTCAAGAGGAGGTTCCACAAGAATTCCGAGACATCTAAATATTTAGTTTACAAAACAAAACGTTAAAAATATATAAAAAAAGAGTGTGCGTGTAACCTTTACGCGCGATTGAAGTAAAACTTGTTGACGTACGTATCGGAAAATAAATATTTAATTACAATTCAATCATATTTATTGCCTATATACTTTACAAAAAAAATGAGATGTTATATTTATATTATTCATTAGAAATAGGAATTTGAAAGTTATCATTATTTTTTTTTATATGAAATAATAGGTTTATGATAACTAAAATGTGAAACATAGATTTTAGTCTATAAATACCATTAATGTATTTGAAACCGTTTGAAAATTTCATAAATAAATTTCGGAAATTTAAACTCCTCCCATAGCTAAAATTATACAGTTACTTCCATCAGAATCTTCCGTTAGAATCTACCCCTAGTCGTGCCTAAAGAAGTTTTGCTTCAATAATAGGTAAACAATATTAAAAATATACACACATTACGTTTAGAATGTGTGATTTTGTAGCTGTATCTACCTTATTGTAATACATCACAACACAAGAGCCTTCGATAGTTAGATAACCATTTCATTTTGTAGCATTTTATAGCATATTCCATAAAATTTAAAATCCTGAGTTAAGTTTGTTTCCTTCACGTCTACGAAGGATCTGTTATTGGTGGTAAAAGATCAGCCATCTTGACTAGTGGTTTTATGGCCTTTATGGCTACCTAACCAAACCTAAAATAAGTATAAGAAAGTGTTAAAATATTTTGAATATTATTATTTTATGAACAAAAACGTGCAACATGCTTCTTTACTCAACGTAAAGATTCCGTATAAACAATTATTTACTATCATAATATGTATGTATGTATATAAACTTACTTAATCAAATCATAATGAATGTGACTGTCTCGTCATTTTTCATTTTTGTCATTTTTCTTCAAATCTTTCTGGCGCTTATAATATCCCCTTTGACGTTCACAATTTCTTTTTCTTTTTAGCTCTTTAAGTCTATAAAACGAAAATAGCTAGGTATAAATAATAGGTATAAATAATAAGGTATAAATAGTGTAATTACACACCAAAAATAAAATTTATGCATATAGAGTACCTACCTATTCACTCATTTTCAATCAATATTTTTTCATCACTTTCTTCATTAATAAATCCACATTGTTTATTCATATTTAATACAAACACTTTATACACAAAAAACTATTTATATAAATCAATGTATTTCGATTGACAAGATGATCAGCTGTCAATTCATAAAATTACAGATTTAATTTTATTTAATATAGGAGGCAAAATCGCATGAGCGCCGCGAGGATTATTTTCAGGGGGTGCATCTGCATCTACACACTATTATGATCTAATATATATATAGAATGTAGAATGATTTGGACAGCAACCGCGACGCCTTTAGTTTTTATTCAAACAATAATTTAATAAAAAAATTAAAAAAATATATAATTTTCTGGTAAATTCAGGTATTTTCTTTCATAGCAGGGGGTGCAAGCGCACCCTCTTGCACCCTGCTGCCGGCGCCCATGCAAAATCGTGTCAGTATTAGGTTTTGTTTCCGGTTTCTGTTATTAGAATGAATAAAGAAGTTTCACTTCAAAAAGTATAAAGAGTTTTGATTGTTTAAAATTGTAATGTTATGTTTTATTGTGTTTTTTAATTAAATGTATTTTTGGTAATTTGTTGGAATAAATAATTAAATTAGTAAACCTTGAATTTTATTTTTTTTCGTTACTCTTGTTTTTTGTGACTCTTACTGTTTTTGATAAGAAAAGATATATCAGTAAATATTGTGTAAATTATCCAGATCTAATTTTTTATTTATGCAATTTTACTTTAACTGAATTTTCGGATTATAACAATTATTATTGTTTTATTTAGCTCACTTTAACGTTTTCATACTTGCAACTCAAATAATCTCGATTAAGATTCGTAATTTATTTATTTATCTCCAGCGAGGTAGGTCAGTGCCTGGACCATCAGGGGTTTCCGATTTTAACCTTTTAAATCGGTGGCGCGACTCACTCTTTTGTACTTACCCTCTACGGCTGAGCTGGGCACAAATTTGCCAGTAGAGAAACCACTTACCGATCTCGACTGGAGTTAAACTTCTATTTAAGGAACTTGAATTTTTTTTTCAATTTATTGTTTTCTTTTTATTCATTTATTTCATTGAAAGAACGTGGCAAATTTAATAAACTAAATTTTAATTTTAATTTGTCGATACAATTGGTTCATCAATAAAACAATAAAAGAATTTTTTATAATTCACGTTCACAAAGTTTCTATTTCGACACTAAAAACAGTATCGAAATAGATTCATTGTAACACTGTTTTTGGTAACTTTTTGTTGTACACATTTAGTTGCACTGCACTGATTGTCAACGAAAGAGTTCAGGTAGTAAATCAAGAAGTATGTTGTAGTAAATTATTAACTACATTATCAGCGTTAATTGCTAAATTCGGAATATTTTATACAAATTTGACAAACATTTAAATTTAAAACCATTAAAACTGACAAGTGTCAAAAGTGTCAAGATTGCCAACATAAATAAATATTTCGAAAAACTCTCATTTTATATATTTTTTTATACTTTTAAAAGTTCATTATAAAAAATAGTATGTAACACTCGAGTTACAATGACGGTTTGTAGTACTCGTTCTTTGCGAAACTCACCGCTTCGCAGTTCGTTTCACAAACTGAACTCGTACTACGAAACCTGTCATTGTAACACTTGTATTACAATATACTATATTGCTGAACATACATTTTGCAATTTTTTCACTCTTTACATTGTTCCAACCCGATGAAATAAGCCTATTAGTGTTTCGTCAATATTGAAACAGTGAAGATTATGAAATGACGGATGGTTGCCTTTGCGAAGGGTCGATACTCAAACAGAACAACCCCAAAATAAACCACCGAACACACTAAATACTAATATTAATAAACCCTCTGACCTCTGACAACGCTAGCCTGAAATTTATAAAAATATTAATCATAGAAATAACTACCATTTTTTATAAAAAATGTTTATTATTTCAAATTACCTTAAAATTATAATCAGTAAATTCATTTCTACATAGGGTTGGTTGGCAAGATACAAAACTGTTTTCTTTGTTTATACAGATTTGAATACCCTTTTAAATATTTAAACATTTTAAATACCAACAGTATCTAAATAAAAAAATCAGTTTTTAGATTTTTTAGTTAGTCAGTATCTACTTAATTTTTTACAAAACAACCAAGAAATGGAACTAAACAAAAATTAAAAACAAAAATTGTACCCGCTGATTCGAACCGAAACGTCTAGTAAAAATTAATAATGTCATTGGAAATTACACCATTTTTTTTACAATAGTTACAAATAAAAGTACCTACAAATGCCATTTCCTTTATCCACCCCTAAAATACTACTTCACGAGTAACAATTTGCCTACAAATCTATAATAGATGCCTTGCATTTTCTCGTAAGATATCTTGAAAAGGCTATTAACACAAAGGAAGTTGCATTATGTGCAGCTATAGATGTAGGGGAAGCATTCGATAACACCTCATATAATACTGAAACACTTATGGCTACTTTAACACAATTTATTTACCAAAATTGTTACAGATACACAAGAACACTGCTGGATAACGTCCAAATAGTTTGACAATAACAATGAACTATTTGAACTTCCCTTAACTGCTAAAACACCCTCTTATAGAATAAAAACGAACACTCTATCACTTTCGAGTAACGTGATCCACCCTAATAACTACATCTAGAAGATTCTGGTATATAACCTTAAAACAGTCTTTTAAGTAGAGGTCCCGTCCTTTTTCAGTTATCCCGTTACAAAATACTTTTAGTGCTGCCGCAAAAATAATGGGTATTAAACCTATTGTTACATAAAGGATCTAGTTTAAGCTTAACACCAAGAATATTGTTACCTATCTTGGAGATCGAACCAACTAAAATAAAAGCAGTGAAAAGTTGTCCTCATAAGGAGGAATTTCATCGCCTTTACTGTGATCATTGGTAGTTCACCATTTTATGGCAAAGCTTAAAAGAGAAGGTTTTTATGCTCTGGGCTATGGTGACGATTTAGTTCTTGTAAAAAGAGGCATAACAGTATTATTTCTCACCGCATGCAAAGTGCCTCATAATTACTTGATGTTCAGCCAATGCTAACAAAAAGACACTCGAATAATTACAGAAAACTGTATTATTGTCATATTTAATAAAGCGTGTTTGTCAAACACGCTTTATTAAATATGACAATAATACAGTTTTCTGTAATTATTCGTTTATAGATCAAGACTAAAGTCTTGTGTCAAGTCGAATTTTAGTTTGCAGTTAGAGGTAAAGATGTCACTACTATCGTGTCCTTTAAATTTTCTTTATTGAAAGATATATAAGGATTACGATTTTAGTTCAGTCTTTAGTCAGTGATTATGCTTTACAGCTCGCTGACGGATAACATATACCTTATACTGACGAGGTGCAAAAACACCGAAACCGGTCTATAAGTTGTGTTGTCCCTTCTAACTGCAAACTGGAATGGTTGGTTTAAGTTATCTTGTAGATATCCCAACCCCGTTTGACTTTGAAGTATAATCGAATATCCGTTGGGGCATATAGCCCAGGAAGTAGTTGTTTCTTCTTAGTTGAACGGTCATTGTCTTTGAAAATGTTTTTTCAAAAACTTGTAAAGCGTTCAGAATAAAATTATATTATTCTTTTTCCATCATTGACAAACACGCTTTATTAAATATGACAATAATACAGTTTTCTGTAATTATTCGTTTATAGATCAAGACTAAAGTCTTGTGTCAAGTCGAATTTTAGTTTGCAGTTAGAGGTAAAGATGTCACTACTATCGTGTCCTTTAAATTTTCTTTATTGAAAGATATATAAGGATTACGATTTTAGTTCAGTCTTTAGTCAGTGATTATGCTTTACAGCTCGCTGACGGATAACATATACCTTATACTGACGAGGTGCAAAAACACCGAAACCGGTCTATAAGTTGTGTTGTCCCTTCTAACTGCAAACTGGAATGGTTGGTTTAAGTTATCTTGTAGATATCCCAACCCCGTTTGACTTTGAAGTATAATCCAATATCCGTTGGGGCATATAGCCCAGGAAGTAGTTGTTTCTTCTTAGTTGAACGGTCATTGTCTTTGAAAATGTTTTTTCAAAAACTTGTAAAGCGTTCAGAATAAAATTATATTATTCTTTTTCCATATTGAAAAAGACACTCATTTCATTCACCAACAGAAGAATATCAATGATTTTACCAACTGTTATGAATGATGTGAGACTTTTGTTTTTAGCAGAGATTAAATTCTTTGGAGTTATCCTTGACAGGAAACTTACAAGGGCTTTGTGAACCTGTCGTATGATATTTAGGCAAACATGGAATCTTAAACTTATAAAATGATCTATTGGTTATACAACGTAAAAAGGCAATAATAGAGCTGCAAAAAAGGCGAAGACTCGCTCTTGCAAATTGAATAGGGATTACTGACAGAATGAGATCGCCCTAGTGCAGCCTTGAAGGTAATTCTAGACCTTTTCTTCTTACATTTACATGTACACAGGGTTATACTGGAAATTTCTTCTTTAACAAGAACTAAGTCTTTAAAACCTGGCGATTTTACTAGCCATCTTGGGATTCTAAGGGTCGGAAGAAGATGCCTACAGACATTATGTTCCCACAACGAAATTTTAAAATCACACTAAATGATAGTGTTATTGAGTATAAGTAAACTCAAATAGAAATCTCTCAACGTACACAAAAGCCCTTAATTATTATATGAGGGGTCTAAAATACCAGACGGGCTAGATATTTGGTTTGCAGGTCCTAACCTTACGCTCTCAATACACCTGGGAAACACTACTACAGTCTTCCAAGCGGAGCTTTTAGCAATAGACTTCTTTGCTCAAGAGTGCATTAACATCGCCTTAATTCAACTAGAATAGCCGATAGCCAAGCTGCTTTAAAGGCTCTGCAATCTACTACGATCGAGTCCAAAATAGCCAAGTACTGCAAACAGTGTTTTAAGCAACTAGTTAAACACAAAAAAGTAATTTTGCTGTTGGTACCAGGGCATAAAGGGATAGTTAGAAACGAGATTGCTGATAGTCTGTCAAAAGAAGGAGCTAGTTCCCCTTTTATAGGATTCAAAACTTGCAGCGTTTACTTAAAATGCAGCATTTAAATGAAGTTCATATTTAGAAAAACGGACCCAGTGCAGCCTAGTGGAAAAACATTCCAGGCCAAATACAAGCAAAAAGATAATCCACCCTTCACTATGCTATTAAGGATTAATCACAGAAATTTTTACAGGACACTGTTTACTGAGATACCCTTTTTGTAAAACGTACAAAGTAGCAGTGAAACATGCAGATTCTGTAAGTATGTGGATGGGACGTCTACTTATATTATCTGTCACTGAAGAGTTATTAATAGCCACTGACATAAATATTTTGGATAGGTCTTCTTACAGCCTTATAAGGTTACAAACATACATCCTAAGCGGATAATAGACTTTTTGAAATGTCTAGATCTTATGGATTTATAATTAAATCTAGGGTATACACGAAAGATCTTTTAGGTCGCAGTGTAGTAAATTCACCTGGGCCAATCGATCTCATTTATAATCTACAATCTACTAGCGTTTGTTTTTAGTGTAAAATACAATTAACTGTTACATAAACAATTATTAAACTTACTAATTGTTTTAAATATATTTATATATAATTCACATAATTACATTAAAACAGCAATAAAGACTTTTCTGGATTCTGTAAACAATTCCGTACATTGTACCAAGTATTTAGATCACTTTAGGAGCATTGACGCAAAAAAAATGAAAAGTTTAAAAAACACACTTTATAACAGTTTATAAAGTGCATATATTACATAAACAAACCATTCTAGAACAAAATCTTTGTGTGAAAGTGGTCACATTCAAGAAAGAAAAGTAGTGGAGGGTCAGGTAGGTCGATGGAATCCAGTAAGTTTCCTGTGAAAAATCGTTTTCTTACGGCATTTTCAAAGATATAGTCAAAGGATGTTTTAACTCGAGACTGTTCTTAAAATATTATTTTAATCTATTTTCTTCTAAAGTGCTGATTCTGTGCGCGATATTCCGAAAATAAGTTATCGAAAATTGCTTAAAATACATCAAAAAACATGCCGTTAATAAATCGATAAAGCGATTTTAAAAATAGGAAGTGAAACATACCAAGCAAAATAAATTAAGGATCACCTAAAATTTTTTTACATTTGGTATTAAATTGACATTGACAAAAATCAAATTCACCTTATATAAAAATATATATTTTGCTGATAATAAACTGGTCATTTTTATAACAATTTTTTTTGTTACTACTAGACCCAAATAAATATCGAATTTTGATGGAATGTAATTCCATTCTTCAAGTTATTAAGAAAATACAGTTTTATTTTGAAGTTATTTAGTATTATTTAGTAGTTGGTACAGAATTATGCACAGCAGACATTTGAATCTATTTTAAGCACCCATTGTTATCCATCGTATTAGAGATGGAGCGTCACAACGTCAGATTGCCGCCAATCTATGATTTCAAGTACTTGGTATAGGTTTCTGGAAACTGGTGATGTAGTAAGAACGCCATATGGTTTCCGAGCACGCATTACAACACCTCTCCAGGACCGTATGTTAGTAAGAAATGCAATTCAAAATCCAACTTTCACGGCTCGACAACATGCAAATTTACTGCAACAGCATATAAACAGACCTATTTCAACCCAAAAAATAAAAAATCGCTTAGAGAAATGGGATTTAGATCTAAACGGTCAGAAAGGGTACCAAAATTAACAGGAATGGCAATGAGTTTTATGCTCCGACGAGTCTCGGTTTCGATTGTGTGGACCTGCTGGACGTGTTCGAGTGTACAGAAGACTGGGTGAAAGGTTTCAAGACAATATGGTACAAGAAACTTGCAATTTTGGATGAGGATCTGTAATGGTGTGGGGAGGCATAAGTACCAATGGAAGAACTGAGCTTGTTGTAATTGAGGGTGGTACTTTGCCAGCAAGTCGATATATTTCGGATATTTTAGAACCCAATGTATTGCCCTATGCCCAAAATTATGGAGAAGATGTTATTTTCCAACAGGATAAAGCCCGTCCTCATGTCGCCAGACAAGTTCAAGATTTTTTTCAAGAAAATTAAATTACAGTTATGAAATGGCCACCCAATTGTCCGGATTTAAATCCCATAGAACATCTATGGGATGAGTTGGGAAGACGAATGAGACAGAGAGAAATGCCAAACAACCTTCAACAACTTACTGATGCTTTACTTTAAGAATAAGACTTGCATCTAAATGCAGCACATTTTTGCTTGGGTGCCTCACTTGTGCGCATCTGTTTCCATACTCGGCAGTGAATATCGAAGAACGGCAGGATTTAAATTAATCTTAATTTAATATTCATCAAATGATTCATTAAGGTTGTTGTTTTTTTAAAAGTGTTGGTTAAATGTGATTTATATGGTTTATTTCTGCTGCAGTTTTAATAAATTCTTGTTTAGTTATAAAATAATTAAAGTAATCTATGTATCATTTAAAGAAAATATACAGACAGCGTGGATATCTTTACAAAATTGACTTGAAATTCGGTTGTGAGGACAGCTGAAAGAATATTTATGAAGGCAAACATTACAACAAGGACAGATAAAATTGTAATCGGATTTTTTTTCTGAATCAAGTTTTACTTTATAGTTTGAATGTGGTTTTGACTGGGATTTTACTTTAAAGGAGCCATTAGTCATCACTCTTCGGATTTGCTAAAGATTTTCTTTTTTCATGATTATTACTAATATCATTTAGTGATTGAGTATCGTGGGAAGAGCACCTAAGGAAATGCATGCGCACATAGGGGCACCCAAGCAAAAATGTGCTGCATTTAGATGCAAGTAAGAATGGGAACAGATACCTCAACAAACAATTCGTCATTTAATAAATAGCATGTCTCGTCGGTGTCTATACGCGTAATAAATGCAAGAGGAGGGTCATACCCGCTACTCAAACTTTTATTAGAATATCTAAAAAAACAATTTATTTAAAAATTTATTTGTCTCTTACCGAAAATTCTAAGAACATTTGTTTGGTATCTGAATAAAGTATTTTCTTCATGTACCTAATCTAGTGTTTTTATAGTTTATTATATATGTATTTTACAGATAAATAATATATTTTGATTTAAAATAAAATACCATTTAAATTCATTTTGCTTAGTACATATTTATTAGAAATTGTACTTATTTTCGTGACGCTTTTCCACAGCCAGTAACACTTTGCTTTTAACTTGTTTGGCGTAATACGCTGAGTTTTATATGGAAAGTGCAAATAATACAAAATGATGTTTTCTTTATCCGCTGCAGGCGCTATTGGTAAGTGTCACTTGGCGCTACGCGCTCTGGTGGTTAAAAATATTACTACTGCTAGGATGATAGATGTGATTTAATTACCTAAAGTTATGTAGTTTTTATTTACAATTGAAATGTTTTTATCATTAAATCAAGTTCTTGACTTTATTGAGGCTACTGCTAAGTCTCGAAATTTTGTAGAAGGAGAGAAAATAATTAATGCAGGACATTTAATGTATAATGGGTTGGAAAATCAAAACAATGATCAATACGATATTTTATCGTATTGTATACAATCATCAGCTTTTCGTGATAAACCCCATGAAATAAAAACAGTTATACAAACATGGGGTCAAATTGTTTTATCAAAGTGTAGCTGTACAGCTAGACTTAGTGAAAGATGTAAACACATCACAGCGGTGTTATTATATTGTACTCGGTAAGTGTAAATTTTAATGACACTGAATATAGTTTACCTTTTTCATTGTTTTTCTTTTAACAAAAAACCGATCAGGTTTTGGAAAATGATGAAAACGAACGTCTGAATTTTGGGCTGCATTACTTGAACATCCTTAAACACAACAGTATTTTCTACTTTTGTTTTTTTTTTTTGGAGAAAATCTAGCTCCACTATTATTTAATAAATCTGAGGCCATAGTTAAATGTTAATTTTCACTGATGTACACTTTTTTTAACAGCATACAAATTTGCCTTATTTGTATGTATGGCTAACTACCAGCTGTCACCCTAGCGCTAGTTTATAATGTGACCACCAGTCAGCGCACCATGTCCGGTGACACATAGGTAATCAACAATGCTATCTCTACCACCGATGCGATGGTGCAAATAACAGTAATCAGAGAATGGTTATTAGCAAATCGACAAATAAAAAAAGAGTGTGCGTGTAACCTTTACGCGCGATTGAAGTAAAACTTGTTGACGTACGTATCGGAAAATAAATATTTAATTACAATTCAATCATATTTATTGCCTATATACTTTACAAAAAAAATGAGATGTTATATTTATATTATTCATTAGAAATAGGAATTTGAAAGTTATCATTATTTTGTTTTATATGAAATAATAGGTTTATGATAACTAAAATGTGAAACATAGATTTTAGTCTATAAATACCATTAATGTATTTGAAACCATTTGAAAATTTCATAAATAAATTTCGGAAATTTAAACTCCTCCCATAGCTAAAATTATACAGTTACTTCCATCAGAATCTTCCGTTAGAATCTACCCCTAGTCGTGCCTAAAGAAGTTTTGCTTCAATAATAGGTAAACAATATTAAAAATATACACACATTACGTTTAGAATGTGTGATTTTGTAGCTGTATCTACCTTATTGTAATACATCACAACACAAGAGCCTTCGATAGTTAGATAACCATTTCATTTTGTAGCATTTTATAGCATATTCCATAAAATTTAAAATCCTGAGTTAAGTTTGTTTCCTTCACGTCTACGAAGGATCTGTTATTGGTGGTAAAAGATCAGCCATCTTGACTAGTGGTTTTATGGCCTTTATGGCTACCTAACCAAACCTAAAATAAGTATAAGAAAGTGTTAAAATATTTTGAATATTATTATTTTATGAACAAAAACGTGCAACATGCTTCTTTACTCAACGTAAAGATTCCGTATAAACAATTATTTACTATCATAATATGTATGTATGTATATAAACTTACTTAATCAAATCATAATGAATGTGACTGTCTCGTCATTTTTTCATTTTTGTCATTTTTCTTCAAATCTTTCTGGCGCTTATAATATCCCCTTTGACGTTCACAATTTCTTTTTCTTTTTAGCTCTTTAAGTCTATAAAACGAAAATAGCTAGGTATAAATAATAGGTATAAATAATAAGGTATAAATAGTGTAATTACACACCAAAAATAAAATTTATGCATATAGAGTACCTACCTATTCACTCATTTTCAATCAATATTTTTTCATCACTTTCTTCATTAATAAATCCACATTGTTTATTCATATTTAATACAAACACTTTATACACAAAAAACTATTTATATAAATCAATGTATTTCGATTGACAAGATGATCAGCTGTCAATTCATAAAATTACAGATTTAATTTTATTTAATATAGGAGGCAAAATCGCATGAGCGCCGCGAGGATTATTTTCAGGGGGTGCATCTGCATCTACACACTATTATGATCTAATATATATATAGAATGTAGAATGATTTGGACAGCAACCGCGACGCCTTTAGTTTTTATTCAAACAATAATTTAATAAAAAAATTAAAAAAATATATAATTTTCTGGTAAATTCAGGTATTTTCTTTCATAGCAGGGGGTGCAAGCGCACCCTCTTGCACCCTGCTGCCGGCGCCCATGCAAAATCGTGTCAGTATTAGGTTTTGTTTCCGGTTTCTGTTATTAGAATGACGTCACGTCCGTTAGAATAAGTTTTTTACTCCTAGTCTCGCTAAAGAAGTTTTACTTCAAAAAACAAATTATGTGTGTCATCTTTTAATCGAATAAAAACCAACAGAAACCAATCGAAATACATTGATTTATATAAATAGTTTTTTGTGTATAAAGTGTTTGTATGAAATATGAATAAACAATGTGGATTTATTAATGAAGAAAGTGATGAAAAAATATTGATTGAAAATGAGTGAATAGGTAGGTACTCTATATGCATAAATTTTATTTTTGGTGTGTAATTACACTATTTATACCTTATTATTTATACCTATTATTTATACCTAGCTATTTTCGTTTTATAGACTTAAAGAGCTAAAAAGAAAAAGAAATTGTGAACGTCAAAGGGGATATTATAAGCGCCAGAAAGATTTGAAGAAAAATGACAAAAATGAAAAAATGACGAGACAGTCACATTCATTATGATTTGATTAAGTAAGTTTATATACATACATACATATTATGATAGTAAATAATTGTTTATACGGAATCTTTACGTTGAGTAAAGAAGCATGTTGCACGTTTTTGTTCATAAAATAATAATATTCAAAATATTTTAACACTTTCTTATACTTATTTTAGGTTTGGTTAGGTAGCCATAAAGGCCATAAAACCACTAGTCAAGATGGCTGATCTTTTACCACCAATAACAGATCCTTCGTAGACGTGAAGGAAACAAACTTAACTCAGGATTTTAAATTTTATGGAATATGCTATAAAATGCTACAAAATGAAATGGTTATCTAACTATCGAAGGCTCTTGTGTTGTGATGTATTACAATAAGGTAGATACAGCTACAAAATCACACATTCTAAACGTAATGTGTGTATATTTTTAATATTGTTTACCTATTATTGAAGCAAAACTTCTTTAGGCACGACTAGGGGTAGATTCTAACGGAAGATTCTGATGGAAGTAACTGTATAATTTTAGCTATGGGAGGAGTTTAAATTTCCGAAATTTATTTATGAAATTTTCAAACGGTTTCAAATACATTAATGGTATTTATAGACTAAAATCTATGTTTCACATTTTAGTTATCATAAACCTATTATTTCATATAAAAAAAAATAATGATAACTTTCAAATTCCTATTTCTAATGAATAATATAAATATAACATCTCATTTTTTTTGTAAAGTATATAGACAATAAATATGATTGAATTGTAATTAAATATTTATTTTCCGATACGTACGTCAACAAGTTTTACTTCAATCGCGCGTAAAGGTTACACGCACACTCTTTTTTTTTCGTGTAATTTAATTATGTTATTGAACATATAGTAATAACTTAAAGAAAAGTTTAGAGAAAAACAAGATGTACAAAAATTACCGGAGTAGCATTCCTAGTATTGACCAATCCAATCAGGAGCTAAAACTGATTTGGTTGGTGAATGAAGGTTGTCCATCCTATCGTCTGACTGACGAATTCTCTAAAGTTGACCATTTTTTACACCGTTATCAAAGAAAAGCTCGGTTAAATAAAATAGCAGGTAGATAGTACCAATTATGTTTACCGACCGATTGACGAATTTTCAGTACTTTATTTTCCAACATAAGTCTAAAATAAATGGTTATAGTTTTCTGGATTTAATATAAAGTTTATTTTGTCAACTTTTTGCAATAAAGAAAAAATAATTGAAGCTTAAATGTACCAATTAGTATTTTTTTATTATTTATAGAAAACGTTAAAATAATAAAAAAACGTTAAAAAAAAATGAGTGTGGCAGTCAGTGGGACTGCCGGCAGAAGTTATACTTCTATGCACACGCCCGGATTCATAAATTTGTATGCGAATAATTTAGCAAAATCATTATATGATATTCGTGGTTAGCGACCTCAAAAACCTCCACAAAAACCGAGTGCACACTCTTTTGGTATCTAATTTGCATAATATTCCTGGAGACGGGGTCCATCTTAAGCACCAGGTGTTTCGAAGACCATCGTCATTATTATAATCGTATTTAGCGACTCAAAAATCAACCGAGTACCAGGTGTGCACTGATTTCGTACAGAATTTACATTAAACCCTAGGTGAAGAGGTAAATACCCTAGGCACTAAGTGCCGCGGAGACTTTCGGAATCGTGATATTCGTGTACAGCGACCCCAAAAACCCCGAGTTTATAAATTTCAGCAATAATTACCGCATTGTAAGTTTTCTCTCTATTGTCTGTTCGGAATGCACTTTTCGAATGCAGAAATGCAATTTCCCATTTTTACATTATAAAATATAGCGACAAATTTCCTGATACTTTAACGAATCCAATGCAAAAAAACGCATTCTGATCCATCTTACGTTACAAAATTCAGAGGTTTTAGTTTATTTCCTCGACTATTCGTAAAAACTCTGTTTATGTAGCCAACAACCTTAAAAGCATAGTGCAGGATATAATGCAAAATGCAACCATGTGATGGTACTTTGGACTACAATACAATACTCAATACTGAATATTATTATTAATATAAAATGCTAAACTTTACTTCACTTACGTGACAGAATTATAAAATAATCTGTCAAATAATGATGTGGTCAGTCACTATGATATTCATACATTAGTTCAGAGTGTTTTTGTATATCTATCCCTTTTCAATGGACTGAATGTTGAAACGGTATTTAAAGGACTTATAGTTATGACTAATAACATGTGATAAATATTTCCTCTTTGTTTTTACCGACCAATATACTTTATAAGTGTTTCTGTCGCTCTCTTACTCACACCATTACATATGTAATGATTTTTCCCATTTAACTCTACACAATCTTTTTCTACAGAGTGTACGAATAGAAGTTTAACTTCAAAAACAGCAACAGTGGTCAAAAACGTAAAGTATGTTAAAAAACAAAGAAGCAGTTAAAAAACAGAAAAATACTTTCACATTTTAAGAAAAGTTAAAAAACGAAAAAAGGTTCACAATCTTAAAAACCTGTAAAAATCAAAATAAACGTCAGGAAATCGTAATAACGTTAAATAAAAACTAAAAAACTTAAAAAATTTAAAACGAAAAAATAAAAGAACAAAACGAAAAAAAAAATTTAACAAGCGAAAAAATGTTAAAAACAAAACACATTTAAAGACAGAAAAAATAGTAACAAACAAAAAAAAAATATCGTTAAAAACTTATCACACATTAAAAAAAAACAAAAAAAAATGTTATAATCCTGACGAAATGATATAAAACTGTAGAAAAGGCAAAAAACATTAAACTGTGAAGATGTTAAAAAAGAAGTTAAAAAACCGAAAAATGCTCTAATCGAAACAAATTTACTTGTGAATGCATACACGAAAGAAAGGTTATACGCATTGTTAGTAGTAACAGTTCCAAATATTGATCTGCTATATTCAAATTTTCCGTCCAAATGCAATTTTAGAACTATTTGCTTAAATGTTCATTACACAATATTTAAAATCATGCTTATTAACACCAGCAACGCTCTTGAAAATGTTAATTTTGTGACAAATTTAGTACTAGAAGTTTTGTTCTATCGAGTGAAAAACGATTTTATTGAATTGAAGTTACCTGTAATTAAATAAAAAATATTTTTTTAAAAAATAGACCAGTCAATAAAACCTTTACTCGTATTGTCAGGCCCAGGGGGATTGGGGAATGTGCCTTAGTGTTTTGTGATGAGGGGTAGCTTACTGAAGGCACTTCCCACTCAGGTTATCTACCCCCTGGTTAGGTATCCTGCTGAAGGCAGAAATTTAACCAAGGGGAAGATGAGATAAACAACAGGAAACAAACAACAAATATCTTAACAAAGAAACAAGCAATAACAATGAATAATTAAAATATGAATAACGAACTAAATACGATAATCTTAACTAATTTTACCAAATAAAAATATATGGTGGAATGTCACACTTACTCACGAAAATACGTCAAGAGTCACAACGGCCCAGACCCAAGGGTCTGTTTTAGGAACACCCCGAAGGGTGACCCTTACAGACAACCTCAGACTCCGAACTCCTCGAGTGTGACCTTAACGACGCTCTTTTATAGCCAATTCTTACGCTACGTAAACTATATAAGGTCGCCTTGAAATCTAACGTACTGACTTTGGCCTGAATAATTACAATACAGAATAATACAATGAAATCTAAAACAATTAAACTACCCTATTATCGTATCGTATCGTAGTATTATCTTTTTCTCTTTAATGACATAACTTTTAGAAATTTATACAATCGATACATATTTTGGGAATACGTCAGAATATTTTGAAACCGGCACGAATGAACATTGCACAAGATTATATGCCATTATTCATTAAAAAGAAAATGACAATAAAGATACGGAAGAACATATAGGAACAGTATAGATATCAAAGACGGAAATAAATGAGGCAGTAAAAAGCCTGAAAAACAGAAAATCACCGGGCCCAGATGGGATTTATAGTGAGCTTATAAAATACGGAGAAATAATACTGAGAGGATGATTGCAAAAAAAAATTATATAATAACAATGAAAAAGATACCGACCGACTGCCTATATTTAAAAAAGGAGAAAGAAAACAACCCGAAAATTATAGAGAAATAAGTCTGATGAACACGACATTGAAACTACTGACTAGAATTCTTCGGAACAAGATTGAAAACGAAATAATTATGACCGAAGAACAACAAGGCTTTAGGAAAAACAAAAGCACAGTAAATTCATAATAAGACAACTAGTAGAGAAATCAATTGGATACAATAAATTGGCATATATGTGCTTTGTAGATTTCAAGAATACCTGTAACAGAGTAAGGAAAACTGTTATCTTTAAAATATTACGAGACCAAGAAATATAGAGAAATTAATAAGAACAACGTCTCAAAAGTCATAACACCAGAAGGAAAAACAAAACCTATAATAATGAAATTAGGACTCACTTATTCCTCAACTGTTTAACCTCATCATGCAACAAATTATACGAAAGTTCAAAAGGAAAGAAGGCTACAGAATGGGACCATACAAAATAACAATCGTATGTTACGCGGATGAAGCAGTTCTTATGGCTGACAACGAAGATGATCTACAAAGGCAACTCCTTACTTTTATCTAGAAGCAAAAAGATTTAACATGATGATATCATCTGAAAAAACGAAATGCATAGTAATAAGCAAAGAACCAAAACGATGCAAACTGGAACTAGCCAACAGAATAATAGAACAGGTTATGACATTTAATTACTTGGTGGTTAAAGTAACAAGTAGTAGAAAAATAATTAAAGAGGTAATAGCACAAAGCAGCAAAAGCAAGCGGATGTCTTTATGGAACAGTATGAAAGAACAAGCATATTACCACAGAAAGTAAAGTAAAGATATACAAAACAGTGGTGAGACCTATTCTAACCTATGCAGCCAAAACAAGAGCTAACACAAAAAGAACAAAACAAAAAATAAATAGCATTGAAATAAAAGTGCTAACGTGTACCTTGAAAAACAAAGAAATAGAACCATGTGAGATACAAAGCATCTCTAGATTTATAAAAAACAGACGAAAGCAATGGGATCAACACGTGGGCAGAATGGAACAGAAGATACTACCGAAAATTTCCAAGGACAACAAACCATATAACAAAAGACCTCAAAGAAGGCCACCCAAAAAATGAAAAGAAAGTTGTCAGACAACAACCACAGAAACGGAATAGAGGCAGACAAACAGGAGTAATCCTAGTCGAAGGAGAAAGAAGAAGAAAAAGTAGTCAGAATACTTTACTTATGCCACAGAACAGAGACATTTATCTGTAAAAATGCACATTTTTTAAAGTATTATGAAAATTAAAAAGCACGCGTTTACTTTATGACTTTGATATCTACAGTATTGTGCAAATTAATAAAAACAGTAACAAACATCTATGTTATTTAAAATTGTCACCGCTGCCGCGATAATTCTGACAGGTATGAATAAGTAATGTTTTAGTTTTTTTTTTTACATTATGGCACCATAGACAGCAAGTTCATCCAGAAAAACAGAAAGGACAATTACACTTAAAACATATATACGACCAACACGCAAAGGGACATTGCAAGGGAGTGTTCTGAAAGCTTGAGGGCTGTAATAATATAATTAAACAAAGAACCGTTGAAGTTTAGAGGAAGAGGAAATGTAGAAGAAAACTAAAACAACTTTCCGAAATTAATCTTTTCTCTTAACAAATGGTAAATTAAGTCCCTGATAATTCACGTCTCTACAATTCACAGACGCTTTTTGCATAGGGGAAGAAAGTTGTTAATGAAAACAGAATTATTTTGGGCAATAAATATTCTCACTCAACATAATAAATTATGAAACTGGAAATCATTTATTACATTAGATAACTGTTTTTGTATTAAAGTCTAAGTTTAGAAAAGATTAAAAAGATGGAGTTAAATTATGTCGCGTTACTTTGGACAAGACTGGTATTTGACCGAAAATTTCTATAAACCTATAGAATTGTCTTGAAATTAATTTATTATTTTTTCACTTTCTTCACGTTGTTAAACTCAATAAATATTGCAATGGAATTAGATTTTTAAAGTAAAAGATAGATTACATATGCGTCCTATACTAACGAACTAAAGACCTAATGTTTTGTTTCATCGGAATTAATATAATGTGCAATAGATGACGATGTGTTTGAATTTTAATCATTTTTGGATGCTCAAATATTCAGTCTGTTGTGTTCATTTTGCATGAAATTCGTAAAAAAGTGTTAGAAATCCTAAAAATTGTTGACAAACTTGAAAAATTGTTTAAAATTGTAAATCATCACAATTTATAAAAAGGACTTTATTTAGACTACCTTTTCGTGATTTATAGGACACAGTAAAAAATTATAAGTTAAAATAATGTATAAAAAAAGAATTTTGTAATCGATTTTAAACCCACTATAAATTTTAATTACATCTCAATTCATCTGTCTATCTAAAAAAACTTAAATCATGCATTGTCATCGAGTTTTGGGCGACCTTAAAGTTTCAGTTTTGTACCTACTTGATCGGAATCTAAAATCGATTATTAAGTACCACCCGGACAGACAAAGAGTTAAAGAAAAAACAAGCTAAGAATATAAAAAAGTCGTATAAATGTACAAAATCATAAAGAAATCTTGAAAACTGTAAAAAATTGTTGAAAATTGTAAAAAATTCTTGACAATCTTAAAAAATTGTTGAAAATAATTTAAAAAATGTCGAAAATCATAAAAAGAATAAAAGAAATTTTAAACTTAAAAAAGCTTAAAAGACGAAAAAAATTGTTAAAAATGGTAATAAATACCAAACAATTTTAAAAAATTGTTAAAAATGGTTACAAACTATGTAAAAAAAATAACCATCTTTAAATACTGTTAAAAATTATTAAAAAATATCAAACATCATATATAAATTTAAAAAAAAAACGTGAAAATTGTAAAAAAAAAATGTAACTGTCCTGTTTGTTTAAAATAATATCAAAAATCTTTAAAAACTCGAAAAAAAGACAATGAAAGGTGGGCAAATCAAAAAAGTAGTTATCAAAACAAAAAAAAAAAGAAAAGAACAGAAAAAATTAAAAGGAAAGAAAAAATAAAAAAACTGTACCTATATGATTATGCAATAACCAAAATTAAATATATATACCTACAACTAATAATAATAATAAAATCGGAAAAAAAATAAAACGTAGAAATTTAAAAAAATGGTTACAAACGAGAAACTAAAGTAAAATAAGAAATAATCGAAAAAACAAGTAAAGAAAAAAATGTAAACCGACGAATATTATAAGAATAGAAGAATATTGTATAACATCGAAAAAAACTACTAAAAAATGACAAAACCGGGAAAATTTAAAAAACAACGAAAAATAAGTAAAAGAGAAAAGAAATATGATATAATCAAAAAAACAAAAAAAAAACACGAAAATTAATAGAAAAAAGCGAGAAAAATCGTAAAAATTGTAAAAAAAATATTACCTAATTGTTAGGCGATACTAAGTTCGTTGGATTATTGCTACGAAAACAAAAACTTTTTGACTAATAAATTATTTATTTTATTTTATCTAAATATATTATATCTAAAATAAATGTTTGCCCTATTTATGTTATTATTACTTGATGAAGAGTATTTAAAAACATGTTTTTTTATTTGCTGTTTTGTGCCCAGAGCCACTGATGTAAGTTCACCCGACGCGCCTTCATAGAAAGAGATCATTAAAATTGGCTAATATGACAAACGTTTTATATCGGTATCGGTATTTAGGAAACCGGTATAACGACAAAAACCAAAACGAAACTTTAGTAGAATAAAATTTCTGTAAAAACATTATGCATGTACTGGAAAAACCTTGGTAAAAAAGATTGAGATAAATCTATACCTACTAAGTGAAACCAACATCCGGCACCCGAAGAAAGAATAAAGTAAACTATAAAGATAAGGCACTAGCCAAACACACAACGGAAAAAAGGACAAAAAATAACCTCAAATGTAAACAATAAATGTTTCCAACTACGTTTTGTAACGACTACAGATTTCAGAATAATAACAACGAATTTTATTTAGAATAAACGATTGTGTAGACGTTAAACATATTTATTAATGCCAGTAAAATTTATTATTAATACAACGTAACAATAACAACAACAGAGCGAAAAATATGTAGGTATACTTCATTCCCTTTTTATTCCTATCTCAGTAGTTAGTAACATGAAATTCGCCCAGTATAATACAAGTCTGAGTTTACTGTTTTGTGGGCTTGTTAATTGTAAGTACGGTGTTGTTACGTCTTCAATAAAAATATGTGTATTCAATACAACTATCTTAAATAATTAACCTGCAAACCAAATTTTAAACTTGCAGAAAATCTATATATATATAAAACTCAGACTGACTGATTGACTGACTGACTGATATAGTGATCTATCGACGCACAGCCTAAACCGCTGGACCGATGGGGCTGAAATTTGGCATGCAGGTAGATGTTATCACGTAGGCATCCGCTAAGAAAGGATTTTAATTAATTCCACCCCTAAAGGAGATAAAATAATGAATGAAAGTTTGTATGGAACGTTGTCAATTTTAAACCGATCAGGCTAAAACTTTGAATACATATAGCTACTATGACGTAGACATCCCCTAAGAAAGGATTTTGATTAATTCCACCCCTAAGGGGATAAATAGAGAATGAAAGTTTGTATGAAACTTCGTCAATTTTAAACCGATCAAGGTGAGATTTTGCTTGCATATAGCTACTATGAGGTAGGCATCCCCTAAGAAAGAATTTACACCCCTAAGGGGATAAAATAGGGGATGAAAGTTTGTATGAAACTTTGTCAATTTTAAACCGATCGGGCTGAGATCTTGCATGCATATAGCTACTATAACGTAGACATCCCCTAAAAAAGGATTTTGATTTATTCCACCCCTAAGGAGATAAAATAGAAGATGACAGTTTGTATGAAACTTTGTCAATTTTAAACCGATCAAGCTAAGATTTTGCATGCATATAGCTACTATGATGTAGGCATCCCCTATTAAAGAATTTTGATAAATTCCACCCCTAAGGAGATAAAATAGATGATGAAGTTTTGTATGAAAGTTTGTCAATTTTAAACCAATCGAGCTGAAACTTTGCATTCATATAGATCGGGCTGAGATTTTGCATGCATATAGCTACTATAACGTAGACATCCCCTAAAAAAGGATTTTGATTTGTTCCACTTCTAAGGGGATAAAATAGGGAATGAAAGTTTAAACCGATCAGGCTGAGATTTTGCAAGCATATAACTGCTGTGACGTAGGCATCCCCTAAGAAAGGATTTTGATTAATTACACCCCTAAGTGAATAAAATAGTCGATGAAAGTTTGTATAAAAGTTTTTCAACTTTAAACCGATCGGGCTGAGATTTTGCATGCATATAGCTACTATGACGTAGACATCCCCTAAAAAAGGATTTTGATTAATACCACCCCTAAGGAGATAAAATAGGGGATGAAAGTTAGTATGAAACTTTGTCAATTTTAAACCGATCAAGGTGAGATTTTACATGCGTATAGCTACTATGAGGTAGGCATTCCCTAAGAAAGAATTTTGATAAATTACACCCCTAAGGGGATAAAATAGGGGATGAAAGTTTGTATGAAACTTTGTCAATTTTAAACCGATCGGGCTGAGATCTTGCATGCATATAGCTACTATAACGTAGACATCCCCTAAAAAAGGATTTTGATTTATTCCACCCCTAAGGAGATAAAATAGAAGATGACAGTTTGTATGAAACTTTGTCAATTTTAAACCGATCAAGCTAAGATTTTGCATGCATATAGCTACTATGATGTAGGCATCCCCTATTAAAGAATTTTGATAAATTCCACCCCTAAGGAGATAAAATAGATGATGAAGTTTTGTATGAAAGTTTGTCAATTTTAAACCAATCGAGCTGAAACTTTGCATGCATATAGATCGGGCTGAGATTTTGCATGCATATAGCTACTATAACGTAGACATCCCCTAAAAAAGGATTTTGATTAGTTCCACTTCTAAGGGGATAAAATAGGGAATAAAAGTTTAAACCGATCAGGCTGAGATTTTGCAAGCATATAACTGCTGTGAGGTAGGCATCCCCTAAGAAAGGATTTTGATTAATTTCACCCCTAAGTGAATAAAATAGTCGATGAAAGTTTGTATAAAAGTTTTTCAACTTTAAACCGATCGGGCTTAGATTTTGCATGCATTAAGCTACTATGGCGTATGCATACCCTAAGAAAGGATTTTAATTATTTTCACCCCTAAGGGGATAAAATAGCGGATGAAAGTTTGTATAAAACTTTTTCAATTTTAAGCCGATCGAGCAGAAATTTTGCATGCATAAAGCTTCAAAAAAATATAGCTACTATGACGTAGGCATTCCCTAAGAAAGGATTTTGATTTATTCTACCCCTAAGGAGATAAAATAGGGGATGACAGTTTGTATAAAACTTTGTCAATTTTAAACCGATCAAGCTGAGATTTTGCATGCATATAGCTACTATGATGTAGGCATCCCCTAAGAAAGAATTTTGATAAATTCCACCCCTAAGGAGATAAAATAGATGATGAAGTTTTGTATGAAAATTTGTCAATTTTAAACCAATCGAGCTGAAATTGCATGCATGTAGATCGGGCTGAGATTTTGCATGCATATAGCTACTATAACGTAGACATCCCCTAAAAAAGGATTTTGCTTTATTCCACCCCTAAGGAGAGAAAATAGGGGATGACAGTTTGTATGAAACTTTGTCAATTTTAAACCGATCAAGCTGAGATTTTGCATGCATATAGCTAATATGACGTAGGCATCCATTAAGAAAGGATTTTAATAAATTCCACTTCTAAGGGGATAAAATAGGGGATGAAACTTTTTAGATTTTCGACTCATTGAACTGAAATTAACGATTGGAACTACTATGATGAAGATGTCCGCTTAAATAGGATTTTGATAAATTGAACCTCATGGGGATAAAATAAGGGTTGATGGAGGATGTATATGTATTAGTTTAAACCTATCAGTACCTAATGGAACGAATAAATAAAGACGAACAAGATGGCATTAGTAGTATTTTAAAAACGCGCTATCGTTGTGTTTTCACTGAGTTATATACCCGATGATGAGTGGCTGCCGTATCGTATAGTACATAGGTACTATACCAAAATATTTCTAGCGGATTATATTTGACGTATTTGGCTGTTCTTTTGTTGGCATATTTTGGATTGCATTTGCTTTGTTTCGGTTTAGTAATTTTGTTTATAGACTGCTTTGTATTTGGCATTTGTTTTGTTTTCGTTTGGTTTAAGTATAGGTTAGATACCGAATGATATCCCGTTTGAATTTAAACGATTACAGTTTTCCCCAAAAGTCTGCTTTGCCATGACAATAAACAAGTCTTAGGGCCGAACTCTTAAATTTGCGGGTATTGACTTGAGAGAACATTGCTTCTCTAATGGACAGTTTTATGTTGCTTGCTCACGAATAAGTTCACATAGTAGCTTGATAGTTTTAGCGCCTAATGAAGGATTAGTTAAGAATATTGTGTAAAAAGAAGTTTTGTAGGCCCTAATTTTTTACACACGCTAAACAAAAGTAAAGCCGCAAAAACTATACCTAATTAATAATAATACTTCTTAACTTTCTTCTTAATCCTTATCCAAATAAATAAGTTATTTAACACAGACACATCTTTTTGAACAAAATTACCATTTATAGTATTTTTTTAACCAAAATGTAAGAAGTTTTTATAGTTTTAAAATAATAATAGTCTAATACCACTCGAGCATTAATGTGCGGGGTGTGTGGAGCGGTCAGGCGGTAGCACGCTGCTGCTGGCCGACAAGACACTATCGATAGACGCGTAGATTCTTAAAAATTTGAGAATAAATTGGTTTTATTACGTAGTGGTGTACTAAGAAATGCCTTTTTTAAATTCTACTCGTAAGGATTTAAAATAGGGGTTCCAAATTTATTTGAAACTCGGTGGCAAAAAACTAAAGTCCACGTGGACGAAGTCGCGGGTGGCCGCTAGTAAGTCAATATATTTAATATTAAATCGAATGATACGTCAGTTTTCGCTGTAAGTAGTATTAATATCCACGAATGGTCTATTTGAAATCACATGAATTCCTGTGCACAGAACAGATCCCTGTTTATAGACAATTATATTATTTTATTGATCTAGAACGAAAAATATACTTTTATATTTACATTTTATTACAAATAAATAATATAAGTAATATTCAAAACGTAGCAAATATACATATATTAACTAGAAACGTTTAATACAACTTTTAAATTATTTAAGCAATAGTAAAAAAATCATTTCTACAAATGTATAATAAAACTTTTAAATTATTCAAGCAGTGGGGAAAATATTTCATCAATTTTGAGTTTAACATAAAAACACTGTACTCAAATTCTATATCCATCTTTTTTAAAGTCTGCTATTTTATATCCAAATGGCATCGTAGTGTGACATTATTGTAATAGTGGCTCTATTAAGGGAACCATACTCCAGTACAAATTTGATTTTCCTGCTCCGCCCCAGGTGGTGTCGGCTTTGACTTAATTAGGCAGATGTTTTGATAATGTTCTTTATACAACAGAAATTTTTCAGAAAAATTAAGATTTGTTATTTCAAACCGATACAATCAAAAAAAAATTGTCATAAATTACATAAAAGCAAATAAAAACAAATACAGATGTAGATTTAGATGTAACGTGTCAATGCTGTCGGTGTATTTGTATAATCAATCCTCTTCCATTGTTTCACTATCAAATCCAAATCGTACGTTTTCTCATACCTTTTTTTACTTTTGTCGGGTAAGATATTTAACGTCACTGCTTGGACAGCCTCCCGTATTTATGGGGGTTTCCAATCTTTATTGTCGGGCATATTGTAATATTACAAAAGAATTAAATGTTTCTCATCATTGATTACTTTATTTATTAATCACATCATATTATTTTTAAACGATTGTAAATAAAATATTATACATACCTCGGTGAGAGTACCATTTTTCTCTTGAGAAAAATGAAGTACTTTCCACCTCTGTATGTAATATACTATTACCCAAACTTTACTGGTACAAGTCTGAGTTACTGTTCAACATTTAATTTAGAATATGAGTGAGACTGGGCAAATATTATTTTCCGTATTAATATTTAAAGTAAGAAATTGGTTGCTGTAAACGTAGAGACGCCGACGACTATGACATTTTTCCAGAACCTTGCATACGTCTAAATGCAACCGATGTCTGATTGAGTTATTTTTTTGTTTCGCAAAGCGGTAAATTTTCGAGGAAAGATTTTCTTATCGATAAATATGAAATGGATATAAAACGAGTTTGACATTTTACAAATATTAAACGTATCTTTAATCAGACAATTGAAATTTAAATTCAAAAATAAACCAGAAACCGTAAATACAACTCCTCAGGTAATAGAAGTCAAATATCCCTATCACTAGAAGAAGTAACACATGCTATAAGGACTACAAAAAACAAAAAGGCGGCAGGAAGTTGGTACCTGAACTGAATAAATGTGGATCAGAAAAAACTGTTTCGAATCGTTGAGCAAGGATGAACTGAAAGAACCTACCAGAAGAATGAAAACAATCATACTTGATCTCTCTCTTTAAGAAGGGCAACAAGAGACAGTGTGAAAATTACAGAGGTCTCTATGGTAGGAAGAATCTACGGTAAATTCCTTAAAAATAAAATAGAAAAAGATATAAAGCACAATATATCCGAAGATCAAGCAGGGTTCACACATTTACATTTACACAATGAGGCAGATGATCAAAAAAAGGCTAAAAACAGAGACCTAACTTTCGCTTTTATAGACCTAAAAAAAGCGTATAAATTGTGGAAGTCAAAAAGGAAAATGGTAAATAAATCTTTCACTGATCTATGCAACCAAAGAGTTATACAAAAAGAGTACGGCAACCATAAAAGTAGGGAATAAGCTAAATTCAACAATTCATCCTACAAAAGGGATTGTTTAAAGATGTCCCACGTGCCCAACTTTGTTCAAAGTGTTTCTGGAATACAGTTTGAAGAACATATATACTCTAAGTTTTGAGAATGATCAGGTGGTTATTGCACAAGTCCCAAAGTATCTAAACACTTCGGAAGAAGCTATGGAAAACATGGAAATAAATGAGAATCTTGTCGTAAATGGTAGCTGAAATTTTAAATATCTTGGCTTCCAAATATCTAAAACGGGAAGAACAGAGTATGAAATAGCAAACAGACTTGGTCAGATAAGAACAAACAGCTTAATCCTATATAACGGAGAAGAAGTGTAACTAAAAACACCAAAACAAGAATAGTTGTTCGATCCATCACGACGTACGGGGCAGAATTTTGGGTGATGAACAAAAAAATAAAAAGTAAAATAACTGCAGTTGACTATTGGAAGCACTCCTGCAGATTAATTATTGCTGGATTAAAAGAGTAACCGACAAGAGTCCAATGCGTAGAAGAAATATAGGTAGGCTCAGAAAATCATGGACGGACGAAGTTAACATGCAGAAGAGAGGTTTGCAAGATGGAGAGTGGGAAAATAGAGATATTTGGCGACTTGCTTGGACGGTCACAGCTGTAAAAACCTATTATATATAGTCTTAAACTACCACTATTTATGTTCTTTATTAATTAATAAATTTCGAAAGCTCGGACATTACATAAGAGTTTACTTTTTTTATTATTTTTTACTGAAATCCCCAATATAATAAGTTTCTTTAAAATCTTCATCAGCAAGATATATCCTTTTCGTATATTATGTAATATTTAAACCAGTGACAGGAAATAGATATAACTTCTACTAATCCATTTAAAGATAACAACGATTTGGATGGTTTGTAAAATAGAGTCACTTAACAAGGCTAGTTAATTACAATTAATATTGTTAAAGTTGAAATTATAACGATTTACAAAAGGTACACTGGCTTCACTGCGTGTAAACAACCTTAGAGAAATTAACAAGGCGTTAAAGATACTTAACATATTTGAATCTAGGTTTTAAGATTTGTAGAACATTTAATAAATGCTAAAATTTTCTTGATTCTATATAATGTAGATGCAGAAAATGTCTCTAAAGAATTGCAGTTGAAAATTATTGAAATTCAGTGCAGCGTCCATTTTAAACAACTGTTTTTAAATTCCACAAAATTTGAATTTTTATACAAGACTGCCAAAAGCTGAATTCCCAAATATGATTGCGAACAGACTTTTTCTACCATGAAATTGTGGAAAAACTCAATCATAAACCGACTTACTGATGAACACCCTTTCGCGCTGCTGAAAGTAACTTCGTCACAGCTCGAACCTGCATTCGAAAATATGTCAAATCTAAAGCAATTTCATATGTATTACACGCCTACTATGGCAGGGTCTTCGGATTAAAGTTAAATTGTAAATTTCAATATTTGTGCAAGTGTGTTTTGGTGTAATACTTTTACGTATATAAATAAAAGTTACAACATAAAATCAATTTTTCATACAATTCTGTCCCTCCTCTAAAATTTCTTAAACTTTTTGGACCTTCATTAAGAAAGTTAACTCACCGCTGGTATAGTGTTATTAGAATTTTGTTGATATTTTACACATTTTATAAATTTCTAATGTCCCTTAATTTGAATCTATAGCAAAAAAAAAAATTAAATATATGCGAATGATGTTTTCATTCTAGAAAAAATGTAAACTAACCCCCTAACACATAAAAGTGGTTAAACACCCGCTTTTACTGTTAGTTTGTGGCAGTAGGTATAAAATATCATTTTATAATAAACGGATATTTTGAGATATCTCTCACAGGATTTTTGAAACTTTAGATAGTATACAAAAAAACATTAAATGACATTAAGAAATAATTGAAAAAATGTTGCATTTAGAAGGACTCGAACCCGCAACCTTTACATCTACAAGGCAACTCTCTACCAACTAAAGTAGGAATGCTTAATAAACATTTCAATTTTTGGTCGTTAAATTCAACTCATGTCCCATGTAATACTTACTTACTTTCTACTTAAGCACATATAGCTTTACGTTATATTATATCATTTTTATATATTTTTATATATTTTTATTCAGTTAGAAGACCGGAACCATGGATTTTTAGTAAATGATTATTTTGATAATTATATCTCTCATGGAATTTTTAAAATTTCAGAAAGTAAACAAACAAAAATATACTAATTGACATTCAGGAAAACTTAAAAAAATGTCGCTTAAGGAGAAAGTAAGTAAGTTTCACATGTGACATGAATTAAGTTTAACAAACAAAAAGCGAAATAATTAATAAGCATTTATAGCTGAGTTATTAGAGCGTTGCCGCGTAGAGGCCATAGTTGCGGGTTTGAGTCCTGCTGGACATTAAATACATTCTTGTTTGTGTGCTTTTTAATATTTCAAAAATATCATTTTTTAAGGTAGGACAAAAAAGAAAATTAATATTTGCCTACAAATACATTTACAAATAACTGCCCCTAAGACTATATTACGAACGAAGCCGTAATGTTAATTTTGTTTTGTTTGTCCATTGTCCCCCTTAGTTAAAATTTTATAATTTGGAAAATTCCTTGACCTAATTAGTGTTTCCACATCGGGAGAAAAAGGGTAAAGAGATTTAGAAGAAAAAGGAAAATAAATGACGTAAATAGACTTTGTACGGGTGAAATCACAGACGGTTTGTTTGAACTGCAAAATTTTAGGTACCTAATAAAATGTTATTATGGTTACCTGTATATAACTTTTTATAAAATGTATTTAACTATTTTGCACACTTGCATCAATCAGAGAAATTTACCAACAAATATTTTAGAAATTAATAAGTTATACTTTATTTAATTGATATATATATATAAGTGTTGAAACAAAAGTTTCGAAGGGAAAATGTAAGAATGTTTATTAAATAGAAATGGATTTCTTTATAGAAAACAATCTCCCTCAGCTTGAACACACCAATTCCAGTAATTTTATACCATCTCTGTAGTGATTTTACGAAAGCTCTGCAAAATAATGTTTCAAGGCTGTAATAGCTTGTTCATCCGAGGAAAAACGCTTGCCACAAAGAAATTGTTTTATACTTCTGAAGCGGTTCTAGTCATAGGGAACAAAATCTGGTAAAGATGGTGAGTGTTCATGCAATTCTTACTTTAATTGGTACAGTTTAGACATCGTCAACAAACTTGTGTGAACACTTGCATTGTCTTAATAAAAAATGATTGTTTTCTTCTGCAAACCGGATATTTTTTACGATTTCTTTTATCTAACTGGTCCAAACGCAAACGGTTGCAATAATATTCACAATTATTTTTGGTACCTTTTCCAAAATAATCAATCCTCAAAACCCTTTTTGCATTCCAAAAAATGGATACCATAATATATTTTACCGATCGTTCTCCTGTTTTGGAGCTGAAGAACCAGCTTCAGTTCATTGTAAACGTTTGTGTTTTAGTTTAGGATCATGATGTCTCATACATAGTTATTACGCACAAAATCGGTTTTATTTGTTTTCGATTCGGTTTTTGTTAAATTGTTAATTAACTTTCCAAAAAGAATTTTCATATGTAATTCTTCACGTAAAATATGGCGTACTCGTTCATCTATGTATTTATATAAAACTTAAAGGTGACTGACTGACTGACATAGTGATCTATCAACGCACAGCCCAAACCGCTGGACGGATGGGGCTGAAATTTGACATGCTGGTAGATGTTATGACGTAAGCATCCGCTAAGAAAGGATTTTGATTAATTCCAACCCCAAGGGGATAAAAAAGGGGATGAAAATTTGTATATAACTTTGTCAATTTTAAACCGATTAGTCTGAGATTTTGCATGCATATAGCTACTATAACTTAGGCATCCCCTAAAAAAGAATTTTGAAAAATTTCCCCCCTAAGGGGATAAAATGGCCGATGAAAGTTTGTATAAAACTTTTTAGATTTTCGACTAATTGAACTGAAATTAAAGATTGGAGCTACTATGATGAAGACGTCCGCTTACATGGGATTTTGCTAAATTAAACCCCATGGGGATAAAATAAAGGTTGATGGAGGTTGTAAATGTATTTTAACCTATCAGTACCTAATGGAACCAATAAATAAAGACGACCAAATAATTTTTAGTTCTTAATGTTGACAATAGATGGCGTTAGTAGTATTTTAAAACGCGCTATCATTGTGTTTTTACATACCCGATGATGAGTGGCCGCCGTATCTTAAGTACATACTATACCTAAATATTTCTAGCGGATTATATTTGACGTATTTGGCTGTTCTTTTCTTGGCATATTTTGGATTGCATTTGCTTTGTTTCGGTTCAGTAGTTTTGGTTATAGACTCTGCTTTGTATTTTGCATTTGTTTTGTTTTCGTTTGGTTAGGTACCGAATGATATTCTGCCCGAATTTAAAAATTACAGTTTTCCCTAAAAGTCTGCTTTGCCATTACAATAAACAAGTCTCAGGGCCAAACTCTCAAATTTGTGGGTATTGACCTATTGAACTAATTAATAATAATACTTCTTAACTTTTTTCTTAATCCTTATCCAAATAAATAAGTTAACACAGACACATCTTTTTGAACATAATTACCCTTTACAGTATTTTTTCAACCAAAATGTAAGAAGTTTTTATAGTTTTAAAATAATAGTAGTCTAATACCACTCGCGCATTAATGTGCGGGTAGTGTGGAGCGGAGAGGCGGTAGCACGCTGCTGCTGGCCGACATGACACTGTCGATAGACGCGTAGAGTCTTAAAAATTTGAGAATAAATTGGTTTTATTACGTAGTGATGTACTTAGAAAGGATTTTTTTAAATTCCACGCCTAAGGGTTTAAAATAGGGGTTGCAAATTTGTATGAAACTCGGTGGCAAAAAACTAAAGTCCACGCGGATGAAGTCGCGGGTGGCCGCTATTCTCAGATAACAGTGGTATCAGCAATTTTCCACTTAGTCTAACTTGAATATTTACAAATGAAATCATAGTTTTGCTAAATGATTTCTGGTGTTGTTGCACTGTTTGGACGTCCGCTAAGTGGTTCAACTTCAACGCTTGTACGACCACATTTAAACTCTAAAATCTATCGATGCACAGTTGGAAATAAAGAAGCAGATTCCTTTAACAGTTTCACCATTTTTGTATAAATTTCTGTTGCTGATAAACCTTCCAAAACAAAGAAGTTTATCAGTAACGATATTCAGTTTTTTCCATTGCAACAAAATACACTGACAAGTCAACTTAAAATGGCTTTTAAACCAAGAATGAATTGACAAATTAAAATAGAATTTGTGGTGTTTTAAATTGAAGATAAATTTTGATTCATCAACTGGTTGTTAGGTTTTTTAACCAACCTTTAATTTACGCCAATGAACCACAACACTTGTTAAGAATGTTAAATTGTTTGTGTAAGAAAGTTAAATAAATATTAAGTAGATGATTCGTAATATAAAAATAATGTGCTGTAATATATCATTGTAAGTAAAATGAGTTTTATAAATAAAGTAAAATTATTGACTGGCCTATTGGTGAGACTACCTGCAAGTTTTGAAAATTTTTAGAAAGTATACAAACAAGAATATATTAAATGACATTAAGGAAAAATTGAAAAAATTTCACACTCAGCGGGACTCGAACTCGCAACATTCAGCTCTACGCACTAACGCTCTTAAAACTAGGCCATCAAATCGCCAAACGGTCGCTAAATTCAACTCATGCCACATGTGACACTTACTCACTTTCTCCTTAAGCACATATAATATGACGTTAATGAGAGAGATACTTTGTCAAATCGACAATTGAAATATCAAAGTCATTTTTTTAGTGCCCTGTCTTATATTTTTAATCGGTTAGGAGACCGGAACTATGGATTCTTTAGTAAACAATTATTTGAGATTTCTCTCATTGGATTTTTTGAAATGTTGAAATTTTGAAATTTTTTAGAAAGTATACTAACAAGAATATATTAAATGACATTAAGGAAAAATTAAAAAATTTAAGTCATTTACTTTGTGCCCTCTTACATTTTTTTTCGGTTAGGACAATTGCCACAACATATTTTTAGAAATAACTGTTCAACTCCCTTACAGTTTAACCGCACCTGGGATCACACGCCGTGTGTGGCAAACAATAGGGAACCGGACAACTTTTCAAATAGTGTTTAAAAATAATCTTTATTTATATATATAGCCATAAAAAATAATATTTTAATTAAATAAATCCTCCGGAGTACTTGAAAACGTCAAAAACATAATTTATTTAAAATTGCCGCGAAAACAGCACTTCATGTCAATTCAGATCGCGTGACGTCATAAGGAGGTCAAAAAACTTCGAGCCATATTACAAGTCATCAGTGCTTGGATAAATTAAGTATTTTGTGTTTTTTAATCATCATGGACCGAAAAGAATATCGTTGCTGTGTTGTACCTCGATGTGGAAATACATCAGTAACTACTCAAAATAAATTTTTTATTGATTTACCTCGAAAACCAGACATACGAAAGAAATGGTTAGACCTAGCAAGACGAAAGTGCGATGGAATGTCTGTTACTTCACCAATTTACTTTTGTGAAGATCACTTTGATGTAAGTACTGTACCTAGAGTGTTATTACACAGCCCATAACACAAATAATCATATTTAGTGTGTATGTAATGTAGGTGTTATAGGTTATGTTTTACTTATTTCTTCAATCATTTCTATGGTTAAGATAAACAAAAAGAGATTGAAATACTTACACAAATGTTTTCACATTTCTAAATTTGGCAAAACAAAAGTCTGAATTAGTGGCAAAGAAACTGCTGTCCATGAAAATATCAACTTTTGGGAGATTTCTATTTTCGGCTTTTGTATAACCTTGTTCCATAATGAAAACTTAACAGAAGGCTACAAGCACTTACGACAACTTCTGTTATGACTATAGTCCTTCAATTCGTAACTAATTACAATGAAATATTTTTAGAAAAATGCAAATAATTTGTAGAAAAACGCAAAATAACATACAAAGCAGTGTTGTTTACTTATGGCTACTTAGGTACATATGACGTTACGCACTGTGATTGGCGTTTGGGTTCTTACACGTCACAGATAATTTACGCAACTTTATTTATTGATTTAAAAATATAAATCATTGTTATTTTTTAAAAATCTTTATTGAGTGATATTGTTGTATAACAAACTTTATTTTAAAACACATCTTAGATTTTTTTTCGATTACTATCCAATACCCTATTAGTACACCACCACCACGAAGTTTATTACTGGAGTTTCTATCTTGTCTATATACTATGGAGTTGTGGAGGTTGGAAAATAGCACTTCAATGTTTTTTGAATCAGTGGAAGCACATTTGGTTGAACTATTGGGATTCTTCGGCTTATTGTTGACTGGTTTTGTAGATAGCATATCGTTGAAATATCTTAAATAAACACTTTCACCTTGGTTTTTACGATTATGAAATTCTGCAATAATACTTTTGCGACGTTGTTGCTGCAGATAAATTAAATCAGGTGAAAGACGAATTGAAGGCCCTTTCACCTTGCTGCTTGACGTTAAACAATCCAAAGGTGGACTCAGTGAATAAAACATAATCTTCACAGAACGTGTTTTATCTTAACGCTGTCTACCCAAACGATTCAGTTTATCAAGAATCTATTGAATCCCTGTATTATCACGATACACTCTGTTATTTGTATTAGAAAAATCACTTTAACGCAAACTAAATAGAAGCACTTTATTGGTACGAGCACTTCTGTCCTCAAGCTAATCAAGGATTTAAGTTCTCCGGCAATATAAACATTGGTTTGAGTGTTTGAAGACTTATCCACTACATCATTTATAATAGTACTGGAGTCAAGAACGGGCCAATATTACAATGTAGAATGCAAATTCTTTTTCCTTTGTTAGGAGGGACGTCTACACTGCATTTTCGCTGTGCATATACATTTGAAATTATTTGACATTGTCATCAACTTTCACTTTTAGCTCATTATCACTCGCATCCAAAAAATTATTGTTCTGATTTTTAATTTATGGTGTAAGCTGCGGCTGCCACATATTTATCGAAAATAATGAATAATATAGAAAATCAGTAATAATGAATAAAAAACACAAAAGTAATAAATAAAATAGCAATAACATATAACAAAGAATAAATATCAACACAACATAACAGCATTTTTCGACAGCTCCGGTCGACGAAAATGCTCGGAGCATACTAGAATTTGTGAATCCATGAGAATATCAAACTCAAACCTGTAAAGATTAAAACCTGGTTATATAATACAATGGAAGCGATAACCAACAGTCCATAAACACCCATTAAGATAATTTCGGTTTTGTTTAAGTAACAAATATGAATCCAGATGCGTAGCTACTACCGTATCAGCCTTGTCATTGAATCAGGGCACATGAGCTAAAAAGACCCCGACATGTGTAAGCATGTAATATATCTTTAATTTTACTTATTCTTTGGCCATTCAATAAACGAGAAAGAATTTAACGAAATTGACATTAAGACATTATTTTTATGAAAACTGTTTATTAAAGTAAATAAATAATTGTTTTAAACAAAAAATATTAAATTTAAATATAAAAATAAATAATTTTTGACTTAATGCAAAATATTTTTATATTTATAAAATTACAAACAAATTAAAAAATTTAAAGAAGATTAAGACCATTGAAATTTTTAATTTATAAACACAAGATTTCAGCGAGATTTAAATAAAATTTTTGAATTCGTCTCAACTTCTTTCTAAAGGGGCGTGAGAAGATATAAACAGTAATTATCAGATTTTTCTTTTATGGGTGAACTAGAACAGTTTATACGCATTTAAGTATTTCAATTTGTACAGGCAATTCACTGAGTTTGAATGTTGTAAAATTAATGGTTAAAACGTTTTAATTGGAAATAAATTAATTTAGAGTTTACCTGATGGAGTTATAAAGAAATATAATTTAATTTTAAATGATGTTGCAAAAAGCGTTTTTGAAGGGTAATTTTGTATTTGATAATTTGGAAAAAATATATTTTTTTAGCACTAGTATAAAGCACTCGTCAATGATAAATAAAAAAAATGGCCCTTGATAAGCCAGGCGCATCAGTAGATTTATATTAATTGAATATATTTAAAGTATACGTTTCAGAAAAAAATGTTTTAGATAAAAGTTGTAGGTCTCTTTAAGACAAACAAAAAAGTCTGCTAACATTTTTTTGTACAGGGTGAAGTAAAAAAGTTACGAATTTTTTTTCATTTTGATTTGATGTCACGCCCAAACAGCCGATTTGGCCCATTAACGAACTCGAGTGAGATTTTGGGACGATTAATTTTTGTACCAAACTATACATACATACATACATATATATATTGAGATATTATAAGATAATATGCTATAATAAAAAAAAAACAATATAAATTAAATAAGTACTGATCACATTAATAAAACGAAGATATTCTTAATTCCAGGCAGAATTCAAGGTTATAGATTTTATATACATTTGTTCAAATTTTTTTTCATGACCATCAATATTTTCCAAGTATTTTTTTCTTATTTCCTAAAAAAGGGAAAAACAAAATTAATATATATAGAATATTGGATTAGTATTTTTTTATTAAAAAAAGGAAAAAGTATATCTATTTTAGAAAATGAATATAACTGTTTGTTGTACTTTAAATTAAATTGAAGATTTTTTTTTATAAGAAAGTTAAATGTTTTTAAAAAAAGTTTTCATATAAAGTATCAATACTAAATGATATATCATTTCAAAAAGTATAATTTATATCATAGATTAAATTAAAAACCACTTACGTTTATAATAATTAATATTTGAGATTCAAGCGAGGATATTGTTTGTAATAGATTTAAATTTTGATGAAATAAGAAATTGTGAAATTTTAAAAGTATTGTAACGGGATAACCGTAAAGGAAGGGACCTTAATTTGAAAGATTGTTGTTGACAGTTGATTTTTAGAAGTTTGTAAAAAAATCAACTGACCATTTTAAATAATGTTTCTAGAAAATTCTAGAAACTTCTAAACACACTGACTAGATTAAATAATGTTGTATATAAGGGGATGCATGAGCAGTTTACGTCAGTTCAAGTCAAGTGTTCACAAGAGTTCATTGCATTGTCAAGTAGTTAGACGTTATCCAGCAGAGTTCAGTGTATCTTAACAATTTTGTAAATAAATTGTGTAAAAAGCCCCCATACGTGTTTCAAATTGGTGTCAGGTGTGGGGTGAAGATAAATGAACTATTGGTGGCTGAGCTCAGAAGAGAGCTTGAAGAAGTAGAGTTGAAAACTACTAAGAGCAAATCCGTATTGTTGAGAAGGCTCCGTGAATACTACATAAATAATAATTTGGACCCTGACGCTGTGGAGTTCGAAGACCCGGTTCAGAAAGCAATTTCCCGACTACAAGAAGAACAAACTCAACAACTTTCCCGGCTGCAAGAAGAACAAGCTCAACAACTTTCCCGGCTGCAAGAAGAACAAGCTCAACAACTTTCCCGGCAACATGAGGAGCTATCCAGTCAGATGAAGAGCCAGCGCGAAGATATGTCCCAGCTGTCACAACGAATGACGAGCCAACAAGAAGAACAAACTCAACAACTTTCCCGGCTGCACGAGGAGCTATCAGGACGAATGACGAGCCAGCAAGAGGAGCTATCCAGTCAGATGAAGAGCCAGCAAGAGGAGCTTTCCAGTCAGATGAAGAGCCAGCACGAAGATATGTCCCAGCTGTCACAACGGATGTCTACCCTACCAGAAGAGTTATCCAGTTCCTTCTTCCAGCAAATATCGCATTTGCGCTCCGAAATGTACACTCTTCGTGACGAACAAAATCAGCAAGTGTCCAACTTGCGAGACGAGCTAAACCAGATCAACCAGCAAATGCAGTCCGAGATAAGGAAGCTTCAACAAGAACAGGAAGCTAGCCGCCGAAACCAAACCATCCACCACGGCGACGGAGATGCAAGAAGGATGGAAACCTGCCACGCAGACGTCGAACGACAAAGAAGCGAGGCGACGACCCATGTACGAACGACGATGAAACCCCAGACCTTCGACGGGAAGACTTCCTGGCCAAATTACCTGAAACAATTCGACGCAGCGGCCAGAGCTAATGGATGGTCATCCCAGGAGAAAGCATTGTCCCTAACCGTAGCTCTGCGAGGCGAAGCTTTAGACGTCTTGCAATCATTGACACCGGATGAAGCTGACAACTTCGAGTTATTGGTGAATCGTCTAGAGATGCGTTATGGTCAAACTCATCTACAACCGGTGTACCGAATGCAGTTAAAGAGCCGAAAACAGAAAAATGGAGAAACTATCCAGGAATTTGAAGCGGATGTAGCAAGAATGGTACGACTTGCGTATTCAAATGCAGCGGAGGATTTCCTGGAGTGCCTAGCAGTCCAAACCTTCACCGATGGTCTTCGAGACGTCGAGTTGCAGCGCGCTGTACGGTTGGCGCGGCCGAAGACTCTTGTGGACGCCTTGAACATTGCCCTGGAGTTTGAGGCGGCGACATAGGCCTCACGTGGAGTTGCTCGACTAAGGGAAATCACCGGTAACTACGACCATGCCGTTCATTCCGTTAGCGACATTGAAGCGGTAGTAGAGAGATTAATGAAGTTATCTCCAAAAAGATGGCGCCAAGTGAGATGCTGGAACTGCGGAGAACTAGGCCATATAAGAAATACTTGCCCCCAAAAAGAAAAATCTTCTGCTGAAGTACCCCAGCAGCAGGAAAACTAGAACGGGTCGACTCCAAACATTTCCGAAGCCCCTCACACCATTAAATTGGCAACTCTGCGACATCACGTGGACAGCTTATATGTATATGGCCTCATTGATGGGAAGAACTTTAGCATGCTGGTAGACACTGGAGCTACAAAAACTATCGTTCGACCATCCATCATTATGCGAAAGAAGATGTGGCCTACCAGTTGGAGACTGCGTACCGCTACCGGAGATTCTGCTAGAGTCTACGGTGAGATACAGGTGACGCTACAGTTTGGTTCAACCTCTCTTGTTCACTCAGTGCTGGTGGCTGACGTTGATGAAGATGTTGTTCTGGGCATGGATGTTATGCTCCACTGTGGTTTTCATTTGGATCTTCGCCAACGTATCCTTCGTACTGGTAACGAAGAAATATTCCTGCACCGAAAACAAGTTGACAATGCCTCGATTAAGCTAATCGATGATATCGAACTTCCGACAAGCTGCGAATGTGTTGTCACAGCGCGGTTGGATGGACTGGAGCCAGATGGTGCCCCAGCCATGATAGAGCCGAAGAACCATGACCATGAATTGGGAAAAGGACTCCTTGTGGGTAAGAATCTTGTTAGATCCGCCAAAGAGGTACCCATCCGAGTTATCAACTTGAACGATCATCCAGTTCTTCTCCGAAAGGACACGGAAATGGGAAGTTTAGAACCGGTAATGGCCATAATTCACAAGATAAATGTTACGGAAACAGATGAGACCAACGAAATTGAACAATTAATGACAAAATTAGACCCCGCTTTGTCAAAATTAGAAAAGAAACAGGTAAGAGATCTACTTTACTGATATAAACCTGTTTTTGGTTCTAAAAGTAAACTGGGAAGAACTGATGTTGTACAACATAGAATTGACACTGGTGATGCACGTCCGATTCGACAGGTACCCCGAAGGATGCCTCAAGTTAAAAAGGAAGAAGCAGACAGAGCCCTTAAAGAAATGATTCAAAATTGCATAGTCGAACCATCCAGTAGTCCGTGGGCTTCTCCTGTGGTATTAGTGAGAAAGAAAGACGGATCAATGCGGTTTTGTGTCGACTATCGAAAGCTAAATGATGTCACTAAGAAGGACAGTTATCCTCTGCCTGATGATGCCCTCGACGCTTTGGCGGGTTCTACTCTGTTTTCTACCTTGGACCTTAAAAGCGGATACTGGCAAGTTAAAATGAATCCTGCAGACAAAGAAAAGACTGCCTTTACCAGTGGATCAGGGTTATGGCAATTCACGGTCCTTCCATTTGGCCTCTGTAATGCTCCTGCGACGTTTGAACGACTAATGGAGTACATCCTGCGGGGTTTGTCATGGGAAACTTGTCTAGTTTATCTAGACGACATCATCATAATGGGTAAGACCTTTAAGGAACATTTATCTAACCTGGAAGAAGTTTTTAAAAGATTACAGAACGCTAATCTAACATTGAATGTTAAGAAATGTCACTTGTTCCAGAGACAGGTCAACTATTTAGGACATAACGTAAGCAAGGATGGCGTTGCTGTTGACCCCGCTAAGATACAAGCCGTTCAGGAATGGCCAATCCCTATCGACAAACATTAGCTCCGGAGTTTCTTGGGTCTTTGTTCCTATTACCGACGATATGTCAAGAATTTTGGAGACATCGCCAAACCCTTGACACGTTTGACAGAACAAGATAAGTCCTTCTGTTGGGATCAGGAATGTCAAAAGGCGTTTGAAATATTGAAGAAACAGCTTACGTCAGCACCTGTTCTTGCTTATCCACTTCCTGATGGTAAACTTATTCTGGACACCGACGCCAGCAATGTGGGAATTGGAGCCGTCTTGTCACAGCTACAAAAAGGTAAGAAAGAGTGGTTGGTTACTTCAGCAAAACTTTATCGAAAGCTGAAAAGAACTACTGTGTAACTCGGAGGGAACTGTTAGCAGTTGTAAAATCCGTCGAACACTTTTATAAATATCTGTATGGCAGAAAATTCCTGATCAGAACAGACCATGCTAGTTTAAAGTGGCTACTTAGCTTCAGGAACCCAGAAGGACAGATAGCAAGATGGCTCGAAAAACTGCAGGAATATGATGTTGAAATCGAGCACAGACCTGGAACCAGACATCGTAATGCTGATGCACTTTCCAGAAGACCATGTCGACCTGATTGCCCACATTGTACTCGCATGGAGCAGAACGAGGAAAAACTTGCCTTAGTTAAGGTTGTGCCAGAAGACGAGAGCTCTATGCTGGAGGAGCAACAAGAAAACGATCCCGTTCTGAGAAAGATTAGGGAGTGGAAGAGAATGGACCGTCGTCCGTTGTGGAGAGAGATATCCTCATCCTCTTCTGCTTTAAAAGCATACTGGTCCCAATGGAACTCTTTAATTTTGGACGGAGGGCTCGTTAAAAGACTTGTAGAAAATTCCGAGGGCACAGAAACAAGGAAACAAATAGTGTTCCCAAGAAATGCTGTACCGAAAATTTTAAGACAGATGCATAATGATAGTTCTGGAGGACATCTGGGTATCACGAAAACGCTGCAAAAGATCCGAGATAGATTTTACTGGGTAAATTGCACTAATGATGTTAAAGATTGGTGTCGTAAATGCACTATATGTGCTGCCAGTAACGGTCCGCACCGAAAACCGAAGGCGGAAATGCAGCAATACCTGGTTGGAAGTCCTTTTGAAAGAATCGCAGTAGACGTATTGGGGCCACTTCCACAGACCGATGTAGGAAACAAGTACATCTTTGTTGTAATGCACTACTTCACTAAATGGGTTGAAACATATGCAGTTCCCAATCAGGAAGCTACCACTTTAGCAGATATATTGGTTGAAGAATTCGTAAGCCGATTTGGGGTACCATTAGAATTACATTCAGACCAAGGAAGAAATTTTAAGAGCAAGCTGTTTCAAGAAGTTTGCCAAAGATTAGGCATCCACAAAACGAGAACCACAGCGATGCACCCTCAGTCTGATGGAATGGTGGAACGAATGAACCGGACTATAACCAACTATCTGTCAAAAGTGGTGTCAGATTGTCAGAGGGATTGGGATCGACATATTCCACTATTTCTAATGGCAATTCGATCGGCCATCAACGAATCAACTGGCCAAACGCCTGCGAAGGTCCTGTTCGGTAGAGAAATGAGGCTACCATGTGACTTGGTGTTTGGTTGTAAACCTGGTGAAGAAATGGCACGTGAACAATATGTCGCCGACCTTCAGAATCAAATGGAAAATATACACAACCTGGTGCGTGGAAAACTACAACTATCTAGTGATCGGATGAAGAGGTACTATGACACACGGACAATGGAAAAGAAATACCAAGTTGGAGATTTAGTCTGGCTCTATAACCCCCGACGGCGTCGAGGTATTTGTCCCAAATTACAAAAGAACTGAGTCCTTACACCATCAAGAAGAAGATTAACGATGTCATTTATCGGTTTGTGAAAATTCCCAGAGGGAAACCCGTCGTGGTCCATCATGATCGTTTGGCGCCTTACCAGGGAAACCACAGTGGAGATGCGCAGCAACTCCAAGAAGATGGTTTGGCTGGCTTAGGGAGTGTGCGGGATTCCGATGTAGGAAATAATATTCCAGGAGGAATGAATCTAAGGAGGGGGCAGTGTAACGGGATAACCGTAAAGGAAGGGACCTTAATTTGAAAGATTGTTGTTGACAGTTGATTTTTAGAAGTTTGTAAAAAAATCAACTGACCATTTTAAATAATGTTTCTAGAAAATTCTAGAAACTTCTAAACACACTGACTAGATTAAATAATGTTGTATATAAGGGGATGCATGAGCAGTTTACGTCAGTTCAAGTCAAGTGTTCACAAGAGTTCATTGTATTGTCAAGTAGTTAGACGTTATCCAGCAGAGTTCAGTGTATCTTAACAATTTTGTAAATAAATTGTGTAAAAAGCCCCCATACGTGTTTCAGTATTTTAGGTTAGAATTATATAAATATTAGATTTTTGTTTGAAATTAAATGTAACAGAATTTTGAATGTAAAAATAATTGTATAAATCTAAATCAAGTGTTACAATGTGTAATTTTGTGACAATTTATCAAGTGGGGTATAATCGATAGATAGTAGTTTAAACTTGGTTATAGAATTCAATTGTTAGTTTTTGTTGATTTTATAATCGTTCTCTTGTTTTTTGTTCGTTAAAAGAGCGACATGTATTAAATTTGGTTCCTGTTAAAATTTGAGTTTTTTTATTGAAATTAGTAAGATAAAAGAGTTTAGTTAATAGAAAATCGATACTAAAGTAAAGGAGAAGTGATTGAATACCCTGGTAAGCAGAGAAATTTATTTATAATTAGAAAATAGAATCTAAGAAGAGGCTAAAGTGAAGTAGTACATTGTACGAGGAGATATTTGATTGAATTTGAAAGCAAATAGTAATGATAAAAGTTTTATAAGTATCAGAATTTATGTACCTGCCTAGCTGTTCCAATAATTAGCAGATGATCCAGAGTTTTGAACGAGTTTTATGGTTTTTATGGTTTTATGGTCCTGAAGTGGATACAATCCTTGGAGTGGAGCATATCTTCAAGATTAACGGTATCCAAATTTCATTTTTAACAATAAAGAACTTTTCTGTGTTTGATTTTTATATACCTATTTAATGAACATTTATTTTCACTGTTTCACTGTACACTATTTCCTTAGTTTATAAGATTATTTTACTTGTTTTTATTGATAATAGTTATGATATTTTCCATTCTTATTCAAATTGAATAAGTTGAGTTTTGAAAACAGTTATCTGTCCAACATTCTAAGTATATTATAGGTTAATATAGTTCTTCTTTCCCGAAATCTCATCAGCATAACGTCAGTTAGTTCATTCGCATAAAAATTTTATATTTTACAAACAAGATTATATAATAATCTAAGTTAAATGTTGAATTCTGCCCATGAAGATAGAGTCATTGTCGGGAAATATAATATTAATTTACAATACTTAAAAATTTAAAACAGTTTGCCTATATAAAACTTTTAATAAAATTTTAATATTTTCATAAAAAATTATAAAGTTAAAGGCAAGGTTTATTTATGGCATATTAACTTATAATAAATATAATAGCAAGTTATATATGTTATAATATATATATATATATATATATATATATATATATATATATATATATATATATAAACTTTTGAACGGAAGGTGTTTTTGAGGTCAGGGGGACCCAAACCGAAAAACTGTAGTGAAATTTTCTCGAAGTCGTGACCTGCGAACCAGCTAAATAGTAGATATAAATTTATCTAAAAAATATAAAACTACCCTTAAAACTAGATGCTTTAGCTAAAATAATCATCTTCAGCTTTTACAAATAATATAATTAATACATGCCTTCTGGAGGGGGTGTTTACATTTGTCTTGAAGAAGGCACTTACTATCCGCATTCCAAAGGGTAAAGATCTTAAACCGATAAGTATTTTATCAATAATTTCTATAATTTTGGAAAAGATTATTGGACGTCAAATGCGCCAACATCCAGGCACTTTCGTAGTGCTTTCTTAAACACAGTCTTATTTTAGACCAGGTTATAGATGTGCAACTACTCTATATTGTTTAACAGATGATGTTTCTGCATCCCTTTATGCTTATCAGAATACTTCTCTGATCCTCAAAGATTTTTTAAAAGCTTTTAACTCTATCAATCATGAGTTAACTGTTACTGAATACTCTTCGTTCCGTCGGTTCCGTCGATCTTTTACATACACAATGGCGTTGTCTTATAATGCTATTTTTGTTAAATGAAAAAGTCTAAGTCTTTTAAATTTTCGTATGCGTATAAGGATGCATCTTCTGCATAGTGACGGATAAGGTTTGGCCATGTACAACACGTTACATGAATGGAGTGAGCTTATGATCGTATAATATCTTAATTTTTGTGTTTTCTTAGAACTTAGTTTTTTAGTCTACATATTATTATGTGTGGCTGGATCGAGTGAGTAGCGCCATTTTATTTGTAATTGTGGTTTTGTTGGAACATCAATGACATTTATTGAATCAACACTATTTGCTTGTTTTATAAATGTTTATGTAATTTCAGTTTTTATTTATTTAAATAAATAAACAATTGTTTAAATCAATTTCAATTCCACTATAAAAACAAACATGATTAATGTAAAAATATAACTAACATTTTATAGAGCTACGACTTTATCGTGATTGTTACCTGTTTTTCTTTACTAATTGAAATTATCCACCCTGTTTGTAAAGCCCTACAGCATGAAAATAATGATTTAAAGGACGCTAATAATTTATTGAATAAACTGAGTAAAATCAAAAATTAAAATTCAATTCATGGTTAGCTAAATAAGTCTGAAGATCTAGTAATTGTTTTTAAAAATAAAAGACGGAATATAACGAAGCGTTTTGTTGATAATTTATTAGAAGATGAGAGAATTTCAGACGAAAAATAGTCCTTTAAAGTGAATGTGTACTATTCCTAATTTATATATAATTTTTTGAACTAAGTTCCTTACGGCAGGCTTGGAGGAGATAGAGATTTTGCTGCGTGACCGAACTGAAAAAAATGTAATAGTAAGAAACCGTAACGAAAAGTCCGTGGAATAAAACCGTTAAATGAGCCAGCCGGGTTCGATTCCCGGCCGATGCTTTTTTTTGGATATATCTCTTAACATTTACCTTTTTGGAACTAAGTTCCTTACGGCAGGCTTGGAGGAGATAGAGATTTTGCTGCGTGACCGAACTGAAAAAAATGTAATAGTAAAAAACCGTAACGAATAGTCCGTGGAAAAAGTCCGTGGAATAAAACCGTGAAATGAGCCGGGTTACATTCCCGGCCCATGCAAAATTTTTTTTGGAACTAAGTTCCTTACGGCAGGCTGGTAGGAGATAGGGATTTTGCTGCGTGACCGAACTGAAAAAAATGTAATAGAAAAAAACCGTAACGAAAAGTCCGTGGAATAAAAACCGTTAAATGAGCCGGGTTCGATTCCCGGCCGATGCAATTTTTTTTTTTGTATATATCTTTTAACATTTACCTTTTTTTTGTTAAAGTAATATGAAATATAATTTTTAAAAATCTTGATAGTTGAAAGTAGTGAGAAAAGGTGAGAAAAAATAAATGTATACATTACTCTTTAAAGCTCACCTTGAATTTTAAAGAAGCTTCTTTCTTAACGCCAAGATTTCACTGATTTTGATATATTGGCCGTTAAATGAGATGTGCGCATGCGCTACAGTCGTATACACAAGCGAGTAGTGTTATGTGTCGATTTTACATTAGCCAAAGGAACTTCGTTCCTACATGGTGTCCCACGACACCATTTTAACTTGTTTTTTGTATATATCTCTTAACATTTATAAAGTAATATTTGATATAATTTTTAAAAATCTTGATATTTGAAAGTAGTTAGGAAGGGTGAGAAAAAATAAATGTATACATTACTGTTTAAAGCTCACCTTGAACTTTAAAAAGCTTCTTTCTTAACGCCAAGATTTCACTGATTTTTATATATTACAGGTTTAATCAGACGTGCGCAGGCGCTACAGTCGTATACACAAGCGAGTAGTGTTATGTGTCGATTCTACATTAGCCGAAGGAACTTCGTTCCTTCGTGGTGTCTCACGACACCATTTTAACTTGTTTTGTTAAAGTAATGTGAGATATAATTTTTAAAAATCTTGATAGTTGAAAGTAGTTAGGAAAGGTGAGAAAAAATAAATGTATACATTACTCTTTAAAGCTCACCTTCAATTTTGAAGAAGCTTCTTTCTTAACGACAAGGTTTCACTGATTTTGATATATTGACCGTTAAATGAGACGTGCGCAGGGTCTACAGTATTATACACAAGCGAGTACTGCGAGTAGTGTTGTGTCGATTTTACATTAGCCGAAGGAACTTCGTTCCTACCTGGTGTCCCACGACACCATTTTAACTTGTTTTAAACTAAACCAAGATTTTAAAACTCTTACGACAGACGCGTGGGATTTTAATAGGTATATCACTTCTTTATTGTTCCGACGCCAGTAAAAATAGCCGTTTTATTGGGTCAACTTTGCACTAAATTTCCGATCCAAATTTTTTTTTTTATAAGATTTGGGATCACTTACTAAGCATAAAATTACAAAATGCTGACAGATCCAGGTGACGCTAGAGGCGTCATCTTGAAAAAACGTTTTCGGCCGATATCTTGGTAACTAAGCACTTTAGAGCAAAAGTCTTAAAAAATCATTATTATAGAAAATTAAATTTCGCATCTTTTGTTTTTTGTAAACTTTTTTGTAAAACCTACAGTTTACGATTTATGGCCCATTTAATGAAACGGTTTTTCCATCGCGGCCAAAAACTCTTGAAATATTAGATTAATCAATAAAATGCATCAATTTATTTTTATAGATCCGTTTATTCTCTACAACTTTTGTTTTAAACTTTTTTTTCTAATGTCCATACTTTTTGAGTTATAGGACGTTTAATGAAGAAATGTCGACGCTCGGCGGGTGATGCGGCAGCGAAATATAATTAAGTAAAATAAAAAAATGTTCGATACTATTGCAGGTAAGGAATTGAACTATTATTTGTTAACTACATAAACAATCGGGATATTTTTTTTAATTTATTTGTTGAGTTTGTACTATTATATTCTATGCGTATATTGAAATTTTCAACTTTTCGCTCGGTAGTCCAAGATAAAACGTCCTATAATTCAAAAACTATGGACATTAGAAAAAAAAAGTTTAAAACAAGAGTGGTAGAGAATAAACAGATCTTTAAAAATGGATTGATGCATTTTATTGATTAATCTAATCTTTCAAGAGTTATTGGCTGCGATCAAAAAAACGGTTCATTAAATGGGCCATAAATCGCAAACGGTAAGTTTTACAAAAAAGTTTGCAAGAAACAAAAGATGCAACATTTTATTTTCTATAATAATGTTTTGAATGACTTTTGCTCTAAAGTGCATAGTTTCCGAGATATCGGCCGAAAACGTTTTTTCAAGATGGCGCCTCTAGCGTCACCTGGATCTGTCAGCATTTTGTGATTTTATACTCAGTAAGTTATCCGAAACCTTATAAAAAAAGAAATTTGGATCGGAAATTTTGTGCAAAGTTAAATGCTATTTTTACTGTCCTACATGTACAAAATGCGGTACAGAGAATTCCGCACAGGTACCTACGGAATTACTCATTTTGCATTGAAGTAAACCGTGTTATTTACATTCTTTCATAGTGATCGTAGAAAATAGTTATTTATGATATGAGTGTTAAAAGTGAGGTTTTATTTTGTGAGTGAAAACGTTTGTGAAATGAGCGGAGCGAATTGAACAATTTCACGAACAAAATAAAATCACTTTTAACACAAATACCATACAATGTTTTTTGTACAACTTCCCTATTTTGATAATGAAACGAGCGAATTTTCAATGACAATGAACCAAACCGTGTTAAAAGTAAACTAAACCGTGTTAAAAGTAAACTTGTTTACATGGCAACGTGTTAAAAGTATTTTTAACACGCTGCTATGTAAACAATCGTTTTTAACATTGTTTGCTATCATTAAAAGTGTCACTTTTAATGACAGTTGTACAAAAACATATTATGACAATTTAATAAAAACACGAATATAAGCTTGTATAAAGGCTATAGGTGCATGGCAACACTGGTTTTTAAAATTAAGAAAGTTGTTTTCACTTTTTAATTAACAACACATTTTTTTCTTAAGAAACCAAAAAAATATCAGTGTTAATATTTTGTTAACTAATTCTTTTTTATTGCTATAATGGTTTGTTTTTTTGGTAAAAGTCTTTGGTTTCTGAACAAAAATCTTAATAATTATGAGAAAATGATGATTCCATACAAACTTAGTAGTGTGTATATTCCATGTACTTATTTTTTTGTAATAAATTATATAGAAATAGTAAGCAAAAACCTTTAAAAAGTCATAACACAGAATTTCGGTGTTTGTGGTATGTAATTAGAAACATATGGTATATCTGATTGATATCGTTATCTACATCATAATACACATGTTAGATTTAGTAAAGTTCCGATAAGTATGCGTTGATGTTATAAACGTGATAGCTCTTGAAAAGAATATAAATATATCGATTCAATATATCTGACGTTATCGCATCATCAAAATATAGTTATCTAAAAACTTGGATATCTAATGTAGGTAGTACAACGGGGAAACACTACGTATTAGTTTAACATATAAAAGTTATTATTTCCCTTAAGCTATATGTGGGTAAGTGTCACATGTGACATGAGTTGAATGTAACGACCAATAAGCGAATTGATGACTAAGCATTCATAGCTTAGTTGTTAAAGCGTAGAGCCAAAGGTTGCGGGTTTAAGTCCTACTGGTTGCAAAATTTTTTCGATTTCTCCTTAATGTCATTTAATATATTCTTATTTGTATGCTTTCTACAAAATTTCAAACATATCAATAATTCTCAATATTTCTGAAATTATTATTATTTTATTATTATTATTTTTATTAACAGATAATAAGTAATTGTAAATTTCACTAAGGTGTTTAATATCAGATTTTTTATTAATTATGTTTTTTTTCTTGGGGCATGAAGGTCATTCCAAAAGTCTTTTTTATTATCTTGTTCTCTTGCTTAAATTTTACCATTAGAATAGTATATTGTGTATCTAGTAGGAAAAGCGATACATTCCCGGGCGACAATGTAAATTGTTGGCCGAGGCGTCTAGCCGAGGCCAACAAACATTGAGAGTCCGGGAAGTTGCTTTTACTACTATTTTTTCTGAAATCGCATTAAATATAATCGTAAATCAAGAAAGTTTTACGAATGCATAACTGTTTTTGATATCCTCTTATTTTCTATGAAACCGTTTCATTGACATTGTTTGTTCATCATTGTTGATTAGTGTCACAAAACTGTCAGTTCGGTTAGTTACATATTGCTTAAAATATTTTAAATTATATTTAAAATGGACAGTAACGATGATGTCCAGAGGTGCAAAACGCCTCCAGAGTTACTAAAACACTACTAATGTGGTTTAAAATTTATTGCCACATAAAATGAAGGCGCTTAGGTAATATGATTTTGCTTATATACGTTTTATGGATCATTTCCGTACACAGGTACGGAATAGTTATTTGTGACACAAGGACGGAAAATGCCATTTTGCAAGAGCGAGTAAAGTTGTGTAGCCGAGGGGCATAGCACCGAGGCGAAACAATACGAGCACTTGCAAAACATTTTGCGGACGTGTAACACACACTATTTTTTGGTCCGACCAATTTTTAATATTTTCAAAAGTTCAAAAACTGTTTACTTTGTGACATACAAGATTAGGTGTATATTGACATTATTGACATCTATTGCACTATTAAAAGAATTAGTAATAAGGAATGATTTTCTGATAATCGATTTTACGATCCTTAATTTTTATACATACGAATACTGTGCTAATAAGCAGCACAGTAAAAATTGTTATATTGATAATATTAATATCTAATAATTTTATTTAAAAATAACAGAGACAATGAACTATTATAGTTCAATGAGCAATAATAAAATCGAGATATGTATTTTCATAATCGAATGATAAGTAGTTGTAAATTGACATAAATGTCAAATTTAAAATAAACGTTTTGAGAGAAATTAAATGTAAGTTTGAATCCTGCTTACCTTTAGAAAAAGTTATTAGTTTAGTATATTATACGCTGCTTTTAAATAAATTTAATTAAAATTTGTAGTATTTATTATATATTTTTGATGACTTATAGCGCCATCTCTTTAGATAATCTAAAAGCTACTTTGCCGGCCTAGGCCGGAAAATGTCATTTTCCGGACGATTTTGAAGTGATTAATAGTATTGTTTCTGGACGGAGGACCAAAAAAAATATTCCCGTACAGTTGTTTGCCCAGTAACGGACTAAAATACAAGAATAGTGTATTTGCGGCTCGAATTTGATCCGAGAAACTAGACATTTCCAAGCGATTTCAGAAAAATGTTTTTTATGTCACACTAAGTAACTTCGTAAATTAATAATTCATTGTATAAGTATAATAATAAATTACATAAAAAACAATTATTATTTTTAAAATAACATTATTTTAATTTATGTTGTTAATTAGATTTGTATAATTTATAATTTATCATTACAGTTTTTCTGAGATGAAAAGCATGGAATAATTAAAGAGTACCTAACCATTTATTTGCTGCTACCCCAAAATTTTCTACGTTTTATTAAGGTTTGTTTGTAAACATTTCAGTGTTCTAAACTGCAAGTATGAGGTTGTACTAAGAAATAAAAAGATTTATGGTGACATAGCTGTCAAGAAATAAAAAGATTGGTCCAAAATTAGACACAAACCAGAATGAATACAACAAAAGATACCTCTTAATACGATTTAGAAAAAATAGATTTATTCCATCCCATATAAGAAACACAACCAGACCAATACAAAATCTGGTTCACCGTCACGACGCCGACGGTCAACCCCTTCAATTAATTAATTATTGTAACAGATTAAAGAGCACTGTTTTGAATATTGAAATTTCATTAAACCATATATTTAATAAAATTTTATGGTATAAACTTAAAATTGAAATTATTGATTTAACATCTGATCTTATTTTTATTAATTTTTAACTTAAAAAACAGATTATTTATAATAGAAACTATATCTGGAATTAACAAACTAATAAATTCCATGTTAAACCTAATTCGGTAAACAGTTTATCTAATGTTGATAATATGATATATTAAAATTTATATCCCTTGGTCCTAAAATTATCATTGAACCTATCCTATGGAAGGACATTTCAGTAAAGAATCTTTTAGGTGCAACAATTAGTCCTATTATTGCTTGTTATGATATGGATAATTTATTAATATCAGTATTACCATTTACCTTTTAATTTATCAAAAAATGTGTAGATGACCTAATGATTTCCTTAACCACAGATGAAGTAAATGTTTTTTTTTTCTAATACTTATGAACCATATATTCAATTTACAATTAAGATAGACTAGGAACAATTTTAAGTATTGTTATAATTTTTTCTTTGTGGATTTGGGATAAGTAATAAACAGCAGACAACCTTAACAATTTATTGGTAAACACAAATAGATAAAAATTTCTTAAAGTAATTTACACAACTTTACTACAGCCACAATTACTGAATAACGTCTTTAAAATATCTCCTACAACAATCCACACTTTATCTCCAGCTATTACAATTACAATTATCTATTGCAAACTAATACAATCATCACTATTATTTATCGCGAACTATTAAATTATTATCCATTCCCTCTCCGTCCAAACCAGTCCCAAATTAATTCCTTCTAGAACGTCGCTAACGTTAAATTTTTAGAATCGAACATTCTAGAGTTACTCGAATTATCCAATCGATCGAACACAAACTAGACTCTTCCAAAATTCTAGGAACGCAATTCACTCACACCTCACCCTCTGCGACAGGTCCGGAGCGGCTCGTAATAGTATCATTTTTCATACTATATTTATACGTATATTTATTGCCGGTACACGATACTGAGTTTAAAGTTATCCACATTATGGCATGTACGTGCACCTGTGCAATTACGCGATGACAGTCCGGACAATGAAAATTTCAAGGTGTGTTGCTAAATGCTCTACGACGGCTTTAAGAATAGGAGTTTGAAACCATTTGTCTCCAATTGCTCCTATTAGTTGACTGTTTTTAGTGTTTCGTGTAAAACATGATTCCTGGCCCTTGTCTAGGGACCTCCTTGTTTAGTTCTCCAAAAAGTACACATTTTTTCAGCCGATTGTCGTCCAAAGAAGGCGAGCACGGGAGATCAGAGTCTCTATAGGCAGACACTTAGCTCTTCTAAGAATATCTTGATTGGATATCCGATCATTTGACGTAAATGTCTTTGTTTTGTGTGTTCAAGAGTTTTAATATATCTTGTATGTAGAACCCATGCCTCGCATGCGTATAGTAGTGTTGGCAGGACAAATACTAGTATACAGTCATTTTTATTTCAAGTGTTAAATCGTGGTAATAAAAAACTCTGCGGCGCAACCTCCAGAAAGCCTTTGATGCAGCACTGACCCTGTTATGTATTTCTTTGTCTATATTTGCTTTGGTATTTGAAATGCTGCCAAGATAATAAAATAAGTTAACATTTTCTAGTTGTTGCCCTTGCAAAAAGATTTGCACATCGCTGATGTCCTAAGTCACTCAGCTAATCTTAGTTTTACGAAATACTACATTTGTTATTATCATGTTTAACGCATTTGGTCAGTAACAGTTTACCATTAGTATTTATGTTTCCCAATCCATGCCTTCCAATAGCTCCCTGCCAAATGTAATAACCGATGCCTACTCGGGCGTTGAAGTCCCCGAGGATTAAGGCTCTAACACGGTCTAGAACTGAAAGAAGAATAGAGTCAAGGCTCCAGTAGAAAGTATTTTTTGTTATCTTATCAGTGGAAAGGGTTGAAACATATGCACTTATAGAAGTGATATATTCAGTTTTAGCGTTATGATATTCCGCAGGGTACTTGATCTAACTGAGAAGTAATGAAATTCTTTACTGCTATGTCTACATCGTGGACAGATTTTTAGGTTTCAAGAGGGTAACCTTTCCAAAAGAAAGTGTAGTTTGCTTCTTGTAGAATTCCTTCCCCTGTTACTCTAGTTTCATTTAAAACCACGATATCGATGTTTATAATCGGCATAATTCACTTGATTTTAACGCAGTTCTTCTCTCAGGATGTTTAGATTTTGTACAGTCCATTAAGTTTTTTACATTTCAAGTTGTACTTTTTGTCATTTTTTTCTTCCGATGAGGTGCTCGCTCAGCCACCTCCCACGGAGATCCTCCGGATTGTTTTGTCTCATTCGAGTAAATTACCGTTTGTTAACATTAAGAAAAAAGAAAATTTTGAAATAACGGCAGTAGGTATATATATTTATTTATTTAACATTGTAAATATTGGGGTAGCAGCAAATAAATTTGTACTCTTAATTATTCCAAGATTTTGCAAATCTTTATTTTCATCGTCAGAAAAACTGTATCGATAAATTATAGATTATTAAATACCAATTAACCAGTTATGATGTTATTTTTAAATTATTACATGTTTTTTATAAAATGTAAATTATTATTGAACTTACATTAAAATGAGATTATTAATTTACAAACTTAATTAGTGCGACATACAAAACATTTTTTGGTCTTGAATTTTTAAATTTATCATGACGTTTGCAAATTCTTCTTTATTATTTTTTAATTTGGTCAAAAATATCAACAGTTAACGTAGAGATGGAAGAATTCTCCATATTTCTAAAATTATTAACATTTTTTTTATGAACAGCTAATAAGCAAGCATAAATTTCCCTACGGTGCCTGATATTAGATTTTTTATTAATTATGTTTCCTTTTTGGGAGATAAAGGTTATTTCAAGAAAGTGTATTTTGTATAATTTTTATTCTCTTGCTAAAATGAGAGCTTCAGTGTTATTCATAATATGGTCATTTTTAAAGACATGTTCTGCTAAAGCAGATTTATGAGATATTATTTTAGAGTGAAAACTTTTTGATTTATGTTCAATATATTTATGGTTACAATTATTAGGTACATGGAATAATCTTTTTATGGTTTTAAAAGTAATGTCTTTAATATAAGGAAAAGAAGTAAAAAATGTAGTTTCAACAGTTGTTTTAAAATATCTGGTTAACTGATTCGTGATTCATAGAACCTTCATTATTAGTATTATCTTAATATATATATAAATTACGTGTCACGTTGTTTGTCCGCAATGGACTCTTAAACTACTAAACCGATTTTAATCAAATTTGCACACCGTGTGCAGTTTGATCCAACTTGAAAGATAGGATAGCTTACATTTTAATTTATAGTCGCAATATTATTTTATTGCAAATTATTTGTTTATTGAATTGTTATTATATTAAATATGATATTATCATTTTGAAAGTCTTCATGTAAGGTCTTGGTAGCTAATTTGGATCAGCGGCTGATTATGACATTTCGGTTGGGTTATCGTAATGGGATCGATTACGCCAGAGGGAAGTTTTTTTTGTTATTTTTTTTTTAATTTATACTTCTATTTATACACTCGGGGGGAAAGATTTGTGTACAATTAAATGGGAAAAATCATTACATATGTAATGGTGTAAGTAAGAGAGAGACAGAAACACTTATAACGTATATTGGTTGGTAGAAACAAAGATGACTTATTTATCACATGTTATTAGTCATAACTATAAATCCTTTAAATACCGTTCTAACATTCAGTACATTGAAAAGGGATAGATATACAAAAAACAGTCTGAACTAATTTATGAGTATCATAGTGACGGACCACATGATTATTGACAGATTATTTTATAATTCTCTCACGTAAGTTAACATATTAAGTTTAGTATTTTATATTAATAATATTCAGTAGTGAGTATTGTATTGTAGTCTAAAATACCGTCACATGGTTACAGTATATCCTGCACTATGCTTTTGAGGTTGTTGGCTACATAAACAGAGTTTTTACGAGTAGTCGAGAAAATAAAGTAACAAAACCTCCGAATTTTGTGATCGGAATGCGTCTTTTTGCATTAGATTCGTTAAAGTATCAGGAAATTTGTCGCTATCCCTACTAATATTATAAATGTCAATGTAAGTTTGTTTGTTACGCTTTCACGCAAAAACTAATTAACCGATCATCATGAAACTTTGTACATATATTCTTGGAGGTATTAGAAGTAAAATAGGATACTTTTTAATAAAAAAAATATTTTTATTTATTACGAAAAATAAAAGATTTGTTTGTCAAAAAAAAAAATATTAAAAAAGTGACTCTCACTAAATTAAGAATTATGACGCCACCGTAAGGTGGCGCAGTTGAGATGGTATAAATTTACATTAGCAATTTTTGCGTAATTAAGTACTATGACGCCACCATAAGGTGGCGCAGTTAATATATAATATATCTAATCGATAATTTACAAAACCGTAAAAATTTGGAAAAATGGTAAAAAACATCAGTAGGCGGTACGAAGTTCGCCGGGTCAGCTAGTTTATATATATAATTTAGGTATAAGTTGTTGGTTTAAACTACGAAGCAGAATAATTGAAGATCCAACCTTCAATTATTGTAAATGGTGCTGTGGCATGCCTGGCCTGTATTTAAGACTCAATTGGCTAATGTGGGCATTCCTTGTCTAAAGTACCAACAACCACTTTGGCATTAGCGTAATATTCAACATCAGATTTATACTGGAATGCGAGTCAAAGAAAGGAACTTGTTGGCGTTCTTGGTTAGATGTTCTACGTCTGTTGACTACGAATCTGCAGCCTTTTCTTTGTTCTAATCGTCTTTGTTAATTTCTTTCTACTTGTGCCTCTTGCGATTGAGATTCAGGTAATTCATCATGCTTAGACGGACATTTACATTACTTTGTTGATTTGTTCGCCTGATCTTAGTACTCTTAAATCTCGCATGTTTCTAATAATAATACTTTAAAATGATACATTAAGATCATTCCTTTTATCAGATAAGGCTAGGAAACAATACAGAAAACAATCGTCCTTATACACAAAAATCATAATCTGTTTACGTAAAAACTCACTAAAATATCATGAATCTAAATTCAACAACAACAAGGAAATCAAAGTTTTACCTACAGAATATAATTTAGAAATCCTGTTCTCGGACCTAAAAGTAAATTTCTTTACTTCCTTTATTATATCTTAGCTCTATTCCTATACTAAATTATACACCAAAACAACCTACCAAAGAAATTTAAAAACGTATTTCAATTGTAAGATAAATCGAATTACCAAGAAAATACAATACAGCAATTTGCTTGATATACAAGAAAATAGAAACCTTCTTTTGAGGAAATCCACTCAATAATTTCAATCAAGTCGTGCGTTCGTTTTGCTAACGTTAAAAGTTTTATTGAAAGTATTCGACTCTTTTTATACCTATACAACTCTCACAAAAGATTACGTCGAAAACATATTTGTCAAAGAGAGTTCTTGGATAAACTCTCCAACAAAAATCTGTCATATAGGAAAATGCAGTTCATCTTATTCAAATAGTTGTAGAGGCTTTGTAATCTATGGCGCTGAATTAAATTTAAAGTCCTTATTTTAACACTACATAGAAAAAATAGATGTTTTCGTATTAACGTTTTTGTATGTGACTCTTCAAATGTGTAAATACAATTTTTTATAAAAGATCTAAAATAAATTACATCTATATATCATTCCAGGCAAATAAATACCCACACGAAAGAACTATGGACCAATGCTGTACAAAAGGTGTCAAACGAAAGAAAAAGGAGACCACATTTTTCGTCCATAGCTTTTTCTGTTATCGACTCACACAGACAAATAAAAAAGGATGTTTCTTTCACTCCGCCAGCATCACCCCGGCACGTTGGCATCTTGAAACACGTAAGTCACATTTCCTTTTATTGCTTTTGAAAACACTGAGAAAAATGTAATGTGGGGTAATTCTCTGCTGATTTTTCTTTCTTTGTACTATGAATATTAATAGAATACGAATTGGAACACAGAAGTATTTCGTGCAATAGAAATTGCTCTGAAAAATATCTTTTCGATTTACTTCTTTATGTTACCTATATAGAAATTTTACACTTACCCTTTTTACTACTGTGTGTTCAGAATATATAGCGAGCACAAATTTGATATTTTGCTTAAAATATTTAAATTGATACTATTAAAAGATACAACTCATACAGGTAATCGTTTTGGAAAAACTCCTAAGATATTGATTTTAGTTAAGTTTTGTTTGGATCCTATGAATGTTTTTATTGTTAAAAAATTCAGATGCTTAATTTAATGAAAAATTTTAATTATTAACCTTCTGCATAATTGGAATAGACAAACTCGATATTTAACTGAAAAAATAATATACACACAATTATAAACATAATTAGAGTAGAAGGGCCCGAACAAATTATTTATTCATTCATTTTGTAATCTTTTTTATGAATTTTAATAATTTTAATTGCTAGTTAAAGGCGCATTTATGCAAACAGCATTGTTATGTGGAAAGCAATAATTTAATTAAAATAATCCGGTAGATTATTCTTAAAAAATTTGTTATTCCAAACTTCACCTAGTGACCGAAAAATAAAAATAATACTATCTTTAACTTATTATTCTTTGCGGTTGGAAAAAACTTAGTTTCAAAAGAAAATTTAAAAGTAATAAAAATTTAGTTATCCTCTTTTTTTATTGAAAAATTAAAAAAATATTGATGTAAACAACACAGACTAGCGAGAAATGAAAATATGTCTTCTTCTTCTTCTTCTTTTTATGTAGCACTACAACCCTGGGTGGGTTTTGGCTGCATGTACAACTCGCCTGCATTCTACAAGATCTTCCATCATGGCAGGGTTCACCGGCAGATTCATTTTTGCTAGGACTGCTTTTATGTTATCTTTCCAGCGCATACGTGGACGTCCTAGCGGTCTTTTTTCAGTTCGTTGCTCTTTCCAAACCAATTTTACAAGCCGATCGTGATGTAATCTGTGTACGTGACCAACCCACTTCAGTCGCTGAGATTTAATTTCTTGGATTATATCACTGTGTTTATACAACTGTTTAAATTCGTTGTTCGTTCTAATACGATATTGGTTAGTATTTGATTCATCTTAGGGTTAGAAGAGACTTCTGAGAATTTTCCTCTCGAATAATCTAAGCTTTTCTTTGTTAGCTTTGTTCATTGTCCACGTTTTGCATCCGTATGTAATTATAGGCCTGATAACCATTTTGTATACTTTAATTTTAGTATCATTTGTAATGTTTTTTGACTTTATGAAATTATTTAGAGAGTATAAACAACGATTAGCGGACTGGATTCTTGCTTTTATTTTCTCTGTGATATTATTGTTTGAGGTAATCGTGGCTCCAAGATATTTAAATGCTTCACTCGTTCAAAATTTTATGGCTCTATCGTTATATTCTGTCCTACCCTATCGGGTCTTCCTTGTCTATTTGTGCACAAATATTCTGTCTTGTCTTCAATTATTCTCAGGCTTGTTTTACGCGTCTCTGTTTCTAATTTGTTAAAAGTCTCTTTTACTGTCGGTATGGTGTTTCCAATTATGTCAATATCATCTGCGTAAGCCAGAATTATTTTGGAACCTTTTATGTTTAGGAGTACCTACTGTTTTGATTTGTGCTCTAAAGATCACACCAAAGCACACCGACCAGCGCAATGGAAGTAATACTTGCACTCACCTCCCTTGATATATTTGTTAAGGAGGTAGTATTGATGATCTTACAGGCAGATACGGATGCCGTCGTGCCAAGATTTGTCTTTGACAAACTCTACAAAATATTAACAAACAAGACAGCAGACCCCAGCGTAGGGAACGCTCGGAGCGCCTACGCGGATGGATTAAAAACGAAGCAAGGTGTGGTATGTGAAATTTACTCCTTGAACCTAAAAATGAAATGGGCTATGGACGGCTTTTCAAGTGTGGTTCAGCCAGAACTCACAGATATAACCATAGCTGCATACGAATTAATTAATAGAACCATCACAGGCAGGAATGTAAATATTTACACAGACGGCCGACAAGCACTACTGACCCTGAATAGACCACGCATCACATCAAGTTTAGTTCTAGAATGTCACCACTCTCTAACTAAGGCCAGCCAGAATAACGTGGTCACTCTGAGCTGGATTAAAGGATATGAGAACTCTAAAGGCAACCCAATTGCGAACAATTTAGCAACGAGGGCTGCATGCTACAAATATGTTAGCCCTCGCCCATCTACCAAGCTTACATTGTCCGCTGTCGTGGACCTTATCAAACAACACCCTCACCAAAACTTTATATTGTGCTAGGATAAAACTACTGTAGGCTGGCCAGAGAATTATTACCTCATCCTGGCAAGGCAACAGCAAAAAAATTTAAGGCATTGACCAGACAAAATCTCCAAACAGCTGTGGGAATCTTAACAGGTCACTGCCAATTGGGACAACATCTCTTTAGGATTAAATAAACAGAATCGCCGCTATGCAGAGGCTGCGAACAAGAAAAGGAAACAGTAGAACGTATAATGTATGACTGCTCTGCTTTTTCTAAAATTAGAAGATCCGTGTTGGGCGAGTACTGGCTTACAGTTAAGTTAGTGTTAAAAAAAAACATAAAATGTCACAATGAAAAATACATAAAATATTCCCATTAAGTGGATTTGAATACACAGTGTTATACACATTTAATGATACCAGCTAAGAATAAAATATTGTTATCTATGTTTACTCTAAAAAACTAAAAAGTAAACATAGTTTTTTAAATTAAAGGTTTAAAAAAATATTTAAAATTTAGTTTGTTTTACCTTATAGTTTTGGTATTATTTCGAGTTAATCGAGTACCTTTTTTAAAACTTATGATTAAAAATACAAAAAAAAAACAATTATTGTTATAATAAAAGAAAACACAGATCTTTTTAAAGAAAGGCACTACTTCAAAATTATTTCCAGCAAGCACACTGGTTAAAAGAGTGAAGTTCTGTATAAAAATAAAACAAAATCCAAAATTTCCAAAAAATAAAATGGTACGTTTTTCTGTTCGTTGATGTACAACAAAAGTTGGTTGGTTCCAAAGTGCTGTTTAAATATTTCAAGAAAAACTGCAACTCTCGTAGTTATAGGTAAAGATGAATAATAACTAACATTTGAAAGAGGGTAATGTTAATAACCAGACCTACGACCACGACCTACCAAAGTAACACTTTGAGCACGACCTATCAATGTAACACTCTGAGCACGACCTATCACGTAACTAAAAAAGACGGTAAGTTAAGAAAAAAATGACTATCGATTTGCTGCCAGATCAAATCGAAAGTGATTTAAAAATGCCGTAGTTGTGGTATTTATGAGAAAAATTATCACCTACCTTACAGGGATGATCACACCAAAAAAATGACACTGAGTGGTCAGTCATAGATTTGCTCCCAAAAAGCACGTAATGTAGTAAGATGTATCTTTTTGCATGTAGGATATAGGTACTGCGTAATTTTAAAAAAATATGGAAAACTTTAAGAAACAGGGCCTTACTGTTATATATGTTTTTTCGAAAAAAATTAGTATAATTTTTATAAAAAATGCTACAAATTTATATTCTGTTATAAATTAAAATATGCATTTTTCCATTTAGATTTTGCAATATTTTTTTAAATTTTTTCTGTGGCATATCAAATTCGTTCAAAACTATGCCGTTAACAGTATTTTTGTTGTAAGGTCCAGTACTTTTTTACTTTTTGTAAGATTTTCTAAAGTCAACCAATTAAACTCAACTGAAACCCCTTCAAATAACATTAATTATAAAGTTATAAATTTTAAAATTCAATCTAAATTACAAACGTTATTGCTTTTTTAGAAACATAAATTGTTTGCATAAAATTTTACACTTAAAACTTTGTACAATATGAAACTCGTTAACGCATTAATCAAATCTAATACACACTCACCGGCACGAAAAACAGTCACTAAGAAATTTTCATTTCATAGCTTTTTATGTTTGCGACTTTTTTAATGATTTTTTTAAATGATTGAACTTTATAACCTACTTTTAAGGTTCTTTTATATGATTTTATAGGAGAAAAAACAGAATGTTGTTTTTTTGGCTTAAGTTTAAAACACGAAATTTAATAAGTTAGCAATCGTCAAAAATCTTCTTTTCTAAAAAGATTGTATTTTGTTTCAACTCAATAGTTTAATTTTAATTGGAAATACACAGTCTTCAAGAAACGCTAACAAGTCTTTGAATTCCTCTACCGAGACGTGTTCGAAAGGATTTAGATCTGGACTGTGCAGTGGCCATTCGATCTGGGCGACGTTTGCAATATTTAAGTATTCTCTGACTATCAGAGCTGTATCAGAACGCGTGTTATTGTGCATTAGAAGAAAATTAGTTCCTACAACGTGTAAAACAACTTAACCTGTCGATATTTCATTTATGTACTTTACAGAATTGATAGCTCATAGAAATGCCGGCTTACATCATAACTGAACCTCCTTGAAAGGTTAACCTAAGACTAAATAAATATTCAGCATAATGCTTTCTTGTTCGACCCCATAGAGGAAAGTACAACGGGCCCAAAATAGACCCAAGCTTGGCCCAGCTCTGTAAAACTCTAAACCAAGCGTGGCCCAGACTTGGTTGAACTCTGGAATGATAGCGCTATGCCATGCTTGGTTGACATGACTGGGCCCAGGGTAGTAGCCATGACTGGGCCAGAGGTAGTAGCCATGACTGGGTCAGAGATAGTTACTAGGACTGGGCCAAAGTTAGTTACCATAACTGGACCAGAACTATTTGCCTCGACTGGGCCACGCTTGGTTAACAAAGCTTTTCTAAAATATTCATTACATAGTTAAGTTTTAATTTAAAAAAAAAAACTAACACAAAAATGGGACACTACTGAGACCTTTTATTAAGTTAATTATAGTTAATACCCTACAAATAAGCAAAACATGAACGCAAAAAATTATTATAAGTTTTGATAAGATTTAATTATTATTAATGGCAATGTGATTTTCTTTTTGTTGATGAGCTCGTCCACCATCTCTGTCTTTAGCTCCTAATAGGTAGCGACTTACTGAAGTCAATATACCCAATTTTTTGGAGAACATTTTTGATACCAATGTAGATGTAACTACCATTTGTTTCTCTCTTGCTCAATACTGACGTCATCGGCCGAAAATGCTTTGTATTTAATAACTGTTGAGATGTCTTAGGTAGATCCTCGTGTCCTTCATTTCGTAGGATTTTTAATAATTATGTTATCACATTTAAGTCAATATATTGATATTATCCAATGTCCAATCGCGAAGTTTTTCGGTTAATGTTTTATTCGGCATAATATCTTCATCACTCTGTTCAAACAAATTATTACAAATATTACTTGAAAGTTGGTCATTGTAGGAATTATGGGATTAAATAATTAAGATTTGATTATTGGAAGATTGTCTTTTATTTTAAAAAGAGAGTCTCGGAAGTATTTCTTAACAATGTCAAGTATCAGAGAGAACTAACTACTTTACAACTATATTACTGTGGTTGTCGTTTAACATCTTGTAATATTTTGGGTTGCCATTTGAGTAGCCATTGAATGGCCGAGCTTAGGCTCGCCAGTCTTGGGTCGGGGCTGGGAAACCACAAGTATGGCCAATACTCGGTTGGCCTGTCTTGGACCAAGGCTGGGTAACCACAGGTATGGCCAATACTCGGTTGGCCTGTCTTGGACCAAGGCTGGGTAACCACAGGTATGGCCAATTCTCGGCTGGTCTGTCTTGGACCAAGGCTGGGAAATCACAGTCATGGCCAACACTCGGCGGACCTAACTTGGGCCAAGGCTGGCGCGCCAAACTTCGGCTTCCCAATGCTGGTCCAGGCTTGGCCCCGTTGTCCATGTCTGGGGTTTCTCGGACATCTAGAGATCTTAAACAGTATTTTGATTCGTCGCTTAATAACACATTCTTTTAATCATTTTCAGGCCAATTTTGGTGCTCTTGCAAATCGCAGTCGGGTGACACGATGCTCTCTAGTAAGTTCTGGTCCTGTAGCAGGCCTTGATCTCAGATTTGCTGCATTTAATCTTCGTCTAACAGTTTTTCACTTACGTTTACATACCGCAATTAATTATTTATTTGTACTGCTGTTCAATGACTATTTCTTAATGACAAATTTACAATAAAACGATCATTTTGATTGGAATTACTCATACGAAAGCCTATCACTGGAGGTCTTCTGTATTAGCTTGACGTAAGAAAACGAGTGTAAACACACTGCTTTGAACAACATTTTTTTTCTTCTATAAAATGACTTAAGAGGATGTTTCTTTTTTACTTAAAGAGTAGGTTATAAGGGCGAATAATTTGGCTACAAATTAATTAGAAAAATCATTAAAATCGGTCTAACAGAAAAAAGTTATCAAACTTTAAATTTGGTCAAAATTTCAAAGTGCCCGTTTTTCGTGCTGGTGAGTGTAATATTGTTGCAACACTACTACACACTCTAGTCGTAATCTCTTGTACTTATTTATTTGTTTATCCTTTGTTTATTATGTTTAACATTAATTTTTTTGTTAGTTTTGTACTTTATTTTAATAGATTGCGTGTTAATTTACTATTTCCTTTATCTTTCTTTAAAGTTAAAGCTTGGTATGTATCTTTTACATTACAACATACCACAGTTACTCTTATATCTTGGTTAAGATGAGGAAAATATTTATAGAGAGCAATGCATATTGTTTTAAATTTATTCATTAAAAACCTCCCTTATATTTATACCATCTTTTTAAAAGCAGCACGAAGTTTCACTACACGACGCAAATTGGAGTAATTTTTTCTCGGCGTCATGTTATAATTTCCTTCAGAAAGGATTTTCGTCCTACAAACGCGAATTGCATATTTTAACTTTTGAAAATGAATATATTCTTTACACAGATAAACCAGTGCCTTAAAGTAATCCGTCATGTCAATTACTTTTCCCATCGGGTTCCAAAGCTTAAAGATTACTGTCAACGCTTTGAATTTTGAGCCTCTTGTACCGGTCAAATTATTTCTACAACCATTACGTTTAGTGATTTTTTAAACTAGTTTGTAAAAAAATGCTATCATTAGACTGTAACGTAGTTGTGAAAACAGTGACTGATGTAAAAAATTTAGTTGAAAATCATTGGTGATCGTCTTATTGCAATTTTAGAGTTTAACCTGCGTTGAATTTTTTTTTAATTTAAAAATATACATAAAAAGGACGGACAGTTAATATGTGTTTATCCAATTAGTGTAGGTACTAGGTACTTGATTTAAATCGTTTTCATTACAATACAAATTAACTTTAAAAAACCCTTTAATCTCTTGATTACTATTCGTACATTTATGGCTCTAAAATAAAAATTCTAACGTTCTGTTCTTGGTAAATGCATTAAACCAACAACTGAGCTTAAAAATATGTAAAAGCCAGTTGTTACTTCGAATATACCTTGGCTTGTTACCAAAGTTGAATATGCATATCAAATTAAATAAAACTTGTTTTATTGTTTACCACATACTTACATAACGACAAAAACATTTTTCATAATGTAGCTATTGAACAGCCCCGTGCTTTAAAGGATACTCTTTATCGGTGTATGGCTTGTAAGGAATCTTATAATGTCTTTATTCTGCTTTCTACTTGTAGTACGCAGTACTTCAGCTTATCTAGCACACGTCTTAGGATCCGAGCCTTCGGTCTGTAGTTTTTGAAACCCCTGGAACTAGATCTGGACCGAGGAGTTTTGTCGCTATTGCTTTTCTTAAAAAAGTGTCAGACTGTCATTGCCTTAAATTCCTTTATGTCCTAGCACCCAAACCAGTTTGACACTGTTATGTTCCGCTATTATATTAAAGATCTAGTTTCCAAGTTACCAAAAATGCTAGGTTTCATAAAAAGGTGCTCTTACAACTTTACGGAAAGTTCCACATTAAATTTGTTATACTGCAATCTGGTCAGACCACAGTTTGAATATGCGCCATGAGTTTGGTATTATCATTGTAATTTTTATATTAATAAAACGAAAAGGGTTCAGCAGAATTTTTTAAAATCTTGCGGATACAAAATTGCGGTTATAAGATCATAACTACAAGTCTCTTTAATCTAGTCTTGAAATAGATTCTCTGCACTTTTGTCGCAAGTAGGTACAAGGATACTGTTTTCAATATAAGAAAGAATCTTTGAGCCAGTTACATATAAAGGAAACCATGGATCTTATTCTATTATATTTAACTGTATAAAATTTGGCGTGGATTTCTTGAAAGAAATTAATATATTGAAAATACAATTAAGATCATCATTGACCCATTAATCCATTCGCTTGTTTAAATGTTTTTTAATTATGTTCACGTTATTTTCTGTTATTATGCTCTTGTAAGCTTTTGTACTTTTGGATCTGTATATTTTTATCAATGTACTTCTCATTTTTTGTTTATAATGGTTATATATTTGTTTATTTAATTTTCTGATTGTTTTTGTTAACGTATTTTCGTCTGTAAATTTACAAGAAATAAATATATAGTTCTTTACGGAACTAGTCTGGAGACAACCTTACGGTTCTTTAAGACACCAATAGACTTCTTACTATCTGTTCATATAGTTATAAGCGTTTAAATTGTTTTTCCTTGTAATAATACATATATACCTGTGCCTGCAACACCGTTGTGTGTTTCCACTGATTTAGAAATTTTAACATTTCCTTCAGTGCTGTAAATTCCTGTTTCTGGACTTTCTTTAGTCTTAGACCTGTCTCTAATCCAAATATAACCCTGAACCTTGAGTTAAATGATCGCATTGTGCCATTTTACACGTTGCTATATATTCTTGGATTGTATTTTTAGATGTTTTTTTGAGAACCATTTAGTTTGATTCCATGTATCAATTATCTTCTCCAGTTACTGGTTTGTTGTGCTGTGTTTAGATCCAACAAAAATACTGTCAGATTTTCTTGAATAATGCGAAATCTTATCCTTGCCTCACCTTTCAAAATTATGTAAAAAAAGGAAGTCCTTAACACGTTTGACAGAACAAGACAAGGCCTTCTGTTGGGATCAGAAATGTCAAAAGGCGTTTGAAATATAGAAGAAACAGCTCACATTCTTGCTTATCCACTTTCTGACTGTAAGCTTATATTGGACACCGACGCCAGCAATCTGGAAATGGGAACCGTACAATATGGTAAGGAAAGGGTGGTTGGATATTTCAGCAAGAATTTATCAAAAGCTGAAAAGAACTAGTGTGTAATTTGGCGGAAACTGTTCGCAGTTATAAAATCCAATAAGAATTTTTATTTTTATAAATATCTTTATGACAAAAGATTCCTGGTCAAAACAGATCATGCCAGTTTAAAGTGCCTACTTAGCTTTAGAAATCCAGAAGGACAGATAGCAAGATGGATCGAAAAACTGCAGGAATATAACATTGGAATCCAGCACAGACTTGGAACAAGACCCTGTAATGCTGATACAATTTCCAGAAGGCCATGTCGACCTAAATGATCTCATCATACCCGCGTGAAGCAGAACGAGGAAAAACTCGCCTTGGTTAAGGTTGTTCTAGAAGACGGGAGCTCCATGATGAAAGACAACAAGAAAATGATTCAGTTCTGAAAACGTTTCGATTTGGAAAAGAATAAAATATAATCTATATATATAAAACTGAAAGGTGACTGACTGACTGACTGATATAGTGATCTATCAACGCAGAGCCCAAACCGCTGGACGGATGGGGCTGAAATTTGGCATGCAGGTAGATGTTATAACGTAGGCATCCGCTAAGAAAGGATTTTGATTAATTCCACCCCCAACGGAATAAAATAGGGGATGAAAGTTTGTATGATCTATCAACGCACAGCACAAACCGCTAGACGGATGGGGCTGAAATTTAGCATGCAGGTAGATGTTATGACGTAGGCATCCGCTAAGAAAGGATTTTGATTAATTCCACCCCTACGGGCATAAAATAAGGGATAAACGTTTGTATGAAACTTTGTCAATTTTAAACCGTTCGGGCTGAAACTTAGCTTGCATATAGTTACTATGACGAAGGCATCCCCTAAGAAAGGATTTTGATTAATTCCACCCCTCAGGGGATAAAATAGGGGATGAAAGTTTTTATGAAAATCTGTCAATTTTAAACCGATCGGGCTAAGATTTTGCATGCATATTGTCACGCCTGGGGGGATGGAGGGAGAATGTGCCTTAATGTTTTGTGATGAGGGGTAGCTAACTGAAGGCACTTCCCAACCAGGTCGTGGTTATCTAACCCCTGGTTAGGTATCCTGCTGAAGGCAGAAAACTGACCAAGGGAAAGATTAGATAAACAACAGGAAACAAACAACAAATATATTAACAACGCAACAAACAATAACAATAAATAATTAAAATATGAATAACGAATAACTAAATACAAATCTTAACTAATCTTACCAAATAATCTACATGGTGGCATGTCACATTTACTCACGAAAATAAGTCAAGAGTCACAACGGCCAGACCTAAGGGTCTGTTTTAGGGACACCCCAAAGGGTGACCCTTACAGACAACCTTAGACTCCGAACTCCCCGAGTACGACCTCAACGACGCTCTTTTATACCCAATTCTTACGCTACGTGAGAATAAGAATTAAACTATATAAGGTCGCCTTGAAATCTAACGTACTGACTTTGGCCTGGATAATTACAATACAAAATAATACAATGAAATCTAAAACACTTAAACAACTCTATTATCGTATGTGACAATATAGCTACTGTAACGTAGGCATCCTCTAAGAAAGGATTTTGATAAATTCCACCCCTAAGGGGATAAAATAGGGGATGAAAATTTGTATGAAACTTTGTCAATTTTAAACCGATCAGGCTAAAATTTTGCATGCATATAGCTACGATGACGTAGGCATCCCCTAAAAAAGAATTTTGATTAATTCCTCCCCTAAGGGGATAAAAGTTTTTATGAAACTTTGTCAATTTGAAACCGATCGGGCTGAGATTTTGCATGCATATAGCTACCATGACGTAGACATCCGTTAAGAAAGGATTTTGATAAATTGCACCCATAAGGGGATAAAATAGGGGATAAAGGTTAGTATGAAACTGTGTCAGTTTTAAACCGATCGGGCTGAGATTTTGCATGCATATAGCTACTGTAACGTAGGCATCCTCTAAGAAAGGATTTTGATAAATTCCACCCCTAAGGGGATAAAATAGGGGATGAAAATTTGTATAAAACTTTGTCAATTTTAAACCGATCAGGCTAAAATTTTGCATGCATATAGCTACCATGACGTAGGCATCCGTTAAGAAAGGATTTTGATAAATTCCACCCATAAGGGGATAAAATGGGGGATGAAAATTGGTATAAAACTGTGTCAGTTTTAAACCGATCGGGCTGAGATGTTGCATGCATATAGCTACTATGACTTATGCATCCCCTAAGAAAGGATTTTGATAAACTCCTAAGGGATAAAATAGGGATGAAAGTTTGTATGAAACTTTGTCAATTTCAAACCGATCGGGCTAAAATTTTGCATGCATATAGCATGCAAGTCTTTAAAGTTTTAAAATAATAATGGTCTAATACCACTCGCGCTTTACTGAGCGGGGTGTGTGGAGCGGCGAGACGGTAGCACGCTGCTGCTGGCCGACATGACACTGTCGATAGACGCGTAGAGTCTTGAAAATTTGAGAATAAATTTGTTTTATTACGTAGTGGTATACTAAAAAGTTACTTTTTTAAATTCTATTCCTAAGGATTTAAAATAGGGGTTGCAAATTTGTATGAAACTCGGTGGCAAAAAACTAAAGTCCATGCGGATGAAGTCGAGGACGGCCGCTAGTAGAATATAAAATAAAAATATCCTTATTCTCTCCTGCTTTAAAAGCATATTGGGCTCAATGGAACTCTCTACCTTTTAACGGTGGGGTTCTTAAAAGACTTGTGGAAAATTTCGAGGGAACAGAAACAAGGAAGCAAATAGATTGGTGTCGTAAATGAACTATATGTTATAATACTAATAGTCCGCATCGAAAACCGAAGGCGAAAATGCAACAATACCTGGTAGGAACTCTTTTTGAAAGAATCACAGTAGATGTATTGGGGCCACTTCCACAGAGCGATGTTGAAAATAAGTACATCTTTGTTGTAATGGACTACTTCACTAAATGAGTTGAAGCCTACGCAGCCATTATTTTAGCGGGTATATTAGTTGAAGAATTCGTAAGCCGTTTTGGGGTACCACTAGAATTACATTCAGTCCAATGAAGAAATTTTGAAAGCAAGCTGTTTATAGAAGTTTGACAAGGATTGGGCATCCACAAAATTCGAACCACAGCGATGCAACCTCAGTCTGATGAAGTAGAGAAATGAGGCTACCATGTGTTTGTTTTTAAGCCTAATGAAGAAGTGGCTCGTAAAGTATCTGTCACCTTCCTTCAGAATCGAATGGAAGATATACATAAAATGATGCGTGGGAAACTTTAATTATGTAGTGATCAGATAAATACGCGGACAATGGAATAGAGTTACAAAGTTGGAGATTTAGTTTGGCTTTATAACCCACTCAATGAAGTCGAAGCATTTGTCCTTAATTACAGAAAAACTCGGAAGGTGCATACACCATCAAGAAAAAGATTATTAATGTTATTGACAGGATCGTGAAAACTTCCACAGAGAAACCCGTCGTAGTCCATCGTGACCAATTGGCTCGTTACAAGGAAAACCACAGTGGAGATATGCAGCAGCTCCAAAAAGATGGTTTGGCTGGCTCAGGGTGTATGCAGGGATAATCCAAGGAGAAAGCAGCGTAACGGGATAACCGAATAAGGAAAGGACCTTTAAGATAAAAGACTGTTTTAGGTTATATTTTAGAGACTATATTTTAGAATATTCTAGGTTTTTCTAGTATGTAGCAATTAGGTTCATTTTCATTGCAAAACTGTTTAGACGTTTTCCAGCAGGGTTCTAGTGAATTTGTTACAATTTAGGTAAATAAATTGTCCCCATAAGTGTTTTAATAGTTTGGAAATTAGCATTCTTTTTATTGCTTTAATCGTTATTTCGTATATTTATTGAACTTCTTGTTAAACAATTTTAACAATTTCGTCTAAAAATCTTTTTACATTTCAATGTGATTGGAGTTATTAATGACAGGTTTTATTAAAAAAATATAATTTATAGTATGGTGTAGTTAGTAATTTATTAGAATATTAATTTTAAGTAGATATATAAAAATAAACTACTAAAGTGGGTATATACATAACTACATTTAACATAAATAACTAATATACTGATATGAACAGTAGGTACACCATATTAAATATGGATAAGACAGAATGAAATATAGATTTAATACAATTTAAATATAACAAGGAAATGCAAATCAAAACTAAAATATTTGTACTGAATATTATTTTCTACGATTTTCAGGAATTTTTGTTGACCCATTTGTTTCTTTGTTTTCAGGATAGTACGGACAATAGTTTAAGTAATCACATGTCAATACCAATCAGTGATACGGCCTCATTGCAGAATGGAAAATTTGATGACCATTACATAAGCACCAAAGAGAAGTTTGGTTATTTCGATGAAGATGCATACTCATATAAAGGTAAAAAAGTTTTCATACAATGGAATAAGATCAATATGATAATAAACATAAAATCATGTGATACTCATTTTAGTAGCGTGTTATAACGAGAAAATCTGTTTATTTAGTAAAGTAAGTTTTAAAATATCGCTGTACAACGTGTGGACTCTGGTCACATGCCATGTGTTCTGGATGGAATTCTGCAGAAGGATATATTTGTGATTTTTGTGCCAAATACTAAAATGGGATTCCTCAAACATTTATAATAACATTATTCTTTGATTCAAGTCACTTTACGGTGTCTTTGAAGTTGAAGAACTATTAATTAATCGATTTGTTCATACATACAGGTTTGAGCGTCATATCTCCTTTGCCTGAGCGGTAATACCCGTGGTCCGGGGTAACGGCGCTCAAACCTCTTTTTTTAATATGGCTAATTATTGTTGCTCATTCGAAGATTTACACGTTTTTGTTCTATATATAAATGACCAAATATCTAAACTAGTGTTTTTTTGAAAAAAATTTAATACGGAGTTGATATTATGAAAAATATGAAAGTTTTTCCTTAAGTGAGCGCCATTCGCCCTGCTTACCCTACTGCGTTCGAAGCTGCGGGACATTTATACCAATTTTAAAGAATACTTTTTAGAGTGACAAATGGAGTCGCTTTTTTTCATAGAGTAATTGATTCTGTAATTGCAAAAGAAAATTTAAAGGGAGTCTGCCCATATTGGATGACGAGACAGGAGGTGGGCTAAACCAGGAAGAGCATGACAAAAATTTAAAAAAAGAAAAAAGCAGACTTACAATTAATTATGATAAATCTTCATACAACCAAAAATCAGTCAACATTTTAGGATACAGTAATCCAAGTTATGAGGAGTGGCCGCGTCAAGGCTATTAAGTCTTATTAAGAGGGCAGAGCTGGACAAAGTGCTCTAATCCTATTCCACAGATAATGGGTGTTCACAATAGATCTGCAAAGGTCGCAGTGATACAGGCTAACAGCCAACCCAAAAAATATCTATCTATCTATCTAGGATACACTATAGAAAATAAAACTAAGAGACCAGACCCATATAGGCTTTTACCACTAATAAATTTACCAACGCCTAAGAATAAAAGAGGGCTCCAGAGAGTACTTGGAGTGTTCTCTCATTACTCCAAATGGATACAAAATTTTTCCGACAAAATCAGGCGTCAACTGTAAACAAATTCCTTCTAGTAACGAACAGATTTTTGAGTTTGAATCCCTGAAACAAGACATTTCAAAGTCACTTCTTTGATCTTTAGATGAAAGTGAACCTCTAGTGGTTGAAACCGATGCTTCAGAATTTTGCATAACAGCTTCTTTGACCCAGTCGGGAAAACCTGCAGCATTCTTTTCAAGAACCTTATCAGAGTCAGAAAAGAAGCACTCATCGGTTGAGAAAGAAGCATATGCTTGTGTGAAATCGATTAGAAAATGGAGACACTTTCTATTACCACGTCATTTTAAACTAATTACCGACCAACAAGCAGTTTCATTTATGCTCAATAATAGACACTCAGGCAAAATTAAAAATGATCATGAGATGGTGACTAGAATTAGCTTGCTACAGCTACGACATTATTTACCGACCTTGACAGCAAAACACAGTAGCTGATACACTGTCGAGAATTTCAGCAAGTTGTACAACAGAAGATTTATTTAAATTACACCAAAACTTATGCCATTTAGGAGTTACCAGAATGTATCATTTTATTCGCATAGTAAATCTACCACATTCATTAAACGATATCAGAAAAATAACATCTGCATGCCCAGTTTGTAACAAAATTAAGCCTAAATTAAAAAAAAAAAAATTCAACAGTCACCTAATCAAAGCCACAAAACCACTGGAACGCCTAAATATTGATTTTAAAGGACCTTTACCTTCAAATACTAAAAATAAATACATACTGGCAATTATAGATGAATGCAGCAGGTTTCCTTTTGCCTTTCCATGTTCTGACGTCATAAGCTCAACTGCTATAGAATATCTGGAACAACTTTTTACATTGTTTCGAATGCCTGCCTACATTCTTTATTATCCAGAGAATTCAACGAATATCTCCAATCTAGAGAAATATCTCATAGTCACACCACACCTTATAACTCAGAGGGAAATGGTCAAGTAGAAAAATATAATGGAATCTTATGGAATACTGTTTGTTGGGCCCTTGAAACAAAAAACTTAGCTGTTTAACAATGGGAGACTGTACTTCCATATGCACTACATTCCATTCGTTCCCTTTTATGTACCGCCATTAACTGTACACCACATGAAAGATTTTTTGCCTTTCAAAGAAAATCCATAAGCGGAACCTCTAAACCATCCTGGCTTTCAACACCACAGAAAATCTTAGTTAAAAAAAAAACAGAATAGAAAAAGTAAATATGGTCCCCTAGTTGATGAAGTCACTCTGATTAAAGCTAATCCTAAATATGCATGGATTAGATATGACGATGAAAAAGAAGCTACTGTTTCTATCAAACATTTAGCACCAAGAGAGGATCCATATTTTATAAATAATGAAGATCTGGATGATACTCAAGTTACTTTAGAAAATTTGTCAGGAGATTCCACTATAGTCCACAATGATAAAAATATTTGTAAATCCTCTGATGAAACAGAATCAAATAAAATTGAAAATGAATCAACTGTTAGAAGATCTACCCGAATCCGTAATCCACCGAATCGTCTCCAGTATAATAATTAATGAATATTATTTTACCTGAGGCGAATGTTATATATTTGCTACCTTACATTTAGTCTTACTTATACACTAACTTATAGATAAATGTTGTTTTTTTGTCAGTCACTTTGACTTTAGTTTATTTAGGTATTGTCAATGTACCACGTTAAAGTTTTGCTGATTAAAGCCTAGAAACACTTAGGTATATATATTCATTACAAAAGGTATTATAAGGAAGCACAGAATCAAAAATCATAATATGCGTTAGAAGGATTCATAATTTCTTAGCATCAATATATTCGATAGCAAATGTAATATTTTTATATTTAAAAAATATGTTCCAACTTTAAAGGCATACTGAAGTATATCAGTACGTTTGTAATTAAAAATTGAATTACAGTCCTGAAAAGCTGAAACAGAAACTAAAACACAGGACAATAATTTTTTAGATGCGAGTGATAATAATCTAATAGGGAAAGTTGAAGACAGTGTCGAAAGAGGTAACAAAAAAGTTATTGGTTTCTATTGAAGATGCTCAGCAAATAATTTTAAATATTTAAATGTTTAAATGAAGGACTCCAAAAAAACGTGTAGCATGGATGCTGTAAACCAGACTGCAACCCTTACAAACGTGTCGCCAACCACCATATATAAATTAATAAAAAATCGACTTTCCGAGAAAACAACGCGTGTTAATTGTGGTTCTTTAAAGGTTACAAAAACGCATCTTTTAGGTTAAGTTCGAAGTAATATATAATATGTGGACTAAAAATTATCCTACTTTGCGTAGCATTCAAATCGAATTATAAAGGAAAAAAGTGATAGATTGTGCGAGAACAACTTTGTGGCGATTTTTGAAAAACAACGGTTTTAAATTTAAGACTATCGATAAAAGTCAGTCTATCATGGAAGGCAAGAGACTGGTTGTATGGAGAAACAAATATTTACAAACCATTTCAAAATATAGAGCAAATCAATTTATTATCTGGTTAAAACTTGGTACGTTACACATGCAACGAGAGAAAGGACGGGCTAAACAAAACCAGCGAAAATGCAGTAACAATTCTTGTAACAAAGAAAAAATAATTAGCATTCTACATTGTCGCAGTTCTGGCGGTTGGGTTAAAGGAGGTCTCCTTTTCTCCGCTTAAAACATAAAAAAATGTTTGTTTCTGGATTACCATCAAGATATAGTTAGACCTCTTTTTGAGAAATAGTTTTCCAAAACTTTACTCCCAAAACTCAAGATAATAGCGATATTGTTAGGGATAATGCCCCCTTTCATTTAAAGGTGAAAGAAAGAGTACCACATTAAATTTTACGAGACATAAGCTAAATTTTTTGTGAACAAAATGTAATTTATTTTGAAGAATGCTACAAAAAAAACAATTATTAGAAGTGTTACGTACAAAAACATTCATGAAGGAGTTAGTTATTGACTGTTTGGCAAAACAAGGTATTACGGCTAACTCCCCATTACTGCGTCCTAAATCCTATAGAGTTACTTTGGGGTGGATCAGTTGAAAAGGAAAATTGTCAGCAAAAACCAAACTTCAAAACTAAGTGCATCTGTGATAAAGTTAAAATAGCAAGTAACAATTAAAACTGACGATATGAATTGAACATGTTAAACAAGTAAAACTAAAATACTTTCAGTAAATAGATTGATTATGAATGTTAACAGTACTGGTAAAGATGAGATCGATACTGATATTGATACTTGAATGTAATCGAAGCGAAGAAACACTTAATTTTCATTGCAGTGGCCCGTGGCTGATGCCAACATAGAGTCTTTTCGTCTTACGTTTGAAGACGAGATCTATAAAATTATTTCTAGTATTAAATCTAATTCTGTAGGTTCTGATGGAATATTAATTCTTATGATAATGTTGTGCTGTCCAATGATTTTGCCTATGTTAACACATCTAATAAACACGTGTCTTCTTGATGGGTTATTTCCTTCCACTAGGAAGGTTTCGCATGTTATACCTATTCCCAAAAGTGGTAAATGTAATGAACTAAAAGATATACGACCTATTCGTATTTTAAGTGTTGTTTTCAAAATCTTAGAGAAAATTGTTAAAAGCCAAGTTCGCTCTTATCTTTCAGAAAACAATATACTGCCAGATACTCAGTCAGGCTTTAGACAATTTTATGGGTGTTCCACTGCTCTGTCTGCAGTCGTGGATGATGTTGTTACTGGAGTTGGTTCAAATCTTAACACTGCACTTATCTTACTTGATTTTTCTAAGGCCTTTGACACAATCAGCCATGACTTGCTACTGGTTATATTTAAATATTTTGGTTTTTTTGCAAGGGAGTGTTGTTTTTTAAGAATTATTTGTCTAATAGAGCACAAAGGGTCAAATTATTTGATAAATTATCTCAATTGCAGCGAGTTAGGAGTGGTGTTCTCCAGGGATCCGTTCTGGGTCCCTTATTTTTTACAATTTACACTAGCAGATTATTTCCGTGTTTGAAGTTCTGCAGGTATTATCTGTATGCTCCTTCTTTCCTTTTTCACCAATAATGTTGCCATTGCACAGGATGTGATAAATAGAGATCTATCTTCCCAGGTTTCTGCATCTTCTGAACATTGTTTGACTATAAATCCCGTAAAATCTTGTATTATGTTGTATTGTTCAAAGAAGGATAGACGTTTTCTGGAGGGGAATCTCACTGTTTCTGTATCCGGACGTACATTAGAATTTACTTCAGAATCAAGTGATCTTGGTCTTCTTTTGGACACAGATTTGGAGTTCAGAAAGCATACTTCCACTTTAATCAAGAAAGCATATTCTTTTCTTAAGATTTTATACCCATACCGTCATTTTATGTCAGTTTCTGTGCGGAAAATTCTGTGTGAGTCTTTAGTTTTGTCTCAGTTAACTTTTGTGATGTTGTGTTTGGACCTTGTTTAGAAGTATCTACATCACAGAGAATTCAGAAGGTGCAAAACTCCTGTTTACGTTTTTTTTTTTTGGTATACGTCGTCGTCAGCGTGTTACATATTCATTAAAATTGGCAGAATGGCTTAATGTGGCTGACAGGCGCCTACTTCATCAGACACTTTATTATCATAAAATTATTTTATTTAAGCAACCACCATATCTTGCTCGGAGACTGTGCTACCGAACAGATGTTCATAATCTCAACCTCCGGCATCGAGGTCTTTTATCTATACCGCGTTATCATAAAAGTTGTATATTTTAACGAGCATTTTCATATTGCATTGTAACAGTTTATAATAAAATCCCTTTCGAACTTAAAACGCTCAGTTGCCTATCTTATAAATGAAACAACTTTTACTGCAGAGGGGTTGAGAGTGTGTATCTGGTGGCTTCCGCTCATAGCAGCCATGTAGGTATTCTAGATTAGAAGTATAGTACCTAACTCTAATAGCTAAAAAAATTAAACGGCAGCTGTTAATGATTTCAGTGGATTGATGCTTCCCTCGGGATGACATTAAGTTTAACCTTTTAATCTGCAACGTAATTCTTATTAAATATGTGCCATCATAATCAACACATGGAAAAAATCCTTTATTTTAACAAAATTTGTAATTTTAATTGATATTTATTTATTGTTATTTTTGCAGGTTAATAACTTATTAATTATTATTAATAATATTATTATTATTAGATGGAAAAAGAATAATATAATTTTATTCTGAACGCTTTACAAGTTTTTGAAAAAACATTTTCAAAGACAATGACCGTTCAACTAAGAAGAAACAACTACTTCCTGGGCTATATGCCCCAACGGATATTGGATTATACTTCAAAGTCAAACGGGGTTGGGATATCTACAAGATAACTTAAACCAACCATTCCAGTTTGCAGTTAGAAGGGACAACACCACTTATAGACCGGTTTCGGTGTTTTTGCACCTCGTCAGTATAAGGTATATGTTATCCGTCAGTGAGCTGTAAAGCATAATCACTGACTAAAGACTGAACTAAAATCGTAATCCTTATATATCTTTCAATTATATTATTCTTTTTCCATCTATTGACAAACACGCTTTATTAAATATGACAATGATACAGTTTTCTGTAATTATTCGATTATTATTATTATTATCATCATGATTTATACCTTTTTTAATTTTTACTTTAATAAGTTTATATTATGCTAATCAATAAATTAATAAGTGAATTGATACGTTTCAATTAAAAAATTTGAAAAATAGTTTTTTTTTGGGTTTACAAAAAACATCTTTGCTTCATGTAGCGGTTCAGAAAAATTATTGAAAGGAACAGTCGGTACCTGCTGATATAATACTAAGGCACTATAGATATAGGTATTATCATCAGCCATTTTTTTTCCAATGTCACTCAATTCACGTGTCAGATCATAGACAAATTAAAGAGACGTGTAATCGTATTTTGTAGTGGTGAAAATGGGAACTAAAGCAGCTGGTAGCCCGAAAAGCGAAAAAGTACTTATAACGGTATAGTAATAGAGTAAGTACTAGTGGTTTTAGATTGAAATAAACTTAAGGTACTTTAAGCATAAAAAGGGTGTAAAAGTAAAGTTTTAAACATGGTGCGCTGATGTCAGAACTTGTTGCCAACTTTATATTAGGCATCAACACATCTGTTCTATAATCTCTGGTTTTGTCGTTGACATTGGACAAAACATGGCTGATGATAATACCTATGTTTATAGTGCCTTAATAATACGACCCTGAGAAATATATTTTATAAACCTAAAATTTTCAATTAAATTCGATTTAAAGAAATCTAATAATCAATTTGTTTTATCTTCTACGTTACCGGTTTTCAGTAATTTTGTCTTTGAGCAATAACACTGTATTTATTTTTATACATGTTTTAGCCTAAATATCATCTAAAACATTTAACAATTGATTTATTTTTGAATCGCTTCTATAAAAGGAGTTATTAAATTTTGAATGAAAACTTTTACACCCATTCGTAGTTCTCTCTACAAGAAGGTGCAATATGCTCACATTGTAGGTGGAAAGATCGCATCTTTACTAATATAGCTTTGAACCAAATAGTCTTCATATCCCCACCTCTACAAATGAGGTGCAATATGCCCACATTGTAGGTGGAACGATCGCATCTTGACGAATATAGCTTTCAACCAAATAGTCTCCATATCCCCTAATTTTGTTATTAACGGGTTATATTTGACTAAAATCTAATACCAAACAGTGTCCCACTTTATCACCATTTAAAAAGTGCAGTCCAAATATATACCCATCGTAGAATTGTTGCCATTTATTCGATCTTCAGGTATAGTATGATACCTACTGAAGAATTTATATATTTTGCCAGTTTTTAAATCCTAGAATTATAGATTATCGCTACTGTTCGGAAAGCCCTTATCGGTACCGGTGCACACTAGTTCGCTCCGGCGGTCGGATTTTAATCCCCAACCCGAAAGACCCATGGATAAGTTCGCTCCGGTACTAACTTTTATGAGGGATTTTTTGATAATTACTAATACCTGAAAGTTTTAGTTGAGTAAAGGTGAAAGGATCGATCACATTAACAAAAAAAAAGTTAAAAACATGAATTCCGCAGAAGTTAGTGAAATGTTAAGTGGAAAGGGAAAACCTATGTTATGGTTTTCAATACAATTTCCATAAACCATTAGCTGGGAATATAAAACGGTGGCAATGTATAATGCGAGATGGCTGTAAATCGTTTGTAAAAACTGGAGATTCCAACCTTGCCCTAATAGAATACAACAAAGTTCTTGACCACTCAGCCGAATTACCATCAACGTTAAATCGCCAAAACTAAGTAATTCCTTAAAAAGACGAGCCGTAAAAGACATTTGTGAAAAACCCTCAAAATGACTGCATACAGAGTTAAAAAAACATGATGTTGAATTATTAACAGTCAATGATGTATTTTTAGTTTATGCATATTTTGAAAAGGCAATCCATAATGCAGCCGAGAGGATTTTACCAGCTTCTAATATAAAAGGACGTCGATTTTATTTGGGACAATCTTGGCGAGTTTACACAAAAAAAATTAATATTATATTGCTATAAAAATGCCCGAATTTTTAATAAAAATATTAAAATATTATTTAAAAAAATATATATACAGTGTGTCCCAAAATATTTTATACAGATGGGAATGTAAATTAATTTTTATATGTAAAGAATCATTTTTTTTTTGTAAAATTTATAGTGTATACTGATTTCCCATTTCTCTATATTATAATATCTATATGGTTTTAAAGACGAACCTCTACTTTTCTATAGGTGGCAAAAAATACAGAGTCTTGGATAGACCGCAGAGTATTCCATAAAATCAGATATTGGAAACTACCTAAATTACATTTTTGAGCTACCATTTTTAAAATCCAGAAATGGTTGGTGATTGTTTTGCCATTGATTTGGCTGCAATAATGCCAAACACTGACTCTGTAGTGAAATTTTCGGATTATTTGGTAGAGAACTACATTACCGAAGATGTAGTTTTTTCCCCTTCTTCCTCAATTGAAAGAACAACAAATGCATGTGAAAGTTTCCACACAAAATTTAATTGATTTTTTTTATTTTTCACATCCAAATTTATTTCAATATTTAGAGATTTTAAAAAATGTACAAATAGACATTTATATCAAAATAAAAAGCCTAAGTCTACCAAAAAACGTGTATCGCAGAGAAGCTCGTTTATTGAAGGAATTTGTAGAGAAACAAATTTCCCTATTGCAAGAAAATAACTTATATTATACTACATTTGATTTTGTAAAAATAATGTCACAGAGATATAAGATATTAAAAAAATAGTTTTAAAGTAAAATTAGTGTGTAAATACTAAGCGCCTATTATTATAGAATGTATTTTTTATATTTAGTAAATAAGTAAAATAGTTTATAAATAAAACCGTTGTTTTCTTATGTATTATTATTTTTAATACACAGTAGTTCGCTCCGGCGTCTGACCGGTCAAATTATAATCCCCTCGAAAACGTCGCAGGTAACCGGAGCAAATTAGTATAGTACCTTCGGAGCGAATTAGTATAGGATTAACAAGTTTAACTGACCGCGGGAGCAAAATAGTATGCGCCCATCGGTACCAGATTTTAAAAGGGAATATAAAATCTGACCGCCGCGGCCGGAGCGAACTAGTATGTGACCTTTCAAACAATAGCAAAATATTTTGTACTTTACACAATTTACGATATGCATTTTTCAAATGTTGCCTTTGATAAATATTCATTAAACAAAAGAATTTTACGCGGTGTAGAATTTAAGGACCATTCGAAATTGCATCCCGATAACGGTATTGTAAATTGTAACCTGTATCAAAAAGGTCACAACGAAATTGCATCCTTACTAGATAACGTTCTGTTATGAGTCGAAGGTACGCAATGACCATATAATTAAGGCAAGGTTGCCAAGTGTTTGCAAAATTGGTTTAGTAAAATAATATTCGAACACAAATCACATTATACACGTATTTATAAAAAAATTCATATATGATAATATCTCTTAAAATAATCATTCATAATGATGTAGTCAAAAATCACTATTTATAAAAATATTAAACACAACAAATATCCTGAATACCTACAGGGTTTGAAAAAGTTGTGGATCAATTCCTTAAAAATCTTAAGAAATAACTATTTTATTTAATTATTTACTGCTTTACGAAGATTGTATAAAATACAGCTTAATAATATACGAATATTTATATTACGGCTCTAATCTAAATCTATGTGAAACCGCATGTACAAATTCAAATTACGTTATTGTTTGATTTTTTAATTCTAGCAGTTTTTCGTTCGGAAATTTCTTTTTTATTAAACTACGACAATCAATTGCCCTGGGTGTTGAAAAAACACTATTTATTTTTATAGTTGTATCAATTTGAAATAATTGTAACAACACGTTAAGAAAATGGTTTATGTTGGGATGTGCGGAATAAAATGAAGAATTATATTTAGCATGAAAAGATTCGCAACAGTTTGTTGTTTTTTCTAGCGACAACGAATGTTCGGCCCAAATATATGGAGGAAAATTGGAATTTTCGCTAATGTAATTGTCCACAAGAAAGTCACAAAATTTCGTCAGTTTTGCATTTTCTGGTTTAATTTCTGTTAATTCAAAAGCAAACACTTCTCCTACATCTTCAGGATGAAGAAATGGTAATCCGAATATGTATTGTTACGTTCTAGGGGTTCAAAATAAAATCACTGCTGAACGAAAATGTATAATTTATTTACACACTACAAACTAAACGAATTATAACTAAATAACCAAACTAACTTTAACACACTAATTTATGTACAACAATTAACTTCGATTTATATTCACTATTTATTTTCATTTCGTAGATCGCTCAACTATTTAGACTGTCGCTGTTAACTTTTTTCCTTTTTTTTTTGGGTCGTGGCTCTCCGCTTATATACCTGTTCATCGATTCCAGAACGGCCTTCGGTAACAATTTCTAGAAAGTCTGCAGGCGCCGCGTATAGTGAAGGAAGTCTCTCGATCATCTGTTCGAGACTTGGCGCGTTGTTTACCTGGAGAGCGACAGGGGCGTACTAAGGGCATCTCGCTCGTTACACTGCCCCCTCCTTAAGACGTTCGGTCCTCGAACACCTTGGTTGGTATGTCTGAACCTACAGGCATCTCCCTTTCTGCAGCTCCCTTGCTTTTCGAAATAGCAATCCACAGTCTTCTCCTTCATTGTGTTTCCGCTCGGGTTGAAAATGCACACGAGTATCTCTATTCCTGTCTTATGGAAAAGCACCTCGAGCATGTTCCGGACGACTCTCCAGTTCAGTTGGTCTAGACCACAACCCAACTTAGGCACAGCCAGCTTCTTCACTTCCAACCTGGTGAGTTCGTCTCTTAGGTTCAGCAGGGTATTCCACATACTTCTATAGCTGGGCTTGTGATCGAAAAACCTCTTAGTCACCATGTAGAAGAGGTGACGATGACCGTCAGTGAGACTTAGAATTTTTCCGGGATGGGGCTGTTGTCTGAAGAGCTCAGATACACGGCCAAACTTCTTCCTGAAGACTAATGCTATTCCCCTGGACATACGCAGATCTTCAGCGACAAAATGGGCTAGGGAATAATCTCCAGGCACAGAGAAGAGGTCCTGCTGCTGCTCGGTGGTAACTCCGAATCGTGCCTTCCCAGTTCCACCATAGTTCTCCATGAATTGGTCGAAACTCATCTCAACATGCTCTGGGCTGGTCGTCCTTCTCAGATGGATCTCGTCTTGTTCGTCGTAGTCCGCCTCGTATTTCGCCAACCGATTTACATGGACCACGCGCCTCTTGCCCCTTGGTAGTTTTTGTATACGGTACACTACATCATTGATCCTCTTTACCACTCTGTATGGACCCTTCCAATTCCTCTGTAGCTTAGGTGATAATCCTCTCTTCTTCTGGGGGTTGTACAGCCAGACCAAATCTCCAGCGTTGAAACCACCTTCTGTAGCTTTGCTGTCATAGCGGGTCTTCATTCGGTCACTAGCAATTTGTATATTTTGTCGGACCTTCTCATGAATGTAGTGTAGCCTGCCCCTTAATGTGCTCACGTAGTCCTCACCAGCTATCTCTGTCCCGGGCTTACATCCAAACTCTAGGTCACAGGGTAATCTTATTTCCCGGCCGAACATGACACAAGCTGGTGTCTCTCTAGTAGACTCTTGCACGGCTGATCTATAGGCCATGGTGAACAGATGAAGGTACCGGTCCCATCTCTTTGATGGTCAGATACCACTTTAGCCAAATATTTTCCCACAGTTTTATTCATTTTTTCGACTAGGCCATCTGACTGTGGGTGAAGAGGCGTTGTCCTGGTCTTCTTGACTCCAAGTATTTCACAAATGCTCTGGAATAGGCCAGACTCGAAATTTCGTCCCTGATCGGAATGTAGCTCCAGTGGCACTCCAAACCGACTAAACATCTCTTTTATCAGCACGTCTGCCACTGTCGAGGCCTCTTGGTTTGGGATGGCATGTGCTTCAACCCATTTGGTAAAGTAATCCGACGCCACCAATATGTACTTGTTCCCATCGTCGGTCTCTGGGAATGGGCCTGCGATGTCTATAGCAACTCTTTCCATAGGACTGCCTACGTTATACTGATTCATTGGCGCTCGTCGTTTTCCTCTTGGGCCATTCGTTGAAGCACACAGTCTACATTTTCGGCACCAGTCCTTGACGTCTTCTTTGGAGTTGACCCAGTAAAAACGTTCTCTGACTTTTTCCAACGTTTTCTTGTTGCCGAAGTGTCCACCGGAGGTTCCATTATGAAGTTTCTCCAATACTTCTGTCGTCCGACTCCGGGGAAGTATCAGCTGAGTCCTAGCTGCAGTACCCTCGTCATTCTCGACGGACCTCTTCAACAATCCATCCTCTAAAATGATGGAGTCTCACTGCGCCCAGTAGGTCTTGACCCTAGGACTCAGGTGACTCACTTCTTCCCATCTTGGTCTCTGTCCTTTTTTTTTCCAGTCAAGCAACATCTTTAGTTCGGTGTCACCTTCTTGGTCTCGCTTCAGGGATTCTGGCAGCCAATCTAGATCCACGACGGTGGTTCTTAAACAGAATTCCTTCTCTTCTGCTTTGCTGCAGTGTTTGCAGTCGGAAGGACAAGGTCTCCTAGATAATGCATCAGCGTTGCCATGTGACTTTCCGGCCCGGTGTTCCACAGAAAAATGATATTCCTGTTCTTGGCGTTGTGGTTTAACCGGCTTCTTGCAGTTACGCCGAATGTGTCCTCGTTCGCCGCAGTTCCAGCATCTTGGCCCACCATCACGTTTCTCTTGGAGAACTCGGCGAACTACTTCTTCGATTCTCTCGTCGCAGACTGGCGAATCATCAAGCCGTCTCACTTTGCTCTGTCCTCTGTGCGAAGCTTGTTTAGCAGCTTCAAATTCTAGTACATGGTGTTGAGATTTCACTGAGAAATCTCAACTTAGAATTATTACCACTACGGCCCTGGTAGCGGTCCATCTGATTCCAAGTCCTATTTACCGCTCACATTTAAATATTTCTTCTAATATTCGCGAAGCGCGCTCTTCCCATAGCCAATTAGGTATCTTCCCGCCTTTCCTACTCCTAATAACTGACCCCTCTACATAAAATACCTAAAAAGTTGTTGTTGATTGTTAACCTTTGAAGTGGTATCATCATGATATGTGCCTAAAACGTAGTTTATATCTTGTGTTTGTTCATCTAATTTAATATTGGCTCAATGCCGTTTATCTTAACAGTTTGTATCAAATACTGTGATCCTGGAATCTGTAAGTACAAATTTAATTATAATACCATCGAATTATGCATTTGAGAAAATTGAAAGAGCCGTTACCAATGTTGCCAGATGTGGTAGTTATTTAGCAGGCAGGAATGTTCCATGAAACTCTAGAAATTAAATGGTTTTAATTTATGCCTTGTTTCATTACACACTTTACTTATATTGGTGTAAATCATCTCAGCTATGGATGGTATGTGACTAATTGTCTAAAATTCTACCAGATGAGTTCAACCAGCGACCTATCAATATTTTGTCACATTTCCAAACATAGTTTTTGGTCCTTCGAGCCGGATAGCTATAGCTAGAAGATAGCTACCCTTGTTATTTTGTTTTTCTATTGAACTTCAAGCCAGCAATCGGCAATTCTTTTTCTTTATATTCTACGCAAGTGCTTAACTTCGATTTCGACAGTCAATATTCATCTACAAGAATTTATCTGGCAACGCTGTCGTCCTGAAAAGACAGCGCCAGACGAATAAGCTTTAACAGTGCATTGAAGAAATAAACTGAATGTGTTTTGACCTTGGTTTTTGGGTGTTTATTTACCGTCATCGGCTCATGAATCGTTGCTGGGCGAGAAGTGAATAAATACCGGGACTCCGGGAGTTTATTTTCGGTTCAAAACTTGAATTATGATTTTTTGTCTCTTTTTAAATGAACAATTTGAACGTTTGGGAAACATTTTTCGGGTTGATTAATATATCTGAACTTTGTTGTAAATTGAAATTACTGATTTATTACCTTTACATTTTTGTTCATTTTTTATTGTTGCTGTAATACTTTGTTAAACTAAATTTTATAAGGTGGTAACGATAATTCTATTGTAATATTTCTGATACTGTTTTATGATACCTAGCGATAATTATTTGTGAATTTGATTGATATATTTTATTGTACTTGTAATCGGTACCTGCTTGATTATTCTTTCTTTGCGTTACAGGGGGCTTGTGATAAGTACCCTACACATTTTTTTTTATTATTCGCCTCACTAGTTACTACTTGATTTTTTCGTACTGATATGTTTATGTGTTTATTGATAAAAAAAAAAAAAACATTTATTAGGTACATTGTTATTGTTTAAGCTATCTTGTGTTATTGTGTAATATATTCTTGATTTTTATTTAGCACATAACTGATTGATCTAATTTGATTTATTTCTTTGATTTGTTAATCTAAGAATCGATTATGGCTAGTGTGAAACATTTGGTCAATAAGCGCAAAGCTTGTAAAGCACAACTAACTCGAATTGAAACTTTTTTACGCGATTCAAGCGATACCGCGGAACTTTATTTATTGAATGTTAAATTAAATAATATCTCTGGGCATTATGCCACTTATCAACAATTACAATTGGAAATAGCTTCCATGGATAGAGAGGAAGATGATGATATCCTCTCGGACGATAATGCCGAAAATATTGTAGCTGATAGATTTGAAACTTGCATTGCCACTCTTGAATTTCTAATAAATAATCATCAATCGAAATCAAATGCTAATCTTCCGCAAACTAATGAAATGTCGAATGTAATCTTACCTAAAATTCAAATCAGTCCCTTTACCGGTCGTGCGGAAGAATGGGCCTCGTTTTATGACTTGTTCACTTCACTTGTTCTTAAGAACTCGAAGTTAAAATCCGACAGTGAGAAGCTATATTACTTAAAGAGCCTCTTAAGAGGACAACCATTGCAATTAATCGATTCTTTGAGCGTAACAAATCAAAACCTTAACGTGGCTCTCGATATTTTGAAAAATGCATATGATGACAAACATAAATTAGTCCATACTCTTTATCAAACATTGATAGAATTAAAATCAGTATCTAGAAGCAATTCTACGGATTTAAAAGAATTTTACGTAACTGCACGCAAGACTTTTGACTTAATAAAAAATGTTGGTCTCTCTGACAAAGAAAATTTTGAATCTCTTATAGTTTATATTCTAGAAGAAAAACTAGATCAATATTCTAGGCGTCAGCTTGAAGCTGATAGAAAGTCTGATACTACGGTTACCGTAGAATACTTTTTTGAATTTCTAAAGAAACGTCAATCAGTTCAAGACAACTTAAATTTATTTGAAAATCACTCAAAGAATAACACTTCACGCAACGCGAAAGTCAGTTTCCTCACAAACCATAATCCATCCTTAAAAAATAATAGCCAGAAATCTCCTAATAATTCCCGTTCGTGGAATCGAAAATCAAATTGTGTCTATTGCAATGATTCTTCTCACGCAATTTATGGGTGTTCGAAATTTCTTTCTATAAGCTCTTCTGAACGTTATCAATTCGCAAAGAATGCAAAGTTATGTATAAACTGTCTAGCAAGTACTCATTTTACCTCTGATTGCAAATCGCTAAAAAGTTGCCTAACTTGTGGCAAATCACATCATAGTCATTTACATTTTGAAAATAAGCCAATAAATCCAAATAACCAGTTCAGAGTTAATCGGAATATACAGGGTCCCTCTACTTCACAGGGAGGAAATATCAATAATGACCGCATTGTGTCACGGAATTATTCAAATAATGCAGTGAATAATAATAGCCCGGTACATGATCAAGGTAATGTAAGTTTGTTGAATACTCCTCGTGAAACCTCGAACGATGACAATTCGAGTAATGCCAGTATTCGAAATGTTTCTTTGTCCTTGATCTCTGATCAACTTGTGCTCTTGCCAACTGCTCTTATCAATATAAGTTGTCCTGACGGTCGTGTGGTGGCTGGACGGGCCTTACTGGATTCGGCAAGCCAGATGAGTTTAATTAACCGCTCCTTTGTACAAAAATTAAATTTAATTCCCAAGAAATACACTGTACAAATTTCAGGAATCGGAAATACCAATTGCGCCCATAGTGGTGAAGTAGTTGAATTTCAATTTAGTTCTTTGATTAACCCAAATAATAGTTTTAATATATCTTGTTCTGTCATTGAAAAAATTACGAGTAGATTACCACAATTTTCGATTTCCCCAAAATACTTCAAATTTCCTTCTAATATTCAATTACAGCTCGGAGATCCAAGGTTCTTTGAGTCTGGCCCTATAGATGTCCTGATTGGGGCGAACCTCTATTTTAGTTTATTACAATCCGAGGTAATACATTTGGGCCCAAATCAACCGACATTTGTAAATACGAGATTAGGGTACGTAGTGGCGGGCCCTATAATGCAAAATAATTCATGCAATCATTCGCGAAATTCTGGTGTATCCTTTTTAACTACTCATGAAAATCAAGCTGAACTCGACGATAGAATCCATGGTCTTATTGAAAAATTTTGGGAACTGGAACAAATCCCAGAAACTCCAAAAATTGATTCTTACAATCAACGGATTGAGGAACACTTCCAAAATAATGTAAAAATAGAGCCCTCTGGAAGATACCAGGTAACCATGCCAATTTTGGAAAATTTAAATAGAAAATTAGGCCAGTCCTTTTGCATGGCTCGTCAACGATTTATGTCACTTGAAAACAAATTTAATACTGATTCAAAGTTTTTTAATGAATATAAAGATGTTATTGCTGATTATTTATCCCTGGATCATGCTAAAGTCATACCGTTGACCTTTTTCAACTCTGTGCAGAGAGAATTTAACTATTTCGCCCCTCACCGTGCAGTGGTGCGGGAACAAAGCGAGTCTACCAAGTTACGCGTGGTTTTTGATTTTTCTGCCCCCTCTGATACGGGTTTTTCGCTTAACGATATAACTTCTAAAGGTTATCAAGTTCAGGATAATCTTTTAGACGTTCTATGTCGATTTAGATGTTTTAAATTCGTTTTGTGCGCCGACATCAAAATGATGTATAGGTTCATTTCCGTAAATCCTAAGCAACATCATTTGCAAAATTTCTTATGGAGGGATAATCCGTCACAGCCCTTTACTTGTATTCAACTTACTAGCCTCAGCTTCGGGCAAAACTGTGCACCCTTTTTGGCCACCCGCGTTCTGAAGGATATTGCAGACAAAAATCCTAATTTCCCTAAGGCTCAAAGAGCTATCCTGTCCCAAACTTATATGGACGACATTCTATCAGGCGCTAATTCCGAGTCTGAATTGAATCAGCTATACAATGAGTTGAATTCTATGCTAAATAAACATGGTTTTCAATTGCATAAGTGGAAATCTAATTCAATTGATTTTTTTAAATCCATTTCCAAAACCCCAACTCCGGAGTTCGACCTCAACCTAGATAAGGTAACAAGCAAAATTTTGGGTATTCAATGGAATTCAAACTCTGATTCATTAAATATTAAAATCAACAACCCCCGCCCTAATGCCATCACTAAACGCTCCATTTTAAGTAGTATAGCGAGTACCTATGACCCCATGGGGCTAGTTAACCCCTTAATAGTTTTCGGTAAAAATATTATGCAGTCTTTATGGAAGCTAAACATATCCTGGGATGAAATCATTACAGATCCTGGAATTCTCCTTAATTGGAAAAAATTTAACACTTTGTTGTTAGAAATATCTAATTTATCGATTCCTAGATGTTTACTTGACTCAAAAAAAGTTATCGCCATTAACCTGCACGGGTTTTGTGATGCTAGTCAGATAGCATATGGTGGCTGCATCTATTTAGTAGCTCAATATTCAGATAATTCCCTTTCGTCCCGCTTAGTTGTAGCCAAATCCAGAGTAAATCCGGTTAAAAGTAAGTTAACCATTCCCAAATTAGAATTAAGTGCTATGGAATTACTAGCAAAGTTATCCATTAATATTGTAAATATTCTTAACCCGGTTGTAAATATTGCCTCCACAAATCTATGGTCTGATTCACTTGTCGCCCTTTGCTGGATCAAACGGAAACCTAATGAGTTCAGCTCCTTTGTTTCTAATCGAGTTCAAAAAATTCAAGATAATAGTCAAGGCGTTACCTGGCGCCATGTTAGGTCTAATTTGAATCCCGCAGATCTTCTCTCCCGGGGAAGCTTTACTGCAGAAGTTCGTTCCTTTTGGCTCCATGGCCCCGAGTTTCTTACAGAAGGAAAAGATTTCGATTCCTTAGATACTTTCGAACTGATAGAAAACGTACCTGAATGCAAAAGAATCACCCTCACTCTTATCAATGAATCGGAGAACTTCTGGAAACCCATATTTAATAAATTTTCTAACTTCAATACCTTGCAAAAGGTTGTAGCTTTCGTGTTAAGGTTTGTCAAGAGAATGAAAAAAATTCCTATTTCCAACGAAAGTCAAAATTTAGTTGAAGAGCGGAAAGAAGCTCAGAAATTCATTTTTAAACAGATCCAATTGATTCACTTTTCAAAAGAAATTAACTCCCTAAAATTAAATAAACCCATAGTGGATAAAGCACTCACCCCATTAAACATTTTTCTAGATAATAATGGTCTTATCCGAGTTGGAGGGCGTTTAAATTTCTCGAACTTGGAATATAATCAAAAATTCCCGATTCTACTGCCACAAAACAATTATGTTGTGGATTTGCTCATCGAAAGAGAGCACAGACGTCTTGGTCACGGTGGAGCCCAAAATATTTTGGGTAATCTTCGGTTACGTTATTGGCCGCTTAATGGCATCCGTCAGGTCAAAAGAATTATAAAAAAATGTGTCACTTGCTTCAGATTTAATGCTGAATTCAATAAACAAATTATGTCCCCTTTGCCATTGGATAGAGTGCAGGAAGCTCGACCATTCTCCAAATCAGGAGTAGATTTCGCTGGCCCCATCAACATTCGTGCTTCCCGTTTAAGAAAAGCCCCTGTTCAAAAGGCATATATTGCAATTTTTATATGTATGGTTACCAAGGCGGTACATGTCGAGCTCGTCAGTGAGTTGTCCACAGCAGCATTCATTGCTTGTTTCCAAAGGTTCATCAGCCGCAGAGGAAGTCCTCAAATCCTCTATAGTGACAATGGCTCAAATTTTATTGGCGCACGAAATCAACTCCGAGAATTATCTGAATTTTTTAAAACTAACGAAAATAAGTATAAACTAAATTCATTCTTAGCTAGTACGGAAATTGTTTGGAAATTAATTCCACCGAGATCGCCACATTGGGGCGGGTTGTGGGAGGCGGCGGTTAAAAGTGCCAAATCTCATTTAACCAAAATCCTTGGCACCTCTTGTCTTACATTCGAAGAACTATATACAGTTCTTACCAAAATCGAGGCTATTCTGAATAGCAGGCCCTTATATCCATTATCAAGTGATCCAAATGATCTGCTTCCTTTAACCCCTGGACACTTTCTGGTAGGAGCTCCTCTCGTCGCATATCCAAATCATGATTTGACCAACACTACTATCAATCGTTTATCTTTCTGGAAGCAGTGTACCAAACTCCAGCAAGAGTTTTGGAAAAAGTGGTCGGTAGATTACCTGCACCGTCTACAACAGCGTCCCAAATGGTGTCAAGTATCTAAAGATTTAAAAATCAATCAAATGGTTCTAGTCCGAAATGAGGATAGACCACCCTTATACTGGCCTCTGGCGAGAATTATAGAATTAATCCATGGTAGAGACGGAAAAATCCGTGCCGCGCGAATTAAAACTGCTGATGGGGAATATGTACGCCCGATAGTCAAGCTAGCTCCTTTACCTATTGAATAAATCTTTTAATTTGAATTTTATTTGTTGTACCTTATTGGTATATTTCTAAGTCAGAAAGTAAGTATTTGTTCTCATGTAAAAAATTAGGCCGCTCGCGCCTTAATCACTATTTCTCTTGCCATTAGCATTTAGTAATTACTTGCTTCTTCCTGTTTAGTCGTTTTTTTTTATTTTATTAGTTTAGTTTGTTTTTCTTCGTTAATCCATGGTTATTCGGGTTTTGTGCCCTCCCCCAGTATGTTGAGATTTCACTGAGAAATCTCAACTTAGAATTATTACCACTACGGCCCTGGTAGCGGTCCATCTGATTCCAAGTCCTATTTACCGCTCACATTTAAATATTTCTTCTAATATTCGCGAAGCGCGCTCTTCCCATAGCCAATTAGGTATCTTCCCGCCTTTCCTACTCCTAATAACTGACCCCTCTACATAAAATACCTAAAAAGTTGTTGTTGATTGTTAACCTTTGAAGTGGTATCATCATGATATGTGCCTAAAACGTAGTTTATATCTTGTGTTTGTTCATCTAATTTAATATTGGCTCAATGCCGTTTATCTTAACAGTTTGTATCAAATACTGTGATCCTGGAATCTGTAAGTACAAATTTAATTATAATACCATCGAATTATGCATTTGAGAAAATTGAAAGAGCCGTTACCAATGTTGCCAGATGTGGTAGTTATTTAGCAGGCAGGAATGTTCCATGAAACTCTAGAAATTAAATGGTTTTAATTTATGCCTTGTTTCATTACACACTTTACTTATATTGGTGTAAATCATCTCAGCTATGGATGGTATGTGACTAATTGTCTAAAATTCTACCAGATGAGTTCAACCAGCGACCTATCAATATTTTGTCACATTTCCAAACACATGGGCCAGGGCGTCATCTAGGGTTTTGGGCCGGGCCAACCGCAACGTCTGCTGAGTCTCCGTGTCTCTCAACCCATCGACGAAGGTCTGGACAGCAAGTTGTTCTAGGAAGCTGTCCGGTGCTGAAGGATAGGCCAGCCTTACCAACCTTGCTATGTCTGCTTCGAATTCCTGCAAGGTTTCTGCACTCTTCTGATGGCGACTCTTGATTTGTGCGTGATACACTTGTTGGAGATGTGCATCACCATATGTCATTTGTAGTCTACTTGTCAGAGTCTTATAATCACCTTGTTGACTTACAGGAATGGTCTGAAGGATATTCAGTGCGTCTCCTCTTAATGCAACAATTAAGGCAGTTGCTTTCTCTTCATCGTCCCAGCAGTTGGCGTTGGCTGCTGCTTCAAATTGTTTCTGATATGTGCTCCAGGGTGTTTTGCCATCAAAAGTTGGAGGTTTGATCTTTGTTCGCCCTGGCTCACCCCGTTCTCCCAGCTTAACAGAACAATATTTGCTGAAGTTCTTGCTCAAACGCTCTTCCATGGTTTTCACCTGTTCTTCCAATTTTACTTGCATTTCTTCCTCCATATTAACCAATCTGCCTTCAATGTTTCCAACCCTGTCTTCAAATTTTCCAATTTCGTCTTTTACGCTTCCAATCTCATTTTCCAATTTGGAGGAATTATTCTTTAACTCATTTTCAATCAATGTCAATTTATCTCCCATTTTCTTAGTGTTTTCTTCCATTTTATTCTCCATTTTCTGGGTATTCTCATCCATTATCTTTCTGGTATTTTCTTCCATTTTATTCTCCATTTTCTGGGTGTTTTCTTCCATTTTATTTTCCATTTTCTGGGTATTCTCATCCATTTTCAAGCTCATTTTTTCAAGGGCTTGCTTGAAAAATTCCATTGTCGCCTGATCCATTTTCTTCGCCTGTGATCTCGTTACTGGCATACAAAATATTCAATAATGAAGTCCACAATTTTAAATTAACACAGCAGTTTAATTTACCCCACACCTGACACCAATTGTTACGTTCTATGGGTTCAAAATAAAATCACTGCTGAACGAAAATGTCTAATTTATTTACACACTACAAACTAAACGAATTATAACTAAATAACTAAACTAACTTTAACACACTAATTTATGTACAACAATTAACTTCGATTTATATTCACTATTTATTTTCATTTCGTAGATCGCTCAACTATTTGGACTGTCACTGTTAACTTTTTTACTTTTTTTTTGGGTCGTGGCTCTCCGCTTATATACCTGTTCATCGATTCCAGAACGTCCTTCGGTAACAATTTCTAGAAAGTCTGCAGGCGCCGCGTATAGTGAAGGAAGTCTCTCGATCATCTGTTCGAGAATTAGCGCGTTGTTTACCTGGAGGGCGAGAGGGGCGTACTAAGGGAATCTCGCTCGTTACAGTATCTTAAGAACCTAGTAATTTCTGTTTCATTCTCGTTCTTTTTGTGGTACTTCACAGCTAGACCTAATTGCTGTATTTTTCGATACCATGACTGTCCTGAGTGAAACCTTGAACGGCGGTTTCAAAATCTGCAGTTATGATTTTCGGCAAAATTGTAAGAATAATTTTAACACATTCTTCTTTAATATATTTGAAGGCATTATAATATAATAAGGAAGTTTTATTGGGAAGAAGACAAAATACTAGAGGTATATAATAGCGATTTTTAAGACCCAGAATGGTGAAGAATTGTGTAAAAAATCTAGGACAGTATTCAAATGTACCATCTACATACCAACATAAAGTAGTAGATAAAAATTTTAAAATTCTCATTATTATGCTTGAAGTTTGGCAACATGTTTGTAGTGGTGGGGGGTAAGTTAGGCAAAAATGACCTTAGATTTTCTTATGGAGATTTACATGTTAAAATGATCTATTTTGGTCTAGAACTGTCATAGTCCCTTTACTGATGCTCCACCACTTAAATGGTAACGTAATCTTAGTAGTCAGATGCGCGACGATGATAACGTTTAGGTATTAAATCACACTCAAGGCACCCCACGGAAATAATCCCTTACTTTTAAAATTCACAGGCATTTGTTGTATGATGTAAAAATTCGTGCCGCTACACCAAATTGTGGGAGGAAAAGGAAGGTTTGAATCAAAATAGCTTTCCTCAAATATTCCCTGAATTTTTTAGCTTTAATATCATCCGATAATAAATACTGGAGTTCACAATTGAAAAATTTAATAGCGTCTTTAATTGGTAAAAATGGAATCCCAAAATGCATTTTTAAATAGTAACCTATCATTTGTTCATCTTATATTCAGGAACTAACCCTACTTCTTGTGTTTTCCTGAACCAGTTTTGTATTTGATTTTTATTACATTCCACACAGCTCTACAAGCATTGTGTATCGCACATTTAAAATCTAACACAAATTTAGGGTTTAATAACTAAATCCAGTTCTTTACATTTATAAACTATTATTTTAAACATGTTTGTATAAATTTCAGAAGTTTTTGAGCGACGTAGAATAAAAACTAATTAAATGTAATTAGTAATTACCTTTTTTGAAACCATGGATCGTAAATAGTTCGTAAAAGAATTTCGTGCAATATTTAAATAATACCAAAGAAAACTTAAAGTCTAGTAACACAAAAAACATTTAATTTAAGGGCTAAGTATCGGGAATAAATATTCCCATCAACAGACCCTCAAAAGTATGCACAAAAAAGGAAATAACATTCAAAAATGTGGAATTAAAGCCAACTCTCCCGTTTGCAGTTAGAGGGTCAAAAGAACTTATAGACCGGTTTCGGCCTGTTGGGCATCGTCAGTATAAGGTATATGTTGTTGTCAGCGAGCTTAAGGCATCTCACTGACTAAAAATATACTAAAATCACGACGTATTTATAACCACTGAGTGGTGTAAATATAAACATCGCGAAAGAGAAAATCATCCATTATCTTAAATGTGGTCCAATGGTAATACCAAAGAAAACTCAAAGTCTAGTACCACAAAAAAACATTTAATTTAAGGGCTAAGTATCGGGAATAAATATTCCCATCAACAGACCCTCAAAATTATCACATATACAGCACATCCATGGAGGCATAATTTTCCTACGTGCCATGTAGATATGTCGTCGGGTATGCAAGTAATAGTGTTAATGTCAAAATTAGATTCTATACTTTCTCTTCTTAAGAGCTTGGATGGCGGTTCAGATAAATCTTTTTATAGTGTTGTTTATAGCTTCTTTGGCGATGTTCTTTTCTTCTTGGTGATTATGAAGTCCTATTTTCTCGGTAATCTCAGTTTCATTCTAAACTTGCAAATACAGTACTGCTTTAAAAGTTTTGTGGGTGCATCGCAATTTAATGCGATTTCAGACAACACTTTTATTAATTTTGTTTGTTTCATACAATTTAATTATATCCTGGGCAGTTTGTGGTATTCAAGCTGGACGCTGGACCATTCAAATGTGAATCAGTATTTTACTTATTTAAGAGAGTTAATTTAGTAGCAATGGAAATTTTAGTACATAGATCTCTTTTAAATTATATTGCATAGTATTATTATTATTATTATTATTATTTTACTTCTTCTCACTTTATCGAATGGTATTTTTTCTCTGAGATGACGGGCTGCACCAAGTCGTTTCAGAGTCTATTGCTTGTATTGAGAAATGATCGGACTATATTGCATGTTTTCAGAATAACATACTTTTGTATGTTTGTATGGATGTTTTGATTGAGACCAAGTTGTTCAAGATGTGTACTGAAGATATGTGGGGTGATGCCGGTAGTTGAAATAATTAGTGGTATGATAATCACTTTTTTTTGTTTCCAAAGTCTCTGAACTTCTGTGGCTAATTCCATATATTTTTTTATTTTCTCATTATATTTGGTTTGAATGTTGGGGTCGTTAGGTATTGATATATCTATGAGATATGTGATTTGTTCTTTTTTGTTTTGGAAAACGATGTCTGGTCTATTGCATGGTATTGTTTTATCAGTGTGAATTTCTACGTCCCAGTATAGTTTGTATTCGTTGGTATCTATAATCGTGGTTGGAGAGTATTTATAGTATGCTATTTCTTCTTTGGTAAGCTTATATGTCTTTGCTAGTGCTTGATGAATAATTTTTCCTGCCATGTTGTGTCTTTCGGTGTATTCTGTGCCTGCTAAGATTTTGCATCCACCGGTAATATGATCTATTGTTTCCTTATATTGGTGGCATTTTCTGCATATATCGGTTTGTATGTCTGGATCTTTAATTATATATTTTTTGTAGTTTCGTGTGGCTATGATTTGGTCTTGTATTCCGAGGAGGAAACCTTCGGTCTCAGGAAAAAGTTTTCCATCTTCGAGCCATTTATATGAAAGTCTCTTTGATATGTGGTCATGTTGTATGTTGTATCTATGTTTTCCATGTAGTTGCTTTGTTGTCCATGTATTGATTTTTTTTCTATATTTTGTGTTGGAGAATACGTATCTGATGGATGACTGGTTGAGGATAGATCAAGCGGTGTGTAATTTTTGTCAGCTTTGCAGACTGCCTGGTGAAGGGATGTTTGTTTTCTGATGAAGAATTTCCGAAGTTGCTGGATCTGTTTTGTGTGTAGTGCTTCAATATCTATCATGCCTCTTCCTCCTTCTTTTCTGTTTAATGTAATTCTTTCCTTACAAGAATTTGGATGGTGTTTTCTATATTTCGTAAGCTCTGATCTAGTGAGTATATGGATATTTTCCAGGTCTGTTTGGGTCCATTTGATTATACCAAATGAGTATGTGAGTATTGGGATTGCAAATGTGTTGATGGCTTTGAAGAGGTTACGGGAATAAAGTGGGGTTTTTAAAATGGCTCTTATTCTTTGTTTGTATTGTTTCTTTAATTGTGTTTTTACTTCTGTGTGGTTTATTTTAGTATTTTGTTGGAATCCAAGATATTTATAAGTTTCATTTTCTGTTATATTATCTAATATCTCATTGTTTATAGTTTCTTTGTTCTCATTTTCTTTCCATTTGCCTCTTTCAATATGCAATGTTTTACATTTACTTATACCGAATTCCATTTGTATGTCTTTTGTAACTATTTCTATGATTTTGAGCAATCCTCTAAGTTGTCTTGTTGTTGGTGCGTAAAGTTTTATATCGTCCATATATAGAAGGTGGTTGATTTTATGTTGTGTCGTTTTTTGATGTTTTATGTTAAATCCGTATTTGGAGTCATTGAGTGTGTTCGAGAGTGGATTTAGGCACATGCAGAACCATAAAGCACTCAGTGTATCACCTTGAAAGATGCCTCGTCGGATGTATAGTTCATCTGTCTGTATGGTTTCAGCAACTGATGATATCGTAATTTTTGTTCTCCAGGTTTTCATGATCTCTGTCAGAAATTCTTTAATTTTTGTATCTATTTTATAAATATCTAAAATCTTTGTTAACCAACTATGTGGTACGGAGTCAAAAGCCTTTTTATAATCTATGTAGCAAGTATGTAGATTTCTCTTTTCCTTTTCTGTTTGTTTCAGGATAACCGTATCTATTATTAATTGTTCTTTATATCCTTGACTTAACTTTCTGCAACCTTTTTGTTCTTCCGTAAGTATGCCATGTTTTGTTAAGTATTTATCTATCTTTTTACATATGATAGCTGTTATTATTTTATATAGTGTAGGACGGCATGTTATTGGTCTATAGTTGGCTGGATTCTTTGTGTCTGCGCCTTTTGGTTTAACATATGTATTTTCTTGGGTTAGGAATTTTGGGAATGAGTTTGGATTAAGAATGATTTTGTTTATTTCTCTAGTGAGTGTTTCGTGTGTGGATGTAAGTTGCTTATACCAAAAATTTTGTATTTTATCTGCTCCTGGGCATTTCCAGCTATGAGTATTTTTGATGACTGTTGAGAGTTCTTCTTGTGTGATGTGATGATCTATCTGTGTTGGTATATTCAAATTCAAATTCAAATTCATTTATTGGTGTTATTATACAAGGTATTTCCACAAGTCAACAAAATAAAAAAAAAATACATAATGATCATAAACACTACTTACATTAAAATATGAACTAGCATAATAATAATTATATTAAACGTCATTTAAAAAATGAAAACCTTAACTACAGATACACTATATAGGCCCATATGTTTAAAAGAAATGAAAGTTTAAAAATTCATCTACTGAATAAAATGAGTTTTCAATTAATATATTTCTTAATTGGGATTTAAATTGCAAAAACGGTAGTTCTGTAAGTCTGCCAGGTAGCTTATTAAAAAACTTAACAGCCAAAAACCCTACACCACCCCGACACCTAGTCAAGCGTTGATATATGGGGACTAGTCTGTTCAGGTTCCGCGTTCCGTAGCCGTGTATTTCTCCATGCACTCTATATTGTGATTTATTTCTGTGTACCCACAACAGATTTTCAAGTATATAAGCAGATGGTAGGGTAAGTATGCCTAGATCGGTAAAAACATGTCTACAATCATCCCTAAAACTGAGGCCACCCAGGATTCTAACAGCCTTTCTCTGTAGAGCAAACAATCTCTTTATACGAGGAGCATGCCCCCATGCTAAAATGGCGTAAGTTGAAACAGGATGAAAGGTTCCAAAATAGGCTGTTCTTAGAGCCGTGGGTGAAGAGCAGCCAGAAAGACAGCGGAGAGCATAGACAAGCCCTCGAAGTTTTCCCGCAACAATGTCAATGTGCGCATGCCATTGGAGGAGAGGGTCCAGATGGACTCCCAAAAATTTAACTGTTGAGGTGCTGGCCATCTCCGACTGTCTCATATTAAAAATGACCCTATTTGTCTTTTCTGCATTTAAGTGTAAACGGTTCCTGTTAAACCACTCCTGCACCTGACCCTGTACAGCATCCATCCTCAGCTCCGCACCCTCCAGGGAGTCAGCTGCACACGCTACAGTCGACTATGTCTTTCTGTTTCTGTTTGAATCCAGTTATTATTGTTGTTGTGTTGTAGAGGTATTGACCATATATCTGACCAGAAATCTGTTAATTCTTGTTGAGTAGGTATTTCATTTATGGAAATATTTTCTTGTGACGTTATGGTTTTATAAAATTGCTTTTCGTTTTTATTGAAGGCTAAGTTGGCATCTCTTCTTTCATTGGATTCTTTGTATCGACGCAGTCTCCCAGTGTAGACAGCAAGTTTTTGTTTCATAGTATCAAGGGCTTCTTGTTCTGTTTGTGTTGGGTTATTTTTCAATATTTTTATTTTAGAGTTTTTTATTTTTTTGGATTTATTGTTTTTTATGTATTGGGTCATGTGTCCTATATCTTTTCTTAGGTTTTTTATTTTGTTTTCTAATCTAATTTGCCATTTCGGCTTATATATTCTTCTTCTTTTTCCTGTTTGTATTGGGATTTTTTGGTCGTTACATTTGATTATTGTTACTGCTGCAGCGTATATGATTGTGTGGATGTCTTCCAATGAACTATTTTGTGTTAGATATTTAGATATTAAAGTGTTTGTTGTGTTGATAATTTCGGAGGTGTGAGGTTTAAAAATTAGTTTTGGGATGGGATTTCTCAAGTTTATTATTATTATTATTATTATTATTATTATTATTATTATTATTATTATTATTATTATTATTATTATTATTATTATTATTATTATTATTATTATTATTATTATTATTATTATTATTATTATTATTATTATTATTATTATTATTATTATTATTATTATTATTATTATTATTATTATTATTATTATTATTATTATTATTATTATTATTATTATTATTATTATTATTATTATTATTATTATTATTATTATTATTATTATTATTATTATTATCATCCCAAGAAGGCAAGAAAATTATTGATGAATCTCGCAACCTCATTAACGGACCGCCGTTAGCAGTTACTGATAATCAGTTCAGTGATGACTTAATTCGTAAAAGTTTTTCGATAGTTCATATTAACGCGCAGAGTTTGTGTACTAAAATAGATAGTATAGAAATTTTTTCGACTGAAAACTGTCCAGATATATTATGCATTTCTGAGCATTGGTTGGGTACTGATAACCTTGCATTGATTAAATTAAAAAATTATAACTTAATTTCATATTATTGCAGAGACTATGTGGCACATGGGGGTGTGGCAATTTTTTCTAAAGCATATAGCAATCTGAAGGCAGTTGACATCGCTAAATTTTGTTTAGACGTGCATGCTGAATTTTGTGCTGCTGAACTTATAAATCTAAATTGTATATTGGTTACTGTATATAGATCTTCTTGTAATGGTGATGTTTTACTTTTTATCAAAAATCTGGAAAAATTGCTAGACTACCTATTTAATAAATATAAGAAAATTATTTTAATTGGTGATTTTAATATTGATCTCAATACTACCAGTAGCCACTCTCTGGAGCTTAATAACATTTTTAAAATGTATGGATTGGATCACTTAATTTATGTTTCTACTAGAGTTACGTCTACTACCAGCTCTTGTCTGGATAATATTATAACAAATATTAATAGAAATGATATTGATGAGGGTGTTTTGGACTTGGATATTGGTGATCATCTTGCTTTGTTTTTATCAATAAAAACTCTTCAAAAACCTAAGGAAGCAGTTCAGGTAAAGAGAATCATTAATAATCACAATATCGGAAAGTTTGCGGATCAAATTAGTGTTATTAACTGGTCTGATTATAATATAAATTCCTTGGAGCCTGATCATTTGTCTGATGTGATTTTGGGTTGTCTTTCTGATAGGGTGAATTCTTGTTTTCCGTTGAAATCTGTAAAAAATTCACATTATGTAAAATGGTATACCAAGGAACTTAGGTGCATGAGACAGAGGGTTTTTGCCTATAAAAAAATAGCTAAAGAGACTAATTCTGATAATGATTGGACTACGTATAGAACATATCGAAACTTATATAAAAAATCTCTTAAACATCAAAAACGGAATTTCTATAGTTCGCAGATTATGTCCTCTGAAAACAAGCAAAAAACCACCTGGAAATTGGTTAATTCTGAGCGTAAAACCAAACATAATAATAAAACCTCACTTTCAATATCTGCTGATAATTTCAATAGCTATTTTGGTTCTATTGCTGGTATTATTTCAAATTCCATTATAGCACCTTCCGGGGTTCCTAGTGTATCCAGAAGGACATCTTTTTCATTTTTTATGTCCCCTATATTGGAATCTGATACTCGAGAAGCTATTTTGAGACTCAAATATTCAGATGCTCCTGATTACTATGGTCTTAATAGTAAAATGATAAAGATAACTATGAATTCGATAATACCTCTTTTAACCGTATTCTTTAACAAATGTTTGGAAGCTGGAATTTGGCCGGACTCATTAAAAATTAGCAGAATATTACCATTATATAAGAAGGGAAACTTAGATGATGTTAGTAACTACCGACCCATTGCAATTGTGCCCGTCATTAGTAAAATCTTGGAATATTTAATAAGTGACAAAATTACAAGCTACTGTGATGACAAACACTTGCTAACACCGTCGCAGTTTGGTTTTAGGAAAAATTGCTCTACAGCGAAAGCAATAAGTGGACTCGTGGAATACATTGTTGAGGGCTTTGATGGGAACAGAAATACGTTAGCCACGTTGTGTGATCTGACCAAGGCCTTCGATTGTGTTAACACGAGCTTGCTACTATCCAAACTTGAAAATTACGGTTTCAGATCCAAGGAGCTTGGGCTACTTACTTCATACTTAAACAACAGAAGGCAATTTGTAAGTTGTAATGATGTGGAATCAGATCTACTCCCCATTTCGATTGGTATACCCCAGGGATCAGTACTAGGTCCTCTGTTATTTCTTTTATATATTAACGATTTGCCGGACGCTTTGAAATCTTCTAAGTGCATACTATTTGCGGATGATACAATGATAGCATCACAAAAGGATGAACAACTAAAAACGGATGAGTTCAATATTGCAAAAGATTGGTTTTCTGCAAATAAACTCAAACTTAACGAAGATAAGACACAACATATATTATTTACATCTAGTAGACTTGCTAGTGGATCTGAACCCATAAATTATTTGGGCATTATGCTTGACTCGCGTTTAACTTGGTCTCCACATGTAAATTCTTTATGTTCACAGTTAGCTGGTCAGATATTTGCACTACGTCAATTGAGCTATAACTTAGATACTCATGTTATAAAAATGGTATATTTTGCTACCGTCCATTCGCGCCTCCACTATGGTATTACTCTTTGGGGTAGTTCTGCCGGAGTGGAAAAGGTTTTTAAGCTCCAGAAGGCTGCTGTACGTATTATCGCTGGTGCGTCATACGATGCGCATTGTAGAGAGTTTTTCTTTAATTATAAAATCTTGACTCTTTCATGTTTATATATTCTAGAGTCCGTTATCTTAATTCATAAAAACTTAAATTCGTATGTCAGTCATTCGGACAATCATGACTATTCTACTAGAAATTTAAATAAACTAGTTCCACAGTACTCTAGAATACAAAGTGCATCAAAAAATAAAATAGATATAAATTTATATAACAAAGTTCTAACTATTTTTAAAGATGAAAATATTAAAAATTTGTCACATCGATCATTTAAAACGAAAGTAAAAAAATTTCTGCTTGAGAATTGTTTTTATACAGTAAGCGAGTTTTTATCTTTTAAATAGGTGTTTAATTATTAAGATTATCTATCACTAAACTTGTTACCGTAAATCCATTTTAATGTAATCTTATTGTTTAATGTACGTTGTTGTTTTTAATCTGTTTTATATTCCATGTATAATTTTTTTAAGCTACGATATTGTTTAATTTTTATATTTTATTTTAACTGTATATTTCAATTCATATTATAAACTATTTTATACTTTTGTACTCCTCACACATATTGTAATATGTAAAGTGGCAATAAACGATGATATTATTATTATTATTATTATTATTATTATTATTATTATTATTATTATTATTATTATTATTATTATTATTATTATTATTATTATTATTATTATTATTATTATTATTATTATTATTATTATTATTATTATTATTATTATTATTATTATTATTATTATTATTATTATTATTATTATTATTATTATTATTTCTCTGAACCTCAAGGCAACTAAAAGTATTTCGTATGTGTCTACACAAATTGATATTACTTTGTTATCTGTCAATGTCCAGAGTTTACCTAGTAAAATTAATAGTCTTCTAATCCATATGTCTGAATGTCCAGTTGATATCTTGTGTGTGTCTGAGCACTGGATGTTAGAAGATAATTTGAATATGATTAATATAAACAATTTTGAGTTAATATCTTTTTATTGCAGACAAACTTATGAGCACGGCGGTGTTGCTATTTTCGCTAAATCTAACTTAAGCATTAAAGGTTATGATGTAAGTCAATTTTCTATTGAAATACATGCGGAATTCTGTGCTGCTGAGTTTACTGATAAAAGGACTATTGTAGTCTCTGTATATCGATCGTCCTCCAATGGTAACATTCTAATTTTTAAGGATCAGTTATTAAAATTATTAGATTTCTTGCATAATAAATTTAAAAAAATTATCATACTAGGTGATATAAACTGGGACATTGCCAATAGCGGTAATATTCATACTAAAGACCTAAACGATATTCTGACAATGTATGGTTTAATTTATTTTGTGAGTGAACCTACAAGAATTACTATGACTACCAAGTCATGCCTGGATAACGTAATATCAAACTACTGCCAGGACGACATGATGGTTAGAGTGATTGATGCTCATATTGCGGATCATCTTGCTCTAGAGGTCCAGATTAAATGTTCTTCAAATCCTAGAGCTGATACACGTAAACGCAGAATAATTAATGATAGAACAATAAAAAAATTTAATGATCAGTTGGCCTCATTTAACTGGGATGCTCTTAATGTCAATTTGCTTGATTGTCGTGATTGCGCGGAGGCTATACTTAGTTTACTTAGTAATATTGCAAATTTGTGTTTTCCTATAAAATCTGTTAACAACTTTAATAATAAAGCTGAATGGTATAATAGTCATTTAAAAAATTTAAGGCAAACACTCTTTAATTATAAACATGAGTTTAATTGCAGCAACAGTTTTGATGATTGGTATCGATATACTGAAATGCGGAAAACTTACAAAAAATCGATTCGACAAAGTAAAAAAGAATTTTATAACTCGCGAATTCTAAACTCAAACAACAAAAATAAAACTACTTGGTATTTTGTAAACAAAAATCGTAAAACCAATAATTGCTATATTCCGCAAAATATTTCTGCTGGTGAGTTCAACCAGTACTTTAGTGATGTTGCTGAAACTATACTGAATACTATTGATGATGTAGGAGTAGATCCCATGTCTTACATTAACAAAATTCGTAAACCTTCTTTTTCCTTTTTTATGCCACCAATACTTAACTATGAAATCAAAGAAGCTATCCTAAAGCTAAAAAACTCGGACTGTACTGATTATTACGGTCTAAATTCTAAAATTATGAAATCATCCATTAATCACTTAGTTATCCCTTTGACGATTCTATATAATAAATGTATTAAAAATGGAATTTGGCCTGATTCATTGAAGATTTCTAAAGTACTTCCCACCTTTAAAAAAGGCGACAAAAACTCTCTAAACAATTACAGACCAATTTCAATTGTCCCCGTTATTGGTAAGGTTCTTGAAATTATTATAAAAGATAAACTGATTCAGTATTTTGAAAGTAAGTTGCTTATCACTCCTGCACAGTTTGGTTTTCGTCAGAATAAATCTACAATTTGTGCACTTACTTCTTTAGTAGATTACATAATTGAGGGCATTGACGAAGGGGTAAACACATATGCATCCATGTGTGACCTCTCAAAAGCATTTGACTGTGTTGACTGTAGTATTTTACTTCAGAAACTGGAATACTATGGAATCAGAGGTAAGACATTGGATCTACTGTCGTCGTATCTTACAAACAGGAAGCAGTATGTATGCTGCAATGATTCAGAATCCTCCTTTTTACCCATCAATAGCGGCGTCCCACAAGGCTCTGTATTGGGGCCGCTGCTATTCCTGCTTTATATAAATGACCTGCCAACTGCGGTGGAAGGTTCGCGCTGTTTCCTGTTTGCAGATGACACAGTTATTGCAACTAAGGCATCTGCATCCCGCTGTGCTGAGAGCTTCAATAGTGCAAAACAGTGGTTTTCTTCTAATCACCTCAAACTAAATTGCTCAAAAACACAGGATATTACTTTTACCTCCAGTAAACTTTTAGCTAAGTCAGCCCCAGTAAAACATTTGGGGTTAATTCTAGATACCCACCTTAATTGGAATGAGCACATTGATTCTCTCTGCTCAAGGATTGCTTCACAAATCTTTGCCTTGCGACAGTTAAGTCACTGTGTTTATAATAATGTGCTAAAAACTGTTTACTTTGCTATTGTTCACAGCCATTTAAGGTATGGTATCACTCTTTGGGGTAATTCTTCAAGAACAAACAAAGTTTTTTCATTGCAAAAATCCGCAATAAGAATCCTAGATGGGGCGCAACCTGATTCACACTGTAAAGACTTATTTAAAAAACACAAAGTGTTACCACTTCCATGTATTTACATCTTGGAAACACTTAGGGAAATTCATAACAACATAAATAAATACCCCGTTAACAGTACCTTTCACTCGTACAAGACAAGGTTTGGCAATAGTTTAACAAACAGTTTATCTCGGACTCAAATGTCGAAAAATAATAAGCTAGATATTGACCTTTATAACAACTTGGTTCACTTTCACAGACATCATGATATTAAGAGCATGCCAATTCATAAATTCTTAAAATTTGTGAAAGAATTTTTATTACTACACTGTTTTTATACGGTAGATGAGTACAAACAGTTCACTCAGATAACTTAATTATAAATTTAATTTTAATTGAATATAAATTTTTTGTATTATATGTATTTTATTATATGTGTTGTTAACTGGTATTTTTTTAACTATTTTATCTCTTTTATTATTATTCTGACTACAGCATTGTTTTAGCTTTCAATTTACTCTTAGAAAATTGTGTACCTATATTTAAAATTGTAAACCTCAAATGTATTTTATATGTATATGTGGTTAAATAAATGAGTATGAGTATTATTATTATTATTATTATTATTATTATTATTATTATTATTATTATTATTATTATTATTATTATTATTATTATTATTATTATTATTATTATTATTATTATTATTATTATTATTATTATTATTATTATTATTATTATTATTATTATTATTATTATTATTATTATTATTATTATTATTATTATTATTATTATTATTATTATTATTATTATTATTATTATTATTATTATTATTATTATTATTATTATTATTATTATTATTATTATTATTATTATTATTATTATTATTATTATTATTATTATTATTATTATTATTATTATTATTATTATTATTATTATTATTATTATTATTATTATTAAATTTGTTTCATTCCTATTTAAATGGTAGAAAACAATATGTAAATTACAACAACGCTAACTCCAGCCTGACCACTGTACAAAATGGGGTACCACAGGGCTCTATATTAGGCCCCCTGCTATTTTTACTGTACATAAATGATCTGCCTAAAGCAGTGGACAGTCTAGGCACAGTAATACTATTTGCCGATGATACAACGATATTATCAAGAAGTGATGGGGACTTGAGTGAACAGTGTCTCAGTGTGGCAAAAACCTGGTTCTCAGCTAATAAGTTAATATTAAACGAAGAGAAAACACAACATATGTTATTTAGCTCCGATAAATTTGCTTTAAAGTCTGATCCGGTTAAATTATTAGGGATTACTCTCGACACTAGGCTAAACTGGTATAACCACATTGACGCTCTCTGCTCAAAGCTCTCAACACAATTGTTTATCATGAGGCAATTGCGTACTAGCATCACATGTAATAAAGTCATGACCACGGTATATTACGCATTAATCCACAGCCACTTGTCTTACGGCGTGACACTTTGGGGCTGCTCCACCAGTGCATACAGAGCTTTTACAATGCAAAAGGCTGCTTTACGTATTGTCGATGCGGCTGAGTATCGTGCACACTGTAAAGAGCTGTTTAAGAAATACAAAATTCTTCCGCTACCTTGTATTTATATATATGAATCACTGATCCAAATATACAGAAATTTGCACAAATATACGAAACATGCGGATTTGCATAAATACAATACAAGAAGTGCGGATGAACTTGTTACAACTTTTTCTAGAATTTGCACTACTCAGAAAAATAGGCTTGATCTGGCATTGTATAATAAGCTTGAAAGTCTCTTTAGAGATGAACGCCTAAAAGTCATGACACATAAACAATTTAGCAAGTTTGCCAAGGAATTCCTCCAGGGCCATTGTTTCTACTCTGTTCAGGAATTTTTAAAATTAGGTGCATAGAATTAGTCTTTTGTAACTTTAAAATTATAAATTTAAAATTATTATTAGGACTTCAAATGTACAACAAATGTATGTAAAGCAGGTCAATAAATGTATTGTATTGTGTATTGTATTATTATTATTATTATTATTATTATTATTATTATTATTATTATTATTATTATTATTATTATTATTATTATTATTATTATTATTATTATTATTATTATTATTATTATTATTATTATTATTATTATTATTATTATTATTATTATTATTTTTTTTTTTTTTTTTTTTTTTTTTTTTTTTTTTTTTTTTGTTATTTATGGCATCGACTACGAGGTCATTAGCCATGTAAGTTTTTAGTTACGTAAGTATTCTTGCGTTATATTTTATCATACAGTTTTGTTACATGTAGGAATTTAATTGTGTTTTTTATTCCAGATTCTGTGTTTAGACAATTTGATAAATTGTGATCATCTATTAGATTTCTATGTTGTGTAAAATCTGGACAGTGTAGTAGCAAGTGTTCAACTGTTAATAGTGCCTGGTTACACGGGCATCGTGGTTGCTGTCTTCCCAGAAGAAGGAACGAGTGTGTGAGGTGGGTATGGCCTATTCGGAGTCTGGTGATTTTTATTGCTTCATTTCTTGTTAGGTTACTTGGTAACTTCCAGGGTTTAATGGATGGTCTGATACGTTTAAGAGATGCTGCATTTTGTTCCCATTCTTCTTGCCATGAAACAAGTATTTTTGTTTTTAATTCTATTTTATAATCACTATTTCTAATGTTGATATCGTCGGGAGTTTTATTTAGTGCAGTTTTTGCTGTTATATCTGCATTTTCATTTCCTTGTATGCCAATGTGGCTTGGTATCCATATGAATATAACATTTTTGGCAACAGTTTTAAGATGTTCGATGGTGGCAAGAATTCGATATACAAGAGGATCGTTGTTAAATATATTGGATATTCCTTGCAAAGCACTGAGAGAGTCTGTACATATAATATTTATTGATTTTTCTTCAAACTCAATATACCTGAGTGCTTGCCAAATGGCATATAGTTCAGAAGTATAAACGGATGCCGAAGATGGAAGAGTCCAAGATGATTTTATTGCACATTCCACATAAATGGCACTAGCAGCACTATTTTCGTTTTTTGAGCCATCTGTGTATACCACTAGCCTGTTTGGATATTTATCTAGTATTGATAGAAATTCCTGATAGATAATTGTGTTAGGGGTGTGATCTTTTGGATATTTCTGTAGATTTAAGTTGACATTCGGTCTAGTAAATGTCCAGGGGTCTATTTCATATGAAGTTTTAATTATTAATTCAGGAATTTTTCCTAAGGAATCTTCAATCATTTTTCTATATCGGATTCTTAATGGTTTAGAAATTGTAGGCCTATTTAAATATATTCTATTGGTGTCACATGTACTTTCTAATATCAGATCATGAATAGGATGCTCTGACTGGCAGATTCTATTCAAACAGTATGATCCTAACATCTGTTGTCTTCGATAGTTGAGGGGAACAATGGATGATTCACAACAGATAGATCGATAGGGACTAGTTCTAAAACAACCAAGTGCTGCTTGAAGAGCATTCCGCTGGATAGAATCCAGTTGTTTTAATGTAGTTTTACAGGCAGTTGCGTACAGGAAACTACCATAGTCAATTTTGGATCGAATAAATGTTTTATAAAATTGAGTTAGACTTTGACTATCGCTACCCCATTTTAAGCTTGCCATAGATTTGATGATATTAAGACTCTTTTTACATTTAATTATTAAGTGATTAATGTGTTCTTTCCAGCTGAGTTTGCTGTCTAGAATGAGACCTAGTGACTTTATCGAATCTTTGTGTTCAATTCGATGGTCTTCAAGAAATAGAGTTGGTTCGTTATGGGTTAGGCGTCGTCTACAAAAGTGTACATAATGTGTTTTAGCTTTAGAGAAAGAGAATCCATTTTCTTCTGCACAGTTGTTGACCCGATTGATGTTTGTTTGCAATTGTTCTTCAATATCATCAATTGAATCTGAGCTATAAAAAATGACAAGGTCGTCAACATATATACTTTTACCAACTGAATCATCTATTGAAGAAATTAAACAGTTAACAGCAATTGCAAATAGGGTTACACTAAGTGTGGATCCTTGAGGTATACCGTTTACAAAGGTGTGTTGTTGTGAGAAGATTTGTTGAAATTTTACTCTGAAGGTCCGCTGCTTTAGAAAATTGTTGATAAAATGTGGAAGATGTCCAACAAATCCCCATTTTTTTAGTGTTTTTAGTATACCCAAGCGCCATGTTCGATCGTATGCTTTTTCAAGATCAAAGAAGACAGCGACTAAATGGTTTCTCCTAGCGAAAGCATCTTGTATGGCGTTTTCTAATAACACAAGCTGATCAAGTGCTGATCTATTTTTCCTAAAGCCCATCTGAAAGGGACTTAGGAGTTGTCGTTTCTCTAGTTCCCACATTAATCTTAATCCAATCATTTTTTCTAAAATTTTACTTAAGCAGCATGTAAGTGAAATTGGACGGTAGTTTGTAGGGTTTTCTGGATTTTTGCCTGGCTTTGGGACCGGAACAACGATGGTTTCTCTCCAAGTGGCAGGGAAAGTATGGTTTTGCCATAATTCATTGTATATTTGCAGTAGGTAATATTTTTGCCTATCAGGAAGTTGGCATACAAATTCATATATAATAAGATCGTGTCCAGGAGCAGAAAATTTTGTGCCTTTAAGTGCATTTTCCAGTTCTTCAAATCCAAATGGAATGTTGTAATCTAGATTTTCTTCAGAATTGAAATCCGGGATAAAATTGTCCGGATCATTTACAATAGTTTGTTCACTTACATGCTGAAAGTGATTTGCTAGATTCTCAGCAATTATTTGCGGTTCAATTACGGGAGTGTTGTTAATTATAAGCAGCGGTGACGGCGTAGTAAATGATTTTCCCATAATACACCTCATTTTCTGCCATATTTCAGTTGCGGGAGTATAGCACGTAATGGAATTTATATATTGTTGCCAAGATGTTTTCTTTGCTTCGACAATAAGAAGTCTAGTTTTAGCTCGAGCTTTTTTAAAATTAATTAAGCTTTCTAATGTTTTTAACTTTTTAAATCGATTAAAGGCGCGTTTTTTTATTTTAACAGCTTCAGCGATATCACTGTTCCACCAAGGAACCGTTTTTCTGTTATTTGGTGTACTCACTTTCATAGGTACAGAAGCTTCAGCGGCCTTTAAAATGGCTGTTGTGAAATCGTTTACTTTTGTTTCAATATCAACGGATTGACATGGTGAGAATGTCTCCAAGATTTGTTTGTATAATGTCCAGTTGGCTTTTTTTATTAGCCATTTTGAAGAATATCCATCTTGGCTTATTATTTGAGCAAATTCAATGGCTATTGGAATATGATCGGTGTTTCTTTCATTGAGAGTTTTCCATTTAATTTTTGACTCCAATATTGGAGAACAGATAGACAGGTCAATAGCTGAAATTGTGGCAGATCGAGTGTTGATGTAAGTACCTTCACCGGTGTTTAAGATGTTTAGATTACAGTCTTCAATAATCTGTTCGATAATTCGACCGCTTTGATTGGTGTTGGCAGAGCCCCACAGAGTATTATGTGCGTTGAAGTCTCCCATAAGAAGAATTGGAGGTGGGAGTTGGTTAATTATGTTTTGAAGATCAGCTCTTGACCAGTTTTGATCAGGTAAGTAAATGTTGCATATGCTCATTCTGTGTGGAAAGTTTACTGTAATCGCTACTGCCTGAAGATTTGTATTGAGTGAAATTTCTTCACAATAAATGTTGTTTTTTATGGCTATGGCTACTCCTCCATGGGCTCGTTGTCCCGTGTTAACGTCACATCTAAACATTTTAAATTGCCTTAATCTAAACTTAACGTTTTGTTTCAGGTGGGTTTCTTGAAGACATAAACAAAAAGGTTTCTTCCGAACAATAATATCTTTTAGTTCCATATAGTGGTGTTGAATACCATTACAATTCCATTGAATAATTTGTAATGGATCGATTTTTTTTGTATTTATGTGTGTAAAGTGGAAATAGTAAAATAGTTTTTATAAATAAACTATATGAAGTTTTTAAATAAATGAATAACTTATATAACATAGATTTGTATAAATAAAATATATGGTTGTATATAAATAAATATATAAAATATTACAGACTTGTTATCACAGTTATGTATTTAAAACAGACCCTTGTGACTGGTCCATGTCAACTTGACTAGATGGGTTTACCTCTTTTCGAGGTTTTCCCTTGGGCCATCCTTTTTTTGGTTTTTCACTCTGAATACTTATAAAAGACTCATCAGAACTGTATTCTTTACGTTTCGACTGTCTAAGTTCTCTAGAGCTAGTTGAAGGAGATGGCAGAGTGCTTGAGAAAGAAGTTTGTGTAAAGGGGAGGTTTGGATAGGGAATTTGAATTTTTTCAATTTCTTTAGAAATGATTTTTGTTATTATTTCTTCAAGTTTTGGGGTTATTTCTTTAATTAAATTTAAACTTGCAGCTGGTGCAGAGCTAGCAGCTACTGCATACGAGACGTTTCGAACAGGAGTATTTATTTGAAGTTTTTGTTTGGCTTCAAAATACGATATTTTTTCTGTAATTTTTGTTGTTATAATAGCTTGTTCTAGTTTATATTTTGGACATCGTTTTACATAGGCCGGATGGTCTCCCTCACAATTTATACATTTTATTGGATCTTTACATGGTTCCGGGTCATGTGGGGATAATCCGCATGAACATACTTTGTTCTGAGTGCATGTTCCAGAAGCATGCCCAAATCTTTGGCAATTAAAACAACGCATTGGAGGAGGGATATATTGTCTAACTCTTAAATTATAGAATGCAATTTTGACTTCTTTAGGTAGGGTAGTTTGGTTAAATGTAAGAACATGATTAGCAGTATCAACTAATAGACCATCAATTTTTCTTTTTAGACGACGGACATCAATGACTCCAATATTAGCGAGGTTGTCTTTTATTTCTTCAACTGAACAGTTTAACAAGTCTTGACAGAAAATAACGCCTTTACTAAAGTTAAGAGTGGAATGAGGAACAACTTCAACATCAAATTCGCCGAATCTAGTAATTTTGCTTAATCTCTGTGATTGACTGTTACTTTTGACATGAACTAGTAAACCTTCTTTTATTTTACTTACAGCATTTGTTTCACCAATATATCCATATAAAATTTTCGCAATAAGGAACGGACTAACTTTATCAAAGTTCTCCCGTATCCCATTTGCATCAGCTTTAATTTTCACAATCAGGTACCGAGGCTCAGGGGCCGTCGTCACACCGACTATGGGGGTTTTGTTTTTGTTAATAGGATCCATAAAGTTCCCACGAGTCAGGGAAGAAAAACAAGTCCACTACGGCAGTGCTCCCTTACCGTAGTAAGGCTAGTTAAAACTGGAGGTCGCCTGGTATCCAGAGTGAACCGTTCGCGACAGACTAACGTGCTGCCATTCATCCCCTCAGCACGGTCAACACCTTAGTTTCCGGATTTTTTTGACCCGGGTTATCTCCCTGGGGATTTTTATTAGTAGTTAGAGGTTTACTCCTCAATAGGCTCAGGGACCGTGGTGTCGCATACTCACCATAGAGTGTATGTGGCCAACCAGTATTATTATTATTATTATTATTATTATTATTATTATTATTATTATTATTATTATTATTATTATTATTATTATTATTATTATTATTATTATTATTATTATTATTATTATTATTATTATTATTATTATTATTATTATTATTATTATTATTATTATTATTATTATTATTATTATTATTATTATTATTATTATTATTATTATTATTATTATTATTATTATTATTATTATTATTATTATTATTATTATTATTATTATTATTATTATTATTATTATTATTATTATTATTATTATTATTATTATTATTATTATTATTATTATTATTATTATTATTATTATTCCTTTTCTTGATCTCGCATACATGCGGTTTTTACTGATTTGGAACGGTATTCACATACAAGTCCCGAACCTTACTATTGCAAATTAAGGTGGCGTCTGACTATTGCTGTGGTGTGAAGAAGAACTGATTTCTGCAGTTGAATATATAGAAGTGGATTCATGTTAATTATTTGAAGACTGCGATGTAAATCTTTGGGGATTATTCCAGTAGTTGACAGAATTATAGGTACAATGTGTACTGTGTTTTGTTTCCAAATATTTTTTATTTCTTCTGCCAGAGGAGAATATTTGGTAAGTTTTTCATTCCAAGTTGAGAGAAGATTGTGTGAATTGGGGATGGCTATATCTATTAAATAAGTTGTCGCTGACATCTTATCAGTGAATGTGATGTCTGGTCGATTACACGGTATGGTTTTATCTGTCAGTATGCTGCGGTTCCAATAAAGTTTGCACGTATTATTTTCCAAAACAGATTGTGGTTCGTATTTATAGTACGGACTATTATCACTGAGCAGATTGTGCTGCAAAGCCAGCTTCTGATGGATGATTTTTGCAACTTGGTCGTGTCTTTGCAGGTAGCTTGTTGGTGCTAGCATTGAACAACCTGACATTATGTGCTGAATGGTCTCCGATGAGGTTTTACATCTCCTGCACTGGTCACTGACACTCTCTTTTAAAATGAACTTTCGATAATTGTTGGTGGGTACAACTTGATCTTGGATCGAGATGACGAAGCCCTCAGTCTCAACGAAGAGATCCGAATTAGTCAACCATTTGTTCGACGCTTCTTTGTCAACATGAGGTTGGTTGATTTCATTCGGATACCTGCCGTGAAGTGCCTTGCTAGTCCATCTCGTTATATGGTCGTCATGATCATTAATTCTTGATGGCTGATTTACGTCCGTTACATGTGCAAGGTCCAGGGGTGTATATCCTAAATCTGCTTTAGAGACAGCTTTATGTAAACATGTTTCTTTTTGAATAAAATATTGTTGCAAGATGGAAATTTGGGAGTTGTGAAGTTGTACAATATCAATAAGTCCTCTTCCCCCAAGATTACGTGGGAGCACTATTCGTTCTATACTTGATTTTGGGTCATGAGCTCTAAACTTTCTCAGTAAACCTCTGGTTTTCACCTGAATGTCTTCTAAGTCAGTTGGTGTCCAGCGAACAGTTCCGAAGGTGTATGTTAAGACCGGTATAGCGAAAGTATTAATAGCCTTAAAGGTGTTTCGGCCATTAAGTTTAGATTATTATTATTATTTTTAATAATTTTTAAGGATCAGTTATTAAAATTATTAGATTTCTTGCATAATAAATTTAAAAAAATTATCATACTAGGTGATATAAACTGGGACATTGCCAATAGCGGTAATATTCATTCTAAAGACCTAAACGATATTCTGACAATGTATGGTTTAATTTATTTTGTGAGTGAACCTACAAGAATTACTATGACTACCAAGTCATGCCTGGATAACGTAATATCAAACTACTGCCAGGACGACATGATGGTTAGAGTGATTGATGCTCATATTGCGGATCATCTTGCTCTAGAGGTCCAGATTAAATGTTCTTCAAATCCTAGAGCTGATACACGTAAACGCAGAATAATTAATGATAGAACAATAAAAAAATTTAATGATCAGTTGGCCTCATTTAACTGGGATGCTCTTAATGTCAATTTGCTTGATTGTCGTGATTGCGCGGAGGCTATACTTAGTTTACTTAGTAATATTGCAAATTTGTGTTTTCCTATAAAATCTGTTAACAACTTTAATAATAAAGCTGAATGGTATAATAGTCATTTAAAAAATTTAAGGCAAACACTCTTTAATTATAAACATGAGTTTAATTGCAGCAACAGTTTTGATGATTGGTATCGATATACTGAAATGCGGAAAACTTACAAAAAATCGATTCGACAAAGTAAAAAAGAATTTTATAACTCGCGAATTCTAAACTCAAACAACAAAAATAAAACTACTTGGTATTTTGTAAACAAAAATCGTAAAACCAATAATTGCTATATTCCGCAAAATATTTCTGCTGGTGAGTTCAACCAGTACTTTAGTGATGTTGCTGAAACTATACTGAATACTATTGATGATGTAGGAGTAGATCCCATGTCTTACATTAACAAAATTCGTAAACCTTCTTTTTCCTTTTTTATGCCACCAATACTTAACTATGAAATCAAAGAAGCTATCCTAAAGCTAAAAAACTCGGACTGTACTGATTAATACGGTCTAAATTCTAAAATTATGAAATCATCCATTAATCACTTAGTTATCCCTTTGACGATTCTATATAATAAATGTATTAAAAATGGAATTTGGCCTGATTCATTGAAGATTTCTAAAGTACTTCCCACCTTTAAAAAAGGCGACAAAAACTCTCTAAACAATTACAGACCAATTTCAATTGTCCCCGTTATTGGTAAGGTTCTTGAAATTATTATAAAAGATAAACTGATTCAGTATTTTGAAAGTAAGTTGCTTATCACTCCTGCACAGTTTGGTTTTCGTCAGAATAAATCTACAATTTGTGCACTTACTTCTTTAGTAGATTACATAATTGAGGGCATTGACGAAGGGGTAAACACATATGCATCCATGTGTGACCTCTCAAAAGCATTTGACTGTGTTGACTGTAGTATTTTACTTCAGAAACTGGAATACTATGGAATCAGAGGTAAGACATTGGATCTACTGTCGTCGTATCTTACAAACAGGAAGCAGTATGTATGCTGCAATGATTCAGAATCCTCCTTTTTACCCATCAATAGCGGCGTCCCACAAGGCTCTGTATTGGGGCCGCTGCTATTCCTGCTTTATATAAATGACCTGCCAACTGCGGTGGAAGGTTCGCGCTGTTTCCTGTTTGCAGATGACACAGTTATTGCAACTAAGGCATCTGCATCCCGCTGTGCTGAGAGCTTCAATAGTGCAAAACAGTGGTTTTCTTCTAATCACCTCAAACTAAATTGCTCAAAAACACAGGATATTACTTTTACCTCCAGTAAACTTTTAGCTAAGTCAGCCCCAGTAAAACATTTGGGGTTAATTCTAGATACCCACCTTAATTGGAATGAGCACATTGATTCTCTCTGCTCAAGGATTGCTTCACAAATCTTTGCCTTGCGACAGTTAAGTCACTGTGTTTATAATAATGTGCTAAAAACTGTTTACTTTGCTATTGTTCACAGCCATTTAAGGTATGGTATCACTCTTTGGGGTAATTCTTCAAGAACAAACAAAGTTTTTTCATTGCAAAAATCCGCAATAAGAATCCTAGATGGGGCGCAACCCGATTCACACTGTAAAGACTTATTTAAAAAACACAAAGTGTTACCACTTCCATGTATTTACATCTTGGAAACACTTAGGGAAATTCATAACAACATAAATAAATACCCCGTTAACAGTACCTTTCACTCGTACAAGACAAGGTTTGGCAATAGTTTAACAAACAGTTTATCTCGGACTCAAATGTCGAAAAATAATAAGCTAGATATTGACCTTTATAACAACTTGGTTCACTTTCACAGACATCATGATATTAAGAGCATGCCAATTCATAAATTCTTAAAATTTGTGAAAGAATTTTTATTACTACACTGTTTTTATACGGTAGATGAGTACAAACAGTTCACTCAGATAACTTAATTATAAATTTAATTTTAATTGAATATAAATTTTTTGTATTATATGTATTTTATTATATGTGTTGTTAACTGGTATTTTTTTAACTATTTTATCTCTTTTATTATTATTCTGACTACAGCATTGTTTTAGCTTTCAATTTACTCTTAGAAAATTGTGTACCTATATTTAAAATTGTAAACCTCAAATGTATTTTATATGTATATGTGGTTAAATAAATGAGTATGAGTATTATTATTATTATTATTATTATTATTATTATTATTATTATTATTATTATTATTATTATTATTATTATTATTATTATTATTATTATTATTATTATTATTATTATTATTATTATTATTATTATTATTATTATTATTATTATTATTATTATTATTATTATTATTATTATTATTATTATTATTATTATTATTATTATTATTATTATTATTATAAACATCTACTACTTTCTGTTTCTAGATATTAATTTCGCGTATAAAATAAAATAACGGAGGTGAAAAATCATTTTAAGCATGATTTATGAAAACTTTTTGTTAGCATCGGGTGCAAAGGGCCGACTACTAACATAAAATTGTTAGAAAGTGAAGAAAATATTTTCTTTGACGCCATAAACATAATAAAAACTTTAGTATAAAATTTGTAAACTAATAAAAACTTTTAGATTTTTGTAATACGTATAAAATAGTATGTTTTATTACCTATTCGCACCCCTGTGAAGTTGGCCCCGATTTTTTAAAATTTCATGTTTTTTTATATGGACCTGTTTGTCCATCGTTTGTCCACGTTTGTCCACCCTTTAGATAATTTTTCCCAGCAAGCAATCAAAAGATACAGCCAAAACAAGTTTACGGGGCTAACTTCACGTTTTTTCGAAAAACTTCAAATTTGAAATTTGTTCACACCATACGTTTGTCCATCGTTTGTCCACGTTTGTCCACCAATTAGATTATTTTTACCACCTAATTAAACGACTAAAAACTCAAAAAAACTTGATTGATGGCCCATACATGGTAGTAACTTCCCTAAATCAATATTTGTAAAATTTCTGTATTGCATCCGTTTGTCCATCGTTTGTCCACGTTTGTCCACGTTTGTCCACCCTTTAGATAATTTTTACCAGCAAGCAATCAAAAGATACAGCCAAAACAAGTTTACGGGGCTAACTTTACGTTTTTTCGAAAAACTTCAAATTTGAAATTTGTTTACACCATACGTTTGTCCATCGTTTGTTCACGTTTGTCCACCAATTAGATTATTTTTACCACCTAATTAAACGACTAAAAACTCCAAAAAACTTGATTGATGGCCCATACATGGTAGTAACTTTCCTAAATCAATATTTGTAAAATTTCTGTATTGCATCCGTTTGTCCATTGTTTGTCCACGTTTGTCCACCCTTTAGATAATTTTTACCAGCAAGCAATCAAAAGATAAAGCCAAAACAAGTTTACGGGGCTAACTTCACGTTTTTTCGAAAAACTTCAAATTTGAAATTTGTTCACACCATACGTTTATCCTTTGTTTGTCCACGTTTGTCCACCAATTAGATTATGTTTACCATCTAATTAAACGACTAAAAACACCAAAAAACGTGATTAATGGCCCATACATGGTAGTAACTTCCCTATATCAATATTTGTAAAATTTCTGTATTGCATCCGTTTGTCCATCGTTTGTCCACGTTTGTCCACCCTTTAAATAATTTTTACCTGCAAGCAATCAAAAGATACAGCCAAAGCAAATTTACGGGGTCATCTTCACGATTTTTCGAAAAACTTCAAATTTGAAATTTGTTCACACCATACGTTTGTCCATCGTTTGTCCACGTTTGTCCACCAATTAGATTATTTTTACCACCTAATTAAACGACTAAAAACACCAAAAAACGTGATTAATGGCCCATACATGGTAGTTACTTCCCTATATCAATATTTTTAAAATTTTTCTATTACATTCGTTTGTCCATCGTTTGTCCAGGTTTGTCCAACCTTTAAATAATTTTTACCAACAAGCTCTGAATAGATACAGCCAAAACAAATTTACTGGGCCAGCTTCATGATTTTTCGAAAAACTTCAAATTTGAAAATTGTTCACACCATACGTTTGTCCATCGTTTGTCCACCAATTAGATTATTTTTACCACCTAATTAAACGACTAAAAAAACCAAAAAACGTGATTAATGTCCCATACATGGTAGTAACTACCCTATATCAATATTTTTAAAATTTCTCTATTGCATTCGTTTGTCCATCGTTTGTCCACGTTTGTCCAACCTTTAAATAATTTTTACCAACAAGCTCTGAATAGATACAGCCAAAACAAATTTACTGGGCCAGCTTCATGATTTTTCGAAAAACTTCAAATTTGAAAATTGTTCACACCATACGTTTGTCCATCGTTTGTCCACCAATTAGATTATTTTTACCACCTAATTAAACGACTAAAAAAACCAAAAAACGTGATTAATGTCCCATACATGGTAGTAACTACCCTATATCAATATTTTTAAAATTTCTCTATTGCATTCGTTTGTCCATCGTTTGTCCACGTTTGTCCAACCTTTAAATAATTTTTACCAACAAGCTCTGAATAGATACCTACAGCCAAAACAAATTTACTGGGCCAGCTTCACGATTTTTCGAAAAACTTCAAATTTGAAATTTGTTCACACCATACGTTATTGTCCATCGTTTGTCCACTAATTAGATTATTGATACCACCTAATTAAACGACTAAAAACATCAAAAAAACGCGATTTATGGCCCATACATGGTAGTAACATCCTTATATCAATATTTTTCAAATTTCTGTATTCCACCTCACAAACTTAAATTTCTACCTCTTTAAATACTGTTGGGAACAATTAAGCATGATTATTTTCCAAAAAAACGACAAAGAATCAAGTACGAACAAACAGCTCGAGCATTTTTACTCCAAATCCAAGTTTGTCCACCTAATAAAAATAAATTTTCACCTTTAACCCGGCATTACACGCGTATCTACTTTTACCATAAGTACACGCGCACGGTCTAAATGACCGCATTAGAAATGTTTATATAAAAAAACGAAAAACAAAAAGCCCATTGGGTATTTTAGAAATGTAATATCAAATAACAATTAAAAAAACTCATTGTATCAAAAAAACTCAACTAGATGTAAAAAAACAATAATACTGATTTTCAGCCCCTTCCATTGCTCATTTTTCTGCGCATGGTGGAAAAATGGAATAGTGTTTTTTCGGTAAATTGACCTTTAGAAGTTCATAAATAGGGAATAGGTGGAACCTTAAAGACTGAATTTGAATATTAGCAGAGTTACAGGCGATTTTCGAAAAATACGGTCTTTTTGACAATTACGCGTGTAACGCCAGGTTAACGTATAATAGTATATTACTTTACAAATGGAGTAAATTGCATATTACAGCGAGTGTGTTTGGGCCATGAGCGAGCTTGCGAGCGAAGGGGCTAAAGAACGAGCTAAATATGCAATTTAATCCTCGAGTGAAGTACTATGCTTTACCCACGACTTACCAAATGGTTTTTTATAAAAGTAAAAATAACAAATATAAAATTTAAATTTTGGCATAAGTTGTCAAAAATATTCGATTTCGCAGACAGTTCTGTCTGAAAAATGTCAAATGTTAGTTTAATTTAATTAAAACTGTAGGTAACCAACATAATAATACAGGTTTCTATTTACTTACTTCACTAGTTTAGTAAATGAAACTATAACACAACTCCTCAATAATTTGTCACTTACTGACATAGTTATAGGTTAAAAAATACGCAATTTACTTATGAGTCGTGGGTAAAGTAATAAAATATTACTTGTACCACTTTCATGTCAGTCCGTTATTCAGTCTTACTAGCCTTTAGTTATGTAGTGCAAGATAGATGGAATCATATAAATGCAGGTTTTATTGAATGTAAAAACACAATTTTAAACAAAAATAAAAAAGGTTTTCATTCTACAAATATTAAATCTCCATCATTTGCTAAAATAAAACATAAAATTAAAATAAAACATAAAATTGAAAAAACATAAAATTAAAATAAAACATAAAATTAAACAAAAAAATACATTTACTTTGATTATGTTGAAACTGAAATTTTTATTCGTAAAATAAAATCTCTGAAAATAAATAATACATTGTGACCAATGGTAAAAATTTAGGTTACAGTAGTCCTATTCTCTATTTAAAAAAGAAATAATCACAATTTATAAAAGAACTTTTTATAGTAAAAAGTTTTTTTTGATGATTTATAAGTCATATTACTATTATTAAATTATTACTCCCTTGGCAAATAGCGCTTTACGAGATAGATTACGGCATAGTCCACAGTATAGTCTAAAATTTTTAAAAATTTTCTAAATTCGTTATTTTATTAACAGTTAAAATAATAATTACTGTTGTCACATGAAAACAAAAAAAAAATTCTCTCTCGCGTAGTCGATCCCATTATGATAACATAATAGAACTGTCACCTTGATTCATATCCGACGCTTAATCAACTAGGCTACGAACGACATATTTAAAAACTTTCAAAATGATAACATGTATACACAATTTATATCATATTTCATATCAATTCAGTATAAATTTCGAAATTTATGTATATGCCTAAACACACTAAAAACATGCATTGTCATCCAGATCTTAGCTATCCCGATAATTTCAGAGCTCTAGGTTGTCGGGAAATGGGTTTAAATTCGATTACAAAATTCCGCGGAATGACAGAGAGACAAAGAACACGTTGAAAATATAAAAAAACTTTGTAAAAATCACAAACGAGTCTGTAGTGAGCCCTAAAACGAAAAACTGGACAAAAGTAATATTTACAACCAGAAATTTTAAAAATATTGATATAGGGAAGTTACTACGACGCATGGGCCATTAATCACGTTTTTTTGATGTTTTTAGTTGTTTAATTAGGTGGTAAAAATAATCTAATTGGTGGACAAACGTGGACAAACGATGGACAAACGTATGGTGTGAACAAATTTCAAATTTGAAGTTTTTCGAAAAATCGTGAAGTTGACCCCGTAAATTTGCTTTCGCTGTATCTATCCAGAGCTTGCTGGTAAAAATTATCTAAAGGGTGGACAAACGTGGACAAACGATGGACAAACGAATACAATACAGAAATTTTAAAAATATTGATATAGGGCAGTTACTACCATGTATGGGCCATCAATCACGTTTTTTGGAGTTTTTAGTCGTTTAACTAGGTGGTAAAAATAATCTTATAGGTGGACAAACGTGGACAGACGATGGACAAACGTATGGTGTAAACAAATATCAAATTTGAAGTTTTTCGAAAAACGTGAAGTTAGCCCCGTCAATTTGTTTTGGCTGTATCTTTTGATTGCTTGCTGGTAAAAATTATCTAAAGGGTGGACAAACGTGGACAAACGATGGACAAACGGATGCAATACAGAAATTTTACAAATATTGATTTAGGGAAGTTACTACCATGTATGGGCCATCAATCACGTTTTTTGGAGTTTTTAGTAGTTTAATTAGGTGGTAAAAATAATCTAATTGGTGGACAAACGTGGACAAACGATGGACAAACGTAGGGTGTGAACAAATTTCAAATTTGAAGTTTTTCGAAAAAACGTGAAGTTAGCCCCGTAAACTTGTTTTGGCTGTATCTTTTGGTTGCTTGCTGGAAAAAATTATCTAAAGGGTGGACAAACGATGGACAAACGGATGCAATACAGAAATTTTAAAAATATTGATATAGGGAAGTTACTACCATGTATGGGCCATTAATCACGTTTTTTGGTGTTTTTAGTCGTTTAATTAGATGGTAAAAATAATCTAATTGGTGGACAAACGTGGACAAACGATGGACAAACGTATGGTGTGAACAAATTTCAAATTTGAAGTTTTTCGAAAAAACGTGAAGTTAGCCCCGTAAACTTGTTTTGGCTGTATCTTTTGATTGCTTGCTGGTAAAAATTATCTAAAGGGTGGACAAACGTGGACAAACGATGGACAAACAGGTCCATATAAAAAAACGTGAAATTTTAAAAAATCGGGGCCAACTTCACACGGGTCCTATTCGCATCGTGCAAAAAAATTCTAGCAGTGTGTACCTACCTGAGTTAATTTTACATAATTAGTTTGCAGAATGTCAAGTTTAAGAGTTGAACTTTGCCATATTTTCTCGTAGAAGTTATTCTCATAAAATCAATATAAGAACAGCATGTTTTTATTACAGAAGATATTCAATTAGGTCTTAATAGAATTTCTATTGTAAAGCATAATAAAAAAATAAAAGATTATTATTTATCAGTGGGATAGATAAAGGTAACGGTTCCTGTTTGTACTAGGTCAGATTATTATATCCGAATTTACATACTGTTAAACACACAAGGCTTAAATAAGATAATTTCCGACTCAACCACAAAATGAAACACTTAGTAAGTATTTATGTAGATTTTAATAAAGCATATGGTATTAAAACACTTGTATAAGAAATATAGGTATACAAATCACTACTTCTGTTTGAACTTGAAAAGTTGTTAAATATAATTATCTTTAAGCTAGGAATGTATTTCGTTAGTTTTTAACGGATATTTCTCTCTAATTTTCAGTTGACATTGCTACCGTTTTCAAGAAAGGTCTTATGTACAAAGGAATATATTGGCCAAGTCTTACAAATAGCTTCCACAGTAAACATTTGGAGTTAGCGTATTTAAGATATTCTCACAGACAGAGACAAAAAGCTTTGATCATTGTGAATATTGTCGACCTACTTTTAAAGGTAATTAGAATAAGTAAATTAGATTTTTTTCTTGGCTTGAATATAATCATTAGCTAAATAGTTGCAGCTTTTATTAAGTACTAAACTCATATATACTTTACATTAAAAGCGCTGAAAATTTAAGTGTATTAAATTTATAAATTTAAAACACTGTAGGTACCTATTTATTATGAGTTTTTACATGACCTACTTTTTAATAATTACTGTAAGTGACTGTTACTTTAATATTATTAATAACGAAAAAAACTAATTACTTGGAGACATACTTTAAGGTCTTATTTAAATTTGGAAATAAGATAAACAAAGTTTGACATTAAAAAGAATTACCACATCCGGCAGACCTCGAACCTTATATCGCTACCTAGAGGTGGTACCGCCTTTAACCCTTCGATCACAGATGCCTAAGTGATTAGTCGGCATTTTGATCGTTTTGATATAACTTATTTCCCAAAAAAATTGACTTAATTCTTATTTAAACTCACTCTTTTCTGAATTTGTCCCATTTTTATTTACGGTTGTGCTCTTAATTCTTATTTAAACACATAGATATATGACGTCATGAGAGAGCAATTAAATTTTAAGTCGACCCTTAAAAATTTAGGTTACTCTTTCGTGTGTTTGTCCCATTTTTATCCACGGTTGTGCTCTATGTGAATTTGTTATGATTAAAAACGCTGTCTAATCACGAAGCCATCTGTAGAAAAAGGTTAAAAGCGCTACCGTTTTAGCTAGAGATAACACGAGGTTGGTTGAAAAGTTTAAGGAGTAAAGGAATCAAAACTTATACGCTATTTTAATAATACATCATCGATTTTAAGACACAAAATTAATTCTTTGTTATGGAAGGTTTATCAGCAACAAAAATGATGAAAGAATCTGCTCCCTCATATCAGTCTAAACAAGATGGCATAAGCGTCAAAAATGAACAACAAAGTGGACGTCCAAAAAATGCAACAACACCAGATATCATTATAATTCTTTGTCAAGATCCAAGTGTGACTTAACGTAAAATTGCTAAACTCATACTCAGCTGAATTTTACACGAAGAATTTCATATGAAAAAGCTGCTGAGAAAGTTAGTTAATAATTCAACCATAACTGAATCTTATACAAACTAAGCGTAATTTGGAGCATTTCAAATAGAATTAAAGCAATTTAGTGCGTCTTTTTATTACTATGAAATAGATTTGGATCTACCATCATGTTCCTTAACGGAAACAAGAACATTTACAGTGGACTGAAGCTGGTTCTTTAACTCCAAAACAGGTGAAGTCAGAACAATCAACAAAAAGGGTTATGGCATCAGTTTTTTGAGATGCAAAAGGAGTTTTGTTAATTACTTATCTTAAAAAGTAAAACAATTAACTCTGCTCTAGCTTCCGGAAAATCATTACAAAGATGGTATAAAATTACTAAAGGATCATTGCAATAAGTGTGTTCAAGCTAAGGGAGATTATATTGAATAAAAAAAAAACACCAATTTCATTAAAAATGCACATTCTTCGTTTTTGCGTCAAAACTTTTCAACCACCCGGTATTTATACGATTTTTCCTTAATCTCATTTTTTATTTGCTTAATTTCTAAATTTCTAAAATCGCATAAGAGATGTCTCAAAGTAATTAGTATATGGTTCTGGTCCCGTAACCTGTTGTTACAAAAAAAGTGACTTAGAATTTGATCTTTTAGTTTTTGGATTTGACACATAATATCTCTCATTTAGTCATATGTGCTTAAGAAGAAATTGATTAAATTTCCTATGCGATATGAGTTGAATTAAGATATGATTTAAAACTGCCACTCTGCCACTAAGACATCTGTGGCAGAATGGATAATGTGCTATAGGTAGAGATTGCAGACTGGAGTCCTGTTGTCATTTCTTATTTGTTTACTTTCTAAATTTTAATAACAGAAAAATATCAATTCGCTAAAACTTAAGAGGTTTCAAATTTTTATGTGCAAACTAAGTGTATTCTACCTATATTTAAAGACTTCATGTATATTCTTCTTATGGTTTTTATTTTCAGATTTGTTTAATATTGGTTTGGACATTTTTTAATGAGATGGTTAAAATAGATCTAAGGTCATTTGCAGATACGATTATTTGGTCTGTTTGCTGTATGTCAATCAATATTGCTGTTTGTGTATTAGGTTGGTGGCGCTGTTTCGCTAATAATTATTTACATTGGGCAGCTGTATGCACATGGTTGCTTCTAACACTGCAAAGTAAGTAATTTTATATACAAAGTAAAATACTTCTTTGGTTGAACACCAAGCAATATAAGTTGGTATATGTAGCAAACGTCAATTATAATAAGGTTTAGCGCAGACAAAGATGGCTTACTAGAATATGCTTATATGAAAACCATTGAAACATATTAGTGATATTACTGGTTTGTTCACAGGAAAATCTAAAATCTAAAATGCAATATGTCTTTAATTTTGGTTTCCAACCTATATTACATGTCTTTAATTATCATTTTCAACCTATATTACAATATTTAGAAAAATGTGTCGAAAAGACAGTATATTGCACTAGAGGCCGTTCAAGTATTACGTAAGCAGAATTTTACCATTATTTATCACTCTGTTTCCTGTCAGCAAAAGTACACAAATTTTTTTCTCCTCCCAAGCTAAGATCTTTTTTATTGATTGATGAATTGCAGTTAACAAGATAATAATAAGAAATAGACTTATTATAGAGGAATTTAACATCATAATATTTATTAAAGCAAATTATTGATATTGTAATTAAATTATGATAGTTTTGATATATTATCATATTAACAGTCCTTCGTCCATGACACAAGAAACCATGACTTTAAGTCTTCAATAAAATTGGATTCTACTTACTTGTAAATATGTGTGATTTTGGAATATTGAAAGGTTGTCTTTGTGCTATTCAAAATGCTAAGCTAAGTTTTGTATGTTGCACACTTTGAGAAAAACTGGAGTTATTTCTTATCGTTACTTGCAGTTTTTCTTAAATTTCTTAGACAAGTTTACATCAATTTGCAACCAATTGGTATGCCAGTATTAAGGAACTCCCTAGATTAGGAGTCAACTGCATCTCAAGTTTTGAACTGTCTATGCTTATACAATTGTCAAGAAAGAAAAACCTGATAACCACTTGGCAAAATCTCGGGAGAATATGGCAGGTGCGGTAACGTTTTACAGTCGAGACCAGAAATTTTCTCTTGGGTCACTCTTGTGGTATGTGGCTGGGCGTTATTCTGCAAGAACATCACTTTCTTTCGATTGATTAAAATAGGCTGTTTCTGGATGAGTGCTGCTTGTACTCGTTAAACCTGCTCACAATACGAGTTACCAGTGGTGGTTTGTCACCTTTCCAAAAATACATAATAAACAATTCCAGTTGCTATCCACCAAACACACAAAAAAAACTTGTTTGGGTACAAGAAAGCCTAGGGCGTGTCTAGTTTGGGTACAAGAAAGCCTAGGGCATGTCTAGTTTGGAATCAGTAGGTGACTACCAATAATACAAATGCTTAAAATTTGAATACAAAATCCATTTTTCGTCGCAGGTTGATAACCGATTAAGAAATGGTTCATTATCGTTGCGTGAAATGTTTGCTGAACAAATGGTAAGACGACTTAATTTGTTATCATTTGTTAATTTATGTTGGATCCATTTGCTTTACTTCCACTTCTTTCCTAGCTAATTAAGCAGCAAACGAATAGATTCAGGACTCACATTGAACATTTTTGTAAGTTCTTGGCACGTTGTCCTGGAATTTGCGTCCACAACACGTTGAAGATCTTTGTTGTTCATGATTTTTGATTTCCCTTAGCACGGTTTATCAGTTAAACTGAGATATCCCAAAGAAAATGTTTTCAAACCATTTCTGTGAAGTTTGATCACTAATGGCATCATTTTTGAATGTTGTACATACTTTTAGAATTACTGTTTTATTCGTCTCCATTTTCATTTACTAAAACTAGGAATATAATAATTTTCAGCATTTTTTTGTGTGTGTGTGAGAAAACACTAATTCATACTAAAGTGACAGCAGTTAAGAAACAATCGACATGGATCAACAACATTAACAATATCCATGGAAATGTATATCGTTACCTGATACCAGCCTGATACTAAGCATAATCATCTTTATAGATAGACGGCCTTTACGAGTAATGGACTTTTAATGATACAAGATTCTAAAAACGCACATGTTAAATCAGAAGTATTTAGTGATTTTAAAATATTTTTTTAGTACGCTTTACTTTTAAATTATTTTTGTTTGAAACTCCAACTTTGCTGATAGATAATTTTTATTTTACATTCATCAACTTGACAAATTATATAAAAACTAAGGTAACGCATAGATTACATTGATTCTAGAATATATACCAAAAAATAAAACAAAACAATATTCAAAATGCATCGTTCGATGTTTCCGACATCCTCCCACCTTGAATATTGCTAACAAAAATCTACTTAAAACGATCAGGCGGTTTAACTTCTCTTCCACTTCTTGTTTTCGAATTTGTCTTTTTAACAACTGTGACGTCGTTCACTCGCGCACTAGACTCTTTAGGTATATTTGTTTGTTGCTCGTTTCTTGATGAACAATCAACTCTTCCAAGACACTCTAGAGAATACAGCCTCTGCAAAGATCTTAAAACCTGCCGTTTTGCAGTGTCTATTCTTGCTAATCGAACCTGACCATCTTTGCCAGATATTAACTCTGTTATTTTCTCCATAAGCCAATGTAATCTTTTTGTTTTATCATCCCCAATGAGAACAATTTCGCCCACAGAAATTTTATCAGTAATTTTACTCTTTTGAACGTATTTTAACTGTGCTAAGTCTTTTTCTGAAATCATTTCTAAGCTTTTGCATATGCCGATATTTTCGATTTAAAGATGATTGATCTATTATATCACAATCGGTCACTCCGCATTCAGTTTGCGAACTCAAAAACATTGCCGGAGTTAGAAGGATCATCTGACAAATATGTAATCGGTCTTGCATTTATAACACATTCACACTCGCATAATACCGTTAAAAGATCCTCATAATTAAGGCAAGCACGACCTAAAATTCTTCTGAGCAAACCTTTTAAAATACCTATGAGGCGCTCCCAAAAACCACCCCACCATGCTCCAGTTGGAGGACTAAAACGCCATTTAATACGTTGATCACAAGAATACTCTGAAATTTTGTTCCAATCAAGCTTACTAAATGCATTTTCGGTGCCAGTAAAAGTTGTACCATTATCACTATAAATGATTTTTGGACGTCCACGTCTGCCAACAAACCTACGAAAACACTGAATAAAGTTCGGAGTAGACAAGGATCCTACGAGTTCGAGATGCACTGCTCGATAAACTGCGCAGGTAAACAAACAAATCCAAACCTTTTCTTTAGTTTTTAAATAAAGAGGTCCTGCAAAATCTATTCCTGTAATTTTAAAAGAAACGGCATCACAAACTCTGTCGTAAGGCAATGGCGGCGTTAAAACCTGCAATGGTTTGGACGAATATCTTTTACACACACAACACTTGTTTATTACAGAACGAATGGAACGACGACCACCTAAAATCCAAAATCGTTCTCGAAGTAAAGCTAAAAGTCCTTGAGTACCCAAATGGCACGACTTTATATGATAAGAAAAAATCAACTGAGTAACTACTGCATGCTTTCCCGGTAACAATACTGGAAAACGGAAATTTTCAGTGTCATCCCTAGCACTAATCCGTGTTTTAAGACTAATTAAACCTGACTCATCGCGAAACCCATTTAAACCAGAAATGCGCTTGTCAGTTTCACCTTCAAAACTTTCATCTTGTATTACCTTTAATACAAATTTCTCGGCATTTTCTATTTCCTCAACGGTAAGAACACCTACACACCTACTATTTAGGTTTTTTAAATTAAATATAACCCGCAAAGTCCAAGCCATCATTCTGACAGTTTTGCTATATTGCCAAAAATAGGTTAAATGCCAGAAATCAGAGTTGGAACAGAGTAGTAGAGAAACAATTCTCTTCTTCTTCTCCTGTTCTATTACCGATTCATCGTACTGCAAAACTTCATCCCTAGGCCACATACTTCTCTGCTAAGCCACTCTGGACCCTCCCACCATCGGGATTGCAAAAGAGCCCGAGCCTTACAACCCCTAGATGGCAAATCAGCAGGATTCAAAATGCCTGGGACATATCGCCACGAATCGATATTAGACAACGTTCGCATCTCCTGAACTCTATTCCACACAAAGACACCCCACTCATCTGTACGACGAATCAAAGCTAAGACAGTTTAAGAATCAGTCCATTAGTATCGCTTTATTTCTGGATCAAATTCTGACCTGATTGAGTCACATAGCCTGGGACCTATTGTCGCTGCTAAAAGTTCTAAACGTGGTGTAGATAGTGTTTTTATTGGTGCTACTCTGGATTTTGCTGCCAACAGAGACACTTTGACTTTTCCGTCTTTGACGGATCTTAAGAACACACATGTGGCATAAGCCTTTAGACTTGCATGACAAAATGTATGCAGACTTAAATTTTCCGATTCAAAAGGACCTGCAGAAACCCACCTAGGTATTTTATTTTTAACCAATCCTGTAATTCATTTATCCATGACAGAAATTTATTAACTATTGTCTCATCTACCTTCGAATTCCAATCTTTCCGTTGTTTCCAAGCACGCTGAAGTAAGATTTTAGGTAACAAGGAAACCGGGCTGGTGAACCCTATAGGATCAAAGAGTTTTTGAGCCAAAGAGAGGATGAGCCTTTTAGTAACAATTTGCGTCTTTATGTCTTTTATATTTTCCAGACATTCCTTATTTATGGAGATAACGTCATCTTTAGTACTCCACGTCAAACCAAGCAACGGCATAAACTCATTTGTATCCTCAGAAATTTCTACATTCTGAGTATACTCCCACCCTCTCAGATCAAATTTACCTTCAGCCATTATAGCTGTAGATTCCTCTATAAAATTTTGCAAATCTCTGTAATCACTGAGACTAGTAACGCAATTGTCGACATAAAAACTTTTCATCAATTGCCTTATCGAAGCCTCTGAGTATTTGCTAGTTTCAAGCATTTGAGACAGGCGATAATTTATGCACGCACCAGGTAAAAAAGGACTGCAATTTACCCCAAACACAACTCTTTTGTGTCCGTATATTTTCTCACCATTTGCCTCATTAATCCACAGAAATCTAAGACAGTCCCTGTCGCATTCGTTCAAACTAATTTGTAAAAATGCCTTTCGTATATCTGAAGCAACTCCAAACTGTTTCTGCCGAAAGCGAATCAATATCAAAGGTATAACCTCAAGGAGATTAGGACCCTTTTCAATGCAATGATTTAAAGAAGGCTTACCCTTCTCAGGAGACGATGCATCGAAAACAGGCCGTATTTTTGTAGTCAAACTACTTTCCTTTATTACTGGATGATGCGGTAGGTAGTGGTCCTTTGCCTTCTCCTCTACAACTTCCTCTATTATACCTTCTGCCTCCCATTCCTTAAAAACTTTATCGTACTCTTCTACTAAATTACAGCTTTTCAACTTTTTTAACGTATTATCGAGCCTCCTTTTTAAAAGAGAATAATTACTTGGAAGCAGAGGGTGTCCTTCTATCCAAGGTAACCTAACCTCATAACGATTATCCCTATCCACCTTTACTGTTTGCAGAAAAAAATCTAAGGTTTGTTGTTCCACCTCCTCTCTACTTCGCTTTTCTATCGGCTCTATTATCCCTAATACGTCCAAATTCCAAAGATCAGTGATCGATAAATGGTCAGCTAAAAGAGTTAATACAGACATTGCCGTTGAACTCCTTGGAGACTCCCCTGGAATCTTACCCATCAATGTCCAACCAAGTCTCGTCTCTATTGCTACTATACCACACTGCAAAATATGAATTTTACCAGTGTATAAATGACCTGCGACATCAGCACCAATTAAAATATCAATGGGACTAGAATCCTGGATATCACTAACGACTACACCTAAATTATGTAACTCGTTCATCCAAGATCCTGAAAAAATTGAAGGAATAGGTCTACAAATTGTGGTCTGATCTAATGCTTCAAATTTACACTCATAACTACCAGACTTTAAAACAATATCATAACAATTATGAATCTGCTCAGAAGAGCTTGGCCGCCAAATAATAAATGCACCATATTTTCACTAGACTTAGGTTTATACCCCATTTCTTGTGCCAACGATTTTAAAATGTACGATCTTTGAGATCCAGAATCTATCAAAACTCGCACATCTCGAATACCATTCTTACTTACCAATTTTACCCTTAAAATCTGTAAAAATACATGCGTGCTTGAATAATTTGCTAACACTTGTTCAGACATCACACATTCTTTATTAGGTTTAGGGATAGAATCGGAACTATTAGAACTGTTGCCTGGGACATTAGAATCAGAAATAGAATTGTTCCCAAAATTAGATTTTTGGATTGGAATTTCTGGACACATAATAGGAAAATGGAGCTTACTACATACTATACATCTCAGACGCACTCTACATTTTCTTACACTGTGACCTCTTTTTAAGCATCTGAAACAAGCATTTTTATTAGATATACAGTTTTTCTTAGCCTTAATAGAAAAGGTTTGAGCTTTAAAACAACGTTCACTATCATGTGAACCTTCACAAAAAATGCATCTAGTATCAAGATTTATTAACTCAGTGGCAGTAGGAATACTGTCTTTTTGCTTAGAATAATTTCTATTTTCAGAATGATATTTTTTAGATTCAGAAATCAGACCGAACCGTTCTGATGCTAATGATATTCGTTGTTCATTTTCAACTTCATGTTTCAAAAAAGACATTAAACCCTTTAAGCGACATTCAAAATTATCAAAAGTAGAGTTATCGTTTAAATTAGATTTGTTACCACTTGAAAACTCGGCAGACCTCTGCCAAACCCTTAGTAATTCATCAGGAAGGCAAGATTCGATTAGCGGATAGACCATTGCTGAACACTTGTCTGATGTTACACCTAAGGTTTCAAGCGCTTGGAGCTGAGTTTCTATTTTGTCGTATAATATTGAAAGATTAGTCATATGTTTGGACAAAGCATTATTCAAAATAAGTTTTAAGAGTTCTCGTACGTAAACTTCAATTTGAGGATCTTCTCTACCAAAACGAGACTTTAAACTTTCTATAATTTTTTGATAATTATCTCCTATAGGAGGAAAACTTTCTACAACCAATCTTGCCTGACTATTAGGCAAAGTGGCCTGTACTAGATACTCAAATTTATCTTCCGGAGCAATATCAACGTCGTCGTGGATCTTTTTAAATTGAGACCAAAATTTGAACCACTCTTTAATATCTCCATTAAACTTTTTAAATTCTATACGAGGTAATGTGAATCTTCTCTTACCTAGAGATGACGATACGTTCAAACATATAGATGCTTTTTCTACTGACCCTACTTCATTTTGGTTTAAGGACTGATACTGAGATTTAAGCGTTAAGTATTTCTTATGATACTCATCACGAGAAGTTAGCTCAACGGTCCATTGTTCTTCGGTACCACCAGTTTCCATTAAACTACCAGTTATTTCACAATCTGCCATCTCAAACCCTTCATATTTTATCTGAACCATTTCCCAACTTACGGAAATCGTTCGCATATCACCAGAAGATAGTAAATTTTCGAATTCTTCTGCTATTCTCGTAAACGTTTTACGTTGTACTTTACGTATTATCTTTCTTTGTTCCATATTATGCAAACCTGGCCAAGCCACAGATTATTTTAAATAAGATTCAAAACTCCGTAAGAGTTTGCTTTGAGAAAACAGAAAACAGCAAAGCTAGAATCAAACTTCTTGCTCACAATATCTCGCCGGGGCCTCCACAAATGTTTGAAACTCCAACTTTGCTGATAGATAATTTTTATTTTACATTCGTCAACTTGATAAATTATATAAAAACTAAGGTAACGCATAGATTACATTGATTCTAGAATATATACCAAAAAATAAAACAAAACAATATTCAAAATGCATCGTTCGATGTTTCCGACAATTTTGTTGCTATTTCTAACTTCAACCAAAGTTAAATGACACATTTTATTTAAATTGCAATTAACTACTATAGTTCATTTCACCGATTTTGGCCGATGACAGAAATCATACTCGAAGTAAATTTATCTCTCAGATACAGGCAAGTTAGAAATTTAAATAAGGACGTTTGTTTTTTAATACAACACTTACGTAACTGCATTTTGTTTCACCGGTTGATAAAAAGTATTCAATACGGAAATCTGGACTTAATTCACATTCCTAGTAACCGTCATGTACGGCTCGTTGTTGAAGGGTTCAATTTAATAATTATTAATGTCATATTTTTGTAGATGTCAAACCACACTGATAGTTTCAGAAACTTACGACCTATTTTAGAAAAAAAAACTCCGCCATTGGTAACTTGGATGACAGTTTAATCTTATTTCAGTGGTTTCTAATATCAAATCGGCCAAAAACGATGAAATGGACTATATCTACTAATTGCAAGAAGTTCTAGATAGCACTTGATTAAGAGTTAGTCTATGTAGAACAGGTCTCTAGCACATTTTTACTGTCCTTTGTTCAAGTACGTAGATGATGTAATTTTATATCTGTGGATTGATCGGTAAAAGTCAATTTGGTTACAAACAAGCCTGGATTTAAAGCGTAATTTTAAATAAAAGAATTATAGTAAAGAAACTGTAAATTGAAATTAGAAGCTATACATACATTATTTAATATTTAATTTTCAGAGTTATCTTAACAAAATAATGAAAATATTTATATGTATGTATCAGCAAATTAGGGGTAACAGATACACCTGCGACCTATAAGATCTATAGTGTTTCTTTTTTCTTGTTATACTTCTGATGATTTCCTGAGACTTATAGCAGCTCTTCTAGTCCTATATTTCTTAGACAGTTTAGGATATCGTTGGGTTTTAAGTTAGGTAGATCTTCCTCTTCTATTTCGTATGACCCTAGGTATTTGACCCTAAAATTACGTAATGCAATTCATTCTGAGAGTATGTGTATTGGGATTTTATCCTCTACCTCACAATATCTGCAGTTTGCTTCATCGCCACCAATCCAAGTTGCTTCATGTGCCCTCTTAATCGGCAGTGCCCGGTTCATATTTCTGTTATAATACGGAGGTTTTTTTTCCTAAAGTTAAGAAAGCTGAGATATCTTCTCTGGTTGTAGTTTCTCAGAAGCGTCTTCTATTGTCTTAATCCTAGATCGTCCCAGTACTTGGATTTTTCGCTATCCATTTTTTTCTTAGTTTTCCTTAGATTGTATTACTTGTTTAGCATGTCATTTTGGGGCATTTCCCAAGTTTGATCAAGTTAAAGTTATCAAGGTCTTTCCTTAATTAGTCCTTTTTTGATTATTCTATATATTGTTTTTTTCCTTACACTTTCTACTTAAATGTGTAGTGGCGAGAGATTTAGGATTTCTTCCATTGCAGCAGTGGGACATGTTCCCATTGCTCCAGTAGTGCATGCACAGACTAGTCTTTGAATCTTCGAGAGGTTTGTCCCTGTAGTCAGATTAGCTCTGCCACAAGCTACTGCCCCATAAGTGATGATTGGTCTTACTATTGCCGTGTACATCCATTGCAATGTCTTTGGGTTACAGCCCCAATTCTTTCCAGTAATGTTTCTGTACACCATGAGGGCTTTTGTAGCTTTTTGTACTATTTTGGTTTTGTGTTTGTTCCAGATTAACCTGTTATCTAGTGTTAGCCCTAGATAAAATATATACATAAGTGAATTCTTTAGTATACAAAAACCTTTAAATTTATTAATTTTTAAAAGTTCATATAATTCTTTTGAAGCTTGGAAGTTAATTAATTTTATTAATAGATTTGTTTTGAATACCCCTATCGAATATAAAAATAAGACAAGATTACTTACATCTTTACAAACTTTGACACATGAACAAAGAGGATTAAAAATTGCCACTCTCTTATGCAGAAATAGGTCATAAATAGTATTTCTATGAATAACATAAGAAATTGTTAGTTTTTTTACAAATAAAACAGGAATAATATTCACCAAGCCATACAGACCAATAAGTCTATCGTCATTCGTAGCAAAAACGCTGGAAAAACTGGTCGATAGATATATAAGGGACGAAATCTTAACGGAGAACCCATTAAGTGATCGTCAATATGCATACCAGCCGGGAAAATCCACAGACCTAGCGCTGGATGACTTGAACAGGCTATTGTCAAAGTCAATTGAGGACAAAGAAGTAGCCCTAGCGGCGTTTATTGACATTGAAGGAGCCTTCAGTAATGTGGGACCCGAGTCAGTAACCGACGCACTTTCAAGGAGGGGAGTCCCCCCACTTATATGCCAATGGGTGTATGCCAACCTAACACATAGGATCGTAGTGTCCAAGTTAGGTGAGGCGTCCATTGAGGCAACAGTGGGAAGAGGCTGTCCGCAGGGAGGGGTACTGTCACCTCTGCTGTGGTCAGCACTTGTGGATGACCTTCTTAAAAAACTCCTCAATGAAGGCCTTCACTGCCTAGGCTTTGCAGATGATATGGCCATAATCATTCAGGGGAAGTTTCTGGGTACAGTCTCAGAGCGGATGCAGTCCGCAATGAATATGGTGTACAAGTGGTGCAAGGATGAAGGCCTAACAGTCAATCCACAAAAAGCATCAATTGTCCCATTTACTAATAAAAGAGCTTTACAAACCATTATCGCTCAATATCGTGCTGGTTCCAATGGCCACAGAGGCCAAATACCTGGGTGTGGTATTTGACCAGAGGCTATCATGGAAGCAACACATTCAAAAGGTCACACGCACAGCTACAATAGCCCTTGGCAGGTGTAGACAATTGTGTGGCAAGAACTGGGGCCTGAACCCCAAAATGAACCTTTGGTTGTATACACAAGTCATTAGGCCAATGTTAACCTATGGTTCGGTGGTGTGGTGGAGTAGAACGCAGCAGTCCGGGGCGATCAGGCAGCTGGAAAGCATTTAAAGGCAGGCATGCCTGAATGTTACAGGTGCTATGGGGACCGCCCCAACGGACGCACTACAGGTTCTGCTCAACCTACCACCATTGCACATCTACATACAGGGCGAGACTATGGCAACTGCTTACAGGCTGGTACAAGGCCAGGCTCCCATTACCTCATTAAAAGGAAAAAAGCAAGCAGAGTTATATGATAGGGTTAAGGCAGATCAAATAATGAGCATGCCTCAGGACAGGATAGTCCCCAGGTATAACTTTGCGAGAAACTTTCGAGTAGAAATACTGGAAAGGGACTCATGGAAGAATGCCCCCCCATCCAAGGGGAGTCCATCTGGTATACCGATGGCTCAAAGACTCAGAAGGGCACAGGGTCAGGTATATATAGTAGAGGACACAGGACAGAAGTCCAACTAAGTCTAGGTGCGTATGCCACAGTGTTTCAGGCTGAAGTAATGGCCATACAACACTGTGCAACGGAGATCGTAAGTCAGGGATAACGGGTAAAACCGTAGTCATATACTCGGACAGACAAGCAGCTCTAAAGGCGATAGTCTCAGCATAAATAAGCTCACAGCTGGTGTGGGACTGCGTTGGGGCCCTGACACATGCCGCTAGTCAAAATTCTCTGACACTGGCATGGATACCAGGACACTCAGGGTTTCGGGGCAATGAGAAGGCTTATGAATTGGCCCGTGCGGGAGCTAACACTCCAATGATTGGCCCGGAACCATTCGGCGGAGTTGCTAATACATTCAGAAAGGCAGCCATTGAGAAATGGACGCTAGAAAAGGCCCAGGAGTGGTGGGAAAAATCACCGGGCAAGCGACAAGCCAACCTCTTCATAAAGGAATATTCGGCGAAGTTTACTGCAGAGCTGCTATCACAAAGGCGAAATGATGTCAGAATGATTGTCAGTCTCTTGACAGGACATTGTAGGCTCAGAAAACACATGAGTCAGCTAAACTTAGCAGATGAAGACATTTGTCAATACTGCCAAGAGGATAGATAGATAGATATTTTTGGGTTGGCTGTTAGCCTATATCACTGCGACCTTTGCAGATCTATTGTGAACACCCATTATCTGTGGAATAGGATTAGAGCACCTTGTCCAGCTCTGCCCTCTTAATGAGACTTAATAGCCTTGACAGTGGCCACTCCGCATAACTTGGAGCAGCCGGTTTCTCCTCTCCCAGTACTAGATACCGCGTCCTTGCAAGGCCTTCACATTGGCATAGGACATGAAATGCAGTTTCCTCTTCCTCTTGGCAGTATCGACAAATGTCTTCATCTGCTAAGTTTAGCTGACTCATGTGTTTTCTGAGCCTACAATGTCCTGTCAAGAGACTGACAATCATTCTGACATCATTTCGCCTTTGTGATAGCAGCTCTGCAGTAAACTTCGCCGAGTAACCCTTTATGAAGAGTTTGGCTTGTCGCTTGCCCGGTGATGTTTCCCACCACTCCTGGGCCTTTTCTAGCCTCCATTTCTCAATGGCTGCCTTTCTGAATGTATTAGCAACTCCGCCGAATGGTTCCGGGCCAATCATTGGAGTGTTAGCTCCCGCACGGGCCAATTCATCAGCCTTCTCATTGCCCCGAAACCCTGAGTGTCCTGGTATCCATGCCAGTGTCAGAGAATTTTGACTAGCGGCATGTGTCAGGGCCCCAACGCAGTCCCACACCAGCTGTGAGCTTATTTGTGCTGAGACTATCGCCTTTAGAGCTGTTTGGCTGTCCGAGTATATGACTACGGTTTTACCCGTTATACCCTGACTTACGATCTCCGTTGCACAGTGTTGTATGGCCGTTACTTCAGCCTGAAACACTGTGGCATACGCACCTAGACTTAGTTGGATTTTTATCCTGTGTCCTCTACTGTATATACCTGACCCTGTGCCTTTCTCAGTCTTTGAGCCATCGGTATACCAAATTGACTCCCCTTGGATTGGGGGGCCATTGTTCCATGATTTCCTTTCCAGTATTTCTACTCGAAAGTTTCTCACAAAGTTATACCTGGGGACTATCCTGTCCTGAGGCATACTCATTATTTGATCTGCCTTAACCCTATTGTATAACTCTGCTTGCTTTTTGCCTTTTAATAAGGTAATGGGGGCCTGGCCTTGTAGCAGTCTGTGAGCAGTTGCCATAGCCTCGCCCTGAATGTAAATGTGCAATGGTGGTAGGTTGAGTAAAACCTGTAGTGCGTCCGTTGGGGCGGTTCCCATGGCACCTGTAACATTCAGACATGCCTACCTTTGAATGCTTTCCAGCTGCCTGATCACCCCGGACTGCTGCGTTCTACTCCACCACACCACCGAACCATAGGTTAACATTGGTCTAATGACTTGTGTATACAACCATAGGTTCATTTTGGGGTTTAATCCCCAGTTCTTGCCACACAATTGTCTACACCTACCAAGGGCTATTGTAGCTTTATGTGTGACCTTTTGAATGTGTTGCTTCCATGATAGCCTCTGGTCAAATACCACACCCAGTTATTTGGCCTCTGTGGCCATTGGAACCAGCACGTTATTGAGCGTTATTGGTTGTAAGCCTTGTAACGCTCTTTTATTAGTGAATGGGACAATTGATGCTTTTTTTGGATTGACTGTTAGGCCTTCATCCTTGCACCACTTGTACACCATATTCATTGCGGACTGCATCCGCTCTGAGACTGTACCCAGAAACTTCCCCTGAATGATTATGGCCATAGCATCTGCGAAGCCTAGGCAGTGAAGGCCTTCATTGAGGAGTTTTTTAAGGAGGTCATCCACAAGTGCTGACCACAGCAGAGGTGACAGTACACCTCCCTGCGGACAGCCCCTTCCCACTGTTGCCTCAATGGACGCCTCACCTAACTTGGACACTACGATCCTATTCGTTAGGTTGGCATACACCCATTGGCATATTAGTGGGGGGACTCCCCTCCTTGAAAGTGCGTCTGTTACTGACTCAGGTCCCACATTACTGAAGGCTCCTTCAATGTCAATAAACGCCGCTAGGGCTACTTCTTTGTCCTCAATTGACTTTGACAATAGCCTGTTCAAGTCATCCAGCGCTAGGTCTGTGGATTTTCCCGGCTGGTATGCATATTGACGATCACTTAATGGGTTCTCCGTTAAGATTTCGTCCCTTATATATCTATCGACCAGTTTTTCCAGCCTTATTGCTACAAACGACGATAGACTTATTGGTCTGTATGACGTTTGGTCCGTCATCCTCCCTACTTTAGGGAGATATAAGACTTCCAAGAGGAAGAGGAAACCGCATTTCATGTCCTATGCCAATGTGAAGGCCTTGCAAGGACGCGGTATCTATTACTGGGAGAGGAGAAACCGGCTACTCCAAGTTATGCGGAGTGGCCACTGTCAAGGCTATTAAGTCTCATTAAGAGGGCAGAGCTGGACAAGGTGCTCTAATCCTATTCCACAGATAATGGGTGTTCACAATAGATCTGCAAAGGTCGCAGTGATATAGGCTAACAGCCAACCCAAAAAATATCTATCTATCTATCTAGTTTTTTTCGAAATAAACAGCAATAATATTCACAATAATATTGTTAGCAAAAAAAGTAAATAAAATAATAATTATTAACACCTGGTATTTTTTTTAACCATTAACATTTGAATAAGGTTATCACCTTATCTATTTATGAGAGTGGTAGATCATAAGTGGTTGGCAAAGTAAAAAATAGTTAGGTTATATTTTTCTTTTAGCAAAAAAAACAAAAGGTCACCAATTAGTGGATTGATAACCTTAGAAGTTTGCTAATAACGACAGAGTTTTCTTTTTGGGAAAAGCATTAATTGACAAATTATAAGGCCGATAACCCTAGAAGTTTCCCATTTATGACTAAAATGAAAAAATAACTTTTAGCATGTAATATTACCTAAACCATTGCCGTTTCATAAGCATTTTTTTAGCATATGTATATATAGTTATCTGTTAATTTGTACTATTAGCGACGATTATAAACACAGAATAAGAGGTTCACTTCTGACTTACTTCACTACCATTAAATTGGATCACTAATTTTTAATTATTTGGTTGGAGTTTCTAAAATTAAATTGCTTAAAAATCATGAAATATTTAAAAATTATAAAATCCTGCAAATAGAAAAGGATGTCACAAATAATGTAAAAATGGTTAACCGTATTGAAATATATAACAGAAAATCGCAAGAAAACTGTTTATTTTTTGTGTTTGCTTTATGACTGATTAGAAACTGCGCAACCTTTATTATATTTGGCTTATGCATTACCTGTTATATTGTATATCTATAATTTTAACGTGAATAAGTTTGACCACCAAATTAATGAATTTATTCAAGGTTTTCTTAGCAATCATTTTTGTATCAAAAATTATCAATCTATTGAAAAAAACACAGTTTACCCAACCTGTATAGAAGATTCACACACACCCGACTTACCAAATATCAGTAAAATATTACCAATAAAATATTCAGACAAACACGAAGTAAAAATTTATTTTATTATCCCTTAATAAGGATGACAACTCTGAATTCACGATAATATTTAATTAGATATAGAACATGTTCTAAATTTAAAAGTTTGATGACATCAGGAAGTTGCTTATAAAATAGTAATCTTAAATAAATTCATAAACGAAGTAATTTGGAAATATCTCTCATAGAATTTTTGAAATTTAGAAATTATAGGTTAAGGTTAAGGAGTTAAATTAAGAGGATCGAAGCGCTGGTAATTACTAAGTCATCTTTGACTAAAGTGGTTAAGTGTTACCTACTGTTTTTATTTCTCCTTAACGTCCTTTTCTTGTTTCTATACTTTCTAAATTTCAAAAAACTTTTTCAGGATAAAATTGTAGATGTACTTAATACTGTTTTTACTGTATTTCTATACTTTTTTAAGGTTTTATTGCAAAAGGAGTTGGTTTTGGAGTTAAAGAAGATTTAGTTTGGTACGTACTTTTCAGTATTTTTGTACCATATGCTATGTTGCCGTTGCCTTTGAGATGGTGTATGGTAGCCGGTGCTTTGGCATCTCTTGGACATATAATAGTTATTTCAATTACATTTTATGGAAATACAGATATGAATGACGCAGTAAGTACAGTTTTTTATAATAAATACGTAAAATAACCTAAATTTCTTAAATAACAAGTAAAAATATCAAAGTCTCGGTCTCAATAAAAGTAATCTTTATATTTAATTCTATTAGTGACGCGTTTTGCTCATACGAGCATCATTAGACCTCTAAAATTGAACTATAATCATTGCCGGAGTAAAATAAACAATTAAATTAATAAACTTACATTTTAGTCCACCGCGCAGCACACTTTTTTAAAATGATTAATACATACTTGAAACTTTGTGTATAGCTTCCTATTGACGAGTCCAACAAAGTTTAAAATTATCTAAATTTAAAACTGATGCTTTTTCGAGCTAGAAATATTTAAGCTGTCGGACAGCAAAAACGCATCAATAAATTTTTAGGACAATGTGAGCATTTGATTTAATACTTAATTAAAAACAAATTGTGTAAAAATGAATTATATATATACTAGCAGCCCGCCCCGGCTTTGCACGGGGATTAAAGAAAAATAACAAAAGCCATTAAATTTATTGGGTCAACGCTTCCCTGTAAACAATATTACATGTTGTTTTATTTTCTGGCAGCAAAATAAATTAATTTTCAGGTGCTCCGACCCGCCTTAGGCAGTTGGCCATGAGGAAAACCGATCCCTACTATTTGGAAGGTTTGACCTTGAGACTTATTATTAGTAAAAGCGAAAGATGTTTTGATAGGAAATTGAAGCGGTTTAAATAGATTTGATGGGATCATCGGTATCCTCAGTGTATGAGCTAGTTAACCAGCTAGCTAGTGGTTCAGTTATATTGGTTGCTACAACTCAATTGTCCTTTAATTCCTTTATAAGTAGCCTCGCCCCATTGCACATGCTAAATTTGTAATATCTGTCGTGATTATGATATGTATGTATAGATCCGATATAACGAAATCTGTGGACACGATAGCGGTCGCATTTTTTAACGGATCGAAATGAAATTTGGTTCAAAAATCAATCGTCCCAAAATCTCGGTCGAGTTCGTTAATGGGCCGTTTGGGCGTGACATCAAATCAAAATGGAAAAAAAATTGTAACTTTTTTACTTCACCCTGTACAAAAAAATGTTAAGGGAGTTTTTTGTTTGTCTTAAAGAGACCTACAACTTTTATCTAAAACATTTTTTTCTGAAACGTATACTTTTAATATATTCAATTAATATAAACCTACTGATCCGGCTAGCTTACCAAAAGGGCCATTTTTTTTAAATGAAACATAGCCTATGTCACTCGGGAATAGTGTAGCTTGCCAACGGTCAAAGAATTTCTGAAATCGGTCCAGTAGTTTCGGAGCCTATTCATTTCAAACAAACAAACAAACAAACCTTTCCTCTTTATAATATTAGTATAGATGATATATATATATGATATAATTTTTAAACTATATATATATATATATATATATATATATATATATATATATATATAGTTTAAAAATTATTGGGTTTGCAGCAAATTATGAAAGGTGTACTCTTTTAAATCTTTATTACTCCGAGCTTTCGACTATGATTATAGTCATCGTCAGGGATCTACTATTTTTAGATAAAGGTCACGCCATTTAATAATGTATTTGTATATATGTATATGTATTTGTATATGTGTATATATGTGTATATATATGTATGTATATATGTGGATATATATGTGCATATATGTGTATGTGTATATGTATTTATATATGTATGTGTATATATGTGTGTATATGTATGGGTATGTATATATGTATATATATATATTATTAATCTTTTTAATCTTGAATTATATTTTTTATATTTGGAACTTACTAATTGACTTATTAATTAATTTATTAATGTAATATTATAAATTCTGAACGCTAATGGTTTTTGATCACATCATTGATTTTATATTGATATATTTTTATTGACATTATCATATTAGCTTGTCACAGTAATAAAAAATTTTCAAGGATTACATTTAGCTAATCATTAATAATATTATAAATTATACATATATTATATTAAGACCTTATATGAACCAATCTCATTAAGTTGTAAGTTATTCACTAATATTATTATGTATATTTTTATACTTACTTAATAATTGTTATAATTGTAGATCCCTGACGATGACTATAATCATAGTCGAAAGCTCGGAGTAATAAAGATTTAAAAGAGTACACCTTTCATAATTTGCTGCAAACCCAATAATTTTTAAACTATATTTTTATTCAAGACTTCCTTTTTCTATATATATATATATATATATATATATATATATATATAAAAAGGAGGATAACGGGCAATGTACGCAACAAGGATCATAGGTTACAAGTAGGAATGGTAACCGCAGACATGCATGTTTCTGGCTCATTAGCCGTCATCAGTGCGGCATAACCAAGAAAAGTATTGCACTTGGCTAGCAAAAGTGTTGGGTACTTGGGAGCAAAGGATGTTGGGGAAACATGTGTCAAGAAACACAAAAACCACAAAAACAACGAACGCTCACACAGGAGTCCTATTGCCATTTTGTGCTTTCGGCCAGCTGTGCCAATGGGTTTTCGGCTAGCAACCAGCGTCGCCACGTTGGCGAAACGGACTCATTGTGTTTGAGTCGTTCTAGCCCAGGACATGAAACAAAGTGCCAAGAAAACGCGCATCAATATAAAAAAAAAGGAGGATAACGGGCAATGTACGCAACAAGGATCATAGGTTACAAGTAGGAATGGTAACCGCAGACATGCATGTTTCTGGCTCATTAGCCGTCATCAGTGCGGCATAACCAAGAAAAGTATTGCACTTGGCTAGCAAAAGTGTTGGGTACTTGGGAGCAAAGGATGTTGGGGAAACATGTGTCAAGAAACACAAAAACCACAAAAACAACGAACGCTCACACAGGAGTCCTATCGCCATTTTGTGCTTTCGGCCAGCTGTGCCAATGGGTTTTCGGCTAGCAACCATATATATATATATATATATATATATATATATATATATATATATATATATAGAAAAAGAAGTTTTTGCTGAATAGAAATATGGTTTACAATTTATTGGGTTTGCAGCAATATGAAAGGTGTACTCTTTTAAATATTTATTCCAAGCTTTCGGCTATATTTATAGCCATCATCAGGGATCTACAATAATTATAAACTAAGTGTAAAAATATAAATAAAATGAATAATATAACTTACAACTTAATGAGATTATTTCATAAACGATGTTGTATAATATATATGTAAGTTTAAATTTAAATTCTCAGCCACTAACAATATTGATTTAAATCAAATTAGTAATTAGGTATATGTTATAACGTTGGACCATAAAATTATCTTAGTTAAGTAAAATTTGATTAATTTTATGAAAGATGACAATCCCACAAGAATATGTCAATATACAGTTTCAATCAATATAAAATCAATGGTTGTGGTCGAAAGTCATGAAAGTTCAGAATATACAATAAAACATGCTTAAATTAATAAGTTAATTAGTAATTTCCAAATATAAAATTTATATTTATTTGATTTATTTATTTTATTTATTTATTTATTATAAATTGTTATAACTGATTAATTAACAATTTATTATACAAATCAGTTCAATATAAAGCTGATGAAATCAAATCGAATCGAGTGCTAGATGAACATGCGAGTTTCACCCCCTCAAGCACCCTTGTTCGTAAATCCCTGGGGGCATAGTCGCATGCCAGGGCAACCCAAAAGTACACCCCTACAAACCCCTTAACATATCAAGTTTGTATGAGATAAGGGAATTTTACGAAAATCTCAATTTGAGCCCCCTTGGAACGCCTCCCGTCCATACCTGGATCCGACAGAGAGTGACATGGACTCAGAAAGGCTGAGGAGACTATTCGCTGGACAGATTATATCAACTTTTTACGTTGGTATCGAATCCAATCAAATCACATTTTTTGGGCCCCGGCACCCCTTTTGTCCACCCCTGGATGGGTCACAGAATCGCAGGCTGCTCAAATAAATGGTTGGTAGCCTTATAATACTTGATCGTACCAATTCTGTACACTGAAATTCAATCCCGCGTAATCATAATTTTTAGACCCCATGGCCCATGGGCCCCTTTTTATAGGGCCCTAATGGGTTAAAAAGCCTTAATTTTTAACAGAAATGAAAACCCCGCCCTTCGGAATCCCCCTAACCCAGTATGACAGGCCGAGCACATTTCTGTAAATATCTTATATTTTGGACTCTTGGAGGCCCTTCTAGACGCTCCTGGGAAGGTCGAAAAGGCGACCTGACCGAAGAAATGGATGGAGGGGACTTTAAAACCCCCGAGTGAAATATTTGGCCAGGTTGGGAGGGCAGTCTCATCATGTATATACCTTCTTGAAAACCCCCCAACTTGGGTCGAAATTGGGGGGGGGGGGCCGAGCGGCATCCAGATTTTATACAACTTTGAATCTAAGGTCTCAATGAACATTTCAAAAAAAAAATGAGCTCGATCGGACCTTTCCGACCAAAGTTAGAAGTGAAAACCTACTTTGACGCGACTATAGAATAGATAATGCACTTTTAAGTCTATATTTTAATTTTTAATATTTTTACACATCAGTAAAAATATTAAAAATTAAAATATGAGCTTTAAAAGTGTATTTCTATATGAAACAATTCATACTCTGTCCCGCCAAATTTTTGAATCGATGAGCTTCTTCCCCCTATTGTTGGCGCGCCACCGTCGCGTCGCTCAAAACATGAGACCAATTTCATATAAGATATCAGTACATCTCTTTATTATATATTATCGATGCGTTAGGTTTTTTACGTCATACACTCATACGTCACCGTCACCACGCCAGAAATCTGATTTAGGTGCGGCTATAGATGTTTCACATAAAAAAACAGAGACATTTATTCTTCATCTAAACATAAAGTATAAACTGTTTCAAACCTGCACACCAACTTACCCGATATCCCTCAGCAGAGATAGGTACTTACATCAGAAGACATTTCAGTTTCATTTTTAGTCTCACGTATAGTCTCAATTAGCTATAAAAAACCATAGTTAAGGTTGGAAAAAGAATCTAAGGTTATCTGTAAAAGTCATTCCTAGGGGTGCGTCTAGATAGACCATTGGGTGTGGGCATTTGTGACATCATTTTGTTAACATAATTTTGTGTGTAAATGTGACATGTAATCATTTAGTTTAGTTGAATGGATTAGTTTGTAATATTATTTTTTAACTTCCTGTATTAAAAATTGAAAATGTTATAAAATATAAAATATTCCCGCGATAATGACCGTATATCTGTATGTAAGCGTGTGATGTGTATGTAACCTTCTAACAATTTTTAAACGGCTTTGCCGATCGAAACGAGGCTTGTGACGTCCGAAGAAGTTCTTAGACCTCATGAGAATTTAAAATCATTTGTTTAAATAGATAACTACTCAGAAATTAAAAAAAAAAGAAAAAAAATCAAAAGCCATATTTCTAAGAATAACTATTAGGCAGTTGCAACCATGGCGACTAGACAAGGAGTACGCACCCGACCGGGGGAATTGCCAAAATCTGTCCACGGTATTGTACATATTAGGTTTACGTTTTTCACCACTAGCGTCGCTAGTTTTATTTTATACCAGTATGAATATAGACAAATAAATAATCGAGAATTATTAAATTGGTTTTTATTATTTATATCTGAAAGATCGAACTAATTTTTTCAAATTAATAATGAAATAATTAATAGTTATTTGTGACACAAGGACGGAAAATGCCATTTTGCAAGAGCGAGTAAAGTTGTGTAGCCGAGGGGCGTAGCTCCGAGGCGAAACAATACGAGCACTTGCAAAACATTTTGCGGACGTGTAACACACACTATTTTTTGGTCCGACCAATTTTTATTATTTTCAAAAGCTGTTTATTTTGTAACATACATGATTAGGTGTATATTGACTCTATTGCACGATAAAAAGAATTAGTAATAAGGAATGATTTTCTAATAATCGATTTCACGATCGTTAATTTTTATACATACGAATACCTTGCTAATAAGCAGCACAGTACAAATTGTTATATTGATAATATTAATATCTAATAATTTTATATAAAGATAGCAGAGGCAATGAACTATTACAGTTCAATGAGCAATAATAAAATCGAGATATGTATCTTCATAATCGAATGATAAGTAGTTGTAAATTGACATAAATGTCAAATTTAAAATAAAAGTTGTGAGAGCAATTAATGTAAGTTTGAATCCTGTTTACCTTTAGAAAAAGTTTTTAGTTTAGTATATTATACGCTGTTTTTAAATAAATTTAATTAAAATTTGTAGTATTCATTATGTATTTTTGATGACTCATAGCGCCATCTCTTTAGATAATTTAAAAGCTACTTTGCCGGCCTAGGCCGGAAAATGTCATTTTCTGGACGATTTTGAATATATTAATAGTATTGTTTCTGGACGGAGGACCAAAAAAATTATTTATTTTATTTCAAACTACGTCCTCATTGCTCGCCATTCTGGTACAAATGGAACACCAGCGCCCTCTTATTTTAGTAGCCCTATTTGCATACATGGAATGTAGTTCGTACTTCTTGTCTAGTCTCCATGGTTGCAACGATCAATTCTACAACCTAATCAGCGCTTAACGTTAAAAACTGCATCGTTTGTATCCTCGAACATCAAAATCGCTTAACGCGGTAATAGGTTATAGCTTTTTAATTTTTTTTTGCTTTTTTTAAGCTCAAGAATATTGAAACACCACCAAAATACCTTCTTGAGTTTAAAGAGCTGAAAACAGCAGAAAAAATACATTTTTGGTCTGAAATAAGCGGGAAGTTGCAAGGATGGTCTGCCAGTCATCTCTTTTTTATTGTTTTCTATTGTTTACACTTGGTTACGTTACTGCTCTCAACAGAATGCCAACTAGGTGGTGGGATAACAACGGCGGGGGTGGAAAGTGCAACTAGTATAGCTACACTTTATCTCAGACTATAGAGCACACCCAATTTCGCTTAGACTTGACAATATATTGTATCAATTCCAGAAAGTTAATTTGATTAAAAAGTAAGCTACAAAAGTCCTTTTAAAAAAAATGCATTTCGGATAGGCAAATTTACAAAGTAATAAAAAAGTTTATTACTCTATAAATATTGATGGAAATGAGTTTTATTTTGTTACTCGGGGGTTTTTGGGGTCGCTTAATACGAATATGATGTCGGGTACGACCTCCGAGGTTCCTGGTGCACAGGATACACTGCATCCACCTCGTCTCCTGAAGTTTTATAGTAGATTGCATCAAAATTGGTAAAACACGATAGGGGGTTTTTAGGATCGCAGAACACAAAAATCACAATGGCAATGGTCTCTAAGGTACCTAGTGCCCAAGGTGACCCTCGTCTTCTAGAGTTCTATAGTAGATTGCATTGAATTTGGTCAAAACACGATATATGAGGGTTTTGGGATCGCAAAACACTAATACCACGATGGCTTTACCCTATTATAGAATACCTAGAGCATATTATTAAATAACCATTATTACCAACTTTGACTGCTGCAACTCAATTTTTGTTAATATGGCGCGCTTAATATTATAGGTGGTAGCATTGTTACAATTCATAATCGTTCTTCACCTAATTTTGTAGTTTAGAAATAGAATAGCGTGCGTGTGTATTTTCTTACGACTTTGTTTAGCTGTTGTTACCGTTTTTAGCGGCTATGTTATAAATCAAAGTTAGTTTTTACTTTACTGATGTAGAACAATAATTTTCGCTATAATTGTAGTTGTCATATTCATTTGAAATATTATTTTTCCAAGATACGGTGATTATGCTCGTCCCTATAATATTTATATTTAGTGAACTCAAAAAAAACCCAAGTAACAAGTTTCTATTAATTTTGTTGTAAATTCTTATAAAACTGCAGAAGAGGAGGTCCAACCTGGGCACCATGTACCTCGGAAATAATTCCCATCGTAATATCCATGTTCAAAGACCTCAAAAACCATGAGTACGAAGTTTCGTCTAATTTTGAAGCAAATTCTTTAAAACTCGAGGAGACGAGGGACCCCCTGAGCACCGGGTACCTCAGAGACCATTGCGATCATGATATTTGTTTTCAACGACCCGAAAAAAAAAATCGAGTACCTATCGTGTTTTGGCCAATTTCGATGCAATCTACTACAGACATCCAGGAGGAGAGAGGTGGATGCAGTGTATCCTGGGCACCAGGGACCTCGGAGGTCGTTACCGACATCATATTCGTATTCAGCGACTCCAAAAACCCCTGAGTTACAAAATTGAACTTATTTCCATCAATATTTACAGAGTAATAATTTTTTTATTACTTTGTAAATTTGTCTATCCGAAATGCATTTCTAAAATGCATTTTTCCCCTGCAACAATGCAATTTTTGAAATGCATCGATTCCACTAAGATTATGTCAATTTAGAATCGAATATAAAAAAAAGAGTGTGCGTGTAACCTTTACGCGCGATTGAAGTAAAACTTTTTGACGTACGTATCGAAAAATAAATATTTAATTACAATTCAATTATATTTATTGTCTATATACTTTACAAAAAATGATATAATGTTATATTTATATTATTCATTAGAAATAGGAATTTGAAAGTTATCATTATTTTTTATATATAAAATAATAGGTTTATGATAACTAAAATGTGAAACATAGATTTTACTCTCTAAATACCATTAATGTATTTGAAACCTTTTTAAAATTTTATAAATAAATTTTGAAAATTTAAGCTCCTCCCATAGCTGAAATCACATCGTTACTTCCATCAGAATCTTCCGTTAGAATCCAACGTTAGAGTTACCCTTAGTCGCGCCTAAAGAAGTTTTGCTTCAATAATAGGTAAACAATATTAAAAATATACACACATTACGTTTAGAATGTGTGATTTTGTAGCTGTATCTACCTTATTGTAATACAACACAACACAAGAGCCTTCGATAGTTAGATAACCATTTCATTTTGTAGCATTTTATAGCATATTCCATAAAATTTAAAATCCTGAGTTGAATTTGTTTTCTTCAGTTCTACGAAGGATCTGTTATTGCTGGTAAAAGATCAGCCATCCTGACTAGTGGTTTTATGGCCTTTATGGCTACCTAACCAAACCTAAAATAAGTATAAGCAAGTGTTAAAACATTTCGAATATTATTATTTTATGAACAAAAACGTGCAACATGCTTCTTTACTTAACGTAAAGCTTCCCTATAAACAATTATTTACTATCATAATATGTATATATGTTATATAAACTTACTTAATCAAATCATAATGAATGTCGCTGTCTCGTCTTTTTTTTCATTTTCATTTTTCTTCAAATCTTTCTGGCGCTGATATTATGCCCTTTGACGTTCACAATTTCTTTTTCTTTTTAGCTCTTTAAGTCTATAAAACGATAATAGCTAGGTATAAATAATATGTAGGTATAAATAATTAGGTATAAATAGTGTAATTACACACCAAAAATAAAATGTATGCATATAGGTACTCACTCATTTTCATTCAATATTTTTTCACCACTTTCTTCATTAATAAATTCACTTTGTTTATTCATAATTAAAACAAACACTTTATACACAAATTTAAACTATTTACCACCAATGTATTTTGGTTGACAAGCTGTCAATTCATACAATTACAGATTTAATTTTATTTAATATAGTAGGCGGAATCGTGTTAGGTATTTTGTATCAGTTTTTGTTTCCGGTACGCGGTACATTAGAATGACGTCACTTCCGTTAAAATTACTGAGTTACTTCTAGTCGCGCCTAAAGAAGTTTTACTTCAAAAATCATAGGGATCTATTTTACTGCAAAAATTTTAAAAGTTTATTGCTTTATTTCCTTAGTAGGAAATACCACAATAAACAGAAACCTACACCTACAGTATTTTTATATCGCTGACAACACTGTTGTATCAAGATTACTTCAAATTTGATTACCACTTATTACATCCCCAAGATGGTAATTTAAAAATCTCATTTTAACAAATTTACTTCAATATATAGTCGTAACTTGTTAAAGCGAAATATTTAGGAAAGGAAAAATATGAATACTTTATTTATCAAGTGGTCACAAGTCACAAACAAACATTTTTGCTTGCTAAAACCTGATAAATAATACTTAAAATTATAAGATATTTTTACCTTTAATGAACTAAAAAAAATGGTTTACGAACAAGAAAACAATTATGAATTGAATGAGTAAATGACCCTCGAGCAACCAAAAAGTTACAGCTGATTGGCAGGAAAACCTTAATTCATGTCTTTATAATCGATCTTAAAAGGAAAGTTGTACAAACTTTAAAAGTGTTTTTGTTACCAAATCCATATAATTATAGTAAGAATAATTATTAAACTCAAATTCAAATCAATATTATAATAATAGCAACAAGATATACTAGAAATACCAAATTTTTACATTTTAACTTCGAAAAAATTCATAGATCAATTGTAGATTGTATTTTCTAATATTCAATATTAAAAGTTTGAATGTGTAGTATGATATATTACCAAGCACTTCCATATAGTTATTTATCGATTATGTGAAAAGGTTTTTAAGTAAACAATTAAAGCATCGACATAATTATTTTGCTCTTAAGACAAAAACTTGCATATTTAGAGATTTGGAGTCAACAGAGAAATTTAAAAAAAAAAACACACAAGATGGGATTTACTAAATTAAAATCCATTAATTAACAAAAAAAGTATTGCAAAATTAAAAATAAAATAGATGTTTTTAAATAATGTTAATAACCTATTTATTATTTTCTAAATTTCATGAGCGAAAATGGCCAAAAAGCAACAAACTTGAATAAATCAGAAGAAAATTTGGCCTGGAAAAAATTTTCTCTCGAATGGTATTCGACAAGACTATTTCACGAGAAAAACTAGACAATATCAACGTTTGTGAAACTGACAACTATAGAAATACCAGACACCTTAGTAACGTATCTGTCATAATTTTGTCGCTGAAATATTACTTATTGTCAAAGGTAATACTGTTTTATTTGGCAAAAATACGAAAACAAACTGAAATGTGATAAAATCACGAGTCCGTAGGACGAGTGATTTTATCATATTCAGTTTGTTTGAGTAGTTTTGCCAGAAATAAAAAAGTTTGAGTCTGAAAATAAAAATTTATCTAGTAAAATATTACAGGACGAGTGGTATTTGAGAAGATTATTTTTTGAACCATTCTGTACAAAAACTACTTTATTTAAAAAACTTCCTAGAACAACTTATATTTCATAATTAACACAAACGAAATGCCGTAATCCCTCCTATTAACTTATCCTGTACACAAGATAATATTGACAGTTGTCAGTTGTCGTGAGCGTCGTGAATACAGGGTTATAATTTGAATAAATATTTATTTTTGTACCTATTTATACAATTATATTATTAAAGAGAACATTACCAAAATAAAAATTATTATGTATATCTATTTAAAGTTTACCTACAAGACCACATTTGCCTGTAGGCATATAAAAGTTTTAAATGCATGCAGAACCAGGAAGCAGGTTAGTTTTAAAGTACCTACATATTTTATTTTTCATTATCGTTTAGATGAATTGAATTGTGATAATAATAATAACAAAATATATTTCAGAATATTTAGATAATATAAATGAATGTTGATTTATAGTAACGTACTTATAAACAAGAAAATTGATTGTTCTATATTGTTATTGAATTTTTGACAGTTCTATAATTTTATCAATACTAGTAAAACCACTAGTGGTTTTATCAATATAAACCGGAATGATTGGCTAGATTTAGCATAAAACATTGAAGATTAAGCGTATTCATTGGACGAAATCACAAAATTGTGATATTTTGACAGGTGAAAAAAATAATCAATATGAAACGTGCCGTTGCTATGCAGTTTTGTCAGTTAAAAATAGTCTAGTGAAATAGTCATTTAAATTCTCTTCTTCTATATTTTTCTCTGCGTATTCAGATCATTCTTGTTATTCTGTTTTAAAAAAAACTGTCATGTTAATTAACAACACTAACGACGAAAATTAACAAAAGCTTTGCAAGAAAGCCTAAAGATTTTACATAAACTTTTAGCAATCAAAAAGATTAAAAACTGTTTAAACAATAGTGTAGTTTAGTTTATATACGCTCAATTTGCCAACATAAACACATTTCTAATCCTATCAAAGAGACCGGCATTCGAACCAAGTTGTAAGATATATTTCCTAAAATTCCTAAGTTTATGTTTTATGAAAAAATGTTCTTTCTACTTTAATATTCAGTTGTTAGTAAATGACACTCTTAGAAAGATGATATAAAAATATTCCTAAAAAATATATAAGTGAATTACTTGGTACTTAATATTTCAATGGAGTCTTCACTAATAAATTGAAGATAATTTGTATATATTACTTATACTAAAAGACATTTTTGGGTATCCGCAACATTGCAGTCTGGTGTGATCTAAGCAAGGGGTTTGAAATTCACATTGCAATAATGAAGCTTTTAGCGTTAATACTCTTGGATATTGAGATTATCGTTGAAATTGAAAAATGTAAAGAAAAAAGTTTTTTGTTAGTTCTCGTCTTTTTGGTTCAGTATTTTTGAAATAAAAAAATTGTCTGTTTGTCTAGATGTATCTTACGGGTATTTTTACTGGTCCGATTTAAATGAAATTTAGTAATATTCCGGAATTTAGGATAATAATTTCATCAATAAAAAAAGCAATTAGAAGCAATTAGTTTGGATGTGTGTCAAATTAGGGAGGATAGTTTAAGTGCGTTTGTTGACATTTTTCCTGCCTACAAAAAATACTTTATATTGAACTGTCTCGGAAAATGTTTTTTTTTGTTTTTAAAATCAAAATGGTGGCCATTAAAAATTCAATTTCTTAAAACCGGTTTCAACGATTTTATGATTTGTTCGAAATAATTTTACCTGGAGAAACAAGAAGTTAAGAATATATTAATAAGTTAATGGGCTAATTACTGTACATAATAAAGTAGATCTAGTTTTTTTTTTTCATTGTGAAAATAAAATATCAAAAATTTACTTTTACGTTAAAACAAGTTTTAAATATTGAAAGTATTAAATTTTAAGTAATAAAAAACCATATAGTGATTAAGTAAGAATTAATCAATAGGAACATCACAGGCAGGAATATAAATATATAGGTACACAGACTGTCAACAAGCACTACTGACCTTGAATAGACCACGTTTCACTTCAAGTTTAGTACTAGAATGTCACCAATCTCTAACTGAGGCCAGCCAGAATAACGTGGTCACTCTCAGCTGGATCAAAGGACATGGGAACTCTAAAGGCAACCGCATTGCGAACAATTTGGTAAAGAGGGCTGCGGGCTACAGATATGTTAGCCCTCGCCCATCTACCAAGCTAATATTGTCCGCAGTCGGGGACCTTATCAAACAGCACTCTCACCAAAAATTTATACAGTGCTGGGATGAAACTACGAACTGTAGACTGGCCAGAGAGTTATTACCTCATCCTGGCGAGGAAACAGCAAAAAAATTTAAGGCATTGACCAGACAAAATCTCCGAACAGCTGTGGGAATCCTGACAGGTCACTGCCAATTGCGACAACATCTCTTTAGGATGAAACTAACAGAATCGCCGCTATGCAGAGGCTGCGAACAAGAAGAGGAAACAGTAGAACACATTATGTATGACTGCTCTGCTTTTTCTGAAATCAGAAGATCCGTGTTGGGCGAGTATTGGCTTACACCAGCCGATGTCAGGGCGATCCCCCTCGGGAGCCTCATCACCTATTTTAAATCAATAGGCCTGGTGACATCCTGAGGTGAGGATATCCCTACATACGGGAGGATGCACAATGGGTCATATGTGGCCTCAGTGCTGGCTGAGCACTAGCTCGCCCCTCCCAAATTTTCAGATTCGGAAGTAAGAATTATGTGATGGTCACATCCAATATATTTCGTTTCAATTCAACAACAAAAGAATTTCTATTAGTTAGATCTTGCAGATTGTGCCTAACGTCAAATTGTCGTCTTGTAACCATGTTAATTTTTTTTTCAATTCAATTTATTACCAATCATGATAAGGTGCTCATTTGAGCTACAAATATACCTAATGGCCATGAAGAGCGAGGCAAGCCTAGCTGTGCTCAGAGATGGTTACTTACATAACTAACTTACATACTAATTAAACATTTTTTAAATAGTGATCATTTTATGTCTCCCTAAAAAATACATTTCTCTTATCATACTACATTAGTAGTTTAGTAAATGTTACAAAAGAAGTGATGCTTCCATAAAATAATTCATAATTTTTTTCTTGACTATTTTATTTTCACATTGCAGTGTTTTATAATTATTTGGCACAATGTTAAAGTATTTAGTCGATGTATAGATAATGTTTTTCTTTGATAATGTGACGTCATACAGTGGGATGCTTAGCTGCTTATTTTTTGTAATGCTTTTGCTATTGCAAAATTCTAATTTTAAATTGTTATAATGAAATACATTTAGTTACATAGAGCTGCTTAATGGTAGGTATTTTTTCATTTTTGAGTATTTTCATAAATTTATCTTGCAATTTCACAATTGGTTCAATATGAGTTGCATAAGCTTCCCTCCAAAAAAGCACAGAGTAGTTTAGTAAACTGTAAATAATCTTTTACATTGTACAGTACAGCATTTTAAAACAAAACTTTTTTGAAGTTATACTTCTTATCATGGACTTGATTTGTGTGGGGTCAAATGGCAAAAATCATTACATATGTAATGGTGTGAGTAAGAGAGAGACAGAAACACATATAAGGTATCAGTACATTGAAAAGAGATAGATATACAAAAAACAATCTGAGCTAATGTTTTGGAATATCAAAGTGACGTATTACATTGTGTTTGACAGATTACTTTATAATTCTGTCACGTAAGTAAACATATAAAGTTTAGTATTTTATATTAATAATATTAATAATAATATTCAGTAATGAGTATTGTACATTGATCGTTTTACTGTTTAGTTTTCGTGTTTGAAGTAAGGACACACATCAACTGGTCTTATTTTTCTAAGTATTTATTTAATTGAATACAGTTAATTTAAAAAAATATATTTCTACTTGCCTGTGTTTGTAGTTATTAAGTTTTATTAGTTAACAGTGCATAGAAGTATAACTTCTGCCGGCAGTCCCACTGACTGCCACACCTTTTTATTACATTGTATACAACGTGTCAAATAGAAATAAATATCTTTTTATTACTAGCGAAGCAAACTTAGATGTACTTAAGAAAAATTGGTTAAAAATAATCAATTTTAAGAATAAGACATAGAATAACTGGTTATATATATTAACTCATTGAAACCTGGAGCGTCGAATATCGTGTTTGATGATGGCAACACTGCGATGCTAAAATAAGTTTACCATCGTCGGCTTTTTAATGTCATTGAGACCAGTGCCAACCATTGGCGTGAAAATGAACACAAAGTGCCAGTTCATCAAACGCATATTTTGTGATATTTTTTTTGTGCTTTTTTTTTTCTGACTTTATATAGTAATGAATACAAGAAACACGCAAGAAACAAAAAACAAGTTTTCAAGATACATTACCATAGTTGTAAAGGAAACTGATTAGCATGACTAACAAGAATTATCAAACAAGAGTTTTTTAAAGTATAATCGTTCCTATGTTGGAAATTGTGTATTTCCGATAAAACAGGATATTCGTTTTCTATTTTTATAACGAAAAACTCGAGCCTGGATTGTTAAGATCCATTCAGTCAAAATAGAATTGATAAAATTGTGCAAAACTTATTTGACCGATCTTGCTCAGTTTATGAAAAAAATTGTTAATTAGTACCCTTAACTTCGTGTTTATTTCAACAAATTGCAGCAATTAAAAAAAGTTATTTAATTTATTTAAAAACTGCAATTTTGCTCTTAATTTTGCAATAACTTTGGTAAAATATTTTTTTTAAGAGCAAAATAATGATTTTTACGTTTTAATTGTTTATTTAAAAATACTTTTATTAAAAAATTGATAAATCTCTAAATAAAAGGGTTCTTTTGAAACATCATACCACACATTTCAACTTTCAAACCTTTCTATAGAATTGTTTCGAGTAAAAATCTAACTTAGTTGGTCTACTTGTAGACTTGTAGACAGTAATAATATAAGCGGAATGGTGTTTTTAAATGATCCGAAAGCTATGCTTTCAAAAATATTACTATAATGTGAGTCGATTCATCTTATTAATATAGTAACATTTTTGCGGACACAGCTATCGAATCGTAATCTTGTACAGTATGTTTAAACTGTTCAGACAGGTAAATAAAAATTTGCCATCTCAATTTATTGAAAAATTTCGAACTTTTTGAACAAATTTGATATGGCTTGCACTTTTTTTTACATACGCCTTAAAATTTGAAACATTTTTTGTTCTTTGTCACTTGGTTAACAAATTAATCATTTTTATTACTAACATATTTATCATTGTATAATAATATAATAATATTGCTAATTTACAATCAAATTATAAATTACTTTGATTTCTTAGTTAAAATTAAAACATCACGAACAGTTTTTAATTTTTCATAATTTATTCTTGCTCTAAAAATGATTTAAGTTATTTTGTTAATTGAATTTTTTCTGTTTTTAGTGCGTCAATGATTCAGAGCAATGTAAAATTCGCCGGTTGCTGGCTAACGTGCTTTTATACATCTGTGTAAACTTCGCTGGAATGTACACAAAATATTTAACGGATAGGAGTCAAAGGAAAGCGTTTTTGGAAACTCATCGTTCCATGGAAACTCGCTACAGGACACAGAGTGAAAACGACAAACAAGAAAAATTGCTTCTGTCAGGTAATTCTATTACCACAGGGAAATCTGTCTTGAAAAACAGTTGTTTTTGTCAGAATTGTTTTCAGACACAATTAAATTATAGTTTAGGTTTACAGAAAGTATGTATCAGAAAAGAACTGTTTTTGTATAGTTCATCTATATAATTTAATATAGATAATCTATACATATAATAAAACTGTAGAAATCTATATGTTTGTGCGCGCATCACATGAAAACTACTGATCCTATCCGAATGCGGTTTTCAAAGACGTATTTTTCTTCTTTCAACTTAACATCTGGTGTATAAAACTTTCTCCCCCCCACCCCTTTAACGGGGTGAGGAAAGAAAATTTTATACAAAAATCAACACGCCACGCGAACGACGTCGCGTGTACATCGAAATAGAACCCAAAAAAATGTGGTGAGATTTTTTTGTCTGTCTGTCTGTATGTTTGTACGCGCATCACATGAAAACTACTGATCCGATTGGAATGCGGTTTTCACAGATGTATTTGTCTTCTTTCAATTTAACATCTGGCTTATAAAAATTTCTCTCCCATTCCTTAAATGGGGTGGGGTAAGAAATTTTTATACAACAATCACACGCCACGCAAACGACGTTGCGAGTACAACTAGTATATAATATATAAAAATTTTATCCTAATCATTTTGATTCGTTTAAACAATTTAATGAAATGATGATTGATCCATACTAACTGATATTCACAGCTTTTCTATCATGAAATTTTATTGTTAGATTTTAGGATATACATCTTACAGCCTTTGATTTGGATTGTTGTAACCTCTTTTTTCTCCAGATGTTAAAAGGCTCGTTTTATCGAGGTTAACAAATGCGAACGGCACTCAGGGGGTAGGAGGAGAGCGAGCGTGGATTCGACGAGCTAGATGATATTGTATTAAAAAGATATAAGGGGATATATTTACTAGAAAAAATAAAAGATAAAAGAACTTAAAAGGGGACTAAAGAGAAAGTGAGAGAAATGATGGAAAAAGGGGAAGTAAATGGGCGCCACTTATTTTTTTATCTTAAGGATGGGGAAATATAAGAAACCCAGATGGACAAAATGTTAAATCTAGAAGTTGGATAAAGTAATGTATTAGATGTTATAGATAAAGTTAAAATAAGAAAGATATAAGGGACGTAAGATAAGATGCAGTAATATTGGGTAAACCAGTAGATGTTCTGGTTAAAATTTTTAAATTAAACACTTTTATTAGAAAAACTAGAAAGAGAAAGTTATACTTACTTTTTGTTCTTACTTATCACAACGGCTCTACTTATTTTGATCAAGTTAAAAACTAAAATTCAAGAGTGAAATACGTCTTATTCTTGTTGTTAATGAGATTAGATCAGAATAACTTACACCAGGTCAGAAAATAAAACATATAAATAAACAATAAACAATATTTATTACGGTGTGTAATAATAAGTCAAACAGATGAACGAAACAAATAGACATATAAAATATCAACAATTAAATAAGGTAAAATACTGCAAAACACATTAGTGTTTAATCACATATAGAAACAATATTACACATTCAATAACAGCTAAGTATTTTTATATTGTTATTTCTGTGTACCCATTTAAGCAGAATGTGATATGAAAAAGGAATTGAAAAGTATCAAAATTGAATAAAAAATTGTAAATCACTTTTAGCTTAAAAGATGTTTTACTCGAGTAAAAAATTGGGGGTACCATATAATAATTTATATTAAAACATTAAAATTAAGATAAACATCAAGAAATAAAAAAAATTTATCATACAGGTGTTACAAAAATATTTAGTCAGACCCTGCGTAACGCTTTCACTGTTAACTAAAGCATGTATACGACGAACTATTTAGAAATTTGCACACTGTAGGAGTCTGTTGATAAGGTGCTAGGTTTTTTATAAAAACCGGTTTCACTGTGGATTTTATGAGCACTTCTTACGTTAATTACCCACACTCTGATATTATTCCGGTGAGTCACAATTAAGTTTTTGTGCCAAAGAAAAAAAATGGTATCCCAAATTTCTGGTAGTTAAGAGATAGTAATTATATTAAAAGACTTACAGTTTGTTTCCTAGATAAGAGAATTTAATGGGGCCACACCCAATTCATACGCTACAGTAGAAACTGGTGATTCTTCGATACTACTAGACAGCTTTTTCATCAGAGAGGTTCTCCACTTGCTCACTGACTTTACTTTACTTAGAAACACTAAATTGCAAATAGTTATTTGCAAATTTAAAGGAAATTTGCCGGTATTTGAATCTAGGGGTTATACGAAATCGACTTATCAGCACAAGGACCCACGCTAGACTGACTCTTTGATCGCGGTCAAAATTAAAACCGCGTCACTTTAAACCACCCCTCTTGCGCCACATCATCTTATTCCTCCGATTTGATTGGTCGGGCTCGAAAAATCGATAGTTTTGACAGTTAAACCGTTAAAGCCGAGAATTTTCTAGAAGGTAATATGATCAGGGTCGGCTTAAGTAAGGAAATATATTAAAAAAATAAAAATTTTGCATAGTGTTTTTTGGACATGCTACATTGTTTTAAGTAAAAAATAATTTAAGTGCTCTATAATTAAATGTCATTAATTTTGTCTGTCACTGTTAATACTTTTCAATATATTTGTACCGATAATGCCAAAAATTTGGACCCAAAAAAGGCAATGATAGACTTGCAAAAAGTGCTAAGACTCGCTTGTATAGGGATCACTGACGCAATGAGATCGTGTACTAGTGCGGTCTTGGGGATAATTCTAGTCCTTCTCCTCTTGCATTAAAATGGCAAGAGAATTGCTTTGAAAAGTTCCTATAGGTTAATAAGGACTAACTCTCTAAAACCCAGCGATCTTATAGGACATCTTGGGAATCTAAGGGTTGCAACAACCCAATTCATGAAGATGCCTACAGATATTATGTCTCTAAAATAAGATTTTGAACTCACACTTAATGTTAATTATAATTAGTGTGAGTTAACATAAAACACAATCGCTTAACTTACTCACTTATTATACTGATGAATTACAAACACCAGAAGTAGAAGGAATAGGGGTTGCAAGTCCTACCGTTTGGCTCTCAATAACTCTGGGAAACACTTCCCCATATCTTCTAAGCGAAACACTTAGCAATAGACTAAATTACTTCAGAGCTTCAGAAATGTAAATTCAAAATAATCGCAATAATTCCACTACACCATTCACTAAGGTACCATGTAAAATGAGCAAAGTAGATATTGGAATATGCAGATTCTGTGAGATAAAACGGCTTAACATATTTGTAACTGTAAAGTAATTGTTCGCCAACGACATAAATATCTAGGACAGGTCATCTTAGAAGCTCATCAGGTGACAAACATACATCCTAAGTGGATAGAAGACTTTTAAAAGTCTGGACCTAATGGACTCATAAAGATGTAATTTACGACAACAATTATGTATTAAAAAATGTTTGGTACTCTGGGAATTCCGAAGAAGTTTTAATTATATTGACTTGGTAACTTTGCAATAATTCGGATTAAATGTCAAATTATAAATTATTGAGTGCCCCGAGCGCTACAGTTCGTAAAGGTTGTAGTGCACGCAAAGTCTCTTTAAAGTTGTATATCTTAAAGAGAAATCGACGTAGGTACTTACACTTACCAAAGTTTAAATGTACCTCTTGAATTGCGGAATAATTTCAAATAAATTAAAAATCAAATTTTATGGAGTAGGGAAACAAAATATGTTTATAAACAAATATCTCCCAAAATTGTAACGAAAAGTTTTCGCTTTTAAATTGATATATATATATATATATATATATATATATATATAATAATGATGGTACTAGTGACTGATTCAATACAACGTGAAGTCAATTGTGGAGTTGCAGTCAACGTTGTGGCCAAGGTAAGTAAAGAAAACTCTTTGATTTTAGTCAAGCTTTCGAATTATTTTAATTCTTCATCAGGACAGCTGTAGTGGAGAACAATTTTTTTATATAATAAAAATATTGTAACAAATTATGACTACTTACTAATCTTGAGGTTATAGAAGAAGCGACGAATAACATTTAAACAACATTGCACTAATAAAACATTTTAAAATAAGTACATCACTTTTAAAAAATACATAAAATTAAATAAAATTGTATACATTTAGACATAAAACTAGTTATTTTGTTCTTATTCGTGTGGAGGTTTGTGTGTAAGTGATGATTGAGTGTGTTTTAATTTGTCTTTGGTTTCTATTTTTTAATATAAATGTTTTATATGTATAAGTGTTTTTTATATATAAATATATGGTTTTTATTTTAACACAGTAGGAGAGCAAAACAGTTTGTTGATTTATTTATTTCTGATTTTATTATTATCAAGTAAAATTATATCAAGTAAAATTTTGTTGTCAAGAAATGTGGGATTTTAAATTCAAAGATTTTTATTATTATTGTGTCCAGTTCTATGAAAGTTGTTTTTCCTAGTGTTATTTATCTTTGTATTAATTTATTTATAGTTAACTTTAAATTTATATATTAAATTTTATTTATAATGGTTTATTTTTATTTTTGAAAAGACAGAATGTAACAATGTAACAAAAATAAAAATAAACCATTATAAATAAAATTTAATATATAAATTTAAAGTTAACTATAAATAAATTAAATCAAAGATAAATAACACTAGGAAAAACAACTTTCATAGAACTGGACACAATAATAATAAAAATCTTTGAATTTAAAATCCCACATTTCTTGACAACAAAATTTTACTTGATATAATTTTACTTGATAATAATAAAATCAGAAATAAATAAATCAACAAACTGTTTTGCTCTCCTACTGTGTTAAAATAAAAACCATATATTTATATATAAAAAACACTTATACATATAAAACATTTATATTAAAAAATAGAAACCAAAGACAAATTAAAACACACTCAATCATCACTTACACACAAACCTCCACACGAATAAGAACAAAATAACTAGTTTTATGTCTAAATGTATACAATTTTATTTAATTTTATGTATTTTTTAAAAGTGATGTACTTATTTTAAAATGTTTTATTAGTGCAATGTTGTTTAAATGTTATTCGTCGCTTCTTCTATAACCTCAAGATTAGTAAGTAGTCATAATTTGTTACAATATTTTTATTATATAAAAAAATTGTTCTCCACTACAGCTGTCCTGATGAAGAATTAAAATAATTCGAAAGCTTGACTAAAATCAAAGAGTTTTCTTTACTTACCTTGGCCACAACGTTGACTGCAACTCCACAATTGACTTCACGTTATATATATATATATATATATATATATATATATATATATATATATATATATATATATATATATATTTGTTATAAACATTTTTTTATTTTACAAAGTAAAAAACTAAAGAGCACTTTTATTTCCTTTAAAATAAGATTTGAAACATTACAATCGGTTCATTAGAAGCCGAGATATAAGTAAAAAACCAGAGGGAGCGCAAGTCTGATCCGATATTTTGCAATATTTTTGGACTAAATTTATAATATCTCGGCTTTTGATTAACCGGTTTTAATTTTTCAAGACTCATTTTGTTAGTTTTTGTATAAGGAACAAAAACAATTTAATAAATAAATTGTATTTCAATTAGTTTGTTAGTTATATTTATTTAAACAATTAAATTATCAATAACAAATTAATAGGGAAAATGGTCAAAAAGCAGGTTGAATATTCGGATTCAGCGAGTCAAAATACATTTAAAAAACTTTGCTGCTTGTAAGGACCTCAATGGACCACGGAACCCCCTTTGCTCCCTGACTACAATCCCTTATGGAAAGAATTGGGGTTGACAATGCTGACAATGCAATGGATGTACACGGCAATTCTGAAACAAATCATCACTTATGGGGCAGTAACTTGGGTCACCAGAGCTAATCTGACTACTACAAGGACAAACCTCTAGAAGATTCAAAGACTAGCCTGTGCATACATCACTGGAGCAATGGGACCATGCCCCACTGCTAATCCTAGTAGTAATCCTAATCCTAAATCTCTCGCCACTACAGAATGAAGTAGAATGTGTAAGGAAAAATAGTATATAGAATGGTCATAGAAGAAACAATCAGGGAAACACCTCGATCACTTTAATTTGATCAAAACTAGGACAAAATAACACAGTTACCCTCTTATGGGTTTCATGACACATAGGAATAGAAAAAGACAAAAAAGGAGCTGAAAACCTATACTTAGGACCAGAACCATTATGTGGAATCAGCAGTAGTAGAGTCTTAGAAAAATTAAGGAAAGAAGTAGATAGAGAAAAATCCCAGTACTAGAACGATCTAGAAGGACTAAAACAACCGTAGACGCTACTGGGATACTATAACCAGAAGAGATCTTTCAGCGGTCCAAACCTTAGTAATAAGAACCTCCGAATTATATACATACATACGTACATACATACATACATGTATTATTAATTTTACAACTAATTTTAATATGTTAAACCTTAGTTCCAAGACTTAATAGCTATATATTTTACAGTATTACCAGATTTTGTTGCCAAAGATATGATCAGGGACATCGAAAGAGAAGAACGAGGGGGTGCATTTCTTCAGAACCAATTTCACAAGATCTACATTCATCGATACGAAAATGTCAGCATATTATTCGCAGATATCAAAGGATTTACAGGTTGTATATTTTTTACTCAATATGTCTTAAATATCAACAATTAAAACTTTATCTTGATTTGTTCTAGTATTATCAACAAAGTGTACAGCTCAAGAATTAGTAAAGATATTAAATGAGCTCTTCGCAAGATTTGATAAACTTGCAGCAGTAAGTAATTTATTTGTTAAAAATAGACATTATCATAAGAACAATAAGATTTTTCAGTTAACTGAGGTAAGTTGGCGTTAAAAAATTCATGATTTAATCAAAATTCGGATTTTATGTTCTAATTTTTATTTTAAATATTACTCCGAAAATTCATAGAATGTCCCACTTTGCAAGTCTAAATTGGTAAATTGTTATTTAATTTTACAACTATATAACCCATTTAACCAGATTATGTTTTTTATGGACTTAAAAAATTTACAAGCGAAAAATTTTTTTCGAGAATATTTGACGTGATAAGACCGATAAGGTACCTTTTGGTGTTAGCTGTTAATCTGTAACGCAGCATTTTTAGAGTTTTTCAATTGAATGCTAGATTTACTACATGGTTCAAGTTTTTATTTAAACTACAAGGAATCATTAATTGAGCACTACTAGAAAACTTTGAGAAATAGGAATTTTTAACTGGAAACTGGTATCATTAAGTATTTTTGATAATTTTATCAAAAGCCCTAGTTTTGTATAGAAAGAAATTCTCCATCAAAAATATTTAACCATCGCAACCTTAAACTTAAAAAAAAATTATACCACTTTTCTGGTAAGCAGCTATTTAAGGAATTTTTATTGCTCTAGAAATCAATTAATGCGGACTATTGTTAGTCTATACCTCGAGGCCCAATTATCTGTCAGTGACGTCATTGTGACGTAATTGCAAGTGGAAAAGTGGGTGGAACCAATGCGAGGTTCTAATGAAACTAGTTGCCATGTTTACCTTAGAAAGACTTACCATCTTTGTATTATTAACGCTTAATAGAAAAGAAATACTTTTAAGAAAAATGTCAACACTGGAGAACATTATTAAGTGCGCTAGTGCCGCTTGACATTTTTCTTAAAAGTATCTCTATCTATTGCACGTTAATAAGACAAAGATACATTTTCTGAAAACTCTGTAAAATATTGCCCGACGGCTGTAATAACTTTTTCATATGACAAAAAACGCTTTTCTCGAAGGAATTGTTTTAAGTTTCTAAAGAGGTATTGGTTAAAGAGTCTTTAAAGTCACCCCTTACCCGGGCCCAGCGGAAGGCTAATAAATGAGAACTTTTTTTCGACCATAACAGCATGTGGTTGTATGCACTTACGATTTTATAATCTATTGTTTAAATTTAACAAATATATGTGTTTAGTTGTTTATAAATTAAGGAAAGTAAATACCAGAAGATTTGACATTGTCAATTTTGTTTTTTCGTATTTCAAAAGATTTTTTACAATGACTTTGATTCTTTTTTTTATTTGTATATATTTTTATCAGTCTTTTCCAATTATTCAACTTTTGTCTGTTGTTTTACGGTTTATTTTGTTTTTTATGATGTTTCATAATATATTTAATATTTATTGATATTTAAATTTTTTAATATTTCATTTTTTTTTTGGAACTAAGTTCCTTACGGCAGGCTTGGATGAGATAGGGATTTTGCTGCGTGACCGAACTGAAAAAAATTTAATAGTAAAAAACCGTAAAGAAAAACCGTTAAATGAGCTGGTTTCGATTCCCAGCCGATGCAATTTTTTTTTTGTATATATCTCTTAACATTTACCTTTTTTTGTTAAAGTAATATGAGATATAATTTTTAAAAATCTTTATAGTTGAAAGTAGTTATGAAAGGTGAGAAAAAATAAATGTATACATTACTCTTTAAAGCTCACCTTGAATTTTAAAGAAGGTTCTTTCTTAACGCCAATATTTCACGGATTTTGATATATTGACCGTTAAATGAGACATGCGCAGGCGCTACAGTCGTATACACAAGCGAGTAGTGTTATGTGTCGATTCTACATTAGCCGAAGGAACTTCGTCCCTACCTGGTGTCCCACGGCACCATTTTAACTTGTTAATTTTAAATTATCTCGTCTTTTTAAATTTTTATAATGAATTTGATTTTATATAATTTCTTTTTCAATTTGTTGAATTCTTTCTTTTTGAAGTTATACTTCTATTCGTGCACTCGTCCGAAGAAATTTGTGTGGAGTTAAATGAGAAAAATCATTACATATGTAATGGTGTGAGTGAGAGAGACAGAAACACATATAACAATAAGTTTTTTGAATATCTTTTAAACATTCACTAAATTTCAAAGAGATAGATATACAAAAAACAGTCTGAGCTAATATTTTTGTATTATAGTGACGTATTACATTGTGTTTGGCAGATTATTTTATTATTCAGTCAAATTTCTAAACCCAGGCGCGTGCATAGAAGTATTACTTCTACCGACAGTCCCACTGAGTGCCAAACCAGTTTTTTATTTGTATATTTTTTTAGGATCTTCAATGGTTTTATTAAGTATTTTGTATCATTTTTATATTTTTTATTACTTTTTTCTTTTTCTTAGGATACATTTTTATTTTTCCACAATTTGTAACTATTTGTTATAATTTTTTACAAACCCTTATTTTTAAAAATAATAACTTCCTTTTTTTACAGTTCTTCTAGTTACTTTTTTTTTAATTTTTTGGTATTTCTTATTTTTTTTTATGTATTAAATTTTCAAATACTTGATATTGTTACGTTTTTTACCACCCATTATCTCAAGAATGGAATTAGAGAACCTTGTCCAGCCGTGCCCTCTTAATGAGACTTAATAGCCTTGACAGTGGCCACTCCGCATAACTTGGATCAGCCGGTCTCTTCTCTCTCAGTATTAGATACCGCGTCCTTGCAAGGTCTTTACATTGGGATACGAAATGCGGTTTTCTCCTTCTCTAAGCAGTATCGAAAGATGTCTTCATCTGCTAAATTCAACTGACTCATGTGTTTCTGGAGCCTACAATGTCCTGTCAAGAGATTGACAATCATTCTGACATCGTTTCGCTTTTGTGATAGCAGATCTGCAGTAAACTTCGCCGAGTGTCCCTTTATGAAGACTTTGGCTTGTCGCTTGCGCGGTGATTTTTCCCACCACTCCTGGACCTTCTCTAGCCTCCATTTCTCAATGGCTGCATTTCTGAATGTGTCAGCAACTCCGCCGAATGGTTCCGGACCAATCAATGGGGTATTAGCTCCCGCACAGGCCAATTCATCAGCCTTCTCATTGCCTCGAAACCCTGAGTGTCCTGGTACGCATGCCAGTGTCAGAGAATTTGAATTGCGCTGTGAGCTTTCTGATGAGACTATCGCCTTTAGAGCTGCTTGGCTGTTCGAGTATATGACTGCGGTTTTACCCGTTATACCTTGACATACGATCTCCGTTGCACAGTGTTGTATGGCCATTACTTCAGCCTGAAACACTGTGGCATACGCTCCTAAACTTGTTAGACTTTTATCCTGTGTCCTCTACTATATATACCTAACCCTTCAATCTTATATAACTTTAAAAGATTGTTTTTATGATTATATTTTTTTTTACTTTTTTATTATTGAAGTTATACTTCTATTCGTACACTCTGTAGAAAAAGATTGTGTAGAGTTAAACGGGAAAAATCATTACATATGTAATGCTGTGAGTAAGAGAGAGACAGAAACACTTATAAGGTTTATTGGTCGGTAAAAACAAAGATGAAATATTTACTACATGTTATTAGTCATAACTATAAGTCCTTTGAATAGCGTTTCAACATTCAGTACATTGAAAAGGGAAAGATATACAAAAAACAGTCTGAACTAATGTATGAATATCATAGTGACGGACCACATGATTATTTGACAGATTATTTTATAATTCTGTCACGTAAGTGAAGTAAAGTTTAGCATTTTATATTTATAATACTATTCAGTAATGAGTATTGTATTGTAGTCTAAAGTACCGTCACATGGTTGCAGTATATTTTGCTCTATGATTTTAAGGTTGTTTTTACGAATAGTCGAGAAAATAAACTAAAACCTCTGAATTTTGTAATGTAAGATGGATCGGAATGCGTTTTTTTGCATTGGATTCGTTAGAGTATCAGGAAATCTATCGCTATATTTTATAATGTAAAAATGGGAAATGGCATTTCTGTATTCGAAAAGTGCATTCCGAACAGACAATAGAGAGAAAACTTACAATTCGGTAAATATTGCTGAAAATGGGTTCAATTTATAAACTCGTGGTTTTTGGGGTCGCTGTACACGAATATCACGATTCCGAAAGTCTCCGCGGCACTTGGTGCCTAGGTTATTTACCTCTTCTCCTAGGGTTTAATGTAAATTCTGTACGAAATCAGTGCACACCTGGTACTCGGTGGTTTTTTGAGTCGCTAAATACGATTATAATAATGACAATGGTCTTCGAAACACCTGGTGCTTAAGATGGACCTCGTCTTCAGGAATATTATGCAAATTAGATACAAAAAGAGTGTGCAATCGGTTTTTGTCGAGGTTTTTAAGGTCGCTAACCACGAATATCATAAAATGATTTTGCTAGATTATTCGCATACAAATTTATGAATCCGGGCGTGTGCATAGAAGTATAACTTCTGCCGGCAGTCCCACTGACTGCCACACTCTTTTTTTTTATATTTTTAAAATTAGTTTACAATATTTTAGTATGTAACGGTCTTTTTCTGTTTTTTTATATTTATACATTTATAAATATTTTTGATTTTTTTTTAGTTTTTTTTTAATATGACGATATACGAATTTAAAAAGTTAAATTGAATATTTAATGTTTAGGTACATTTAAACGTTAATATAAAATTATATAACGTAAGGCCCACTTTTTGGTAAATTTTAATAGCTGGAAAAGAAATATAAATTTGTGAAAACTGCCTTTATCACAACATAGGTAATTTATTTGTGAATAAAGTAAACATACAAATCAACATGTTTGGAAACAATTCGTTAAGATAATAATTGTTTTTTAAAACCTCTAAAGTGGGCTTTTTTAGGAACATAGGCACCTATCATAGCCCGATATTAACTATAAAAAAAAAATATGTAATCAATAAACCCTATCAAAACAAAAAATAAGTATTTATGTAAAACTTGACCTAATGTTATATGATATTCTTAGGTAATCAGTCTGATACACAAGTTTTTTTTGGTCACAAATTGGACGGTGGGCCATCTTAGACTTAGCAAAATTTAATTTACCTACTAAACAAAAACCTCTAAATAGACTCAACAAATAACAATGTTGTGGCGTTATTCTAATAATCACTTTTGGGAAAACATGTTTATTTAAAGACCAAATATTTTTTTCAAAAAAACATCTGAATTGTCTCATATCTTCGACTGGCCCGAGCATTCATAGGATGTGATGGGCCTTTATAGGGTACTTTACCCCGCCACAAGAACTACTTTTTATAAATGAAAATTAACAAATAATATAAACAACTCTTACGTTGAGTCAAGTGCCCATAAACCCAAGTAACGCTGTATTTAAAAAAACACGAAAACTTCTTGTTTTCTTAAGAAAATACTAAAAAGTTTTAAATTAGAAGGTTATAAATCGTCAGCCCTTTGCAACGACACTAAAAAACTGGCAACCACTGCAAAAATGACGACTGTCTTCCTTATTTATGAAGTTGCAATTTTGTCTATGGCACTAACCGAACATGGGCGCAAAATTTAAATTCATTTAAACTTTTAAACGTACAAAATGTTGAAAGTGGGCTATCTTAAGAACAGGGCCTTATTAGGCGTAAGTACCTTACACCGTAAATTTCTTTTCTAGAAAAAAACAGTTTTTTGAGACATTTAAGACGTTTTGAAAATGGATAGATACGGTTGCTTACTGAAAAGGGAAATTGTTTGTAAAAAACTTTTAAGAAACTTGTTTAACCAAAATTATAATTTGTCGCTACTAGCGAAACGTATTTAGTTTTTTGATTCCAGAAATATATTTCTATAAGTAATAGTTTTAATCGTGAGCACTACTCTTATTTGATATCTCTATTTTTTATAGGAAAACCATTGCTTACGAATAAAATTACTTGGAGATTGTTATTACTGCGTATCAGGTCTTCCTACTCCACGATCAGATCATGCTCATTGCTGTGTGGAAATGGGTCTACACATGATTAAAGCAATCAAAGACACACGTCAAAAAACACAAGTGAGTATTTCTTATTTTATACTACCAAGAAAAGTAAAACACTGGGAGTTAGATTAAAATTGAAAATATCAAGTAAATGTTTTAAACTGTAATGAATTAAAAAGTCGGTAGGTATTTAACTGAAATAAATATAAAAATATAGTTCCAAGGCAACATTAAATCTTACTTAAAGCATAAAAGATTTTACAATTAGCCTAAAGCTTCAAAGTTAATGAACTTAAAACAATCACAGCAGACACAGCAGACTCAGCAAAATGATGTGATAAATTGTTTGAATTTCAAGTCATGGTTGTGTATATTCAGCTTACCCTTTACAAAAAATTTAGATGTTTATTAGAATTAAAATAATATATGGGTCATATGCTGCGTAACTGAAAGTATTAAACATTAAAAGACAACCTAGAGTGGAGGGGAAACAAGGTTTATGCAGAAAAAAACAAACTGATAGTTACGAAACATTGGCAATTGAATAGATTTTAGATTTGAAGAACTAATTAGATTGGCTGAAGCCAATTTGTAACTTAATTAAACCTTTAAGAGTTAAATTAACGTTGGGCGCCAATTTGTAACCCTTAAATTACCCTTGGCGAGCTCCTGAGGGTCGTGGCTTCCTTTTGAGTCTTTACCAACCCTTCCTAAACATTAATTTAGGGCGCAAAGTACAGACAAACAAATAAAAAACGGTAAAATCAGTTTTAAGTTGATTTATTTAATCAATCAAGAGTTCATTGAAAATTTTAAAAAAATAATTAATTAATTTAATCTCTTATCTTTGGTTTATTTGGATTCTTCCTGTTGGAGCTTGATTTATGGTGGATCGGATCTGCTTTAAATCCAAACGTGGATGGAAGTGATTTTTCTTTTAAGGAAACTTCCTTTGTGTCCAAACCCGGGAATGGTTTCATCTTGTGTCGACTTCTAATGATCAAAATGGCTGTCTGTAGTCAGCGAATCTTTTCTGTTTTACGGTAATCTCCACTAGTGGAGAAAGCACTTGAAGAAGAAAAAGATATGTACAGTACTGTGCGAATTAATGTGAACACAGGTGTAAAATTCAGGAAATTAATATTGTTTATTTATAAACGAAGATAATCAACACTTTTCTTCAATCTTCAGTAGTCCAGCTCTAATTTTTTTTGTCCAATTATGCTACTTTTTCATCATTCTAGCAATCAATAGTTGTTTCTTCTGAGGTTTTACTACTTTTCTTTCACCTTCCAAAAGTCCTCTTCGCACCGTAGAGTCATGAACAATTACTCCAGCGCGTGCTAAATTTTTCTGAAGATCTTGACTTGTTTTTAGAGGGTTTAATTTTCTCTTCCTTAAAAAATGCTTCTTTCCTTGCTGTTGTCTTCCTTTTTCGTAAACATTTCCCTTTTCTGTTTAACCACAATCGCCCCAGTTTTTCTTTTCTGCTTTAAAATCTTGTTAACAGCTCCTAAGCTCGATGTTCATTCCTTTGTAGTAACTCTAAGTCATAGATGTATGTTCACTTAAAGTAAAAATTTTAGTACGTATTTTTGGAGAAATAATCATTTTCAAAAATTAGAATGAAGTGAAGTACTGATTCAATGACTTCTCAGACACACTATAATTCGAAATAAAAACAAAATGCAACGCATCTACAACTTAGTTTTCTCATTAAATTACTTAAATTACTTTGAAAAGATCAACAAAACCTGACACAAAACAAATATGAATAAAGACTTTTGTTCATTCTCTTTAAAAATTTGCCCCCTTTTTGTAATGTTTTTTTGGTAGGTCTAAGATTAACATTTCTAAAAACTGAGACAAGCTGCGGGCTGCGTGATAAGAATGGTATTTTTTACAATGCAAGCTTTAATATTGTTAGCACAAGACAAGTATGGGGTATGCGCAAACCCCGTTACAGATGGCATGACCGTCCCGGTTTTATATATTTTATTCAAATCGTGACACTCATTCACACGACTTACTTACGGCGAAACGGAACGAATTCATGCGTTCTTTTTCAATTATTTGGTTAATTGTTTATAGATTTATTTAAAGCTATTTAACTTTTATAATAAAAAACCTTTTAAAATCTTTAACTTTGATTTTAACTATTTTTCTGGGAAATAAAATAAAAATAAATTATTAACAAATTTTTTAATTGTTTAAAAAAAACAGAGCAAAATTAGCAGTGTGTCTACAGATTTTTTATCCACTACACCTTCCAAATACTCAACTCAACTACAGTTCTTTATTTTATCAATTTATAAAAATATAAATATAACAATAACACATATATTTATAAATGATATAAACTATGCTAAAATTTCCTAAATTTGATAAAAATGGATTATTCCTCAATTATTGAAACCGTTGACACTAAGCCCTTATAAGGACTCATGTGGAATAACAAAAAAAAAACATAATAATACTTTTATTTACAACATAATTAAGAAGAATTCATTTGTATTTTAATTGTTATTTTAAAGAAAAACAATTATTTACTATTTTTGTTTATCAAATTAAACCCAGTCAAATCGACACACTTGCGGAAAGAACCCCCCCAAGCCAAGATCCCAGAGGAGAAACAGGAAAGAATACAAAAAATAAATGTTTAAGACAAGGGAAAAGAAGTATGCGTTAATTTTGTTTATATTATTTATCAAAAGTTATGGAAAAAATAATAAAAGCTAAAGAGTTCAATAAAACAAGAGGTTTAGAAAAATCGTTGTTGATCAAGCAGTTTTTGCTTTATGTGTTTTGCAAACAATTTTAATGTAATATTTTTTACATTACTTTACTTTACATGTGGTAGTTCGTTCCAAATTTGTGTAGCGGAATTAGCGGAAAGTACAAAGGATTTTTTAAATGCAGCATATCTGTGACGGGGCATGACAAACCTGTGAATATTTCTGGTATTATTTGAGAATGGAATAAATTTTTTTGCCAAATACTTAGGTTTGCCTGTTTTAATTATCCGATAAATGAAAGAATACGATTTAGAACCTTCAAATACTTAAAAAAGATTTTTTATCGTGTCACGGCATCCGGTTTGCAGTAAAAAAATCGGATGTAAATTTGGCCGGATCCGGTAAAATTTCCTACACGATACATGGTCGAATCGTGTGAAGATGCACATTTAAAACTATGCGCCACTAAGCAATCCGACATTTTTATCGTTCCTAAAAACTACCCGGGCCGTCTCGCGCCCAGTGCATACAGTGCTGCCTTTGTATAAAGTAGAAGGTTAAAACGGATTGATAAAATTTGTACAAAATATTATTTGTCTAAGTACTTTATTAAACAAACGTATTTTTACTTATTGTTCCTATTTTACTTTTTATCATCTGTCATCTATCGTCGTTAGGTAACTACTTTTTTTACTTAATCTTTGATTGTCTTATTTTGGAATATCGAATGTTGAATGACTAGTGATATTGTCGCCACGTTTTGAAACAATCACAATAAACTAATATACAAAAATAGCAACCCTGCAAAACAAGAATTCTGCATAAATATTAATAATTAATATTTTATTTACTACTAGCAACCCGCCCCGCCCTGGCTTTGCACGGGGATTAAAGAAAAATAACAAAAGCCATTAAATTTATTGGGTCAACGCTTCCCTGTAAACAATATTACATGTTGTTTTATTTTCTGGCAGCAAAATAAATGGATTTTCAGGTGCTTCGACCCGTCTTAGGCGGTTGGTCATGAGGAAAACCGATCCCTACTAATTGGAAGGTTTGACCTTGAGACTTATTATTAGTAAAAGCGAAAGATGTTTTGATAGGAAATTGAAGCGGTTTAAATGGATTTGGTAGATCAGTTGAGATCATCGGTATCCTCAGTGTATGAGCTAGTTGACCAGCTGGTGGTTCAGTTATATTGGTTGCTACAACTTAATTATCCTTTAATTCCTTAATAAGTAGCCTCGTCCCATTGCACATGCTAAATTTGTGATATCTGTCGTGATTATGAAATAAGTTATTTTGATAAGGATTAATACCAAGATAAAAACTTTTAAAAAATTAAAAATAAGTTAGTGTGACATAACTATAACAGTTAGACATATGTTGTCGCGGCATTTTTTGTCGATATTTATATATTCTTCAAAATCGTATTACATTATTTTTATTCTATAATCAATAGTATTCTCAGCGCACGCGATGTAAAGATTTTAAGGTCATTTTTGGTTACAATAATGCCATTTTAGTAAGGATCCCTAGTTTTTTTTTTAAATAAAACGTAGCCGATATCACTCGGTAATAGTGAAGCTTGTCAACGGTGAAAGAATTTTTGAAATCGGTCAAGTAGTTTCGGAGCCTATTCAGTTCAAACAAACAAACAAACACAAAATCAAACCTTTCCTCTTTATAATATTAGTATAGATTAATCGACAACAATAGGTTTGTTTCAACAGACCTCCTGACTGTTAGAAGGACCTCAGTCTTATGCGCAGTAAGATTAGACCGTTCAACAGACCATCGAATAACCCCATGTGCTGTAAAAGTATCATTCCAACAAAGTCTCCGATTCGTACATAAACGCATATTTGCAGGGTAAAATATATCCCTGGTTCCAGACATGGATAATTCGTCAAGACATGCGCATTAGGTAATCTGTCCTTTGTACTCTTTATAATTATAAACTTTCCAAGCTCCAAAACTTTTGTACATTTTTCTTCTTTTTTAAAATTATGTTAAACTCAAAACAAAAACCTATTGCTTTACTAAAAAGTCTAAGAAAGAATAAAATTATTATTAGTAAAAAGGTAGAAGGTAGAAGAATAGAGGCGTTAGTTACAGGACGGTGACCCTACGGTGTATGGTATACCAAACGCTGACTTTGCTGGACTAGCAAAGTCTAGAACATTCGATTACAAGATCATCAATATTTTTTTTATAAATCAATCAATATTCATTAATTTTCAGTGTGATATAATTTTGTATTCTTGTAAAGAAACTCTGTTAATTTGAAAATATTTTTTTTAAGTGTTTTGTGATTTTGTAATTGGCGCATTCAGTAGGATAGTAGAAGTGTCTTTAAGGATTTCAAGTGTTTGTCTACTATTATTCTAAGAACCAGTTCCAAGGGAAACTGTCGTTAACGTTCACTCCAGGAAAAGAAGATTAGCATTAGAAACCAAATACACGGAATGGATCTCAGCATCACCTGTATATTATGGGAATTTAAAAATATTTTGAAAATTTTTATGTCAGATTCCTCTAGTTGATCTGAAATAAAACTAGATTTAGAATCTTCTACAGAAAGTATCGTAGAATTTAACTTTTGTGCAGAAGAATTAGAATTATTAACGACTTCAGTGCATTTAGCATATCCTTAGATGTTAATAGTACAGTAAGAAGTGAATTAAATAACAGTACGCCACATTGTCTTTAAAACATTATGTATTTTACCAAATTTCGATAAAAATCAAACGAAATATATGAATTCATCAAAGTTTTGACGCTTTTATAAAACTAATTTTACGACCCTACCAATGTGAATACGATGCAGAATACAATTTTATGGATGTTATGAATGAAAAACAAAAAAAACATTGATTCAACATTTCGCAGATCAGAGAAATGAAAATTCTTAAACAACAGATCTTGTTAACTTAAGGCAAGCGTTGAACGATACTCCCATCCAGCTCTATAAAAAAGTTATGGGTTTGCTAAGCTGTATATCGAAGTATGTTGAAGTGCATACCAACAAAGCGGTAATAATAAATTGAAGCTTGCTATTATTATTATTATTACTGCATTATCAACATTCCTAGCAGGACTTTAAAAACCCTTGGGTTCAACTATTAGAGCAATGAGACCAGGTTCATTAGCAATTGCAACTCAATTTATACAAGCAGAGAATAATATCAGATATCTTCAAAAAACATTGAATCCACCACCGTCTTCATTAAACCCAAAATCAAAAAACAATTTTCAAATCCCCAGTCAAGTTTAAAAACCGATGGCGTTTCAACCGAGAGCTGAATTTCAAATTACTCCATGGCTTCAATGGCAATGATCAGCACAGAATCAGTCTGGTCCATATACACTGTTCAGACCACCCTTTTAAGAATTTCAGAGACCTGCATTTAACCCAGACCCCTCTTTAACAACCTGAGATTTGACTCAAATCCATCGACTTACTGACCACAAAACCAACAAAATGTTTGGAATCCAAAATCTGGGCCTTCTCATCAACCCAAACCAACACCAATGAACATAACGTCAACTGCTACATTCAGATAACCGCTCATACCAGCCAATCCGAAGCCTCAACAAGCTTCACCATCATTTGCATTCGAAGAACTTTTCAATATCAAACATTCCAATAATGAATTTTACAGTTTTTATAATAATAGCGCTTACTATTAACCATTTTATACAGAGACGCAATGCGTAAAAGAACAAGAAGTAAATTTTCCAGAGGACACAACCACAACCAACGAAACATAGTCGAACTTCATCCTTTTCCCGATAAAGAAGAACTTCCCTTCATACAAATCTCTCATCCACCCCTTAAACTTCTGATAGACACTGTATCTACAAAATCATTTCTAAACCCCGAAATAGCCACAAAATTTTATTAAACTTTTATCCGAAAAGAACCATTCATCGTTATATCCATTTTTCAAAATTATGCACACGACTATTGTGTCGAAATTCCTGCTTCTTCCGGATTCAATTTTAAAGAAAATCTTATTTTTTTAAATTTGACAAGACCTTTGATGGCCTCATAGGTCTCGATAATTTCAAGTTATTTAAAGCTTGTCTAATCTAATCTAATCTAAACGACCTGGCATGGTCTCTCCTGTGGAGCCCCATGTTTGAGCACTGCTTCCTATGGGAATATTGTGACCAGGTTCGGCACCAAGAGTCCTTACATGCACCCGATGCGTGCAGGACTCTAGTTTGTTCAGCTGAAAATCCACGTCACGCTGATCTTCAGGTAGGCTAGAATCCAGGTATCCGAAATTCCTTGAGTTACTGTTGCCACAAAAGCTTGTCTAAATACAACCCAATTTACTCTCTTCAATTGGAACCCAACTCAATTACAAAAGTCTGCCTACCTGTCAAAGAAATAACAAAGAACAAGACTAATAAACAAACAAAAAATCCAAGAAACCGTAATTTAGAATACCTAACAAATGTAATAATGTAGCCTGGACAAAAATTACAAATAATACTTCAGAACCACTCCAGGTAGCACTTACAGAACCAGTAGAAAGCAAAAATTTCAACAGAGAAGATTTTTATTTATATTCTATGACTATACATCCCGAATAAATATCAAAACATGAGATTGATCACCTATTAAGAACATATTATCTTAATACATAAGAAGAAAAATATAATCAAGCTATCACATCATTATAAGAAAATCAATAAAATACTATACATCAGATTAATAACCACATAAGTTGGGATCATAAAGTCATATATTATTATCCAATTGCTAGATGACCTAGAAGAGGCCATTACATTTGCGACAGTAAACACTGTACACAGCCTAACAACAAAGGAAGAACTTAATTGGACTATAAAATCACTACTAAAAAAACATTCTGAAGACCAATTCATATACTCTAAAGCAGAAGACCTTGTAAAATACTACCATATCATAAAAGTCGATGCTTACCTTTCAAATTGTACTATAATATTCATCTTTCATTTTCCAATATTATCCCCAAAAAAATTCACATATTTTCACTTATTCTTCATTTCAACAATAATTTATCTACGATTATTCCTGCTGCTCCATATCTTTTAAAAAACTCTGAATCATATCAATATTTGAACATTTCATACAGGAAAATTAATATCAACTACATTTGCCAAAAAGAAAGGATCCTGGAGGAAACTCAAATCAAGGATTGCATTAACCAGATCCTGGAAATTGGAAATCAGGACGCTATTTGCGAACATGTGCTAGTAGAGACAAATGCGTCTATAATTCAACAAATATCCAACGCCCACTACGTCACAGTATTTCCTCAACCAACAAAAATAATAACACTTTGTTCGACTATCAAAATTGCTGTTATCCAAGGAACATTTCTAATCAAGCTGTCACTAAGCTGCGAATTTAAAACAGTCAGCCAAAGATTCATAAATTCCAAGATTTCAATTCTAGAAGAACCACTAACGTTACCAAAAATCAGGACTATAATACGTGAATAGAAAAAATGAAGCCAGTTAAACTCGACAAAACCCGCTGGATGAACTTCACAAACTTACCACAGAGGATGAATATTCCCTATAACGCCAACCGAATGGGACCCTAGCAACAACCATTTCTGGATGACTCCAGTATACTCGCTGCCACAATTCTCGCAACATTTTACAAAGTGGTTATGAAAATCAAGACCAGAAACATCCAAATAAAGAAGAAGTTGCAAAAGTTTTGTCGTCCCTTACAAAACTTCTTCGGGGATGGAGAAGTTACAGGACGGTGACCTTCCGGTGGATGGTATACTAGACGCTGACTTTGCTAGACTAGAACATTTGATTACAAGATCATTAATATTTTTTATATAAATTCTCAATCAATATTAATGAATTTTCAGTCTCATATAATTTAATATTTGTGTGCAGTAACTCTGTTATTTTGAAAATAATTTTTTTAAAAAGTGTTTTGTGATTTCAAAACTCGTAATTTCTTCCAACAAGACCATCAAAAATGGACTAATACAGGTACTGGTCTTGCGCATTTTATAGTTTATGAACGTGTTCATGTACAAGTCAGAGTGGCCCTGTTGGAACAAACCTAATATGTAGGTATGTATGAAAAAGAAATTTTTAATATATCTACTAGAAATCTTATTAAATATTTTAGGAAAAAAATTTCTTAACAAATTTAGAAACTTTTACAAATTTGGAGGCTCATTTTAGGTCGGTGGTATGTAACATAGCCCAACAACGTAAAACCCATTTTATCTTTGTTTCCTGGACTATTTCTTTAACTAAATAAAGATTTATTGATAAAAATTCTACACTAGTTACCCATTTATTAACCATAAATTATAAAATAAAATTTACATTTTTAATAATAAACAAACGTTCATAATTATTTTCATAGATTATATTTTTTTTATTCAATACATATCTCTTCTACTGTTTCTCGAACTTTATTTCTAAATAAATCGTGTTTTAATGATTTATCAAGAACTTTGGTTCTATCTCCTACGTAGTATGCCAAAGATTGTTCCACACTTTCGTTTATATCAACCATTATATCTCGAGGAATAAAGATGATTTGTATATAAACAAAAACTAAACATATAGCTGAAAGTTTAAAGTAATCACAAGCTTTTAAAAACGTATTGTAGTCATAAATTTCATCAAAGTTAATATTATGCCCACTTAAATTAGTTTTCAATTCCATATAATATAGATCTATGAGCTGTTGATACCATTCATGTCTTAGTTCTTTATTGGTATTAACATGGAGAAAAAACAATAAGTCAATTATAGGAGGACAGTATCTTATCATCTGAAAATCAATTAAAATACAAGAATCTGGTCTGTGACTTTCATCCTCTTTTATTAATATATTGCTTCCCCAGAAATCTCCATGACAAATGGCATTTCTATAAACACTAGATGGTAGACAATCCTGAAACATTCTTTTAAAAGCCTTATGTGTTTTTGTTTTTAAATTCTCGATAGTATAATCTTTAGTAACATCAGGAAATTTATCTAGAAGATAAGAAATAGTATGTTCAGCTCCTGTTCTCATTGTTAAACCTTCCGGATGTGTACTACTCATTACATATTCTTCTAAATATTTGCTAAACTCTTCACCTAATCTGAAAGTTTTTCCAGATTTCTTGGAGATAACTTCTTCGTAAATAAAAGACCAAGAATGTAGTTTAGCCAGCTGTTTTATTACTAAAACACACCAATTATATTCAGCTGGATCAGTCATTGATAAAGAAGCATATCCTAAACATGATAACTCTTCTAATATAATGTATTCATCATGTTTCGAGAGATAATATTTCGGAATACAATCAGTAACATGTTTAGAAACAACTTTCTTTACCTTAGCACTAAATTCTTTATAGAAAAAAATTTCTTTTGCAAAAGTAGATTTAGCTATATTAATAGTTACCTCATTAGTTGTTGGTAAATATTTAGCAAAACATTTTATAATTTCCTCGTTAGAGGTATGTTTGATAAATATATTAATTGTGTAATAATCTCCTAAAAATCCTAGACGATCTTTTAACAAATTCATTTCATATTTTATAAATTCATAATCTTCTGATCCTAATTTATTGCTAACAATCTTATAACATTCTTCTCGCAATAATTTGGGATATAACACTACTTCTGTAACTTCAATAATACTTTCTATTAACTTTATTTTATTATTTGCACTATAATTTATCATTTCTAGTTTAACATACGGTAAAAACTGCTTTATTTGATGATCAAATTCATCTCTGGAGTTGACTATACCATTTTTTGATACTATATTATAGTAACTATCTAATATAGTATAAAAATAATGCTGTCTTTCTAGTTGTGTTGTGCTACTATATATTGTAGATAATAAATCGTATATTATTGGCACTTGCTTATTTCCTACCATGTTTGGCACTAAAGTGTACTGATTTGGTTGAAAAGTATTTTTACCAGACTTGACTAAACTAATAATTCCTTCTTTAATATCCGATGGGCTCTTTGAACTGTGTTGCTCAATAATTTTTATAATATCGTCCACTTCTTTCGCATTAACAGGCACTATTGGATCATTATCTTTCATAAATTTTTGCGTATGTTTTTCTAACAATGGAATTAACAATTCTTCAAAATGATGATTAAAGGAAATCATTATTCTTGATGTGCTTTTTCAAATTTCTCGAATTGAACTAAATAAAACAAATCTATTTTACAGATAGTGATTCAATTGCAAAAAACTTACCACAAAAAAATGGTTTATAAATAACTGTAATCAAGGATGGCAGTTTGTAAGATATGTACGAGGTCATACTTAAGAGACTATAATATATAGAATTAAAAAAAACAATAGATAATACGTTGTAATATTGATGTTATATGTAAAAATTCATAAAGGCGATTTACAAAATATAATTTATAGTTGATACATTTAATAAAACTTTCGAACAGGAATATTTGTAATGTGATAATACTTGATTAATTTAAAAATTGACAAAATAAGCCCAGGAAATATGTACAGAGCGAATCGTACTTATTCAGAAATCGATCATTTTGTTCCAACATTAAAATAGGCAACTGCAAATATGATTTTTGTGTTTTATTGTCTCCACAAACAATGCGCCATAAACCCATCCCAAGCTGTAGTTTGTAAGAAACACACGATATAAAAATATTTATTTCGAAGATCAGATATTGTCATGGGATAAAAATTAAAAATAAAGTATAAGCAGAACCACATATAGGCAACAGTATTATTCGTTCCAAGCCCTTGCACTGACTAAGCTTAACAGCTACCTAAACCGATACTTTAAAGCTCAGAGTCGTAATAGGATCTATATTACACCAGCAGGTATCGACTGTTTTTCAAATTATTTTACCGAACTATTGCATGAAAGCAAAGATGTTTTGCTTTTGTAAACTCAATAAATACTACCATTTTTCAAATTTTTGAATTGATTAGTTTCAATTCACTTATTAATTTATTGATAAGCATAATATAACAAATTAAAAAAATTATAAATCATGATGATAATTACATATAATACTCTAGGCATAACTTAATGTGGGATTTATGCAGAGTCCAGTTTTACTGTCCAAAACAGGAATCTATATATACATATATATATATATATATATATATATATATATATATATATATATATATATATATATATATATATATATATACGAATAATGGTATAGTGACTGGTTCAATATAACGTGAAGTCAATCGTGGAGTTGCAGTCAACGTTTGGCCAAGGTAAGTAAAGAAAACTCTTTGATTTCAGTCAAGCTTTCGAATTTATTTAATTCTTCTTCAGGACATCTGTGGTGAAGAACCATTTTTATAAAATAAAGAAATATTGTTACAAATCTGATGACTTACTAATCGTGAGGTTATAAGAGAAGCGACGAATTCCGTTTGACAACATTACACTAATAAAACATTTTAAAATTCAGGTACATCACTATAAAAATACATAAAAATATATACATTTACACCATAAAACTTATTATTTTGTTATTTTTAGCATGGAGGTTTGTCTGTAAATGATTAAATTTTAATGTGTCTTCAATTTCCTTTTTTATTTGTGTGTTTTTTATATATGGTTTTTATTTTAACACAGTAGGAGAGCAAAACATTTTGATGATTTATTTATTTAGATTTTATTATTATATCAAGTAAAATTCTGTAGTCATGAAATGCGGGATTTTAATTTCAAAAATTTATTTGTTAAATTTTATGAACGTTGTTGTGTTTTTATTTTTATTTATTTTAGTGTTATATTAATCTTTATGTTTGTAATCATGTTTTAATTTATTAATAGTTTATTTATCTTTATATTTATATATTAAAATTTTTTTTATTTATATTTATTTTTGAAACGACAGAATGTAACAATAAATATTACTCAGCCCTTCTATATCCGATTTTCTATTAATACATGTTTCCCTTCTGTCAATGTGTGTCATTTCTAAGAATAATCGTTTCTTAAGGTTCCTTTCCCTTTCTAAAATTTTTGTTTCTTCAAATTTAAAACTATGACCATTTTTAATTGCATGTTCAGTTAGTGCGCATGCTTTATATTTATTATTTTTAATGTCACTTTTATGCGAGATGTTCCTGCTGTGTACAGTTCGGCATGTTTCCCCAATATACACCCTTTTACAATCCGAGCAAGTGATTTCATATACTACATTTGAACTTTCTAAATTACTAAGCGGATCTTTGGTTCGGGTGTATAATCTAGAAATGGTTTTGATATTTTTCGTGCCTATTTTGAAATTGTCATAATTTTTGAATAGTTTTAAAAGTTTAGGAGTGAGTTGTGGGATATAAGGTAAAGAACCAAAAATTGGCTGTGAATTTTCATTAGACAAGACACCTCTCTCAATGTCAAATGTTTGTTGTTGATTGAAATTATTGTTTTCACTTATTCTTGCAATGCACGTGGTACTAAAAATTAATTAATTTAATAATCCCAAAGGGTATGAATTATTTAACAGTATTCCTTTTAATTTAAGTAAACCTTGGTTTTTAAATTTTGGGTGTGATAGTTTTAAAACCCTGTCTTTTAATCCCAGAATTAGGTTAATCTTAGTTCTTGGAGGGTGTTCAGAATAAAAATTAATAAACCTGTTGCTGCATATTGGTTTACGGTACCTTTCAGTTTGTAGGATGTTGTTTTGTGTGCGATGGACGATTAAATCTAGGAAAGGTAACCTGTTATTAATTTCTTTTTCCACTGTAAATTGCAGTTGTTTACATTGGTTATTAAAAATTTTTAGGACAAAATCAACTTTATTAAATGGTATCGCAAGTATTAAATCATCAACAAAACGTTTGACAAAAGGAATTTTGAATGGTATTTGATTAATACTTCTCTCTACCAAGTCATCCAGTACAAAGTTACAAAGAATCGGGGACAAAGTACTACCCATTGGTGTGCCTAATATTTGTTTGAAAAATTTGTTATTAAATTTAAAGATATTGGTGTCAAAAATAAACGTTAAAATTTTTTTAAAATTAGTTAAGCTTAATTTGCAATTAGGTTCAATGTTAATCCACTGTTTTTCAATGCAATTTATTATTAGTTCAGTTGGCATATTCGTGTACATGGAGACAACGTCGAAACTCACTAGAATATATGTGTCAGGAATTCTAATGTTGTTAATGAAATCACTAAAATGGAAAGAGTCTCTTATTATAAAATTATTATTAAAATTATAGGTTTTAGATAAAATAGATGTTAAAAGACTAGCCAATTTACTGTTGGGAGAATCTATAGATGACACAATGGGGCGCATTGACAAATTGGGTTTATGTATTTTTGGGAGTGCATAAAATCTAGGAGCTACTGAATTGTATATTCTTAATGATTTTGCTTCTATTGAGGAAAGTTGTGATTGTTTTTCCAAAACTTTTAAAACTATTCAAAAATTATGACAATTTCAAAATAGGCACGAAAAATATCAAAACCATTTCTAGATTATACACCCGAACCAAAGATCCGCTTAGTAATTTAGAAAGTTCAAATGTAGTATATGAAATCACTTGCTCGGATTGTAAAAGGGTGTATATTGGGGAAACATGCCGAACTGTACACAGCAGGAACATCTCGCATAAAAGTGACATTAAAAATAATAAATATAAAGCATGCGCACTAACTGAACATGCAATTAAAAATGGTCATAGTTTTAAATTTGAAGAAACAAAAATTTTAGAAAGGGAAAGGAACCTTAAGAAACGATTATTCTTAGAAATGACACACATTGACAGAAGGGAAACATGTATTAATAGAAAATCGGATATAGAAGGGCTGAGTAATATTTATTGTTACATTCTGTCGTTTCAAAAATAAATATAAATAAAAAAAATTTTAATATATAAATATAAAGATAAATAAACTATTAATAAATTAAAACATGATTACAAACATAAAGATTAATATAACACTAAAATAAATAAAAATAAAAACACAACAACGTTCATAAAATTTAACAAATAAATTTTTGAAATTAAAATCCCGCATTTCATGACTACAGAATTTTACTTGATATAATAATAAAATCTAAATAAATAAATCATCAAAATGTTTTGCTCTCCTACTGTGTTAAAATAAAAACCATATATAAAAAACACACAAATAAAAAAGGAAATTGAAGACACATTAAAATTCAATCATTTACAGACAAACCTCCATGCTAAAAATAACAAAATAATAAGTTTTATGGTGTAAATGTATATATTTTTATGTATTTTAATAGTGATGTACCTGAATTTTAAAATGTTTTATTAGTGTAATGTTGTCAAACGGAATTCGTCGCTTCTCTTATAACCTCACGATTAGTAAGTCATCACATTTGTAACAATATTTCTTTATTTTATAAAAATTGTTCTTCACCACAGATGTCCTGAAGAAGAATTAAATAAATTCGAAAGCTTGACTGAAATCAAAGAGTTTTCTTTACTTACCTTGGCCAAACGTTGACTGCAACTCCACGATTGACTTCACGTTATATATATATATATATATATATATATATATATATATATATATATATATATATATATATATATATATATATATATAAAACTCAAAGGTGACTGACTGACTGACTGACATAGTGATCTATCAACGCACAGCCCAAACCGCTGGAAGGATGGAGCTGAAATTTGGCATGCAGGTAGATGTTATAACGTAAGCATCCGCTAAGAAAGGATTTTGATTAATTCCACCCCCAAAGGTATAAAATAGGGGATGAAAGTTTGTATTAAACTTTGTCAATTTTGAATCGATCGGGCTGAGATTTTGTGTGCATATAGCTACTATGGCGTAGGCATCCCCTAAGAAAGAATTTTGATTATTTCTATTCCTAAGGGGATTTTGCATGCATATAGCTTCTATAACGTATGCATCCCCTAAAAATGTATTTTATTAAATTCCACCCCTACGGGAATAAAATAGGCGATGAAAGTTTGTATGAAACTTTGTCCATTTTAAACCGATCGGGCTAAGATTTTGCACGCATATAGCTACTATGACGTAGGCATTCCTTAAGAAAGGATTTTAATAAATTCCTCCCCTAAGGGAATAAAATAGGCGATGAAAGTTTGTATGAAACTTTGTCAATTTTAAACAGATCGGGCTGAAACTTTGCATGCATATAGCTACTTTGACGTAGACATCCCCTAAGAACGGATTTTAATAAATTCCACCCCTAAGGGGATGAAAGTTTGTATGAAATTTTGTCAATTTCAAACCGATCGGGCTGAGATTTTGCATGCATATAGCTACTATGTCGTAGACATCTCCTAAGAAAGAATTTTGATAAACTCCATCCCTAAGGGGATAAAATAGAGCATGAAAGTTTGTATGAAACTTTGTCCATTTTAAACCGATCGAGCTGAGATTTTGCAGGCATATAGCTACTATGACTTAGGCATTCCTAAGAAGGGATTTTGATAAATTCCACTCCTAAGGGGATACAATAGGCGATGAAAGTTTGTCAATTTTAAACCGATCGGGCTGAGATTTTGCATGCATATAGCTACTATGACGTAGGCATCCCCGAATAAAGAATTTTAATTAATTCCACCCCTAAAGGGGATAAAATAGGAGATGAAAGTTTGTATGAAACTTTGTCAATTTCAAACCGATCGGGCTGAGATTTTGCATGCATATAGCATGCAAGTTTTTATAGTTTTAAAATAATAATAGTCTAATACCACTAGCGCTTTACTGTGTGGGGTGTGTGGAGCGGTGAGGCGGTAGCACGCTGCTGCTGGCCGACATGACACTGTCAATAGACGCGTAGTCTTGAAAATTCGAGAATATTTTTTTTATTACGTAGTGGTGTACTAAGAAATGACTTTTTTAAATTTCACTCCTAAGGATTTAAAATAGGGGTTGAAAATTTGTATGAAATTTGGTGGCAACAAAGTAAGTTCCGCTATTTCCAAATAATCCATGTGCATTTTGACGATTTGAGGTTAAATTGTCATTGGTTAACCGTAAACAATGCAAGATTAATCTATTCAAAGTAATATGTTACAATATAAATGTAAATAACTGAGGCTCTTTTGTAAAAAATATGTACTAACTGGTATTCTGCTTTACCTTGACTGATAGGGAGGATAGGTACGAGGGTTGTCATTTTAGTTTTGCATATAGCTGTTAAAAAGGCGTCACCGATAGAACCTTCAGACACAAATTTAACCTCTGTCTTTTGTTAAGATAAATCCAGAGTTTCATTGTGATACACAAGTCGTGTTGGTGCAGTGAAATTAATAAGTCGGTCGAAAATGGATCTTAGCCGAGAACATTTTCGTAGAGGATTATCCCAACAGCAATGTCTCGCTGAAACGGTTTTTGTATTTGGGAATGAAGCACCATATCAAGACAACTATTTCTCGCTGGTGTTGCGAATTTCAACGTGGTCGCTGCAGTCGCAGCGACGAATCCAGGCTAAGTCCACCCAAAACAGCAGTCACACAACAAAACATTTATGTGGTTCATTAGCTAATTAAGGATGACCGCCGTGTAACATACCGGGGATAGAGGCACCTTTGGGCATTTTAAAGACTTCGATGCAAAAGATCCTACATGAAGAACTGGGTGTTACGAAGTTGGTTTCCCGTTGGATTTGCTCACAGAAGAGCAAAAAGCGGTTCGCGTCAATTGGTGTCAAAAAACATTGAAACGGTTCATCAAAGGAAGCTCAAAAAACGTTTATAGTTTTTTCAATGAAAATGAATCTTGAATTTAATCCCACGAACCAGAAAATAAACGCCAATCTGCTGTGTGGTTATTTTACGATGAGGAAAAGCCAAAAAAAGTGTGTCAAAGAAAGTGGTCGCAACTTTTGTGGCAACAATTGCTTTAGAAGTTTGAAGAACGGTTACTTATGATTGGTATTTAAACGTTTGTTTTCCTGAATTTATCGCGATTTTTGATAAAACAACACACAACAGTGAATCATCCTATACATAACAACAATGTAAGTGCTTACGCTGCTTAACAGACAATCGAGTTTTTGGAGCTTTAAAATATCGAATTGTTAGAACATTAATTAGAGTTTCGAACACATAAAATAATTACACTGTTTAAAAAAACATTTACTTAAATTACTCATAATAAATAATACTTGCAAAATCTACATAAATCTAATTATCTACCCTACCATAATTTTTACAATAATCGTGCAGATCCTCTATAGATTCTTTAATTCGTACTTGATAGTTAGGATCTTTATCTTTATGTGATAAAACTAAATGTATTTTATTTTCAAATAAACATTTTTCGTTTAATTCTTTGTTTGATAAAATCTTTTCTATTTCATCGTTGTTGATAAGAATTAATGGAAAATAAAATGTTGCTAATATAATTGCAAACAGTTTACGTTCTTCGCAACTTTCCATAAAGCGTGCAAATGGTAAAACAACGTTTATATCTAAACCAGCACATTTTAAACATTTTTCTAAATAACTATAATACATTCCAATTACTTCATACAGATACTGCTTTCTAAATGCTTTAGAAGTCGTCAAATACAAAAATTGTAATACATCTTGAGCTGGTGGAACATAACGAGCTGCTTGAAAATCAACGAGTTTACATGATATAGGTTTCTTACTTTTTTCATCATGTTTAAGTAGAAGATTTGATATCCAAATATCACCATGAGTTAAAACATTTCGATATTTTGTTGATGGTTTAACTAAATCATACACCTTATACAAAATATCCTTTGCCACATCTTTGAATAATTTTCCTGATTTTAAAACAGTGGGAAAATTAAAAAGTTTTATACAGTCTAATGTACATTGTATAGAAGTATCTACGCCTTTTAGATTTGCAAAGTCTGGTTTATCGCTATAGAATGATTCTTCTAAATTTTCAGAATGTAAATCTAACAATGTTGTCTTTATTTTAGATTCGAAAATAATACTACTAGCGTGTAACTTAGCCAGCGCTTGTAGCACGACTAGTACAGAATCATAGTCTAATGAAACATGTTTATCAACGCACATAAAACTATCCGTACATAAATTGTCCATTATTAAATACTGGTTAATAGCAGAAACGTAGCATTCAGGTACAACATAATCAATTAGAGCAATACCTTCTTTCTTAAATTCCTTAAACAATTTATACACAAACATTTCTTTCTTAAAAGCTCCTATTCTTTCTGCAAACTGTGCAGGAGCTTCCATTTTCGGAAAGAATTTTACAAAAAACGTTAAAAATTCTTTCGTACCTTGATCATTCAAATAACTAACGTGAAGGATGCTGTGATCTCCCAACAAACCTAGTCTTTCAGTAAGAGTTTTCAACTCATATCGCAACAAAAGGAAATGATTTGTTCCAAGTTTCTTCTCGATTGCTCTTAACACATGTGTTTCAGGAATTTCTTCAACTACGCTTTCTTCTCTTTGAAAAAAGTATGGTTTCTGTGTAATACCATTTTCATTTATCGTATTATTAATAGCGTTATCACCATTTATATTTTCTTCTATTGTAGATTTGCTCATCTCTTCCATTTTTCTGTAAAATAAAAATACAGTCTTTAAAATGATTATTTTATAAAAATAAAAGATATAAAAATAATAAGTAAAAAAATAAGCTTGATTTGTTCGAAGGCTTTCAAAGACATACATTAGCAAAATTTGAAAAGATATTATTACGAATTTCTATTCTGCGACTTATTCAATTATAAAAACTTTTTGATTTTTCGTAATAAAATTCAAATTTATAATTTTTAGTTTTTCAGCACATAGTTTTGTACATTTAGAATCAGGTTAAATTTTTTTGCTTTCGCTGTATGCTTTCTAATGAAATAAATTAACGTTATTCTGATTTCGATTGGATTCTGAAGATGCAACTTGAAGTAAAATGTAAGCAGAGACTATTAAAACTGGACACAATTAATATATATTGTCTTTTACTAAACTACTTGCCGACCTAGCGGACTTCGTACAGCCTAACACTGACACATTTTTCCCAATTTTCGTTTTTTCAAATTTTTACAATTTTGTATCGTTTTTCTTGTTTTCAATGTTTTTTTTTATTTTATTAACTGAGACAGCATTACGGTGACGACATAGTACTTGATTTAGTAAGAATTGATTATTTAAATATATATGAGATATTAACTACGCCACCTTTCATAATACTTGTTCAAGTACAAATTGCTCGTTTAAATAACGTGATATCAACCGCGTCACCTTAAGACGTCATAGTATTTTTTTTTGTTTTTTTGAATTATTTTGCATTTTACTATAGTTACTCGATTTTCTATTTAATGTTAACAACAATAAAAATTTTGTTAAAATTATAAAAAAAAATTAAAAATCGTGAAAAATTGCAGAAAATCCTGAAAAATTATTGAAAATCCTTAAAGATGGTTGAAAATCTTGAAAAAAACGTTAAAAATTGTTAATAATCTTGTGCATCTCTGCTACATTGATTGTTGAGATTATATTTTCTTTGCGGCATATTACTAAGAATAATCATTAATAAACGAAACAATTCAAAATAAATAAATAAACTAGGTAAATCATAGTAAATAAAAATATTTTATTAAATTTAGTTGTCTGCATATAAATTCTGAAAAGAAAAATAGAATAATGTCCGTGTTATGTATAAAATTTAATAAAACTGATACACTGAATTTCACATTTTATAATTATTTTGAATGATAAAATGCACACCACAATCGCAAAAAACTGAACGTTGATTATATTGCATTTATGCACGAAATTCGAGTATTGAAAAAATTCAAATTTAAACACAGCGTCATCTATTGCATACTTACACAACCTAAAAATAAGATTGTTTGAAGAAAGTTGTATAACACTCACCGTCATCTATTCAAAACTCGTAGAATTTAGAGTAAATTTTACGCTTTAAATATAGAACCTTACATTCGCAGTAAAAAAATTTACGCTTATTAATCGAGATAAAAACTATCCTACTTTTTAAGCTAGAAAAAATAACACATATCAACAAAATTTTATTCCGTGATTAAGAAGATTAGCGCAAACGAACATCGTGACACGAGATTTTTACATATACCTGGATTTGCATTCACATGGCATTGACGTCATTTGACGTATATGCAAGTAGAGCAATATGCGGTAAGTCTTTCTTAGTTAAACCTGGCAACTACGCTTCATTCCTACCGCGTATTGGTCTACTTGCATATACGTCAAATGACGTCAATGCCATGTGAATGCAAATCCAGGTATAGTATTTGTTTAGCAAAAAAAACGCCCGTAAAAAGTATTTTATTTCTTTATTTCACGTTTTCTTGACTACCTACCCCTTCTATTATAATAAAAACAAATAATATTTCAATAAATAACCCTAATTTATTTACCAATAGGAAAATATACCTGTTTCTTATTTTTAACTTATGTTTATTGTTTAGATTAACACTAAATTGGTATTAAATAAGTTCTCGTTCAAACGTTGTAAACACCCGACCAAATTAAACAGCTATTAAACTTAATTATAAAACTAATCTATTCAACCAAATTAATGGTAATTAATAGTAATAGTTTGTTACACAACCAAATTTATATTTATATATTTTCAAAAAAATTTAAATAGATGTATGTTTATTGTTTATAAATGAAGATCAGTTCTTATCAAGGACTTCTAATAAAAAATAAACCCATGCTTATAAAAAAATTACCAAACTGGTATTTTTTGTTAAGATGTACATTTTTAATAGCAAAAAGGTAAAAACAAAAAGCAAATTGTTTGGAATATTTCTTATTAAATTTTTAACGCAGTCTGGTGGTATGTTTTCCAATTCTGTAAATGCTGCTTTAATAAGCTGCACGACTTTTCCTGCATTTTCTCTGCGACTTCTGTTTTGATCCGGTCCTACCAGTCTTTTTTTTTTTTTAATTTAGGTCTGGTGAACATGCAGCTCAGTCTAAATCACCTTTCGGTTTAATAAATTCTTTTATTATTTTCTAGTCATTCTGCTTCTATATTGCACTCTCTTGTCACTCTGCTTCTAAGGTGAGATGCATTATCGCATATATATGCATTTAACCAGTCAAAGTTCATTAAAAGTGTAACAATAGATTTTTGATTTCACCTAATACATCCTGGCAGCCTAGAGGCTTGGTTGTCTTTCTTGAGCTTTAAGAGCTCAAATTTGATGGTCGTCTGATCTTCGACTAATTCTGGTTTTATGCGAAAACTAACAATAGCACTGAACATAGGGATCCAATTTTAAACCAAATAAATTACTTTTTTAGTGTAATAAAAAATATGCTTTTCTATTTTGTAATTTTGATTTGAAGAACAGATTATATTTTACGGTTGAGTTACATATATAAATATGTTTGAATATGTATGTTTACTCAAAGCAATCTTCTGTAAAATTAGTGCAAATGATTAAGAAAGACTTTTTAAAAAATAATAATAAAACGATTTTTGCTTTTTTTATTATTTGAGTATTAGGTAACCCTTTTTATAGCTTCTCCTTTTTTTGGGTATTGATTGGTACGATTTAAGAAAGGAACTTGAATTAAGTTAAAATGTTTAATTTTTAGAACATCTAAGTTAATTTTAGTTCTTCAACAGCATCTAATGCTAACAAAGCTTATTATTAACAAATATTTAGCGTTCTTAACTTAACACAACATAATCATAACAAAAAGTGTTCCCGCTCGAAGGATGTTCTGTATAAATGAGTCACGGATCCCGCAGTTATGTAGGCACAATAAACTTGACCGGCTAACTGTTTACATTTAACACCAAAACTGCACAACAAAGAATTGGCAAAATGTCATTTTATTGTATAAGAACAGAATTGACCTAAGATCAGACACCCATCGAATTCGGGTTCTCAAAAATCAAGGAAGACAAGCGGCACTCAATATTGCTGTCTGTAGAAACACTATAATGTTTTAAGGTATAATGCCGACAACTCTTAAAACTTTAACTAGACGCACTCATTAGGCTTTGAAGAGCAGCCATTGGGGATCATTTTATCTTCATGCACGAATTTGTATCTCCACATAGAAGCAGAGTGACCAGAAATAGAGGATGTTACAGTTTTAGACTATTTTTCATGCTCATTAGACCTATATCTTACTAACCACTTGTACCACTTGTAGGACCAGTTAAATAGAAGGTGGTTTGAAACAATGCAAAAACTGTCTCACAGTTTAATGATGCAGCCTTAGCAGAATAGGCAAATATATCTCTAGACTATCTTGACAATTTCATAAGTAGCATATCAATTGGCAATTAAACAAATGAATCTTCTTTGGTTTTAGAAACTAAAAGAAAATATCATTGTGAATATTTGCTCAACTAATTATTATGTGGGTTATTTTTTTACGACTGACTTTTATTCACAAACAAAACCGCGGGACGGATGGGGCTGAAATTTAGCGTACAGGTAGATGTTATAACGTAGGCATCCGCTAAGAAAGGATTTTGATTAATTCCACCCCCAACGGAATAAAATAGGGGATGAAAGTTTGTATAAAACTTTGTCAATTTTAAACCGTTCGGGCTGAAACTTTGCATGCATATAGTTAATATGACAAAGCCATCCCCTAAGAAAGGATTTTGATTAATTCTACCCCTAAGGGGATAAAATAGGGGATGAAAGTTTTTATGAAACTCTGTCAGTTTTAAGCTGATCGGGCTAAGATTTTGCATGCATATAGCTACTATAACGTAGGCATCCCCTAAAAAAAGATTTTGATAAATTCTACCCCTAAGGGGATAAAATAGGGGTTGAAAATTTTTATGAAACTTTAATTTTAAACCGATCAGGCTGAGATTTTGCATGCATATAGCAACTATGACTTAGGCATCCCTTAAGAAAGAATTTTGATAATTTCTACCCCAAAGAGGGTAAACAAGGGAATGAAAGTTTGTATGAAACTTTGTCAATTTTTAACCGATCGGGCTGAGATTTTGCATCAATGTAGCTACTATAACGTAGGCATCCCTTAAGAAAGGATTTTGATTAATTCCACCCACAAGGGGATAAAATAGGGGATGAAAGTTGGTATTAAACTGTGTCAGTTTTAAACCGATCGCGCTGAGATTTTGCATGCATATAGCTACTATGACATAGGCATCCCCTAAGAAAGGATTTTGATAAACTCCACCCCTATGGGATAAAATAAGGATAAAAGTTTGTATGAAACTTTGGCAATTTCAAACCGATCGGGCCGAGATTTTGCATGCATATAGAATGCAAGTTTTTAAAGTCTTAAAATAATAATAGTCTAATACCACTCGCGCTTTACTGAGCGGGGTGTGTGGAGCGGTGAGACGGTAGCACGTAGAGTCTTGAAAATTCGAGAATAAATTTCTTTATTACGTAGTGGTGTACTAAGAAATTACTTTTTTAAATTCCATCCCTAAGGATTTAAAATAGGGGTTGCAAATTTGTATGAAACTCGGTGGCAAAAAACCAAAATCCACGCGGATGAAGTCGCGGGCGGCCGCTAGTTTTTAAATAAAATCAGGCAAACAATATATCCCGCGTTATCAACCAAGTTACTAGTGCATGAATGTCAAAATGTTAATAGTTTATTGTTAAAAGAAACAAATAAGATATACACCTATATTAAGATATTAAAATAATGTTGATAATAAAAATAATAATATTGTCCCTCAAATAATATATACAAAAGATTTTAACAATATAACAAAACTGTTATACAATTGAATTGAACCTTGAAACTATTGTGTTATACATAGTAACGTGTTTTATTTTCTTGCTTACTTGCCTATAGAATATTTGTAAAAACTATTATTATAAAACAGTAATGATGAATGCTGATTTTAACATCTACATAAAAAATATGCCTGATGGTTACAATACATAAATTTCAAAATTTGATTTATTAGATTTATTTGAGTTTTAATAACAATAAAAAACAGTTAAAATCTGATTGTGATGAGTATAAACATAAAACAAGAAATATTATGATGTTGCAAAACAACTAAAAATAATTATCAAGCACTTACCTTAAAAATCTTACGATTAACGAAAAAACTGCTTGACTTTAATTCCGATAACTTCGCATTGTTACCAAACAGATGACAAACCAGTACGAATCCATTAAACCATTATTAGTGTTAACACGAAGGTTATCTAGAATCTTATCACAAACTAATATTTTGTTATTAAACAAAATACGTCTATGTAATATAATTTACGTCTGGTGTTTACCAATAATATAATAACTTGTTAGAGGTGTTACAATACGGATAAAAAATATATTCTAATTTATGTACGAAATAACTGATGCAGAAATGTATAGGATTCCAAGGTTGAATCAATTTGTAGTCTGATTTTGAATGAAGTGTTTGAAATTTATGAATATGTTAATCACGCAGTTGAAACTGCGGGAATGACATTTATATGCTGTGATTAATTTGGAGAAATAATTACATTAGTTCAAAGGGAAGGGATTTAACATATAAAAACCTGCAAGACTTATGTTTTGCTTTGAAGATAAGATTTTTAAGAAGTTTATGTAAATACCTGTACTACATATATGAGATAGAAAATGTTTGTATTTCGATAATACTTTGTATGTATTTTATAAATATCGTGTAGCATTAATTATTATTATGTTTAATAATGAGTCGAATTTTCATAATGTGTTACATATTAATTAGTTCGTCTAATGAGGTGATTATTATCCTCTTGGAGTTTCTTATATCGCTTTCAAGGCTACACCTACCTAATGTTAATATATTGCCAAAGTTTTAAGTGTAGTCAGAAATTTAATAATTTTCTAACGCTAGTGCTCATACGTGGTCTATTTGGGATAAATCGGGAGACCATGGAGGTCAAGCAAGGCAATAAACTGATTTCTGTATGGTCAAACTAGTTTAATATTACCTTGGCTATAAAGAGTGAAGAAGGAAGGAGAACTGTCTTGTCTAAGGACAAGTTATAAAAGTGTCCACCTGTAAACAGCAAATTATGTTTCGAAAATTCACCAAAATGGCGCTCGTATAGATAATGGAAATGATATGAATTTAAACAGAGTGAAGTTTGATAGGTTGAAAAATATAATAGTTTTCGTGACTTTTGTAGTTGAAAAATATGCAGTATTTAAAATATCAACTATGCACGTAGCCAAATGTAATTTAATAAATATAACCTGTGTTGAGATTTGCACTGATAAAGCCCAAGCAGTGTCTGTTAGATACAATAGTTTGCAAGCCGTCCAAGTCTCTAAGGCCTGATCTAAATATTGTTTTGGAAATAGTTATTGAAGTAGTTAAGTACATAAAAATTACATACAAACGAGAAAATATGATAGGATTAATAAAAACAAAAAAAAAAAAAGGAAAACAATCGGAAAAACGAGACAAAAGTTCACCGGGTCGGCTAGTTTTTGATAAAAAACGATTAGGTATTAAACGGTCCATTATTTTTTGTAGAAATGATTACAGAACATTAAACAGCACAGCTTTTTTAAAATTTTAAATAACAAACAATCTAGGAAATAGGTTAAAGAAAATAAAAAAAAAAGATTAGAAATTGTGATAACAACTTCTATGAACACATCAGAGATCAAACGATGTTTTCGGTACTATATTGCATTTAAACGTTTCGACTCTATCTATTGAAAAAAGAAACAGACAATTTTGATGACAAATTTATTAAAAAATCTGCGAGCAGATATAGAGTAGCTAAATGTCGCAATTAAGCTCTCTAGATCTGTGTTGTGAGGTAGATCAGTCCTCGTTTTCTTTATGTAATTTTTCTCGTTATTTCCCTCCACAATTTTCTATCTTCTGTACGTCAGCCCTGTTAAGATCACCTGTTACTTCCTATAACCATGTCGAACTTGACCTTCCTCGTCTTCTTTTTCCAGCTGGTGCCCACTTCAATATTGAGTAGGTATATTGACGTAGTTGGTCCTTATGACCTTACTATTTTGCTCTTTGTTGCTTTATTTTCGTCACTATATCTTCCTTAATTTCGTTAATGATATTTTACCTAGTTCGTTCGTTACCTAAATTCATTATCATTTACTATTTTTTATTAATATTGCTCTTAGTATTTTTCTTTTCAGTATTCTTAGGTTTTCCTTTTTCTTTGTCATGCTAATGGTTTCGGCTGCGTACATCAACGTCGGTCTAATAATTGTTTTGTACCTATATCTTTATTTTCATTTTTTTGCTCAGTAATTTATTTTTATGTAGTTTTTTATTTGCTTGATAGGTCTTATTTGCTGTTATTATTCTTTCTTTGATTTCTGATTTTTTGTCTCCATTGTTTGTTAGTAATATTCCTAAGTACTTAAACTAATCAACTTCCTTAAGTGTATGTTCTCCCATATTAATAATTTTATTTTGAATCTTTTGCAAAATCTCATTATTTTTGTTTTTTCTTGTTTTATTACTAATCTCAATACTTTTTTTTTCTTCTGCTAATTCTTCTAACATCCTTTTCATTGTTTTTCTATTTTTGGTTATGATCCCAATATCATCAGCATATGCTATTATTTGTCCTTCTTTCGTTCTAAGTGTACATTTATTTTACTGACTATGTATTCCAAGGTAAGGTTGAACAGAGTTGCTGATAGAATCTCCCTGTCTAACTCTTTATTTATGACCAATTATTTCGTTTCTTCTACTTATGTTTTTATATTTACTGTAGTTCTATTCATTTTCATTTTTATCAATTTTCTTAATTGGTTATATATTTCCATTTCTCTTAGACTTACCAGCAATTGCGATATTTATAATGAAACTAATGTTTGTCTATAAAACAGTTTAATTTCTATTTTATATCCATGGTCTGTCTCCATGATTTGCATAAGTGTATGGCATCTCTTGTCTTTAATAAAGCCTCAGTGGTACTTACCCAAGTAGTTCTTCGTTGATTCACTTAGTCTTCGTTGTATTAAGGTTAACATGATTTTGTATGCTGTGTGTAATAATGTTAATTCTGTGTAGTTAATGCACATTTGTTGGTCCTCTGTTTTTTGGCTCTTAATAATTTACCCTTTGTACCGCTCTTTCGGCATTTGTTGTTTATCCCATATGATCATAATTGACTTGTACTGTTATTCTCTTAATTCTTCTCCTCCATATTTTATAAATTCCATATTTATACCGACTATACGTGGAGCTTTACCATTACGGGTTATTATTGCATTAAATTAATCTTTCTTTGACTTTTCTAAGTGGTCTACTATCATCATATTCTCTTCTTCCACTTTTTTAATGATAGATCCATTAATAATCGAATCTGCTACCACAATTCGATTGTTACCAGTAAAAACTACTGGACTATATTTTTGGTCCTACAAGAAATATCCTAAGTCGATTTCGTACATGATTTCTTAGTACCTACTCAATGTAAACGGTATGAAAGTAATCAAAAACTTATATGATAAACACTTTGCATTTTAGTAGCAATTGCCTGGATGTAAAGAAACCAGTGTAAACAACAAATATAAACTAAAATATAAGAACCACTGTAAACTCACATTACCTATATCGTCGATGTAGCAACAAACCAATTAACATGAAATTAAACTGATAAGGCTAACAAAATAATACATTGCTGATCTATAACAAACAAATATTTTTCCTGTTCCGTTAACACACTACATACTAAGTTTATTAGATAAAAAATCTATTTATGTAAAATTTTTAGCTAACAATACCAAGGTTGGGATGAATTTCATGTTTAAAATTTCGAATACAAGTTATGGTAAAATATAAATTAAAAAGCAGTAACTGATAATATGTCCCACCAAGATCGATACATTGACACAGTTGACACCTCTAAAATAGCTGTTTTAAAGGCATCGATGGCTTCCTCAGGTGACTGGAATCGCTGCCCACGCATTGATCTCTTGATCTTTGGGAAAGTGAAGAGGTCATTGTGTTGTGACTTGGGTCGGGACTATACGGTGGATGGTCTAACACTTGGATTAGATTGGCTTTTAGGCAGTATGGGCACGTGCATTGTCTTGATGTAGGATGATACGCCATTGTGTGTTCCTTTGTCGGAGTTTCGCGATAACTTCTGGTAAACAAACGTTTATATACCAATCGAAAGTAACTGTTTTTGGATCTTCTAAAGCAATTGTGGCCACATGAACAGATTTTGACACAAAAGTTGCGATTATTTTTTTTGACACACTTCGATAACTGCTTGCTGTTGGGATAAACATCTCCAAAAATTGTAAAAAATTATAGCTTTAAAATGTTCTTGGCTAAGATCAATTTTTCGACCAACTTGCTAATTTCAAAAAATTCACTGTACCTACACAACTTGGTGTATTGCAATCAAAGTCTGGATTGATGTCAACAAAACATTGTGTCTGAAGGTTTTATTGGTAGCTCCTTGTAAGCTGCTATATGCAAAACCAAGAAGACAACCCTCGTATCAGAAGTCTACCTAATTTTTTTATTCTTGACAATAACAGCGAGAAATAAAACAGATAATCCCACCAAAAACATTTTCATGTAAAATGTTGCCAAGACGAGCCCATATGACTCGCACTGTGAAAAAGTTATCAGATCTCATGTAGAGCCAAGCTTCTAACACTACACGCTCTAACTCTACAAGGCCTAACTTCACAAACTCTACACCTTAGTCAAAATATGTGGCTTGGCCATTTCGCTACATTTACATCGGCGTAAGGTGAAAAATCAATTCACTGTTCATTACTTTTGTGTTATACAATAGTTCTTGTAGTAACGAACGGCCAAGCCACATATTTTGACTAAGGTGTAGAGTTTGTGAAGTTACGCCTTGTAGAGTTAGGGCGTGTAGTGTTAGAAGCTTGGCTCTACATGAGATCTGATAACTTTTTGACAGTGCGAGTCATATGGGCTCGTCTTGGCAACATTTTACATGAAAATGTTTTTGGTGGGATTTCATTTCTTTTTGTAAGTTGTTTGTAACAAATTTTTTTTTTTATTTATGTCTAAGACAATCGACAATCAACAAAACAAGACAATCGACGCGCTCGCTGTCAAGGACAATTTTTTTTTATTTTTAGCTACTGTATGGACGTACACTTCTATTCATTCATATTTATATGATCTGATCTGAAGTATATGTCTCTCAATATATGTCGATATGTCTCAATATATGTCGATTAAATTTTTTTTTTTTTTTAACAAGGAGTACCTATAAATATATATATATATATATTGTTATGGTATTCAATAGTTGGTCTTTATATGTAATATAAGTGTAATTAAGACTAACTAGATATTAGAATTGAATAATCAATTTATGCAAATTATCAAGGAATCATAAATAAAAAAAAATTTGGGTTGCGAGGTTTCTAGGGGGATAAAAAGAAAAATTATTGATAGAATGTCATAGAATTTTGGGGAGAAAAGTCAGAGAAAAAGTTTAGGGAATTATATAGAATTTTAAAAATTTAAAAACCATTATAAAGTAAATATAATAATAATAGAAATTGAAAATGAAGATAAATACTGAATGTTAATGAATATAAATATAAAAATTATAAAAGAAGATTAATGTATGAATAGAATGTTATAATAACTATATGGTAGAGGTAAATATGGAATAAAATGGATATATATAGAGAAGATTAATTGGATATTTGCATAGATTGGATTTTCAAAATAAAATAAGCATAGTTTATAAAGATAAGTATTTCTGGTATGATTTGTTATCAGCTGGTAATAGAGGTATATTAGAAATAGTTATTCGGGGATTTTAGGAAAAGAGGGCAAAATTTCATTTAAAATTAATTAGTGTTAAGTTTATGACAGGATAAATGATGAATGTTATATTGTTTTTTAAAGTGTTGTAAAGAATTAATATATTTATATATATTAAATGATGTTAAAATTGAGATGGACTTTTTAGTTTAATATTATCGAAGAACCCAACCTTGAAGAGTCACAAGAATACAATTATATGAGTATAGAGATCATAACAATTATGGCGAGCCAACGTGTGGCGTGAATAAAACAAGAATCCAGTTTAAAATAGAACAGTATATTGAAATTGAGAGGGTGATATAGACAATTGAAGTGATTAGAAAATTAGAACAGTGAAGAATTGAAATAAAACATAAATACATTATAATAGAAATAAGAGGATTAGGTGAGAGTTTTAAGTATATTTATATTTATATATAAAGACCATAAAATTTTGAAAATTTTAAAACTAAATACAAATCGAATAAATATAATAAAGTAATATAATAAGTTAACATTATAAATTAAATAAATATATAAAATAATTAAAAGATTTGAATAAAATGAATACAAGACAAAATAGAAGAAATAGAAGGAGAGAAGATGGAATACAGGAATCTAATGAAAATATGCATGAAACAGAAAGTAATGATGGATCGTCGGAAGGAGAAGAAAAAACAATGTTTCAAGTGGTACAAGCTGATGTGATAGGAGATGCGACTAGTTCAAAACCACATCAAGAAACAGAGATGGAGAAAATGTTTAAATTTTTGGAAAATAAATTTGATGAAAATAATAGAAAAATGGATTCTATGAAAAAAGAAATAAAAGATATGAACAAGAATATGGAAACATTTAAAGATGAAATGAAAAATATTATTAAAGAAGAAAATATCAAAATACAAAAAGAAGTCGATCAATTGAAAGATGGAATTAAGGCGATGGAGGAAATGGGTAATATACACCAGGAGAAGATTAATAATATAGAAAAAAATGTGAAGGAGCAGAAAAATGAAAATAAGAAAGAAAAAGAAAGAATACTACAAACTATGGAAAGGAATGTAATGGAAGTAGCAAAGAAATTTGAAGATGAAACAAAAAAATTACAAGAAATGCAAAATGAAAGAACTGAGGATGGTTCCTATATGATAATACATGGAGGAGAAGGAGCAGTAAAATTTACAGGGAATATCAGTATATTACATCCATGCACGTATATGAATATGATTAAAACTAAGACTAGGAACAAAAGAGATTGGAAAGAAATTATAAGAAGTTCTTTGAAAGATAATGCTGCATTATGGTATGCAACACAGGAAAATGAAATATTAACCTTTAATGATTTTGAAAGGGAATTTCTTAAATATTTCTGGGGTGAATCAAAACAAGGGGTGAGTAGGGAAAAATTATATTTCGGAAAATTCAATTATAGATTAGGGAATAATTTAACTAATTATGCGTTACAATTATATAATGTTGCCCAATATTTGGAACCTCCTATGAGAGAAGAGGAAATAATTTTATATATTTCTAGACATTATGATATAACAGTTTCTGAAACAATAGTTATACAAAATATTAAAAAAAAAGAACAATTGATTGAGTATTTAAATCGAGTTGAAAGAAATTTAAAGATTAATGAAAATAGATTACAAAATTATGAAAATGATAGATTTAGAAATTATCAAAACAGAAATGGATATAATAGAGTAAGAGAAGAAATGCGTAATAGAAACAATGGAAATTATAATTATGGATATAATGGGAGAGAAAATGGAAATAGTATAAACGGAAATACATATAGAAATGGAAATAATATGGATAATAATAATAATATAAGAAATGGAAATAACAGAAATGAAAATGGTTTTCAAAATGTAAATAATGGAAGATATGAAAGATCAAGATATAGAAATATAAATGAAATTCATAATAATAATAATAATAATCGAGAAGATAGAAATGGAAACAATAATGTACCTAGAAGAATAAATCAAATTAATATGCAAAGTAGAGAAATAGAAGAAAATGTAGAAAATGTTAGGGTAGAACCAGAACAAGAAAATTTTTAAATAAGCACCTACAAAATTTTAATGTTAAATGTTGTTATATACATCCTAGTGAATTTATAAAATTAGAAGAAAATAATAATAAATTAGAAGATAAAATTGGATTAGTAGTTGTTGAAGGAAATTTAGAAAATAAGAAAATTAGAATTTTAATAGATACCGGATCAGAAGCAACATTGATAAATGAAAAAATTATTGAGGATAATAAATTAGAAGAAATGATTAAAATTCCAAGAATTAAGTTAATAGGTGCTAATGGAAAAAAATTAGGGGAAATTAATAAGACTATAAATATTAGTATTAAAATTGGAAATAGTATATATAAAATACAAGGTTTGATTATAGGAAATATGGAGTATGATATAATATTAGGTACTGATGAATTAGAAAGAATGAATGTTATTATTAATTATGAAGAAGGTTGGATAAAATTGAAAGAAGAACAAATCAAATTAAATAAAATAAACAATAATGAGGAGATAATACATATAAATGAACTAAGAATTAATGGGGAAATGATGAAAGAAGGAGAAGATATAAAAAGTGATGATAAATATAAAGATGAAATTAATTTGTTATTTAAAAAATATCAAAATTTAATTACATTAGAGAATAATACTGCCAAAGAATATACTCACAGATTTGAAGTAAAGAATATAGAAAATTTTCGAGTTAAAACTTATCCAATTCCATATCAATATAGAAAACAAGTAGCTATAGAAATAGATAAAATGCTAGAAAATAATATAATTGAGAGAAGTGATACATCTTTCATTAATCCAATTGTAGTTGTGAAAAAAGGGAATGGAGAGTTAAGGTTATGTCTAGATGCTAGAAATATTAACAAATTTTCAATACCACAATATGAGAAACCTATGCATATTGAAGCAATATTTGGTAGAATAACAGGAATTGAAATTTTTAGTAAAATAGATTTAAAACATAGTTTTTGGTTAATACCTCTACATAAAAGTAGTAGGAAATATACTGGTTTTAGTATTGATGGTGTAGTATATCAATTTAAAGTAGTACCATTCGGTATACAAAGTGCATGTGCAGCTTTGGTTAAAGCATTACATAAAATTTTAAACAAATATGAAAATTTTGTTGTTCATTATGTAGATGATATATTAATTTATTCAAAAAGTGAAGAAGAACATAAAAAACACTTAAATATTGTGTTAAAAGAATTGGATTTAGCGGGATTGAAAGTAAATAAAGAAAAATGTCAATTTTTCTTAAAAGAAGTGATATATTTAGGATTTAAAATTAATAAAAATGGAGTAGAGATGGATACGGAAAGAGTAGATAAAATTTTAAAATTTGAGAAACCAAAAAGTTTAAAGCAAATAAGGGGATTTTTGGGAATGATGAATTATTATAAAAAGTTAATACCAAATCTATCAGAAAAACAGATTCCATTAGTAGAATTATTAAAGAAAAATGTAAAATGGAACTGGAATGAAGAAAGAGAACAAGCATTCAATGATTTAAAAAAAATGTTTACTAATAATTTGAAGGTATATCATCCAAATTATGAATTAGATTTTATATTAAGAACAGATGCATCAATTAATAAGTTAGCAGGGGTTTTAATACAAGTACAAAATGGAATAGAAGTACCAATATGTTTTATGTCTAGAGTCACAAAAATGTATGAAAGAAATTATAGTGTATCAGAATTGGAATTTGCGAGTATAGTTTTTTGTGTGCAAAAATGTCGATTTTATTTAATTGGAAAAAAATTTATAATTGAAACCGATCACATGGCTTTGAAGAATGTAATGGTCAATCGATTTAATAATAATAGGATATATCGATGGAGTTTATTATTACAAGAATATGATTTTGAAATTAGATATTTATCAGGAAAGGAAAATATTATTGCAGATACATTATCAAGAGAAAGTAGTGAAAATAAGGATAAAGGAAGAATAATACAAATTGGAATGAACAAATTAATAGAAGATGAAGGTATGTTTTCGGAAGAAGAAATAATAAGAAGTCAACAAAATTTAACAGAAAAAGAAAAACAGAATACTTTAATTAAAGATGGATATTATATAAAGGAAATAGGAAATGAAGAAGTTTATGTAATTGAGAGTTATTTAGGAAAACAAATATTAAAAAATTTACATGTAACATATGGACATATAGGTTCAAGAAAATTATGGTTATTATTTAGAGAAAATTTTATCATGAAAAAAGATCAAAAGATAGCAAAAGGAATAACAAGAACATGTAAGATATGTCAATTGAATAAAAATAAGAATAAAGTGAATAAAAATATTGGGAAAAGTGTTACAGCAATGGAAAAATTGGAAATAATAGCAATAGATTTCATTAGTAATCTAATAAGAAGTAAAAATAATAATAAACATATATTGGTAATTGTTGATGTTTTTACAAAATTTATAAAATTATACCCATGTAGAAGGACAAATTATAAAAGTATTAAAAATTGTTTACAAAAATTTATAGAAGAAATAGGTAAACCAAGGACATGTGTAATGGATAATGCAACGTATTTTCAAGGACAGAATTTAGAAAAATTTTTAAAAAGGAAAGGAATCAAAAAGAATTGTATTAGTATAAGACATCCTGCAGCAAATCCTGCAGAAAGATATATTAAAGAAGTGATAAAATTTTTACGAATAAGTTTAAATGGAAAGAAACATAAAGAATGGGAAAATTATATTAATAAAGTAGAAATGTATATCAATGATATTCCAAATGTAATAACAGAAGAAACACCAACATATTTAATGTTAGGTCAAAAACCAAAACGAAATTGGGAAGAAGAAGAAGAAAAAAAAAAAATATGATGAAATTATAGAAAAAGTAAGAAAAAGGTTAATGGATGTGTGGGAAAAATATTATAAAAAAATTAAGAAAAAAGTGAAATATCCTGTAAGGTTTAAGAAAGGAGATTTGGTAATAATAAAAGCATATATAAGTGGAAATTTAAAGAAAAATGAATCAGGGAAATTAAAAGCTATATTTGAAGGACCATATAGAATAGTAAATGAGGAAGGTGTTAATAGTTATATTGTTGAAGATCCGATAACAAGAAATGTTAGAGGAGTATTTAATATTGAAAGCCTATATAGGTATTTTGAAGAAACTTAGAGTATTCAGAATTTGTGTTAATATGTTAATTGTTATATACTTTAAATTTTAAATTATTAAAATTTTTTTTCTAAAATTTATAAAATTTTAAATTTGGGAAATTGTTATGGTATTCAATAGTTGGTCTTTATATGTAATATAAGTGTAATTAAGACTAACTAGATATTAGAATTGAATAATCAATTTATGCAAATTATCAAGGAATCATAAATAAAAAAAAATTTGGGTTGCGAGGTTTCTAGGGGGATAAAAAGAAAAATTATTGATAGAATGTCATAGAATTTTGGGGAGAAAAGTCAGAGAAAAAGTTTAGGGAATTATATAGAATTTTAAAAATTTAAAAACCATTATAAAGTAAATATAATAATAATAGAAATTGAAAATGAAGATAAATACTGAATGTTAATGAATATAAATATAAAAATTATAAAAGAAGATTAATGTATGAATAGAATGTTATAATAACTATATGGTAGAGGTAAATATGGAATAAAATGGATATATATAGAGAAGATTAATTGGATATTTGCATAGATTGGATTTTCAAAATAAAATAAGCATAGTTTATAAAGATAAGTATTTCTGGTATGATTTGTTATCAGCTGGTAATAGAGGTATATTAGAAATAGTTATTCGGGGATTTTAGGAAAAGAGGGCAAAATTTCATTTAAAATTAATTAGTGTTAAGTTTATGACAGGATAAATGATGAATGTTATATTGTTTTTTAAAGTGTTGTAAAGAATTAATATATTTATATATATTAAATGATGTTAAAATTGAGATGGACTTTTTAGTTTAATATTATCGAAGAACCCAACCTTGAAGAGTCACAAGAATACAATTATATGAGTATAGAGATCATAACAATATATATATATATATATATATATATATATATATATATATATATATATATATATATCTGGGGGCACCAAGTTTTAGATTAGATTATTAGATTAGACCTCTAGCGTCATCAAAATTTAATTTAAAATTACAGGTCTCGTACAAACTCCCATCCCCTAGTTTAAGGGGTTGGGGGATGAAAGTTACAAGTTTTATAATTTTGTTGTTGTTTGTGTGCTAATACTAGCTTACATACAAAATTTCAGCTTTCTAGGACATTAGGAAATACCTTAATAATTTTGATGATCATCAGTGAGTCAGTGACGAAATCAGCGTTTTTTAGATATAAATAAAATCTGAAGTATAAAAGCTAATGTAATTAAAACTTAATATGTTCAATAAGTCCGCTATTGACAATATATCCCGAAAATTTTGTTGATCTAGCATAATCCAAACCCAAGTTATGAGGGTTCAAAAAAACGACGAAGCGCTTCGAGAAAAGGTAGGTAGTGCCCGTGCGCTTCGCTTGGCTCGTCTTGGCGGGGGCACTACCGTGCCCCCAGATACAAGATAATACTTCTTTCCATTTTATGATCAGCATTAAAGAATCATAAACGAGTAATAAGAGATAACATTATACAAATACGATATTTCTGTATAAAATAATAGTTTTTCGTGAAGAAATTTCTCAAACTCTGGTAAATCAGCTAATGACCAAGCAATCGAGTACCAAACTATGATCTTCTTATTAGTATTTTAAACCTTTTAATAATACGAAAAGAAAAAAATTGACATTTTTTATATTAAACAATAGTCGTTTTCTTTGTGATGAGATTTTTTTCAGACCGTAGAAAAATTTTATTACCATATCATGGGAAAGTGCTTTTGTTGCTATTTTACATACTCTTATTATTTTATAATATGCGTATACTAAATTTGGTAACGGTACAATCTTATAATATAATTTTTTTAATGAAAACTGAAATTTGCTCCTTGTTCAAATAATTACATTGTATAATATATTAAAAAATAACTATATAGATATTGTTATTAATCTAATTATTTAGGAATTAACAGCATCAATATATATGAGAACTAATCTTTTAACTAATAATAAACATATTTAAATATTCTCGATAGCTTCTTTGTGGCATAATAATGTCTATTTATTTCTTTATTCGGGGATCTTTTTGCCACTAAAACAAACTTATAAAAAATATAAATCAATATTTTGAAAATGACCCTTGCTTATTGATCTTGATAGATATGTCAAATTTGTCAAGGGTCGTCTTTTAAAACTGAAAATGCCTAACAAAAATGAAAATAATTTGTTTTAAAATAATTCTTCTGAGCTTTCGACAACCAGATCGGTTGTCGTTTTCAAAGATAAAAAATTTTTTCACTCTATACTTCTTTATGCAGTTTTGATTTTAAAATTTTGATTTGTTTTTTTGTAACTATAGATATATAGATTATTAACTCATTCTTTTTTTAAGGTGGTTAGCCAAGATCTAGATAAATCCAAAGTAAAATTTGAAATACATTCATTTGGATTTAATAAAATGTGTGCTGTTTCTTTTAATTTTCTTTTTATAGAATTTTCTTCTTTACATAAAATTTTTGTTTCAGTCCATTTTATTTGGTGATTTAGAAAATTAAAAGCATGTTCACAAATTTTAGATTTATCTATATCTCCTTTTTTAAGATAATTTTTGTGTTCATTGAGGCGAACTTCAAGAGGTCTTCCTGATTCCCCAATGTAGACTTTGCCACAATCACATGGTATACTATATACACAATTTTTTGTTTTTTGATCTAAATTAAATGGTTTTGTTTTGGATAAAAGTGATCTAATTGTATTATTTGTTTGAAAAATTGTCCTTATGTTAAAAGCATTACCAATTTTTTGAATTTTTTCAGAAATACCTTTTATATATGGAATTTTTGTTGTTTTTAAATTTTGTGTATGGTCAATTTGGTTATCCAATCTCTGAGGGTTTTCAATTTTATTGAAAGTTGATTTAATTAATTTTTCGGGATACCCATTATTCATTAAAACTGTTTTTATTGTTTCTTTTTCGTCTTTAAAAGAAGCAATATTTGAACATACTATTTTAGCTCTGTCATATAAACTTTTTATAATTCCTTTCTTAACCGTCATACTGTGATTGGAATTAAAATTCAAATATCTGTTAGTATGTGTTTTTTTACGAAAAATGTTAGTATTAATTAAATAATCGGTTTCCTTCGTAATTAATATATCAAGAAATGGTAATTTCTCATCTTTTTCAATTTCAATAGTAAACTTAATGGATGGTACTTTATTGTTAATATTTTCAAGAAATCTGTCTAATAAATTGAGATTGTAAGGCCAAATTGCAAAAACATCATCTACATATCTCCACCATATTTTTGGTTTAAAATATGATGTTTCAATAAAATTCTTTTCAAAAAATTCCATATAAATATTACTTAATATTGGTGAAAGACAACTTCCCATTGCCATTCCTGTTTTTTGTTTATAAAAATTATTTTTATATTGAAAATAAGTTGATTCAATACACATAGTTAACAATTCCATAATGGTATCTACGGATAAGTTCGTTCTTTGATTTAAGCTATTATCATTTTCTAATAATTGTTTGACTATTTGTAACGTTTTATCAACAGGTACGTTTGTAAAAAGGCTTACAACATCAAAACTTACCATAAGATGATTTTTATTTATATTAATGTTTGATAATTTTTCTAAAAAATGTTTATTGTTTTTAATGAATGAGTCAGTGTTATTAGATAAAGGATTGATGATATTGAGTAAAAATTTTGATAATTTACTGAAAGGAGAATTGATTGAACTTACAATTGGACGGAGTGGTATTCCTTCTTTATGAATTTTAGGTAAACCATAAAAATGAGATGGTTTACTATAATGTGGTGTTAGTTGTCTTCTTTGTAAGTCATTCAATTCGTTTTTATGTTTAAAAAGAGATTTATATATTTTATTTTCTAACGATTTTGTTATGTCGTTATTAATTTTGGTATAAGTTGGGTCTTCCAGTAAATTCTCTAATTTCATCTCATAATCATTTGTATTTAAGATAACTGTAGCATTTCCTTTATCAGCTGGTAAAATTTTTATTTCATCATATTTTTTTAAAGAATTTAGAGCCTTAAATTCATATGATGATAGATTTTGTTTTATTTTAATATCTTTTTCTAATTCAATTTTGCATCGAATTCTGTACTCATTTATTAAACAGCATTTGAATTGATATTACCTTCGAGTCAATTTAAAACAAATATATATTGTTTAACTTTAATATTTATTGTGAATGTTATATAATATGCATTTTATATTTGTATTTTAATTTTAATTGTTTTTAAGAGATTTCGAATTAGAATTGTCTATGCAAAGGTCTTAATCTAGCTAGGTCTTAACAATAGCTTTTGAAATGCGGTGGATTTAAAAAAAATAAGTGTTTCTTGTATTAAGACAACGATTACAACGATGTTTTCACAAATTGGTCGTGTTCAATATTTAAACTTTATGAATGAAAAAAGGAAAAGAAAAACAAAGAATCCAGAAAAAATGGTTACATTTTAATATTTTTCTATGTAGACGGTTGCTTGAAGATTACTTAAGAACTTCTTTGTAAAACATATTTGTATTAAATGTATAGGTGGTATAAATGCAGTATTCATTGGCCTTAACAAAATTTCAATAAAGAGCCTTTATTTGCAGTTTGGTACCCTAATCCATACCTCCATAATATTTGAAGAGTTTAAATTTCTTAATAAATGTTGCTGTAATCTTAAGAATAAAAAAATGTAAAGGAGAAGGCTGCTTGTTTAAAAACTCAATGGGATTTTTAACAACATCATCAGTTTGTACTACTAAGTCTTTACATTTATATTAAATTTCTTCTTCTTCAAAATGTGTAAGCTTCGGTGGTTACCTTTGCCATCAACTATAGGATAATCTTAACAAAATATGTTTACTTCAAAACCAGCGGTTAATAAACAAAGTTTCATTATTTATTTTACGCAATTCAAGTCGAAACTTTGTTTCTGGTTTCCTTTGTGCTTGCCTCAAAAACACTCCATTTTAAACAAACTTTCGACCGCTGTTTCATTTGTTTAGAGATTTAATATCCAAAAAATCTTCCTTAGTTGATGCCTTAGTCATAAAATAAATTTATAATTTAATGTTTCTAACTGCTTCAGTATTTTAGTCTATGCTATGATGAATTAGACAAGTTTTTTTTACTCAGGGGTCATAACCAACGAAGTCAAAATTGCGTTAATAGATCAGATTTAAAAAATCTAAGTATTATTTATTGCTATTTGAGTACAAAGTAGTAAAGTAGGTAAAACATATAAAAAAGAAAAATATTCAAATAAAATTTAAATTTTGTACATTGTCTGCCATTGAGGTAAACAAAAGTAGAAACTGTTTCTTTTTAACCAATGTTAATTAATTTAAAAATATTAGTCAAGGAATGCCAACCATAACAATATATACAACGAGATGTAGTTATATGGTTGTGGGAGATAAAAAACAATTGAATAAAGTCTACTACATAAAACGATATGTAGGTATATAAAAAAATATCAAAGATCAAAGAATATTATTATTCTAACGCTTTACAAGTTTTTGAAAAAAAATTTTTTTTTCAAAGACAATGACCGTTCAACTAAGAAGAAACAACTACTTCCCGGGCTATATACCCCGACGGATATTGGATTACACTTCAAAGTCAAACGGGGTTGGCATATCTAATAGATAATTTAGACCAACCATTCTGGTTTGCAGTTAGAAGGGATAACATAACTTGTAGACCGGTTTCGGCCTATTGGGCCTCGTCTAAATTATCTATTAGATATGCCAACCCCGTTTGACTTTGAAGTGTAATCCAATATCCGTCGAGTCATATAGCCCGGGTAGTAGTTGTTTCTTCTTAGTTGAACGGTCATTGTCTTTGAAAAAAATTTTTTTTTAATAACTTGTAAAGCGTTAGAATAATAATATTCTTTGATCTTTGATATCTATTGATAACACGCTTTCTAAATATGACAATGTTACAGTTTTCTGTATTAATACTTTAATATAAAAAAATTACTGACACACAGATTTTTTTCAGGTAGAAGATTTAGATATGAGAATTGGTATCCACTCTGGATCTGTTCTTTGTGGGGTCTTAGGTTTAAGAAAATGGCAATTTGATATATGGTCCACAGATGTTCGATTAGCCAATCACATGGAATCTGGAGGAAAACCTGGGTAAATGTTCTTACAATTTTTAGAGTAATCTCTGGGCCACGTATACCAGTTTTCTTTAATTTAAGTTTATGTTTGCTTAATTATCAACTGCAAAAGACACCTGATATAATTTCCTGTATCTTAAACAATTGAACTATATAAAAATGTCTGCTTTCTTACTTTTTCAGACAAGTTCATATTTCTGAAGCAACCTACCAATGTTTGGGTGGAGCTTATGAAGTAGAACCTGGTAATGGGCAAGAAAGAGATGCTTACTTACGAGAACATGACGTCACTACTTATCTAATAAAGCATTGTGAACCAATGAGATCTAGGAAACGGTTAGCTTCAAGACCAAGGTAAATAATTAAATTATTTTTAACATTTTTCCATATTCTATTGTTAATATTTATTACAGTATATTTTCAACAAAATTATGGCCGGAAGAAGACAGAAGAAGTCATCTTAGTTCACCAAACACACCACCAACCCCTGTTTCGCCTCCTTTACCTCCACCTAGTGATAGAAGTGACAGCGGGATACAACATAGTGGCACTGAAGAAGAGAATACGACAGATTGGACTCCTGAAATACCATTTGAAAATGTAAGAAAAAATCTTAGTAGAAATCTTTTCTTTATTAATCGTTTTATGTCTAGCTTCATAGAACATTATCAAATGATATAGATGAAGAAATGGACTCGATATCATTTAAACAAAAATTTGAAAATGAGGGAAAGTACAAGAAGAGATTTTCAACTTTTCAATCAGCATCTGAACAAATAGATGAAATCATTGATCATAGTATAGAAATTGAAAGTAATAAACGCATGAGAAATGCTAATGTGAATCCCTGGACTTTGAGGTTCATTGATAAGGATATGGAACATCAGGTAAAATACTTGCTAAACTTTTATACCATTTTTCACTGTTTCTTTACATTTCAGTTTAGTCAACTTCGTGAAGATATGTTCAAATCAAATATGATGTGCTGTTTTATAATATGGCTATTTATTGTTATATGTCAAGCTATAACTACAGATATGTAAGTATTTTGTAGATAATATCCTCTTTACATGGTAAAAAAGTGAATAAATTTTAATATTAACCTTTAAGAATAGTGAGCCATTGTTAATAAGCAAACTAAATACAATGACGGGTTCTTCGACTGTAAATATTGTATTCTCTCATTTTTTCCAAAAATACACAAAAAGTGTGTATCATTAAAGTCTGTTTAAATCATAAGCAACACATCGAATAGTGACGGATCCATTTTAAACCAATGTTTGTGTTTATATTTGTTTAGAAATAATATTTACGCATAATTTAGAAAAAAAAAACTAAATTGTCTTCACAATAATTTAAGTGCTAATGGACTGTCATCTGAGCTTTTGTTTAAGTGTTAATAGTTATGGGTTATTGACTTAAATGTATAAATGATTAAACTTAGGCACTGAAGAACATTCGCCATTTTGACTCCGCTATCAGTGACTGTCCATTATCAACCTGCTAGTAGCATTTTTATTCCTGTAATAAACTTACTCTTAATTTTTTTTACCTATAAACATGTATATAACAATTTGACTTAAGTTGACTTTATTAGCATACCTTACCCTGTAAAAGGTATTATTTTACAAAAATATAGCCTATAGGATTCTCAAGCTTTAAAAACGCGTTAAAATGTTATTGAAATACGAAATCACATTTATTTTGCTTATTCTAGAACTATTTATATAAATTTCCGATTTTATTGTAGATATTTCATTTGTCAAAGTGTTTTTTTATCTACTTCAAGATTATTAATATATTAGTATATAAATGGTGTCTAATAAGTATAGAAAAAAATGTAAGGGGTGATATTCTATCCGCAGTGGAATATTAATAGAGTTTTTAACTGGAATTGCTCCCTTATCGGTTTGTGCAACAGATTTGCCCCCTAATCGGTTTGTGCAACTGATAGAAGGATGTAACTAAATTGTTGCGAGCGCTACAAGTGTCTAAGCTTGGCGTAACTATAACAAATTTCACTTATACGTTAGAATTGATATTGTAAGGGATAACTGAATAAGGAAAGGACTTTAACTTAGGTTATTCTAGAAATCTTTAGGCACAGTGACTAGATTAAATCATGTTTTTAGCAAATTCTAGATTGATTATTTGTTGTATATAAATGGATGTATGGGCAGTTAATGGGGAGTTCAAATAATTCGAATCTGTTTTAAAATTAGGGGGCAAATCTGTTGCACAAACCGATAAGGGAGCAATTCCAGTTAAAAACTCTATTAATATTCCACTGCGGATAGAATATCACTTCTTACATTTTTTTCTATACTTATTAGACACCATTTATATACTAATATATTAATAATCTTGGAGTAGATAAAAAAACACTTTGACAAATGAAATATCTACAATAAAATCGGAAATTTATATAAATAGTTCTAGAATAAGCAAAATAAATGTGATTTCGTATTTCAATAACATTTTAACGCGTGTTTAAAGCTTGAGAATCCTTTAGGCTATATTTTTGTAAAATAACACGTTTTACAGGGTAAGGTATGCTAATAAAGTCAACTTAAGTCAAATTGTTAGGTATATACATGTTTATAGGTAAAAAAAATTAAGAATATGTTTATTTCAGGAATAAAAATGCTACTAGCAGGTTGATAATGGACAGTAAAATTAATCAAAATTATTAATTACAATTTAAACTGCGCCTGGTAGTTCAGAAGTGGGGGACTCTTTTGTCTACTTAATTATTTTTACACAAAATATTATAGTAGGATATAGATTGTAGCAACGTAGGACCAGATTCACTAAAAACGACTTTAAAATTGACCAAGAATGCTTTTAACTCTAATTTTAAAAATATTAGTTAAAAAATAAAAATGGGTTAAATAATAGTTATTTATGCAACTAGTGCGTAAAGTGACCTTTTTTGACGAATGTGAATGTTGTCGCATGAGCTGCAGGCGAATGCGACAATCACATGAGTCAAAAAAGGAACATTTACGCACGAGTTGCATACAATATTTTTTCTACAACCGAATTTCTTTACAAGAAATAGAAGTATAGGCCTGATTTTTTTACGCTTTACTGAAAAAAAAATATTTAAAACATATTTGAGATAACAAAATATTTATTTTCTAAATTAATCTCACCTTATAATACCGGTACGTAGAAACGCGAAATGCTTGAATTATAAATTAATTGAAATGTCAATCAGTCATTTAAATAAAAATACTTACCCTTATTCATGAACTGATATTTCTGTCATATTAAAAATCAAATTAAAAATTACTGAATATAATATCTAGTTTTGTATGTATTAAACTGCAATAATTTAACAATTAAATATATTTACACAAATTTACACAATTAAATAATAAAAAAAAAGTTTCCTTACCAGGAAATGAACCTGAGTCATCTGGGTAGAAGCTATATACCTTACAACCTCGGCCACTAACACATATAAAAGTATTTGCATAATATTATACAAAACAGTGCTTATTTTACTTTTTTTCAATAGTAAAAAAAAAACTTTTTTCTTCACTAGTGAAAAAAAGTTAAACTTTACGAACCTTAAACCGTGCGTAAAGGTAATACCTACTTTACGCACGGTTGTAGAAAAACGTATTTTTTTTTATTATAAACCAAAATTTTAAATAAACTAAAGAGGGATTAATAGTTTTTTGCATTTAATTCTGTTTAACTATTTCGCTTACCTGCAGCAAATGGTGGTTTGCTAAGAATATTTAGGACATTTCAAATTATAGCTGGCAACAAACACTTTTTTAATCTCATTTGAAATAAACTGATAAGATAATTTCCTTAATTAGTATCCCATAATTAAGAATTTCTAGAATTAGGTACAGCATGTCTTGGGACGACTATTTGTAACCTTGTTTCTGTGCTCTCGGAATTTTTTACATTTTTTTTTTAAGGAGCCCACCGTCTAAACTAAGGCGAGTTTTTCCTCTTTCTGCTTTACGCGGGTACAATGGGGACAGCTATTTCTTATATGGTCATTAACAAATCAGCAGGCCAAACGCCTGCGAAGGTCCTGTTCGGTAGAGAAATGAGGCTACCAAGTGACTTGGTGTTTGGATGTAAACCTGGTGAAGAAGTGGCCCGTTAAGAATATGTTGCCGATCTTCAGAATCGAATGGAGAATATACACAAACTGGTGCGTGGGAAAATTCAATTATCTAGTGATTGGATGAAGAGATACTATGACACGCGGACAATGGAAAAAAATTACCAAGTTGGGATTTAGTCTGGCTCTATAAACACCGACGGCGTCGAGGCTTTTGTCCCAAATTACAGAAGAACTGGGAAAGTCCATACACCATCAAGAAAACGATAACCGATGTCATTTATCGGATCGTAAAAATTCCCAGAGGGAAACCCGTCCTGGTTCATCATGATCGGTTGGCGCCTTACCAGGGAAACCACAGTGGAGATGTGCAGCAGCTACAAGAAGATGGTTTGGCTGGATCAAGGAGTGTGCGGAATCCCAATTTAGAAAATAACATTCCAGGAGGAATAATTCTAAGGAAGGAGCAATGTAACGGGATAACTGAATAAGGAAACGACCTTATCTTGAAAGACTGTTTTTAGGTTATTCTAGAAATCTCTAGGCACAGTGACTTGATTAAATAATGTTTCTAGAAAATTCTAGAATGTTCATTTGTTGTATAAAAGTGGATGTATAGACAGTCAAGGGGAGTTCAAATTATTCGAATAGTTCATTGTTATTGTAAATCCGTTTAGAGTTATCCAGCTGAGTTCTATGTATCTTGTTACAATTTCCTGAATAAATTGTGTTTAAAGTCCCCATAAGTGTTTCAATATTATAACAATTATTTGTAAATAACTAAGTACCGTTTGGACCATTAAATAAATAAAATGGATTTTAAAAATATAGGGAAGAAACTTTTAGATACCTATATAATATAATATAATGTGTTCCATCTTAATGCAAATTTGTGAAAACCCGCCGGCACATAGCTCGTTGGATAGCGGATATTTCTTTGCGAATGTTTTTTTTTGTCTAGGTTATCATCGTCGGTTTACTATTTTATTATTGGCGTAAACTCGACCTTTGAGGTATCCCCAGATAAAAGTTGTGTGATGTCAGGTCTCCAGCGAGGCTACGGAATGTCCCTTGACGCAATATCAGTTTTCCGCTTACAGCAGCTAAAATGCATTGCATGTAAGAGATGTAGCGCTATCTTGTTGGAAAGGAAAGGTTACGTAGCATTGCTGTGTACTGAGTAGCATTTACTGTTACAGTCTAAACTCGCTTCTCCGTCCAGAAACAATACTATTAATTACTTTAAAATCGTCCGGAAAATGACATTTTCCGGCCTAGGCCGGCAAAGTAGCTTTTAGATTATCTAAAGAGATGGCGCTATGAGTCATCAAAAATACATAATGAATAATACAAATTTTAATTAAATTTATTTAAAAACAGCGTATAATATACTAAACTAATAACTTTTTCTAAAGGTAACCAGGATTCTAATTTACATTTAATTTCTCTCACAACTTAAATTTGACAGTTATGTCAATTTACAACTACTTATCATTCGATTATGAAAATACATATCTCGATTTTATTTTTGCTCATTGAACTAAAATAGTTTATTGTCTCTGCTATTTTTATATAAAATTATTAGATATTAATGTTAATATTTTCAATATATCAATTTTTACTGTGTTGCTTATCAGCAAAGTATTCGTATGTATAAAAATTAAGGATCTTGAAATCGATTATCAGAAAATCATTCCTTATTACTAATTCTTTTAATCGTGCAATAGATGTCAATAAACATCTAATCTTGTAAGTCATAAAGTAAAAAGTTTTTGAACTTTTGAAAATATTAAAAATTAGTCGGACCAAAAAATAGTGTGTGTTACACGTCCGGGAAATGTTTTGCAAGTGCTCGTATTGTTTAGCCTCGGTGCTACGCACCTCGGCTACACGACTTTACTCGCTCTTGCAAAATGTCATTTTCCGTCCTTGTGTCACAAATAACTATTTATTAAAAAATTCACTTAAATGAAGATGAGCCTTATCGGAGAAGATAATATTGTTCAAACCTTCAAACTCTCAGCATTCTTGCCGCAAAAGCACTGCATATGTGGTGGTCATTTGGTTTTAATTTCTGGATTAATTGAAGTATATATACGTATAAAATTTAAGATCTTTTTATAGTTTTGACATAAAACAACTACTAGGTGTCAGGTCATGTATTGCATAAACCGCAATTGCTCAAGTTATTAGTTAAATTTTTCATTAATTATTTGCCATTAAAACTACGACATTTATTTCTTCAATATATCAACAAAGTACAAAAACTTTTTTTAATAAAATGTTTGCTTAATAACCTTTCAAAATCCACAATTGTTCCAGTAGTTAGTTGTTTTTTTAATTAATTATTTGCAATTAAAATTACGAAAGTAATATTCTTGTAACTCAACAATTTACTTTTTTTTTAATTTTTCTTTATTATTCAATTGCTCCCCATTAGATCTTTTTATATTCTTTGGCTTTTATTCTTATATGTTCTTTAATTATTCATTTTTAACCAAAATTATTTATTACAATTTAAACTTCGCCTCTGCTAGCACAGAAGTGGAGGAATCTTCTTCCCTACTTAATTGTTTTTACAGAAAATATCGTATATTGTTAAATATAATATAGATGGCGGCACCAAGGCTGAAACCGTTAAGAGTTTATGTTATAAAAGTAAGCGAAATATTTTCTTTCTTTAAAATAAAATAGTATTTTTTGCAATTTAGTATATTGGTATTAAATTTGTATCAACTTAATTTAAAATAATACTTTAAATAGTTTCTTTTAAATAGCAGGTACTTTTAAATAGCAGGTACCTAATTCTAGAAATTCTTAATTATGGGATACTAATTAAGGAAATTATCTTATCAGTTTATTTCAAATGAGATTAAAAAAGTGTTTGTTGCCAGCTATAATTTGAAATGTCCTAAATATTCTTAGCAAACCACCATTTGCTGCAGGTAAGCGAAATAGTTAAACAGAATTAAATGCAAAAAACTATTAATCCCTGTTTAGTTTATTTAAAATTTTGGTTTATAATAAAAAAAATACGTTTATTTAACCCATGTTTATTTTTTAACTAATATTTTTAAAATTAGAGTTAAAAGCAGTCTTGGTCAATTTTAAAGTCGTTTTTAGTGAATCTGGTCCTACGTTGCTACAATCTATATCCTACTATAATATTTTGTGTAAAAATAATTAAGCAGACAAAAGAGTACCCCACTTCTGAACTACCAGGCGCAGTTTAAATTGTAATTAATAATTTTGATTAATTTTACGTAATTAAAGAACAAGTTTTCATTGGAAGTAATTTATTGATAAGAAAACACTTTAAAATAAATGCAAATTATTGAGATATAAAAAAATACATAATTTTAATTGCAAATGATTAATTAAAAAATTAACTTATTATTGGAACAATTGCAGACTCAAGAAAACATTTAGCGAGCAATTTTTGATGTTCGAGTTAAAAAACTCAATTAATATTCCTAGCTAACTTAATTTTGATTAAACGAGCGTGTAGTTTTTGGAAATCTACAATCTTTTTTAGTAATTCAGCCCAATAAGTAGAAACAAGAAGGATCCCTCACCGAGCTACAATTAATCCTCCAATTACACCGCTAGTAGTGCAGCAGCCTCTATTTGGCGTAAAATACATTAAATGATCTTATCTTCAACTTTTGGCTGACTTTTTTTCTTTATGATATACTATTTAATTAATTTCAGTCAAAAAATATCGAAAACACTCTATCATACGATCAGCGTTGTTAAAAATACTTTTAAAAATGTATTTAAATATAAATACAAATACTTTTCAAAAAATGTATTTAAATATTTATTTAAATACTTTCTTGAACAATGTAGTTAAATACAAATACAAATACTTCTTCTTTGTATTTAAAAGTATTTAAATACTTTAAATACTTTGCAACATTTTTTTAAGTAAACAGTGTTCGTATACTGTTAGGGGATTCTACTTCTGGATTACTTAAAAAAAAAAGTAACAATAGATTTTTAATTAGTTTATTTTTATTTAAGAACACACTGGTACATACTGTATCTACTTACGACTACTACTTACAAATAAGTTTTAAAAACTATTTACATATTATCTAAGCTTCTTAAAAGTAATAAATTTTCAAAATGCTCATCGGACAGCTTATTTCTTTGGGGAGTTAATATTTGTCCACCTTCACTAAACATCCTCTCAACAGGAGCCGAGGATGGCAAAATTACATTGTACTTATGAAACATTTTTAGGATAGTTGGATACATTTTTAGGGTACAAATGTCTTTTATGGGCGACTTTAAATAAGCTAATATTTCGATAAGAGCAGAATTTTGCGATACATCAGTATCGTTACGTTTTTCCATAAAATCAAATAAAATAGTGTCTTGGTGTAAAGGAGACTGTTTTGACTCGTTAATCTCGTTATTGGTATTGCCGACAAATAATTTGTTTACTTCAGTTATTAGCAAATCTTTAATAAACGAAAATTTGTCTTCTTCTTTATCTTTACTAACCCAGTTTAATTTAAATAATGGTAATGAACATGTACTAAATATATACGGTCCAGCTACTTCCTCTTTAAAATCTAAAATTTTATTAAATCTAGTTTTCACACTTGTAATTATGGAATCTCTTAAAACAGAACAATACTTTAAATTGACTTACTTTTACTCATTATGTAAAACTTGAAAAATTGTTGGTAAAACGAAGCCCAAATATGATTGTTTTTCTTTTTGCAAAAAATCAATAGCTATGGCTAATGGTTTTAAAACTAAAGAATATTCACTTAAAAATTCTAGTTCGACTGTTTTTAAAGTAGGTTTACTTAGCGCAGCGCAAATTTGATCGAGGTATACTTTAACTGAAAGTATATTTGAAACAGAATCAAATAATGAATTCCAACGTGTTGGACATGGCACTTTTAATTTAATTTGGCAAATATTTTCCACCTCATCTGATGCTTTAGTAGATCTACTAACTGCATTCTAAATTGCTGTTAGTTTACCAAAAACGCTGTAATATAATTTTTTTATAAAAGGAGTAGTGGTCTGAATAGTTTTTTGAATGTCTGTTGTAGCAATTAAACTAAGTGTATGGGAACAACACCTAAATTGAGTTGGTAAAGATATTATGTCATCAAATTCAGTTTCAAGAAATGTTATCTCAGAAAAATTTATATCAACAATCTCCACATCATCCGTATCATTTTCGAACTGGGAGTGAAATCCGGTATCATTTACTTTGTCCATACCTTGGTCCATACATGCGAAAACCTTAAATGCTTTACTGAAATTAGACGCATTATCTGTCACCGTACCTGCTATTTTATCAACTGCGATATTATAAGAATTATGTATATCATTTAAAATTCTACCGATTTCCAAATGGGTAAGTGAAAATTTTATTCGTTTACATGCAAGAAAAAAAGATTCTCTGCAAAAAGTTTCGTTATTTAAAATGTGAGCTGTTACACCAAAAAAACTTTTGTTATTTTTTGACCAAATATCAGCAGTGGTACACACAAATTGCGCATTTGCTAATATGCTTGAAACTCTAATTTTATGTTGTAAACTGCGATTTTCCACTTGTTTCGCTAATGTCTGACGACATACTGGCAAAAATGCACCGCCTGACATGCCTTCTACCATATTCCGAAAGGCTGGTTTGTCGACCGTTGGTAGGGGTCGCATTTCTTTAACGATGTAAATTAACACCAATTCGTTACACTAAAAAAACATACAAAAGAGAATAATAGTAATCTTAAATTTAAAACATAAATAAATAGCAATTATACCTTTTCTTTAGAAATCATTTTTCTGCTTCCTCCTGCAGCAGCAGCCAATTTAAATGGATTCGTATCAAGTTTTTGTAGTTTACTTTGGTGAGGTTTTGATTTAATATCATCTATGGTCCGTTTCTTAGATGTTCTTGACGTAATCCCACTTATTTTGGATATATGATCCGCATGCTTCCTCTAGAAAACGCATTTATATGATGAATTAATAGGCTAAGTATTGAGATCTTAACAGGCAGTCCAGATAGGACAAAGACATTAAAAACGTGTTGGCCTCTGTTATGTTGTGTATATTAAAGACACAGTATTTCATATATTGGAGTTGTAATAAATGTAATACATAGATAACAGTTTAACATATTAAAATAACATAATGTAATGACAACGTCAGGAATGTAGTATGACAAATGTAGAAGATCAACTTATCTAATTTTCAACAATGCCAAATAACGAACAATACTACATTCCTCCCGTTCAATATAAGAACACTTAAACACAAGAAAAAACACAAATATCAGTCTGGAAACCGTTGCGGTTTCCTGCGTTCCCTGGTACTCCTGCGCGTAATAGAAGGTTCCACCTGATCAAAAGCAACTGTTTCTTGTTCTTCACTCGAAACTCCAGGTGAAACTATTTTTTGGGTTAAGTCATCAAACGGTGTCGTTAGATCGGACTGTGGTAGATCCGAAAGATATGGATCATTCATCTCTTCTCTGGAAAGTAATGGTGTCTGAAACTCAAAACATTGATTAGTACTGAAACCGTGGTCGTTTCGTAGCCTTATATCATCCGCATGACGTCTTCTTTCTATTCCATCATCCATAACCACTTTATAAGAATATTTGTTTGTGCGCTCTACAATTTTGGCTGGTAACCACTTCTTTTCCAAGCCTGTACGTACATAGACATTCTCACCCCGAGTAAATGTGCGTTTACTATGGTCTTTTTCTTCTTGCTCCAGCTGCTGCTTCACATTTAAAAACGCTAAGGAATCCCTGACATTTGGCTTAATGTTGTCAAGTAATGTACGAAGTCTTCTTCCGAAAACCATCTCATTTGGACATTTACCAGTGGTGCTATGTGGTGTGTTACGATAATGGAAAAGAAAGTTCTGAAGATTTTGTGTTTGTGTTGATGAACTTGATTGACTAGCTTTCATTCTACATTTAAAAGTTCTCACAAAGCGTTCCGCCAACCCATTGGTTTTTGGATGATAAGGTGTAGATGTTATGTGATGGATTCCTTTCGTGTTACAATATTCCTTGAAGACATGTGAGGTAAATTGGGTACCATTATCTGATACAATAATTCGTGGTAAGCCAAAATAACAAAATATCGCATCCAATGCTCTACATAGTGTCTGTGTTGTAATTGTTTTAAGAGGTATGACATCAGCCCATTTGGATAAAGCATCTATGACTATTAACCAGTAAACTCCCTCGAAAGGACCAGCAAAATCAAGATGAATTCGTTCCCAGATAGTTTCTGGTATTGACCATGAATACAATGGCATTTCTGGTTGGCGTGGCCTAGTTTGTTGGCAGCTTCTACACTTTTTAATATAGTTTTCAATGTCCTTATCAATATTTCGCCACCATACGTAATAACGTGACAAAGCCCGCATTGCTACGATACCAGGGTGACCACTGTGTAGTACTTTTAGTACATGATCTTGGAGTGCCTTTGGCACGACAATTCTTCCTTGCCACATTACAACTCCCCTTTCTACGGATAGTTCCTGCCGTTTTGAATAGAACTGGGCAACTTCACTCTTCTGATCATTATTCCATGTCTGTGTTTGCAAACATTGTATAACGTTGCGTAGTAAATTATCTTCTTTTGTATATTTTCTAAGGTTTTCCTGCGATAGTAGAATATCTTTAAACTTACTTGTACGTTCATCTTCAAATATTTTAAAAATTCTTTTTTCATCTCCTATTGCTTTTTCTTTCCTGTCTGGCATTCTTGATAAAAAATCAGCTGTTGTGTTTAACTTACCGTTACGATAAACGATATCATAATTGTATTCACTAATGTATAAAGCCCAACGAGTGATTCGGTTATTAACTAGCTTTGGAAGTTGACGGTTTGGTCCAAAAAGATGCTCTAAAGGTTTGTGATCTGTTACAAGAGTGAATTTATTACCTTACAGGTATTGTTCAAATTTTCTTATTCCAAAATAGATAGCAAGTGCTTCACGATCAATTACAGAATATTTTTTTTCTGCGTCGGTAAGTTTGCGAGAAGCGAAAGCGATATGTCTCTCTCTGTTTCTTTCGTCGATGTGATATAATACAGCTCCAACTCCTTTCTCACTAGCGTCCGTAGCTAAAAATAATGGCTTATCCTCATTATAGGCAATTAATGAATTTGAATTAATGATTTCTTGTTTTACTCTGTTGAATATCCTCTCTTCATGTTTGGTCCAGGACCACTTAACTCCTTTTCTCGATAAGTTATGTAAGTCTGCACAGATAGCCTGTAAATGTGGAATAAAACGTTCATAAAAATTTACAAGTCCAAGAAATGATTTTAACTCTGTAATATTTGTAGGGGGTAAGGCATTGCTAATGGCATCTACTTTCTTTTTTGTAGGTAAAATTCCATCTTTACTAAATTTATGACCCAAATATTCTATCGTGGGTTGTAAAAATGAACATTTCTCAAGTGAAATTCTCATCCCCGCTTCATTTAATCTTTTAAACACACGTTCTAAACTATCGAGATGTTCGTTATTATCTTTACCTGTTACTGCAATATCGTCGAAATAAACAGCTACATTAGGTATGTCTTCCAATAATTTTTCGATAAACCTGCAAAAAAGTGATGGTGCGTTGACAATACCAAAAGGAAGCCTATTATATTGGAAATACCCTTTATGAGTCGATATCGTTAAATACTTTCTAGATTCTGGACTAACTTCAAACTGTAGATAGGCATCTTTAAGATCCAATTTGGTATATGAGTACCCTCCAGCCAATTGTCTGCGAAGATGATCAAAAAGAGGTATTGGGTATTTTTCTGTAATGAGCACAGGATTTATAGTGCTACGGAAATCGCCACAAATTCTAATCCTACCATCTTTCTTGGGTACATTCACAGTTGGTGTAGCCCATTCCAATGGTTCATCGTTTGGGTCAACAGGGGATATTATACCTTTTTCCACTAAGCGTTTTAGTTCTATTTCAACATTCTTCTTTATTCCAAAATTAATGGGACGTGCTGCAATATGTTTTGGTTTTGCATCAGCCTTAATATGTAATTTAACAGTATAATTTTTAATCTTACCTAAAGAAAGGTCAAAAAGTTGAGTGTTCTTTTCGATGAGAGTCTGCAGACGTCGTTGATAGACTTTATCACCGGATTCTGGCATGTTACTTGATTTTATCGAATAGACACTACTCGGAAAAGGCATGTTAAATGCTTTATGCCATGGTAAGCCAAAAAGCATTGGGTTTGCGTCTGGTATAACGACAACTGGTAAACGTTTGGTACAATGTTCCAGTGTAACATTAACTTCTACTGTTCCTATTGGGTTTAGGTTGAAATTTCCGTATGCTCGCAACTTTGGTGGTCTTGCTAAAACTGGACTGCCTAACTTTTTCCACATTTTCTTATTTATAATTGAGTGTGCCGCCCCTGGATCCCACTCCATAGTACAGCGTACTTTGTTAATTTTAACGTCAATACGTTTACTATATGTGTTTTTTGAATTTGTTTTGAAAATTTTATCGATTTGTTCTGAATTAGACGTGCTAACGGAATATGTGTCTTCAGATTCGGATTCTGATTCTGACTCTGTCATTTTGTGTATTCTTTTTTTTTCTTTATGTTTATCAGTATTCGTTGTGTTAGTATGTAATCTCGCTCTTCCTGTCTTTAGACAAACTCGTTCATAATGTCCTATCAATCCACATGCATGACATTTGACATTACCAGCAGAACACTTGTTGTTTTTGTGTTTCTCATTTCCACACCGTCTGCATTCGCCTTTTTTTAAGTATTTTACTTTCATATTGCTACTGGTTTTTTTTGCTACATTTATTTTATTTTTACTTGTTTTATGTTGTCTAATTACCTGTATATTGTCACCACTGGTATTGTCGTAATCGTACTCGGCGGCTTCTCTAGCTTGAGCAACCTCGAAGACCTGGTTGAATGTCACTTCACTGCCATCTGGATTTAAAAGATCAGGCCACTTTTGTTTTAGTTGTATTTCAAGTCCTTTATGAGACAGACCTGTTGCAAAACGATCCCGTAATTGGCGATCTAACATATTTCCTTCATATTTACAGTGAATAGCAATTTCTTTAAGAGCATTGGCATATTGTTCGAAGGATTGGCCAGAAGAACGTATACAATTCCAAAAGTTGTTCAGTGCTTTAAATCGTGTAACCCTAGGTTGAAATAATGTAAGAAATTTTCTTGATATATCTAAATATGACTGTTCTTCAAATTTAGTATCTGAATTTGTAAAAGCGATCTTAAGTTGTTTATATGTTTCAGGTTTTAAGCTGGATAAAAATAACTCACGTTTTGTATTAGTGTATTCTACATCGTTAGGTTTCTTGTCCAATCCCCACATGCGACACTGGGCTTCAAAATATTCTATGAATGTTTCGGCAGGAATATGGTTTTCGTATTTTTCACACTTAAAATTTTTTAGAATATTGATAATTTCTGTTTGTGGTGGTACAGTAGTGGCTGGCTGATGCTGTGTGGTTATAGTCAAAGCTTGTAATAATTGTGTGATTTGTTGTTGTTGCTTGTTTTGTATTTCTAAGAATTGCTTAAATTGGGCTGCGTCCATGTCCTAAATTTTGATGGATACTTATACAATGAAATAAACAATTTCTTTTTTTATCCTCGTCGCCAGTATGTTATGTTGTGTATATTAAAGACACAGTATTTCATATATTGGAGTTGTAATAAATGTAATACATAGATAACAGTTTAACATATTAAAATAACATAATGTAATGACAACGTCAGGAATGTAGTATGACAAATGTAGAAGATCAACTTATCTAATTTTCAACAATGCCAAATAACGAACAATACTACAGCCTCCAGAAACACTAAATTTATTTTAGACTCTTATTTTTCCATTAAAAAATTAATTAATTAATTAATTAAATTGATCATAATAAAATTCTATATGTATTTAAGCTATTGTGGCCTCTTTAATCACACAAAATAATAAGTTCATTTGCTTGCGTTAAAGATATTTCAATGTATAATTACATAAATTTTTGAAACCCATACGTTAAAAGAGGGTTTAAATGATAAAACATTTAAAAATGTCATTTTTATATAAAATTTTTGCAAATTTACTTATTAAAATAAAGTTAAATAAAATATTCTCAACTGATGTATTCCTACATATCCACGCAAATTGAGGGAAAGTACCATGTGTGACAACACACCACTAGTTGGAATGTGAATATTGTTATAAATATTCCTAAGATAAATAACAAAATTCAAATAGTTTGTTTTATACTTACTCGAACATGAGTTCAAAAATTTGTAGTGGCTTTCAATGAACCATTGTAAGTTTTATTAGAACCAACACATCATTGACATTTGGCTGTAATTTTGTTTTCTTCATTAGTTATCACTTTAAAAATTCCACTTGTTAAAATAGCAGGCAACTTCGCAAAATCACTATCCATTGCGTCTTTGATTGCGCTTTCACTTAATTGATGTAAAGTTATTTTTTTAAGGAATAACTTAAGAGTGTACTAATTCAGTTTCTAATCCCTCCCAGTTGATCCTAATCATTAAAGCTAGTAGATAAATATTGGAGTACAGATAAATACTGAAACACTTATGGGGGCTTTTTACACAATTTATTTACAAAATTGTTAAGATACACTGAACTCGGCTGGATAACGTCTAACTACTTGACAATACAATGAACTCTTGTGAACACTTGACTCGAACTGACGTTAACTGCCCGTGCATCCCCTTATATACAACATTATTTAATCTAGTTAGTGTGTTTAGAAGTTTCTAGAATTTTCTAGAAACATTATTTAAAATGGTCAGTTGATTTTTTTACAAACTTCTAAAAATCAACTGTCAACAACAATCTTTCAAATTAAGGTCCCTTCCTTTACGGTTATCCCGTTACACTGCCCCCTCCTTAGATTCATTCCTCCTGGAATGTTATTTCCTACATCGGAATCCCGCACACTCCCTGAGCCAGCCAAACCATTTTCTTGGAGTTGCTGCGCATCTCCACTGTGGTTTCCCTGGTAAGGTGCCAAACGATCATGATGGACCACGACGGGTTTCCCTCTGGGAATTTTCACGATCCTATAAATGACATCGTTAATCTTCTTCTTGATGGTGTAAGGACCTTCCCAGTTCTTTTGTAATTTGGGACAAATACCTCGACGTCGTCGGGGGTTATAGAGCCAGACTAAATCTCCAACTTGGTAACTCTTTTCCATTGTCCGTGTGTCATAGTACCTCTTCATCCGATCACTAGATAATTGTAGTTTTCCACGCACCAGGTTGTGTATATTCTCCATTCGATTCTGAAGGTCAGTGACATATTGTTCACCTGCCATTTCTTCACCAGGTTTACAACCAAACACCAAGTCACATGGTAGCCTCATTTCTCTACCAAACAGGAACTTCGCAGGCGTTTGGCCAGTTGATTCGTTGATGGCCGATCGAATTGCCATTAGAAATAGTGGAATATGTCGATCCCAATCCCTCTGACAATCTGACACCACTTTTGACAGATAGTTGGTTATAGTCCGGTTCATTCGTTCCACCATTCCATCAGACTGAGGGTGCATCGCTGTGGTTCTCGTTTTGTGGAGGCCTAATCTTTGGCAAACTTCTTGAAACAGCTTGCTCTCAAAATTTCTTTCTTGGTCTGAATGTAATTCTAGTGGTACCCCAAATCGGCTTACGAATTCTTCAACCAATATATCTGCTAAAGTGGTGGCTTCCTGATTGGGAACTGCATATGCTTCAACCCATTTAGTGAAGTAGTCCATTACAACAAAGATGTACTTGTTTCCTACATCGGTCTGTGGAAGTGGCCCCAATACATCTACTGCGATTCTTTCAAAAGGACTTCCAACCAGGTATTGCTGCATTTCCGCCTTCGGTTTTCGGTGCGGACCGTTACTGGCAGCACATGTAGTGCATTTACGACACCAATCTTTAACATCATTAGTGCAATTTACCCAGTAAAATCTATCTCGGATCTTTTGCAGCGTTTTCGTAATACCCAGATGTCCTCCGGAACTATCATTATGCATCTGTTTTAAAATTTCCGGTACAGCATTTCTTGGGACGACTATTTGTTTCCTTGTTTCTGTGCCCTCGGAATTTTCTACAAGTCTTTTAACGAGCCCTCCGTCCAAAATTAAAGAGTTCCATTGGGACCAGTATGCTTTTAAAGCAGGAGAGGATGAGGATATCTCTCTCCACAACGGACGACGGTCCATTCTCTTCCACTCCCGAATCTTTCTCAGAACGGGATCGTTTTCTTGTTGCTCCTCCAGCATAGAGCTCTCGTCTTCTGGCACAACCTTAACTAAGGCAAGTTTTTCCTCGTTTTGCTCCATACGGGTACAATGGGGGCAATCAGGTCGACATGGTCTTCTGGAAAGTGCATCAGCATTACGATGTCTGGTTCCAGGTCTGTGCTCGATTTCAACATCATACTCCTGCAGTTTTTCGAGCCATCTTGCTATCTGTCCTTCTGGGTTCCTAAAGCTAAGTAGCCACTTTAAACTAGCATGGTCTGTTCTGATCAGGAATTTTCTGCCATACAGATATTTATAAAAGTGTTCGACGGATTTTACAACTGCTAACAGTTCCCTCCGAGTTACACAGTAGTTCTTTTCAGCTTTCGATAAAGTTTTGCTGAAGTACCCAACCACTCTTTCCTTACCATCTTGTAGCTGTGACAAGACGGCTCCAATTCCCACATTGCTGGCGTCGGTGTCCAGAATAAGCTTACCATCAGGAAGTGGATAAGCAAGAACAGGTGCTGACGTAAGCTGTTTCTTCAATATTTCAAACGCCTCTTGACATTCCTGATCCCAACAGAAGGACTTATCTTGTTCTGTCAAACGTGTCAAGGGTTTGGCGATGTCTCCAAAATTCTTGACATATCGTCGGTAATAGGAACAAAGACCCAAGAAACTCCGGAGCTGATGTTTGTCGATAGGTATTGGCCATTCCTGAACGGCTTGTATCTTAGCGGGGTCAACAGCAACGCCATCCTTGCTTACGTTATGTCCTAAATAGTTGACCTGTCTCTGGAACAAGTGGCATTTCTTAACATTCAATGTTAGATTAGCGTTCTGTAATCTTTTAAAAACTTCTTCCAGGTTAGATAAATGTTTCTTAAAGGTCTTACCCATTATGATGATGTCGTCTAGATAAACTAGACAAGTTTCCCATGACAAACCCCGCAGGATGTTCTCCATTAGCCGTTCAAACGTCGCAGGAGCATTACAGAGGCCAAACGGAAGGACCGTGAATTGCCACAACCCTGATCCACTGGTAAAGGCAGTCTTTTCTTTGTCTACAGGATCCATTTTAACTTGCCAGTATCCGCTTTTAAGGTCCAAGGTAGAAAACAAAGTAGAACCCGCCAAAGCGTCGAGGGCATCATCAATCCGTGGCAGAGGATAACTGTCCTTCTTAGTGACATCATTTAGCTTTCGATAGTCGACACAAAACCGCATTGATCCGTCTTTCTTTCTCACTAATACCACAGGAGAAGCCCACGGACTACTGGATGGTTCGACTATGCCATTTTGAATCATTTCTTTAAGGGCTCTGTCTGCTTCTTCCTTCTTAACTTGAGGCATCCTTTGGGGTACCTGTCGAATCGGACGTGCATCACCAGTGTCAATTCTATGTTGTACAACATCAGTTCTTCCCAATTTACTTTTAGAACCAAATACAGGTTTATAACGGTAAAGTAGATCTCTTACCTGTTTCTTTTCTAATTTTGACAAAGAGGGATCTAATTTTGTCATTAATGGTTCAATTCCGTTGGTCTCATCTGTTTCCGCAACGTTTACCTTGTGAATTATGGCCGTTACTGGTTCTAAACTTCCCATTTCCGTGTCCTTTCGGAGAAGAACTGGATGATCGTTCAAGTTGATAACTCGGATGGGTACCTCTTTGGCGGATCTAACAAGAGTCTTACCCACAAGGAGTCCTTTTCCCAATTCATGGTCATGGTTCTTCGGCTCTATCATGGCTGGGGCACCATCTGGCTCCAGTCCATCCAACCGCGCTGTTACGACACATTCGCAGCTTGCCGGAAGTTCGATATCATCGATTAGCTTAATCGAGGCATTGTCAACTTGTTTTCGGTGCAGGAATATTTCTTCATCACCAGTACGAAGGATACGTTGGCGAAGATCCAAATGAAAACCACAGTGGAGCATAACATCCATGCCCAGAACAACATCTTCATCAACGTCAGCCACCAGCACTGAGTGAACAAGAGAGGTTGAACCAAACTGTAGCGTCACCTGTATCTCACCGTAGACTCTAGCAGAATCTCCGGTAGCGGTACGCAGTCTCCAACTGGTCGGCAACATCTTATTTCGCATAATGATGGTTGGTCGGACGATAGTTTTTGTAGCTCCAGTGTCTAGCAGCATGCTAATATTCTTCCCATCAAGGAGGCCATCTACATATAAGCTGTCCACGTGATGTCGCAGAGTTGCCAATTTAATGGTGTGAGGGACTACGGCAATGTTTGGGGTCGAAGGCGCCCTCCAGGAGTCGACCCGTTTAGAGTTTTCCTGCTGCAGGGGTACTTCAGCAGGAGATTTTTCTTTATGGGGGCAAGTATTTCTTATATGGCCTAGTTCTCCGCAGTTCCAGCATCTCACTGGGCGCCTTCTTTTTGGAGATAACTTCATAAACCTCTCTACTACTGCTTCAACGTCGCTAACGGAATGAACGGCATGGTCGTAGTTACCGGTGATTTCCCTCAGTCGAGCAACTCCACGTGAGGCCTCCGTCGCCGCCTCAAACTCCAGGGCAATGGTCAAGGCGTCCACAAGGGTCTTCGGCCGCGCCAGCCGTACAGCGCGCTGCAACTCGACGTCTCGAAGACCATCGGTGAAGGTTTGGACTGCTAGGCACTCCAGGAAATCCTCCGCTGCATTTGAATACGCAAGTCGTACCATTCTTGCTACATCCGCTTCAAATTCCTGGATAGTTTCTCCATTTTTCTGTTTTCGGCTCTTTAACTGCATTCGGTACACAGGTTGTAGATGAGTTTGACCATAACGCATCTCTAGACGATTCACCAATAACTCGAAGTTGTCAGCTTCATCCGGCGTCAATGATTGCAAGACGTCTAAAGCTTCGCCTCGCAGAGCTACGGTTAGGGACAATGCTTTCTCCTGGGATGACCATCCATTAGCTCTGGCCGCTGCGTCGAATTGTTTCAGGTAATTTGGCCAGGAAGTCTTCCCGCCGAAGGTCGGGGGTTTCATCGTCGTTCGTCCGTGGGTCGTCTCCTCGCTTCTTTGTCGTTCGACGTCTGCGTGGCAGGTTTCCATCCTTCTTGCATCTCCGTCGCCGTGGTGGATGGTTTGGTTTCGGCGGCTAGCTTCCTGTTCTTGTTGAAGCTTCCTTATCTCGGACTGCATTTGCTGGTTGATCTGGTTTTGCTCGTCTCGCAAGTTGGACACTTGATGATTTTGTTCGTCTCGCAAGCTGGACACTTGCTGATTTTGTTCGTCTCGCAAGCTGGACACTTGCTGATTTAAGTTGTCTACTTGCTGATTCAAGTTGGCTACTTGCTGATTCTGCTTGTCACGAAGATGTGATATTTGCTGGGAGAACGAACTTGATAACTCATCTGATAGGGTAGACATCCGTTGTGATAGCTCCTCTTGTTGGCTCTTCATCTGACTGGATAGCACCTCTTGTTGGTTCGTCATTCGTTGTGACAGCTGGGACATATCTTCGCGCTGGCTGCTTATCTGACTGGACAACTGGGACAGTTGTTGAGCTTGTTCTTCTTGCAGCCGGGAAAGTTGTTGAGTTTGTTCTTCTTGTTGGCTCGTCATTCGTTGCGATAGTTCAGAAATTGCTTTTTGAACCGGGTCATCGAACTCCACAACGTCAGGGTCCAAATTATTTCTTAGGTAGTATTCACGGAGCCTATTCAACAATACAGATTTGGCCCCAGTAGTTTCCAATTCTAATTCTTCGAGCTCTCTTCTAAGCTCTGCCACCAATAGTTCATTTATCTTTTTTCCAGGCATTCTTGTATCTTCACCCCACACCTGACACCAATTTGAAACACTTATGGGGGCTTTTTACACAATTTATTTACAAAATTGTTAAGATACACTAAACTCGGCTGGATAACGTCTAACTACTTGACAATACAATGAACTCTTGTGAACACTTGACTCGAACTGACGTTAACTGCCCGTGCATCCCCTTATATACAACATTATTTAATCTAGTTAGTGTGTTTAGAAGTTTCTAGAATTTTCTAGAAACATTATTTAAAATGGTCAGTTGATTTTTTTACAAACTTCTAAAAATCAACTGTCAACAACAATCTTTCAAATTAAGGTCCCTTCCTTTACGGTTATCCCGTTACAATACTATTTTGTTGTTTTAATTACAGTTAAACAACAATTTTGTTTTAATTTATAATCAGGAATTACTAGACAGATAAAAAAACAGCAAACTTAATATGACTGACCAAAATACTCATTTTCACTCACCTTTTGCTAAAATCAGACAATTCAAAATCTTTGTGATTACGGTATGTTTTCCTTTGGAAATGGTACAGAAATTTTTACAATTCTATCACAGCTGTAGTTTTCTGTTACTGAAACTAATTGTGAAGGAAGTGTAACTTCGAAGTTTGTGTTGAGTGCTCGCATTGTGCGATTCTTTTCGTTAATATAGGCAGATATTTGGGGACCATGTGGTCTGATATCATCTCCTAAATATCTTCTTTATTTTTCTACTTTATTTTTTTTTGTTCTTATCTAACAAAAACGTTGCTCAGATTTTCTTGCAGCCCGCCTAAACGTTTACAATAATAGAAAGAGCAGAATGGTCTAACAGAAATTTCATAACTGTTGTTGTAGTAGATTATGGTATTATTTATTTAATTATAAATGTACACTTGACCATTTTCATTCAGTTTATAAGAAACTTGACGACAATTCGTTTTTAATTTATTGCTTTTTACAATCAATGATAGTGAGATGTTTCCACTGACTGAGGTATAGACGCAGGCTAGCCGTAACCGCTAATGGAAAAAACGTGAAATTCAGGAAGAGAATTATTTTTGTAATGTGAACACCAACTAAGAAGGGATTTTAAAAAAATTTAACTCTGAAGGGGTAAATAGGGTAATTAGGGGTTGAAACCTTGTATGGAAAATGTTTCATAAGCATTCCGTTTTCTATGAAAATTATTATGCAGACTCCTAATGATAAAATGTTAAAAATAATAATAATATTTGTTCAAAATCTTGTAAAAACGTTGATAATCGGGAAAAGTTGTTGAAAATCAAAATATTATTAAAAATCTTTAAAAATGGTAAAACAGGTTAAATATCATAAAGAAATCTTAAAAAACGTAAATAATTTTAAAAATTCTTGACAGTCTTAAAAATTTCATAACAGTGGTTAAAAAACTGTCAAAAATTATTAAAAAAATGTAAATTGTAAAAAAATTGATAAAAATCCTAAAAGAATTTTAAAAATCCAGAAAGATTGTTGGAACTCGTAAAAAAAAACGTTGAAAATCGTGAGAGTCGTTACTAATCTTAAAAAATTGCTAAAAATTATAAAAATAATTGAAAATTCTGATGTAATGTTAAAAATTATGTTAAAATTCTTGAAAAAACGTTTAAAATTATGAAAACTTGATGAGAATCGTAAAAAATAGTTGGTAGGTATCTTGAAACGTTGTTGAAGTTGGTGAAAAAATGTTGAAATCATACAGAAATGTTGCAAATCGTAAAAAATTGTTACAGATTTAAAAAAAATTTTGTCAATATTGAAAAATTGATGAGAATGATTAAAAAACTGTCAAAAATCCTTAAAAAATGATTAAAATCGTGAAAACTCTTGACAATGTGAACACAGTTGTTCTAAAAAAAACGTGTATGACATTAAAATATGAAGAAAATAAAAAAAATTAAAAAATAAAAAAAGATGAAAAATATGCAAAATTAAAAAAAATAAAAACCAAAAAATAAAATAAAAAAGAAATGTAAAATGGATAAAAATTAAAAACACGGAAAAAAGAAAACTCAACGAACAAATTATAAAAATTGTAAATAAAAGAAAAATTAAAAAAACAACTAAAAAGGGACAAAAGCATCAAAATTACAAAATAGACAAAAAAAAGTAAGAACTTGGAAATAGAAAAAAAAATATGATAAAATTGATAAACACATATAATAAAATCATGGAAATGAAAGAAAATCGTAAAAATAGGGAAAAACGAACAAAGAAAAAAAACATTAATTGTTAGGCGGTACGAAGTTCGCCGAGTCAGCTAGTATTCCATATTCAACGTTAACGAGTAGTTCAGCTCAGCACGTACCTACAGCTTTGAGTAACTGTTCAGGTGAAAGAAAAAAAATCTGTGACACTGAATGACAGGTTGTATTACTTATGTTTCTAGTTCTTAAATACTATAAACATATCATAAAAAGTAAAACTTATATAATAAGTAGGTATTTAAAATTCAAGCTTTTTAATCTGAGTTCAGATTATTTCTATTAGAAAATCTTAATTCTAGTTTTTTTTATTTCAGGATTAATCTTGTTATTATTTGTATCGCCTTTACAACCGTAATTCTAATCGCAACATCTGTCCTAGTGATGGCTGAAGAGTTTCAACAACTTCCTGAGTCATTGCGCAAAATTTCTTCAACACTTGTACATAAACGAAAACGAAGAACTGCTTTTATTTGCGGTGTCATTATTCTAATGGCAATGACAAGTTCTCTAAACCTGATTGATTTCAATCAACATATTCTTGATAAAAAAAATATTTCGTATTTTAGAAGTAACATTGCAAATGCATTGCAGCAAAATTTGGTTGAAGGTACTAGTAGGTATGCTAGAGAAAGTCCTACCATTGTCTTGCATGTTGTATTGCAAACAAACGTAAACAATAATGTTACAGTAAATATTGGTAATCAATCCGGCTGTGGTGATGCATGTTTAAAAGATTTGTATAAAAATATTGAATCTAAAGTGAACAAAACTATTTTGAAAAATTTAAAACAGACTGTTTTAATGGATACTAAAAAACGTCGAAAACGGGAAAACACTATAAATTTAAATTATATGCCAAGAAAGAGAAGAAAACGAGACATTCAACAAACTGAAAAATCCATAAGCAATACAAACGATAACACAACAGCCAAGTCAGCAATTTGGGAAGATCTAGGAAGTTGCCTCCATCCAGAATATGTAGTTTTTACATGGGTTTTATGTTTTATTGCATTAGCAACGGCATTAAAATTGTACTACTTAATTAAATTCTTATTGTTGCTAATAATGTTAGTAGTATATTCGACTTTGATTTTAATGCCATCTAGTCTTTTTGTGGAACACAATGAATCATCAAAACCAAAGTAAGTAAAGGTCACTTTTATTTTATTAGTTTTCAACAGCATTAATATGATTATTTTAATTCTTTGTCGATTTCATTTTCGATTAGTCCCCTACCAAATATTGTGTTCTGTTTTACACCAGCATATACATATACATATTTTAAAATATTCTAGTATCTTTGTTAGTCTCTAAAAGCTTCATTAAAATACATTAATTTTTAGTAAACACATTCCCCTATCAGCTCAGATGATGATACTGTTAACTGTATTTTTTCTAATGGTTGCATACCACGCCCGACTTGTTGAGGTAACATCGAGACTGGATTTTTTGTGGAAGCAACAAGCTGAAAGCGAATTAAACGATATGCAAGAAACTAGACATAATAACGCACAATTGTTAAAGAATATTCTACCAGATCATGTTGCATTGCATTTTTTATCTGCTGATAGAAATAGCGAGGTGATTTATAACATTTTTGTGCCGAAGGAGCATAAAATTTCTAACTAATTGTATTATTATTAATTGCAGGAACTGTATTCACAGTACCGAGAAGAAGTAGGGGTACTATTTGGTAGTATTCCTAATTTTACAGACTTTTATTCTGAAGATATTAATAAAGGCGTGGAATGTATTAGACTGCTTAATGAAATTATAGGTATTTAAAGTGATTGTATTTATTAAACCTTTTCGAGAAATTTAATACATTTCATATTTTAGCTGATTTTGATGAACTTTTGGATGAAGAACGCTTTTGTGCTATAGAAAAGATAAAAACTGTTAGCGCTACTGCAACGTACATGGCTGCATCTGGTTTAAATCCTGTAAAAAAAGTAAGTTTTTCATGCTTTATATTTTTTTATATAAAAAAGCTTTTTATTTTATAGTGTTGCAAAAATACAGATTCACCGGAACATCTGTGCTCATTGGTCGATTTTGCTATAATGATGCGACACAAATTGGACGAAATAAACAAGGAATCTTTTAACAGCTTTGGTTTAAGAGTAGGATTATGTTTCGGACCTTTAGTATGTGGAGTAATTGGTGCTAGGAAACCCGTGTTTGATATTTGGGGAGATACAGTCAATTTAGCTTCAAGAATGGATTCAACTGGAGTAATCGGAACGATACAAGTCCCCAAAGAAACAGCATATGTTAGTTACTAATAAGTTTTCATAATTATTTCACTATATCTATTAATGTGTAATTCTTACACAGTATAATTACTTACAGATACTCAGTAGTCAGGGTTATGAAGTAAAGAAACGTGGAATAATAGATGTCAAAGGCAAAGGTCTGATGGAAACATATTATGTCATTGGAAAGCAGCTAAATAAACCTCCCACATTTCAAAGACAACCTAGTCATTATAGTAGTTTGGCGGCTGTTGTGTATGCTATGGCCCAAACCAGAAAGAAGCATACAGGAAATACTCGTAAGTTGTAAATAAACCATCAATTTATTACATTTATCCTTAAAAAAAATGAGCTTAAATAATTAATCTATTCAACAACCAAATGTGACTTTTCAAGTATAAACGGAAATAGTACAGTCGTTAAATTTTTAACTATAGTCTGGCCGTCGAAAAGATGGAATGATCACGAGACAAATATACTCCTTATTTTAGCCCACAGTTTATATCATCTTTGGTATGAGTACAGTCTAAACTGTCCTTCGTTTACTGCAGTTTAGAAGGCGTTACATCGTAAGATTAAGCCGTTCAGATGCCCGTATTCACTGATCAAGAATCCTTAAATTCCATCTTTTCAGCGGCCGGGGTATAGTTATTATAATTTTATTAAATTATTAAATCTCAGACGCTAATCACTCTATTATACTTTTTATAATAAAAAAACACGATTCGCAAACTGGATACAGGTACTCTAAATATGACATGTTTTCATTTTAATAAATAAATTCAACTTAAAACATTAAAGCATAACAACAAAATGTCATAGAGCATTATTGTAATTATTTTTTGACTTACAAATAAATTTGTTAAATGAAAAATACAAAAATTACATTCATTTGAATTTAATTATACCATTTATATTAATGCTCTAAGTGAGGTTACTACTGCTTCACATATGAGTCTAAGACTCATAAGCAGGTTGTGAAAATGTCAAAATCAGAGGTGGGTATATGCAATCTGGCAATGCGAATGAGAAGTCAATTTTAAGGCTTATAAATCATGAGAGTCGATAAAACAGATAGAAGCAGTTATTAAGCCTTAAAAGTGCTTCCAGACTAGAGAAAACTTTGGGTGCCAGAACATAGAGGAATGCAAGGCCACGAGCAGCCTTGCAAGTAAAGGATCAGCCACAATATATTACGACCCAGAGCCAATTCTAAGGATATCAAAAAGTATTTTTAGAGCAGAAGTGAACGATAGTTACAAATCATTGGTCAAGTATATATTATATATTATGAAGTGGTTTTTGACAGTCTTAAGCCGGCCACTCACGTACAGTACTGACTGTTAAAACTTTACGTGTGTGCGTATTTTAGTCTCAGTTAAACTCAACTGTACAGTTTAACTGTCAAATATAAAATTTTATATTTTAAAACTAAAAGGTATAACTGAACTGAGCGTGTGTGGGGTTTCAACAATATAGTTCTCAGTTTAATTTGTGTCGAACGAAAGTGTCCATGTCCCGAAATAAACAGAACCAAACCAAGTGGTAGTTGATTTCATCGAAATCTACAAATCTGAACCAAGTCTATGGAAAGTCGAGTCAAGTCAATACCATCGCTGTAGAAAAGATGCTGCATATTATAATAGATTGATAAAAAGGTTGGACGAGTTAGAACCTGGTTCAACAAAAAAAAATAACCTAAGATCTGCTTTTCGAAAAGAAAAAAAGAAAGTAGGGGCATTTAAGAAGTCTGGAGCATCAGCAGATAGCATTTACAAGCCGGTACTTTGGTACTATGACGCTTCTTCTTTCTTTTATGCAGAGTTGCAAAAAGTAAGCCGAGAACGACCAAATCGTCCAATTCGTTCGAATCCATGCGTAAAACTGAAGGATTTAACTGTACGTGTGTGCACATCTCAGTTAACATTTAAAACTATCAGTTATAACTTTACAGTTTGAACTGACAGTTTCAAGTGTACGTGAGTGTCCGGCCTTATACATAATGAAAAAACAATTGATACAAAATGTATCTAGTGCCATGCTGTCAGAATATTCCAGATACACAACCTGGATTTGTGCCTGGTTAGAGATAGAGATATAAAATTAATCAGTATATACAAGGGCAAAACCAATTTGCAGACACGTATTTCGCTTTATTAAAGCTCGTCAGTACGGTATAGGTTAGTCTCTTTAGTCACTAATGTAAAGACATCCCTGGTATAGACTGGTCAAAATTTGTTCTGAAAAATTACGAAACTATAAAACCATTGTAACTAGCGCCTTTATAATTTTATAAATCACCTTTTTTGTGAATTAGTTTTGTATTAACCCATTTATGTGGTATAAGGCTGTTAAAAAGGCAGAGATTAAACAGAGCCCTTTTTTCCTTGAGCAGCTAGTTACGACCAATCTTAATTGTATCGGCAACCACATACTCTTTATCATTCTTCTCTTGTAGAAGTAAAATAATAATATAATTTATTTATTTAATTATTTAAAAAGTATGTAGGTACTGACTGGAATTTTTATTTTAGCTGGTAGTGCTGTTTTGGGTAGAGCCAGAACACAACAAAAAGGCGAAAGAAAAATTATTAACTACAGTTCTATGCGAATTACTCACAAGACTGGAGGTTACCCGGTTAGAAGAAACACTACAAGAGGTAACCAAAGACAAATGCATGCAAGGTAAGACTTAACAATATTTATAAACAAAATCACTTTTTTTATAATATGATGATATGGCGGATTGGTGCAAATTTTTTGTTAAAATTAAAGATGCTAGATTTATAACATTCTTTCCCAAAATAGTTTGTGCTTTGAAACCGCGGCAAAACTATTAACACTAATCTACATTTTTCATTCTCCAAAAATCAATTAATCATATCATTTGAAGTAGAATTTAATCACCTAAAAAGGGCCTTTTTTTTATTTTTCACCTTTAAAGCTAAACAAAAAATATTATTCTTTTGTTGATTAACATTATTAATTGTACTCCAACCGAAAAAAAAACGTTTATATTTTATTTCATTGGTCCGGTTTCAAGTTGTTATTATTGAGTTTAGTCTTTACCATTGATCAAGTAAACAATATATTTTAAAGAAGTGAACAACACTGATTCGGTATCGAAATAAATTTATTTAAATATTCATTACCTGTCCTTTGCAGCAATCATTTTCATTCTCTCCCATGTCTACGAATCAAATCTAACAGACTTTTGCGGCGATTTGTTACTGTAGACGAAACCTGGATCCACCACTATACGCCCGAGCACAAACAAAAATCGGAACAGCTAAGAAGCAACCAATGCCCAAAAAAGTAAAAGGCTGTACGTATGTAGAAAAGATCATGACAACGTTTTTTGGGACACGAAAGATATCTAGATTATCAAGAAAAAACAAAATAATTAGCTTTGAATAGTATGATAATCTTCTGGATCAGTTGAAAAGCAGAAAGTTAAGGAAAAGAGATTCGGTCTAACGAAAAAAAAATCTGTTTCATCAAGACAAATTTTCTAGCCCTAAAGATCTTAGTATGATGGCATAGGTTTACGATTTACACATAAAAATTGTATCACATGTACCTTATTCAACAGACTTGGCCTCCTCACATTGGAAAGAACGCCTACGCAAACGTGGATAAAAATGCCTACACAAAATAGACCTAAACATGGTGCGACGGTCTTAGTTTAAGACAGGGTGGAGAAAAGAGGTGGTCTAGCGATTTGTTTGGTTATGTCACATTATTTACCATTTCATTAAATGATTGGTAGATTGCTCTACCTGTTGCGGTCCCCGTGCATAGTACTAATAATACCTAATTTATATACTAAAGTGCCAAAATGATTTTAAATGAAAAAGTATATACTTATACGCAATAAGATATAATTTTTCATTTAAAATCTTTTTGACATGTTAGTATATAAATTATTATTATTATTAGGTATTACTATGTACGGACCGCAACAGGTAGAGCCATCATTTAATGAAATTGTAAATAATGTGACATTTACACACAACAGCATAGGACCGAAACCTATGGTGACATCTTTATTAAAGATTTAGAAGGACCAAGCTTTGTGACACTGCTTAAAACATTGTAAAATACAGTCGTTAGACCACCTCTTTTCTACACCCTGGTTTAAGAGGAGATTTTATAGAAAAATAAAATGTATTTAAGTCAATATTTTTGTATTTTCCTAGTGAGGCTGAAATATACCATTTCATTTTTGTTCATTCTACATCAATAGAACACCATAAAAAAAATTTTAAACTCACAAACGGTTTCTTCTTCTTTATAAATATTTAGGTATAAATAAGTAGATTTTAAGTTTTCTGTAATAAGTTCCAAAAAATTCTTGGTTTGCTAAACAAGATACCAATTTAAAAAAAGGAAACACCCACTCCGTAGATTAATTGTAATTGACGAAAAAATATGTAAAAAATCTGAATATAAACCATACCTAACAATACTCTCTTTCCAAACAGGCCACTGATAATAATATCAAAATTGTATTTACATTACTGGATCTGCTAGCAATGGTTTAATAAAGCTACGAAGTTCTAACTATTCAGCTTTTGTTGTTTTATACATATTTAAAGATAACTGTCTTGACGATGTTTTCTTTAAAGATCTCTATCCACAGTAGGGAGCGTTTTTGTATTAAATTACATCTAATTAGTCCGGCAGCTAGGGGGATTTCCGTGGCCCATTCTCCTCCTGTTGATCTAGAATGCTTTTTTACGTATTTTTTCTCGCTGAATCCGAACTGTTTTTCCGAAAAATGGTCGGGTAAATTGTTATTAACAATTATAACTAGAAAACTAAGAGAGATACGACATTTTTTATCCGTTTGTTAGAACCATTGCAAATGTAGTTAGAAAATATTGCAAAATATCACTCCTAATGTTTTTGACCGCAGTTTTTTTAGCATAACTCGGTATCTAATAAAGCTATCATATTTCACGACCTTTTATTTTGGAGGCCATATTATTAGCTTTAAATTGAAATAAGTAATAGAAATGTCTCTAACATGGTTTTTAACAAAATTATACCGACCATTTTTCGGAAAAACAGGTTTCAGATTCGGATTCAGCAAGAAAAAATACGTAAGAAAAACATTATTGATCAACAGGAGGAGAATGGGCCACGGAAACCTCCACTAGCTGCTGGAGTAAATATGTGATGTTTAGGGTGAAAGTTTCTAGACACTCTGTATATCTGAACAAAGTGCACTGACACATTTACCTAGATTTTGTCACCTATATTTCAGTATTATCTGGACTTGCAGTTTTCATACAAAGGTCACTGTAGTATAAAAATACCATATAAACCTTACTAATGTATCTATACAACAGTTTGTTATTTTCAGATCTCAACCTAACATGCGACAGCTCTCTGGCTCCGGCATATATTTGGAAAATATGAAATCTATGAAATCTATTGATAGAGACGTAACTTCAGCTGCTATAAATAAAATGTCAGTATCTCAATCTGCTCCTCATACTCCTGTGACAGCAGCAAATCATGAAGGACCAATATTTAAATCTGTACCCAGATTATTATCGGAACCTATCGTAAATAGATCAAAAAGTTGTTCACCGTCAACGAAAACTAGCAGGCTAGAGAGACAAATTTCTGTGGCTCAAGATCGGAAAGACGAGAATGTTAATGAAATAAATAATGATACCTTGAAGGTAATATAGAGTTAAAAATTATAATTTTAAATGCTTTCATAACTTACTTGTTAACCTCCAACGGATAATCGGTTAAAAAAAAAATCGTTTAAAGTAGGTACCTGTGCTTCGGGTCTTTGTAAGTTTTATAATTTTTTAATATGCTTATTATAATATTCTAAATATCCCATCAAAAACCTTAAAAGTGTAAATCACTTTTACTGAGAATACTAGAAGATCAATTAATGTAATTAAACATTTCTAAAAACAGCGTCTTGTTGTTTAGTGCGTTCTTGTTTCGTACATTGGCAATTAAGGACTAAAGCTAAATTTCTTCTTGTTTTGTACACTTTTGACAGAATTTGGACAGAATTTATAAATAGACATTTGTTACCAAATTAAGTTGTTAAAGCACGATTAATAAACGAGCGCTGTTGCCATATCAGTTCTAGTTCTAATTGGTATATATTTAATATGTAATAAATAATCTTGAACTAAGCTTAGTCTTCAGATTCTTTAGGCAAATCCTGGCTACAAAAAATGCAACAAATGACGGTCAAAAATATGATTTATGAGATTGCTAACTCTGAGCGAACAAATCAACATTAAATATCTGCTTTAAATGTGCGTCGACTTTACACTCCTGGAATGAAATCTTTCAAAATAAGCCCAATATGTCAAGGAATATTTGAGTAGTGCTCCAAAGATATTAACTATTTTTTAAAAATAGTGATTTGCAATTACTTGAGAACTCTTCACATCTTTGCTTGGCTACTTGGCTATTTTTTTTAGGTTTGACATTGAGAACAATTATATTCAAATTTTATGCCTAATTTATATTACTCGCCTAATTGCTCAACTTCGAACCGCAAACAAAAATTATATTAAATTATCCTATAAGGGAATATCTTACTTAATAATGCCGGAGGAAATGTGCTCACTTACTACACCGTGAGACTCTGAAACATCTGGTTTTTTATTGTCCAATGTACCAAACCTGTGAGATCCATTTCTGGTTTGAATTTACACCAATATGAATGATTTAGTGGCTATTCTTAACCCTGACTATTACGAAAATCTCACAAAAATTATTTACTTTCTCTTGAATATGTTAAAGTTGAGAGCATTTCTGCGAAATCAAAGATAATTGGTAATAATTGCGTTTCTTGTATTCTTCTCTTGTATATATTTTGTATTTTAGATTTTTTATTGTTTAATTGTAGGTACTTGCATTTGGTAACTTAAGTTTTTTCTCTTTTCTTGTTATTAATCCACCCTTCTGTTTGTAATAAGCGTTTAGCTTTAGATACAATACTTGGTATTAAATGTAATTAAATTCCTTTAGTCCTCTATCATCCTCTATTCCTTTAGTCCTCTATAAATAGTAATTATTGTAGAAAGAATAATTATTTTGAGCAGAAACTTATAACAGCGCGTATTTACTAATAGCGTATTTACTAATAGCCTTTTTTTAATACCTGAAGGGTTTTTAATAGATTTTATTAAAAGAGTACCAAATAAGAATAATTTTGACGGCGTACCAACAGTATATTAAAAAAACAAAAATGCCATCATTTACGCCTATAGGATTAACAATAGTTCCAAATATTAGTAAATTCACAAAGCTTTAATTTTTTGTGAAAATGGTTAATTTAACAAATATATCTAGACACGCGGTAGCGTGTCAAGCCAAGTTCAAGCAAAGAAACTGGCTAGCCAGCGCCAAGTGTAATATTACACGAACCACTTGGTGCCACTTTTGACTCTTCTATAACTAAAAAACTCTTTGACGTAAACACATAAAACTACGTGTGTTTAATTATATCTACAAGGACATCTGGGAGCCCAAATTTCATGAAGTTAGCTCAAACGGTTATAAAGATATGAAGGTCAAAAAGTCTTAAATTTTAGCACTGACTGACTGACTGACATAAGTATGTTCCTAAACCTAACTTACTTCCAGATGACCTAGAAGGGTGAAATTTGGAATCCAGCTCGGTAATTGTATGTAAGCGTAGGAAAAAGTCTAAAAATAAAAAAAAAAGTTAAAAAATAGGGGGTGTCCCCATACAAAACAATTTTTTTAATTGTAGCGTTGGACCCGTTACAAGCAGATATTTGAAGCTATCCCAATATATGTATATGTATTGCTATATTAGCTATATAACAGAAATATAAAAATAAAGTTAAGTCAAAAAATAAGTGGTGTCCCTATACAAAAAACTTAAATACGCGGTACACAAACGGTGTGTCGTAAGCAGTGCGCAAATTAAATTAAATTCAATCGATAAAGTCCACGGTATTTAAACAAGCGAGCAAAAGAAGTGCTAAAAAAGAACGAGGATGATTCATCATTAACCGCTGGATTAGAAGACGTTATCACGATCAAATTGGGTGCACGAGTTATGTTGCGTAGGAATATACATGTTAGTTAAGGGATAGTAAACGGCTCTATTGGAGTTATACAGAAAATAAACTGGGATGTCGATAGAAACAATAGTGGACGTAAAATTATTATCAAATTCAATAATTTAACTTATGAACTAGAACGTGTCAAGACTAAGTTTCAGATATTAAATAATGTATATGTTCACCGGGAACAGTTCCCTATTTGCTTGGCTTACGCTATTACCATCCACAAATCACAAGGACTTAGTCTGGACAGCGCTCTTCTTGACATAGACACTTCGATTTTTATATAGCAGAGGACAGGCCTACGTTGCGCTCTCCAGAGTTAAAACACTAGACGAAGTACACCTTATTAATCTAGACCCTAGTCAAATTAAGACACAAGGTAGTTCCATTCAATAGTAGAATATAACCGCCTGAGATCGTTATATCGCCTGGACTTAGCTAATTTAATTATAAACAAGAAGCAGATAATGAATGGGTAATGCGCACTATTGTCTCTAACATTCAAGAGAATGTAGACAATAGCTTAAAAAATATAACCATGCAGCAAAAACGCAAGAAAAAACATTAAATCTCAATACCTGCCTAGTTTTCTTTACAAAAAGTAATGATATCCCACCAAAAACATAAATGTAAAAAAGGAGAGCCAAGTTCAATACAAAAATTATGCTTGGCTGTGGGCTTAGCCGCAAAAAGAATGGAGATATAAATGAGTGACAAGTTATATGCAAAACCCAAATATGTATTTATAGGAACAAAATAACATTATGAACAAATATTAAACTCTTTTTCTTTGCTTTATTGAATACCTATAATAATTGTTGTTATTTAAAAATGTGAGATCTTAAAGAAGGTTAGATTTGACTTGGCCAGTTTTTATCAGAATTAAAAAATATATGTTGAATAACTTTATAAAATGACTGATTTATACAATTTAGTAATAAAAATCAATATTTTCTATTGTAATTTGAATTCTCATAGTTTTACAGAAGGAGCATAAAATATTTCTTGAATGTTGCTTTGAAAGATCGAAACCGATCGTTATAGAGACAAATGTAAAATAAAATAATAAAATTACATTTAGAAAACTGTGAAAATTCGACTTAAGTTTTGAGTAATACTAACTTGTTAATTTTGACTTATTTTTTTAGGGGAAAAATTCAGCAGTAATACTAGCCCATTCGCCAAAACATTTACCCAAGAGAGAATCCAAGTTTTCGTTGAAATCACCTTTATCTAGAAGAGAAACTAAGGTTCAAATAGAAAATGCGATAAATAGGGATAAATTAAATAAAGTCCATTCTCTAGATGGAACCCATGTATAATTTTATGTAAAAAATGTCTTTACAAAGATATTAGGTATACAACAAAACCATTTCGTCTCTAAGAATAGTCAAAAGCTTTAAAAGTTTTAATTTTCTATGACTATATTACTTATTTTAAAAATATTTATATGTATTTCATAAAAGTACAGAGCTGTTCTTAGATGATAATTTATGTTCTTAAACAAGTAGATATATATATTCTAAGTGATATAAAAATCGAGTAAAAATAATTTATTTCGATTATTTCCTTCGATTCAAATTAACCAATAGAATGTCATAATTTTTTGAAATCGGACCAATCAGAATCAAATATCAGCGACTATTGCACTAGAACAATATCAGCGACTATTGCACTAGACTAGAGAAATAGTCACGTCAAATATAAATGTCACAAATTTGTCTTCTCAGGAAATAATCTTTCTAAATATAACACGACCTGATAAATAGTCTGCTATTTTTGTTGTTGCTAAATTTCTCGAAAATTTTACAATTTGTTTCGACATAATTTGACATTAATAATCTGATTAAAGTCCGAGAGCTTTAGCTCGAGGGCTTTAATCTTTGATTATTAATGTCAAATTATGTCTCAACAAATTGATACTAAAATATTCTCAAAATCTAGATACCACAAAAATAGCTGACTATAATCAAGTTCTTGTTATATTACCCTTGATAATATTTTATATAATTATTAAGGAGGCTTTAGTAAGTACATAAATGATTAAAATTTCAAAAGAATCTTCTGAAAATAACCTTACCTTAATATAGCCTTCAAGATGTGTTACAGATTCATTAATACTTCTATAAATATGGGTCAAATAGAGTGATTAATTTCTTATTAGAATATTTCATTTCAGACTACTTCCAAAAAACTACAGCAACAGTTTGAGTGTTTTTGGAGTGTCTGACCGATAATATCAATTATCATGAATTTAGGAGATCAAAAGACATGTCAATAAATTAATTAAAACATGCTCAAAGAAGTCTAATATCTTGCAGTTTAAGGCAGAGAGTCATCTTGCTAAAACGTTGATTTTTGTAGTCTCTTCAGATGTGGTATGATGTGATGAGTAGTAGGGATAATCTAGAATCTAGATCCATACGCAACATATTTCCAACGCTGTGTAACAAAAGTGTAAATATGGTGTCGACTTTTTCCCATTCTTCGATGACCATTCATGATTAAAAAAATTGGGACTTCTTACTATAGATTAATATGTTTCATTTTTAGTCCCAGAATAGACGTTTTTTATACCATGGAAGACATTACTCTGCTAGTCAAGTCTATTCAAATTTTGTTGAATTGTTACAAAGCTACTTTAAATTTAAAAATAGTACCTATACATTAAATTCCAATTGGTGTAATCCCTAAAATTTAGACTTCTCAATGTTAAATGTTTTCGGAATCTGGATATTTACTCTCATACTTCTTGTTCCCGTGGGTTTATCAGGACAAAAAATATTACTTGTTTTTTCTTAAATGTAAACTTTTCGATGGTAAAAGATTTTCTATTACTCTTTTTCTCTTTATTCCCATTCCTCTGTTACAAAATCAATTCTAATTTCATCTTATTTGGTTATGCCTTTTATTTTCGACAATAATTTATTTTGGCAGCCTGTAATTTCTTTTGCATACCATGTATTTTAAACCAACTTTCACTTTCATATTTTAGTATTGGCCAGAAAATTGTTTTGTATACTTATTTTATTTTCTTACTGATTTATTTCTTTTCCATTAAACTATTGCTGGTACATTTAGGTATCTTGCATTCATTACTTTATCATTTATTTCCTATCAACTTGTTCTATTATTTCTTAATTTCTTTGTGTATTTACTTTATTGGTGTTATTCATATTAATGTTCTTTTCGAGTTCCTATACAAAAAGGTTCAAAGCTTATTGTAACTCTACACCGGTTCTCGTACTTAACATTACAAATTTAAAAATAGCGTTTAATTAGTCAAATATCACCCAGTTTATTGCATTAACTTAAGTCATCAGATTTTCTCCTTAAATTTATTATGTTTTAAATTTAATTATTAACGTATAAAATAATTTCAATAGAAAGCAAGTAGGTAGTATTAAAATATTGAGTCAAATTTTAATTTTCAACTACATATATCAATTTAAAAAAAAGATATGCTACAAAAGCGTACTTAATAAATTGAAGTAGATATATTTATTATTTTTGAAGTATTATTACAGAAAACTGTAATAGTGTCTTACTTGATAAAGCGAGTTATTAATGAACAAATGTTGCAAAATGCAGAATATTAGTTATTCTATCGCTTTACTAGTTTTGAAAAATATTTTCAAAAACATTGACCATTTAACTAAGAAGAAATAACTACTTCCCTGGCTATTTGCCTCGACGGATATTGAATTGCACTTCAAAGTCAAATGGGTTTGGCATATCTAACAGATAATTTAAACCAACCATTTTAGTTTGCAGTTAGAAGGGACAACATAACTTCTGTCAGCGATTATGCCTTAAGCTCGCTGACGGATAACATATACCTTGTACTGACGAGACCCAATAGGTCGAAACCGGTCTACAAGTTATGTTGTCCCTTTTAACTGCAAACTAAAATGGTTGGTTTAAATTATCTGTTAGATATGCCAACCCCATTTGACTTTGAAGTGTAATTCAATATCCGTCGAGGCACATAGCCAGGGAAGTAGTTGTTTCTTCTTAGTTAAATGGTCAATGTTTTTGAAAATATTTTTCAAAACTAGTAAAGCGATAGAATAACTAATATTCTGCATTTTGCAACATTTGTTCATTATTATTTTTGTAGTAAAACTTCTTTAGGCGCGACTAGGGGTAACTCAGATTTTTTTTCTGACGGAAGTAATTCTTTCGTCAGAATCTGACGGAAGTGACGGTGTGACGTCAGCTATGGAAGGAGCTTAAAAACCTTTCCAAACAAAACAAATTTGCATTGACATTTTAGTGGAATTGAGATTATGTTTTGTTTAGAAGTTTATAAATTTTATTATGGTAATCTTGTAATTAACTTTCAAAATTTTCAAAATTTTTAGAATTTTTTAAATTTTCAAATTTTTCAAAATTGTTTAAATTTTTCAAAATTGTCAAAATTTTTTAATTTTTTAATACGTACGTCAAATATATTTTACTTTAATCGCGCGTACAGGTTACACGCACACTCTTTCTTTTTGATATGTTGGAACGATAAAGGGTACGCATAACACCGATTGAGTAACAATTTTGTAATTTATTACTAAATGATATTTCTTCCTACCCTAGCCAAAAATTCAAACTTTCGCTATTTTTACTTCCAGCGAATATCGATGTTCTGACCACATGTGCTTGCAGGGACCAAGTAGGTATATACAGTAAGTGTTTCCCGCCCATTTGCACCACACATTATATACGAATTTTCTACTGGATAGGAAAAAGCAAAATATACACTACATGGGGCGATAGTTGATCGCCCCTCCGCCGGGATCGATAATTGACTCGTTCCTTGTAACATGGTCGAAAATTCGACTTCCTTCCCTATTTTCGCCGAAAGTAGATGTTCCTGTCGCATGTGCATGCAACCACGAAACACAGTAAATGCCGGGATTAGCTTTATTTATCGCACATGTAGAGGTCTCCCAACGAAAGTTTGGGTCAGCCACGTGTTAGTCGGCGCAGGTAGGCGGAATCTTTCTATCAGTGGCAGACGGAAATCAAAATATATTATACATCTTAAATTAATTTTTAATGTATGATGCTAACATAATTAAGAAGAATTTATTTTATATAAATTTGTTGCTGCCGACTTTAAACTAAAAAAATACATACATTTAAAAAACAACTCAGAAACTCTCTCAGCATATTCGTAGCTAAATATAGTTTACAAAACCATTCCAGCTACCACACTGACAAGCTTTCAGAACGGTCGTTGTTATCGTAACGCTCGTAAAAAAACCACTGCGCATTGAACGAGAGGCCACGCGGCTGTCACAAACTTTCGTTGGGCGATCTATACGCCCGCGCATTGGCTACGAACTTTTGATAGATTACTCGGGACGAAAATTGATCATCCCTCCCTGTGGATAAATTGCTCTTCTAGATGAAACCGAGGGCTGTAATTCTTCCACCGGAAGGGATGATCGACTTTCGTCCCCTGTAATCTAGTATATTCGCTTAAACGTAATATTGTTATGTCATTTGTTAATATGTTCATTTCTAATGGGACACTCTTTTAAGTATACTAATGGCATGTATTCTTTCTTGGTTGAAAATATACCAAAAATCAAAAAGGAAACTTCCGACTCTAATTTCTTCTGTTTGTCTCAAACATTTTTTCCTCATTTATTTGACAAATATATTTCTGTCATCATAATATTCCATCAAAATCTTTGTACAGGACGAATTTTCTCATTGTGTTTCTTAAAATAGTTAAGTATGATCTTTATTTACTAGATTTTGTTTTGTTTTTTTTTTCTCTCTAATAATATTCTTATTGTAATGTCAATTTAGATTGACAATTTTTGGGAAAATCATAACGACTGACTGTAATAAAATTCCACTTATAAAAAATGCTTGTTTTATATTTTTGTATTACCTATAAGATAATATATATGAATAAACATATGTCTATACCTACACATAGTTGTAATCTGTCTATATTTGTGTATAATTCGATACGAATAATTAATTCTAAATATTTATTAAATGTTTCTTCCACTGTAGATTAGTTTAGAGAATAAAAATTAAATATTTTAATAAGTTAGTATATGTTAGAACTTAGAAAGTGAATATAAAAATATATATTTATTATTTACTTAAGAATTTTTATTTACTACTGAAGAAATATACCCACTTATAAATCTCAGAAAGATATAGTTTAATAGTACAAAATTCTATTAGATACTAGTGCTGAATTTGAACCTTACTTTCCAATACAGATAGGTATTCCGCAACATTTTTTACAAGGAACACTTCACTTAATAAAACTAAAAAAAAAACTCAAAAAAATAAACCGCCTTCAAAAAAAAAGTACTAAAGAACAAAAAATAAAATCTTTATTTCTTAAAAAAATTTTAAACAACTGGCATCTGATTTCAATTTCCTTGAAGTAGGCTCCCATCGCAAATTACTCATTATTGATACGAGTCCAAGCCTGTCACCCAGACCGAGGTGTAAGGTGTCGTTATAATTCTTGGAATTCTAGTCTATTCTGTTTCCGAACGAAATCAAAACTTCTATGAGCTGTTATGGCGTCGAGGTGGTTTAAGAGTTTTCTGTTCAAGATGTAACTGCATGGATGTTTCTAGAAGAATTAATCTGGTATATAAGGACCGCTGTGGACGGAGAAAGGGGAATTTGTATTTTTAATAGCTGGCGATAAAGTGCGAATTGTTGTACGAGATATTTTAACGACGCTATCTAGTAATTGTAATTGTATTAAAGTTAAGAAAATTGTTCTTTATTTGTGTTTACCAATAAATTGTTAAGTTTGTCTGCCATTATCACTTATTCCGAATCCATGAAGGAAAATTATAACAATTGGTGTCAAAAGTGGGATAAGTAAAAGAAGACGTCGAAGTCTATGGTAAGCACAAGAACTACCTACTAATTACGACGAGATGGAAGAAGTTGGCAGCTATGGAACTGCGCCTAGGACAGCGGAGTAAGGCTGAAGAACAGCGCAGAAAGGAAGAACGTGAAGCTATGGAACTACGTCAAGAACAGTTCAGAGAAAAAGAACAAGAAGAGCGAATAAAAGAACGAGAGGATGAAGAACAACGCAGAAAGGAAGAAAGAGAAGCTGAAGAACAACGCAGAACGGAAGAAAGAGAGGCTGAAGAACAACGCAGGAAGGAAGAACGAGAGGCTGAAGAACAGCTTCGACAGGAAGAACGAGAAATGTTTATGAAGATATTTCTTGATCTGAAAGAAAATAAAGTAAATTAAAAGGAATTCCAAGATCGAATCGAAGCAACAGAACAAAAGCTGCAAGAGCACGTTAAGGAAACCAAGAACGAGCTTCTACAGCAAATCCAAGAAACTAAACAAGCTATTCTTCGACTCGAGGGACAGAATGTAAGAAATTTTGCTTCATCTACGATTGTGACTCCATCTCACCAGGGTATAATTAAGCCCCCTACGTTTGATGGTGAAACCCCCTGGAGCATCTACAGATTAGGAAGCAGCGCAGCTATGAAGCAGTAGTATCAGCCCTAAAAGTTAGCTATGGCAGTCAATTCCTAAAGCAAGTCTATCAGAGCCAATTGAAATTAAGAATGCAAGGATAGATAGATAGATAGATAGATATTTTTTGGGTTGGCTGTTAGCCTATATCACTGCGACCTTTGCAGATCTATTGTGAACACCCATTATCTGTGGAATAGGATTAGAGCACCTTGTCCAGCTCTGCCCTCTTAATGAGACTTAATAGCCTTAACAGTGGCCACTCCGCATAACTTGGAGCAGCCGGTTTCTCCTCTCCCAGTAATAGATACCGCGTCCTTGCAAGGCCATCACATTGGCATGGGACATGAAATGCGGTTTCTCTTGCTCTTGGCTAAAGAGGGTAGAGGTAAGGAGAACTGTCTCCGTGTATTGAATGTGTCCGTCAAAATGTGTTAAATAAGGGTGGCGCTACGATCGTAGTAGGGTAAATTTTAAAAAAAGCGCCATAATTTCGTAGAGTAGGATTGATAAATAAACAAGGAAAGACAAATTTCCGTTTTATTATGGCTCTCTTTTTAAAATAACCATAATGTATAAGAAACATAAGATAATAATAAACTATATTAAATGAAATTTTATTAATGATTATTTTCCAGCAATAAGTGAATAAATATTTAAAAAATAAATTCATTACATAATATAAGGATAAATAGCACGATCGAAATGACAAAATAAAAACTAATTTGAAAAGTATGATAAGTATAATATTTTACGCTAAAAATTTACGAAACGAATTTAAAATACAATAAACTGAATATTTTTTGGAACGCACTTATTTTAGGGTTTTATTACGAAATCATACGACACACTTCAATTTGTCAAAAACTGCTACATACCCTCCATACTCTTGGCAGTATCGACAAATGTCTTCATCTGCTGACTCATGTGTTTTCTGAGCCTACAATGTCTGTCAAGAGACTGACAATCATTCTGACATCATTTCGCCTTTGTGATAGCAGCTCTGAGTAAACTTCGCCGAGTGTCCCTTTATGAAGACTTTGGCTTGTCGCTTGCCCGGTGATGAAAGGAACATCCGAGACTCTAAAGCAGTATGGGGATTAATATAGAAAGACTGGTCAGATTTGCCTACCCAGATGCACCGAAAGAATTTACTCATTAGCTGTGTGTAAGCAATTTTATCGATGGAGTGAAGGACACGGACATGCAACAAGCGTTGAGACTGGGACGTCACCAAATATTAAAGAATGTTCTTATTTATGCTCTGGAGTTTGAAGCAGCAAAAAATGCCTCCCGCCAATGTCGCATGGTCCATAATGTAAGGATGGTGACGAAAGAGAAAAAAGTTGATCTAAATCAAACCTTATTAGCCATGAAAGAAGCTTTGGACACCATGAAGAAATCCTCGCCAACCAATGACAAGAAGGGGCGTCCAAAATTTTTCAACTGTGGACGATAAGGTCATCTAAAGCAGGACTGCCAGTCTCGATCAAGATCGGAGGAAAGGCGGAACTGGCGACGTACTACATCCAATCCTAAACAAAGGGGCTCGGAAAACTCTGCTCGGCCAACGTAATGGGACGTACATAGGCTTGTTCATCCCAGGCCCCCATTTGTTCAATTTCGATATCAAAACGCACCGGCAGCAGTCTAGTCGCAGAGGGGTTTTGAATGGTCATCTAATTCAATTCACGGTCGATACAGGAGCTACACGAACGATAATAAAAGGTAACGCTTTTGACCAGCAAAACACCAAGGTTACCTTACGCACCCCCATACTGAAAACTGCCACTGGAGACCGTATTACTGTATATGGCGAATGCGAAGTTAAGATCGGTCTGGGAAGCCTGGAGATGGAGGCTAATATACTAGTGGCTAATATCGTTAACGACTTCATACTCGGACTTAACATCATAGCTGATCTTGAAGGTTGGAAACGAAGAGATTGTTTTAACCGTGCCGAACCAGCCTCTTGGAACTATTAAACTCATAGTAGCAGAAGATTCCAGAATACTTCCAAACACTGAGAGGAACATCGCAGTAGAGCTTGTTGGATCTGGTAGCCTGGAAATTGCTGTGGTGGAGCCGTCCGAAAAACTCCTGGATATATGTGTGGCCAAATGGCTAGTAGACAGCAGCAATAAAGTCATTCCAGTGCGAGTGGCCAACCCAACGAATATCCGAATCACTCTCAAGAAGGGGCAGACCATTGGAGTGTGTGAGCCTGTGGTTAAGGTGACAAGGATTAAAGAGCAGGTTCTGGACAGTGGCAGTCACCAAGTTTCCGAAGAATTTGTGGCTACTTTTGAGAAATCGTGGGGAAATCTCTCGGAAGAAGAGAGAAAAATGGCCAAGGCCTTTTATCAAAAAGGAAGGCAGTCTATTAGCAAAAGAGAGCATCACGGGTCGTACAAATCTCGTTTAGCACCGGATCAACGCTGGTAAATCTGCCCCCATTCGACAAGCACCAAGACAGCTGCCCTTCGCTAAGCAAGAAGAAGCTAGGTCGATCACGAAGGACATGTTACAGGAGGGAATCATCGAGGAATCCAAGTGCCCCTGGTCATCTTCTGTGGTGCTGGTTACCAAAAGAGATAGGTCTACAAGAATCTGCATAGATTACCGGAAATTAAACGACATTACCAAGAAAGACAATCACCCATTACCAAGAATAGACGACACATTAAACGTATTAGCCAATTGCAAATGGTTCTCGAAGCTAGATTTGAAAAGTGGATATTGGCACGTAGCGATCCATTTAGACGACAAGGAGAAGACCGCATTTTCAACCGGTAATGGGCTGTATCAATTCCGAGTAATGCCAGTTGGACGTTCCTGTTACATTTGAACGTATAATGCTGGTACTTCGAGGACTCACATAGAAGACATGCCTGGTCTACCTCGACGACATAATTGTAATGGGAAAAACGTTTGACGAATATGTATCAAATTTAAAAGACATTTTTAGCAGGCTGAGGAATGCCAATTTACACTTGAATCCCAAGAAATGTATCTTCTTCCTACCCGAGGTCAACTTCCAAGGGCACGTCGTATCCTCGAAAGGAATTGCAGCTGACCCGGGGTGCTAAAACGAGGCTTAGGGGAAAACTAAAACAATACCTATTAGGATCTCTTTTGAAAGGATCGCAGTGGACATACTAGGACCACTTCCTGTGGCAACATCTGGCAACAAATATTTAATCGTTGTAATCGATTACTTTTCAAAATGGCCTGAAGTTGTTGCTGTACCCAACCAGAAAAAACAAGACTGTTGCGGAAGCCTTCCTTTGGAATGTGTTTGCACGACATAGAGTACCTCTCGAAATACACTCGGACCAGGGTCGTAACTTCGAATCAGATGTTTGAAAGGAGATGATGATTTTACTGGAGATTAAGAAGACTAGGACTACAGCACTACATCCTCAGTCGGATGGTATGGTTGAGGTAATTACTTTTTAATGTTGGTAGCAGAAAATCAAAGAGATTTAAAGAAGGAGATGTATGGTTATAACAACCACAGAAAAAAAGGATATTGCCCTAAACTACAACGACCTTGGGAGGGGCCTTATCTGCTAAAGAAGAAAATTAACGACCTAGTCTATAGGATCCAACTGTCACCGAGAAGCTAACCGAAAGTTCGTGGCGAACAACTTTAAGGGGGTAGTGTTACGAGTCCAGACATGTCGCCCAGACCGAGGTGTAAGGTGTCGTTATAATTCTTGGAATTCTAGTCTAGTCTAGTTTCTTTCCGAACGAAATTGAAACTTCTATGAACTGTTATAGCGTCGAGGAGGTTCGAGAGTTTTCTGTTCGAGATGTAACTGCATGGATGTTTCTAGAAGAATTAATCTGGTATATAAGGACCGCTGTGGACGGAGAAAGGGGAATTTGTATTTGTAATAGCTGGCGATAAATTGCGAATTGCTGCACGAGATATTTTAACGACGTTATCTAGTAATTGTAATGGTATTAAAGTTGTGTAAATTAGTTTAAGAAAATTGTTATTTATTTGTGTTTACCAATAAATTGTTAAGTTTGTCTGCTGTTATCTTTTATCCCGAATCCACGAAGGAAAATTATAACACTATTTTAATCTTAGAGGTTAAATCTAGATTTCGAATGTTAGTAAATCGAAATCAGATGCCCAGCTGCTTCCAATTTTTTTAAGAAATATAGATTTTATGTTTTGTCTTTTAGTGCAATTGTCTGTTTTTGAAGGCGGTTCAATTTTAATAAAAAAGTTTTTATTTTATCCCTACTTGGCTTTGTTAGATGTGGGCGCAAATTCAACATTTACTATCTTTAAAGCCTTCCGAATACCGTGCAAGAGGTTGTGGGTTCAAATCTCAACAATCCTGACATGTACCATTGTGTCTTTTCGCCGTTAGCAAGCGTGGTGATTAAATGCTTAAATGTTTTTATGTTATACACCATTATTAACATATTAATTTAACTGCAGAGCTTATTCTCTTGATTTTTAAGGTGTTCCATGGAATATCTGCCACATTGATGACCAGACCATAATCATTTCTAAGGGACCACACGAACACTCTACTGTTTTGAATGCTAAAAGATTTTTTCAAATCCGATTATAAATACCGAAAATATGCCGTAACATACATAAAAAAATATGGTCGGTTAAAAACAATACTTTTACAATTTAATTTTTTTTAGTAACCTAATTATTTTTTAGGACATATCTCGTTGAGTAGTTAAATTTAAAAATTAAACTAAACGTAAATGACATTAAAGAGAAGTTACAAAAACTCATATCCGATAGGAATCGAACCGGCATTCTCGATCTGTAGTCGATAATCACTTATACGGTTGGCCACCGATGATCCTACCGATTAGTTGGTGTTTTTAATCATATCTGGATTTAACCCAGTTTCTCATTATATATGACATTAATAAGAGAATAGAGTATTTGTTCCTGTCTTCTAAACAAATAATATTACAATATTATCGCAAAAAATGACTTAGAGGTTGATGTATTAATTCTCGAGTTCACAAACAATGTCTCTGATTAACGTCATAAATTTGCTACAAAGAGAACTTAAGTGTCAAAGACGACATGAGTTGAATCAAGATATGATAAAAAACTCTAACTGCTAAGAACCTATTGGTTTTATAGCGGCTACGGTAGATAAAGATCAAAGGTTCGAGTTTATTTTTTTTTTATTATGTTTAAATATATAGCTTTATGAAAGTATGTTAAACTACACAACCTAACAATCCAACATTATTATATGAACGAATATTAATAACAAAGCTCGTCTGTGTTACACGATTTGACACCCCACTATTATATTCATGTTTACTTTTTGACCAGATTTTTGCACAAAATGCAAAAACCAGCACTAATATAATTAGTACAAAAAGTTTCTTATCTACTGATATTTTAATCTGAAATAATGGATTGAAAGGATATAACATACGTTGTTTTTTTATTGAGCACCATATCGATTAGTCTTGTATCTAATTCTCATCGTGTAGTGTACAGAAAAAATTCAATTGAGACTATTTATATAATACTAGCAGCCCGCCCCGGCTTTGCATGGGGATTAAAGAAAAATAACAAAAGCCATTAAATTTATTGGGTCAACGCTTCCCTGTAAACGATATTACATGTTGTTTTATTTTCTGGCAGCAAAATAAATTGATTTTTAGGTGCTCCGACCCGCCTTAGACGGTTGGCCATAAGGAAAACGGATCCCTACTAATTGGAAGGTTTGACCTTGAGACTTATTATTGGTAAAAGCGAAAGATGTTTTGATAGGAAATTGAAGCGGTTTAAATGGATTTGGTAGATCAGTTGGGATCATCGGTATCCTCAGTGTATGAGCTAGTTGACCAGCTGGTGGTTCAGTTATAATGGTTGCTACAACTAAATTGTCCTTTAATTCCTTTATATGTAGCCTCGTCCCATTGCACATTCTAAATTTGTGATATCTGTCGTGATTATGAAATAAGTTATTTTGATAAGGATTAATACCAAGATAAAAACTCTTAAAAAATTAAAAAATAGTTATTGTGACGTATCTGTAACAGTTAGACATATGCTGTCGCGGCATTTTTTGTAGATATTTATATATTCTTCAAAATCGTAGTACATTATTTTATTCTCAGCGCACGCTGGTTACATTAACGGCATTAGTAAGGATACCTATTTTTTTGAAAACGAAACATAGCCTATGTCACTCGGGAATAGTGAAGCTTGCCAACGGTGAAAAAATGTTTGAAATAGGTGCAGTAGTTTCGGAGCCTTTTCATTTCAAACAAACAAAAAAATCAAACCTTTCCTCTTTATAATATTAAGTATAGATTTACAACGCCAAATAAAAACAAAACATATATAATCGCATTTTTCATAGAAAACAATAGCGAAACAAAAATAACTAAATTAGTCTGAACTAAATCAATTCGCAACATAACATCGTCCTAATCCTGTAAGTAGGTAGTATTTATTAATTTTTTTTTACAGTTAATTACTCCTTTGAATCTGACACAGACTTAAGTTAGCTACTAGATAATTTTAACATTTCACTAGAAAAAGCTGATACTCAAGAAATGCTAGACATGACTCAAGTAGCTTCACCAGTTTTCGATGAAAGACTACCAGTATACGATGGAAATCCGAACGAATTCTACGAGTACATTAAAGTATTAACGAGATTGTTAAACCTCTATTATAATACTTAGAATCCAGAGTCAATCTAAAACAATTTTTTAACTGTTGTCATCACCAGTAAACTCACCGGAAATAAAAGAAATAAAAAATGTTTTTGTACAAAATGTCGGTGACCAGACAAAAAAAAATCACTTACCAGAGATAAAGTCCACGTGAAAAAAGGATTCCAAGAAAATGCAAATCAATTCTATCAAAGTATTATGGGTCTTCTCAATCCTACTACCAACTACATATCATGAATCTAGAAATCATGGAAAGTAAACTCGATTTCTTACGCTAACATATTTTAACTTCGTTTGTAGCAGAACTTCAAAAACCTATGGGATCAACCATTAGAGCAATGAGGCCACCAACTTTGGCAGCAGGAAGAAAACAACATACGATATTTGCAGAAGGGCCACAATCAATCGTCCACTTTTGGATCAAACACTTACTCAAGGCTGTATCCACATTTTCGGGACCTATGAGAAATTATCAAAATCGCCTAAATCCACATCCAGTAAAAAAACCCAACTCTTAACTACTTGATTGCAGTTTCCTGCTAATCAATTGTTATTTCAGTAAAACGTTTATCAAATAGATGTCAAAGATAATAATAGTATACCTAATACTATTATGACGTTTTACAGAGTCTTTGAAAATCAAAGAACATATAGACCGTTTACTAAGAACCAACAACTACTTCCCTGGCTATATGCCACGACGGACATTGAATTACAGTTCAAAGATAAACGGGGTTAGTATATCTGCAAGATAGAACTAACCATTTGATTTTCAAAGACTCTGTAAAACGTCATAATAGTATTAGGTATACTATTATTATCTTTGAAACCCAACTCTTTTTAACAACCAAAAATTTAGACAACAACTACCCAGAACTGCGAATTCACTGCTATTCTAGATGAACCAAAATCCATTTGTGACAAACGACCATTCTTAAGGAAGCCAAATCAGCTGTTCTCCCAGCCGAATTTCGTGCCACCCGAAACAGTTACTTAAATCTTTAATATAAAAAATCAACCAAATTTTGGTTTAGCCAGACTCTCCATCCCAACAGCCAAAATCGACACCTATTAGCATCCAACCAACTGTGAGAATCGTCAGGTTACAACAGCCAAAAAAACCCAATTCTCCAAAGTATTATATAATAGAGAACAAGGCACCGAAGAGTATTATAACATGGACAACCTAATCTATGACAAACGCCGATGAGCAACATCTTGATGAAGCCAGAAGGTCCGAGCGAAAATATACAAACATAGTAGAACTGCATATCATTTACAATAAAAAGGAGCTACCTTTTATCTAAACAACAAATCCTCCTCTTAAACTACTCATCATACCGTATCGACAAAATCTTTTCTCAATCCTAAAGTCGCTACACAATTCTTCCCCATCACATCAACTACAAAATATTTGTCGTTATTTCTATTTTTCAAAACCACAAACATAACTTCTGTGCAAAAAAACGTCCTTTCCAGAATTTAATTCCACAAAAATCAGCAGTCTAAAATTACTTTTAAATTCTGGAACAAATTTACTGGGCTAATACGATTCGACAATTTAAAAATCCTTCAAGCTCGTCTCAATTTCCCCAAGTCAACTCTTACATTCTTAGACACTGCTTTTTTAATTCAAAAAGCAGTTTTACACCATACAGTTTGAACCATATTTGGACACGCGTGTATGCTTTCCAGTAAAAGAAGCCAATTGAACCATAATCTGGTCAAAACAGTACATCCAAGGAACAGAAATCAGAGAACAACTCACCAAGGCCCACGAAATTTCTAAAGCCACCACTCGGCACTATTCCTAAAACCAATCAAAATATCTACATCCTGCTGTACCAAGAAAGTTTTCGTACATCAAGAAATTTATCTCATCAAACTATTACCAAATTTCGAATTTTTAATCGCCAGTAAACGAATCATCAATTCCCAAACCAGTGCCACAGAAGAACCTCTAGTACTTCCCAATATTAAGGTTATATTAACATTCAGAGTTCACCCAAGACTAAACTATTTTAATAACAATTATGTAACCTACTTGATAATTTAAATAAATAAAATTATTTCTATTTAAAGCAATGTATAAGTCAGTTTGTTATTTTATATATTAAGAACTATTTAAGGTTATTTTATGTTTTTAAAAATACTAATTTCATTTCTGAATGTGTTTTTCAAAAAGTAAATCTTCGGAAACCAACACATAATTTGCTCATGTCCAAAGATTTTATGGATTGTATCGTAAAAGCGTGCACCCAGGTATCCATCAGAAGCACTTGTTTTTAATGCCTTTATTGCAGGCCATAATAAGTAGAAGCGGCTTCTTTTATTCTCTACCTTTTATTAGTTGTTTCTTGAGATGATCAATTTCAACGATTAAAATTGTTCGCGCTGCCTCGAAACGATTTTACGATAGGGGTAAAATATTTTATGATTTTAATGAAACTTTATTGCGTAATTACCTATTTCGGTGTGTACATTTCTGGTGATTTTAAGCGATAAAGGTACCTATTAGGACATAAAGTGAGTGTTAAAGAAAAATACTTATACTTGCGGTTAGATCTAATAGTTGTTTGAAGGTTGCATATAAATTTGCAACAAGGTAAATCATAATCGATTCCTTGAATTATTCGCTTCCTATATTTTACTAACACGAGACAACCCCCAAACGGATTTTAGAATGACAACTAATAAAAGGTAGATCTTCTACAAAGTGAGTGGATTAACTTTCATTTCCGACCTTGTTTTTCTGTTAATTTTTACTTTCGTTTAAAAAGGATTGGAAAATGTATCTACGATTATTTACAAGTCCTACGTTGGAGATTGCCACGGATTTTAATGAACTTAAAACAAAATCGAATTTTGAAAACAAATAAATTAATTAAAGGAAATACAACTCCAGCTGAGTTCGGTAGTGGTCTCTCTACTGGCAAATTAGTGCCCAGCTCAGCCGTAGAGGTAAGTAAACAAATATTAGTGAGTCGTGCCACCGATTTAGACGGTCAAAATCGGAAACCCCTGTTGTTCCAGGCACTACTTTACCCACTGGAGATAATTAAATAAATTTTGAATATTTATCAGTTCCAACTGAACCACACAATTACAGAAAACAACGATAAGTGAGCTAAATAAAACCAAAATATCAACTAGACCCTTCTTTAATAAAAGTAAAGAATTACAAAACTGTCAAGCCTCGTGCTTGACAACGCTATTGATATTTATATAAATACAAAAAAAAAATATATGAATTATATTAATAGAGAATTTTATCCCAAAATATGTGTGATCACACGCAATATGAAAAAAAAAATATAAGAAAAATAACTCTTAACTAACGACTTAATCTAATTTAGCTTATCTGTTAAATGCTAGATACAGTTCCTCGTCGTTCTTGTCTGCTCCAACACTTAGGCCGGCGTCCAATTCAAGCCTGTTCCCAGAACCAATAGCTTACACCAATCTCAAAAAAAACTCAAGCTCGGCTAAGTATCAGGTCAGCATCAAATATTTTTTTACCAGTAACTAGGACTTAAACCCTGTAACTAGGATTTACGCCTGTATCTAGGACTTATGCCTGTATCTAGGACCCTAAAATCGTAATATAAAATCAAAGATAGCTTAAACAGATTTTAATGACTCCTTGAATTAGTTTGACTTAATAACTTTAATACAACTTAAACACATTAACTTGAATTTATACTACAATGAAAGAACAAAGTGAATTTAAATGAATAATACAACATTTAGCAATTGACTTCTCTGAATTTACATTTAATGAGCAAAACTAATGATTTAAACGTACTCAACGAACCTAAATTTGACTTGCTAGTCACAATAAAATTATAACAATTAAATTAAATCAAAATTAACATAAAATTAATTAATAATAGTAAAAAAAATAAGCAAAAAGGAGTCTAGTTTCACATTAATAACCTACATACGACACAGAGAAATACATATGTAAAATAAAGATATTAACCAAGATTGCGATTAAATGGCGTTATTAATCTTATAAAAATAAAATTTCGTAACTCACCTATTAAGATAGGGTTGTTTCTTTCATTAACTAGTGACACCCTAGCTGGTAGACGGGTAAATCAATCTCCTCGTTGCCAATTATTGCGGTAACCTACCACCTCTCACCGTCTGAACGGTTTTAAATCTCCAAAACTACCTACTGTCTGCTTTATGGGTTCCTAGGTTCCTACCCTTCATAAGGAACAAAAGGACCACAAGAATCGAATAATTACATGAATAAAGAAACGTGTACTCACCAAGAGAAGATTTTACTAAATAGCCGGACACAATGCCGTATTTTCCACCGAATTCACCAAAATTCAGAAAAATCTCTTCCACAATATTCGATGGAAACAAATGAAGCTTAATTTCGTAAATCCAACCTGAGTTGACCCCGATGAACAGGGATACAAATTAAAACCTCAAAAATCTTCTGGTTAACACCTTTACGAGTCAGAAGCTGGTAAATGAAAAAGACAGAATTTTTCCACGTATGTTCCTTTACTCGATTTGACACACTTCAGAAAGAAATAGATGGCCTCTACTACTATAGGGACAATAACCATAGCTTATTCAGCCAACAACTTACCAACAACCAGGAGTCATTTGATACGTTTAATCTTATTATTTAAATAGCTAACAACAAATATCCCAACATTACTTATTTTCCCCATTTATTTTCGATTTTAATAATAAAGTTATAAATATGACCGAACGCTGGCGGCAGAACCCAATGCTAATAGTTATCGACAAAAAGAAGAAGTCGTACTTCAGTCAGATGAAAGCGAAAAATGACAATAATTCAACATTCTAACCTAACATTTGTTCTGAATTTTAATAAATAAACTTCAAAACAATATTAGTAGCAATTTATGGCCAGAATATATTTATAAGTTGATGATTAACTATAATCGATCTAAATCTGGAACTCGTCACGATTTACTCCTTAATAACGGAGAATTCATAAGGTAAGCAAACAACTTTGTTTACAAACTAAGATATCTATCGCTAACGCGAAATTAGCCCGTGACAAGATAATATTACGTCACCATTTCTACTGAAGTATTACAATGATTGTTAAAAAAACATATATTTTGCACTTATGAAAGTTATTAAACAACTTTTAATTCCTCATTTTTGCACCTTCCTGCGTATCAAATGACTTTTGAAAATATGCCTAAAATAAATATTTCAAGCTCGACATACTTGATCCCGTATTGCTAAAATGTTTTCAAACCATTGCTTATGGGCATAATATTAGTACATAAAATCAATCTCTGATGAATTTGCAAGCATTTGTAGGTACCAGCACATTGAAAAATCTGCGAATTTATCTGGTATTCTTTTACATTTTACAGCGTTGACGAGAAGTTACTTCAAATACCATTATGTTTTCTTATTAACTTAATGTACTCGAAAAGATCACCTTAAAAATAATTTAAGAATAATCGAGGCTTGTCTTTTTAGTTTCGGATATAGCCATAAAGACAAAAAATATATAGACTTAAAGTAAACGATTATTTGAGATATTGTAACCTCTTTTTTATCGGAAAGTGGTAAATGCTCGTTTGAAAAGGTTAACCAGTGCGAACGGCACTCAGTTGGTTGGTGGAGAGCGAGCGTGGATTCGACCGAGCTAGATGACAAAATATTGAAAAGATAAGAAAAATATATTTAAAAGGGACAACAGAGAGGAAAAGAAAGAAATGAGAGAGAATGGAAAATGGGCGCCACTTATGTTTTTTATCCTGAGGATGGGAAAATATAAGAAACCCAGGTAGAATAAAAAAGATATATAAACTAGATAAGATAACCCGGTGGATATTCCTGCTAGAGTTAAAATTACACACTTTTATTTATAAAACTAATAAGATAATTATACTTACACTTATCTTTACTTATCCTAATGGTTAGAGTTCCAACTTGCAAGATAAATATATATTTAAAAAATCAAAATTTAGTACTTTAATAAGACTTGTTCTATTAACTGAAAGTATTGATCAGAATAACATACACCAGAGAGGAAAAGAAAAATATCTATTTAAGCAATTAACAATATTTATTATTTGGTTTAATAATAAATGAGACAAACAAAAAAAAATAAAAAAGATAGATATCTATGTTAGAAACGGTAAATACATATTACCAATCACCTTGGTGATTAGTTCCAAATATATCTTTCATTACACTTAAGATAACAGCTATGTATATTATTTTGTTATATTTCTGTGTACCCTGTGAAGCGAAAAGTAAAACAAATGAAATCTAGATAAAAAATTATTAAAATCACCTTTTGCTTTCTTACATAACCAGTTATAATTATTATACATACAAATAAGAGGTACAGATAAAAAATATTATATAAAAAAACACCGGCTTTTCAAAAAAACTGAATCACACTCTGTGTTCTACGGTCACTTATTACTTTAAATCTTGATACGTAGGTATTATCAATATTGAATACAATCAAATCCAATCTTCAATATTACATAAAAAAACACCGGCTTTTCAAAACAACTGAATCACACTCTGTGTTCTACGGTCACTTATTACTTTAAATCTTGATATGTAGGTATTATCAATATTGAATACAATCAAATCCAATTTCCAAAGAAAGAAACAGTACTCTTTTTTCTTGTAGTGAAAATAGTAACGATACAATAAAAAAACTTACAAATGGCTCCTAAGCGTCTCTCGGGAAGAATTCTAGATCAGCGTCCAAGCTTAATCTCGAAAATACGATAAAAATTCGACTATTCTTTAGCCTCATTCACAGGTACTTACAGGTGGTATTCACAAAACCATTTCTGAGAAATTACCAGCCTTTTAATCGGCACTTGGAACACAATTACTTTATAAATTTCAGATAACAAAAAAAACCGGGAAGATTCTAACTAAGTGAATCAAGATGTTACTAGCAAGCCAACCACCCTACCACTGAATTCCGTTAGAACCAAAAACGCGTAAGGTACCCCCGCGAAGATCACCTGATTTTTAAAGCAACCACTGATTGGTAAAAAAAATCGATAACTTTGCTTTGAAAAGTTCGTTAGATTTCAAGTACTCGAATGTTCTATTTTGTCACGTAAACAAATATTTCCGTTATATCTTGGATATGATAAAACGTTACGAGTAGAGGGTAGGCCTAGATAAAAACAGATTGTTAAAAAAGAATTTTAATTAACAGGGTTTTTTAAAAACGCTACAATATTTCTTATCGAATTTTTAAAGTTTTTGAATTTTTAGAAAGTATACAAACAAATTTAAAAAATGTCGCATCCAGCTGGGCTCGAACCCGCAACCTTTGCTTTTCAAAATAGGTATGTGCCACCAAGATCGATACAGTTTTACACACGTTCAATCCAATTGGTAAAACAGTTATTCCAGTCTTCAGTTGACACTTGCTAAATCGCTGTTTTAAATTCATCGATGGCTACTTCTGGTGACGGAAATCTCTGTCCACGCATTGATAACTTGAAGAAGTTGTTGGGACTTAGGTCAAAACTACACGGAGAATGATCTAACAATTCGATTTTTTGAAGCTATAAAAACTCGATTGTCTTTTGGGTAGTGTGAGCACATGCATTGTTCTTATATAGGATGATTCGCCGTTGTTTGTTGCTTTGTCGGAGTTTCGCGATAACTACTGGTAAACAAACGTTTATCTACCAATCGGAAATAACCATTCTTCGATCTTTTTAAAGCAAATGTTGCTACATAACCAGATTTTGACAAAAAAGTTGTGACCATTTTCCTTGACACACTTCGAGAATGGATTACTTTTGTTGGCGTTCCTCATCGTAAAACACCCACACAGCGGATTGGTGTTTATTTCTGGTTCGTAGGTGTAAATTCAAGATTCATCGCCACTAACAATACCATAAACGTTTTTTTACCTTCCTTTGTTTAACCTTTCCAATGTTTTTCGAAACCAATTGACGTGAACCGCCTTTTGCTCTTCTGTGAGCAAACCAACTTCGTAACACCTAGTTCTTCTTGTAGGATCTTTTGGATCGAGGTCTTTGAAATGCCCAAAGATGTTACACGGTAGTCATCCTGAATTATCTGACAAACTTTATCAATGTTGAAATTCGCAATACCAGCGGGAAATAGTTGACTGGTGTGGTGCTTAATTTACAAACACAGAAACCATTTCAGAGAGATATTGCTGTTGAGTTGATCATCTCCGAAAATTGTAAAAAATTATTACTCGAAAATGTTCTCGGCTAAAATCTATTTTTTGTCTGATTTGTTTATTTTGAAAATTCACTGACTTGAATCGCAATGAAACTCTAGATTGAGATTAGATTTGTGTCTGAAGGTACTATTGGTGCTGCCTTTTCAGCAGCTATATGCAAAACTAAAAAAATTCCCCCGCACCTAAAGATACATGTATATAAATGGACACCAAAGATGTGAACAATAAAAATAAATAAATACCAGGAATGTAAAGATTATTTTTTCCGATTTCAACCCTATTAATAATGTAGATATTTTGGTGCCTTATCTGCAAACTTTAAAATTTTGCGACAGTATTATATATTTAAACTTAATTTATTTACAAAATTGTAACAAGAACTCTGCTAGATAACGTCTAAGCAGTTGTGACAATTACAATGAACTATTTAACTGCCCATACATCCCCTTATATACAACAAACTAGCGGCCGCCCGCGACTTCATTCGCGTGTACTTTAGTTTTTTGCCACCAAGTTTCATACAAATTTGCAACCCCTATTTTAAATCCTTAGGGGTGGAATTTAAAAAAGTCATTTCTTAGTACACCACTACGTAATTTATTCTCCAGTGTCATGTCGGCCAGCAGCAGCGTGCTACCGCCTCACCGCTCCACACACCCCGCACATTAATGCGCGAGTGGTATTAGACTATTATCATTTTAAAACTATAAAAACTTCTTACATTTTGGTTGAAAAAAATACTGTAAAGGGTGATTTTGTTCAAAAATATGTGTCTGTGTTAAATAACTTATTTATTTGGATGAGGATTAAGGAGGAAGTTAAGAAGTGTTATAATAATTAGGTATAGTTTTTGCGGCTTTACTTTTGTTTAGCGTGTGTAAAATAATTGGGGCCTACAAAACTTCTTTGTACACAATATTCTTAACTAATCTGTCATTAGACGCTAAAACTATCAAGCTACTATGTGAATTTATTCGTGAGCAAGCAACATAAAACTGTCCATGAAAGAAGCAATGTTCTCTCAAGTCAATACCCGCAAATTTGCGAGTTTGGTCCTGAGATGTGAGACTTGTTTATTGTCATGGCAAAGCAGACTTTTGGGGAAAATTTTAATCGTTTAAATTCGAACGGGATATCATTCGGTATCTTACCTATACTTAAAGCAAATGAAAACAAAACAAATGCCAAATACAAAGCAGAGTCTATAACCAAAACTACTAAACCGAAACAAAGCAAATCCAAAATATGCCAAGAAAAGAACAGCCAAATGCGTCAAATATAATCCGCTAGAAATATTTAGGTATAGTATGTACTATAAGATACGGCGACTACTCATCATCGGGTATATGTAACTTAGTGAAAACACAACGATAGCGCGTTTTAAAATACTACTAACGCCATCTACTGTTAACATTAAGAACAAAAAATTATTTTGTTCGTCTTTATTTATTCGTTCCATTAGGTATTCATAGGTTTAAACCAATAAATTTACATCCTCCATCAACTCTTATTTTATCCCTATGGGGTTCAATTCATCAATATCTAATTAATATTCAAAGTTTTGTGTTTATATTTTTTTTTTAAATGTGTGTAACAACTCAACTATATCTATTTACATTACAAACAATTTTATACTGATTCACTTTACTTGTAAGTACGTCTTTACATTTTTTTAAAGCAATTTATAACCAATTTCTTTATTATAGCCTTGAAAAAGAATTTGAAATAAATTCAAAAGCTTGGTGTTTGTAAAAATAGAATCTTTCTAAAATACCTAAATTTGGCTGCATCCCTGTAAACCCAAAAAAATTTTTTTTTGATTTATTCTATGTTAGAATTTCTTGAAATTGTGTCAAAATTCTTATGTCTAAACATGCATTGTCATCCAGTTCTTAGCTATCCTTAAAATTTCAGAGCTCTAAGTGGTCGGGAAATAGGTTTAAATTTGATTAAAAAATTCCTCCCGGAGTGACAAACAGACAAAGAACTTTCTAAAAATATTTTTATTTGCAACAGTTTTATTAACCAAATCAATTTTTCCATAAAATCTATATAGCCTTGTAAAAAACAATGCAGATGTCAATATTAAATAGTATTAATTAAATTGTTTACCTCAACGTAAAGTACGTTTCACAATAATTCGTTGACTCGGTACCTTACCTGAGGGGATTAGTAATGAAAGGTTATAAATTTCTCACTGTACAGTAAACATTAACAGATCCGTAATCCGGTTTTCAAAATAGATTTAAACAAAACTCAGTAACATTTACTAAAACTTAAATTTATTTTGTAAAAAAAATCACGAAATTTTTTAAAAACAAATTTTAACTTTATTTATTAATTGCAATTAAACAAATGAACTAATTCTACATTATTTACAACTATTTAATCTAAATGTAGTTCAGTATCACTATCGTCTTCATTTAAATTAATAACTAAGGGTGCTACAGTTACATTAACATTTCGATATGTACCTTCAACCTTAATAACATGCTGAATCGAATTTTTCCAGCTATCAATGGGAATATTACTTGTCACATTTCTGATTAACTCTATAACACTTGAGTTTAATGTGGGTGAAACGTTTTCCGATCTAACTTTGGATTTTAGCTGATGCCACATGTGTTCTATAGGATTGAACATGCAATAATATGGGGGAAGCCGTAACACTGTGTGGCCCATATTTTTAGCAATAGTATCACAAACGTATTCTTTTTCAATACCGAACGCTGCTACAACTTGTAAGAGATCACGTTTTGTGTACGATTCTTCAAAATAAAGGTCATTTTTTAACAAATACTCTTGAATTTCCCATTTATTGTTGTTGCTATTTGGTACTTTATTTAATTGACGGCTATGATAAGTTGCATTGTCCATTACAATTATACTTTTTTCCGGTATATTCGGCAATAAATAATTCTCAAACCAATCTTCAAAAAGGTCTGCTGTCGTATCTTCGTGATAATCTAAACTTGAATCTTTAATATTCTTTGCTGATAACAATAAAGCGTTTGGAACCCAACCTGTTTCTGATCCGGCATTTATTATTGTAATTCTTTGTCCTCTATTTGATGGAGCCTTTGTTTTACAATTTCCCGATGAATCAACAAAACCCTTCGTTGGAGTATCATGGGTGTCATACCATGTCTCGTCGAGGTAGATAATTGAAAGGTTTTCACTTCTATATTTTTGAATAGCTTGTAAGTAATGACAACGCCACATTCGTAAACGATATGACTCCATTATCACTTGTCTTTTATTAATGGTACAATATTTAAATCCCATTTGAGAAATAATTCTCCACAAACTTGTACGGCTACAAATAATTCCCGTGTCGTCTTTAAGTAACCGTTTTTTATACAATCTAGGGTTGGTATCATTTGTTCTTGGTATAGGACATATATCGTTTGTCGGATTGTATCTTTTTGTATTTCATCAACACATTTGGTATTATTAACGTCACTTCGTTTTTTTCGTTTACTTATTGGCTTATTGATAATATCTTTTACTGTGGATATTGGGGTTTTGGTTAACTTACATGTTTCTTCTGCTGCATCGGTTACACTATAACCTCGATTATTCAATGTTTCAAACACATTTTTCACAATTTGTTTCGCATCCGGCGATAAATGCACTTTTTTTGCCCAAGGACGCCACATACTTAGTTATAAACACAAGATTACTTTCAGAGTATAATGTTTAGTACAAACTAAAATTCTAGGAGAGAATTTTAAAAACAAATTACCCCGAAACTCCCACTTTCTCTTCCAAGATAATTAAGAAAATCAAAAATCATTTACTAATGATTTACTATTTATGGTCAGTAATAATAATTTAAAATTTTACCTGAAAAATAAAAAATCCAAAATATATCTTCCTGGACAAAAATAAATAATACCTTTCTGTAAATAGTTCACCGGTTTACGGCCAAAGTTCGAAGAAATATTAACCACCTTTTATTAGTAATCCCTTAAGAGCAGGTACCAAGTCAACGAATTATTGTGAAACGTACTTTACCAACTAACTAGTTTAGGTAGGTACCTATTATTTATTTAGCATAGTTTAAATGCAAAAATTTACGAAACAATAATACGATATAAAATGTAACCTGAAACAAAACTGTAATTAATGTTAAAAACATGTTTTAAAAGTTCTAAACCTTTTGCATCTAGCTTAAAAAGTTCTTTGGTTTTTTAGCATGAAACCTTCCGTAATGATTTTTGATATATACAAGAAAATTTAGTTATTTTCGTCTCCAATTAAACTTTTTTAATGCTACAAACATACAAACCAGTTATTATTTATTAGACCAATATAGTCTTTCTCTTATTTGGATTGCTGAAATCTATCTGATATTAGAGCCCATACCGACTATAGTTTGGCATGACTATTTGTTGTTATATCGGATCCAAAATATACAAACCAACCCCCAATAAATTGCCGAAATAAACATCAAAGAACCGACTCTATGGGAGGTCTACCGCCAGCCAACAACCCTTTGGGTTTATTGCGCAACAATGATAAAGACAAGAATATGGGTGGATTTAATTATTGCTTTATTGGATATGGCGTTTAAAACAGGAAATGAACACAGAAAATAAAATCTATCTACAAGTATAAATTCCAGGACTACCTATTCGGATTCAGACATACCTACCCAACTTATACCTACATAATTTAAAGCAGTATAGACCACGTAAAAAGAACGAAGTAAATTAAATACATAGATACATTAAAATTTGTAATATTATATTATTGTTCTGCATCTAGATTATTAACAGATATTACAGTCTTTAATACTTAATTGGTAACATAGTTTTAAAAAATGCTTTTATAAAACGTCGGTTTACTTTTCCACCTTTAATTTTTTCATCCCAACAACAGGCGTTTTAATATTTTTATTAGGAGCTTAGAAAGAAATTTAAAAGGTTTTTATATAACTGGGTTAACAGGATGAACAGATATAGAATCAATGTGTTTTTAATTAATTAAACTCCTTTTGGACAGGTACCTTTCATGCAACGAATTTCTTAATCACATTCGAAGTACAATTATAGGACAAAATTGAAGTGTATTATAGGCCTAATAAGGCCTACCTACTGAAGAATGTGTATAAAATAAAAAATCCGAGTCAACAAATTTTAATATTTAATCTGACATGAATGGCATCTTTTGCTGTAAACAAATATAAAATTATAAAGATTTTAAAAAACCTTGTCAATAGCCTTATTAGACAATGGTAGGATAATAAGGCCTATTATTTCAACACTCATAAATACTCAAAATAAGTGTCTAATGTTTGGTAACTGAGATGAAAACTAATTATATTTGCAATAATTATGCCCACTCTTTAAAACTACAAGATATTTCCTTGTCTAACAGGATTCAGAGTACTCTAAATGATTAGTTATTCTCTGTCCAAAGGACACATTTTTCATGATACTACCTGCCGCATTTTGAACATTGTTTTATATCGTTAATCTCATTTTTCTCACAAGCGTAAAAATACTAACGTGGTTTTTATTTTGAGTTTTATTTTTTCGGTTAAATCTAATTATAAAGAAATACAGAAAAGAGTAATAATTGATTCGGGATCAAATATTTTGATAAAACGGGTCGCTAAAAGTATAAAAACAAAAAAAGTATTGCAAATTTATATGTAAATGTCTTATATTACAAAAATTATTTAACGATTATTTATTGTTTGTGCTCCGCACACACGAATCACACTACACTGACCAAAACAAATAAGTGACAAGTCGCGGAATAATAAAAGATTAGTACATCAATGTAACTTTCAGACCAATGCAACTGTCAGTCAGAAACAACGTTGTTTCTGCCCTAGGGAAGAAACAACGTTGTTACTGCCCAGCACATTCATTTATTTATTATTTATGTATTTATTTCAAGTCTGTCTGAATCGCATTTGTAATAAACAAAAGAGATAAAGCATAATTGTCTGACAGCTGTAGTCAAATCGTTGTTAAGATATTACTACGCTATTTGTCTGAAATAGTCTTACTTGGACTGGCTATACAGAGATCAAAACTCGCTGTTTCAATGCATGTGATATGAAAAATATAGTGTGTGGCACGGAATGAAACAAAGATGATTTCTGACGAGGGCCCTCGTCAAAAATCGTCTTGTTTCACCCCTTGCCTCTCAATATACTATATATTTGTAACAATTAGAATTTTGGTATTGTTTCATTAATAATTTTAACGAAATTTGTTTATGTGTTTCTTAACTTTATTTTTGAAGTAAAACTTCTTTAGCGACACTAGGAGTAAAAAAGTTATTCTAACGGACGTGACCTCATTCTAATAACAGAAACCGGAAACAAAACCTAATACTGACACGATTTTGCATGGGCGCCGGCAGCAGGGTGCAAGAGGGTGCGCTTGCACCCCCCTGCTATGAAAGAAAATACCTGAATTTACCAGAAAATTATATATTTTTTTAATTTTTTTATTAAATTATTGTTTGAATAAAAACTAAAGGCGTCGCGGTTGCTGTCCAAATCATTCTACATTCTATATATATATTAGTATTAGATCATAATAGTGTGTAGATGCAGATGCACCCCCTGAAAATAATCCTAGCGGCGCTCATGCGATTTTGCCTCCTATATGAAATAAAATTAAATCTGTAATTGTATGAATTGACAGCTGATCATCTTGTCAATCGAAATACATTGTATAAATAGTTTTTTGTGTATAAAGTGTTTGTATTAAATATGAATAAACAATGTGGATTTATTAATGAAGAAAGTGATGAAAAAATATTGATTGAAAATGAGTGAATAGGTAGGTACTCTATATGCATAAATTTTATTTTTGGTGTGTAATTACACTATTTATACCTAATTATTTATACCTATTATTTATGCCTAGCTATTTTCGTTTTATAGACTTAAAGAGCTAAAAAGAAAAATAAATTGTGAACGTCAAAGGGGATATTATAAGCGCCAGAAAGATTTGAAGAAAAATGACAAAAATGAAAAAATGACGAGACAGCCACATTCATTATGATTTGATCAAGTAAGTTTATATACATACATACATATTATGATAGTAAATAATTGTTTATACGGAATCTTTACGTTGAGTAAAGAAGCATGTTGCACGTTTTTGTTCATAAAATAATAATATTCAAAATATTTTAACACTTTCTTATACTTATTTTAGGTTTGGTTAGGTAGCCATAAAGGCCATAAAACCACTAGTCAAGATGGCTGACCTTTGACCACCAATAACAGATCCTTCGTAGACGTGAAGGAAACAAACTTAACTCAGGATTTTAAATTTTATGGAATATGCTATAAAATGCTACAAAATGAAATGGTTATCTAACTATCGAAGGCTCTTGTGTTGTGATGTATTACAATAAGGTAGATACAGCTACAAAATCACACATTCTAAACGTAATGTGTGTATATTTTTAATATTGTTTACCTATTATTGAAGCAAAACTTCTTTAGGCACGACTAGGGGTAGATTCTAACGGAAGATTCTGATGGAAGTAACTGTATAATTTCAGCTATGGGAGGAGTTTAAATTTCCGAAATTTATTTATGAAATTTTCAAACGGTTTCAAATACATTAATGGTATTTATAGACTAAAATCTATGTTTCACATTTTAGTTATCATAAACCTATTATTTCATATATAAAAAAAATAATGATAACTTTCAAATTCCTATTTCTAATGAATAATATAAATATAACATCTCATTTTTTTTGTAAAGTATATAGGCAATAAATATGATTGAATTGTAATTAAATATTTATTTTCCGATACGTACGTCAACAAGTTTTACTTCAATCGCGCGTAAAGGTTACACGCACACTCTTTTTTTTTATTTATTACTATTTGAATCTTTAATATGAAGCTAATGTGCATAGCTAACTCAGCCAAGGATACTCCTACCCACTTTCCGCTGAAAATAAATTAAAAAATTGTAGGAATGAAGTATAGGTAAAAGAGTACTTGATTTTGTGCCATTAGTTGTTTTCCAAATGCATCAAGTGTTTATTTTATATTTATTGTTATGGAAAGGAAATAAATTACAAAAGTTGGTGATAAACCATTATTCATGGAAACATCTCTTAAAATTTTACAATGAGATATTATAAAACCAATTGAAGGATGATACTTATAATTTTTGCACTCTTAAACTAACCTTAGGAAAAAATAATGTTTAAGAAAAAGTTATTTTATTTTCTTAAGTCTATAAACATTAAACATGATTAAACATTCAAAAACCAAAGACCTCGATTATAATTAGGTTGCTAAAAGATATCAAATATTTTTAATTGAAAAGTATTGGTTTAATTAGTTTGAGTTATCGAGCCACGACGTATTGAATTGAAAGTAATAAAACTTTTTCTTCAAGCGTATAATAATAACTATATTACTTTTTGCAACACAGACCGTAGAAATATCCCATTATTTTACTAGTACAAAAATGAATTTTCATTATTGTACTAATAAAATAATGGGGCGTTGTAATCAAGTAGGTAGGAACTGTCATTTTTAAACTTATTTAATTTGACGTTTGTCTGTTTTGAAAATTTTGTGAAAAATGTCTTAAGAATTGCAATGTACGCCTCCGGAATTAGTTGAAATAGCTAATTCCAGTATTGAAACTCTAATTCCAACGAAGTCGCGTAAACTGTATGATTTTGCATACGAAAAATTTCTAAAATGGTGCAATGAATATAATGTACAGCAATACACGGAAAACGTTATGCTTGCATACTTCACGAATTTGTCCAGAAAGTTTAAAAGTTCTACTCTATGGGCACAGTATTCAATGATTAAAAGTCAATTAAACATTAAACATAATGTTAAAATAGAAAAATATAGCAAATTAATTGCATTTATAAAGCGCCAAGGGGAAAATTATACACCGAAAAAATCAAAAGTATTAACACAAGATCAATTTGATAAATTTCTCAAGGATGCACCAAATAATGTTTATTTAGCAACAAAGGTAGGTACTTTCTTATTTCTTTTTAATCATTATTACGTTTATTAAACCGTTGACAGTGATATCTACTAGCAGATCAATATTTAACTTGACAGCAAATATTACCTCATTTCCTACTTATAACATTTAATGACGGTAGCTCAGTGGCAGAGCTTTTGTCTTCGGTCGCAAAGGTCAGCGGTTCTAATCCCGGTGCTACCAGCTTTTTTTTTTATTTATTTCAACGTTTGTTTTAGGTTATATTAATATTTGGAGTCACAGGAGCCCTTAGATGCGATGAACTTGTTAATTTAAAGTCTAGCGAAATCCAAGATTTGGGAAATTTAATTTTGGTTAAAATCATAAACACAAAAAACAAAAAACAACGGTCGTTTACTATAATTGGCGATTTTTATTTGAATTTGGTAAGACAGTATACGGCTCTTCGTCCGGATGATATTGGCCTGCAGCGATTTTTTATTAAATACCAGAATGGTAAATGTCACCGTGTGGTAATGGGTATCCACAAAATATCAAACGTACCAAAAGACGTTGCTACGTTTTTGAAATTAACAAATCCTCATGAATATACAGGACATTGCCTTCGGAGGACTTCCGCAACTATTTTAGTTGACAACGGAGGTGATATTACCGCTTTAAAGCGGCATGGTGGATGGAAATCCACCAGTGTTGCTGAAGGGTACTTAGAGGATTCCATTTCCAGTAAAACACAAACTGCACAAAAAATACTTAATTGGCAAGAACAACCAAGTAATAGTTCTGGAATCGCTGACATAATAATCGACAATCAACTTACTAATAATATGATGTATACCAATGACAAAATTGTAAATGTCGAAGCTGAAAGCGGTGGCAGTGGCTTAAATTTAAACAACTGCAGTATACAAAACTGCACATTTAATATTACTGTTAATAAATAGGTAACACTTTATGTAATTTTTCGTTTGTATTAATTAAATAGTTGAGATATAAACAAAGCCTTCTATATTTTTTATAAAATGCATATTATTATTACGCTTGAAGAAAAAATAGTATATGTTACTCGGAGCAGAAGGCCCATTATATTTTTCGCCCAGTTTGCACAGCCTCGGCTAGCGCCTCGGCAGTGCAAGAATCTGGGCTCAACAATAATGTTGGCCTTCTACTCTTAGTAACATAATATACTATTATATGGTATTTTTAAAGTTTATAAATTAAACAAACAACAAAATAAGAAAAATGTCACATCTGGTAGGACTAAAACCTGCAATCTTTTTCGGTAACGTCTTTACCCATGTTATGGACAGATGCGATAGTATTAAGTCAGCGTTTTTATTCGTCTTCATTCATATCACGTATGACATATTACAAATTGATTTCCAGTACTTATATTATATTTTCTTATATCATACTTTCTCAATTTCATATTTTTGTGCCTGGAAGTTAAATGAACTGAAACAACAAAAAAACATCTAACAAAGCCGCTCACATAATTGCAAAGTAAAACAAGTAACCAAAGAATACAATATACAGTTTATGATGCAAACGATCATTTGATTCAGGGGTTTCCAATCAATACCGTCTTTTAGGTAAAAACCCAATGATCGGTATGCATTATCGATAAGACCTATAAATACTTAATAGATTAAAATACCATTTGTCTAAAGAAAACGCTGTGCGTTGAAACATGTCGCTTTAGGGAAATAAATTAGTATAAATTTTAAGTGATTGTTTCATTTTTATTAAGTCGTGGTTCGAACTTTATTTTGATTGGTGGTCATTCAGCTTCTTTGTTTCAACAATTAGTTCTCCAACTACAAAATCAAAAACTGCTCTGGGTGCAACTGATTTATTAATTTTCTAATTAATTAAGTGACTATTTCTTAAATTAACTTTACTCAATTTGCTCTTGTTCTCAGGCGGTGAAGAATTGTTCTAGGTCGTTTCAGAACAGTAACTATCAGCGATCACCACTGCGAACAAGCCTGATCCAGTAAGATAAAAACTGATCATTATTATTCATGCTATAGCAATTTTTAATATCAAATGAACTTCACCTTCAACATTGTCTTAAAAGAGTATCATCTATCTTAAAGGTGAATCATACATAATCTAAAAAAACTTATAATCACTTATGACAATAACTGATTACTTATTTTGATACATATTATTTAAATGAAAATTTTAATAGATTATAGATTCAAGATCCATTTAACACATATCCTCCATCTGAATTTACCTACTAGGTACTGCGGAAAACAGAACTTTTTGAATTGTTTTGTGATTAAAGTTTAAAAACATAGTTTGAAATTAAAAGAATTTTGGTTCTCAATAAAATGTTTAAAGCTCAGCGTTTTCGGTGATAGCTGGAATAAAAAGTATAGATAAAAATCAACAGTTTAATTCCACAATAATTTAAAAACATAGGTATACAGTAATTTGCAGTCATGTTACATTAATTATTGGTTTATTCTTAAAATAAAGCAAAATAATTAAATAAACAATAAAAAACGAGTGTGTGTGTGTTCTCATGTACACACGTATATACTTCTTTGTTATAACAAGATAAAAATCTTTTAAAAAATATAGGGTTGGATGAAAAGCTTTGGAAGCGAAACCTATCGACCGGTAGAGGAATCAAAATTTATACGCTATTTTAATATTTAATCTTGCATTTGAATATACAAAACAATCTATTTTGATTTGTCAATTCATTATTCTTGTCAGTGTATTTTGTTACCATAGAAAAAACCGAATATGCAGTGATAAATTTTTTTATTAGGAATATTTATCAGCAAGAGAAATTCATACAAAAATAGTGAAAGTGTTAAAGGAATATGTTCCTTCATTTTCAATTGTGCATCGATGACTTTTAGAGTTTAAACGTCGTCGTACAAGTGCCGAAAATGAACTACGTAGTGTACGTCCCAAAAGCGCAACAACACCAGAAATCGTTGAGCAAATCTATGATATTCTTTGTGAAGATACAAGTATGACTGAGCGTGAAATTGCTGATACCATAGGCATCTCAGATAAACGAATAGGTACTCCATACTTTATACGAACAAATCAACAAAAACTCAAACGAAAACAAATTTGTAGCCTTTTATGCCGAATAAAAACGATTTTGTACGTCGTTTTAAAAGAAACGGTTTACAGAAGAAAATAATCACTTTTCATTAATACAATGCACGTAAGTTTGTTCACGCTGGCTAAATTGAACGAATTAAAGTACGAACTGCTTAAACACACACCGTATTCACCAGATTTGGCTCCCTCCGACTATTACCTCTTCAGAAACTTGAAACAATTCCTTTGTGGAAAGCCTATTTCGTCAAATGGAGAAGCTATTCCAGCTGTGGAAGAATATTTTGCAGTGCTTCCAGAAAATCATTACATAGATGGTATAAAATTACTGGAGGATCATTGGAATAAGAATGTTCAAACTGAGCGAGATTATGTCGAATAAAAAAAAAAATTCATAAAAAACAACACATTCTTTCATTTTTTCATTCAAAACATAATGCCAATTTCACATACGTAGGTTCTCAAAGTAATATGTAACAAGTACTTATATTGGAACGAACTTCCTTGCGGCAGGCTTGGAGGAGATAGGGATTTTGCTGCGCGACCGAACTGAAAAAAATGTAATAGTAAAACCGTAAGAAAAAGTCCGTGGAATAAAACCGTTAAATGAGACGTGCGCAGGCGTTACAGTGGTATACACAAGCGAGTAGTGTATAATACCTTTCTCTTTCTCCCTCTTTCTTTTAGTTCTCTCATCCCTTCTCTCTTTATTACCACTCCCCCCTGCCAGTGCATAGTATATACTCATGAATTCATAGACAAGCACGTGGCGAATACTCACATTATAGATACATTTTACTCGTGAGTAGCCACGTTTATTTTCATATAATTTCAAATTGTGTCGATTCTACATTAGCCGAAGGAACTTCGTTCCTACCTGGTGTCCCACGACACCACAATAACATTTTATTACTTATAATCACTTTATCACTTATCATTAAATTATTAATTTGTTAATAAATATTTATCACCACGATATATTATCTGGAAAACAACAATATATACACAAATTAAAATACAACCGAATTTTATTAATCTCAATTCTTTACTATTCATTTTTATGACCAGTTACTGTTGTTGCATCTAATGGCGAAACTGTCATTTAAAGAGCATTGTCATAAAAAAAATAGGAAAATAATAATAAATATCAAGTAATATATATATAAAATTGAAATTTTAGCGTCACAAACGCAAAAAACTAAAATACGGACTAGCTAATTTCATGGTGTAGTGGCGGTTTTTCGTGACGGTGTGAGGGCGCATCGTAAAGATTTACCCACATCATTTTTCTTTACCACACCAAAAGAAGTATAACTTCAAAAAAAGGGCCGGATACGAAATGCCTCCCGAAAAAGGGTTTCTTACCTGTCGCTAAAAGGGTCACATACGAATTGCCTCCTAAGCTCTAAATAAATTACCAGCTTCTAATCTTTGTACGAAGGTGAGACGTTGCCAAACTTTCGTCCTTTTATAGAATTTCGTTAATAACTCAATATTAACCATTATTTTTTGGTTTTAATATTTTGATTATTTTGATCAAAAACATAAAGACATGATAAGTATTTTATACATTTATTAAAACAAATCATCAGCAGAAACTTACAAAATTACATAATATTATCATCGCAGAAAATTTAAAAACACCAATTTTTAAGAAAATTACGACTCAAACAATAAAATTCAGTCTGCAGACTGAACTATTCAATTTTATATACAAATCATCAGAAGAAATTTACAAACTTACAAATTATTTTTCCTAAATTTGTATGACACTAGTTTCACAAATTCTAATTTATTTATTGTACCTTCTCTTAATTGTAATATTTTTTCATTTACAAAATTGATTTTTGCTGTACTTTCCTCAACAATTCTTTTTGGTACCGAGACAGAATTTATTTTAATATAGGTATTTATTTGAAATTGTAAAATAATCTCAATAAAATTATTTATATTTGGATGAGGGCAGTAGAAAGACGAGTTATACTTGGAATGGAAACTTTCACATGGGTTTGTGGTTCTTTCTAAAGATGAAGAGTGCTCAGCCCAGAGATGTGGCGGAAATTTCGAATTTTCCGATATATAATTATCCACAAGATAATCACAAAACTGAGTGACCCTTTCATCGACTGGTTTAATTTCGGACAAATCTATTGCAAAAAAATCGCCAACTTCTTCAGGATCTAAGAATGATAGGCCAAAAATATATGACAGAAAATGGGTAATTTCACTTGAGTCAGCACCTTTTTTCTGGTATTCTGGAGCTAAGCCCAGTGCTTGAAGCTTTCTATACCAAGCCTGACCCAAATGAAAACGACATCCACGAAGATCTGCTTCAGGGAATGCCTTACGGATACCATTATGTATAGAAATTTCAAAGTCTGAAGTTATTACTTTAGGGGATACAGGGCAATTGAGTTTAATACATTCTTCTATGATATATTTAAACACGAGATAATAAGAAGATGACTTTTTATCTTCAAGTAAACAGAAGACGAGAGGAATATAATGTCCATTTTTTAAGCCATGTATAGTGAACAATTGGGTGAAAAAGCGAGGACAGTACTCAAAAGTTCCGTCGACATACCAATTGGAAACAGTCGAAAGAAAAGAAAGATTTGAAGAACAGGATAATATAACAATGTGATTATCTTTGTCATTTTTAATTATAAAATTTTCGTTCCTATTTGTAATAATCGAAGTTGAATCGATAGCAATATGAAATTCAGATATACTTTTAGGAAGTTTAATTAAAGAATTAGTTGTTCTAGCGTAATATAAATTCTGTCTCACCCTATAGATATCGTTGGTAGTAAATGTCTCTATATTCGTCTTCTTAAGTTCTTTACATATGAGCTTCATTGGTTTTTCGTTGATATCTTCCACGGCTGCTCTTTTTATCGAATTGCTTACGGCTTTCCTATTGGACACTTCGGCAGACAACTTCTCGTGATTGTGATCTAATATCGACTCAATTATCGAATTGTCACATCCCTGCGTTTTCACAAATGCTTTGCAGGTTTTCTTAGTACATGTCCATCGCTTTACCGTATCTTTGGCCAACATTTTTTGAAAACCGAATGTGAAACCATCAATTGATATTAAAGGTTTGCCCTTTTGACTCGAACACATCGTTGATTCCATTATTTCGAATATTATAACTTAATCCACTTAAACACAATTTGAACTTAAAATTGACAAACTGATACAAGCTTTAAATCGACAAAACTGAGACAAGAACTAATAAACTTGAAGTATTTATACAAAAATTCAGTGATCACATAATTATAGAAAGAATATTTATTATAAACAACTAATTACCAGATTTAGTAGGTGCAAACTACCCTATTCATGGAATAGATTAGAGATTAGAATCGTGTTAGATCAAAACAATTAGAATACTTAGTGTAGGTACATCGGCTTTATTTTTAATGGTAAACAATTTTATTTTCTAAACAAAAATGTACACTGATTAAGTAATCACATCATTATAGAAAGGATATTTATTATAAACAACTAATTACCAGATTTAGTAGGTGCAAACTACCCTATTCATGGAATAGATTAGAGATTAGAATCGTGTTAGATCAAAACAATTGGAATACTAAGTGTACTTCGGCTTTGTTTTTAATTGTAAACAATTTTATTTTCTAAACAAAAATGTCGTACTCTGAAATATTTTGTTAACAGATTTTATGTACAGTGCATAAGAATTAGAAAAATAAAAATAGATATATATTTACCTATTCAAATTATAATTTGGCAACATTGTGTCATTATACAAAGATTAAGCACACAAAATATTACCATAAATGATTAAGGACCCGGAGGCATTTCGATTGTACCCGGGAGGCATTTCATCTATGAAAATAGGTACCTGAAAAAACGGGAGGCATTTCGATAACACCGAAAAAAAGAGCTTTTATTTTTATCTAAATTACAACAAGTTTTACCTTCGTAAAATCTGGAGTGCAATAAAAAAATTAATTAAAACAACAACGTATAATTAGAATTGTCGATTAGTAGGAAAAGCTATAAATATACATATAGTGTTATAATAATCTATACTTATAATAAATTTGTAGAGAGGTCAATTCTGTACATGAAATATATTTCCAAAATAACTATCAGGGGGTGATAAGGGATCGATACTGATGCCAAAAATGAAATCAGTAAAATTTTTGTCTGTCTGTCTGTCTGTCTGTATAACCGTTATAGAAACAAAAACTACCCGACGGATTTTAACGAAACTTGGTACAATTATTTTTCATACTCCTGAGCAGGTTATAGGATACTTTACATCACACTACAATCAATAGGAGCAGAGCAGTGAAGGGAAATGTTGGGAAAACCACTTTTACGGTGTGGGGGAGAAATTTTTATAGAACAATCTATACGTCTCGCGAACGACGTCGTGGGTACATCGATATAGAACCCAAAAATATGGTTAGATTTTTTGTTTTACATCTGTCTGTCTGTCTATCTTTATGTTTGTGCGCGCATAACATGAAAACTACTAATCCGATTTGAATGCGGTTTTCACATATGTATTTGTCTTCTTTTAACTTAACATCTGGTGTATAAATTTTTTTTCCCCAACTCTTTTACGGTGTGGGGGGAAGAAATTTTAATACAACAATCTATACATCACCCGAACGACATCACGGGTACATCGATATAGAACCCAAAAATGTGGTTAGATTTTTTTTGTACGTCTGTCTGTCTATCTATATGTTTGTGCGCGTATCACATGAAAACTACTGATCCAATTCGAATGCGGTTTTCACAGATGTATGTGTCTTCTTTCAACATAACATTTTAATGAAGTGAGTGAAGAAATTTTTTAACAACAATCAACACGCCACGCGAACGACGTCGCAGGTACACCTAGTAAAAAATAAAGTCTTATGAAATACTAAAAATTGAATTTGGATAATTTAGATCCACAAGATTTTGGGAGTCTCTGATGTAAGTAGTAATTAACAAAATCATTATTTAGATACACCTTGTATATTATATTTACATATTTAAATTATATCTACAGAGTCTAATATATGAAAATATATTGGTATACTTATTATCCCTTTACAGTTCTTTCTTCAAATATAAATGAGACTCAATGTGTTGTTTTTAGTATATTAATACCCTTAATTTTTTACTGGTAGCTAAACATTTTTAATTTGTATCTAACTAGAAATTTGAACAACTTGTTTTCTTGGTTCACAACGTTTTAAAGTAATGTGAAAAGTACACAATGTAGTGGAAAAATAGACGAACGATGCATGACCAGCGAGACTACGTCAAAGTGCTAATTAAAAGGGCACACAATCTCTACGTAACAACCGTAACTACTGCTGCTTTGCCTCCTAGTTTATTACTGAATACTAATATTTCAACTTGTTTTATTTTTATTTGAAATAAGAGTCACTGTCGTTCTTCAAAGCTGCATAAGAGGATGATGTAAACCAAATATTATACTTATATAAACTAATTATTTAATTTATTTTATGAACATAATAAAAAATATACATTTATTTTTTAAATTACGCTTTTCAACAAGGTATTATTCACATTACAACTACTATTGAAATTACAATGTTTTAATAATAGTCAATATAATAGTAGTTTACGTAACAAGTCTCGAAAGTGGTCTTTTACTGGATGAGTAAGCAAATTGCAGGGCGAGCCATAGGCGAGCCCTGCAAGCCTGCGAGTCCAGTAAAAGCACTTTTGGGACGTATTACGTACAATATTTTTTTAAAACGGGCATTGTTGTACCATAAACTTCATATTATTCAGTTTACATTTTTATAACAAGAACTCTTTATTAACTAATTTTAAGATTTTTTTTAACAAACCTCGCTTGGGTGGCCGCCTTAACAATTTCATCTGGTACAATTTCATCTTCCATTAATTCACAATCAAATGCATCATTTTGAATATCGATTTTATAATATATTTTACGTTTTCAACTAAACGTCAAAATATGTCAAGTTATTTTATAATTTTAAATATATACAAAACTCGGTTACCATAGAAACCAACTGACCGCTATCTTAGACTAACTATTTTATTGTTTTTTTTATTAAAGATAGGCCCGAAAGTAAATAAAAATGAGTCCGGTAAAAGCTCTTACCGGACTCATTTTTATTTTCTGGCCTTGTCCGACAAAATGAAATTTTCTGACCTAAAAATAAACCGGAAAGTACTAATTTCTGGCCGATTTAAAAAAAAATATATTTTGTAATCAAAACCTTTTCTCTGGTTAATTTTCAATGTTTCAGTACATTAAAATAAAGTGATTTAAAAAAAATGAAATACCTAAGTAGGTACGTCTATGTCAAAAACTACAACTAACGTTTCTGTTGCTTGTTGTTTTAGTGTTATTTGGAATACCTTAGGATTTATTGTTTGATGGCTCTGAGGCGACCGGACACTAATGGCCGCCTTGCAAGAACAAATAATACATTTCTAATAATTTCAGTTGTGTACCTACTTGTCAATAACAGACCTTGCAAATAACAGTTGGTTATTTAAATATAAAAAATTGTTTATGCCAACCAGATAATATATGCATGTACCTCTACCTATATTTCAATACAACTAACAATAGCAAAGAAGAACAATAGGAAAAACTCTTTTACTTGTTTTTTGCTTAAATAGAAACTAGAAATGCATATTGTAACGGGATAACCGTAAAGGAAGGGACCTTAATTTGAAAGATTGTTATTGACAGTTGATTTTTAGAAACTTCTAAAAACACTGACTAGATTAAATAATGTTTCTAGAAAATTCTAGACACTTCTAAACACACTGACTAGATTAAATAATGTTTCTAGAAAATTCTAGAAAGATCTAAACACACTGACTAGATTAAATAAAGTTGTATATAAGGGGATGTATGGGCAGTTAACGTCAGTTCAAGTTCAAATATTCACAAGAGTTCATTGTATTGTCAAGTAGTTTAGACGTTATCCAGCTGAGTTCTGTGTATCTTAACAATTTTGTAAATAAATTGTGTAAAAGTCCCCATAAGTGTTTCAATTATGATAAACAACAATTCCGCTGACTGCAAAACTTGAATTTCAAATTTTTTATTTTAAACGTTGTGCTGTGACGTCATACAGTGAATAATGAAATAATGAACCATTATTCACTAGTAATTAATAGGTACTATTATTCTTAAAAAAGACTTGTATAATTTTTTTTGCACCCTTTTAATACTTGATGCATACTGAGCGTATATAGAATTCCATATTAGAGATCCATATTTTAATCTTGTTCTCACTAAACTAAAGTATAGACACGACAAAGCAGCAACATCAGTAAAATTTCTACAATTTCTAAATATAAATCCATATGTGCGGATTGTGCGGTAAGCTTGACTGACAATAAGGTTTATATAAGCATTAAATGTTGGGTAATTCCATATCAAAATGTACTCCCAAAGTTCTAATACTTTCAGTTCTCTCTAAGATTGTGGAATCAATGGCATAAAGAAAAAATAAAGGATTTGTTTTACGACTGCACGTTAAGACTTTACATTTATAAATATGTTTAAATAAAGTCGATTAGTCAAAAACCAATTCTGCAACAAGTCAATTTGTTTTTATAACATAAGACAATTATTTATATTGGATATCCAAACATAAAGTTTTAAATCATCGGCAAACATTAATCTATTACAGCTTAAGGACTCACATAAATCATTAATAAATATTAGGAACAACAACGGACCCAAATTGGAACCTTGTGGAACGCCACTAGTTGCAAGGTAATAGTCCGGGAGGCCGTGACAGTTTTCGTGACTGATCTTCGCTACACTTTTAATTGTTTTTTTCTCATTCTACTACTGGTGTACACTAACGAAACAGCAGTCTGCCAGCCGAAAACCTCAACAGGGAAAATTGGGAAACTCGCAAAATTTTAAAAATTTTGATTCATTTCGCTATGGATAAAACTTTGTAGAAATATTGGTTATAACATGTAAGAAGCTATTTTGACAGTCTGCCAATCAATATGTACAACGTAACCAGTCTGCCACCCCCTTAAATACGACAAAATTAAGAAAAAATAAACTCATTTCGCTACACTTGTAAATTGGATATTTTGTAGTTGAATATATTTGAAAGCTAGTGATAACAGTCTGCCAAGATTTTTTTACAACGAAACCCGTCTGCCGAGCCGATAAAGGTCTGACGTGCGCGCAGGCATCAGTACCGGCGCGTCACCTTTATTGGCCTGACAGACTGTTTTTGTTGTGCCGGATTTTTGGCAGACTGGCAGTTTTGTTATTTACATTAAATAAATAATTAGTGGTAGTAATTTCATCCCTAGCGTTATGAGTCTAGGTATGTTATATAATCAAATTAACTATAAAAAGTGTTTGAATTGTATTGAAATTCATTATATTTCATCAAAATTGGTACTCTCGTTAAACTATAAAATTGTTGTTAATTAAAAATAGTTTTTTTTTTAAATAGTAATGCGTTTTACTTCATCAATATAATAATTTATTCATAAAAATATTTTCAAAATAGCTTTAAAAAATAGAAGAAGTATCGGTGTCATATTCTGACGTTTCTTCATTAATATCTTCTTCTTCCTCTTCACCCACATGAATTGCATCATCATCTTCATCCTCGTCATCTGAAGATTGAGCAACCTCTTGATTTGTAACTAAAGACTAAAGAACAATCATTAGTTTTTCCTAATAAATTTTTACTTAAAAAATTTGATAAATTTTGTAGGTCAAAGGATAAAAAATTGATATTTATTTTCATAGCAAAATATAAAGTATATGAATGCAATAGATATCGTATTGAAGGTAATTTTCTCACCTTCAGCTTCGTCCAATTCATTTCGGACACTTACTTCACTGACTGATTGAGGAATTTCGTCTCCTTCAAACCATTTGAATGTATATCTGCAATCAGTTTCTTCCCAGCCATATTCGATCGAAGAAAATTGTATTGGGTCTGGTAAATACGAACGCGACCACATAATATGCGAAATATAGGCTGTTCTTTTCAGGTGCTCATTTAATTCTGATTTACACGGCGGTAGAGTAGACCCATCAATATTCTTGAGTACAGTTGGAAATTCTTGTTGGTTTCCATCAAAACGGTATGTTTTATGGAATACCGCGACGCATGCGCGACGCATGCTAAATTTACATCCTGTATTTTTTTCAAACCGTAAATCTCACAAGTATACTCTTGAAAAACAGGAAAAACATCCTCAAGAGTATTGTTTAAATCACTTATTTTTATGAATGCATTGATATATTTCTCCGAGTTTTTAAAGATTTTGAAAGGTCGGTTTTTTCCTTTACGGTAGAATGCAGGGTTGAAATCACAAACAGTGAATGCATGAAATGCAGGTAAAGCTTTACATAGCTTCTCTCCTAATTTCGTGTACAATTTCGAAACGTTGATGAATCTTTGAGAATTACCAACTCCCATTAATATCCAGATTTCTAATTTCTTCATGATGAAGTACATATTGCCTAATAAAATTACTAAAATATCGGTATCAGAACAACGAATGACTACGTTGGCATCAACATCGATCGCGCATACAGTATGTACAATTTTTGTGTTAGCTTCTTAATGCGATGAACAAGTAGGTATATTTTTCACAGAGCAACTTTACAATTTTTTCATTAATAACTTCGTATTTATAACATTTATCATAATTTATATAAACTTTTTTGACACCTAGAAAAGACACGTAATGATTGTTTTCCCAATCAATCATAAAAAATTCTACAATAGCTTTTTTAAAGTTGGCATTCTTAAGCTCAGCCTGCGCGCGCGTCGGACCTTTATCGGCTCGGCAGACGGGTTTCGTTGTAAAAAAATCTTGGCAGACTGTTATCACTAGCTTTCAAATATATTGAACTACAAAATATCCAATTTACAAGTGTAGCGAAATGAGTTTATTTTTTCTTAATTTTGTCGTATTTAAGGGGGTGGCAGACTGGTTACGTTGTACATATTGATTGGCAGACTGTCAAAATAGCTTCTTACATGTCATAAACAATATTTCTAGAAAGTTTTATCCATAGCGAAATGGGTCAAAATTTTTTTAATTTTGCAAGTTTTGAAAACTTCCTATCGCTTGTTGTTGTACAGGTGCGCCGGCAGACTTGCACCATTAATGTATGTACATAGTGAACATTGAAAGGCCAAAGTATGAAGTCTAGCGAAATGAGTCATGTTTGACTGTCACGGCCTCCCGGGCTATAAGTACCTGAACTATATCATAATCAGAAACTTGCGTGAAAATAATCATTTTACCTGGACAATATTTTGATTAATTAAACAAACATCTTAATTAAACACAAATTAGCGAAGAAGTGATATAATTAACAAGCTTCGCCTATAATGTCTTATAAGCAAATAAAAATTAGTCATAGACTGAAATGTTAGAAAGAAGAAGGAAATTAATGTGTATTATTATGTTTCAGTTCAAAATTAAACAAGAACATCCTTAAATAAATTAAGAAGCTGGTAAATAACTACCAGAAAATGTGTGAATTAAGAGAAAATAAAAGTAACCAGTACCTATGTAGGAGTATGATTATAGGAAACTAAATATTACAAATAAACAGTATCATATTAAAAATGGGAATAATATTTATTAAGCCTTCCTTAGAACGCATTTTTTATTAATATAATTCAGCTTAAATCGATAAAAATTACCTCTATGTGGGATTTTAATCAATTGTGCTTAATTGGTCGTTCCATTGCAGTCAATTTGTCATTTAGGATAATAATGAAAATAAAAAAAGGTTGAAAATTAACATACGGCATATTATTATCAAAAAGATGTTCAAACAAATATAGCTACCCTATTATGGTAAAAATTATACGTACCATATCGCGAAAAATATTAGATTTCTCAGTTAATTTTAGTCATTTATATCTACAGCGTGTGAGTTTTTCTTCAAATTTCTGTTTTTATTCGTTCTAAAGTATAGTTACTTAATCTCACTTTCTTCTTTCTTTCTCTCTTTATAATTTCTTTCTTCTTCCTGTTGTTTGGTATATAAGTATTTTATACCTCTCTATTTGGTAGCTCCATCCGGTCCACGTTCTTCTTTAATATATTTTATTTATTTTAAATATTTACCCATTATTTAACTGCAATCAATTTTCTTTTTTTAACTTTTTACATCATTGACATTTTATAATCAATTTATATTAAATTACCATTTTATACATATTTTATGACATTTTAAAATTTTTAAATTTTTTTAATGACAATCTCCTAATAATCTTCATTACAATACAAACAAAATTTAACAAACACCTATTTTGTACAAAACTTAAAAGTAAAACTAGCAATTGATTGCTTTAAGAGCGACTCACACTCCCGGAAATCCATCGAAAGAACGTGATCCTAACGAAAAACCATATCAATTTTCAAAATTACTCTTTGTTAAAACTCTATTAACGAGATTTTTTGTAAACTTATTAATTTTTAGGTCTGTTGTCATTAATTTCTGATTATAGTAAATATCATAAAATTCTTTTGGCATTTCTTTGTAAATTACGGAGGAAAACAATGTCAATGATACTTATTTAAAATTGTAAGTTCTAAATAACAACTTTTAATATAATCATTTAAGAATTCAATTGATTTTTGTAGGTACTGTACTATATACCTATTTTAAATTTTTCGTAATCAAAACTGTTATTATAGGAGTTATTAAGAGTTTTGCTCAAAACTGTTCGGAGATGATAATCTCTTCTTATCCATGACGAAACTGTAAATAGCAACTTTTGTTATTTTCTATCATCAGCAACGGAAAGAAGAACTATCAGACAAACAATTTCTTTTTGTTTGAATTATATTTCCACATTTTGTCTTTTAACAATACCAGATGCCTACTACCAAATAAAACAGGTAAGCAAAATCCTTCCAAATCTTAATACCAAAAAATAATTTGATCTAGAAAAAGTTCCTATAATTTTTCTCAATAATTCTACTTGAAAACTGTGCATTCGAAATTAAAATGCCACTATCCTTTCCCCTAGTTGAAAATCTGGAAAAGCTGTAATTTTTTTTCGATTTTCTTTAAATAAATGTTCTAGAACCATTTTTAACCAAAATAGTATGCTCTTGTTTATTTATTAATATAAAGAAATGAAACTATGTGAATATATCATCGAATACTTATACTTGATAAGAATGACTGGCAATGTTATCTATTCTAGGAGCTTTTTTGTTCGGTAGTGAATGTATAATATTTTTTATTTCAGTGATAGTTACTGGTAGTAAGACGAAGGAGTTGTTCTGATTACATCTGACAGGTGTAGGTATGTTTGGATTCTCTATGTCATTTGCTAGAGATTTACCAACCTCTGAAAAATACTGATTTAAACATTCTGCTATAGTTTTAGGATCCGTTGTTACTTCTCCCTTCGTCGTAGCTTTCTCTTATCAGATTTTTCTTTATCACCCTGTATTTGTCTTAGTGTGTTCCAAAGTTTTTTTGAGTTCTCCTTACTTTCATTGATTTGTCTTGTGTAAAAGTCTTTTTTGCCTGTTTCATTAGTTTATCTGTAAGTTTCCTATGGTTGAGGTACGTTGTTTTTTTATTCTCATTTTCCAGATCTCTTTGATATACCTTGTGTAAACGATTTCTCTCTTTTAAGCTATTAATAATATCCTGTGTTATCCATTGTTTTCGTTTTTTTTTTGCTGTTTTAACTTTACTACCATAGTATGTTTTTCTAAAAGTAACTTTTGCATCTATAGAATAATAACTTTCCCAGTTATGTTGAATCAAATCAAATTTTAATTTTTGGTGATTTATCTTTTTAAAGTAAGTGGTAATGAGTCTTTACGATAATATAAGCAATAGTAGCTCTATGATCAGTGATTTGCGTGTCATAAATTGCCGCTCTATAGTTATTTGCGCTTAAGTCATTGCTAATATAGAAAATATGCAAGATTTTGAATTCCCCTGTACGCGTGTATATTTATTTATTAGAGGCAATATATAAATCTTTAGACACTACGTCAGAATTTTTCTTTATATTAATATTAATGTCTCCTACAAATAAATGATGTTTTGGATTTATGTTGGTCTTTGGTTCTTCTAGATACACCCAAATATGATTTATAAAATCTTCTTCTTTTACAGTTGGTGGCTTGTAAAGAGATATAACAACCAGTTTATTTTTACTTTTTAATTCAATTATTGATCTTATTGCCTTACATTCCCCTATATCGATTACTTCATAGTGCATTGTTAAAGTCTTTTTTACTAGTAATACGACCCCATCATTTCGATTTATATCGCCCTTATTGTAAAATGTGTTGCAGTCTGATAAATGAAAAATCTCCAAGTCAGGGTTTCCGTTAAGACGATGAAATCAAAGTCGTGATTAACTTGTGATAAAAATACTTTCAGCTCATCTAAGTTCTTATTTAGGCTACATATATTCTGATGAAAAACTTTAAACATACTAGTTTGGTTTTCATTATAAAAGTCATTAATATCTTGTATACTTTTAAATTCAATGGTATCATAGGGTTCGTAATTTACGTCTCGGATGTACGGATCCATTATTTTAGCACAATCTTAAATCTATTTAACGCATACCAGTTTTTGTAATAATTTACACAAAATATTTATACGAAAACACGTATAATAAAATTATATAAAAACAGAAGATCTTACCACATCGTGTATTCCCAGTTCATCCCTAATGTCCTGGCTTTTTATTTGATTCCTGAGGGTTTCACCCTTGATTAATATTTTCATTTCGGTGGTCCTGATTATTCCATTCGTTTTTACTGTTTAAGCTCTTATTTCTGTGGCTTACGTTAGTATAGGTCTTACCTACGCATGTTTTTTATATTCTCATCTTGCTCTTTAAAGTCCTCATTTTGTTTCGCCATATGATATTTTTTAGGTATCCGCTGACTACTGTTGCTTTTAGTTGTTGTTTCTTCAATCAGATTTCTCTAACTTGCTGAATTATTATGTTGTCGACTGCCGGGTTACACCTTATGGGTTCTTTGGAGATCACCATTGGTTTTGTTTTTTCTGTTTCGACGATATTGGATGATATTGGACAAGGTTGGACGAGGTTGTCTACTTGTCGTATGCCCGTATTAATTCGTAATTTCCCAGATAGTTATTCGTTCGTTTTTATTCTGCTTTTGCTATTCAGTTCCTGTATGATCTTTTGGTACCTGTAATCAATATTATTTTGATCTAAAATCTTAATTATATCATCTTATCGCACCCTGTCAAATGCCTTGATCAAATCAACAAAACCGATTTTATTTATTAATAAACCGATTTGAAAAAATCTTTTTGCATTCAAAAGAGTAGTGTGTCCATGTGGTCCCATGGAAATTTAGTTAAGGTTTGGTCATCAATGTGGAAGATATTCCAGAAAATACCACAAAAATCAAGAGAATAAGCTCTACAATTAAGTTAATATGTTAATAATGATGTATAACATAAAAACATAATATCTAGCCCGTTACTGGCCCACTCTAAAACCAAGGCCTCTTCTCACAAGAAGAAGAAATGAGCATTTAATCAACTTGCTCACTGCGGGTTGGTGATTTGAGACAAGTAAGTCCACGTTTCATCATGATGTTTTCCTTCACCGTACGTGCTAGGTGTTAGAGAATTAACATATGTCTCCAAAAAGTCACATGGGTACATGTCGGGATTGTTAGGAATTGAACTTAGGACCTCTTGCACGGTATTCAAAAGGTTTAGATAGTACATCATGAATTTTCGCCCAAGTAGCAACTAATACGGATAAAATAAAATCTTTTAAAAAAAAAATTGAACTTCCTTCAAAAAAAAAAAGAAAATGCACTAAAAAGCCAGAAATAAAATCTTTATTTCTTAAAAAAATTGGAAGCAACTAGGCATCTAATTTCGATTTCTTTGAAGTCTGCTCCAATAGTTTATATCTTTGTAAAAGATTTGAGATACTAACATTCGAAATCTAGATTTAATAGCTAAGATTAAAATAGAAGGTAAATTGCCATTGGGAGCCGACTTTAAGAAAATCGAAATCAGGTGCCTACCTAGTTGGTTCCAATTTTTTTAAGAAATAAAGATTTTATTTCTGGCTTTTTATTGCATTTTTCTTGTTCTTTTAAAGGAGGTTCAATTTTTTTAAAAAAGGATTTTATTGATATGTTGTCATCAGGTGAATCGTACATATTTTCAAAAGTGTTTTATGTTTCATGTGTAATCTATTTACTTTTACTTCTTCCGTAATCTCTTTTTTTTTCTATTTCATAGCATGTTCCACACTTTTTTTAGGCGTTGTATAGATAACCCTCTATTTCAGACGAGAATCTCTCCCAATATTCTTTTTTAAATTGCCTCATGTCGTTGTTTGTTCGATTCCTAATAATTTTGTATCTTTCATACGCGCCCGGTGTTCTATTGTTAATGTATTTTAAGTAAGCTGCTTTCTTTTGTTTTGCAAGTCCTTTAACTTTGACTTTAACTTTAACGTTGATGAACCTAAATGGCTTGTAAGTCACCCTTGTAGACATTTGTAATTATTAGCTGGATCTTCAAATAGTTTGCTATGATCAGCGTAAAAAGCGTTACGCATTGGAAATCTGATACGTACAAAAGAAACGGTGGTTGAACAAGACCGAAACCGTGACGTACGCAGAAAATTACATGTCATTCTGCTCTTACTCTGGCCCAAAATATTCTAGAACATAGAAAAACATCTATCTACTTTAGAATATTATCTAAAGTTTAAGTTCATGTAACAAAGCAAAAAAACAGATTCGATATTGTGTACCTTTTAGAGATAAAGAAATAATGTGTTCAAATGTGGCATTTTAGGATGCCACAACAAGGTTCAGTTTCGATAAAAGGAGTAGGTACTATTCCCTCTTTTTGCAAGACTGTTAGCAATCTCGTTTCCGACAATCCCTTTTTGCCCTGGCAAAGCTACTCTGTTGTGTTAAGCCAACTGCTTAAGAGACTATTTGCATTTCCAGATTGCTTTAAACTCGAACGTGGTAGATTCTACAAAATTTGTCTATCGGAGACAATAAATATTCTGGTTGAATTGCGGCGATTCTTACTGAGCACAGAAGTGTATTGCTAAAAGCTTTGCTTGTAACATTGTAGAGTGCCCAGCGCTATTGAAAGCGTTTATCACTTTACCTACTCCTTCTGGTGTTTTAGACCCATCAGTATAATACGTGAGGGCTTTGTAAATCGTGCGATTTTGTTTTGTGTATACTCACTAATTAACACTAACATTTAGTGTGAATTCGAAATTTCATTTAAAGACATAATATCTGTATATCCACTAGGACACGATCTCATTGCGTCAGTGATTTCTATACAACCGAGTTTCTACACCTTTTGCAATCAATTACAATATTGTTCAAACTAATTATTTTTTATGACGATCATCACAATTACGAAAAGTAAATTTTAGTTAGCGTTTTTTAGATAAATATTTAATATGGCTGGCATATTCATTTTAAAGTATTCGTTGACATATTTGAAATATCTAACTTCTCTGATTTATTTGGTTCTTTGGTCATCTCCTGCCCTTAAGACCAACCAATCTCCACATCTTTAAATATCTCATCCCAATTTTTTTATTTTTCGTGTATAACAAAAATTAAATTTGTATACATACCTACTAAGAGTAATAAGATAAGTCAAAAAAACTGGAAGACAACCAACCAATACAGTGAAAAGACATAACCGTAGGTACCAACTTTACCTATGAGTATAGAATGGAAGAGTTGAACATACGTCATAAATTCTTTAAAACAATGAACCCCTCCTTCAAAAAACACAATCAACGCGTCTGATAGTACCTATATATTGAATCAACATTGATGGTCGTAGCGCTAACCAGTACCACCTGTATTTATTTTTACCTGTAGAGTACCGACCAATACCATCCACCGAATAACTATTGGCCATCGAAGAGGTGTGGTCAATTTGTTAGGATAACATAACTACAAAATTTTTAGTTTCCTTTCGTGAATATACGAGGAATCAGTTAAAATTTAAGAAGTACTTATCAGTTTGGTGTGAAACAATAACAAATAATATATAATAAGCGTTTAATTTACAATGTGTTTAGCTATTGGCTTATTAAATAAGCATTTTATGTATGATTGACAATTTATATTTATTAAAAACGGCATCGCAGGATTGTTTTGTGACTTTTGTGTAAATTTGTGTTGTGTGTGTTTTTTAATTTGTTGATTTATGTGGAGGAGAAAAATTAAAGGTAAATCATCCCACCTTGTCATACCTAAATATAAAAACAAGCCTTAGGTATATAAATACTAAATATATACTTGTAAGTATGATCTGTCTCTATCACAATAATATTTCTTCAAACTAATTAACAGAGTTTTCGAAACTATAATTTGGATTATAAGAGATTTTTAATCGTACTGCAAAAAATATGTATTATGCTTCTTGTAAAATATGTGTGGTTTATTGTTTTTCTTTAAAAACATTTTTGAAAATTGCGGAAGAGCGATCATGATATTGCGGGAAAATAACTTTTGAAAACCAAGAAATTTGCTCCAAAATGTTTTCAGTCGCATAAAATCTTTATTCTTTAAGCAATACGATGCTTTAAGAAAGGCAACATCTTTATTTCCATTGCTATCGCGGTCAGATTTTAAAATCCCTTTTAAGTTTTACGACAGGCGTATAATAACTGATATTAAACTATACAACCCTAGGTAGGTAGTTAAACGTAACGATATTGCATGTTGAAAGGCTTTCAAATAATTTGGTGTAAACCTGCAGTGAAGATAATTTTTATAAATAACGTTTGCAAATCTATTTAGATAAAGTAATCTCGACAAATAGGTACTCTTTTAATGGTAAACACTATGGTATTATAAATCAAACGGATAAAAATGTTTGTACTCTTTGTGCAAAAATAAATTACGTTCTGTTAATACAAAAGTTTAAAAAAAGCATAATTTGATTTAAAAAGGAAGACTTACCTTTAAAATACAATTGGTCCCAAATTATTTCGAGGAGAAGTTTTGGACAGTGCAACCAAATGTTTGGTGCTATTATTGAGAATGACCCAAAGTGTGTTACGTATAACTAGTTCTCTGAAAAAGATTCACAACTGATTTAGACCAATTATTTTTGAATAATTTTACATTCTATGTTAATTTTGGCGAAAGCAGTGAATCAAGAACTAGTGACTACGTACGCACGGGAGATGACCTTTTTACCTATCTCCTCTCTCGCTCTATGTCTAACAGCGATATAGTAGGAAATGTACATGGCATACAAAGCAGACTGAAGTATACCAGTACGTTTCTATTAAAATAAAATTGAATCACAGACGTTTATATGATATTTTAGTTATCACAAACCTATAGTGTCTGTTATAGGATACGATAATGATGATGTCAGTGTTTAACTAAGTATTTGTAAATGTACAATATACAGTACCTTCATTAATATTTTATAGTAATTTTTTTATTTTCAAATATTATTATTTCATTCAAAATACAGTTTTATGATAGTTACTATTTAAAATTTAATTTTACTGTATTATTCTATTTATACTTATAATAATTTTTTTTATTCACAATCACATATGTAATGTAACCATTATCGACATTTCAAAAGTTAGAAAGTAAAACTTTTTTATACAGTAGCACTTCCCGACCTAGGTCGGGAAATGGCCACTTCCCGACCTGGAAATCAAGCGCTGTAGCTGAAAGTTACGTAGAAAATTCTACTGATGGGCAAATAAGAATTGCGGAGCTGTTGACATCATGTGAATCTCGGTCATCAGTTTCTGCCTCAGCATCCAGTACTTCCAATCAAGAATTAAATATTACTGCTTCAAAATCTTCAAAACAGTCTGGATTATCCCTTGTTATCAACGCTAGGGATAATGCCAATGTTACTATTAATATTAATAATAATTAATTACAAGGTATATCTACCTACCTTAGTCTAAGTTACCTTTTATTTCATTTTGTTAAAATACCTTAATACCAATAAATATTAAATAATAAGAAGAAGACAATTATTGATTATTTAGGACATACGAGAATACTAGGTATTTTAGAAATATACATAGTTTATAAATTGTTATTTTTAAATTATTTTCTGAAACAATTGATTGTGAATAAAATAGTATACAAACCTCAGTAGAAAGTTTCCTACTGTCTCGAGATGTAACTGACTTCGGCGCTACGCGCCTCAGTCAGTTATCTCATCTCTCGACAGTAATGAAACACTTTCGACCTCGGTGTGTAATATACTATTTTTTCAAAAAATATAGTTAAAAAATGGGCGGCATCAAACTCGGCACATCGTAATCTTTTAATCCTAATGTAATTTTAAATTATATTTTTGTAAGTACAAGCTCGGCACAAAGTTGTTGCAGGTACAGAACCCGGGGAATTCCCGTTAATCAGTATCTAATCCAAAAAGAGGTAATCTGATTTTCCTATTCTAGGTACTTGTAACAGGTCAATAAGGGTCGTTTCTTTTGTCGGATTTCATTAGTACATGGTCATTTGTAGTGTAAAGCTAGTGATCTATCCATTCATAATTTTGAAAAAGTGTGAAAATGGCGGAAATAAATCAAAGTAATTTATCAGATTTAAGTGAAGTGTTTAGCCAAAGGGGAAAAATTCTACCAGTTTACCAAAATTATAAGTTAAAAGAACACAGCAGAAAATTAGCTTCTGGAGTAACTAAGTGGAGGTGCATCAAAGATAAATGTAAAGCATATTTTCATACTTTAGGCGAATCAAAAGGTCGAGTTATAACGAACTTAAGTGTAAATCATAATCATGAACCAGAACGAACAAATGTGTTACAAAGACAAGTTTTAACTCATTCTTCGAAGAGAAAAGCCGAAAGCGATTTAACAGAAAAACCTTTCAAAATAATAAGAAACGAGCTAGCTAAAAATGTGTCTTCAAACAATATGACAATAACTGATGTTAAATGTGTTAGAAGAAACATATATACCTACTGCACGCAGAAAATTGTTACCAGCTTTGCCAAAATTAATATCGGAGGTTCAAGACGCTTTGAATGAATTTCAACCAAAAACAAACAGAAATGAATATTTCCTAATTGTTAATGATTTATCCGAAAACTTAGTGATCTTTAGCTGTAAAAGCAATTTAAAGTTTTTATGCGAATCAAAGATTATTTATATGGATGGTACATTTTCTTACTGTACCTACCAAGTATTTTACACAACTGTTTACAATAATACATGTTTTTTTAACGGCCATTATATACCTCTAGTGTCTAGTGTTTTGTCTACTAAAAGACAAAAGCAAGAAAACATATAGGTTTTGCATATCAAAAATTACAGAGTGTTGTGATTCTATAAATATCAAATTTATACCAGAGGAAATAGTAGTCGATTTTGAGGTATCAATTCATAACGCAGTCTTAAAAACTTATCCTGATGCTAAAATAACTGGGTGTCGATTCCATCTAACTCAAGCATGGTACAGGAAAATCCAAAATGTAAGTTTGTCAAATGAATACCAAGACAAAAATTCTGAGATTGGAAAGTGGCTCCATTATTGTTTTGGCCTTTTGTTTTTGGAACCAAACGATGTGAAAGATTTTTATTTTTTTGAGCTCTACGAAATTAAGCCAGCAGATGAGACTTGAAAAATTTTCGGATTACCTTCTCAGAAATTATTTAACAGATAATTCTAAATTTCCACCACAAATACGGGCTGATGCCTCCGCTGCCTTAAATAAAACAACGAATGCTTGCGAATCCTTTCATTTGCATTTTAATGCATCTATGTACCATACCCATCCCTCTTTATTTATTTTTGTAGACGCACTTCTTAAAAATCAAACAGAAGTTTATATTAAATGCAACAGCATAAACCAAATTTATAAATTTAAAAGTATAGCCATTAAAAATTTATTATTTATTGATTCTAAAATTATAGAATATAAAAGTAGTAAATTGTCCAAATTAGAATACATTAGAATAATATCGCATTACTGTAATAGCAGTTAATTAAAATGTTATATTAATTTTAAATTGTTAATTTCTATGTAACTATTGTATTATGAATTACCTAATAAATTTTATTTTAAATAATAAATCAGTTTATTTCTTGGAAGCATAGGGAGGTATCATTATTCTCGTGTGCCGAGTTTACCTAAACCCCGCTAAGGGGATCTTATAATCTCTGTGCCGAGCTTGACTATTCTTATCTCGTATAAGTACCTAAAAATTGTGCCATATTTGTACCCTCCCCTAAAAAATATTTTGTTCCGGCTTACCTATCTATACTAATATTATAAAGAGGAAAGGTTTGATTTTTTGTTTGTTTGTTTATTTGTTTGTTTGTTTGAAATGAATAGGCTCCGAAACTACTGGACCGATTTCAAAAATTCTTTCACCGTTGGCAAGCTACACTATTCCCGAGTGACATAGGCTATGTTTCATTTTCAAAAAAATTAGGGATGCTTACTAAAACTTGAATAATTTAACCCAAGGTATAAAAAAAATAAACAAAAAAACTTCCTTCAATCGCGTGCGCTGCGAAAACTATTAATGATAGAACAAAATGATGTATTACAATTTTTCAGGACACATCACTATCTATAAAAAATGTCGCGACAGCATGTCTCTATCTTTTATAGTTGGTCACAATAATCGTCCTTTTATTAATTTTTTTTTTATTAAAATACCACCGCTAGAAAAGGCTCTTTATTCGTACCTAGGTGTTGATCCTTATCTATACTACTAATATTATAAAGAGGAAAGGTTTGATTTATTGTTTGTTTGTTTAAAATGAATAGGCTCCGAAACTACTGGACCGATTTCAAAAATTTTTTCACCGTTGGCAAGCTACACTATTCCCGAGTGACATAGGCTATGTTTCATTTAAAAAAAAATAGGAATCCTTACTAAAATGCTATTAATGTAACCAAAAATGACCTTAAAATCCTTACATCGCGTGCGCTGAGAATACTATTGATTATAGAATAAAATAATGTACTACGATTTTAAAGAATATATAAATATCTACAAAGAATGCCGCGACAGCATATGTCTAACTATTATAGTTACGTCACAATAACTAATTTTTAATTTTTTAAAAGTTTTTATCTTGGTATTAATCCTTATCAAAATACTTTATTTCATAATCACGACAGATACCACAAATTTAGCATGTGCAATGGGACGAGGCTACTTATAAAGGAATTAAAGGACAATTAAGTTGTAGCAACAATTATAACTGAACCACCAGCTGGTCAACTAGCTCATACACTGAGGATACCGATGATCCCAACTGATCTAAGAAATCCATTTAAACCGCTTCAATCTTTCGCTTTTACTAATAATAAGTCTTAAGGTCAAACCATCCAATTAGTAGGGATCGGTTTTCCTCATGGCCAACCGCCTAAGGCGGGTCGGAGCACCTGAAAATCAGTTTATTTTACTGCCAGAAAATAAAACAACATGTAATATTGTTTACAGGGAAGCGTTGACCCAATAAATTTAATGGTTTTTGTTATTTTTCTTTAATCCCCGTGCAAAGCCGGGGCGGGCTGCTAGTTTACCAAATAATCTGAAAACTGTTCAAGTTTTTCTTTTTTCGGTTGTATTGAAGTCAGGTCAAATACAAAAGAGTATCCAACTTCTGTAGGATCTAAAAATAATAGGCCAAAACAATATCCTAACCATTTTCCTACTTCTGTTTTATTTTTGTAGTCGGCTGTTTATTCTAATTGTTGTATTTTTCTCCACCAAGCTTAGGTTATATGGAAACGACAGCCGATAATGACAGCTTGAGGCCAGGATAGTTGTATTGCATGATGAATGGCCTTTTCAAAATCTCCAACGAACTCTTTAGGATACAAATTATATCCCCACATACTACATCTTTCCTTAATTATGTCAAAACATCGTTTATATGTTTCCTTTGATTAGTCTTGTAATAGACAAAACACAATCGGAATATAATATCCATTTAGTTGACCGAATAAGGTAAATAATTGTGTAAAATATTTAGGAAAGCTTCGCTACGATCGGAATGCCGCAAGTAGGTACCAGACGCCTTTTTTCTCAAGGTAAATTTTATTTTGAAACATAATTTTAGCGTAATAATGAGCCAATTGCACTGGTATTAAACACCGTTCTATCCAATAAAACTTTTTGTTATTAATTAACAATTGTTAACAATTGAAAATATACTGGTCGATCTTAATATCAAATTTATTACGCTTAACATTGTCATAGAAAGTAAATAAAAAATAAAACTATTTTACTAAACTAATAAAAGTGTTAAATCACACGAGTACATTTCGATATTCACTTTTATTTCACAAACTTACATAACATGTTTCGATATACAATATCTTCATCAGATGTAAAATCAGTAGGTACTGTCGAAGATATTGTATATCTTAACATGTTATGTAAGTTTGTGAAATAAAAGTGAATATCGAAAGGTACTCGTGTGATTTAATCCTTTACATGGATATTCATCAATTAAAAGCCACCTCCATTCAATATAATAAAATTGTTTTTTATTTTATTAGGTGTATCTATAAACGACTTACACAGCTCTTTTAAATTTTCTGCGTAACTATATATTTATCTTGCATTGTCTTCGATTACTTCTTTTGTTTTTCATGTCACATTTAAGTCTCTGTATTGTTTTGATTCGAAATTAATGTTTTCAGAATATTTTTAAATTATCTTTAATTAATACCTTTATTTTGTTTAGTTTTAAACAAGGTACACAATTCCTGCTCTGCACCAACAAACTAACAATTTATAACTACGAGTATATGTATGTATGAATTATAATTCAGTCTAGATCAACTTTTCTGTCGGCCAATTGTTTTTATTGTGTGTTTTATGAAATAACTCTCTATTATATTTCGTATGTATATGAGTAATTATGGGTGACAGATAAATCTATTGTGTCTCCCTTCTCTTGCTATAATTCTGATGTTTCCTCAGACTTACAGCTGCTCTTCTAGTCCTATCTTTCTTAGAAAGTTTAAGAATTCGTTTGGTTTCAAGTTAGGTAGATCTTTTCTCTTTCTCATAGAATCTATTTCTATGCAATGCGTTCTGAGAGTATGTATATTGAGGTTTCGTTCTCTTACTCACAAAATCTTCACTTTGCTTCATCTACCAATCCTAATTTCTTTTTGTGTCCTCTTAATCGGCAGTGCCTGGTTAATATTCCCGTTATAATACAGAGATTGTTTTTAGTAAAGTTTAGACAGCTGAAAGATATCTTCTAGTTATAGTTTCCCAGGAGCTTTTTCGGTTGTGTTAGTCTTTCTAGATCGTTTCAGTACTTGGATTTTTCTCTATCCACGTCTTTCCTTAGTTTTTGTGAGATTGTACTACTGCTGATTTTACAAGATGGTTTCGTTTCCTTCTATTCCTATGTGTCCTGGATCCCATAACAGGGTAATACTGTTATTTTGTTCTAATTCATTAAAAATTCATTATTACAATCTTTTATCTACAATACCTCCTTTTGATTTTAAATTCCACACATCATTCAAGGGCATGGATTTCTACTTGATAAAATACTTGAGTATGCACCCAGACTGTCTGAGTATTTGGTTCAAAATCCCCTGCTCCTGTTCCTTCATCTGTCTTGGAGCTGTCTGTATACCATTTTATGGGATTTTGGTTAAGCCCCAATATGGTGTCTTTGTCCCATTGAGATTTACTACACAGTTTTGTGGTGATTTTTTTACATAGTTAAATTTCTTTGGCATGTCGTCTTAGGATATTTCCCACAGATAATGGGTGTTCACAATAGATCTGCAAAGGTCGCAGTGATATAGGCTAACAGCCAACCCAAAAATATCTATCTATCTATCTAGGATATTTACCAAGTTTGATCAAATTTAATTTATCGACGTTATTCCTTATGTATTTTCCTTTTCTATATATTGTTTTTTTCTTTACACTTTCTACTTAAGTGTATAGTGGCGTCAGATTTATTTCTATTGCAGCAATGAAACTTGTTCCCATTGCTCCAGTGATGCTTGCATAGGCGAATAGTGATATTAATAGTCTCACTATTGCCGTGTACAGTCATTGCAACGTCCTTGGATTACAACCCTATTTTTTTTTTGGAATGTTTCTGCACACCATATGGATCTTTGTACCTTTGTGTATGATTTTGTTTTCGTGTTTGTTACAGAGTAACCTGTTAAATATCTAGGGTTAGCCCTAGAAAATTGAAATCTGTTTTCCACTCAACGATATTTTCACCTACTTTAACTGCAAGGTTTCTGTCCAGGTTAGTGTTATAATTTTCCCTGGAGTTTCTCCTGCGTATGGGCTCAGGAGGATTACGCTCTAATTTGACATAATATTAGTCTGTGATCAGAGAGCGTCGGTTCCTTCGAGACTCTCCAATCTTTTACATGATCTTTTAGATTAAGTGTACTTAGTGTTATGTCTAGCACCTCTTTTCGGATTATTTTTAAAAAAGTACGGGTGTTCATTATATTGTATAGAATTAGATTCTTATTAAGAATAAATACTAAGAGTTGCTCACCTCTCTTGTTGGTGTCTGTGCTTCCCCATAAGGTATTGTGATCAATGGCAACACATTCTATGAGTAACAGTAGCTACTTGTTAGGCCAGTATGTTACTAGTGTTTGAAATTCTGGAGACGGTGCAGCCCCGGCGCCTGCAAAGTAGCATCACGCTATAATGACTTCTTAACGTCTTTTCTCGAACTCGAGCTCTGCTTGAAACGGAACGAGGTTTCTTCTCATGAGTTTTGAAACGCAACAATACGTAATACTGTTACTAACCAAGATACAACCTTTAGGTATGTCTTTCTAGGTGAGCCTCCTTTAGTTTTCTCGGTGGTGGTTTTTCCCCTGGTCCCGGGGTTTACATCCCCTTCCTTTTTTCTTCCCTTCTTATAACGTAAAAAGGGATAAAACCCCTTTCTTTGATATATTGGAACTATTGGAAGGATAGCTCGTCTACCGCTGCCCTCAAAAGTTGTCCTGCAGTCTCTTCTTTTCATTGTTCTTCTCAACTGTATACCTATCTCATTTTTTAAATATATGACTAAAGATAAAAGAAAAACAAAAAAAGGAAATATAAAGGTAATCACGAGTATCAGCTAAACCGTTTTTTTTTTGTGTCTATTGATCTGTCGTTAAATAACAGATAAATAATTTAATTCTAGTGCCGAAGTACTCTTAGCATATAAGTATATCCCTAATTAATCTTAAAAGGTCTGGGTTTGACCCTTTACTGCAAAAATTAAGAATGGAGTCAACAAAGTATACATTTCTTATGAACAATGTTGTCAGTCCATTGGAACAACTTGGAGCCTATGGCCACAGGATGTGGATCTATATGGATCTATATATTGAATCAACTCCAGCAGCCAACATTCATAAAAATAGTTTCTGAAAGAAATCGAAACTCATAAGCATAACCATATCTAAAAAAAGAACTGATCAACAGAAACATAAAAAATTGTACATATTTACCTGTTCCAAGACAAATTGAGAACGATGCGGGATTCAGCACTATAATATTTCAAATGTAATCCTTCCATGGGCGTGCCTAAAATTATTTATATTGTTCTTTTTAGTTATATTTTTATTTTATTTATGATTTTGTTACTCACTTAGTCAGTGACATTTTATAAGAGGTCACTGAGGCCAACCCAAATTAAATTAATCTAGAATGTCCAGTCCATATTCTTTCTAAATGGAAATGGAATCGCCCTAGTGCTAGTATGATTATAAAGCAAAGAGTTTAATCGAGTAACCTCTTAAATGTTTTTCAAAGTTTGGTGCCCTGTTAACAAACATCTTAAGAAATGAAAACCATTAAATTCAATATATTTATACCTATTTAATGATTATTTTATGACTTGATAATTTAGAAATGATGTGGGTTTGCCATTCTTAACCAAATGCACCGACTAAGAATTCTTCAGAAGGATGACACAACCGACTATTATAGTAAACGAAAAGTTTAGTTACATGTGACTTTGAAACCTAAAAAACCAAGAGTACAACTGGTTGAATGAATTCGTCGTACCTACAGTTAGAGACTTCATTTAAGAATGAGTAAACGTGTGCCATTGCTTTAAAAAATTGGCATTCATGTTTAGAATACAATGATTAATTTTTTGTTTAATTTCTGTATTAAAAATATTTTATTGTAAAGGGTGTCCTAGTGTAAACTTTATTACATTTTGTGATTGACATTTTACGTATTTTATTTTTTTTTTCTATTTACATTATTTTGACCAAGTACCTATTAAGATTATTTTGACTACTTGTATACAATTTTGTTATTAATGATTACTTAATTAATCTATATATTTATAAAAGAAAGCCGTATTTGTTACACTATTTATATAACTCAAGAACGGTTAAATCGATTTGGCTGAAAATTGATGGGGAGGTAGCTCAGAACCAGGAGACGAACGTAAGATACTTTTAATCCCGTTGGATAGTGTTCTCGTGAAGTCACTATAAAACGTAGTATAACAAAAACGCATTTGACATAGAATAACAAAACGCAAATGACAACTAAAAACACACTTACTAAATTAAGTACTATGACGCCACCGAAAGATTGCGCAGTTACTACCTCATATATTTAAATGAGCAATTCTTACTTAATTAAGTAGATACGATCACACCACCGTAAGGTGGTGCAGTTGATATCTAATATATTTAATAAAATATTACAAAATACTTCGAAAAAAATAATAAAACCTTGGAAAATAAGAAGAAGAAAATATAATAACATCGACAAAACCAAAAAAAAAAACATTGAAAACAAAAAACGAGACAAAATCAAATAATGAGAGAATAATATCAGTGTTACAGATATTTTCAGAAGAATATTAAATAATATTTATTATTTAATATTTTTCTGGAAAACCCCTATCTCAGGCTTTTAAACAACATCGTTTTCAATGTGAGAAATGATCAACCAACACCTAGCCGAGATCCAGGTGTTGATCCTTCTATTACTTATAATAGTTATTTATGAAACAGTTCGTGAAGTATGCTTTTTGCGCACGCACGCGATGCTTAGAGCACGAGCGAAGCGAGTGCTATATATCGCGTAAGTGCGCAAAAAGCACTTCACGCACAGTTTCATACAATATTTTATCTACGATAAACAAATAAAAAATAATTACAAATTCAAATTTGAAAATTTAAACTACAAAACTGTCAGAATAACTTTTGTTGAAATTTAATGCTCTCATAGCAACACCATGACAACGCGAATGCTAAAGATATTTGATTATATGAAAGTGTGTCAAAAACAGTGCGAAAAAGTAAATCCCATTTAAAATACATTGTTACTTCACGCACACTTTTAATCCTTCACGCACTGCTGTCTATAATGACAGTTTTCACGAACTAAAAATTGATACATAATATGAGGTAGAGTAGATAAAGTTTTTTTCAGTACCTCTAATCAATGATCTGAATCCAAATTTAATAGAGATCGTGCGTGTAGTCCCTTTTCGATCAACTTGATTAAATCAATCGGCGTTTTATTCTCTAGGACCAAGCGTAGATCGAGTGACCTAGAAAAGTTTAATGTTGTGTACCGGGTTACGTGCGCTGTGTGTAACAGATCTAATTTTTGGCAGACGAGCGGTACTTTGTATAGTAGGGTTATTTCGCATAAAAGCGAGTGTCGTCTGTTGAAGAGATCTTGTTCATTAGCTGAACATGTAATTGATTTGGGACATAACATGGATTTTGATAACTCTTAGGTCGTAGCAATTAAATCCAACAGAATAAAACATAATTTTTAGAAATGATTTATATAAATAATGATGAAAAACCTCTAAACACAAAAAAACGGATATTCAGGGCCTATTGTCTATATATGATGAAAAACCACTTAACAAAAAAATGTATATCCTATTTTCTATTTCTCAGTGTTGTGATGGTTTTGTACAATTACAGTTGGGTTAACTACTTCTTCTATTATCTGTTTGCCTGTCAACTATTAAATCATCTTCGGATTTTAGACAACAGATTCTTCATTCGATTTTTTTCACATCGATATTTTTTCATCGGACCCAAAAAGGTTTATTTTGGTTTCATCAGCAAATATTACTGAATTCCAAAAATTCAAATCTTTATTAATATGCTCCGTGGCGAACATCAATCTTATAGGTACGCCTATTTTTTTTTGGCTAATAAAAGGTTTATTTCTAGCAGTTCGACCATAAAGATTATTCTTTCCTAAAATACGTCGAATTGTTTCGGGGTTAAATCTTTTTGCAAACTGTCTCTCCACCTCATCTCTCAATTTTGGTGCACTTTTTTTAAGATTATTTATTATTTCTCTAACAACCCATCTTTCCTCACGTTCGGTAAAAATCTTATTTGGAGCTAACCTTGATTTATTTTCAAGTCTATTTTCATTTCGATAACGTTCAATAATGTGTTGAACGGTTGATGAACATTTATTAACCATTTTGGATATGTCTCTTTGGCTATATCCATTTCTATGGTGGGTAATCATTAAATTTCCTTCACTAATCGTAGTTCGGCGACCCATTCTTTCGTCTTAGCTGCATCAATTTAGCTGTGACATCAAAATCATGCATAAAATAATTAAATATTTATTTTTAATTAAGTATGGCATATTGGAAACACAAAAAATAGCATTTGCTATTTTAAAAGAGTTCTAACTAGTAATTAAATTTCAATATGGGATTTTTTCCAATAAATATTGAGTCGCTGGCAGAAGCTAATTTTATTGAAGAACATCTGCATCATTTTAGCTGTGAGTCACATATAGGGTAAATAGGTATTTAAAAACATAACAAGAATCTGCAGTGATGTTTACAAAATCAACTCAATGTCTTCAGTTGACAGGCTGACCTTTACTGGAGATCGTTTTATTGTTATATGTAATCACCATCTGACTGTCATAAAAAATGAATAATAAGTTGAATTTTATTACCTACAACAGGTAGATATAAAAAAATGTTTAAGGCCGGTATATATACCTATCTCCAGTATCAAACAATAAAAACCGGACAAGTATATAGACAAGCAAAGGTACTTTTTGGAAAATTAAAACGTTCATTAAACGGAGGTTGACACCTATAAAGAGTATATTTTTAAAATGATTGATTGAAGAGACTGGTAGGCGACTGGCGCCTAAATCACTATCGAAGACTGATGGAGTATATAAAAAAATAAAAGAATTTTTAAAGAGGCGCAAGTAAAGCAGTAAACACATGTTAACAAGAGATCTTAATGGTTTATAATTAACACTTTTTTTTTCAAACCTATTACAGCATAAGACATATTTTTTAAGAATTCTTACACATAATTTAAGAGTATTCCTTTTTTGTATACTCATAATAGAGTAAATAAATATATACCGAACAAGAAACCTTTAAATCACTTATTTTTCATAATTTTGTAATTTTGAAATACTTTATAGGATAATGTATTCTATCGACTTTTTTTTCTATAACTTTGAATCATATAAGTAAAATAAATAAAAATGAAAATTGCTGTCATCATTTTTATAGCCAAAGAACCAATGGCATATCTAGAAATTTTTCTAGATTAAGTACATTCCAGAAAGATTAAGGACCTTAAACAAATAAAAATATAACTAATTAACCATTATAAAGCAAGATTAACAGAACTTAAACCACAGGCAGACAATCTGAACCCAGTAACTTTCTTGTCAATACCTTCAGAAATAGACAGTTTAAGTATAGGAACTGTTTAAGGCCCCTTGACCTTGCTGACACACATTTTTTGCCTTTAAGTCATATTTCTTTCATCCTGATAATTACAAGATTTCTATATTTAATTTAATTATTTGTTTTGATCTATATGCTCAAATGATGGTTAATGATTTAAATTATATTTTCTTGATGCCTGTAGTATTTATCTCACTAGAATTATTGGGTTAAATCTATCTGTCTATAGTTTCTGTCCTCTTGATCTTAATATCGGTCGGGTTATTATCGCTTATGTTTTAGGCCTTCCGTCCACTGGATCCGGAAAGCTACGAACTGCGAAGCTTTGAATTTGGACGAAGGCCGTTATGAAAAAATTGTGGGAACGCCGATTATCTATTATTGCCTCGGTATTCGTCCCAACTCTATGATGTTAATGTTGGCTCTACGGAACGGTCGTTCTGATTCTGCTGAATAATTTTTCTTTTTTGAACAATCTCCATTGATTCATTAACGTGTCAAGCAATATAGACTAAGAAGAGAAATGTGGTTAAATCCTATTTACACAAAAAGAAAAGAGTTTAGGAATTTTGCTTATGTGTGGTACGATCTCCAAGTCGATGATGACCACCACTCGTCTACTATCGAATGAAAAAGTATACATTCCATGACAATCTCAGCAAAATTTATGTTAAACTCTAAAAATTCTGTAATTTTCGAGAAACAATCTTTCCACACTCTTACATTTCAGTAGAAACCTGCTTCAAATACTGTTCTTGTACATTTCGCATATGGTACCGTACCTCGAATCACGTTGATCCCACATATATTTTCTGTGTCAATCTCGCGTGATTCGAGTTTCGCACTATTTCGCAATTTGATCCCAACAGGCTGAGATCGGATCCGGCATAGTCCGAATTATGACGAAAACGTAGGAGCAGTACGGGCCCAGTGAACGCGCTCCTCTCCGAGCCACTTGTTTGGATCTTTCGTCACTTTTCAAGCAAATTAGGATGAATTGATTACGCAGCTTTTCGGATCCAGTAGACAAACAAGTCTTGTGTCTATGATTCATGTTCTGTTGAGGTTTCTGACTATACGGCTACTGACTAAAAATTATCTACTCTTAATATAATTAACAATGCAGTTATTGGGTTCAATTCTTCTGTGTGTAGTTTTAGTTCCTTTTATCTTATTTGTCATATCGTTATTTGGTTTCATTGTCTGTTTGTTGTTTAATTTTTCTTGTTCTTGCTGCTTAAAGAGTTTGTGAAGTTATATTGAAAGCGTTTGGTTTTACCCCTTAATGTTACTAACAAAACTATTAATTGGTGTAGGCAATTTGTCTGTCTTAATCTTATTGACTTTAGGCTGATTGGATTTGCTAACTACAGAAAAAAGTATTAAAAAATTGTTAAAATCAAATAAAAACATTGAATAATAAAAATAATAAATAAAAAATCTTCAGCAATCTTTAAAAAATCATAAAAAAGCATATCTTAAAATTTATTTATTCTAGTACTAAACTACTGACAAATATAAACTCATACCTGCAAAGGAAATCATAGAAAACAGGTGTTTCAAAACACGGAAAAACTCCGAAGTATACATTCAATGTGATTGACAAAAAATGATAATTAGTTGCATGAAAAATAACTTAAAAACATCAAACATTGAAAAATAGTATAAATCAATAATTGCGTAAGTGTTCGAAACTGCTTTTAAACGCAGTTTTCTTTTTGAAAATGGCTTTTGTATAATGCCATTGTGCAAAAGGTTATATTTAATGTGCTCAATGAGCAAAACCTTTGATTTTTAACCACAGACTCCCAAATCTTTCAAAGTAGACTTTCAGTTATATTAATGCATACTAAATTTAATTAATCTTAAGCCAACTTCTCCATTTTGCCACTGTATTACACGACACCTCACATTTAACTCCTGTACTCTACAGTCACCATCCTTCATTAAATCCTATGAAACACTTTAAAAGTCATCTACAGATTCTTCAATTGTTGTTATTTAAATCTTTTGAAACTTACAGTCCCTATCTCCGCTTCCCCTACTTTACCCTTTATTAATGAATGAATCATTATTATTACATAATAGATGCAGGAATTAAAAGGCCGGTGTGGTGTAATAAAGTGAAGGTACAATGAAGAATTAGGTAAAGATCAGTTGTAACTGTTATCCATTAACAAAATAAAAGTGTACTTTGAAAGTTTTGGCGCGTTGTGGGAGGTCTAGAATTATGATCATTGAAATTTTTACCGAATATTCTCTTTTGGCAAAGTTTTAGCAAATAAATTATTTTCTTTAATATAACTGCGGGGTGTTTTTGTTTTGTACCAGAAAAATCATTTCCTGTTATAACTAGCTATCTTAACAGTTATAATTATCAAATAAGAGATGCTTAGATTTATTTTATGTGGGCTTTTTCCTCTGTGCAGCTGTTAGACTAGAAATCTGGGATAATAAACGTTGGTCGTAACTTTCTACGGTAATCGGTTCAACCTGACTCTTGTTTATTTCGTATTTGTTTTCGTTCACCGTTACTTTACTTTTTAAAAATATTAATTACTTTTTCAAATAGTTGTTAACTCTTCGACTTCGGAATTTGCATAAGTCTTAGTTTCTCGTTTTTAATATATTGCTGAATGTTTTCCAATTTTTTTTTATACATTTTTGATGTGAAACATCTATAGCGGCACGTAAATCAGATTTCTCGCGTGGCGACGGTGACGTATGACGTAAAAAACCTAACGCATCGATAATATAATTAAAGAGATGTACTGATATCTTATATGAAATTGGTCTCATGTTTTGAGTGACGCGACGGTAGCGCGCCAACAATAGGGGGAAGAAGCTCATCGATTCAAAAATTTGGCGGGACAGGGTATGAATTGTTTCATATAGAAATACACTTTTAAAGCTCATATTTTAATTTTTAATACTTTTACTGATGTGTAAAAATATTAAAAATTGAAATATAGACTTAAAAGTGCATATTATCTTATAATATTTAGGTAAATAAATATAAAAATTAAACAAGTTAAAATGGTTTCATGGGACACAAGATAGGAACTATGTTCCTTCGGCTAATAAAGAATCGACACATAACACTACTCGCTTGTGTATACGACTGTAACGCCTGCGTCTCATTTAATCTTGGCGTTAAGAAAAAAGCTTCTTTAAAATTCAAGGTAAGCTTTAAAGAGTAATGTATACATTTATTTCTTCTCACCTTTCCTAACTACTTTCAACTATCAAGATTTTTAAAAATTATATCTCATATTACTTTAACAAAAAAAGGTAAAAGTTAAGATATATACAAAAAAAAAATTGCATCGGCTGGGAATCGAACCCGAGCCTCCCGCGTGGCAGGCGAGCATTCTACGTCTCGTTACGGGTTTTTCGTTACGGTTTTTACTATTATATTTTTTTCAGTTCAGTCACACCGCAAAATCCCTATCTTCTCCAAGCCTACCGTAAGGAACATAGTTCCAATTGTTCCAATAATAAACAAATTTTAATTTTTAATAAAAGAATTTTTAAATTTTCAAAATTTTTCAAAAATTTGAAAATCATGATAATTTTGAAAATTTTCAAAGTTTTTAAATTTTTCAATGGTTACTTTAATCGCGCGTAAAGGTTACACGCACACTCTTTTTTTTTATTGAATACTTTTACAAAATAATGTTGATGTTTCACATCTGCCAGGCGTCCCGTGACGGCTCACATTTTTTCTTGAACATCTTTTTGTGTCGTAGTTTGAGATCCAATTTTTTAATTTCAAAAATGTTAGCTTTTAAGTTCAACAACTTTATCATCTTAATCTGTAAATTAATTGCATGAAGTAAATGTATTTGTTCAAATTATTATATTTGAAATAGTTTCTTTTTTTGCGCATCATTTAGCGATTGTCTGAACTCCTCTACAATACAAACAGTGTAACCAATTTTTTTAAAATATTAATAGTTAATATTAATAAAATCACACAATGGCTATATTTTGCAAAACATACCTTGGACTACAAATATATGCATACTCATTAAATAAAATAAACATTTGTATGTATAAAAAAAGGAAGTTGTTTATAAAAAAATTGGGAAAAAAACCAACGAAAAGTAAATAAAAACATAAAAACTAAAAACAAAGAGTTAAATAAATAATACTTGCCATTGATGGGACTGACCGACAAAAAAATATGTTTCCATTTTGCATGAAAACTGTACCCTCTCTAATTATTATTAACAATTTTTTACAATTTTTCCAATTTAAGGATTGTGCCAATTGCTCCCTTCCTTTACCAATTTTTCCATTTTTTTGTCATTTTTTCTAAATTTTAATAATTTTTCTAGAATTCTTAAATCTGTCGAATTTTTCATAAGCTTAATAATAATTATTATAATTGTAATTGTATATAATAAACTGTATGTAAATACAAAGACTTGTTGGAAATGAGATTAGAAGGAGAGCTCAGAAATGTGGACCACAATGATCAACCAATTTTTCAATAAGAAACTCACCAGATCTAAATCCAATTGAAAATATGTGGGCAATTGTGAAACCTAGACTGCGCAAAATGGATTGCACAAGAAAAAAGAATTTTACACCTGTGTTCACATTAATTCGCACAGTACTGTAATAATAAGTCGGCCGTACAATGAAATTTCGCATACCGGATATGCCGTGTGAAGCTTTTTGCTGTCGTTTTTTCTACGTTCTCTTTGTAGCATAAGAAGCATACAAGTATAGCTCAATTAATAATAAAAGGTTTATCTATTAACCCTTTATATGAAGGTTATCGAAAAATTATTACCTATACAGAGACAGCGGTTTCTAATTCTACCACATACCTGATGTAAATGTACTAAATCACTGTATTCGTATATTTAGCTACAACCAAGCAATATTTGAAATATTTCATATAGTTAAAGGTACGACCACAATGCGCTATGTTCAATAGGGGAAATACAGGTGATATTTTTTTTAAATTTTGTTTGAAAATTCATGGAGATGAAATTATACAACATTTTGTTGTGAAAATTAGAACTAAGCAAAATATAACCTTGATACCAGTTTCTTCTTTTAAACAAAAGGGTTATAAGAATCATTATTATCCTCATTGCTCTTAAATCTTCGTTTATGCAATCTTTCCATCTAAGTCGAGGCCTTCCCATAGCTCTCCTACCTGTTTGTGTTTTTTCCAACACTAATTTCATAAATCTGTCGGCATCCTGTCTTCTTACATGTTCTGCCATTCGCATTATCATTTTTTTATTTCTTGGACAATATCTGGAGCTCTATATATTTTTTATAATTCACGTTCACAAAGTTTCTATTTCGACACTAAAAACAGTATCGAAATAGATTCATTGTAACACTGTTTTTGGTAACTTTTTGTTTTACACAATTGGTTGCACTGCACTGATTTTCAACGAAAGAGTTCAGGGAGTAAATCAAAAAGTATGTTGTAGTAAATTATTAGCTACATTATCAGCGTTATTGCTAAATTCGGAATATTTTATACAAATTTGACAAACATTCTAATTTAAAATCATTAAAACTGACAAGTGTCAAAACTGTCAAGATTGCCAACATAAATAAATATTTCGAAAAACTCTCATTTTTTTTTTATACTTTTAAAAGTTCATTATAAAAAATAGTATGTAACACTCGAATTACAATGACGGTTTGTAGTACTCGTTCTTTGCGAAACTCACCGCTTCGCGGTTCGTTTCACAAACTGAACTCGTACTACGAAACCTCTGTCATTGTAACACTTGTATTACAATATACTATCTGTTAATTATGCGCGATTGTTCTTATTCTTTATTGTAGCGTTAGTTCAATTTTTTACTGGACCATCTATTCTTAGTAGAAGACTTCTTTTAAATAACCTTAATCGATTTTCATTTTGTTTGCTTAATGTCTACATTTCACATGCATACGTAAGTACTGGTCTTGTTACCGTTCTGTAGATTGTTATTTTTGTCTGTCTTGTGATATTTTTTGATTTCATATTTTGTTGTCCATACCTGCACTTATCAGCCTTCTTGTTTCTTGTTTTTTTTTTGTCAATTTACTTTCGAGGTATACAAATTCTTTCACTCTCTCAAAGTTATATTTATCCATCTGCCCTATTCTATCTCTTGCTTGTGTTCTCGTATTGTTCATATATTTTGTTTTATCTTCATTATTTTTAAACCCATTTTTTCACATTCCCTTTCTAGTTGTAAGATATCTTCTTTTACATTTGTTCTAGTTTTTCCCATTAGGTCTATGTCGTCTTCGTACGCCAGGAGGAGTTATCGGCTGAACAGTTCGCTTTTTATTTTTGCTTTCGTTATGGCCTTTTCCAAGGCAATATTGAATAGTACCGGAGTTATAGTGTCCTCTGGTCTTTAACCAGAGTTAACCACGAAACAGGTAGAGAGCACTTGTCCCACTTTAACTTTAATACTAGTTCCGGCTGTACATGCTTTTGTTGAATTGATCAATTTTTACCTTCCGAACAGCAACGCTGTTAGAGGAAGGTATTGTGATCGCGAAAAATTTCGATCTCGGGTTTTTAGCGGAAATACGCGTTTTAGGGTTCCCTGAGCCTAAAAACCCAAAAATAAAAAATGTCTGTCTGTGTGTCTGTCTGTGTGTCTGTGAACACATTTGCGGCTAAACGGCTAATCGGATCGGAATAAAACTATAAAACCTTACTTATAATCACCATCGGAGGAATCTGATAGAATTTGAGTAAAATCGGCCGACCGGAAGTGGACGTTTACTCTTATCAAAAAATGGAGTTTTTTGAAAATATTGGGTTTTCATATAGTTATTGGCAAAATATTTATACTTTTGTGGAAAGAACATGTAATTTCCGACATTTTTGAAAGAATACATTTTTTTGATATTTTCATTAGTTTTCGAGATATTGACACTTTTATCAAAAACTGGAAATATGTGAAATAAAAATTGTGGATTCGCTCTTTTTGCACAAAAATTGGTAGTTATTATAGAAAATACAGATGATTTGCGACATTTTTTAAAGAATACATAATTTTGATTTGTACTTATATACTTTTTTGCAAAATATTTATACTTTATGGAAGGAACATGTAATCCCACTCCAATTCTACCACCCACTAGGTACTTGTTATTATACATGCTACTGTTTGGAAGGTCGTGTGGTGCCCACACCAGATTTTTTAGATATTCCTAGTTCTTCCATAGTGGGGTCCGACACTGTTGCATGCCTATTTAAAATCAGTAAACAGCTGTTCCTTATTCAATTACCAACATTTCTTCATAAATTAGGGCATTGAATTATCCAAAAAGTATTGACGATTACAATAAGAACTTTGGTGAAGTTGACTTATTTAATTAACTTCATTTTTGCCACTGGCTAAAATCTTTTTTTTTTTTTTGTTGAACGCTTTCATTTTAAATTTTAAATTCCTGTATTATCTATACTTATAATAAATCTGTAGAGAGGTCAATTCTGTATATGAAATATATTTCCAAAATAACTATCAGGGAGTGATTAGGGATCGATACTGATGCCAAAAATGAAATCAGTAAAATTTTTGTCTGTCTGTTTGTCTGTATAACCGTTATAGAAACAAAAACTACTCGACGGATTTTAACGAAACTTGGTACAATTATTTTTCATACTCCTGAGCTGGTTATAGGATACTTTACACCACGCTACAATCAATAGGAGCAGAGCAGTGAAGGGAAATGTTGGGAAAACCACTTTTACGGTGTGGGGGGAGAAAATTTTATACAACAATCTATACGTTACGCGAACGACGTCGCGGGTACATCGATATAGAACTCAAAAATGTGGTTAGATTTTTTGTTGTACGTCTGTCTGTCTGTCTATCTTTATGTTTGTGCGCGCATCACATGAAAACTACTGATCGGATTTGAATGCGGTTTTCACATATGTATTTGTCTTCTTTTAACTTAACATCTGGTGTATAAAAATTTGTTCCCCAATTCTTTTACGGTGTGGGGAAGAGAAATTTTAATACAACAATCTATACATCACGCGAACGAGGTCACGGGTGCATCAATATAGAACCCAAAAATGTGGTTAGATTTTTTTTTGTACGTCTGTCTGTCTATCTATATGTTTGTGCGCGTATCACATGAAAACTACTGATCCCATTCGAATGCGGTTTTCACAGATGTATTTTTTTTCTTTCAACATAACAATGGGTGTATAAAAAACTAGTGTGGCAGTCAGTGGGACTGCCGGCAGAAGTTATACTTCTATATGATATTCGTGGTAAGCGACTCCAAAAACCTCCTAGTACCGTGTGCACACTCTTTTTGTATCAAATTTGCATAAAATTCCTGGAGACGAGGTCCGTCTTAAGCACTAGGTGTTTCGAACACCATCGCTATTATTATAATCGTATTTAGCGACTCAAAAAAACCACCGAGTACCAATTGTGCACTGATTTCCTACAGAATTTACATAAAACCCCAGGAGAAGAGGTAAATACCCTAGACACCAAGTACCGCGGAGACTTTTGGAATCGTGATATTAGTGTTCAGCGACTCCAAAAACCCCGAGTATATAAATTGAACCCATTTTCAGCAATACTTACCGAGTTGTAAGTTTTCTCCTTATTGTCTGAATGTACTTTTCGAATGCTGAAATGCAATTTCCATTTTTACATTATAAAATATAGCGACAAATTTCCTGATACTTTAACGAATCGAATGCAAAAAAACGCGCTCCGATCCATCTTACGTTACAAAATTCGGAGGTTTTGGTGCTTTATTTCCTCCACTATTGGTAAAAACTCTGTTTATGTATCCAACAACCTTAAAAGCATGGAGCAAAATATACTACTACCATGTGACGGTATTTTAGACTACAATACAATACTCATTACTGAATATTATTATTAATATAAAATGCTAAACTTTATATGTATACTTACGTGACAGAATTATAAAATAATCTGTCAAATAATCATGTGGTCCGTCACTATGATATTCATACATTAGTTCAGACTGTTTTTTGTATATCTATCCCTTTTCAATGTACTGAATGTTTAAACGGTATTCAAAGGACTTATAGTTATGACTAATAACATGTGGTAAATATTTCATCTTTGTTTTTACCGACCAATATACCTTATAAGCGTTTCTGTCTCTCTCTTACTCACACCATTACATATGTAATGATTTTTCCCATTTAACTCTACACAATCTTTTTCTACAGGGTGTACGAATAGAAGTATAACTTTAAAAATTCTCCTCCCACCCCTTTAACGGGGTGAGTGAAGAAATTTTTAAACAACAATCAACACGCCACGCGAACGACGTCGCAGGTACACCTAGTCTACAATATAGTTGAGTTATTGTCGGAGAAAGTAATTGAAAAAAGTCTTTTATTAAAATTGGAACAGTAGTGCTTCTTTGTGAGTTATTTAGTTGGTCGTGGAAAATACCAAAATTATGTAACGATTTTAAAGTTAATACAGACTTCACTGCGTTACTATAAATTACTCCTAGAGCTTTAAACTTCAGAATAATCGCAGGAATTCTCACAGAACACTGGTCACTGAGGTGTCATCTTTGCAAAATGGGACATGCAGATTCTATGAATATGCAGATGAAACGGCTAAACATATTATTTGTAACTGCAGAGTAATTGCTAGCCAGTGACACAAATATCTTAGAGCCTGATCAGGTCACAAACGTACATTCTAAGCGAATATTAGTTTTTCTTAAGAGTTTATACCTCATGGATTCATAATTAGATGTAAGGTATCCCCAAAAGATCTTTTCAGTCGAAATGAAGTAAAATGGCAAATCGGCTTCACTTATAATCTGCAATCTACGTATCTTCAAAATATTACATCTACAACAAAAACCGAGAAATTTTATTAATAGTCATAAAAATAATAAAAAAGCAAGTCAAAATAATATATAATTTAAAGTATTTGTAAAAACTCTTAAAAACCCTAATTTGCACATTGCTATTATACTAAAAGGGTCATGTGTCGTGCGCAATTAAAAATAGTGTACCTAATTATATGGATTCTTTTTAACTTTCCACTTTTTTCTTAGTTATGGTAATCAAGCAATAAGATGGTATATGTCATTGTACGTCTCACATGATAATTCCTTTAATTATGCTGTTTATTTTTTATGTTTTTTTCTCTTGCCTACCCATTTTGGTTACAAATTTTTAGTTTAAATAAAGTTTTTTTGCTGTACTCAAACAACATGGATGTATGTACTATAAAATATTTTTAGGCGCAAATGGCACAACAGCACATACTGTCCGCTGTAGAGTCAGAAATAAGTTCGGGCAAAGAAAAAGGTGATCCAACTGAACGTGATTTGACTGTTACTTTGGATGATAGAGATCTTTGGGTTAGGTTTCAATGTTTGACCAACGAAATGATTGTCACTAAAAGTGGAAGGTATGTAACTCAATTTTCTTTAAATTACTAAATTATATTAGCTATTAATGTATATCTAAAATCACACAAAATTGTTATGTGGAAGGAATCAAAAAATTACAGCAATATTATCGACGACATACCAGAATAGTCTTCAGGCATCAAAACAAAGTTTTGGTTCTGTCTCTCTCATCCATTCGAACATTTATTTATTAATGAAATCTCTTTAAAAACAAAGGACCAAAAGGAGTCTTTATCTAACAATTATTTATTAAAAAACAAATACATAATTAAGATTGGCAAAATCAAAGATTAAAGTAGGACTCATTCTTAACTTTCAGTATGTGCTCCTAGTACTTTTACTCGCCGAAAAAGTGGCACCGTTACCTTGAGAATTTCATGGTTTTGTTGGTTCCTCTGCTTAATTGTCGGTACACTGGTATCGTAAAACATCTCATTTTTTATTTGTTAAAAACTTTTAAGGCAAGACTTTAAGTAGCAGATTTGAGAGACGCGAGATTTAAATGAGAAAGAGAATTGACATATATGAATTTTATTGAGCTCGATAGTATAAGTATTTATGCACACAATTTTACAGTCAGCAATCGCAAGAGGAAGTATCAGGCAGCTCGCACACCGGAGCAATATGCAACCAGCAACCAGCAACATGCAATAAGCAACAGGTAACATATTTTGTTGTACTTCGCATACCAAAGCAATAAAAAATCACTGGTTGAAAATGTCGTCTGATGAAGACGAAGTGATAATGTTGTGGCAAATTTTAAAGAAAAAGAAGACGATATTGGATTCATCCAGCATTTGAAGCGTTGAGTAAACATGGAGCCAGTATATGTGCTCAAGAATTAAAGACGCATCCCACACAGTTTCAAAACTGTTACAGAATGAGTCCGAGTACTTTTGACACGTTAGTTCAGCTAATAACACCTAAACAAGACATCAATTACAGATATGCGATCAGCCCACAGGAACAACTTTTAATCACATTAAATTAAATAAAACATACATAAAAAAGTATTTTATTGAAAAAACTAAAAAATATAAAAAAAATTGGTTAAACATACTCCCGCGTCACCCCTTACCTGAGCCCAGTAGGGTGCTAATAAAAGAGCAATAAAAGAGACCTTTTCGCCTACCCTCACCGCATGTGGTTGTATGAATTCACGATCTTACAATCTATTGTTTATATTTAACAAATATGTGTGTTTAATTTTTTATACATAAAAATAAATAAATATCAGAAACGTAAAGATATTTTTTTTCTGATTTCAACCATATATAATACTTACGCAAAATTTTATAGTTTACAGTTATGTCACCAAAATATTCTAAATTACACTGAGAAACAAACAAGAGATAATCTCATAATGTGGTACAAAAATACCCAATGATTATTAAATTTAAATCCAAAACAGCAAGGGATAATCTCATAATAATGTTTTGAAAATAATATATAAGTAATAGAATACCTTAATACTACAAAAAAGCTTAATTATCAAATTTAAATCCAAAACAGCAAGGGATAATCTCATAATGAGGTGTTGAAAATAGATAAACTTTAACAATTCCAATAACAATCAGATTGAAAGAGATTTACCCTAATTAAAATGCTATTGCATTACAAAACATCCTAATGTTTTTTTAATATCAATTTGTATTGTTCGGTTATAACAAAAAATATATAAAATGTTAGCCATTATTCACAAACAATTATTTGTGTCTTGTTTTACGCACGGTACCTATACATCATCCTATTGATTGTTCGGTAGTGATAAAAAATATATGTGTTTGTGTATGATGGAATTCCTCCGCAGTTCTACAGCTTTTAAGAATCACATAAAGGAATTGGGTTTGGTAAATTTTTTGATAGTACATGGATTTGTTTCACGTTCCAGGACATGTGTGTGTGGGAATAGAATCCAACTTGGCCAACAAAAAAGGCAAGGAAGAGAACCAAGTTATCGGTGTCGCAGACGGAACTGTTGTACTGAAACGTCCTGTAGGACAAATTCATTTCTAGATTTTTCGACACTTTCTATAGTTCAGCTGATGATTATTTTAGTACTGTGGATTAATGAGTATCCAGTCACAGTAATAGCAGCGGAAACTGGAGTTTCCACGAAATCTGTGAGTCGCTGCCTTCAACATTTCAGAAACCTTCTTTTTCACTGAATGCTGGAAATCGATGAGCAAATAGGCGGTCCTGGACACATAGTGGAAATTGATGAAAGTGCTTACGGAAAACGAAAGTATCATCGCGGACGTCTGCAAAGGACACGGTGGGTGGTTGGAGGAATAGACCGACAAACAAAGAGAATTTTTCTTACGTTTGTGCCTAACAGAAACGCTATTACATTACAGCGTGTTATTCAGGAAAATGTTTTGCCTGGATCCATTGTAATGACTGACTCGTGGAGAGGATATACTGGTTTAAACCACCTTGGATACCATCACTATCAAGTCAATCACCAACGAAATTTTGTGGATCCAAACAATCGACTTATTCACACCCAAAATATCGAAAGTAAATGGTCTGTCATTAAGAGGAATCTTCGTCGACGATTGGGAAGGATGTGCACAACTAGATTTGAAACATATTTGGTGGAGTATGTTTGGCGTAGTCGATGCACCACACATGAAGAGCAATGGACGGATATTACCAATGCGATACAACATTTTCACCCACTGATGAACTAATCACTTTTTTACATTGACAAGTAAGTACTACTATTACATACATTTGCCAGAGGTATTTTTTTTGCATGTTGGTGAGGGGTATATTTATTACTATTAATATTTAGATATGCATTTTTGGGGTATTTAAGGTTCTTTTCTATTTTGATTTCTTTTTGCATGTTGGTGATAGGTATATTTATGACTATTAATAGTATTAATATTAATTGACAAGTCCTGTTAGATACAGGCGCTAAAGGTATTTTATGTTATATTGGGTGTTGTTTGTTTCTCAGTGTAATTTAGAATATTTTGGTGTCATATCTGTAAACTACAAAATTTTGCGTAAGTATTATATATGGTTGAAATCAGAAAAAAAATATCTTTACGTTTCTGATATTTATTTATTTTTATTTATAAAAAATTAAACACATATTTGTTAAATATAAACAATAGATTGTAAAATCGTGAATTCATACAACCACATGCGGTGAGGGTAGGCGAAAAGGTCTCTTTTATTGCTCTTTTATTAGCACCCTACTGGGCTCAGGTAAGGGGTGACGCGGGAGTATGTTTAACCAAAAAATTATATTATTGTTCTGTATTCCTATTGTCATCAACTGACATGTTGGGTGAAAAATTAAAACCCTTCATGATCTAACACTGCTTGATAAGCAAAATATTGGCAAATTATGGGCGATATAGTTGCTTTTCAGCCGGCACGTCGTGTTGCTAGCAACATAATATATGTTGCTCTAGAAAAGCGATAGCGATATCGTATTGCGTTGGTGTGCGAGGTCAACAAAAATGTAATGAAAAAACACATTGGCGATAATATTGCTTATTGCATGTTGCTAGTTGCTAGTTGAATATTTCTCCGGTGTGCGAACCGGCTAAAGTACAAAATTAACGAATTTTTCATAGAAAAGGCTAAAATCATACACTAACTGTCGGTGAGTTAAAGATTGCAGCTCCTCTGTGATAGTTGATTAATTGAATTAAAATGAAATTAAAAATTCATAAGAAAAACGAAAAACAGTATCCAAATGAAGAAGTAAAACTCGATGGGTTTTAGTTAAAAGGAGAGAAGTATTTACGAGCTTCAAATGGCAACAACCAGTATATTGCAACAAAAATTATTGTGCTAAAGACCAAGAGTGCTTCTTACGTAATAAGTAATAAGAAGTATCGTCCAGATTTATTGCAAAAGCGCAAAAGCAGGTCTTGAAAACTAAAAGTTGGAATGAAGTGTAATATCATTTGCGTTATTGTGAATAAATGTTGTAAGTATTGCTGTAATTAGTGTAGAAAACAAATAGAAAGGGAGACAACATACCAATACTTTAGCGATTATGTTCTATAATACCGGCCACCTAATCTAAATATACGGATTTATTGAAAATACAAGAATCTATTAGTGTCCAATTTTGAAGGCACCTCAAAGTTAAGTGAAGCTTACTAAACCTAATCAAGTTCGTGAGACATATCCAATTAAGAATATGTAATACAAGAGAATATTCTAATTTTCATTGATGAAAGTGAGCAGATCTGTCTTTGATGAAAACGCTATGATGCATTAGATTTACTTTACGAGATATACCTACGAGGGCAACAAATAAAGTAAGGTCACCACTTTTTTTATACAAAAAAAAACATTTATTTGAAAATATCAGTACACCATCGGAAAGCCTGGCCAATTTACTATTTTTCTACTTAATTTTTATTTCCATCGATGACCTTTTGGATCCGGGAGAAGTGCTTTTGCACACCAATGCAGTGCCACTCCGTTGCCTTCACGCGAAGGTAGTCAGTAACCACTTCTTTCACTTCGTCAACCGATAAAAATTTCATGCCTCCAAGGTGTTTCTTAAGTGCAGTGAACATATGATTGTCACTAGGGGCTAGATCGTTAATATAGGGGGGTGGTGATCGAGGATATCCCACCAGAGCAGTGGTCTGACGTGAGATGTAAGGTCGCGCGTTGTTATGGAGAAGGGTGACTTCCGCGTCTCTTGATCTGTATGGCCCGCCGAAGCTTTCTCAGAGTATTGTAGTAACTGTCAGAACTTTGTCACCTTTTACATATATTCGATGAGCAACGGCCCCTTGCGATCCCAGAAGACAGTAGCCCTGACCTCACCGGCAGACTTAGAATTAAATAAGTAATATATTTTATTTCCCTAAACCCTGCTATAGGACTTAGTGTCCTTTTCAGGGTAGTGCTACAGTTTACTGTTTCCTGCTTTTTATTATAGGAGTTGTCCGTGGCAACTTTATCCTGTTTAAGAAAGACCATTTAGCAAGTTCTTCCTGCAACAGCCTATTTCTAGACTGAGACAGGTCGAACTTGGGTCGAGGGAAACCACAGAAAACCTCGGCCTACTTTCTGTACAATTAGTTACTAATGTATTTATTTTATTATTTATAATATATATTTAGAGTATTTTAATTATCTTAGAGCTAGTGGGGCCTCTTCTAGATGGTCCTGGAGCTCCTCTGGAAGTAGCTGTCCTGCAGCTTGGAGTAGCCTCAGCTGGGGAAGCGGAAGTTTCCTTTGAGGCTTCCTCTGGATGGCTCTGTGACCTCCGTTCCAAGGGGTTCGGAGAGTATCCTGAGCCCGGGTGTTGGGGCCTTGCAGGGTCCTGGTGGCATACCTCCGTTGGAGTTCCTGTAACCGAAGAGTAATTGGTGTAGTATTTTACTTGCATGTCTTCAATTTTTTGGGTTTAGATGATGATGGGTGGCGCCACTGTGGTTTTGGTACCCACCTTGCTGACACTTTGTGGTAGCCCAGGGTATCTGTCAACACTTTGAACACTGTTCGATCCGTCAAGCTGGGTCGGCAAGACTGCGCTTCGTCGTGGACGTTTTTTCGCCCGGAAGAAAATTCGCAACAACACTTGCGCAGGTTCTTTATGTATATGCAGTTGGCGCCTTACATATGCACTATCTAACGTTGAATTTTGATAGGAGAAACGTTTTTTGCATGACTAAACGGATTTCGCACTAGGCGGGCGGAACCGGAACGAGTTCCATCGCGGATGGTTGCCACGCAACGATTGTCGGATAAAACGGTGGAACCAGGCTACACTAAGCTGTTGTCAAATTTAGCATAGCAATAATCGTTTCGACGTAGCGGCCTTTGTAGACCTTATTTTCTTTATTATCCCCGTACCTACTAGAATCATGGGAATTAAAATATTTCCACTAATTTGAAGACAATAAGCAAAAGTGAAATAAAATATAAAGTTTATTGATGATATTCTTGAAACCATTTTGGGTGTAATCAACAATAACTTACCCGAAATTAAGAAATTTGCTTGTCCAAATTTATAATTTTCACCCTCATACTATCTTATATTCTACGGTAGGTAAATCTATAGTATCTAATATTGTAATAAGTGCTGGTGCAGTTTTCCAACTATAAGATAAGAAGTGATGTTCAATTTTAAGTACCTACTATTACCTTAATAAAAGATGAAATTAATATTTAATTGATTTGATCATCAATTAGCCGAAAGGAAACACATAGGGATACTAGATCGTTTTTGTTCTCATTATGTGTGCCAAAACATTCCAATCTGCATACGTAAACACCTTGCCTGTATCCTAATGTTTTGATATGTTTTAGCTTACAAAAAAATATTATTTATTTTTATTATTCTATCACTTGTGAACAAGTTATATCTACAAATAATAATTTATCTGCTAACTACATGTGAGTAAACTACCTATAGATTGACTGCTAAAGTTGCTAATTGGCAAAGCTGTCTAATCACTAATGTATCATTTATTCATTAATTATCAGGTTTATTAAAATTTTAACTAACAACAAATTTTAATATTCCGATATGGGGAGAATGGTACTAAAATAACAACAGCTCTAAGAATATTATTTCGCACAGGCTATCTATTTTAATAGCTTGTCATTATTAAATACATTTAATAGATATAACATCTATTAAAAAAAAGATTAAAGGCTTTAATCCCGGTCAAAATATATTTTTTGCTTATATATGTCTATATTATCTATCTTATTATTTTTATACTTATTTTTAGGAGAATGTTTCCTGTTATTAAAGTAACTGCATCTGGATTAGATTCGAAAGCTATGTACACAATATTACTAGAATTTGTTCAAATTGACGCCCACAGGTGGAAATATTGCAATGGGGAATGGGTGCCCAGTGGTAAAGCAGAAGTCCCCCCTTCAAATCCCATTTATATTCACCCTGAATCTCCAAATTTTGGAGCCCATTGGATGAAGGAACCAATCTCTTTTGCGAAGGTATATCTTTGACAGGTTTAATTTTTTTAATGATTGTACAATACAAATAATTTTCAGGTAAAATTAACAAATAAATCTAATGGTAATGGTCAAATAATGTTAAATTCTCTTCACAAATATGAACCTAGAGTGCATCTAGTCCGTGTAGGAACCGAACCTAGAAGAGTCTTGACGTTCCCGTTCCCCGAAACCCAATTTATAGCTGTTACTGCCTATCAAAACGAAGAAGTAACGTCATTAAAGATCAAATATAATCCATTTGCGAAAGCTTTCCTAGACGCTAAAGAAAGACCGCCAGATAATTTGTATGCACAGCGAGAATTTTCTCCTAATTATGGACAACACCAAAACCAATATCCACAATGTAAGTTAGTTGTTTATTTTAATTTTACAAAAATTACTTATGTGTGTAAAATAATTAAGTGTGAAAAAACTATGCAATGCTTCTACTTTTAATTCGTTGTTGCAGGTAATTTTTGGTCAATGGTACTTGATTTAGGTTTAGCTTAACGTCATATAATCAAAATTAAAAGTAAAAAGTTCGATATTACGGAATGGGACGATTCAGCACCGCCGTTTCATCGCCGCCGTTTCATCTCCGCTGTTTCATCGCCGTTTTAGTTTAATGAAATTAAAATATTTTTTTGATAAGATAAGCAAAAGTGATAAACATATATTAAGTTCTTGTAAAATATAAGGTCTTAAAAACAATTAAAATTATTTTGTTTTTGCTCAATAGTTAATTTAACCGTAATATGCATTTGACGAGTAGGTAAGCCTTTTTTCTGCTTAGAACAACGCTCTAGGTATTAACATTACAGATATTCGGAAAATTAAGACGACCATACGAACTACGTACTTAAGAAGATTATAGAATTATGGGACAAAATATTTTTTCCAAATTTGAAGTTTAAATTACCCCATCCCTCATGTAAAGGACTATATAATGTTAAGCGTTAGTAATGTGAAATTTCTATTTCTTCGTTATAATTAAAAACCTTCATATATTTTAATTTTTTAGCGTTGCGTTCATAAAGTTTCATCGCCGCTTTATAAAAATGCAATTTAAGTATTTTACTTACAGAAACGATTAGTGATTGTTTTTTTTTAATCTGCACATTTATGGAGTACCTACATGACACTAATAAGAACAGGGTTGTTAAAATTTAAAAATACTAAATTTAAATGGTTGTTATTTGAGTACTTTTGCGAAAAAAATAAACAGCAATAACCTAGACCTGACGATGAAACGGGCGGCGATGAAACGGCCGGCGACGAACTGGGTCTGGCGATGAAACGGCGGCGATGAAACGGCAGCGATGAAACGGCGGCGCTGAAATGTCCTAAACCGCGATATTACGTATGTAGTAATGACTTCGTTTAGGGATTAATGGATATGGTTTTGAAAATTTTACACAAAAGTGGTTTTGTAGTAAAAATGAAAGTAAAAAAGTATAATGATTTAAAAACTAATAATAAAAGAATACTCATCCAATCTTTGGTTAAAGAGTCTTTCGCGTCACCCCTTACCTGGGCCTAGTGTGAGGCCAATAAAAGAGAACTTTTCGCCTACCCGAACAGCATGGTAGTTTAGATATGACACCAAAATATTCTAAATTACACTGAAAAACAAACAAGAGATAATCTGATAATGAGGTTTTAAAAATAATATTTTGATTTCTTTTTACATGTTGGTGATTTATGACTGTTAATTGTATTAATATTTATTGACAAGTCCTGTTAGATACAGGCGCTAAAGGTATTTTATGTTATATTCGATGTTGTTTGTTTCTCAGTGTAGGTAATTAAGAAAATTTTATTAATTATATATGGTTGAAATCAGAAAAAAATTATCTTTACGTTTTTGATATTTATTTACTTTTATTTATAAAAAATTAAACACATATATTTGTTAGATTTAAACAGAATGTAAAATCGTGAGTGCATACAACCACATGCTGTTCGGGTAGGCGAAAAGGTTTCTTTTATTGGTCTTTTATTGGCCTCCCACTAGGCCCATGTAATTTGTGACGCAAAAGACTCTTTAACCACTTTTCGAAGTATTACAGTAAAAAGTTAATCTTATGTATGTTGCATATTAATTCATTAAATTTAAAGCAAATTCAATGCTTTGTTTAATTATTATTTCTGATCTTCCCTATCCAAAATTTAAAATGGTAAAAGGCAGTTATCTTTCTCTGATAAAATTGTACATTTTTTATTAGATACCCATTTAATTCTATTTTACAGATGGTTCTTGGTTTTTACCACACCAAGCAATGTATGCTTCTACAGCGCAAATGTCGCCGTGTCAGTTTCGGTCCAGTCCTACTTTAAAACGACATAAATCTGCACCGTATACAACACAGAGACAAAAATCAGCTTCAGTTTCACCACCATCACATGGTAAGTATGTCAGATTACTTCTTTTAATAAAAAAGTTTAAGTTAGGCCTTAAGTGTGTTAATATTTTACCCAAACAAAATAAGTTTGAAAGAGTTATAATATGCTACATTATTTCTTTAGACGTTAAAGAGACGTCAGAGAAATGACATTCTGTAGCTCCTTAAGCTTCTTAGAAACCTCTTTAATTTCATTTTCATAAAACAATTCTGGTGAACCTCTGAGTTGAAATCTATTATAGACCAAGACAGATTTATATAATAACAACTACATTGGGATTCTGATTTTTGTCGGAAAAAGGTGTGCAATAACATCAATATTAATAATTGACTCCTCCTCTCTTTCAAATAGGTCGGGAATATTAATAAAAAGTAAAATTTATAAAAAGAACTTTTTATATCACATGTATTGAAACAGCTAGTTTTGATCCCTGTTTTGCCAGTCGAAATAAGACAATTTCAGACAAATGCAACTGTTAGTCAAGAACTGACAGTTGTGCCTGCCCTAGGGGAGAAACAACGTTGTTTCTCCTCTTGGGCAGAAACAAATCTCATTATTTGAAGTCTGTCAGAATGTTTCTGACTGACAGTTGCATTGGTCGGAAATAGTCTTACTTCGACTGGCTACAGAGATCAAAACTCGTTGTTTCAATGCATGTGATATGAAAAATATAGTGTGTGGCACGTGATGAAACAAAGACGATTTCTGACCGGGCGATGACAACCCTCGCTTTGTTCGGGCATTCAACTCTCGCCCAAGTCAGAAATCGTCTTGATTCAGCACTTGCCCCACAGTATACTATTTTATGGTAGAGTATTTTTTTACTGATTTCTAGCTCACATTACTATTGTATAAATTATTATTTTGCAATTTCTTGAAATTGTGTCAAAATCTCTATGTATATCCCTAAACACACTCGAAAATTTCAGAGCTCTAAGTGGCGGGAAATAGGTTTAAATTCGATTACAAAATTCCACCCGGAATTACAAAGAGACAAAGAACACGACAAAAATAAAAAATAAAACTCTAAAATATTTATGAATAACGATTTTTCTGCTACCTTACTTGCGTAACTTTAAAACAATTCATTTTGGTGTAAATGGAAATGCGTCATTTATATTTTCATAGGTATTAGAGTTACATTGATTAAAAAAAAAACTTCCTTCATTGAAAGACAAGAAAATGCATTTTTTACATATACACTTGTTGAACTTTGAAAATCAGTACCTATTTCTCAACTTGGTTCATGTATTTTTTACGCGTAATACCATAGGTACTGTTTCCAATTTTAAAAAATCTTGAGGCCGCCGCCCAAATAATCATATTTTAATTTTTAATTATATAAAGTACGTTTGATATGTGGAGTGTTCTTTGATATCTAAAAAAAAATGGAAATCTTCTATATATGTAGTATGATTTTTTTGCAAGATTTTAAAGTGTTAATTCTTTTTTTTTTTAAATATCAAAAATTATTGTGCAAAATCTATGTAATCGATTGTAATGAAACTTGCTGTACTGGTTTATTATATTATACAGATTTTGTAGCAAACTATGAAGGTCCTAAGTGTTAAAAAAAATTATTCAGAAAAGGCTTGTTTTTCTTATTTTTTTTTCTGTATTTATTGCTATTTTTAAGAAGCATATAAAATTTAAATTTTCTAACCAGTTATATCTTATAAAAAATTTAATCCCGCAACTTTTACTTTATTACGACTTTGCACCAAAATGAAATGTTTCAAAGTTATACGAAGCGAAAGTAGCAAAAAAACATATTTTTGATATTTTTATTAATGCTTCCGACCTGTTTAAGGTTCATTATTTATTTTATTACACAAGTGTTTATGTAAAAATCTGAATGTCACTTCTCATATCCAATTTAAAACAGATTTGCCCTGGTCTATGAGGCATATATCCCAGTGTGCAAATGAAGGAAAGGCAAAATATATTTTTTTTTATACTACAGTTTAAATTAGGTAGATTTTATATAAATCTTGGTACCTTGGTTGCCAGGGAAAAAATTAATTTAAAATATAAATATTAACTAACGGATACTTTATTTTTAAATCAACAAACCACTACCAAAGAAACGACCTCCATAAAAATATAATTCATTGGAAGCTAGTCGACGTATATAATCTTGTTGTCACTTTTTATTAGAAACAATGTTTGTTCAGATTATCTATGTAAATACATTACTAGAAATATTGTTTATACTGGTTCTTGAATATCGATTTCAAGAACGTCTGTTCGAAACAATGAATTAAATTTGTACTTCAAACAAACATAGTCAAACACTTTCATTTTATATTTAAAAATAGGAGGTATATTCTTTTTAACTATTACTACGCATCGCAATTTTTGATACTGATGAGAATAAAACAAAATTTACGGTATCAGATCTACAAGAAATGAACCTTTGACATTTTAATCCCCAACTAAGATTAATAAACCATTGCTATTATGACACCAATTTTTTTTATTTACTGGGTTTTCAAACACCTTCTATAAATAAATCTTTACATTCAAATGACAATGGTTTATGTCCTCATCTCAAAAAAAGTATACTAAGAGTAGAGTCCCGAGATGTAGTAAGTAGTTTGTTTCCTACTACTATTCAAGGAAAAAGATAGGTCATTATTAAAAATATACATTATTCAATAAAATTATGATTTAATTATAAAAGTTATTGCACATGATATGTAGTAGATACCTACCACCTATTATATTAGAACTAGCTGTACCTGCGACGTCGTTCGCGTGGCGTGTTGATTGTTATATAAAAATTTCTCCCCCGACTTCGTTAAAGGGGTTATACACCAGATGTTAGGATCTAGGAATTTTCTTCGAAAGCAATTCTTCGAAAACAATTCTTCGAAAATCAATTCTTCGAAAATGCGATTCTTCGAATACCATATTCTTCGAATAAACAATTCTTCGACTAATAATTCTTCGACAGCTTTATTATTTGGATTTACTAAAATCTGGAATAAGTTTTCATTAGACAATAATCAATATTTCTCGCATGATATATAAACGTATGATGCGGAACATACTAATAATAATTATAAGGTCATTTTCTTTTTTGAGAATACCTAGGAACTGGAAATAAGACACTACTTTTTTTATTTGTTATAATTATGTGAACATTTTATTAATAAATTACAGTAAAAGTTTACAGTACAGTAAAAGGTTACAGTAAAAATTACAGATAAATGACATAAATACTATCAAATACCAAGGTAAGAAAAATATTATAGATTAATATGATATGTTGTGAGCTAAACCTTTAATGTATTCTATATTATTTTTATCATACTGATTTACAAGAGTTTTGATTCGTTGATTGCAATCTTTGTACTTCTTTCTTGGTGTTTGTGGTTCAAATCCGCTTAAATATTGTTCTACACGAAGTTCATTTAGACTTTGCTCATTTTTTATACATTTTATAAATTTCCACAAGTTGGGGTGAACTGCTGATACTTGTGTTTCAAAACTTCGATGCCATCCTTCTACCGAATTATTTGTAGTGGAGTGTCTAGAGGTTTTTACCTCGGATTAGAGTTACAGTGAATGAATTTATATAATCGACGTGGGGTTTTGTTTTTTATACTATAAATTACAATGTTTACCCAATATTTTTTTGTGCTTTCAATTTTTTCATTGTTTAAACAAATTATTATGAAAAATTTATTTTTGAGCATATAATTTTACTTTAAATAGTAATTTTTTTTCATTTATACGTTAAATTTCACCTGAATAGACATAGAGGAACATCTTTCGTGAATACCTGTGTATAAAAATAGCAGTAGCGATTTCGAACAGGTAATAAAACTTGGAGGGGAGAGCAAAGCGGCAGCTGCTATGTAGGGCCTATCCGAGCGCGAGAGCCTAGATGAGAAATCCTTTTTTAACTCCGTCAGGTCCATTTGATACTGTAATTCTTTCATATTTTGTAGATAAATTTGTAAAGCCTTCACATAGGAAAAATGCCCTGATGCATGAAATAATAGACTCATTAGCTCAATACTATATAAATGTAAACTAACCATTCGAAAATAAGTAATCCATAGTTTTGACGCTTTATTTTTATTTTTAAGCTCCAGTAACTTATTTTAAAATTTTTTTGTAAGCGTTTGAAATCCATGGTTTCCAGTTATTTCTGTATAGTTGAACATTTCAAAAATCACTTATTACATTTGCAAAATCTGTATTGTGTTCCATAAGATTTTCAAAAACCAATTGTGATAAAGCTTGCTGTAATAAAGTATAAGCACGTACTGATCTAGCATACGCATGTCCATAAGTTATGTGATCAATTGTATTTTCAGCATATTATATGGTAGAAAGAGCTTCTTTTATCCCACTTCCAGTCATAATCTAACCAATGGATCCCATGTAAGATATTAGAGTATAAAACGAGCCTAGCCTTCACTTGTCAGACCAGCCAGAGCAACGCGACGCGACGTGTCAACTCAATCCACCCTTATACTGTTTACCTAATGCCTGACATCGAGAACGGATCGAATAAAAATATAGATGTTGTTTGTTAAATATCAACACTATTGATTGTAAAGGAACGTTTCATTATATGGGAAGCATTGAAATAGTTAGTCCAAGTGATGGTATACAACATACAACCTCGACGACCTATCAAGCGCTTGAAGACACTTCCACCTGAATCTGAATTTTTTAAACACGGAAATATCCCTCTGCAAATATATCCAGCTTCTACAGGTACAGGATTTGCAAAGATAATAATCACGTTACCAGAAGTTGAACCGGATGTCAAGAAATTTACTACAAATGATCAATTAAATATTTTGTGGACGTATTTAATGTTCAAAAATAATAACAAATTTTCCGGATGGAATGGATTTATGAATGTATTAACTAATGCCCATAATTTTGATGTGTCATCGATAATTTTTTTGCCTTTCATTAACGCAGCTCCAAGTGATTATCACACAATTTACACAACAATAAAAAATTCAGTAGATAATGCTAAAGAATTGGATATGAGAACATGCATTTTAAAGTTCGATCAACCTCTATACATGAAAGCACGGGATATTGCTTCTGCTGTGTATTTTTTTATTTTTTTTTTATTAAGGATTTCCTCGTAGGTATAGACCTAAAAATACAAATGTACCGAGAACATCTATTGCGGCAGAAGAGACAATTTATTAATTTGGCATTTAAAGGCCTGCAAGTTGGGACGAGTGGGGAAGACGTGGGAAGGTAAGAAGTTCCACAATCTGGAGACCCTGGGGATGAAGGAACGATCGAATCGATCCGTTCTCGATGTCGGGCATTAAACAGTATAAGGGTGGATTGAGTTGACACGTCGCGTTGCTCTGGCTAGTCTGACAAGTGGAGGCTAGGCTCGTTTCATACTCTAATATCTTACATGGGATCCATTGGTTATATTATGGCTGGAAGTGGGATAAAAGAAGCTCTTTCTACCATATATGCTGAAAATACAATTGATCGCATAACTTCTGGACATGCGTATGCTAGAGCAGTACGTGCTCATACTTTATTAAAGCAAGCTTTATCACAATCGGTTTTTGAAAGTCTTATGGAACACAATACAGATTTTGCAAATGTAATAAGTGATGATGATAACTCTATTACTTTTGAAATGTTCAACTATACAGAAATAACTAGAAACCATGGATTTCAAACGCTTACTAAATTTTTTAAAAATAAGTTACTGAAGCTTAAAAATAAAAATAAAGCGTCAAAACTATGGATTACTTATTTTCGAATGGTTAGTTTACATTTATATAGTATTGAGCTAATGATTCCATTATTTCATGCATCAGGGCGCTTTTCCTATGTGAAGGCTTCACAAATTCATCTACAAAATATGAAAGAATTACAGTATAAAATGGACCCGACGGAAGGATTTCACATCTAGGCGCTCGCGCTCGGATAGGCGCTACATAGCAACTGCCGCTTTGCTCTCCCCTCCAAGTTTTATTACCTGGTCGAAATCGCTACTGCTATTTTTATACACAGGTATTCTCGAAAGATGTTCCTCTATGTCTATTCAGGTGAAATTTAACGTATAAATGAAAAAAAATTACTATTTAAAGTAAAATTATATGCTCAAAAATTAATTTTTCATAATAATTTGTTTAAACAATGAAAAAATTGAAAGCACAAAAAAATTTTGGGTAAACATTGTAATTTATAGTATAAAAAACAAAACCCCACGTCGATTATATAAATTCATTCACTGTAACTCTAATCCGAGGTTTTAACGTTTTGAATGCTCCAGGCACTCCACTATTGTTCTCGGTAAATCATCCAAAACTGTTTGATATAGATTCCACAATTCGTATGGATATTGTGGTGGTTTTCGCTGTTTTCGATTTGGTCGCCCAATCCACGTATCTTCAAAATAATTAATAACACTTTCGGCTTCTGACGGAAATATTTCACTATCATATAATTGTTCAAAAGCCATAACTATATCATCCACTGGGACAAAAGCAATAGCACACAACATTTTTAGTTTGAAAGCAAATTCACTGTCAGTCTCATAGCGTTTTTTTAATCCATTCCTTTGAATCATTCGAAAAATGCATTGACTGAAGTGGAAAAAACAGCCTCTTTTTCTACAACTTGGAAAAGCACTATTGCAGGCATTAATCAATGCTTTTTCGAAGTCAGTGGTAATCGTTGCAGGCACTAAAGATGATTTCAAATTTTTAAGTTCTTGAAAAAATTGATCATAAATTCGTTCTGATTTTTTTGGTAAGAGTGCACAAACTAAAGGTACCGATAAATTGTGTTGCAGTCCGTGAACGGTTAGTAATTGTTGGAATAATAACGGCACGGTTTTAAATGTGCCATCAATATACCAATGCTTACTGTTAGACAATAATTGGAGATTTTGTTCTGTAGTAAAAATTAATATTCTCTCGTCCACTGGACCGGCATCATATAGCAAAAAATGTTCATTTTTGTAGGTTTTCGTATATTCCTCCAAAAATATTATTTCGCTTCTATTAGTAGGAAGAGCTGGTCCTTGTAGATTTTTTTGTCCGATATTGCGAATACTCCGTTTCATACTGCTAACACTTGGAAGCTTGGGAGCTGCCGTTATGGAACATGTAGTCGAAGCAATTGATATAATTCTGTGCGGAGGATCATTACTTATTTTCGAGTTGATTCGAATTTTTTCGTACACTTTGGTCGCTTCCACCTGTGAGGCGTCAGCAATATGATTATGTTCTTTTGTTATTTTACTGATTTTATCGTCGACAGTAATTATTCTCGCTGGACAGTTTGTTTTTCTTTTTTCAAAAAATGCGCACTTCCAATACACTTTTTCACCTTTTTCAACATCTTTAAAATAAAAATGTCCCTCGAACAACAATTTACGTTGTCCTTTTTCTGAACAAACAAATTCTGCATCCATATTTACTTGCACAGGGTTAAATTAAAACTAATTTTATTTTATGGAAAACAATCCCTTTAATACCCACTCAGGTCAGTAAGAATTGTTTATTCGAAGAATTGCATTTTCGAAGAATTGATTTTCGAAGAATTGTTTTCGAAGAATTGTTTTCGAAGAATTGCTTTCGAAGAATTTTTCGGATACCCCAGATGTTAAGTTGAAAGAAGACAAATATATCTGTTTAAACCACATTCGAATCGAATCAGTAGTTTTAATGTGATGCGCGCACAAACATACAGACAGACAGACAGACAAAAAAATCTAACCAAATTTTTGGGTTCTATATCGATGTAGTAACACCCCACGCTAATTATTTTTTAAATATCTTTAATCTACAGAATTTTCATTTCTAAAGTTTTGTTATATGTGTAGATTATTTTTCACGCCCCCGCAACCCCCTTGTGGGTGGAATTTCGTAAAATCTGTTCACAATTGACGTCAAAATGATAAAAAAAAACTATTTTGCAAAGTTTCAAACCTGTAGGACTTATAGATTTTAATTTTTTTTTCACGCCCCCACAACCCCCTTGTGGGTGGAATTCTGTCAAATTCGTTCACAACTGACCTCAAAATTATAAAAATAACTATTTTGCAAAGTTTTAAACCTATAGTACTTATAGATATTAAATTTTATTTTATTTTTTCACGCCCCAGCAACCCCATTGTGGGTAAAATTTCGTAAAATCTGTTCACAATTAACCTCAAAATTATAAAAATAACTACTTGGCAAAGTTTCAAACCTGTAGATTTTAAGTTTTAATTTTTTTATTATTCGCGCACCCGCAAACCCTCTTGTGGGTGGAATTTCGTAAAATCCGTTCTTAGCTGACTTCTATCTCCCGTAAGGAATATTCCTACCAAGTTTCAGAGATATCGTGATGAGTGACTATATACATAGAAACTCTCCTTTATATATGTATATATAGATTTTAATGGTGTAAGTCGATATGAAACACCCTTTATAAAATCAAATTTTGAAACTTCGTCAAACGCAAAGCAGTTACTTGATCTAGGTTTAAAAACTGTAGGCCAAACCTAAGTCAGAATTTTTTCAACGTCACTCTTCTTATTTTTGAAATGTGACGCAAATCCCAACTTTTGTAACTTGCCTATAAAATAAAAATTGGAACATCAATTATCTTTAAATTAAAATTAAACAGTATAACTTACCAAGTTTGACCTAAATGGAGACGACAATCTATTATAGTTCTGGCCAAGCTTTGGGGCATGCAAGTTTAAAATCAGCGACTACATATTATGGCTGGAGAATTTTCCCAATGTCTTTTGAAAGGTTATTAAATATATTTTTTTTATCCGAAAGCAAAGTATATTAATCGAATGTAGTAATTGTTCTGAGCCCGTGAATGGAGAATAATTGTCAAAACTGATTTGTACTTTCCAGCCATTAGAAATTCCAAGTTCATCTTTGTGCCAAAAATTACTATACCATTTTTATTGTTTTATATAGCAAAAAAAATTTCATTTCCATAGACTTCTCATTTCGACCATATTTTTTTATGTATTTTACTGAATATCTCCAGTATTTATAGAACAATTTTGCATTCAAAAAAGTAGAGTGTCCGTGTGGTCCCATAGAAATTTAGGTCAGATCTGGTCATCAATTTGAAAGTTATACCAGGAAATATCACAAATATCAACAGAATAAGCTCTAGAGTTAAGTTAATATCTTAATAATGATGTATAACATAAAAATATAATAATTAGCCCGTTACTGTCCGACTCTTCTCACAAAGGGAAGGAATGAGCATTTAATCATATTAATCAACACGCATCCTCACTGCAGGTTGGTGATTTCAGACAATCAAGTCCACGTTTTATCACGATGTTTTCCTTCACCGTACGTACATGGTGTTTCTAGGTGTTGGAAAATTTTCTTAGGTCAAATTGGTACAAGTCGAGATTGAACTTAGTACCTCATGCACGGTATTCGGAAGGTTTTGATGATAGTACTTACATCATGAATTTGCGCCCACATCTGACTAAGCCAAGAAGCACCTAAAAGGAATAAAATAAAAACTTTTTTGAAAAAATTGAACCTCCTTCAAAAAAAAATAAAAATAAAAATTCACTAAAAAGCCATAAATAAAATCTTTATTTAAAAAAAAAATTGAAAGCAACTAGGCATCTGATTTCGATTTCCTTGAAATCATAAAACATTTTCAATATATTACATTTAATTTATTAATTATAAATAATAAATAAATAAATAAATAAATAAATAAATAAATAAATAAATAAATAAATAAATAAATAAATAAATAAATAAATAAATAAATAAATAAATAAATAAATAAATAAATAAATAAATAAATAAAAAGAATAAAAGTTTTAATAAATTTTCATTTTGATACACATAAAAAAATTAACAAATATTTGAAAATCTCTAAATTTAAATAAGTTTACTTAAGTACCTAACTCTTTAAATATTTCTGTTATAACTGTTTCTTTGCTTACTAAGGTGATATATATATAATTATATATTGTTATGATATGATTGGTTAATAAAATTTTTGTATTTCATATTAGGCAACTGTCTTTATATAGATGTTTAAGAATTTTATTTCAGAAAGAGTTGATAGTTGTTGATTTTGTTTACTATTTTTTTTAAGAAGTTACCTAGGGACTGAGATAAATAATTTTGATCACTTTTTGAATGAAAAAGATTGAGAACAGTTATAAAAATTCGTATTTCTATTTTAAAGTTAAAAGTTGAAATAAAGTTATATAATATGAATATGGTTTTAAATTAAACAAAAAGAAACAATAAAAAGAAGGAGAAGCTGGAGCAAAGAAAAGAGTAAATATATCCATTCCATAATAAATTGACGAACCAACGTGGAGCACGAAAAGAAATAAGGACACCAGGCACGAAAAGAAATAAGGACACCAGGCACGAAAAGAAATCAGGACAACAAGCCGATAGAAAGAAATCAAGTGACATTCAAGCTAGAAGATTTTGAAATTTGTAGAAAATTGTACTCTGGGGTAAGATTTTTAAATTTCTATATAGAGACAGTTTTTTAGTTTGTTGTTTATATTTGAAATAGGGGGGATACATAATTTTTGAGCCATATTTTATAAAAATTGAAAATTTTTTTTGACAGTGTCAATAAGACATAAAAAATTTAAATTGATATACGGGGTGAATTAATACTATACGATATTATAAATCTAATAAACAGTAAAATTTAAATATTATAATAATAAATTAAATATAATAAATAATAATAAAATGGAAACAAGAAGAAGACAAAACAAGAAACAGGATTTACAGATGCAACAAGAAGATCATCAAAAAGATGATGACATACAGAATATGGAAACAAATGAATCGGGAGATGAAAAAGAGAATACCACAATTATAGAAGCAATTATTGAAAGTAATGGTAACAAACATGAAGAAAGTGGCATGGAAAGAATGTTTAAATTATTAGAAAAAATGAATAATAATTTAAAAGAAGATATGAATTCCTTGAAAAAGAATTTACAAGAAAATAAAGAAGAAATAAAACAAGACATGAATAAGGGATTCTATGAAAGAAGAAATGAAACAAGATATGAATAAGAATATGGATTCTATGAAAGAAGAAATAAAACAAGATATGAATAAGAATATGGATTTAATGAAAGAAGGAATAAACAAGAATATGGATGCAATGAAAAACAAAATAAAACAAGACATGAACAAAAATATTAAAGTAATAAATTCAAATATGGATGCTATGAAAAAAGAAATAAAAGAAGACATGCAACAAAAATATAGAAACATTTAAAGATGAAATGAAGAAGCAAATGGAAATGTATAGAGAAACATTAGAAGAAACAAAAATAGAAATAAGAAATCAAATGAAAATGAGAAAAACAGAATTAGAGATAATTATACAACAAGAGAATATGGAAAAGAAAAATGTAAAAGAAGAAATGCAAAATACAGTAAAGAAGATATATGAGATGGAAGAAAAAGAAATAAATGTAATACAAGAAAATGAAATTATGAAATTAAAATTAAATAATGAATATGACGATGATAAGAAGAATTATAAAGATAAATATTATAAAAATGAAGAAGCAAAATATGAAAATAAAATATATGAAGGTGATAGAAATAAATATAAAAATAGATATTCTTATGATAATAATAATAATAAAATTAAATATAAAACTAAATTCAATTACAATAAGGAGAATAAGAAGAAACCTTATGAAGATGGTGATATAAATTATTTTGAAATATGTGATGAAATTAGAAGATTACAAAGGATTTGGAAGGATATAATTTATAATTATAAAAAAAGAAAAAAATAAGTTAATTAAAAGCAAATAGGATTGAGATAAAATTAAAATTAAGATTAAAATTAAAAATAAAGAGGAAAATAAATAATGGGGAAATATCAGAAAAAGGGGGAAGAAATTGATTAAATAAAATAAATAAAAATTATTAAAATGGGTAGAAATCGAAAGTAATTATTGTAAAATAAGGTAGAATAGTAAGGGATGATCTGATAGAAGATTAAATATAGAATAAATTTACAATTATAAAATGTGTCTTAAAGGAAAATTTTAAATTTTAAATTTAGGGGGATTTTGTTATATGATTGGTTAATAAAATTTTTGTATTTCATATTAGGTAACTGTCTTTATATAGATGTTTAAGAATTTTATTTCAGAAAGAGTTGATAGTTGTTGATTTTGTTTACTATTTTTTTTAAGAAGTTACCTAGGGACTGAGATAAATAATTTTGATCACTTTTTGAATGAAACAGATTGAGAACAGTTATAAAAATTCGTATTTCTATTTTAAAGTTAAAAGTTGAAATAAAGTTATATAATATGAATATGGTTTTAAATTAAACAAAAAGAAACAATTTTGAACCCAGACCCAATAAAAAGAAGGAGCAGCTGGAGCAAAGAAAAGAGTAAATATCCATTCCATAATAATATATTGAGATGATATGAGTTACTATGCTATATTAAATAAGTACATAAAGAAAATATTAATGGAAATAGAGAAAGGAAAATATTCTTATTCTAAGGCAGAGTGCAAAGGCAGTAAAATTGGTATAATTTATCATCATCTTCTTTACAATTCCTGAAAAAGAAAAATAAAACAAAATAAGAAATTAAAATATATGAGTACATCTAAGAGATCTTTATTTTAAAGATTCAATATAGTTTAATCTATAATATATAACATTCTAATAATCATGTACTAGATATGTAATAAAATTAAAGATTTAAAAGTTTATAAAGTTTACAATACTTTGGTAATTAAAAAATAATCTTAAATGAGTTAGAATAGAATTAAATTAGAAAATTAAATGACAAAATATGAGAATTCATAAAAGAAATATTAAAAATTTTACTTACTTTCAAAACACACAATCTTTGTTTTCAAGCCATATTGTAATTTGTTAATAGTTTAATTTCCAAATGAAAAGTTCTGAAAATAGAAAAATATTAGTTTATAGATATAGCAAATTTTAAAAAAGGAATGATTATTGTGTTCAATTTGAATAATGAATTAAGAATTAGATTGTCTGTAATTTCATTTGAAATAATTAGTAGGCGAATAGGTAATATGAATGTATAGTTTTAGTTTGTTTAAAAATTCAGTTGTTTAGTTGTTGATTTTTGAAGCTCTCTCTTGTTTTTGGTAGATTAAAGGGATAAGATGTAATAAAGTTTGCTCCGTTAAAATTTAGAGTTTTTTTCAAAATATTCATAAAAGAAAGTTTAAAATCAATCAAAAGTATTATCAACCTTACAAGGAAGCTCCTGATAGTAATTGGTAAGAAGTAAAATTTATTTTTATGAAGAAATAAATGTTGGAAATCGTATGCTGAGCAGTTCATGGGTATAATTGCATCCTGAATTAATTTAAGAAAGCTAAAACAGTTTCTAACAAGAAAGAAAGTCATTATTTTACTTACCAGTGGATGTAATAGCTGTTTGTCTTCAAATTGAAAGAAGTTTTATTTGTATTACTTTCCAAAGTGTCCTGATATCATTGCAGTCCAGAAGGAATACAGGATCTCCATAAGACGGTATTAATTTTCAATTTTTAACAATAAAGAACTTTTCTGTGTTTGATTTTTATATGTTTAATGAACGTTTAATTTCACTGTGCACTGTTTCACTGTTTAAATAAGTTATTTGTCACTATTTGATAAGATTAATTTGAGTTATCTTTTATAAAATTCAGAACATTTCATTTCATTTGATTCAATTACATTTGGTTTTGAAAATTGTGTAGAGTAGACAGTAACAACATTTTTGAACTTAAGTGAGGTTAGGTGAAGTTAATATAGAGTCATTGTCAGAAAATCTCAGTTGGTCCATTATTTCTAAATTTTATAATCGTTTGTCAAACTTTTCAATATTAGTTGAATTTGAATCTATTTATTATTTGAAAATTTTTTGAACTCTGACCCTAAAAAGGAGAATAGCCAGGAGCATATTTTAAAATAATAATATTTGAAAGTAAAGAAATTAATTTGATTCTTTACCTTCTTAACATTTATATTAAAATTTAAAATAAATTCAAGGTAAGGATTATTTTATAGCATAGTGACTTATAGAATACTATAGACAAGTTACATATGTTATAATATATAGTGCAGGATATGACGGTTTTCTGATAGTTTTCTGCTAGCAATTCTTTTTATATGCATGGATTTGTTTGAAATTTTGACAGTAGGTAGAAAATAGCTCAAAAATCGAAATCTACCCTATGACAATATGTGCTTTTCCTCTGGGGTGGTTAACACCAAAACTCGGGGGTGAAAAATGTTTATAAAAAAAAACATGGTAATCGCTAGAATAGTGACTTTTAAGACGAAAATGTTCCTTAGAGTTTTTTCGCAAAGTCATTACTTTTGGAGTTATTGATAACTAAAAGTTAACAAATTAAACGACGAAGAAGCATGTTTTCAAACGATTTTTCGGGAATATTTTCATATTATCGGGAAAACTGTCATAATGTTTAATTTGTGAACTTTGTTATCAATAACTCCAAAAGTATTGATTTGTCGAAAAAACTCTAAAGAACATTTTTGTTTTAAAATTTAAAATTCTAGAGACTACATTTTTTTATAATTATTCTCCACCCCCGATTTGGGGTGATTACCACCCCCAGAGGTAAAGCACATATCAGCATAGGGTAGATTTTGAAGAGGAGGGTAAATTGAGCTTACCAACAAATTTTCATTCAAATCTATATAAAAAAAAAATTGCAAGGTTTCCTACTAATTTTACCGTCATATCATGGATTAATGGTATTTAACACAAATAAAACCGCCAATAATCGTACAAACCGTTAATAAAATACCAAACAATAGTTAAATGCGGATAAATACAAAAACCAATCCCTTCCTTGTATAAATAAATATTTAATTTATGGAAGTAGGTACCCAGCGACATTACTGGTAACACCTTTAACTTTAACCTGTGGTTTGGTTCCGTCAAAGATAATGAGAAATAAAATGTTGTCCAGTAAAATTTCATATTTTATTTCTTTTTTTACAAATTGAAAAAACTGTGGTTAAAGAGTCTTTCACGTCACCCCTTATCTGGGCTCAGTGGGTGGCCAATAGAAGACCAATAAAAGAGACCTTTTCGCCGACCCTAACAGCGTGTGGTTGTATGCATTCACGATTTTACAATCTATTGTTTTAATTTAACAAATATATGTGTTCAATTTTTTATAAATAAATATCTTTACGTTTCTGATATTTATTTATTTTTATTTAAAAAAATCAAACACATAGATTTGTTAAATTTAAACAATAGATTGTAAAATCGTGAGTGCATACAACATGCTGTTATGGTCGGCGAAAAGGTCTTTTTATTGTCCTCCCACTGGGCCCAGGTAAGGGGTGACGTGAAAGACTCTTTAACCAAAACTGTTCTTCATATTTATTAAAACATTTTATCAACTATATATTTTTTCAGTATATACTCCTCCGGATCATATTCAACAACAAACCATTTATAACTCAACAGGTCCTACTTACACAAGCTGGCCTACAATGACAACGATTCAAACTCAAACATCCCCAGCGGTAAATTGCTGGTCTCTATCCTCAGGGTCACCACCTCCCCATCAAATGGTTGGCCAACCCACAACTCCAAATCAATCTCCTAGTCATCAAGTGTACCAACACTCACCAATAGCTAGTATAACCAATTTATCATATCCAGGATATTATACAGATGTGTCGTATCAAAACCCGGAGTATGTATCAGTAGTGAATTCTGAACTGTCCTACACACAAATTGGTTTGGATCGTAGCAATCCTGTTGTTTTTCACCCGGAAGTACCCAGTTCACAAAAGGATGAATACGAAAGTGGTACTCCTATAGATAGCGCGAGCGAAGAAAGACCAGGGTCTGCGCCTGGTACTCCTAGACCAGAATGGATATCAATGAGTCATCTGCAGAATTAGTGACTTCTTTTTGTATATAAGATTAAGAAATAAATTGTATAAGTATTAATATTGTCTTATAACTTGATTTCCCTTCTAAAGTATTCAAATTAATAAAGAAAATGTATCCCTACTAATATTATAAATGTGAATGTAAGTTTGTTTGTTACGCTTTCACGCGAAAACTACTCAACCGATCATCATGAAACTTTGTACACATATTCTCGGAGGTATTAGAAGTAACACAGAATACTTTTTATTAAAAAAATATTTTTTATTTTTTACGAAAACTAAAAAAATGTTTGTCAAAAAATCTCAAAACCTAGCTTCTTCAACGCCATCTAGCATTTCAGTAATGAAGTTCCAACCCTGAGTAGGCCACCGTAAGGTGGCACTGTTAATATCTTATCTATCTAGAGCTTTTCTTGTGTTTTTTAACTGATTCTATTTTTTTTTCTTTGTGTTAATTTTTAGGTCTATTTTTTCGGCTTCCATATTTAAATATTTTATCATATTATTTATACTCTTTGATTCCAAACATATCTTGTCATCATAATCTCAGCAAGTTTTCTATTTTAGTGGTGCTCCCAGGATATCCTATGATGTGGTTTAATGACTTTCTTTAGCACATAATCTAGTCCTATGTTAAAGTGTGGTACCTAGGATGCATCCTTGCGTTTTATTCCTTTTTTAACAGATTTTTTAATTAGGTATCCTTTATGTATTATTTGACATGTTATATTTCAATAAAGCATCTGGATTCGTTTGTTTTATTTAGAATATATGTCTTAATATTAAAAATATTTAATAACTTAATATTTTCAGAACTTTGTTTTGGCTTATACTATCAAAAGCTTTTCTAAAATCATTGATTATCTACCAAAAATGGGCTTGAGTTTATTTAACAGTCTGTTCTTTGATATTTCTAATGACAAATAGGTACTTGATCGATGCATGATTTTTGTTTTCTAAAACCTGTTTGTTGTCTTCATAACTTTTTTTCAGTCATTATTTTTATTCTTAGGTTGATAAAAAGTGTTTTGGATTTCCTTTTTTAAGTATTTTTTAAACTAATCCGGTTCCTCTTTTATCTGGCATGTATTTCCTGTTTCCAATTTTCTTTTATTAAAAGTTCTAGGAGCAATATACTTGTTTCTATACCTGATTTCCATAGCTGTTTGTATGTTGTCGCTTTCTGCTGCTTTTCCATTTCTCATGCATTTAATTGCTTCTTTAATTTCTTCTTTGGTAAATTAATTTTCATTTATTCCCCCGTATTTGGGTTGTTTATATTTCTGTGTCTGAAATTTCTATACTGCTTATAATGTTATTCCTTTCTTTTTTATTGCTGTTTTGTTTAAGTAAAAGTAGCTCCAAGTTTATCCTGAATTGGTGATTCTGTCCTGTAATATTTTTGGCTAAGTAGCTTGGTGTTTCTATAAAGCTCCTTCAAATTATTTCTGACGGCGGCTTCTTGTGCTTTATCAGCTATCATGTCGGCCCATTATCGTTTATGTCTTTTTCCAGATGTTTTTAAGTCTTTGTTGAGTTTTTCCATAATCTTTAGCGAGTGTAATTTCCATGTTATATATAAATTGTTTTGTATTTTCCATTGCTCATTTTAGGTTCGGTTCCGACTGTTTGTTTAGGTTTATGTCTAATTTTTGCGGGTCTGCTATAATTCTTGTGTCTTTGAGTCGTTTAGTATCTAAAAGTTATAGGCTATTCGTTTGTTTCTTTTACCATTTATTTTTAATGCACTTATTTTGAGTTGTATTTCTGCAATTAAAAGGAAGTAGTCACAGCAGTCTTCATCCACGAACCTTTTATTTCTTGTATCTAGAAAACATTATCTCCATTTCTTACTCAGTATTATCAATCGGATTTTGCTTTCTTGTGTATGTCCCTGTGTTGATCCTCCTCCAATATGTGAATATTCTAGGCACAAGTCTACTAAAAGTTACCTATTTTCATTTATATGACCTGGACCATGATTTTCTATTGCCTTTTTAAGATCGTCACTTTTTTGCTAGAGAAGAGATAATGTAAATTATTCCAGTCAAAATACACATCTTTGTTAATTTTTCAACACTAAAGAATACTACGTCCTTAACCTAGATTTGTTAAGTTTCCAGTCAGTAAAGAGTAAGAAAATTCAATCTGTGATGTTGAATTAATCTTCAATTAATCAAAGTAGTTAAAAGAATATACATTACATGCCATCAGTATTATGTTATTCAGTCAGAAATTGGCGCTGTGGAAATGGGCTTGTTTTTTCTTGTTAATTTCTTGTGATCAAAATCATATCAATACTGCAAAAAATTGCAGAAGATAATTTATCATATTAAAAACAGTGTATGGCAATATGAGTTGTTCAAACTTATGATGCGTATTATCATATTTTATGATATGGTGTATTCATTTTCAGTCAATTAAATGATAGAAATTTTTTATTTACAATTGTGAAATATAAATAAAGGACTCTGACAAACCAGTAATATCGCCAGATTTTTATAGTTTGTTTTAATTTACATTCCACTGTTACTTGCTAATCAAAGATAATTCGCACTATCAAAATATGTATATTAAAAATATATTTAGACTATGAGGTGGCCATACTAGTTTTCTGAATAAAGTTATTGTAAGGAAGCCATCTTAACAATAACAACAATCTTTATTGAAATATAGGAAAATCCTAATATAAACATTTTACAAAAACTTATATAAATATACAATACATTTAAATATTGAAAAGAAAAAAAAACAATTTAAGTGCCACCTCACAATAATCATTTATCACAGTTCACAGTACCTTATTTCCACAAAATGTATTTGTGAAGTTCTTTTTTAAATATCCTGATTGAGGATGCTGTTTTAATAACCACAGGCAATTTATTGTATTCATTAAACCCTTTATAAAAAAGTTGTTTCATAGAACTAGACAAATTCCATTTTTTAATATGAAACTCCCTATTTGTGGAACTTCTGATTGTATAATTATGTACATTATGCCTAAAAAGCACAAACTCGTTAAAATAAGAGGGTAACATATCATTTAAAAGTTTGTAAATAAAAATCATACAATTTCGATAAATTCTATTAGAAACAGATAGCCATTGAAGGGTATTTAACATTAATGATATATGAGTGTACCTGTTACATTTAAGAATAGTGCGCATTCCACGATTTTGAAGAGCTGATAACTTGTTGAGATCAAAACATAGAATCTCTGGATCAAAAGAAAAAAGTAACGTACTGCAATAGTCAAAATGAGGTTGTATCACACTATTGTATACAGTAATTCTAGAGTACATTGACAAATTACTGGAAATTCTAGATAAGAAATACATTTTTTTGCAATTTTGTTATATATGTATTTAAAATGAGCATTGAACATTAGTGTGTGATCAACCATGAATCCAAGGTACTTAAATTCGGGAACTATTTCAATTCTGTTTTCAGCAATAGACAACGTAATATTGTTAACATTAAGATGTTTATGTTTGTAAGGAGATGCAATGACCATTGCCTTAGTTTTATCGATGTTTAGTTTCATTTTATTGATATTAAAATATTTAAAAAAATCTCCTAGGCATTTGTTCATTAGGTTGACTGCTACATTCAGGTCTGCATGTGATATTGATAACAAAGTATCATCTGCGAAAAGATTTAAAAATTCACAGGTGCTTGAAAATATGATGTCATTAATGTAACACAGAAATAACAAGGGTCCCAAGACGCTACCTTGTGGAACACCATAATCATTATTAATCGGATTAGAAAAAACATTGTTAATTTTTGTTACTTGTTTACGTCCACTTAAATAGTTAGAGAACCACTCATAAACAACACCCTGTATTCCTAAAGCTTGCAGTTTCTTAAGCAATATTTGTCGATCGATAGTTTCAAATGCACGCTTAAGGTCTAAAAACACTACTACAATGTATTCACCCTGATCTAAGGATTTCTTCCATTTACTTATCGTAAGTTGCAATGCTGTCTCACATGAATGGTGACTTCTAAATCCCGATTGATATGCCATAAGTAAATTATTATTTTCTAAGTAGTCAACTAACTGATTATAGACAATTTTTTCTAATATTTTTTTGGAGACAAGGTAAGGTGTTAATAGGCCTAAATTCCCATGATTTATTCGTATTTGAAATTTTTTGAATGGGAACTACCTAATATACTGGTCTTTAATATTCTTCCGGAAAAGATCCATATCGTAGAGACGAATTTATAAAATGTAACAGCACATGTCCAATAACTCTAAAAGTTGATTTAATAAATAATGTATTCATTATTTCTTGACCTTTTTTATTTTCTAAGTCGTATATTACTTTATTTAAATCAGATAATTCAATTAATTTAAACTCACTAAAAGATACAGTAGTATTGTATGGATTAATCCACTCAGAAGTATCGGGTATTGTGGCTACGATATCAACAATACAAAATACCTATTAAATTGTTCAGCAATTTCATTTTCATCCTTCACCAATTGAATATTGCCATTTACTCGAAACTTAATACCTTTGCTAAAGCAACTGTCAATACAGTTATTATTCACCAGTCGTTTTAAAGTTTTCCACATTACCTTTTGATCTCTTTTATTCGCATCTATTTTTTCAAAATAATACTGGTTTTTTTTAGTATCAAGTAGGTTAACATATCTGTTTCTAATAGTTCGGTATGTTTCCCAGTTTTCTGTTTTTCTATTATTTAGAAATGCATTATAGGCCCTATCCCTATGTTCACTCTCAATTAATAATTCATGATCATACCAAGGTACACTATCTCTATTTCTTTTAAATGATCTTATAGGAGCTATATTGTTTAAAGTATTTTCACAATTTTCAACTAAATTCTGATATATCTCATTCACATTAACGGAGTTTAAATTAAATTCACAAAAAAGCAAAGATTCACATACCTTTTCCAAATTTGATGGCTTTAAATTTCGATATCTACTATCAACCTTATCTAAAGTTCCCACATTTTTATTACTTATACTTACACAGATAATTGAGTGATCAGTTATCTTAGGTACATGGTGAACTGTGGTAAAAACATCAAAATTTGACAGAACATAATCAATTAATGTAGAACTATGTAAAGTAATTCTGGTGGACTGAGTTACATATTGCTTTATACAATTCAAATTTAAAACATTTTTTAATTTTTCAGCATAAAAGTCACTACTAAGATAATTTAGATTAAAATCACCGACCAAAATACATTTTTTATTATTGTTGCAAAATATTTCCTCACTAAAATCTTCAAAATTATCAATAAACATAGAATGACTAGAATTTGGAGAGTGATACAGAACACCAACATATATATTTACATCAAATAATTGAACATTTATGATTTTGCACCAATAATTACCTTCTAATAAAAATGTTTTATGGTTTTTATATTCAATGTCTCGTCTAATGTATAATAATACGCCTCCTGTGTGTCTTGAAGTTGAATCACATCTAACAACATTGTAATCTTCTAATACAATTTTAGAATCCAAAATATCTTTTGTTGTAAAAGTCTCACTGAATAACATTAAAGCTGGATTGTAACATTGAACTTGAACTTTAACCTGATTTAAATGAGCTAGAATACTTTCAATATTTGCATACACAATATCACAGTTTAGAACTATATTAGGATTTTCTAGGCATTTTTTGACTTGTGGGAAAGTTTATTTACAATTGTTGGTACATTGTTTATATACCTTATAGTTTTCGAATTATCTCCAGCCTCAACAAGACTATCAAGTTTATTTTTTATGGATACATAGTAGTTGCGTTGCCTTTTAGTTTGATCACTAAACACTCTTATTCCCTGTGGTAGAGAATCTCTATTTTTTAAAATGCTAAGTGCATCCTGCCGATTGGATAGCATTACTTTTACCAAACGGTTTTTATTTGGTGAAATTTTTCCAACTCTAAACACTTTTATGTTGGATACATCAACGTTCACATTTTTGAAAAGATCTTTTAAAGTATTTAGGTCTTCTTGGTTACGATCAGCTGGTGATTTTGCCTGTGGTTCTCTAACATAACCATTACATTTAATTCACGTTTTTGACGTTCTGCTAGTTCTATGATCATATCTTCAGATCTAATGTTGCTATCACTAGTTAAATCGTCGATTTTAACTTTATCGTTAGGTGCACTTGCATTTTGGTAACTATTTTCCTTAAATTTTTCACTTATAAATATCTTTAATTTTTCTACTTCATTTGAAGTTACTTCTTCTAATCTCTTATCTATTTTTTCCATATTCTCTTGCAATAATTTAGATCTTGTTGTAACAGTTTAATGTTTTCACGATCTTCATTTATTACTCTTTCCATCTTAATATTAGTTTTAAACAATTTTCTTTAGCAAAAATTGTGTTTACCGTTAGCAGTTTGTACGGGGCTGGATTTGAAGGTCTGGAACCCATGGAACTATTAACAAACGGTAGTCCTTAATTATTTTACTAATAAAAGTAACAATTTTTTCCGTCATGTCTCTTAAAAATTTATTACCAATAAATAAAATTATTTCAACAAAGTATGTACCCTTAAACGAGTTTAAATACTTTGCAACATTTTTTTCCTTATTAATACGAATAGGTAGAATATAACAGTCGACGTTACATGTCGTAGATACTTACGCAGTCGAAGTTCGTATTAATACGAATAGGTAGAATATAACCGTCGACGTTACATGTCGTAGATACTTACGCAGTTGAAGTATTACTTTATACTTTATACCTACTCGGCGGTCGACCGACATGCGACATGCACTAATCCAGACCAAAAAACGATGTAATAAAAGTTTCACTTTAAAAACTTGGAAAAAACATTAGTGTTAGGTGGTGCGAAGTTCGCCGGGTCCGCTAGTATGAAGTATATAATCTTTTTCCCAATATTTAAACTTGATCTAAGAACTTGGTTTAATAAAGTTAAATTGCAAGTCAAGGAATATAATAAATAAATTAGTGAAACAATTTTTATTAAAAATATAATGTACACAATCATTTTCACATTGAAATGTATGTATTTTTACTATTAAAAGTCTTTTATACATAGAAAAACAATATGTACACATAATAAACTACCTGCGAAATTTTTAAAATCCAGTAACTAATGTAATATTAAGTAAATATCGTACGTATTACATCCTGCCTTAATTAAATATTAAAATCTAATTTTAAAGTACTTCTATATGAAATATCTTTTGGGTGCAATTTGCACAAATACAACTACTTTACCAATGTGATTTTTAAAAAGTTATAAAGTTTAATAAATAAATAAAAATAATTTAAAAAAAATTACTAACTCCAAAATGACAACGTAATCTCAAAATCAGCAGATTGACTATTTTTCTGCAATTATAATAAAGACAGTTCCAAAAAAGTTGCGTAAAAAATTTTAAACATATTATACATGATCATATTTAGAAAAAGTTGTTTCTACTTATATTTTAAATATGTGGACGCGAATAATAAAATAATTCGTTTAAAAAAATTGAATTAATAATTTATTTCTATTTGAATAAAACAAAACTTGACACAACTTCCTTAGAACCAATATTCGAAAAATACACACACTATCATAATAAATCAGAAATTTAAATTATTATATTTAAAACATTTGTTTGTGTACTCATTCATGCTACATTCTTTTAAAAAAATGTTTACGATATTTTAGAACAAAGTATCCACAATCTTTAATTATTAATTGGAACTAACTTAATTTGTTTATAAGAGTGCCCCATGATGAACAATATGAAAACTTTAGTTTAAAAAATAATTTTGCAGAGAGACAAATATCAGCAATATTGTACAATATTTTTTTACAGTTAATAGTGCCCTTATTACTTAAAAAACTTAAATGAATATAAATTTTTATTAGAATATCTATTCAGATTTAACATGTGATCCTTAATTCTCATTAAACAAAAAAAAGTGTGTGTGTGTCAGCTCCGACACGCGACTGGAGTTTACTCCTTAAGAACGATCACCATGGTATTTTTGTGTTTTTATAACTATTATGTAAATAATAGTGCCTAAAAAATATGCAACAGTATTTACACTAATTTAACCACCTTAATAGTAAAACCAAGAGATGGCGATACAAATTTATTAGTCGTATTTTTGAAAATTTAATAGTCGTGAAGTCCAACAATTACGTAGATAATTGAAAAATCAAGTTTATTCGTATTGTATTTTTACTATAAATATCACGGGATGTTTAAAATTTAATTGTAAATTTTTACATTTTCTTTGAAAATTTTTGAATTTTAACATAAAATCAAAAATTGCCGTATTTTCAAAAAATATTTATTAAAATATATTGATATGCTTATAATTCGTATTCCGTTCAAAATTAATACAGAATGTAATAATAATTTTCAAAATGATTGAATTTTTTTAAAATTTTCAGAAATTCAATCATTTTGAAAAATTCAAGAAGTGCTCTTTCTCTATGCGTTCAGTATAAGATGTTTGGGAAACGCATAGAGAGAGAGAGAGAATAGTATATTCTGTAACAAGGTTAGAATGAAAATTCGATACTAGTGGAAAATTCTGAACGCGAGCGTAGCGAGCGAGAGGAACCACGGGTAAATCGAATTTTCATTCTAATCGTGTAACAGACAGTATTTTCTCCACGATCATGTAATAAGTCTGTTTATTTAAATTGAAATTTGTAGCAAAACAATTGGAACGTCGCACTGACAAACTGAGTGACAGTTTTGATCTGGTAATCTATGTTTTTTGTTGAGCATAATAATTACAGAATGTTAATCCGTTACTAGTTATAGAATGGAAATACATTCAAACCACATAAGAAGCAAGTGTTTCAGAATGAATATTCTATCTCAAGAGTGAGAATGAACACTTTCTTTTATTAAAAATGAAGTCGGAATTATTACATTCATTAATGGTCGTGGAGAAATGATATTACTATTCTGTTTCACTGCGCCTGCGTGTAACACTTTTCTCAACGTAACGCGTAACGCATAACGCTTTCACATGATTTTACCACCCATATTTTTTTTTCATACCAGGCGCCTTATATATCGTTTCTTAAGGAGTAAACTCCAAAAAAATAGAAATTGTACTTTAAAAAGAAATAACGGTAGCTATCCTTTATAATAAAAATTTCTATACATATTTCAGTGAGAACTACCTATATAATTTAAATTTGTGAATACAATGTTCTAAAAATTTAAAATCTAAGCAACAGTAAATTTGCGTAGTTTAGAACTGTTTACCCAAAATTTAAATTGATTTTTAATGTACAATGCTCCATTTTTAAACATATAAACATATATATTCATATTATCTATATATACAAGTTTAAATGATTCCATTTGTTTTCTTAAAACCTAAATAGATAGTGATCGGAGCGTAAAACTTTTAACTGGCAGTTCGATTCACAAAAAAATAAAATGTATAAAGTTTAATTGTTTAACAAAAAATATAAATTATAAAGTTTTATCTACAGCTCAGTCACCTCAATATTATTCAATCAGTCTTCCCAAATATTACTTACTCATATAGAATAAGAATCGAAAATTTAATAGAAAGTCTAAACTGTTATAAGACTGTAAATCCTGCTAAATTATATTAAACTCTCTAACTAGCACTGCACTATTCTTAAGGGAAGTGAAAATATATTTAGTGAAAAATATGAAGAAGTTAGGCAACTGAGACTTCACTATTCAAAATGCATGCAACTAATTCCTCCATTGTCTATTAGACATATATTTTAATGAAAACTTTGAAAATTGAAGTTTTCACTGCTTGTGTAAGTAGTTGACGTGTGACCTACACTTGAATAAATCACTACTTCATCCTGGTAAGAACTGCTAGCGTTTTCATCTTGTTTCTCCTCTTCACCTTGCGTTAAACCATAATTATTTATCTCAGATTTTAATTTTATTTCGTCTCCGTTCGTGGCTTGAATTACAGAAGGCAAATTTACCTGAAACATATGTACAAATTCTAAAAATATCTATCAATTTGGTAAAACCTCAAGTTAATTACTTAATGTTATGGTTTCTAACCAAAATATTGCATGTGCATGGTTTAAAAGATGCTTTCCAATAAATACAGAATATAGGAATGTAAGGTGAATACTCGTTTGAGGGATATGATCAGAAGGAATTAATAGAAGATAGTTAATAATATTTCGCGAAGCGAAATAATATACTACCTAACTTAATAAAATAAGAACTGAATAGATAAACCAGATTCTCTTATGGACTTAGAGCACTACAGAGAGAGATCTGCGTCGTTGCATTAAAATTGAACAATAACGCATGAAATTTTCGTTTAAAACACTTACTACATTTGGTTGTGATCAAAAAAGATTATAGCTTCCAATGTCATATATACTCAGTTTCTTAATCTTAATTTTTTGACAACAGAATGACTATATTTAAAGAATGCTATGATAACAATATCAATGTTTTATCTTTAATAGTTTTTGTAAAAATAAAATTTTATCTTAAATAAAAAAAAAACGATTTATGAAGACCGGTTGGTAAAGAAATTTGTAATTATTGTTCTTCAGTCTAATTGTAGTCAGTGTAACAAAATGCCTCGAGTTCGAGGACATCAAAATTACCACCATGTTGGCGATTTTGACAGGGATAGAATTTTTGCCTATAAAGATATGGGTTTGTAGTATCGCCAAATTGCCCTTCGTGTTAATTGTACGGCAATGACGGTAAAGCGTGTGTGTCGTGTGTGGACAAACGAAGGTTGAGGAACACGAAGAAGACCAACTGGCCAATCAAGGCGTACCACAGAGCGTCAAGATAGGCGCTTCAGACTATTTACTCTGCGAGATCTTATTGCTACTACGCGTCAAATCGCTGATCAATGGTTTCAAGAGGAAGGTAGACCTGTTACTATGCGTACACTATACCGTTGCGTTCGAGCATTTGGACTGTTTTCATACCGCCCACGACTAGTGCTACCTTTGACCTATGACCATTGCCATCAACGTTTGAATTGGTGCAGGGAACGGCAGCAGTGGGTGGGAGACTGGCATAATGTTGCATTCAGCGATGAATCGCGATTTTGTTTAGGCATGCACGATGGCCGTAGAAGGGTAAGACGCCGCCGTGGAGAGCGACGAGATACCGGGTTTGTTCTTGAAAGACATGTACACAGGACAGTTGGAGTAATGGTTTGGGGGGCTATTGCCTATGGTAGCCTATCACCACTTGTGTTCATTCGAGGCAGTATGACAGCTGCACGTTATGTTGATGATGTCTTACAAACCACTTTACTGCCTTATCTAGACGGCCGTCGACACGTACTTTTTCAGCAAGATAACGCGCGTCCCCATATTGCTCGTCGAACTATGGACTTTCTCCAAGAAGCTGGTGTTAATTTTTTGCCGTGGCCACCCCGTTCACCAGATTTAAATCCCATCGAACATGTGTGGAATATGATGGGAAGAAGACTGTCCAATTTACACCATCCTCCACAAACTTTGGCACAGTTAATCCATGAAGTTCAAGTTGCATGGAACGAGATACCACAAGCAGACATTGGCGTGTACATGAGTGTATTCAGTTACGGGGTCGCCAAACAGATTATTAATTTTTTTTATACCTACGTTATTAAAAATTCTTGAAAATGTTATCGTTTTATTCTCGATGTAAATCTACCATGTTGTCAAAAAATTAAGATTAAGAAACTATTCCTTCTGGGTGTAACACTTCTAATGTCAATGAGTATGTAAATATGAGTTAATAACCGTCCATACTGACATTGTTGTAAATTTCAAGTAGTCGCAGACTGCTTGGATCTCTTAAAAAGCCAATTTAAGTAAAACTTTTTTGGGTATAAACATATGTGAATATTGATAATTGAAAAACGCTAATGTCATATTGAAAGTTGTAACATTATTGCTTGTAATTAAAGAGCCTTTGAAAACGATGAAAGTTTAGAAAAGTATTTTTAGGTTTAAAAGACAACCCTTGATAAATCTGTCAGGTTCAACTTACGCAATGGCTATTTTAACATATATTTAACCACTTCTTTAGTTGGGGATCTTTTGCCACTAAAACAAACTAATAAAAAATATAAATCTATATTTTGAAAATGACCCTTCCTTATTAATCTTGATGGATATGTCAAATTTGTCAAGGGTCGTTTTTTAAAACTGAAAATGACTAACAAAAATGAAAATAATCTTTTTTTTTTAATGACTCGTAGCTTTCGACAATCAGATCGGTTATCGTTTTCAAAGATAATAAAAAATTCTACTATATACTTCTTAGTGCAAGTTTGATTTATATTTTTTATTAGTTTGTTTTAGTGGCAAAAGATCCCCAACTAAAGAAGTAAATAGATGTTATTATGCCACAAAGAAGCTATAGAGAATATTTAAATATATATTTAACAATTTTCATTCAAGTGACAAGACAGTCCTTAAATAATAGAAAAAAGAAACAAAAATAAAGAAATCATGACATAATATTAGACTAAATACTGCACATTTTAGGAGTTTAATTCTATGCTCCTGCTTTAGTTGTTACTGGCTATTTCAATGAATAAACTACCTACCAATTTGTACAGCTATTTAAATATAGACATCACAAAAAAATAAAAGAAAATTTCACAGAAACAATATTAGGATAACTATTACCAATACAACTTATTAAAGACATTTGTCCATTAGTAAATAGTGCGATAGTAAACTAATTATATTGAGATCTCTCATAGGATTTTTGAAATTAAGAAATTACATAAGGTTACTGTTCATCAAAGATAGATTCACAAATCCACAATATAACATAGCTGCAACTATTCATTATTTATAAAGTATATTGTCCATGTAGATCATAATTTTTTATTAAAAAACACAAGTGCAAAAACAATAGCAAAGACTGTGAGTTCACATAAAAAATAAGGGTGGGTAAGTAATCAAACATAAGTATATACATTCAGGATCTAGTTATCTGAATGGTGTACCTTGCTGTGAAAGGCTCAAATTGATATTTACTAAACCAGTTTATTCATGGATATCTAAATACAATATTTAGCGATACGTAATGGACTACCGCAGTAAAGTCTGAGTGCTGCGATTCTTTACGTTGCAAAACATTGTAAACATGTGACCATGAAAATACTTTCTTTAAGATTTTGAAGTATGTTACGGGATAAAAAATAACTAAATCGTTAACTTACCAATCCAGCACTGTGAAGTTCTGCTAACTTAGCACCATCTATCAACAACGGTTGAACTGTTGTTGGATCTGATCCAGGAATTTTTATATTGCCCATAATACCCATAAATATCCTTTGTGGTTCATTCTGCATAGGCGCCACTTCATTTAGATTAACATTTTCAGACGTCGAAGGTTGTTGTGGCATTAGACCGGCTTGTTCTAAGATATTTTGTTCCTTTTTCATTGCTCTATGAACTTTAAACCTTATAGGGGCCGGCTCATGTGCAGGTGTTACTGGTTCAACTCTATGGCCACCTTTCAGGTCCGGTTGAACGTCCATCCAATGACCTGTCGTTCTTCTGTGTGTTTTCAATTGACCTGACTGTATGAATCGAGCAGGACACACACCACAAGCATACGGCCGAGCTCCAGTGTGGCGACGCATATGCAAGGCTAAATCATTAGACTGTGTAAAAGCTCGACTACAGATATTACAAACATAAGGGCGTTCTCCTGTATGAACTCTGCTATGACGAAGCTAAGAAAAAATAAAACATTTTAAAAACCAAGGAAACTAATAGTATTTAGCGTACAAATTCCTTAGGTCCGTTTCTATAAACTTACTTTTGTTACTAAATCTTTTTATCACAGTATCTGAACAACATTATTAATTAAATAAGTGGGTTAGAATATAATAAATATATAAAATAGTGAATACTTCCCAGCAAAACAGATTAAAATAAATGCATTTAACATTGTCAAACAACTTCTGTTAAGGACTATAGCGGGATAGGATGGTCAAAACTGCACCATGCTTGATTTTTTTTTGAGTTCGGCCATTTGAAAGTATATGATCAGAAATTTTGTAACTCAAGGATACACGTTCTTGAATTTTTTCAGATTTTTTTGAAGCCCTAGAATGATAGGAACATAGGCGAAATGCTTAAAAAACTGTTTTTTAAATTTTTTTTTTTTCGTCCAGAAATTAAAAATTCCAACTACGCCATTGGAAAGAACGGAAAATATATAAAAAAAAAATATTTATAAGTTGGACAAAAATTTTGAACAAAACCTGGACCCAATATTTATTCAAAAAAATTGAAAAAAATCAGGGTGTTTTGCATATTCAAGAATTTTCTCAGATTTTTTAGAGCGCTAAATTGTTTTTTTTTTTTTCGAAAAGACACGTTTGTTTGGCCCAGCTCACTCCTGTTGCTTCTGGGGACCTAGAAATTTTTCTGTATGAGTTTCTGATCATATACTTTTGAATGGAAGAATTCAAAAAATCGACCATCTTATCAGATTTATAAAAACGAATATCATTTAATAGAAGCATCTTAGATCTTGGAAGTATCGAACATATTCATATAAATAGAAACCTACTTAGTAATTTAATTATTTAAGACATTTCTTTCTTTTTTTGAAATTATACATTAAGCACATATTGAAGAAATGTCACATTCGACTTGACTATCATCTATAGACAACATGATTTGAATCAAGATATGATCAAAAACACCGAATAACAGCTAGAACCGTAACTAGCCAAACGGTTTAAGTCCAATCGGCTATAAGCTATAGATAGGGATCGCAAGTTCGAGTCCCACCGGTGTAACGATCAGAGATCGTTTTAGTTCCGAAATCCACCTGACTATTGGTAGATATTTATTTTATTGTTTTATGCCACGATTATTAAGTGGGAGACGAGACTCTCTGATATCCGACGTTTCCTTGCGCGACGATAGTAATTTCGCGTTCATTTCAACTTCTTTCGTATTCCTGAAAAGTGCTTCTCAATAACAGTAAGTCATTCTATAGTTTCAGTTATTAATTTTATTTGTATTAAATTGTCCAAATTGTGGTGAATTTTGTTTGTTGTAAAATATTACTAACACTTAATTTCAAGCACAATCGCTATCGCAAATATCAGTTTTTTGTGATTATAGAGAGTATAATACACGCGTATTTTAATTAATTATTTCTCGATAATATGGAAAAACCAGATAGCGATTCTATTTGATTGTAATTCATTAAGGTGTGGAGTTTTGATTGTTGATTTCATTATTAGGGTTTTTTTGCCACATCCAAAGGGGCCCTAGTAGGGGAAAGACATTTAATTTGAGGACGTGTCAAGCCGTCAGCCATTTTGAAAACCGACTTAAGGATAGTTGATAATATTCCCAAGAGAAATCAATACCATCCTTGGAAAGGAATATAGTTGATGATATCCCGAAGAGTAATCAAACCCATCCCAAGGAGAAGTTCCTTTATGGATACCATTACGGAAAAAAGATAAAAGAATTAATTAATTTATCGTTTTTTTTTATTAAATTTACTATTGAAATTTTTTTTTAATAAATCATTTAAACTGGTGTTTGAGTGTTATTTGCTTTGTTTTGTACTCTGGCGCCCTGTAATTTGTGTTTGGAAAAAATTGATAAAACTCAGGAAAGAAGCCACGAACCCAATTGAGCTAGCCAAGGGTTATAATCCCATAAAAGGGAAAATTAAATTAGCTACAAATTGGCGCCCAACGTGCCAATTTAATTTCCTAAGGGATTATTAGAGTTACACCGGATGTGACATTTTTTCAATTTATCCCTAATGACATTTCTTGTTTGTCTAATTTCTAATAAAATACATCATTTTCTATTTATGACTAGAATTAAAAAGTACATATACGAAGATCTACAGTACCTATTGTATCAAAAATAAGTTTATAGTATCGTTTTAAAACATATCTGACATATATAAACAACGGAGTAGAAAACCAGGTGAGTTTTATTTATTTTACGAGCTCATTAATCTTTTCCTATATGTACATATAAACACAACCAAACTTATATAGAATTAACTTCTTTTAATACGAAATTATTTTTTGTTGCAGGCAGTAAAAATAAATAATAATATTTGACCTGGTAGTGTTGATTCTACTGTTTCACTTGTTATTTATTTATTATCGAAAATTAAACAAAAATGCCATACTTTGTGTTATGGGAAGTCCAGAGGGGAAGAATTATGACTCTGGCATAACAAGGCATATCAAAAAGGCAGATAGCAAGAACGGTGGGTGTTAAACAAGGGGTTGTTTCAAAAACCTATTCGAGATTTCTGGAATGGAAACCCTTAAAGAACAGACTACAGAAGAGCAGGATCACTTTTTAGCTCAGATAGTAAGAAGAAATCCCACAGCTCATCCTGAGCTTTAAAGGCAACTTTTCTCAGCTCGGGAATTATTTAGCAGAAGACAGTTAAGGGTTCCAGAACTTTCAAGGCAAAATCAAATTGACTATTTAAATTGGTGTCTGGAGCATGAAAATGGGACTTGAAAATTGCAAAAATGCCTTATTTTGGGAAGAAATCAGAATCGGCCGATGACCAGTGGATTCACTTTTTAAGTGATAAAGAAAGACAAGCTAAACTTCGTGCTGCCAAACCTATCCCGAAATAAAAAGGAGAAACTGTTAAGGTTTGGGGGTGGAATGATGATTGGTGATTCCCATTCGACAAACCATAACAAGTTAAAGGTATGTGTATTTAGTATTGCAACCTGTAGTCACGCTCTGACGAGGTGGTTTTGGTATCTTTTTTTTATTTATGCAAAATAATGCCCGTCCACATACCTATACAGTTGCAAAATGCTTCTTAGGAACGGCCTTCTAGGGTACCGGATCTTAATCTTATAGAGCACTTGGGGGTTAAGATCAAAAGACAGATTATAGCTCGTCAAAATGGTCCCGGTAACACAGAACAACTTTTAGAAGCGGTTTTACAGGAATGGAGAAATTTTCCTCAACAAAACATTTGCAATTTGATAAATAGCATGCCTCGTCGAATTCGTGCTGGCTTCGATGCTGATACTGATAATTAAAATAAATATTTGATAAGCTTTCTTGTTATATTGTCAATTTCAGAAAAATCATTTTTATAGAAATCTACACTTTTTGTTATTTGTTCTATTTGTAATTTTTATATTATATTGTAATAAATTTAGTTTTGAAAATCTGCTTTTTAATCCTTAATGACTGTTTTTTAAGTAAAGGCAATGTTTCGAAATTACCGGTTAATTCAATATAAGTTTGGTTATATATACATAACATGACGTTGTTATGGTATTCTTGATTCATGATACAAGAATCGTTAGTAAATCGTGAGGTGGCAGTAAAATTAAGAAAAACTCTTTGACTTAATTTTTTTAAACTTACTGGTCGTAAAATTCTTTTGAAAACCAGTAAACATACATAAGATTAAACACTTAAAACAAGATTTTAACGTTATACAGTATAAAGGGTGTAGTTTCAAAGTGGATGACTGCTACTAATCCTGCTCACTTTTACAAAGGCAATAACGATATTTATTTTTCTTGAATCGTGACTTATTAAACCTTAAATTTTATTTAAATAATAAAATAATCACAATTTATAAAAAGAACTTTTTATAGTAGAAAGTTTTTTTGGTGATTTATAAGTCATATTACTATTATTAAATTATTTTAAATTATTACTAAGTGCAACCTGTCCCTTGGCAAATAGTGCTTTACCGAGATAGATTACGGCATAGTCCACAGCACAGTCTAAAAAACTTTCTAAAAATTTTCTAAATTAGTTTATTTTATTAACAGTTAAAATAATAATTACTGTTTTCACATGTAGAACAAAAAAAAAACAGAAAAAAACTTTTCTCTCGCGTAATCGATCCCATTATGATAACATAACAGAACTGTCACCTGGACTCATATCCGACACATATTCAAATAGGCTACGAACGACTTATTTAAAAACTTTCAAAATGATAATATCTATACACAACTTTTATCATATTTAATATCAATTCAGTATAAATTTCGAAATCTATGTATATGCCTAAACACACTTGAAACATGCATTGTCATCCAGTTCTTAGCTATCCTGAAACTTTCAGAGCTTTAGGTAGTCGGGAAATAGGTTTAAATTCGATTACAAAATTCCACGGAATGACAAAGAGACAAAGAACACGGCGAAAATATAAAAAACTTTCTAGAAAGGAAAACATTTAAATAAAATTCAAGGTTTAATAATTCAGCAAAAGATATTTCTATTTAAATCAAAAAATACATAAATTAAATATCGAAAATATCAATTAAAGTTTTGTAGGTTATTTGCTTTTGTAAGGGTAAGAAACTCATCACGACCAGTAAGTTTAAACAAATTAATAAAATTTAATAATTTTTTTTATGAAACATATGCCTTGACAAAGAATTTACATAAATTTCAAAAGCTTGAAAGTGGAGTCAAAGAGTTTTTCATCCTGCAAAATTGGACTATATACAGTTGGGACAGTAGATCTTTACCGGTGCGTTAATTTCAGATCGGATAAAATACACACTTTTAAAACAGCATCCTTTTTTTATTCAAGTAAAAACAAGGATGAAATATTTATTACATGTTATTATTCATAAATATAAGTCCTTCGAGTACCGTTTAGTTTAAACATTCAGTACAATGAAAAGAGATAGATATACAAAAAACAGTCTGAGCTAATGTTTTAGTATTATAGTGACGTATCACATTCTGTTTGACAGATTAATGTTGAGTTAATGTTTTTGAATTTATTTAGGTTTTAACCGTTTAAGAGCTGACATCATAACATCAATTTTGAATTCTTTAACATGAACCAAAGAAGAGTTACAAACTACAGTGTCAGGTTTTAAATCCTTATCAAAAGTAGTGTAAGAATCTTTAAAGAAATTTGCAAAAGCATCCACGATTTCTTAAAAAATACCAAAAATTTACTGGATCCGTGGAAATCGTTTGCTCGGAATCGAGCGGTAGATATATCTTTTTTGATAAGGGTTTTAAATCTGTCAAAAACAGTTTCATCATAATTAATCGATACGTGCGCATTAGAATATTCTTTTCACGTAAATTTTTAATAATTTGTTTTTTAAACCGTATTTGTTAGGTTTGAGCCTGATTATAGGAACATGGCTTTCAAAAAATGAGAATATACTATACACCATATTACAGGCATAATCAACATTACTGTAATTCTCCAAGATTACAGTTATATTCAACTTTTTAATGTGAACTTCCAAAACAAACCTGAATATCAAGACAGGGATGATATAATTTGTCTTCGTGAACTATGCCATTAGTACTCTGAACAGTAACAGGTGAACGACTACAAACTAAATCAAGTCATGTACCGTGATTATTACAATTATTATAATGCCGAAAGTCAAACAGCCAACAAAAATTCTCAAATTCACAGATAGTCTTACTTCTCATTTGTATATTTGAATTGTAGGCAGCTTATTCAGTAATATTATAATAATTAATAATAATAATCTCGTTATTATCATTGACCCAATTCAGACTACCTATGTATTTAAATATATTTTTTTTTAATACCTGATTGTAAATAAAGAACAATCACTTATACACTTCCTGACCGAAGAAAAAATTTTGTCGCTACAATATTAACAAAAGGAGATGAAAAATCTAATGGTACGGATATAACTTAATACATACGATCAACTGCAATCAGTACGCCTCCATCCCTTGATAAGCCCGTAACAGCTGCATCAAGGCTTGGCGTTAGAATAAGTTTTTTCTTATATTTGAATATGGCTGATAGCAGTGTTAAAATAAAAAAATAATAATTCATTAATTAAAAAAAAAACGGGTTTGACAGTCAGTAGGACTGTCGGCAGAAGTTATACTTCTATGCACGCGCCCGGATTCATAAATTTGTACGCGAATGATTTAGCAAAATCATTACATGATATTCGTGGTTAGCGACCCCAAAAACCTCCTAGTACCGAGTGCACACTCATTTTGTATCGAATTTGCATAAAATTCCTGGAGGCGAGGTCCGTCTTAAGCACCAGGTGTTTCGGACACCATCGCCATTATCATATTCAGCGACCCAAAAAACCGCCGAGTTCCAAGTGTTTACTGATTTTGTACAGAATTTACATAAAACCCCAGGAGAAGAGGTAAATACCCTAGACACCAAGTGCCGCGGAGACTTATTTCGACATCATGATATTCGTGTTAGCGACCCCAAAAACCCATTTGGAATACTTACCGAGTTGTAATTTTTCTATCTATTGTGTGTTCGGAATTCACTTTTCGACTATTCTTAAAAAAAACTGTTTACGTAGCCAACAACCTCAAAAGCATAGTGCAGGATATAATGCAACCATGTGACGGTACTATGGACTACAATACAATACTCATTACTGAATATTAATATTAATATCATTAATATAAAATACTAAACTTTATATGTATACTTACGTGACAGAATTATAAAATAATCTGTCAAACACAATATGATATGTCACTATGATGTTCAAAACATTAGCTCAGACTGTTTTTTGTATATTTATCTCTTTTCAATTAACTGAATGTTTAAACGGTATTCAAAGGAGTTATAGTTATGACTAAACATGTGGTAAATATTTCATCTTTGTTTTTACCGACCAATATACCTTAAATGTGTTTCTGTCTCTCTCTTACTTACACCATTACATATGTAATGTTTTTTCCCATTTAACCCCACACAAACTTTTTCCGCAGAGTACACGAATAGAAGTATAACTTCAAAAATAAGTTATTTAAATCAAAAGCGGAAAATATGTTGTACCTATGATTCGTATTAGATTATGCCTGGGAAGACGATTACGTCGCAAGTCAAGCTCTTGTTCTAAACTTATTTGAGTGATTTAACATTGAGAAAAGGATCGGATATCCTTGTTACCACTAATATCAGTTCAAGAGGTTTAACCTTATCATTTGTTAGTAAACATACAATTTTAATTGTGTGTTCGAGGGGAGCTAAAAATCTCAAATAAAATAATATATATATAATATTAGAACACGAAAAGAAAACAATCCCGGTTTATCTATCCATGGAAAAAATAGAACTCGTGCTAAAGCAAAAACAATTGATTTATTTTGTAGACCACCTTAAGTTGTTTTACAAAGATTTGCTTTTATAATGAGGTTTATTACCTGCCAGTTCTAACCATATATTTAATTAATTAATTACCACATGTAAAAACATAGGTTTACGTAAAACTACAAGTCGTTGGAAAGTTTTATGCTTTCTAAAGTCCATTTGTTTGGAGTTGGCAGCTAAAAAGTCATTAAATCGTAAAATGTTGTAAACAAGACCCTAAATCAGTAGCGCACGTACTTATTTATATCGGTATTAAGAAATTTCTTTTAATCATCATATTTTAATCTTATTATTAACAACTATGGCTATGTTTCAATAGATATGTATACCACTTTTAGTTATTTTTCATGAACCACCCTTGCTTGGGCTTTGAAGGATTTGCATTTATAATGAATTCACTGTGCTGCCAACTGCAAACAAATAGACTATATATGTTTAAAAAAATAACTTTATATTATATGAAAATAAATTCGTCAATAAATCCGTAGCTCGGAGAAGTAGTCACACCTCAAACTATCTGTGACGTTGTATAATTATTTTCGACTTATTTCATATGTTTTAATTGGTGACGCACAGGTAAAGATCCATCATCCCATTTGAAACGTCCTACATATCAAGTATGTTTCTTTCGAATTACTTTGCTGAAAATTTAAAATTTTAACAAATCCTAATAACATACATGAAATAATTTTGTTTTGAAGTTAGGATATGATAAAAAAAACATCCACATTACCTTCAGTTAATGTCAAATGTGGGTCTCAATAACATAAATACAAAATGTTAAAAGACGATGACATAAGAAGTAAACTCAAAACCAATTACCACTTACCAATTTGTTGCTCTTATTAAAAGATTTGCCGCATAAAGTACAAAGATACGGTTTTTCTCCAGAATGGGTACGCTCGTGACATTTTAAATCGTGGGATCTTGGAAAACCTTTTCCACATTCGCTGCATTTATACGGTCGCTCTCCAGTATGACGCCTCATGTGAACAATCTGTAACAACTTTGCGATTAAGATCTACATAAAAAAACAGAATTTGATCCTGTTTGGACAGCTGAAGTAAAATTTATTGTTGAAATGAATACTTATTTAAAACACATAAGGATGCTTTTGCATAGTTAAAAAGTTCAGACTATCAATATCAAAAATAAAAACTATAAAGATAAAATCAGCATTAGAGATAAAAATAAATAAAAAAATATATTTTAAAGCGCAATATTTAAGATAAATTAATAAAAGATAAAAAACATAAGGAGCTCAAAGAAAATACATTGATAAAACAATATTCAAGTGTTAAAATATTCTTAAAAATTGAGCAATTATATACAATGCAATTCTAATTTATTCTTTTTCCGAAATTTGAAATCATATTTTAGGAAAAAATATAATTGATATTTCAAAATCATTCAAATCCCACAATTGAAAAGAAAAAGAAAACCAATAAAAAGCTACCAAACAGAACAAATCCTGTTAAAAACTTATCCTTTTAATCCACTCCACAAATTAATTCCGTTTAAGTTAGACAATAATACGAGCAACACAGTTAAGTAGTTAACATAAATCGAAATTTATATCAACCACTTACCATGTTACTGGAATTATTGAATTCCTTTCCGCAATAAATGCACAAGTGCAGTTTCGATGTATCCTTTTCGCCAGTATGTATGCGCTGGTGTGTCTTCAAGTTATCCAGGCGATTGAAAGCTTTTCCACATTCACCACAAACATGCCGTTTATCTTGCAGTAAATGGATCTTCGTGTGTCGAGCCAAATGATCAGATCTAGGAAAAATAATTATATTTTAAATTGTTTACATTTTATAAAAGTATTCTACACGACAAAACAATAGCTTACATAAAAGTACCTCGTTTAGTTCTTTTTGACGTAAATTTACGATAACACCGACGACAATTTACTTAAATAAATAAATTTTTACACACTTCATGGGTTTAAAATTCTACTTTAAAGTGGTTTGTGAATAAGTCATAACATGGAAATGGAGAACAGATTTCTTTTTTTTTATAAAGAAAATTTTACTAAAACCATAAGATGTAAAATATGAGAAAAATAAAACAATTAAAAATGTAGTTGAGTTCTAATTCGAAATTATATTTTTATAATTCACGTTCACAAAGTTTCTATTTCGACACTAAAAACAGTATCGAAATAGATTCATTGTAACACTGTTTTTGGTAACTTTTTGTTTTACACAATTGGTTGCACTGCACTGATTTTCAACGAAAGAGTTCAGGTAGTAAATCAAGAAGTATGTTGTAGTAAATTATTAACTACATTATCAGCGTTATTGCTAAATTCGGAATATTTTATACAAATTTGACAAACATTCTAATTTAAAATCATTAAAACTGACAAGTGTCAAAACTGTCAAGATTGCCAACATAAATAAATATTTCGAAAAACTCTCATTTTATTTATTTTTTTATACTTTTAAAAGTTCATTATAAAAAATAGTATGTAACACTCGAATTACAATGACGGTTTGTAGTACTCGTTCTTTGCGAAACTCACCGCTTCGCGGTTCGTTTCACAAACTGAACTCGTACTACGAAACCTGTCATTGTAACACTTGTATTACAATATACTATTAGATTTAAATGAACTATCTGATTTTAATAATTGCTTTTTGAAGTTATACTTCTATTCGTGTACTCGGCGGAAAAGATTTATGTAGAGTTAAATGGGAAAAATCATTACATATGTAATGGTGTGAGTAAGAGAAAGACAGAAACACATACGGTATATTGGTCGGTAAAAACAAAGATGAAATATTTACCACATGTTATTAGTCATAACTATAAGTCCTTTGAATACCGTTTCAACATTCAGTACATTAAAAAGGGATAGATATACAAAAAACAGTATGAACTAATGTAGGAATATTATAGTGACGGACCACATTATTATTTGACAGATTATTTTATAATTCTGTCAGGTAAGTATACACATAAAGTTTAGCATTTTATATTAATAATAATATTCAGTAATGAGTATTGTATTAAAGCCTAAAGTACCGTCACATGGTTGCAGTATATTCTGCTCTATGCTTTTAAGGTTGTTGGCTACATAAACAAAGTTTTCACGAATAGTCGAGGAAATAAAGCACTAAAACCTCCGAGTTTTGTAACGTAAGATGGATCGGAATGCGTTTTTTTGCATTGGATTTGTTAGAGTATCAGGAAATTTGTCGCTATATTTTATAATGTAAAAATGGGAAATTGCATTTCTGCATTCGAAACGTGCATTTCAAATAGACAATAGAAAGAAAACTTACAACTCAGTAAGTATTGGTGAAAATGGGTTCAATTTATATACTCGGGGTTTTTGGGGTCGCTGTACAAGAATATCATGATGCCGAAAGCAGTTGGTGCCTAGGGTATTTACCGCTTCTTCTGGGGTTTTATGTAAATTTTGTACAAAATCAGTGAACACTTGGTACTCGGCGATTTTTTGAGTCGCTAAAAACGATTATAATAATGGCGATGGCCTTCGAAACACCTGGTGCTTAAGACGGACCTGGTCTCCAGGAATTTTATGCAAATTCGATTTAAAAAGAGTGTGCACTCGGTACTAGGAGGTTTCTGGGGTCGCTAACCACAAATATCATATAATGTTTTTGCTAAATTATTCGCATACAAATTTATAAATACGGGCGAGTGCATAACTTCTGCCGGCAGTCCCACTGACTGCCACACTCGCTTTTTTTATAAATTACAAACGTAAAGTCTCTAAGAGTTTTTAAACTACTTAGGATTGTAGTTAGCTCATTCGATGCAATTAAAATTACAACCATTATGTCATAAAAAGAATAAATGAATAATAATCGTTTTGCTAAGAATAGTAAATGAAGATATAAAAATTTTAAAAAACGTGGAATTAAAATATCTAAAACATTTCAAAAAGTATAAAACAATCAAAAATTAAAAGAGAAATTAAAGATATACCAACCTGTCTATAGTTTTCAAAATCAGAAAGAATCTGAACATACAAATTCAATGCAAAAACTACAATAAATATCACAACTTTAGATGTTTTTATAATTAAAGAAAATCCTGAGAAATTTTGAAGATTTCGCAACAAAACAAAAAAGGAAAAAAGTATAAATATCCCAGAAAAAAAGCATTGTGTGGTTTTATGAAACCACGGTAAAAGTGAAACTTTTTTTCACACTATAGACATTTAACTAAAAATTTTTCGAATAATATTTCATTAAGGGTATAAAAATCTCTTTATCAAATCAAAATCGAAATCAAAATCACAAAAAAAATAAACAACAACATGCACCAGCAAAAAGTAATACTATATACACTACACGGTCAGCTGCTGCAAACTATAGGCGCCGCCTACTTTATACTTTATACCTACTCGGCGGCCGACATGCGACATGCGACATGCACCAAAAACGATTTAATAAAAGTTTCACTTTAAAAGTAGGTACGAAACACCGTTTTAAAACAAGAAATCTAGATTTGACAGCAAAAATTTAAAATGTTGTAAAATTTATACCAAATTAAAAAATGTAAAACAAACAAATAAATTATACAACAGGTAAACACAACAAATAAAATATAAAGGGTAAATGAAAATATAAACAACCAAAAATTTGACTTTTTTAAAACAACAGAATTAAGGATAATGTCTATTTATAAATTACCTTGTAAATGTAGTATCGCATATAGAACACTTTAAGTTAGTCTCTTTGTCAGCACTGGGTTGATGTATTTTTAAATGTCGAATTAAATGTTCACCTCTGCTAAATGGCTTATTACAAACCGTACAAACATACGGTTTGTTAATATGTTCTTCTTCCACGTGAACTTTTAGGTGTTCCTCAGTAGCAAAAGCTTTTTCACACCTACAAATATTTAATGAAAGTAGTTAAAATTCTATTTTTCTAAAAAAGTATATCCAATAAATTCAAGTTATAATAAATAAATTGATCAGTAATAAAATTTATTATGAATATATTTTAGAAATGTAATAACATAGTTATATTATTTGAAAACTTTAAAAGTTTAAAAATTTTAGAAAGTATACAAACTAGAATATATTAAATGACATTAAGGAGAAACTGAAAAAATGTCATTTAATATATTCTTGTTTGTATACTTTCTAAAATTTTCAAAATTTCAAAATTTTCAATTCATCCAATAAGAGAAATCTCAAATAATCGTTTACTATAGTTATGTATATAGTAAACGAAGAAGAAAAAGACGAATTATATGAAAATCTATACAAAGTGTGCAGCGCAATTCCAAAAAATGAACAACTAATAATTCTGGGAGATGCAAATGCTCAGATAGGCAAAGAACAATACCTAAAAGACTTAGTGGGAAATGGGAAAGGAACAATTCACGAAAAAACGAATGACAATGGACATAGAATGTGCCAACTGGCTGCAATACTAAACATGACCTTCCTCTCAACCAAATTCGAACACCCCAGAAAACATAAGGTAACTTGGAGACATCCAGCAAGACACAGTGAAAACCAAATAGACCACATATTAGCAACAAAAGAAATTGTCAAAAACACATTAGATTCACGATCCTACAGAGGAGCAAACGCAGACACAGATAATTTTTTGGTAATAACAAAAATAAAACAGCTTAGCCTAGGGAAAATACAGACAAATGGGACATAGAAAAATTCAATGAGCCAGAAAGAAAGAGACAGTTCGAACAAGTAAGTGAGAATATATCCAACCTAACAAGCAATTTAACAGATGTAAATGAACGATGGCAAGAAATAAAAAACAAAATAAATACCGAAGCGAACACAACAGTAGGGAAGAAGAAAAAAATCAAGAAGAACAAAGACTGGTACGATCAAGGGTGTGAGACAGAGAGGGAAGCAAAAAATTCCACCAGAACAATATGGTTAAATAACCCTTCAGAACAAAACAGAAAAAAGTATGAAATAGCAAGAAATAAAGCCAATGCAATAAATAAAAAAAATGGATAAATAAAAATTTAGAAGATATTGAGAAAGATAGACAACACTACAAAATAAGACAATTCTACAAGAAAGTAAAGGTGACTAAGAGCAAGCCGCGCACAAAAACAAGAGGACTAAAAAATCTAAATGGAGAAACCGAGTTTGAGCCCGAACAAATTAATAAAATATGGGAGAAATATTACGAGAAGGAATTATTTAACAATGAAGAAGAAATTAAAGAAAATGAAGAAAGACCGAAAATCCATGACAGAGTTGAAACCGAAGGATCTGCAGAAGAGGAGATACAAAAAGAAATCAAAAAACTTCGCAATGGCAAGGCAGCGGGGGAAGACGACCTAGTGGCAGAACTATTAAAATATGGAGGAGCACAATTATATAAAGAAATATTCTTACTAACAAAAAAAAAGAAATATGGACGCAAAATAGGGTGCCAGGGGAATTATAGTGCCAATGCATAAAAAAGGAGATCGGGAAGAATGTAAAAACTACAGAACAATATCCCTCTTAAACATTGCATATAAGATACTAGCCACTACAATAAACTCCAGACTGAAGACACAAGCAGAAGGAATACTAGGAGACTACCAAAATGGCTTTAGGCCAGGCAGATCAACCGTTAACGCCATACATACACTAGAACAAATAGCACAAAAAGCAAGGGAATACAATAGAGAACAACACGTAGTTTTCATAGACTTCAAAAGCGCTTTCGACACCGTAAAAAGACAAAAATTGTTGGAAGAACTAGAGGAACTTGGGATCCCATCAAAAATAAGGAAAATAGTAGCAATGACTATTAAGAATACCACCGCCAAAGTCAGATTGAATGGAACAATTTCCAACGAAATAAAAATAAATAAAGGAGTGAAGCACGGAGATGTTATGTCACCGACACTCTTTAATTTAATTTTAGAAGTAATAATAAGGAAGACAAAGCTAGACAATAAAAATATCATCACAGATCCAAATGACCTGACCTGGCCTTTGCAAACACAAAGACAGCACTAATAAAAGCAATTGAAAAACTAGACAAAGAGGCAAAACAAATGGGTTTAGAGATAAATGAAAACAAAACAAAATACATGAAGATAGGTAAGGAAGAGACAACTCAAATTGATTACAGAAAACTATAGGCTTGAAGCGGTACACACCTTTAACTATTTAGGAGTCACAATAGGAAAGACCGGGAAGGAGAGAGTGAAAGAAAGAATTTTAAAAGGCAATCAGGCATTCAGTATGAACAGAAACCTTCTGAGAAGTAAAGTATTGACTAAAAAAACGAAAATGAATCTGTATAAGACCCTAATACGACCAGTAGTTACATACGCATTGGAGACAACAACACTAAATAAAAAGGAGGAAGACAGTCTACTAAAATTCGAAAGGAAAATAATGAGAATAATACTAGGCCCTGACACAACAAGCGAAGGAGAAAGAAGACTTAAAACAAAGATTACAATAGACAGGGAACAAAATGGTGAAAACATAGTTAGATATACTAAATCACGCCGTCTAGAATAGATTGGGCATATACTCAGAAGGCCACACAAAGAAATGCTTCGAAGAATAACGAACTGGACACCGTTATGGCCCAGATGCAGAGGAAGACCAAGAAAAAGATGGTTAGATGATGTGGAAGAGGACGTAAAAGCCATGAACGTTACTGATTGGAAATCTCAATGCAGGGACCGGAAACAATGGAAGAAAATCACAACAGCAGCAAAAACACACAACAAATTATGAGAAATTGAACTGAAGACAGAGGAATAATCCACTTAAAAAAAAAAAGGATTGTTGAACGCCCAGGCGTTAGCCATAATCTTAGAGATTGTAAGGCTGTGATGATGATGATAGTTATATTACATTGTAAAATAATTTTATTTTCAGTAAATTGGATGTATACTGTAACGATTGAAAGATCGTTTACTGTAGAATTCATTTGGCAGAAAATACGTTTTCAAAAAATAAAAGTTTAACTCGAATTACTACATGGGTATTTAACCAAAAATCGTTTTTTTTTAATTAATTTTATTATCGGTTTGAAACAGAAAAGGAATAATTTTCTCTTAATACAGCAATTTATTTAAAGCTTTCCTTTCTAAATTGATGGTTTTTCTCGAAGGTTGCATCCAGATTTGACGAAAGTATATCGAAAATTGTCCGTATTAAGGATTCCGAAAATTTATCATACTTATTGAAATACACCATATTAAGGATAAACAAATAATCGAATTTTGAGTGTCCACCTTGGTAGCAGAATAAGATTTTTGACACATCAACTGGACTGGAGTAAAAGTTAAGGAAATTTATTGATTTTTAAGGACTAACGAATTTATATTATATCTGATATTTCTTTTTTAACAAAGAACGCAAACTGAAGTTTGGATATTATTTGTGTAGTTTGTACTTAACGCCCATACCTCTGGATTTCAGGAAAGATTGTAAACCCTCGATTAAGTTAATCCACGACCGTGCTAACCTAGAGTGGGCTAAGTTGTTTGTGACACGTTTTAAAATTTTGTATTATTAGTATATATAATAAATATATTTTTTAAACATTGTTAAGAACAGTAAAATTACAATATTTATTTCATGGCTTTTTGATAGTCTAATCTTGTAAATATCATAACCTAATTTCACTTCTCTACGCAGCGAAACAAAAGTTTTAACTCATAAAATAAAACGTTTCTATAAGCGTATAGATTCACTTAGTTACAAGTCAGACAAGCTTTGTATATTCTGTATTCTCCGTTCGCTACATGTTTAAGCCAATCAGATTTCTACAAAAACTTTAGAAGATTTGTTGATACCCGGCTAACACCGTATGGTGGTAGAAATGCCGCAATGATACGGTTTGTAAAAAAAGTTTCAAAATAAAAAACAGAAATAAGCATGTTGTTTTATTTTAAAACTTTTTTTCAATATACTTTAAGGAATAATATATTCTAAAATCACAAATTTTGGCACTAAGCACTTACGAAGCGGTTTACCGTCCTGTAAGAAATTGTTACTTCAAAAATGTCAATAATTCGTTAGTCTTTTTGGAACGTAGTTCCTTTTCGCGGGTTACGACTGAGGTTAGCTGGAAAAAATTTAGACCAAAAGTTGTCACGACACGACACACGCATGTTTCTCTGCCTGTCTATCTCTCTCTCTCTCTCTCTTTCTGTTCAAAATTAATACAGAATGTAATAAAAATTTTCAAAATGCTTTCCCCAAACATCTTATACTGAACGCGTAGAGAAAGCACTTCTTGAATTTTTCAAAATTTTTAAAATGATTGAATTTTTTAAAATTTCCAGTTTTAAAAATTTTTAAAATTTTAAAAACTTTTAGAATTTTCAAATTTTCAAAATTTTATAAAATTCAATCATTTTGAACATTTTGAAAAATTCAAGAAGTGCTTTCTCTATGCGTTCAGTATAAGATGTCCAAAAATTTATTAGAATTCCTTCACTAATTAATCTAAAGGAACTTCGTTCCATCCGGGTGTTCCTTGACACCTCTCACTTTTTTTTCTCCAATGCGGAAATATGAAAAGTCGATAATGAATTAAAAACCTACATTTGTTTACGATTGTCTAGACCCATTCCCAGCCGAGATATATAAATTAGAAACTTTAGTTTTACTAAAACATTTGCTACAATTAAAAGAATATTTTCATTCATTTATTCACTTGTAATCAATTCAGGCAACTTAAAAGAAAGAAAGCATGTCGAATTATTGGAATTTTTTAAGGTAGACTCTTTTCTGGTTTTTAAGGACTTAGCGCCAATATTTGATGTTTGGGAATAATTTTCTGTCGAAGTACATTAAAAAAGTTTTAAAATAAAAAATATGCTTTTTTCTATTTATTTTAATTTGCGAGATTTATGATTAAGAAACTTTTGAATTGATAACTTCCTATGGGAGGGTAAACTGATTTGTAACGTAACGCATTACGCGGTGCCACTCAGTGTTCAGTATGCGATAGACATAATGTTGACAGTGAGAATATAATTTTAAACTGTCACCGAAACTGTCTTGAAAGTGATTATAAAAAATATAATGTAATGAAACAAGTCATATTAATGTACATAATAGGTATATGATTAGTAAATCGTTTATTAAACATCGTCTTTTACTCGCTGGAAACTTGCATTCAAAATCAGAAAAAGTGTCTGAGCTATCCTCTTCCTGATTCTGTATGCCGGCACTATCTCTGTCTATATATGTTTCTGCATTTTTTTGTTAAGTTACTTCTACTTGTTGATGGCATAGGAATTTCAGATTCACTAGCTCGTTTTTTTTATGTAGTATTAATATTCTTTTCTCTAAAACCTCTTTATGCACTTCTTGAATATGGCATTTTAAATTTGTAGTATTGCCAGAAGTTTTAATTTTTTTTAAACAAAATCTGCATATGGAAATGTTTTAATTTTCACCATCCTTTCTAAAATACTGCCATAAATCACACATTTCCGTGCTGAGTGTGTGTGATTCCCCAAATCTCACCCCATCTCACTCCATGTCAGTGAAAAGAAAATTTAAAATATTAGATAGGATACAGGCAAATCAAAATACATACAAACCAATTGACCCTTGCTAGCTAATGCTAAACATCGACACAACATCGATCAGTAATCATAGATATACTTCGATGTTGGTCACGTTTGACATCGATGTTAAAATATCGACATCGTTTCCCAAAACATCGATGTTTTTTAATCATCGATAAACATCGCCCAGCACTAACTTGGATTACTTGAAGTTATCACTTCTGTCGCGCGCCCTGAGACGCACACGTTTTTTGTTTACAAACTGTATACAGAGTGCCGGTAACTGAGTAATTAACCATTGAGTAAGCGACGAGAACAGATCGATAATTTTAATTGTAAGTAAATAAAAGAAAAACCGAAAAAATTCACAACGGTAAAATAAATATAAAGACAATGACCAGTTTAGTAAAAAAAGTCACCTGTCACACTGATGAGTAAGAACAGCGCGATGTAAAGTCATATGTCTAGTAAGATGATTCACTCTTGAAAATGAGGCACCACATACATGACATACTTGGTTTTTACTACGAGCTTTCTTTGCAAATAAGTTTTCAGCATCTGGAATGCCACCTTCTTCGTCATCCTTTTCTAATGATTCCACTTTAGACTCATCATTATTGTCTCCATCTTCTTTAGGAATGCCTGTATAATTATAATAAGAATTAATACAAATTGTAAGAGGATTAGTTATAGTGCAAAAAATTTACTGGATAGTTAAAATATGTCCATAGGTAGAGTCTATAGACAGTAATATCGTAGTGGAAAAAAGTTTTAAAATAGATTTTGTTGAAATTTGCATATATTATATTGATAAGGATTACCCCTGGACTCCTTCCAAACAATAAAAACTCCGGATTGTGGAGTCTGCACTTAAGAAAATCGATCACTATTACAAAAAATCTAACAAAAATGCAATTTCTTTTTTTCTTCCTGTGGCTGGTCTCCATTTTATCTATTCCTCTACTATCGTTTTCTCTTTGTGTACCGGCTTCTGTGCATGGGTTCACTTTGCATTTCTTCCATTTAATTCTTACTACTTTTTAAAATCTATTAAAATTAAATTCATGTTATATTTAATAATTATTTCTTCTTTTATGATATTTTCATCACTCCGTGCGAAAAGCACTGCTTTCGACAATGCAGGACCGTGCGGAGAGCAATGCTTCCTTCAACGTTACGAAATATAAAACTTTTCATCACTCCGTGGGGAAAGCACTGCTTTCGACCATGCAGGACCGTGCGGAAAGCAATGAATGACCGAAACAGAGTTGATAAGTGTTTCCCAATCAAAAATAAATGAGATATAAAGTGAATTAAGAGAAATTGAGAATGAATTTTCCAATAGTTTTGCATCTGATAACGCGGTAGTAAATTCACCACGATATAATCAATCAAACGTTTCATTACTAAATAAAGATTTTGTTGATTTTCAATTATTATCTAATATACTTAAGTTGAATAAAAAAAAATGTCTATAGAATTAAGCAACTGTTCAAATATTACATTTAACGTATTTAACAAAGATTCATAACTATACATAATTTTCTAATAAAAGTGTTTTTTTTTTTAATAAAAATGTTATAATTTCTTAATTCTAAAAATTTTTGTTTTAATGGGGGGTGATCCGCCTCCCCCAACCCTCCTTCAGCGCGTTTGCAGTGCAGGCGGATCAGACTTAATACTACTTTTATTATCTTCTTTCCTTTTATTTTAGACAAATTCAAGAGCTTTCCTCGCGGAGTGATGAAAAATAGAATACGCAACTCGTGCGGTGCGCAGGTAATCCCATCACTCGTGCTTTTTATCGCGTTCGCCTTCGGCTCACGCGGCAAACGCACTCGTGATGGGATCAAGTATTTTCTTCTTAATGCAATTAATGACAATCTACTGATGTACTGAAAGGATTATTTATTTTCTTCTTAATTCAATTAATGACAATCTATCCAATAAATAAAATCTCTCTGACACCACCAACAAAAATGAACAAAAACCTATCTTTTACAAAACTCAAAATCAAGACTAGCAACCGATTTCCTTAAGGAGACTCACTGAAAGAATTATATATAATTATATGTATATATATATATATATATATATATATATATATATATATATATATATATATATATTAAATAAATTACCTTTATAGTCGTTAAATGAATCATCAGCCTTTGTTTTCTCAGTCGCTTCTCCTTTTTCGGCATCACTATCAAAGTCGGACATGCCATGTTCAGCATGCATATGATGGAGAAAACTTTTCCTGTACTTAAATTTCCTATCACAATATTCACACTCCATAATCTAAAAATAAAATATATACTGGAAAAACAGAATACAAAAAAATTCTTTTTATTTTTTAGCAAAGGTTTAATAGTTTTCTCTAACAATTTAGTTAAAATTGAACCTATTCCAGTTTGATTATTTTAATACAAAAATATTGTACTTTAACAGTTTTGAAACCAACCAGTGATTTAGTACATTGACATTTCTTTTCATCTCCTTTCCGTCTCGGACACTAATCAAATAAATATTTGTTTTAATGTAATTTAAGATGCACATAATATGTTTTAACTACGTGATTTATCATGTGTCTGCAATTTTTTATAAATTGTAATATGATAGTCAAAATGATGATATTGTAATACTGAAAGGTATCTTACTAAACTGTTTAGAGACAAATTAACTATTCACAATTCTTTTTTCTTGTTGGGGCAGCTCCGGAGTTGCATGTTAAAGATCACGTTAAGTACAAGTGTTAAAGAAACTTTCATACATTAAAAAAGATAGGACGTTCCACAATTTTTGATCATACTCAAAAGAGAAGAGTGGTTATTCTATTACTATATTTTATTGATTACAGTGGTGACTGACTTGGGCCATATTTTGAAATTGACAATGTATAAAGCACATCATATAATCAATTACAGTATCGCTGCTGCATCTGCTTAATATTTTCAATTTTATATTTAAAGGTATGCCTTTAAGTAAATACACACTCCTCCAATTATTTTTTAAACAAGATAAAATTTTCTACCATTTGATACAAGATAATATTGGGTTTTATTTAAAAAAACTAGATAATTAAATTTGATTAGATAATTGAAATACTGACAAAGTTTGCTTTCTTCTAGTATTATTACACACATTTATGTATAATAATATGAATGAATAAATGTTAAAAAAATTAAAAAACACGCTTTTGTGAAAAAATTAAGTAAAAAATGGAAAAATATATTTTTTACAAACGATTTCTTGCGATTATTTATATGTACAAGAAAAAAAAAACGGAAGTCGACCGGATTTGAACCTGCAGAACCTAGATACAAAATCAGTCCTATCTTAAATCATAACGCTTGAACCACTTGCGGCATCGGCACTGGATTGACATACCATTTTTGTTTAAAGTAAGTAGATATATTTTCGAGTCATCAGCCGATACGATACTTTCTATTTATCTTTAATAAGTATGCAAAATTTCAAATTAATCCCACATTTAAAAGTTGCTCAAAATCACGTTCAAAGTCTCCGTGACATAGATAGATACATACATATGACCGAAGCTAGTATTAAAAATAATGACAAAGAATTTTTTGCCAAGTTTACAACTCTAATTTAGATTATGTTACCAAAAAAAGATGGAAAAATTTGTTACATTTGGAATACCTGTAAAAATCTTTTATTATATAAATAAATTTTTGTCAATTGATAATAAAATTATAAACTACTGAAGACCTTTCAGAGATACAATTTTCTTAAAACTCTTAGGATTGATTATATCATAAAAGAACTCTGAAACGAATCTATCAATTGGATAAGACCAGCGTAACATATCCTTGTTTTTCCGGGCAATGGAACCACAAATGGCGGTATTAGGCATTAAGTCAGGTCGAAACTGAAATAGGTTTGACTCGGTCGCAACAAGTCTCGGTTGAGTTTATACTTTAAAACTAATAAGGAAAAGTCGAACAGAGTCCTCAAACAGGGCGACGGGACCGATCCTAGTTAACCTCGATAGGCAATTGCATGTCACTGACGTCACTGTGACGTATATGCAAGTGAAACCAATGCAAGGTTTGAATGAATCGTAGTTGCCAAGTTTGACTTAGAAAGACTTACTATCTTTGTCTTATTAACGCGCAATAGAATGAGATACTTTTAAGACAAATGGCAAGCGGCGCTAGTGTATTTTCATTATGTTCTCCAGTGTTGCCATTTTCTTAAAAGTATCTCTTTCTATTGCGCGTTAATAAGATAAAGATTTTTCTAAATTAAACTAGCATTTATTCGAACCCCGCATTGGTTCCACCTGCATTTACATCACAATGACGTCAGTGACATGCAATTTCATATCGAGGTATACCAACAGAGTGCAGATGGGAAAGCCGCTGTAAGAACCACAAGGTCGTGATCGAAGCTGTTAGAGAACTTTTCCACCGCAACCCGTCAAAGGGTCGCTTGCCTTTAATACTGGAACCTGCACGACTAAAAGGTAATTGAATTCATTTCATATGTAGGGTTTTACAAGCCCAATCCGGTCGACAAATGCTTACATATTGGTGATTAAAAAAAACTGTTTTTACTTCTTTTCCAATTCAAACAAAGCAGAGTAAAGGATCCGAGTGGACCAAAACTGTCACTGTGACGACATTTTATATAGTAATAAACGAGAAGATACACGTTTAATTTGTCTTAAATGTATTACAAAATGAATTTAATTCTTACAAATATGTATTTGACATTGTAGCTTTATTATTGCTGTATAAATTACTGTTTTCTTTTGAACTTATATATCACAATATGCATTAGATCGTTTTTAACTTTATAATAATTTTCTTTATATTCTCATGATTATTTACAGTTACTATTAATTAAACCCAGAATAAATATTCTAATCTGTATTACTGGTTGCAGGTACACTGGAAATGTTTTGTCGTAGCCTGCGATTAAAACCATACCTTTACCTGGATTTACATTCACTTGGCATTGACGTCATTTGACGCATATGCAAGTAGAACTAGTAGAACCAATACGCGGTAGGAATGAAGCGTAGTTGCAGGTTTAACTTAGCAAGACTTACCGCGTATTGGTCTACTTGCATATACGTCAATGCCAAGTGAATGCAAATCCAGGTATATATTGATTGTTTTTTAAAGTGCTATTATTGAATTACCAAATTCATGTCGAATAACTGTCACACTAATTCAAGTACACATTAGTAGTGTTCAGACTAATTATAGCAATATAGGTAAAATTACTCTAAACAGAAATTAAAAGTGGAAGGAAGAATTTAAAATCTCACTTTTTTTCCTTTAGAATCGAATTTCTTCAAAGCTTTCATTTTATCTTCATCAACTATTCCATGAGTTCTTAAATGCCTGACGAGATGACTGTTTTTGGTAAAAGACTTGTTGCACAACTGAAAAAATTATTGACATTGCATTTACTTAATTAAAACTTTCCAAAATTGAAGAATTTTTTACTTAAAACAATCTTATGAAATTGTTAAATTAAAACATTAATAAACAATCAAAAATTGAATATTTTTATTTAAACAATTTAATTGAAATTGTAGGAGTTTTGTTGATGTTTTTATGTGATATTGAATAGAATTAAAAATTCCAAATCTAATTATTGATACATAAATCTATCAATTGTTCCAATCTTATATTTTCTAAATTTATATTATAAAAAAATTTTTAGAAGTTTATTGTGTATAAAATATATATGCACAATCAGTCAATTCTTTGCATAAATATCTCCTGACAAGATAGTATTCGAATGTAAATAACTTATTATGTGTAAATTATTTTTCTACTGCACAGTTTTAAATTCAGATAGATAATAAGGTTAAAATCAGTGATAAAAGAGAAAAAGATGTAACACAATATTGACATGATAGTAAGGAAAGATATTAAAATCTCGTATTCTGTAAATATGGAAATATTTTAGTCATACCTGCAAATTATACAGACATCTCTAACCACCAACAAATAAGTATACAATAAATTAGTAATTGAATAATTCTTACATGGCAAGTTGATAAATCAGCTCCAGTGTGCTTCCTCATGTGTACTTTTAATCCAATATACGTAGTCATTACTTTAGTACATTCCTTGCATTCATATAATGCTTTATCCTTGTCTTCGGCACGTTCCTTCTTCTTTCGTTTTGGACTTTTTTTATCATTATTTAAACTAAAATCTTCATCACTATCATCCTGGTCATCTCTGTCGCTCGCAGGAAAGTCATTAAACAAAGCATCTTGATCACTGTTAAAAATATATACAATTAATAATAATAATAATAATAATTTATTTCCAAATTCCTTCAAAAAATATAATATGATACATTTTCTGAGGACCTATAGGAGGCAGAAATTGCCCGTACATAGGTGGTCCTACAAACTAAAAATAATAATAATAATCCTACAAACTAAAAATAATCCTACAAACTAAAAATAATAACTGTATTCTAATATTTATTTACAATTCAACTTTTATAGAATAAAGTCTTTTCTTTTTATAATTTTTGTTGTTTGTAATTGCGCTCTAATTAGATTTTATTATGCTAATTTTACTTAATTTCACTGAAATAATAATTTTAAAATAAAAACATAATAATTTTAAAATAAAAACAATGTGAATACTTAATGATTAAATAGACATGTTATTTTTATATGTTTATATTTATTATTAATTAACACCTAATTAAATATTTTATGGACTACTTTTTATGATTATATTACAGTTTAAATGAATTTGCTATAATTTCATTTTATTTATCTTCTATACATATAATAAAACTGTACAAATGTATATGTTTGTGCGCGCATCACATGAAAACTACTGATCCTATTCGAATGCGGTTTTCAAAGACGTATTTGTCTTCTTTCAACTTAACAACTGGTGTATAAAACTTCCCCCCCCCCACTCCTTTAACGGGGTGAGGAAAGAAATTTTTATACAAAAATCAACACGCCACGCGAACGACGTCGCGGGTACATCGAAATAGAACCCAAAAATGTGGTTAGATTTTTTTGTCTGTCTGTCTGTATGTTTGTGCGCGCATCACATAAAAACTACTGATCCGATTCGAATGCGGTTTTCACAGATGTATTTGTCTTCTTTCAACTTAACATCTGGTGTATAAAAATTTCTCTCCCTTTCCTTAAATAGGGTGGAGTAAGAAACAATCACACGCCACGCGAACGACGTTGCGAGTACAACTAGTTTTAAACTAAAACGCTAATTTACGCAAAAAAATAACAATAACCCTTGAGGTGGGGAATCGACTTCAACGAGAATATGAAAATTTGATAGTTGGACAAACATCTATATTCAAAACCAGTTTTTCATATATATCTACTGTAAAAATGTTGTAAGATAGTTGCTCCAACTCATAACACAAATATCAGGAGACAGACTGTCGAATAGTCTAGTCGAGAAGTTGATCTCCTGCGAAAAATAATTGCCAGTCTCTTAAAAATATGGGTGAGAGCTCAAACGATCCAGAATGGCATTTAGAGAAAGACCATTTTTCGATTTGTTTCCGGAGATAAAAATTACAATTGTTATTAACAAAAAACTGAAAAAAATAGGCATTTCGGTTTTTGTTAATATCTTAAAAAGTATAAGTGATAGCTGAAATATTATAAACGTTTCTGAAAGAGCAGGAAATTTCAGCTAGGATGTTCTGGATTCCCGGAATTGTAGTGCCAATATTTATAATTTTAATTTAACTTTGAAAATCGGCTTCCGCGCGGCAATTTTGGCATGCGCGCGTCGCCTCTATAATGACCGCAACTTTTCAATATTTTTTTTATGCAACTAAATAATAATTTAAAAATTAAAAAAAAATTCAGGTGACATCTAAACACTTCAAAGAAAATTGTCACGCGATAAAAATTGTTGTATCATCATTTTTTAAAAAGTTATTAAATTGTTAATTAACAGTTTTTTTTACGGATTTCTGTTATTATAAAAGGCGGTATAAAAGTTTTATTAATTTGTCTAAAAATTTTTCCTTTCTTGGAGCCCTTATTATCAATGTTTTTAACAAGATGACATCATAAAAGTTTTAAAAGTTTCTTTACTTCTTTAATTATTAATTGGTTAATTGAAAAAAAAAATTAAAAATGAAATTAATGTTGTAAATTTTTTTTCACCGTATTATTAGCGTAAAGAAATAATGATTTTTAAATAAAAAAAAAATCTTAATAACAATATCTGTTTGTTTATAATCCTTTTTTTTTAGTTATTTAATGTTTAAATCAATTATTAAGGAATCTTTTTTTTTAATCATTATTTATACTTCTAAATGTAATTGCTAAATAAATTTTTTTTTGTTAACAATTTAGTTATTTAACAATTTGTTATAAACAATTTTTTTATTTGCAATAATTTTTTTTTTCTAGAACATAAAAAAATAACAAAAACAGGTATCTACAACAAAATGCAAAAAAAAAAATTTTTCAATTTTTTATTTTGTAATTTTAGAGTACCGCTTAGTCCAAACGCTGTCTCGATTTGTCAACAAACAAATTACTGCAACTTTGCGACTATTGCAGATACGGTCTTCGACCATCAAGTCGTTTTTATACAGCTTTAGTTAATCTTAGTAATAAAATTTAAATCTAATAATATAATAATACGTAAGTAGACAAAACTCAAACTATATATAATATCAAAACAATAATAATTCTGTGTTCTCATATATATAATAAACAATAATGTTGACATTAAATATTTTATAATACATAAAAATGAGAAATTTTGATTACTATGCACTTAAAACATTTAAAAACGCACACTGAATAATAAATAAATTAAAAAACTCCAAAATTTTATAAACAAATAAAGTTAAAAATATAGATTTGAATAGTTCATTAATCAAGTAACAAAAAAGTCTTTCAGTAAATTTATCAAAACATTATTTGTTTATATAATATATAAGAATTAAAATGAATCAAAAATGTGAATTTTTATAAATAAATGCGTAGTTAATAAACGACTTGATGGTCGAAAACTGTATCTGCAATAGTTGCAAAGTTGCAGCAATTTGTTTGTTGACAAATCGAGACAGCGTTTGGACGTTTGGACTCACCGGTAAGTTCCGTAAAAAATTGAAATTTTTTTTTTGGCATTTTTTAAAAAAAAAAGGTTAAAAACAATCAGATATTGTTATTAAGAAATTTTTTTTATTTAAAAATCATTATTTTTTTACGCTAATAATATGGTAAAAAAAAATTTTCAAAAATATTTAATTAATCCATTTGTTTATAAAAAATTTATAAACAAATGGCATGAAAAAATTAAAAAGGTAATTATATAATGTCTAGCATGAAGATAAAACCAACAATAGCTTTAAATTAAAAAACTATATAATTAAACAACATTTTTTTAATTTTTAATTTTTTTTTAATTAAAAAATTAATAATTAATGAAGTAAAGAAATTTTTAGAACTTTTATGATGTCATCTTGTTAAAAACATTGATAATAAGGGCTCCAAGAAAGGAGAAATTTTTAGAAAAATTGATAACACTTTTATACCGCCTTTTATAATAGCAGAAATCCGTAAAAAAACTGTTAATTAACAATTGAATAACTTTTTAAAAAATGATGATACAACAATTTTTATCGCGTGACCATTTTCTTTGAAGTTTTAGATGACATCTGATTTTTTTTTAATTTTTTAAATTATTATTTAGTTGCATAAAAAAATTATTGAAAAGTTGCGGTCATTACAGAGGACACGCGCGCATGCCAAAATTGCCGCGAGGAAGCCGATTTTCAACGTTAAATTAAAATCCAGAACACCCTAGCTGAAATTTCCTGCTCTTTTAGAAACTTTTATAATATTTCAGCTATCACTTATACTTTTTAAGATATTAACAAAAACCGAAAGGCCTTTTTTTCAGTTTTTTGTTAATAACAATTGTAATTTTTATCTCCGGAAAAAAATCGAAAAATGGTCTTTCTCTAAATGCCTTTCTGGATCGTTTGAGCTTTCACCCATATTTTTAAGAGACTGGTAATTTTTTTTTGCAGGAAATCAACTTCTCGACTAGACTAGAATTGAATCGCTTGAATATTTATTTTATCAACTTTATCCTTTCGCATGACCTTCTGTCAAAATTGACAATTCAGAGTTTATGCACAACTTTTTCCGCTGAACATCTTGTTACCTTGACATAATAATATGTAGAGAATAATCTAATATTTGACTAGATAAGTTAGAATAACTTTTGAAGAAAACTTTTCTCTGGAGACAATCTTATCTTTACACACTAAATATGAAAAACTGATTTCAGGAATGGTCTTTTGACCAACAGAGCACAACGTAAGATTTTACAAAATACAGATTTTTTTATCCTGATTCATTTGTATTTTATTTAACTGATTAAACATTAAAGTACTTATCAAACATGTAATATGTTTTTAATCTGGAACTTTTATTCCATGTCATATTTGAACAAGTACTATTCGGTGGCCAAAACAGAACGTGATTAAGATTATCCAAAAAACTTTTTTTAACGTTTATATTAAGAGAAAGCAATATCCTTATGAAAAATATAATGAACCTCTTCATATACCCCCATTACACAATGAAATAATTCGATAGATCGTTCTCCAAAAATGTCAAATTTCGTCTTGCCATTCAAAATTAGTTCGGTCCACATCTGTTGTACAATTTTGTTTTTTAAAAAATAGAATAAAGATAACTCAAAGAGCTCTGTTGGAAATAACACTGAGACAGAAAGTAAAACTAAAATGGAGTTTGAATGGACACAAAAAAAGACATGAAGATGGAATAAAGAAAACATTAATCGGTACCATGCTAATAAAAAGTATTAACTGTACATAAGAAGGGACGATGGTATTAAGCAAAGGAGAGGTTCAATATGGAACAAAGCAAAAAATAGACGTATATTCAGAATATGAACAGAAGTCAGTTGATTGCTAAAAGCTCAAAGAGTTATATGGTGTTTTGTCATTTTGAACTCAAAATGACCACCAATAATGAAAAATTCGACATTAAAGTGCAAAAATGACAAAAGAAACCGCAGAATCGATTCAGAATGCGTTAAATCGACAGAAAAGTGCTTGTTTTATGGTGTTTTGTCATTTTACACTAAAAATGACCACCAATTATGAAAAATTATATAGAATAAGTTTATGTATTAGTGATGCCAAAACATTTTACTATAAAAGAAAGCAAAAAAAAATTACAAACATGCAGAGAATAGTTAAAAATTCTTCGAAATGATTATTTTTTCGTTCCACTACAATTGAATTTGCCGTAAAGCATTCCTTTCGATAGTTTTACATACTATAACAAGTGTGTCGTTTTGGTCGCCTAGAACTTTTTACGGATATCTGACCCTTTTATCATTACTTTGTAGTAATTGCGATTTTGGCATTCGTTAATATGACATATAGATTGCTTTTTTCGTGATTAACTTAAGTAAAATAAAAGTTATTTACACACGAATAACAACTACGAAGTAGTTAATAGTAGTTTTTATATACTTGTATGTATAGATGTGTATCGTTCGAAAGTTGTAATCTTTAGTACTTATAGTTAAATGACAGATTTTATATTTTTATACAAGAATAACCAATATTGTTTTAATATTCAATTTGTATTGTAACAAATGTAAACAAAAAGGAGTCCAGAAAATATATTGGTTTTATATAATAATGAGACCATGTTACGTATATACCTTTTAAAACAATATTGTAATTCAATAAACTGTAATAATAAATTTGTATTGATTAAAACAATATTTATTTGGTAAAAAACACGTTTATGCCACTATTGGTTCCATTTATTAAAAAATTTTGTTTGTTTGTAGAAAGATTCTATTGCAAATATTAGTTCAATATTGAAAATGTATAAGTGAAACACTATAAAATGGGTAGAAGTAATGTTGTTTTCATTATATTAAATCAATGATAAGTTATCAAATATGATGAAAACTATATTAACTTTAGATGCAATAATACAGTTTTTGAGTAAGTACAAGTAATCATTTTTTATTTGGTCCAATATAGCTACGTCAGCTTCCTATTGAATTTCGTTTTTGTGTAATATTTGTTTTTAAACCTATATTTTTAAATGCATACACTTTATATTGACCCAATTAAATGATAATGGATGTACCCAAAATATCTACAATTTTAAATGAATATTGAACCAATATCAGTGTTCTACATAAAATTCTACAAAAGAATACAAACTGCAAATCCAGTAATTCTACAAATATAAAATCTGTACATATAGCGACACCCATCATATTAAGTTTATGCCATAATTCAATAATTATCCATTAAAATTAATAAGCTACCTTGTATCCTGATTTTCTTCTTTGCTATTAACTATTTCGTGTCCAACAAGTGCAGGTACAGAAAGATCACATTCCTCTGTTTTAATTTCAGCTGATTCGGTTTTGATATCTCGCTCCTTCACTACATCTTCCTCTTCTGCTTCCACTTCTTCATGATCTTTTGAGTGGCGATATAGCTCAGATGCAAGATCAAACACTTTATCGCAAGTTTCACAAGAATGAGTGACTCCTGGTTTATCATGTGTAGTTATGTGGCGGATCAAATGATTGGTTCTTGTGTATTTAGCATCACAGAATGGACAAAATTTCATTTTTTCTCCAGTATGAGATCTGTATATAATAAAATTGCCATTAAAATAAGCTTGCAAATAATATATATATGAGAGTAATATAAAGCAAATGCGTAATAATTTAACTTGCTTCTTGGGAAATGTTGCAATATATGTATAAACATAATCATTTTAATTTTTTGAATAAATTAATATCTCTAACCTTAAATGTACCCTTAAACCTTTCTTAGTCTGCAGTATCTTTTGGCAAAAATTACAGGTCAAGTCGTCACTGCCTTTCTTCCTAGGTCTACCCCTTTTTCTTTTAAGACCTCTTTGTAGCAATGGTACATTATCTTCATCCTCTTCAAAAACATCATCAGGTACATCAGGTTGAACCACGATATCTTCCTCTTGTCTTAAACCCTTTTTAGTGTCTTGTGTTAAATCTCTTAGAGTGGTATCTGATTTCTGGCATAACTTTCTGAATTCATAGGCACTTTTTAGCTTTTCTTCACAACCTTTACATAAATTACTTGGTAAACCATCACCGGAAGTTACCTTCAAAGAAATTTTAAGTACATGTACAATTTTTATAGCATTAAACTTACTTCTATTGAAGCACAAGCCCCAAGCATTTCGGAAAGGAGGATACTGGAATCCTCAATATCCCCTTCAGTTTTCCTCTCAAACATATTTTGCATGCTTTCATTTTCACACATACAGCACCGACAAATTTTGTCAATTATAAGTTCTGACTCTTTATTAATCATTTTGCCAAAATTATTCTAAGACACCAAAAACAACATAACTGTCAATTACTTTTTGCTGCCATTCTACAAATGGCATCATATCAGAGCGTAGACAGAGACTCTAAACACAGTAACAGTAAACAGAGATAGGATTACATCAAAGTAATGGGTGTTTTTTTGTCTCTTGTATTATTTCCAAGAAAATGTAAGATATTTAAGTATGAAATTGAAAGAACAAAATTAAGATAAACATTGAGTTATCTTATTCAAAAGTATTGTATTTGCAGGCAGTAAACAAATATTTTAGAAAATAATTAGTTTAAAATCAGAGGAAGAATTCTACTTTCTACCTTTAATATCATATGTCATATGTCAACTGCCATTTCGGTGTCACCAGTCACCAGAAAACTAAGAGGAGAGAAAGGTTATTAAATTTTAGAAGACATCTTTTAATTTTTAAATTTAATATACAAGGTTCATAAAATGGCTTTCGGTGATTACCCTGCTGAATATAATCCTAAAGTACATGGCCCGTACGATCCTGCTCGCTTTTATGGAAAACGTAAGTTTGACTATGTAACATATTATGTAATACCTACTAGGTTATATTGTCTTCTAATGTGGAGATACATATCCTTTTAAATTATATTCAACAAAAAAATATTATTTTCAGCTGATACCCCATTTGGTCAGATTAAAGTCAGTGAAATTGGATCTTGGTTTGCTCGTCGTAACAAGTCTCCACAGGCCCTAGCTGGTGTTTGTAGCAGGGGTAAGTTTTTAATAAACATTTAATAAAGGGACCGGGGCCATCATGTTAGTCGGCAAAAGTCGGTATTCAAAAGATATATCCGCAATATTGCATGAACTAAATAAGTTCATTTGAAGAATGCTGCAACTGTTTAAGTACAAAAATTTATGGGATGATTATAAGTAAGAACCTCACTATAAATCGATAAATTTATTGAAGATTCATTCTAAGGGTATATAAATACATCATATATCTAGTAACCTTTTTAACCTATTTTTAAATTTAGTTTTTTCTATCGATCTTGTTTTTAGCATTTTGGAGATGGCAACATAAATATGTTCAACCTAAACGAAATGGCATCGCACCATTCTTGCAAGTAGTTTTTGCATCAATGGCATTTTTCTATGTGATTAATTCTACCAAAATTAGTAAGTTTCTTGTTTAAAAGTTTATATTTTATTAACACGTCTTTTTTTTCTTACAGGCCACCACAGAAATTACAAATACCACTAATCTATTAAAATATATCTGGTAGTACTATTTGAATGTTTTGTTATTGTATATTCAATAATTATAATCTACAGTGTAATGTAAACCTTAAATTTTTTTCAGAACTTCAATAAAGTAGATTATTCATCATATAAATTTTCTTTACAGACAACCTTTTAAATCTAAATGTTATAAATGTTCCGGAAACCTAAAAATGTATGGAATATAAATAAATGTTCAATTTGTACAATAAGACCGAATAACACCAAACACCTTTTAGGTTGTGTACTTTAACTTTCGACCATCAATTGCTTCGTCTTAGTACTGGGCGTGAGGTTTGATTATCAATATTTAGTAAAGCAAATAAAAAACATCAATCGTCGACTTTCGTTCTAATTTATTCTAAATTTTATTTTTTATAGTTAATTTATTTTGATATATAACCTGTGAGCGTATCTTTACCCGATTTATTTAAATATCTAGTATATTTCTGTAATTCGTTTATTGACTAAAAAGTTTCATTATTTAAATCGTGATTATTGCTGACAAGACCCACGTTATTATTACTTATCGTTACATGATATGACAAGTTTTGCGTCTTGTATATCACGTATTTCGCAATTAAAACGGGTTAAAAATTGTTAAAATACCGGAATAACATCAAAATGGTTATATATTCTAATCTTAATAAAACACATTTGATAGCAGCCATGTTTATTTGTAAAAAAATAAATCCTTATAAACGTAGAGTGTAGCCAATTACAATGAAACATACCTAAAGATCAAATTATACACTTTAAGACACGCAGTAGTTTCTCATAGGTAGTAGATCTATATTTAACAACAAAACAACAAATTCATTGAGTTTAGTTGTTTCAAACTTAAAAATTTGAATAAGTTCACAATTATGAATTAATAATAAAAGTAATCGGCAAATTATGTAATTTAAAAATTAATAACAAAATTCGTTAAGGATTGTGTATTTTTATAACTATTTCGTTAGATTTCTGTCTTCTCTGGAGACTATTAAATAATAATTTTCCATTTGTACCAAAGGCAAACAGTTTACAACTCAGTTTTTCTGAAATTTCTTGAAAAATGAGAAATTATGTTTACGTGGTACAAATGAAATATAAAATAAAATATATTCAAACTTCAATACTACACTTTTGTAAATTTTATCACAACCACTAGCTTTAACATAACTTTAGTTTGAGAAATGTAAAAAGTTGACGTAAAAATATAAACATTGCCAACTTAAATATCCGATTCTTGAATAAAATTCAACCATAACAATTTAAAAAACAGACAATCTTTTTGTGTAAAAATAATTAAAAAACGATCTATAATGAACGCAACCAAAATAATGAGCAAACGCTGGTATATTATGAATTATTTTAAATTAATAACAGTAAAGTTTAGTGATCATAATTTGATAGTGCTTGCAAATTGGTGCATTATATTTAGTTTTAGAAATTTTATTTACATTACTAACTTAAAACATGTCTAAGGCCGTTGTTTAGGAATCCGAAAACTTATATTGGGATTTACTCCTAGTTTCTAAAGTTTACAATTTAAAAGTACTTCTTCTATTTCAATGCTTTTTGGTTTTAAATTTTTAATTTATTTCTATAGATACATAGATTATCAACTTATTCTTAAAAAAAAGTACCTTTAAATTTTTTTATGTTTGAAAACAACAACCGATTTTGTTGTCGAAAGCTTAGAAAAGAAAATTATTTCACTATTTGTTAGGCATTTTCAGTTCCCTTGCCAAATTTGACATATCTATCAAGATAAATAAGTAAGGGTCATTTTCCAAATATTGATTTGAGTTCCCCGATTAAAGAAGTAAATATATACAATTATGCCACAAAGAAGTTATAGACAATATTTAAATATTAACTTCGATATCTGCCACTCTTGCCTGTTCGAAGCATACAGACGCATTCATAAGCGTGTAAATGACTTACAAATGCAGACCTAGCAATTAGCCTTAACGCTTGCCATACAGTAAAAGCTTCTTATTCGCGTTTTCAGTATTCCCGGTTTAAAAAAATGTGACCGAATTCCTATATTCGCCGCGTAACATTTCTTTATTCACGGGTGTAATCGGTACATACACACGAATCTACATTGTTTTGGAAGAGAAACATTCATATCTAAAACCGGAAAGTCTGCTCCTGAATTTACGGCAACAAAAGGTAGAGTGACACTCTTGCTATGTTGCTATTACCTAATGCATCTGGAGATGTCATTCAACCACTATTGCTTTATTAAACGTTAAATTTTGTGCTGAAGACCCAGAAGCCCTCCTTGAAGAATCCCCACTCTCTTATAGGTAGATGTTTGATGGTGCCAACGACTGGATACAAAAGCCCTTGGCGAAGGTTTCTGTGGTTTCCTTCGTCCTCGCCAAATGGGAGGCCTCACAACGGAGGAGACACGCCACAGCGTCAATCACCCAACCCCACATTGCACTACGGGGGTCACACTTCCACACGCACCTAAACTGACACTAAAAAAAAGGAATGACGGTTTAGGCACGTTCGAGGAACTTTGGAATCAGAAGAAAACACAGAAGCTACAGAAGAAACAAGACACCAATTACAAATAGGGGAGTTTGTGACTTCGGGGGCGGCGACCGATGCTAACATCATCCAAACCTTTCCATCCACTCCCTGAAAAGGACATAAGTCCTACAACAGGGTCCTTAAATCCAACACTCCTTTAAACTTTCTCTTATCTACCTATCTATCTATTGTCTTGTCTTGTAGTTTTAGCCTTGGGCAATTTACCAGGTCATTCTCGCAAACTTTAAACTATGCTCACAAATATAAATATTTCCCAACTAGACTGCTTTGCTTCAAGCTCTTCAACATTACACGAACCTTTAAAATTATATTAGATAATATGGAATCTGATCCTGATTTGAATGTTATGGAATGCTGGAAAAAATTTGACACAACAAAATGAATCGTTGTAAGAACTGTATCCTCTCTTTAAAATCATATTCAAACTTTGACTGCAAACACAACCGAAATTGTGAATGAAATAAAAGATGAGTTCGAACAGATAGAATCAAGTAACATTCAGGAATTGCTTAATTCGAAAGAAACTGAAACCGACTTGGATGAAATGATAAATTCAAGACCAATCAAGAAGAAACTTCAACAAGTATTGGAAAGATGACATTTAACATTAAAAATCTCAGTGAAGGTTTAAAAATGGTAAATGAGCTATCTGATTTCCTGAATAAAATTGATCTGTCTGTGAAACTTCAATTAATTTGATTTTTATTTTGTCACCTAGGAACGTATTCCCTATAATCCCATATAAATTACCATTCCGTATTCGCGGTATATTTACAGAACATATACCCCGCGAATAAAGAGCTTTTACTGTATTATAAATTATAATATAATATAGAACGATAAAACTGTTGATAACCTGTTAATGAAATTAGGCCAATGATATTATTTGTAACAGTTGTATTTTTTTTATTATTCACTTTCTGTCTATTTTTGGTTGTGTTCATAATAAACAGTAATTTCAGTAATTTTTATGATTAAATATAAATATTATTTATGTAATTGTACATTTGTTTAACCATTTCGACCAAAATATAATATCATAAAATATATAAATTAACTGAGTATTACAGTGACACAGTAAAGTTTATATCAATAACTTTTTAGAGTCTTTGTTCAATTGTTTTTTTTAATTTTATTTTTTGTTAGTCTTTTATACCTAGAAGTTGAATATTTAGTATACCCTACTTTTTACATTTTTTTTTTCAAAAAAGAGACATGTGATCATCGCTGCCACTTTTAGGCTTTACTACAATAATTTATAAATAAGATGCAAAATACTGGTTTCCGAATTATTTATAAAAAACTTAATACCCTAAATATAAAATAAATTTATAATAAAACAGAAATGATAAAATAAAAGAAATATCACTCATGGTTAATACTTCCGTTACCTACAACTCACAAAATATAATATAAATTGGAAAAAATCTGAATATTCATTACGCATAATTTTTTTTTTAATTTGGATTGTTCTAAATTTACTATTTTTATTAATATCCAAGCCAAAGCAACTAAAAATTAATTACGATAGGAAGCTTACTGCGTTATATTCAGTTCCCAAAAAAACTAAGATCTAAAATACTGAGAGCAGCCGAGAAAGTTTACAACAAATTATAAATAATACTGTTCCAATCAGGGCTACCGCGTATGAATTCGCCGCTAGAGGCGCTAGTGTAGCTGGAGGTCCCCGCGTCCCTGTTTATGGGTGGGATGCACGGTATTAATTTTCTTTTTAATGAACTTTGGAGTTATTAAGAGGTATATTAATATTTAATTTAAAACATTGTTTTAATTATGAAAAAAACGAGTTACGGGTCAATGAATGTCACTGCTTAAAAGTAGAACTACGAAAAAGAGATGCAAAGTTAAGCGGGCTGAAAGAACAGAACTGAGCAACACTGCGGCATTTTCCTCTAAATATCAATGGATTAATATTTATTTGTAAACGTGACGACGGATAAGTGTCAGCTACAAATTTATTCTATGGACGGACCTACAACGGCAATGGCGCCAACTGGTGAGCAAAAAAACGGTAGCCCTCATTATTTCTAAGGAATCTTCGATTTTTTGTGAGTGGTAGGAACTGATTGATTTCTATTTTCAATACTATTACAAAATTTACACAATGGAAAAAATCTTTCTCAATTTTTATATATTTATTGCTTTTTAGTTATATTATGAAGCATAACCAGTATTTAAACAAAAATATTAATTTTTTTAAGAACAAAGCTACTTGCACTTACTTATTCAGTGATAATAAAAAAAAATTAAAATTATTATATGTTGTAAAGACACATAATTTTATTTAAATAATCACTGGTTTGCTTCACAATTTTAAACCAAGAAATATTTACCAATAACATCAAATGAAAACGAGTATTATTTTCTGAATATTGGACAGTAGTGTCACACTCTTCTATAAAATTCGTAGTATTAGTAAAATAAAATGTTCGATAACTATCGCAAAACAACCATCTTAATAATCTTATACCTAAGAATTACTGTTAATAACAAAAGTTCGCGAAGTAAAAAAATTATACTAACAATGGTACTACTGGCATAAGCAAAAGTTTGGTTATGTTCTCTACTTTACTCCTGTAAAAACTGTATTAAGTTTATGAAAATATCACAATCGGACTTCGTAGAAAATAATATTAATAAATGACAAGTACAAAAGAAACACAAAATGAGTATTATCGTGTAAGTACGTGTTAAATAATTTAAGCAAGAGAGCATACTTAAGGTACACGAAAAATATAGACTACTAAATAATAAATATAAAATTTCACTGGTTAATCACCGACCAAGTTCTAATAGATATAACCCCTCAAAAAATATATAAAACATAAAGCTAATTTTAAATAATTCCAATTTTCTTTTGAGTCTATACCTTCCCGCTACCTATTATTTTGGTAAAAAAAAACAAATCCATTCGTTACAGTTATAGAAGAAATCTAATACTATTAAGTAGAGTTGGTATCACTGGATACTGTTAGTACGAACTAATTATTTGTTTTTCTTTTAAATTAATTCACCCTCAGTCATATGCGTGGAAACAAGATTTAATGGTAGATCTGCTATACTTTCTTCATCAGATTCTACTTCCCTCGCCGAATCTACACTGGGTTTTTCGGCTGGCAAGAATTTTTGTGGATTTGGACCCTGAAAGATAAAAATACACAACATAACTTTGGAATACAAAATATATACATCGGCTGCCAAAGATTGCTATCAAAATTTTTAATTTTAAAAAGTTCTGAACGTTTGGTCCACGAAGTATAGATGCCAGGAGTCTACACGGTATAGGCTTTTTCATAATATTTCTGATACCCAATAATCAACCCACATCATAGTTCTAATTTTTGCCACTGGCGGCGCGAGTAATCAGGAGATACCGATGTTTTTATTATTATGACATTTAAATGTCGCGAAATTAAATTAAATATATAATATTAATTTATTTATTTAAAATTAGTTGTCATAAAAGCTGTCAATAGTAACTAGTGTCCGACCGAAGGTCTATTTTTTGCCGAAGCCGATTAATCGGCAATCGCCACAACCTTCGGCCGAAGCCGAAGCCGAAGGTTTATAATCTCTCAGTAATTAATTTTATAATTTTGTTCAGTACTGTCTACAAGCTACAATTAATATTAAAATTATTTCAAAAATTCAATATTAAAGGTTTATATTGACTGTTTCCTGTCTTATATAGAAGTTGATTTAAAGATGGTAATAAAAGTTTGTGATTTTGTGATTTATTTGTAAAAAATAATCATTTCTTTATTATGTAATTCACAAATTACAATTAGACCACTTGTCTTAATGCGCATGCAATGTGCAATGTGATATTTGACAGTGACTCCCCGCGGCCTCAGCAAATACGACCGGTCCGTTGCTCTCTCACTCAGTCTTTCGTAACAGTTCGTTCAATCTCGACGGTTATTCGGACCTTCGGCGAAACTTACGGCTTCGGCCTGGTTTTGGGCCGAAGCCGAAGGTTTCGCCGAAGATGGTTTTTTTGGCCGAAGGTGGCCGATGCCGAAGCCGAAGCTTACTAATAGTAACAAAACTTTCCGCGTAAGGATTTAAACGAGTATCTCTTGAACACGGGCGCATTCTACCGGCAATAGTTCTGTCCCCTAAATTGAGACCATTTGTTTAACATTACGTTTAGACTCCTGGTATCTATACTTCGTGGTTTGGTCATAAAAAATTCAGTATTATAAGAACTAAGAGTGTAATGAGACAAAAGAGTTGAGAGTCATTTAATGGTATCGTATTGTAACGAAATTAAAGTCTGGGTTCGATTTATTTACAATTATATTAACTAAACACTAAACTAACAAGCACAATTTACAAAAAGAACTTTGATCATAGAGAAGATTGTTTCCTTGTTAACAAAATCAAGGGTAGTTGTATCTAAAAACTTTCTAAAACAGTTTATTTTATTACCAGTTAAAATAATACAAAAAAAAAAAGAAAAAAAACTTCTCTGTCGCGTAATCGATCCCATTATGATAACATAACAGAACTGTCACAAGTGGACTGATCCGCCGCTTAACCAACTACGCCACGAACGATTTATTTAATAACTTTCAAAATAATATTATCTATACACAACTTAGATCATGTTTAATATTAATTCGGTATAAATTTCGAAATCTATGTATATGCCTAAATACACTTGAAACATGCATTGTCATCCAGTTCTTAGCTATCCTGAAAATTTCAGAGCTCTAGGTAGTCGGGAAATAGGTTTAAATTCGATTACAAATTCCACGGAATGACATAGAGACACAGAACACGGCGAAAATATAAAAAACTTTCTAATAAATATACAACACAAAATACAGTACAATTTATGTTAAGAATTATTTATCTGCAAAGCGCGCACTTAAATTCTCAATTGCTACCGTGAGACCAATTCGCTTTCCCAACTCTGACTTCTCTTATCATTGCGCGTCGCGCGATTCATATAGGGCAGACGAAGATTCCAGCGAAGACTAGAAAGTGCCAGGCCACTCCCTTCTCTCCCCGCACCCAAGGTCCATCGCTTCCTAGAGAAGCCTCGACGAATCTAGAAGATACGCCTGAGTGAGCCTTGTGCCCCGTACTGGACCAGGGGCGCACTGGCTCACGCTGACCGTTTCGTTACAGTATGGTAATGTGTTGTTCAGAAGCATGTTGGGAAACAGGAAGACGATAAAAAAGGTGTCACATATGTACTGACAAATAAAAAATGTTTAAAAAAAATGAGTCATCTTCAATAAGAAAAATGCACTAAAAAGCAAAAATTAAAACCTGTACTTCTTAAAAAAATATTTCTTTGGAGTTAACATGAATAGCAAACTACTCGCCAGCATAATCTTAGGCAATAAATCTAGATTTCGAATGTGAATGACTTAAATATTTCACAAAGATATAAAGTATTTCATCGATTTTGGCCAATGACTGAAATCATACTCGAAGTATAGAACTACATCTCTCACAGATATAGCCATGTTATAATTTTAAATGACGACGCTTGTTTTTTAGTTCAACACCTACGTATAACTGCACCTTGTTACACCGGTAGATAAAAAGTATTCAATGTGGAAATCTTTACTTAATTCACATTTATAGTAACCGTCTTTTACGGCTCGTTGTTATAGGATATGAATTGAATAATATAATTATTATGTATTTTTTATGCAGATGTCAAATCACCCTGACAGTTTTGAAAACGAAAATGCCTGAAATACTATCTCTGGAGAAAATCGACAATTTGTTCTTAATTTGTTAGAGTATTTTAAAAAGGAGAAAGAAAACGATGGTTCTTTGCTACCGTTGGCACAAGAATATCAGCGAGTTGCGGAAGCTTAAAAAAAAACAGTTTTCGTAGTTTAACGCGAATAAAATCTGAAAATACGGAAAAATCGTTTGACAATGTTACTACAACACCCAGAGTATCACATACTTTACCGAAAACAAAAACTAAAGACGTCGGAGATGCTCTAAAAGGGGCAATTAGAAACGTTGTATAATCACATGAAAATAAAATTGTAACGCGTTATAATTTTATTGCTCTAATACAAGTTTGTGGCGCTTGTTGAAACACTCTGAGTTTTTGTTCAAACTTGAAAATTTTAGAAGGGTCTTTTGCGAAAAGTCTAATATTATTTCGAAACGATTTGACTTTTTGAGGCACTACATGAAAAATTATTTCCTGTTTTAGACGAAACATGTATAATTTTGGAAAAGGTCGTATAAACGTACATGGCAAGATGACAATGTAATGCTATAATGTTATAATAGTTTACATATATAAAAAATAATTAATTTAAATTTAGAAATATATTTCTCTCCGTCATTTGTTTTTTAATTGACAGTTTAATCTTACTACAGTGGTTTCTAATTTTTTAATTGACAGTTTAATCTTACTACAGTAGTTTCTAATATGAAATCGAGCAAGAAGGATGAAATTGACTTTATTTATAGTCATTTAATTTTATGAAATATTTATGTAATTGACATTAAAAACTTCCCGAATACCAATTCTGATATAAATTAGAATAAGTTGAATATGTAATCAAGGGTAATATAACAAGACCTTGATTATAGTCGGCTATTTTTGTGGTATCTAGATTTCGAGAATATTTTAGTATCAATTTGTTGAGACATAATTTGACATTAATAATCTGATTAAAGCCCGATAGCTTTAGCTCGAGGGCTTTAATCTTTGATTATTAATGTCAAATTATGTCGAAACAAATTGTAAAATGTTCGAGAAATTTAGCAACAACAAAAATAGCAAACTATTAATCAAGGTCGTGTTATATTTAGGAAGATTATTTCCTGAGAAGACAAATTTTTGACATTTATATTTGACGTGGTGACTATTTCTCTAGAGACATAGTCGCTGATATTGTTCTAGTGCAATAGTAGCTGATATTACATTCTATTGGTTAATTTGAATTGAAGGAAATAATCAAACATATTAAATTCGTCATATTTGAGAGCCAATAACACATTCATGATTAACTTCTCTAAAAAAATCTTAATCTTGAACCCTATTACAAAAAGGTAAAATTTTTTGTCCACTATATTGTTTATTGGAAAAAGGAATAAGATAATTTATAGCTGCAAAAAAAACTAACACCAATTTTGAAAAAAAATCGGTTATTGACTTTCGAGATATAAAATCGGTACAAAAACGTCGATTCTCGACCTAACAACAGGATTTCAATTAGGAAGGAAATGAAGGAGCAAAATGATTTAATAATAAAGAAAATAAAAGCAAAATGCTTTAATAAGGACATAATTACAGTAAATTAATAAGAAATAAACATAAATAAAGATGAATACAAAGATGACATGAGGAAGCATATGGAAATGAACATGAAAATAAACCTAGAGGACGATTTGAAAACGGATTTATTTGTCAAGAAATATATATAAAGAAAAAAATAAATATTATAAAGATGATGATACCTATAGAAATAAAATTAAACGAGAATATAAAATTATGAAGTGAATATTAGTTGACGATTATGAAGATAATGAAACCAAATATAAAACTAAATCGAATTACGATAATGATGATGGTAGAAAACAAACTCGAAATTTTAAAACTAAAGAAATATTTTAAAATTTGTAATTGCTTTAGCTACCTACCCATTATAAACCATACTTAACTGTAATGTTTCTATAATTTCCACGGACGGAAACAGAAACTATTAGAATGTATTAAAAATCAGAAATGAAACAAAGAATTACAATAGTTAAAAATGACTAAAAATATATATACCTAAAGAAAGAAATTATTACGATATTTGTTATGGTAAGTAATATTTCAATTTTTATACCTGTATGTGCGCACGAGAAGGCAATCTTGGATTTGTATTTGAATTTCGATGACCTTGCAGTGCCATTATTAAATGAGGTTGTAACTGACGTCTTAAAGCGCTTAACATATCATCTGTGTCAGTACTTTCTGAATTACTTCCCTTTTCCTTAAAACCTAAAAAGTTTAATTAAAGAAATCAAAGCTGTTACAAATTAACATTTTTTTATGTTTATAATACTGCGAGCTAAAAAATCAGTTATTTTAAATTTTTATAGAAAAATACCTACCTTTAATTTTAGCTTTGTAAGTTTGAACTGGGGGGTTGATAAATTGTTGTTGGTACAAACAGTCTAAAAATAAAAGCAAAATTAATAAATGAGTAGTACTTATATCAAAGATATAATCAAAATCCAAGATTTCTATTTTCATCTAACACCATCGTATAATATATTTATAAACATATAGAATTCTACCACTCCAGGTATTTATGGATGTCAAGAAAACTTATAATGACTGCATAACCTAATTGATAATCAATAAATATACACAAAGATTTAGATGTGCTCAGAAAATATTACTGAAAAATATCAATCTTTTGAATCTTTCTCACTTATCTTTAATATTATACTAGTTTCTACCAAAAAATAAACAGATATCAAAGAAATAATAAAATTATTCTAACGCTTTAGAAGTTTTGAAAAACATTTTCAAAGACAATGACCGTTCAACTAAGAAGAAACAACTACTTCCTGGGCTATTTGCCCCAACGGATTTTTAAATATACAATAATCAACTACTACAAAAGTAAATTTTAACGGAAATATAGGTGTTATTCTTTTATTTTTAAATATACAGAATAAAAAAATCATAAAATAATCTTTAGGACAAACAATTTTTTGGTAGAGTTGTGTTATGCATTATAAATCACTAAAATATCATGAAAAATTGGAAACAAAAAAATCTTTAAAATCATTGAGATTTTATGCACAATCATAAAAAGCTCAAAGATTAATAAAAAATTCTATGATCACCAAAACAATAAAAAACGTGAAATAGTGAAAAAATTTACAAAAATCCCAAAATCAATGAAATAAAAATACCCAAATTAAAATAATCACAATTTATAAAAAGAACTTTTTATAATAGAAAAGTTTTTTTTTGCTGATTTATAAGTAGTATTAATTGATATCATTAAATTATATTAAAAAACAGAAAAAAACTTCTCTCTCGCGTAATCGATCCCATTACGATAACATAACAGAACTGTCACAATTGGATGCTAATCCAACTGAGCTATGAACAACTTATTGATACCTTTCAAAATGATAATATCTATAATATACACAACTTGAATCATATTTAATAAGGAGGTAACTGACTCGCCTGCGGCTCGTCAGTTATATCCTCCATTCGCCAGTAAAAACCCTCTTACCTTGGTAGTAATGTTATATACTATTGTGATCCGTAGGTCGTAGAACATTACGAATGGTGATAACTGTCGGCACCGATAGTAGCTTTTATGCTGAAAAAGTGTTGTTCCGCAAGGTTTTTTTACAACTGAACTGGCCATACTACGATATTGTACTTGAGTTTTAGATAACATGTCGTTCATATGTATATTAAATCAAATGTTAGTATTTTGCTATACGGCCCAAATAAGTGTACTTCAATGTCTTACCTGTGACACTACACACCCTAAATCCCTTAGACCAATCAGCCTTACATCGTTTGTTCTCAAGACGATGGAAAAAGCTGTAGAAAATTATATTAGAACAGAAGTCCTGGAACAGGTGCCACTGCACCCTCGTCAGCATGCATAACAAACGGGCAAATCCACGGAGACCGCGTTGATACAATTGACTGACGAAATCCAAGACGCTCTAAACACAAAAGAAACCGTGGTATGTGCTTTTCTAGACATAGAGGGGGTCTACAAGAATCGCAGAAATAAAGGTAGGCCAAGACACTATCTCCATCAATATGACCAGAGGTTGCCCGCAAGGGGGAGTTGCATCCCCACTTATGTGGAGTCTCACTGTAGACAGCTTACTCTGGCAATTGACCGAACTAGGTATACCTTGCCAAGGTTACTCCGATTATGTAGTTATCCTCGCAAGAGGGAAATATGAAAACGTCCTATGCGACATAATGCAAAGAGGACTGAACATAGCAAAGCAGTGGTGTGATTCAGTGGGACTTAATATAAACCCCACCAAGACCACGTTAGTAGCCTTTACAAGGAAAAAGAAACCTAAACTAAAAACCATAAAAATAGGTGGAAATATCGTTGAGTGGAAGACAGAGGTCAAATATCTAGGGCTAATCCTATATAGATAATAAGTTACTCTGGAACAAATACGAAATAATACACAAAGCTACAAAAGCCCTCATGGTGTGCAGAAACATTGCTGGAAAAAATTGGGGCTGTAACCCAAAGACATTGCAATGGATGTACACAGCAATAGTGAGACCTATCATCACATATGCAATGGAAGTAATACTAAATCTCTCGCCACTGCATATTCAAGTAGAAAATGCTAAAAAAAAACAATATATAGAATGATCAAAGAAGGAATAATCAAGAAAAAACCTCGATCACTCCAACTTGATCAAACTTGGGAAATGCCCCAAGATGACATGCCAAAGAAATTTAACTTTGTAAGGAAATTTACCACTAAACTGGGAAGTAAATCTGAATGGGACGAAAACACCATATTGGGGATAAGCTAAAACGCCATAAAATGGTATACGGACGACTCCAAGACAGATAAAGGAACAGGAGCAGGGGTGTTTGGACCTAGAACCAAATACTCAGAAAGCTTGGGTGCGTACCCAAGCATCTTTCAAGCGGAAATTCGTGCCATCGAAAGATGCATAGAATTTAATATTGAAAGGAACTATAGTCAAGCAGCCATCAAAGCTCTGAACTCAGATACAATCAGTTCAAAGATGGTCTGGGAATGCCTAAGCAAATTAAATGAACTAGACAGAATAACACTGTTACCCTCCTATGGGTTCCAGGACACGTAGGAATAGAAGAAAATGAAACAGCAGACAAGCTGGCAAAAAAGGTGCTGAAACCCCATACCTGGGACCAGAACCATCCTGTGGAATCAGCAGTAGTACAATCATAGAAAAACTAAGGAAAAAAATGGATAGCGAAAAATCAAGTACTGGAATAATCTAGAAGGACTAAGACAATCGAAGACGCTCCTGGGAAACTATAACCAGAAGAGATCTCACAGCTGTCTTAACCTGAGTAAGAAAAACCTCCGAATTATAACAGGAATACTAACCGGACACTGTCGATTAAGAGGACACATGAAGAAACTAGGATAAGTAGATGAAGCAAACTGCAGATTCTGTGAGGTAGAGGATGAAACCTCAATACACATACTCTCAGAATGCATAGCATTAAGTACTTCTAGGGTCAAATACCTAGGGTCATACTAAATAGAAAGGGAAGAATTACCTAATTTAAAACCCAGTGATATCCTAAACTTTCTAAGGAAGATAGGACTAGAAGAGCTGCTATAAGTCTGAGAAATCATCAGAAATATAGCAAGAAAAGGGGGACACAATAGATCTTATAGGTAGCAGGTGTATCTGTTACCCCTAACTACATACATACATACATACCTGTGACTTTTTCTTTCTCCATTACTTTTGGTCTTCGACGCCGCGTATGAATTGTATCCCTCCTCATGGTAACAGGTCTATCAATTCCATGCAATTTAAAGTACAGACCACAAGCGTTGCAAACCATTTCTCCTCTAAGGTTTCTCCTCCAAATCGTTGTAGTTTGTGTGCCGCAATTTGTACAAGCTAGATCGACCCGTTTCGGAGTTGAACCACTCTATAAAAAATATCAGTAAAAATTCTACTAAGTTTTTAGTAAAAACACTTAAGTACCCTTCCTTTAGTTAAATTACACCAAGGACTATTTCCAGTAAAATCCGGCATATATTCATCCTCGTCAACATCCTGTTCCATAGATGTGGATTCTGACTGTACAGCTGCCTTGGATGGGTAACTCTGTTTTCTCCTGCCTGCATTTTTTTCCATATTTGTACTATCCGAGGATTTTTGCCGTTCATCAAATATAGAATAATTTAGGACATGAGGAGGGGCTGGTGTTATTGTCATTCCTAATTTCCTACATGTAATCAGTTTTCTAAGTAACTGACTTGCTTCTCCGCTTAGAGAAGGATTATAACCATTTCTGGAGAAGGCTTGCCAAACAGAAGGATCCATTTCTGGAGTTGGTACTGATTCCGATGTTGGAGAGGGTGCACTGTGCGTTGAGTCACTATGTTCATCATTAACCTACAAATTTAAATATATTTATAAAAATCTTCAAAGACACAAGAAACAGAATTTACGAATTTTTAACTGCTGCGAGTTATATTTTAGAAATAATTCAAGGATAGGAATTCCGACCTTCGAGCATATATTAACTGGAGGGGGTCTAGGACAAACGGGCGCCGCCGATCGGGCGCCGCCGGTCGGGCGCCGCCGGTCGGGCGCCGCCGGTCGGGCGCCGCCGGTCGGGCGCCGCCGTTCGGGCGCCTGGCCGTTCGGGCGCATGGACGTTCGGGCGCCGCCGATCGGGCGTCGCCGTTCGGGCGCCAAATTATTTTTTTTCTAAAAGTTATTATTACCCATTTGTGAAAAAATAATTTTCAATTATTGTTGTGATGCAGATTGGAGAGTAGTCAGGTACCCATAGTATAAGTCTGGAGCAAGCAGGCGCCAAAGATAATTAGTATTTCATAGCAGGTATTAGAAAATAAGAGATAGGTAATCCCTTCACGGAAAATATCTTGTTATTAGATTATTTAATATCAGGTTCCTATTAAAAATAAAGAGATAATCCCTTCTTTCGCTGAAAATACCTTTTTATTGTAATATTCGACTTAAGTTGGGTTTTGCCCTTAATGTTACTTAGGAGTTCATGGAGATGACAAATAATTGAGTATAAATAATGAATTATGAGTATGAGTCTAGGGCAAGCAGGCGCGGAGGATAATTACTATTTAATAGCAGGTATTAGAAAATAAGAGATAGGTAATCCCTTCACGGAAAATATCTTGTTATTAGATTATTTAATATCAGGTTCCTATTAAAAATAAAGAGATAATCCCTTCTTTCGCCGAAAATACCTTGTTATTGTAATATTCGACTTAAGTGGGGTTTTGCCATTAATGTTACTTAGGAGTAGATGGGGATGACAAACAATTGAGTATAAATAATGAATTATAACGTTTGTTTCAACAATTGTATGTTAGCTTTGCTTTCTTCAAGTTTTTAGATTGTGTTTTTTTGTACTGTGCTTTTTATTACTGTTTACCTGTTGCTGAAGATGGAAGTTATTTCGAAAGCAGGAAAGAAAAAATTTGTTAATAATGGGTACTGTTATGTTTTCGACAAACTGAGTAAGTGTGGAACAATAGAATTCTGGCGTTGCGAATTGAAAAACAATGGGTGTAAATGTCGGATCCACGTATCCAATGATACTATAATTAAAATAATAAATGATCATTCCCATGACAGCAATGCAACAAAGGTGGAAGTTGACTCTATTCGTGGTAAGATGAAGGATAGAGCTGTCAAAACCATGGAACAAACCTGCCAAATTATTAATAATTGTCTGAACGAGACAAATTTGTCACAGGCTGCACAAGCAACTTTACCGAAAAATGATGCTCTGAAGAAAATGATTAGAAGGGCGAGAAATGAAATCAGTGCAGCACCTCCAGCACCATTGCGGATAGATCTTTTGGTAATTCCCGAAGATTATAAAACATATGAAAACAACGGAATCGCAGAGAACTTCCTAATAGCGGACAGCGGCTCAGAACCAGAGAGAATTTTGATATTCGGTCGGGAGAAAAACGTGAAGAAGGTTAGTAGTACTACATTTTTTTTAAATATTAGACACCAAAGATAATTAGTTTTTATTTAATCAAGCGTTCTGTAATATCTGCAGTAAACAGAGGCGTTCTCGTTAACGTTGAGAATGAGTGATAAATTTTAGAGGAGATAAAATTTTCTTAGAAGTATATTTGCAAAATTTTATTTAAATTTATATTTATATTTTTTTTTAAATTTAAAACCCCCTTAACATACGCCAATAAGTTTAATATTTTGTTTCATAAAAGAAATTATTCTTGTTTACTTATATTAAAAATTTTATTACAATCCGTTTAATAGTTAATTTTTATATCTTTAAACCTTTTAACGTAAGCTGATGAGTTTATTTTTTTTAATCAAATGCTAAATTGACCTATAGTCAAACTTTTTTTATTTGAACGCACTTAAACAAACTAAATTTTCGTGAAAACTATATTTAACCCCTTCGGGATAAAAGTTGTCTTTTTAAAAATTTCAAATGAAAAGGAGAAGCATGTGATTTCTAAAGTAGACTAAAATATTTTGTTTTTGTTTCAGATTTTACTCAAATCAGAGCACTGGTTTGTCGATGGGACATTTTCTTTGGCACCGCAGTTTTTCCAGCAAATTTATGTTATAATGGCCGAAAGTTTTGGTGGGGTTCATCCTGTGGCTTACGCTCTCTTGCCAAATAAGCAGACCGCAACGTATTCTAGGATGATTGACCTCATCAAAGAAGTTGAGCCGAATTTGAACCCTAAAAAGATCTCTTGCGATTTTGAACTAGCCGCAATTAATGCATTCAAGAATGCATTTCCAAATGCTCAAATCTTGGGATGTTTCTTTCATTTAACACAAAATATGAGGAAACATTTGGGACATCTTCATCTAATAGGGAGATATAACAATGAAGCTGATTTTGCTTTACATGCACGCATGATCACTTCTTTGGCATTTCTCCCTATAGAAGATTTGGATAGCGCCATCGACGAGGTATCCACTACATTGCCTCCAGAACTGGAACCGTTACTTTAATGGTTCGAGGATAATTATGTAGGACGCCCAAATCGTCAAGGCAATGGAAGAAGATCTCCAATGTTTCCTCCAGAAATCTGGTCTGTCCACAATCGCGTCCTGACTGATACGGACAGAACGAATAATCATGCAGTCTTTAAAGGATATTAAAATTTGGCGCCCGAACGTCCATGCGCCCGAACGGCCAGGCGCCCGAACGGCGGCGCCCGACCGGCGGCGCCCGTTAGTCCGGGTCCGTAACTGGAGGTAGCCTTCAGTGTGGGACGAATAAAGACAGAGAAATAAAATAAAACTAGGTGCATGCGGAACCCCCACTCCATAACCCAAAAGGGGGGTGATTATCGTTATCAGAGCGACGTGCAAAAAAAGGATAGCACATAGTTTCATTTCATGTCTCTGTCGTTACTCAGCTTGCCTCTAAATCATTCAAGGTTGCCTCTATATATAAAAGTTCTTCTTGTTCTAACTTCACCACCAGATATCAAGGCGTTTCTAGAGTTGTTAGTTAAATTTGACATTTGAAAAACTCAAATGTTTCATTTTTCAGCTTTAATTCTATGAATAGAGTTGTATATATATATATTTTTTTAAACTGGCCAGAAATTAGTACTTTCCGGTTTATTTTTAGGTCAGAAAATCTCATTTTGTCGGACAAGGCCAGAAAATAAAAATGAGCTTTTACCGGACTCATTTTTAATTACTTTCCGGCCTATTTTTAATGAAAAAAACAATAAAATAGTTAGTCTAAGATAGAGGTCAATTGGTTTCTATGGTAAACGAGTGTTGTATATATTCAAAACTATAAAATAACTTGACATATTTTGACGTTTAGTTGAAAACGTGAAATTTATTATAAAATGGATATTCAAAATGATGATTGTGAATTAATGGAAGATGAAATTATACCAGATGAAATTGTTAAGGCGGCCACCCAAGCAACGTTTGTTAAAAAAAATGTTAAAATTAGTTAATAAAGAGTTCTTGTTATAAAATTGTAAACTGAATAATATGAAGTTTATGGTACAACAAAGCCCGTTTTAAAAAAATATTACGGGACTCGCAGGCTTGCAGGACTCGCCTGCGGCTCGCCCACTCGTCCAGTAAAAGACCACTTTCGGGACTTATTACGTAAACTACTCTTAAATTCAAACAGTGAAAAAAATCCAAAATTTTTGTGATTTATTTTGCTTACTTGTGACATATCGACTTCTAATCTTTCAGGATCTGAACTATTACTTGAAACAGAAACAGCATCCGCTTCTTCTTTAATATAACTAATTTCAGGCACACACGTTAAATTCTCCGATTTTTTATTTGACAAGTCAGTGGGTTCGGTGGGAATAGTTTTTTCGTCCATATTGTTTAATTTGTTGCTAATAAAAGATGTAAAATCACTGTTTAACATTTTTTGAGATGTTGAAACTTCTGGAATATGAATATCATGTGAGTACTGCAACAAACTGCTTGGTTTCACCTAAAATTAAATATAGTCAATATTACGATTATTATTTAGTGAACAGTCATAATAATGAACTTGTTTCTTTTATATTTGCCTGGAAAGTTAAAAAGACATGTTTTATCAAAATAGATAAGATAAACAGCTGTGAAATATTAGGAATTAAAAATATTTGAAGAGTGAAAAAACAAAATAATAATAAGGATTATGAAAAGATTCAAAACTGAAAATCCAAGAAAAAACAAAAAAAAATCACTTAACATTATAAAATGTTTGGTATATTTTACTTTAGAATAGAATAGAATAGAAATATGCTTTATTGTCACTGAAAATAATACAATTTTATGGACAAAGCTAAATATAAATATAACAAAATATAAAAAATAAGTCATATAAACCAAAAAACAACTACAAACAAACAATTTATATGAACTTTTATACGTCGTCGCAAACCTAACAAAGAAAATTAGTAAAAAAACAATATAATGACTACAAAAATTTGAATGAATTTTAAAATTAGCAGGTTATAATAATATGCAGATAATAATCAAAAATATAAAAAAGATGAAGTCACTGAGAGTGATACCCAACTGAACATAATACTATTTTATCCTCTTTTATTGATTTTAATCGTTTTATTCATTGAAAAACTCATCAACTGAATAATACGGTCTTGTAGAGAGGTATGCTTTTGTCATATTACGAAATCTGATAAAAGATGTTGCAGATTTAATGTGTATCGGAAGATGATTATATAATCTTTTGGCGGAATATAGTATAGATTTCTTTGCCAATTCCGTTGACGGGATCGGTAAATAAACATCATGATCCGATTTTCTTGTGGAGTAGCCATGGTTAGGTCTTGTCGGTAAAACATGTAGGTGTTTGCGAATTAAACAAACAGATTCTAAAATAAATAAAGAGGGAAGCGTCAGAATTCCATGATTTTTAAAACAGCTCTCGCAATGCGCTGTTTGGTCAAGACCAAATATATATCGAATTGCTCTTTTCTGTAATCTGTAAATAGCATTGAATTGGGCAGCTGTACCAGAACTCCAGAAAGGAAGACCATATCGAAGATGAGACTCGAACAAAGAGAAATATGCTATTTTGGCAGATGATATATTGATTTGTTTCGACACAGATCTTATTGCAAAACAAGCTGAGGCCAGCTTCTTATTCAAGGAATCAGTATGAAGGGACCATTTTAGATTGCTGTCAATAAAAATACCTAAAAATTTTACGGACTCAACTATATTGATTTGGCTGTTATTTAGAAGCAGTGGTTGAAAGGCTCCCTTATAAGATAAAGCTACTGTCTTATCTACGTTAAAGCAAAGTAAGTTAGAATCAGACCAGGTCTTTATTTTAAGTAAATCGGCGGTAATAATTGCATAAAGAGCTGAAATATCCGAATTGCTCCAGGTAATACTAGTGTCATCAGCAAAGAGAGAAATTTTTCCATTAATGTTTAAGTAAGTGATGTCATTAATGAAGAGCAGAAAAAGAATAGAACCTAATACAGAACCTTGAGGTACTCCACAAGTAGTCGTTTTACAACTAGAATCAGCACCATTTGCTCTAACCAATTGTTTCCTATTCCCCAAATATGACTTGAACCAGCTTAAAGAAATTCCCCGAATCCCATAGAAATTTAGTTTTTTTAATAAAATGTCGTGATTAACACAATCAAAAGCTTTAGCATAGTCACAGAAAACAGTGGCTGTAGAGAGATTTCTGTTTAGTGCTAGATATACCTCATGTAATACAGAAAACATGGCATCAGAAGTACAATTATTAGACAAAAAGCCGAACTGATTTTGTGATAAAATGTTGTGTTTAAGGAGAAAGGGCATAAGTCGGATTTTTACAAGTCTTTCAATAATTTTGGATAGTACCGGAAGTAAGGCAATAGGTCTAAAGTTGCAGGTGTTAGATTTTTCGCCACCTTTATGAAGAGGTATTATAATGGCTGTCTTTAGGCACTCTGGAAATGTACCTTTTTCCAAGGAATCGTTAATTAGGGAGACTAAGCTTACTAACACATTATCCGGAAGGTTTAAGAAAATTTTTGCTGATAGTCCATCGGTACTACAGGACGATTTGCTTTTAATACTTTTGATTGTTTGCATTAGTTCAGATTTATCAACCGGTCTTATAAAGAATGTATCAACGATATTTTTGGAGTTGGGGAGGTAGGAAATAGGATCGTTTTGTGGCAAAATAGTTGACGTTAAATTTTTACTAACATTAATAAAGTAATCATTTAAATTCTCAGGGTTGGGAAAGGAAAAAGTATGATCCGTCGTATTACTTTTATTTCGAAGGTCGTTTATTATAGACCAAGTTTCTTTTGAAGCATTTTTGGAGTTTACTAGACGATTTTGATAGTATGTTTTTTTTTCGTTTTCATTTATTAGTGTAATTTTTTTCTAATAAATAAAAAAATATTTTGTATGTGGAAAGGTTTAACAAATACTCTAAGAACTGTCACAGGTTTTTTTTTAATTGCCTAAGATTATTTACATATCGCTGGCAAGTAAATATCCCAAGTTGTATTATCATTATTTTTATTATTATTATTATTATTCTTTTTTATTCGATCCCATATATTTTTCTAGTTGAAATGAATTTTTCCAAGTAAACCGGCAATTTTTATAAACAAATAATCTATACAAAAAAGCAATTTCGCCCAATTGCTTCTCTCGCCGAAATAAACACTTTTACTCTCTTATTAATTTTTCGAAAAATGCTTCCTTTTCGAGTTATTTGCATTTTTTTGTTAATCGATTTAATTATATTTATATTTAAAGCAATGTTAAACAATCTCAAAAAAAGTGTGTGTTTCAGCTCCGACACACGACTGGAGTTTACTCCTTAAGATTGATCACCATGGTATTTTTTGTGTTTTTATAACTATTATGTAAATAGTAGTGCCTGAAAAATATGCAACACTATTTACACTAATTTAACCATCTTAATATTAAAACCAAGAGATGGCTCTACAAATTTATTAAATAGTTATTAGGTGTATTTTTAAAAATTTAATAGTCGTCAAGTCTAACAATTGCGTAAATATATTGATATGTAGTCCAATTGAGATAACATATTTTTTTTTAAATTCACGAAAAATTAATTCGCGTATGAAACCAATTGGAAAAGGTAACTTGGGGTTATGGAGGGTAGAGGTAAGGAGAACGATCTTAAATGGGAAATGATTAAAAATGTGTCCACTTTTTAGAGGAACATAACACTTCTCAAACTTGCCACTATAATGGCGCTTAAGTAGATGTAGGGTACAGAATGAATGTAGCAGTTTTTGACAAATTGATTGAAATGTCGTATGATTTCGTAATATAAGTCACAAATTATATAAGTGCTATAAAAAAACGTGGTCAGCGAATTCAGTTTAGTGTATTTTAAATTCGTTTTATACTTTATGATTATCTTATGTATCTTATGATTATTTTAAAAATGCTGTCATAATAAAGCGGAAATGTGTCTTTCCTTGTTTATTTATCTATCCTACTCTAAGAAATTATGGCGCTTTTTTTTAAATTTACCCTACTACGATCGTAGCGCCACCCTTATTTACCACATTTTGACGGACACATTCAATACACGGAGACAGTTCTCCTTACCTCTACCCTCCATACTTGGGGTACAATAAATAACAGAAAATTCACCCAACTACGTAACCTTGGAAATCTGGATTTGGGGGGGGGGTTAAAGGGGGTAAACTCGTATTATTACAAATTTTGGCGAAAGTTGGCGTCACAGAAAAAAATTTCCAACAGGAAAGTTGTACATCATTGAAAAATGTATAACTTTTGTTTGAAAGTTTTTTTCACATAACCTCAAAATTCTCGCGAATAATGGAAAAACCATTTTTTTGTCGTTTTTTAGTTTTTTATTTTTTATTTCTACAAAAATGATTTTATTTCGACGAAACTTGGTGAAAGTATACCTTTATATATCTTAAATGACCACAAATTTTTTCAGATAAAAAAATCCAAAGGTTTTTGAAATATAAATTTTTTTCGCAAAAATTTTTTTTTTTTTAAATGAAATCCTAGCTTCGGGGATTTATTTTACAGACTTCTTTCGGGTCTCATTTTTTTGGTTTTGACATCTATTTTTTTATAGAATATGAAAAAAAAAAATAGTTTACATTTAAAAATATGCTCAAAAATGTAAAAAACTGAAAAAATGACTTTGTAACACTTAATTTTGTAATAAATGTTGATATTTTGTTTAAATTTTCTTAGATATTGCAAAACTGATAATACCATTTAATTCTACGGAAAAAAATACTATAGAAATTATGTTTCTTCATATGATTAAATTTTTTTTATTAACAGTATTGCCATGAACGCTGAAGTATAATAATGAAAGCTCACTTTTCATAAGTGTAAATAAACGTATTATTACGAATAGTGTCAAAAGTTGATGTCACAGAGAAAAATGTCCAATAGAAAAGTTGTACATCATTCGTAATAATACGTTTATTTACACTTATGAAAAGTGAGCTTTCATTATTATACTTCAGCGTTCATGGCAATACTGTTTCATTTTTTCAGTTTTTTACATTTTTGAGCATATTTTTAAATGTAAACTATTTTTTTTTCATATTCTATAAAAAAGTAGATGTCAAAACCAAAAAAATGAGACCCGAAAGAAGTCTGTAAAATAAATCCCCGAAGCTAGGATTTCATTTAAAAAAAAAAAAATTTTTTGCGAAAAAAATTTATATTTCAAAAACCTTTGGATTTTTTTATCTGAAAAAATTTGTGGTCATTTAAGATATATAAAGGTATACTTTCACCAAGTTTCGTCAAAATAAAATCATTTTTGTAGAAATAAAAAATAAAAAACTAAAAAACGACAAAAAAATGGTTTTTCCATTATTCGCGAGAATTTTGAGGTTATGTGAAAAAAACTTTCAAACAAAAGTTATACATTTTTCAATGATGTACAACTTTCCTGTTGGAAATTTTTTTCTGTGACGCCAACTTTCGCCAAAATTTGTAATAATACGAGTTTACCCCCTTTAACCCCCCCCCAAATCCAGATTTCCAAGGTTACGTAGTTGGGTGAATTTTCTGTTATTTATTGTACCCCAAGTTACCTTTTCCAATTGGTTTCATACGCGAATTAATTTTTATGGGGTCAAATGACAACCCGATTGGACTAATGCTTATAATCCGTATTCCGTTCAAAATTAATACAGAATGTAATAAAAATTTTTAAAATGATTGAATTATTTAAAATTTTCAAAATTCTGAAAATTTTAAAAATTCTGGAAACTTTAAAAATTCTAAAAATTTTGAAAATTCTGAAAATTTTAAAAATTCTGAAAATTTTGAAAATTCTGAAAATTTTAAAAATTCTGAAAAAGTGCTTTCTCTATGTGTTCAGTATAAGATGTTCGGGGAAAGCATAGAGAGAGGGAGAAATGATATTATTATTCTGTTTCACTGCGCCTGCGTGTAATACTTTTCTCAACGTAACGCGTAACGCATAACGCTTTCACTCGATTTTACTACCCATATTTTTTTATTACCATGCGCCTTATATATCGTTTCTTAAGGAGTAAACTCCAAAAACATAAGACCAAAATAAAAACGATAAAAATCGAATTAACGAAAAAAACTTGATTAAAAACCGAAAAACCAATAAAAATTAAAAAAACGATAAAAGATTAAAAAATCTATAGAAAACAGGAAATTACAATAAAAAAACGATCAAAATGTGAAAAAAAAAGTTAAAATACGTAAAAAGCAAAAAACCGTTACCCTCGGCAGCCCGCGTTAAATTTTAAGAAATTGTTGCTCGCGTGGCGTCTGAGAGACGCCAATAAGTTTTTTGCATAATTAATTTAATATTGTTATAATAAAAGACTACAAACTTATTGTTTTGATGATACTTCTTATTTTTATTTAAAAGAATTTAATACAAATACAAAACAAAACAATTTTCATTTTAAAAACTTACAAATAGGCACTTAAATAAAAAAAAAATTAACATAAGTCTCACTAAATATTTTTAAGAAAAAACATTTAATATCTATAGATAGTTTGGCCTAAAAATATTATAATTAGTGCATATTTTTACAAACAAAATCAGCATGTTGTAAACAAATATATTTTTTGCATATTCTACATGTATATTTTGTCATTCTATTTTTCTTTCTTTCGCAAATGTAGCATCTTTTTCTAAAACAACCTGATTGTTCTGGTGTAGATTCTTTTCTTCTTTTGGCGTCGAGCTCAGCACTACTAGAACCTGGCTGGTCCGTTTCACCTCCAATTTCAGAAACACGTTTTCTCAATTCCCTTCTTAGACAAGTTATTTTTGAGCGATTCCGTATGTGCTCTTTTGTCAATTCTAAAGCGAGAGATTTGATAAAACATCTTCTTTTTACTAACCCAGAATTTTGATTTTCTTTGTAAATGACGTGGGCATTGATTGCTCCCACATCTAACATCATGTAAAACAATACCATAGGCCAACGGTTAGTGTTTCTGGAAGTAGAATACGTCGCACACAACTTGTCTACAACATCAACCCCTGATTTAGTGCTGTTGTAAAATGTCACTATTTCCGGTTTTTTCTTATCAGCTGTTTTAGGGTCTATTGCTGTATCATGATGCATGCTGGACATTAGGATTACGTTTTTTCTTTTTTGTGGAATATACGAAACCAGGGTCAAGTTATCTTGAAAGAGAAAATCTGACGTATACTCCTTTCTATCTTGAACTAAGACAATATTAGATGGCAATTGACGCTTATTTTTTCTTACAGTTCCAACGTATGTTAGTTTATAATCTTTTAGAAGATCGGTGATTAACTCATAACTCGTAAACCAGTTATCAGCAGTAACATTTCGTCCAGTACCGCGTATAGGCGAACATAATCTTTTTACTACTGAACTAGCACTATTATCAAGTTTGTAAGGTCCCTCTGGTTGCAACCCTAAGTATACCTCTAAGTTGGCGGTATAGAAATTCTTAGAATCTACCATAGATAAGACTTTTATGCCATATTTAGATGGTTTACTAGGTATGTATTTGCGAAAAGGACACTTCCCTCTAAACGCTAGCAGCATTTCATCGATGGTAACATACTCGCTTACACAATAATTATTTTGACAATGCTGAACAAACATTTCAAATAATGTTCTTATTGGTGCAAGTTTATCTATAGCTTTTCGCTCATTTCGGGTCTCCTTATCATCAAACCGTATAGTTTGCAGCAGAAAGTGGAATCTGTTTCGTGACATAGTCAACCGAAATGTTTCGATGCCTGATCCATCAGTAGCCCATAAGTCTTCTGTATTAATTCTGCTATTGCGGTGATAACCTGCCAAATATAAAAGCCCTATAAAGGCGTTTATTTCTGCTAAACTTGTAACATTACAATCTCTCTCCCTGCTGTATGCTTCTTTTTTATTTGTAATAAATTTATTGGTATTCTCAACAATAAGCTTTACCATGGATTCATCAAAAAATAATTGCCAACTATCTAAGGCAGATTTTGCATTTTTTGCCAACCCTTTCACACCAGGAAGCTGCGTTACAATATTATGGGATCGCGTCCTCACATTCGGTTTGGGCACGGTACACTGCCATTTTGTCGTCTTGTCTTTTCCATATACTTCTGCATGTTCTATGTCTATCTCCTGGTCAGACACTTGACAGTTAATGGAATCCTCTTCTTCAATATCTGAATCGTTAATTTCTAGCTGCTCTTCTACGTAGTCTGATTCATCTTCACTACTGTCATTCGCCTCGGAAAGCTCGCTATCTGATTCAAAAGCTAACCGGTTCAAATACCCTGCATCCTCATCGAGAAACGGATTAAATTTGGTTTTTCTGTCCATCTAAAAAATAACACTACATAAAATTCACATTACGCACTTTTTTTTTTGTTTGGAACTCACCTTATATGAAGTATAAATATTTTCGAATTATAACATTATCACCCGCGTGGTGTCTGAGAGACTCGATTTTAAAACTAACGTACCTACAAACTCCGCAGATAAACCTAAACTGATGCGAAACTCGACAAGGGATCCTTGAGAAGTGGGAGAAAGGTACACGACGATACATGGCGATACATAAGCGTGTAGGCGAAATACGTTGGTTTATGTTTTACTGGCGTCTGACAGACTCCACGCGAGTAGCGAAGGGTAAGAGCTATAAAAAAACGTTAAAATGCCGAAAAATCGTTATAAAAACGAAAAAAAGTCATGAAGGAGATGATTTGAAATATCAAAAAATAGTTATTTTTGGTCCTCCGTCCAGAAACAATACTATTAATTACTTCAAAATCGTCCGGAAAATGGCATTTTCCGGCCTAGGCCGGCAAAGTAGCTTTTAGATTATCTAAAGAGATGGCGCTATGAGTTTAAATTTTGTCATCAAAAATACATAATGAATAATACAAATTTTAATTAAATTTATTTAAAAACAGCGTATAATATACTAAACTTACCTATAACTTTTTCCAAACATAAGCAGGATTCTAAATTTCTCTCACAACTTGTATTATAAAATTTGACATTTATGTCAATTTAGAACTACTTATCATTCGATTATGAAAATAGTTCATTGTCTCTGCTATCTTTATATAAAATTATTAGATATTAATGTTAATATTTTCAATATAACAATTTTTACTGTGCTGCTTATTAGCACAGTATTTGTAGTTATAAAAATTAAGGAACTTAAAATAGATTATCAGAAAATCATTCCTTATTACTAATTTTTTTAATCCTGCAATAGATGTCAATAAACATGTAATCTTGTATGTCACAAAGTAAAAAGCACAGATAAAAAGTTTTTGAACTTGTTGTGTTTGCAACATATGTTAATTAAAACACTAATAACACTAGTAACACGTATATTCAGTATCAAACAAGTTATTATACAACTATAAATACAAATAACTATTGTGACACAAGGACGGAAAATGACACTTTGCAAGAGCGAGTAAAGTTGTATACGAGCACTTGCAAAACATTTTCCGGACGTGTAACACACACTATTTTTTGGCCCGACCAATTTTTAATATTTTCAAAAGTTGAGAAACTTTACTTTGTGACATACAACTTTAGGTGTTTAATTACATCTAATGCACGTAGCACGATTAAAAGAATTAGTAATGGGGAATGATCTTCTGATAATCGATTTCAAGATCCTTAATTTTTATACATACAAATAATAAGCAGCACAGTAAAAATTGTTTTATTGAAAATATTAATATTAAGATCATAAGATCTAATATTTTTTTATAAAAATAGTAGAAACAATGAACTATTATGGTTCAAAGGGCAAAAATAAAATCGAGATATGTATTTTCATAATCGAATTCATAATTAAAATTTGTATTATTCATTATGTATTTGTGATGACTCATAGCGCCATCTCTTTAGATAATCTAAAAGATATTTTTCCGCCCTAGGCCGGAAAATCACATTTTCCGGACGATTTTGAAGTAATTAATCGTATTGATTCTGGACGGAGGACCAAAAAATATGTTAGTAACCAAAAATTATCAAATGATATTTGTTTCTAAAAAGTAGTTTAATCTGTATAATCCGTGGTATTTCGAATTTTGTTTTAGATTTATGATTCAGGTGTAATAAAACGGCTAACTAAATTCAAAATATTTCTAGAAAATGAGATTTTTTTAAATCAAGAAAATTCGGATCTCAGTGTAGATCATCAAATAAAAATAACCATCGATAAATTCAGGATTACTTATGTATTTTTACAGTTGAAGTGTCCACGCCGCAAAATTTCTATAAAAATGTATATGTGATTTCTCTATTACCTTTATTACAGATTCCAATTGAGGATCATCAGAAGCTTCTTTAGATAAATCTATGGAAGATTCTTGTATAACGGGCTCTATAAGTTCGGTTTTTTCGAGTTTAACATCTTCTTGAGGTATTGCAGTCTCCAATTTGACTTCAACGAATGTTTCTGATACAGATAGAGTTTCTTCTTCTGGTTCGGTTTTTATACTTATATCTAATGGTTTAATCTCTATTACATCTGAAGGTGTACAATCAGGTGAAGGTTGATCTGAACCTGGAGGCTCTAATTTAAAGCCCTGCGGAAGTGCGTGAATAGATGTAGATAAATTTTCGAGGAGTTTCTCAGATTGGTGCATCTTTTCCTAAAAATAAATAAACGTACAATTTTAATGATAAATAAATTACACTAAAATTATGTATTACTTTATGTTACAGCTATTAATTTTATTGTCTATTTTAAGATCTTATCATTAACTATGACTAACAGTTTTTGATCATTTCTATTCATATGTTGATTTCAAGCGTTAACACATATAACATTAAAACGACAAGATTATTCATTGAACGGGACTATTTTCTACCTGATTTTATTGTGTAATGTTAAAGAGTTACACAGGGTACGTCATAGCATTCGCAACTTTAGTAGGACAATACGAATTTATTAATTAAAAAATTCTCCTTCATATTTTTTACTAATTTACAATTAATTACTTAATAAAAAATTTTGTCAAATTATAGCGATTTTATAAGAAAATGTATGCGCAATGTTTTTTGAAATCACACAACCAAAGTTAAATAAAATTACCTTGTATTTATACGAAACATTTTTTGTTGCAAGCAGTAAAAAAGTACATGTATTTACTATCAAGAATAGAATATCTATCTATAATATTATAAATGTGAATTTAAGTTTGTTTGTTACGCTTTCACGCGAAAACTACTTAACCGATCATCATAAAAATTTGTACACATATTCTTGGAGGTATTAGAATTAACATAGGATACTTTTTATTAAAAAAATCACAAAAACTAGCTTCTTCAACGCCATCTAGCGGTTCAGTAATGAAGTTCCAAGCCTAAGTATGCCACCGTGAGGTGGCGCAGTTCATATCTTATATATTTTAAACTAGCAATAGGGATGTGGACTATTTTTGGAAAAGTGTTTAAAACCATGCTTAAGTACCAAATATAGGCCAAACTATTTATTATTATTTTTTTACTACAACTAATACCTTTAAAATAAGTTATTTAAAATTCCATTTTAAATTTTGCGCCAAAACGTGGTTACCTGTGAAACGCCCACTGTGACGTCACTTGTTCCTAAACATTGTCGAAGTTGTATGTAATAAAAAGTTATTTCGTAGTTTTGTGTTAATAAGATGGATTCTACATTTTATAAATGTTGTGCGGTTCCGAAGTGTGAAAGTACTACTATTAAAACACCTGAAAAACTATTTATTCAAGTTCCACGTAAAAAAACGATGCGAAAATTTAGCTTCAACTAGCCCGTCGGAATCCGGCACTTTATGTTCCGGGCAAATTTTGTACTTAACTGTGCACAATTTTGCATCTTAACGAAGTTGGACATATCCCACAGCATCGTCTCCATATGTGACTGCCTCGAGGAAGTAAAACGAAATGAAACAATTTGTTAAAAAGATAAAACATAACCTCAAAATCATATAATTTTATTTTATTATATTCAATTTTACTTTTCAAGTTGATAAATCCCTACGATTACTATTATAATGTATCCTGAGTATATTACTTACATGAAGGTCTTCACATTTCTGAATTCAGCAGAGCAGAAGTTTCGAAGAAATTAGCCACTGTAATGCAATCAAATTTGAACTATCTGCCTTAATATATCCACTTTACTTTATGGGAAAACCTTTAAAAATTGATTTAAAAAGATAATTGTTCAAATTTTGAAGAAATTTCACGGGAATCACAGTAATAATATTATCCAAATATCAACAAACACCATATTTTTTGACAGCGAAAATTCTTTTTTGGCAACAAGTGACGTCACACATTTTGATTGGTGTTCATTGTCACGTGACTTGAGAGTGAAATATTTAATTACATTTTATTAAATAAAAAAGTAATCCCTTGTTTATTGAAGAAAATATTGTTTTTTTTATTATTTTTATTATAGAAACTTACTTTTCGTGGTAAAATTATATACTTATTTAAGTACAGTCCACATCCCTATTACGACTTAATAAAGTACTATGGCGCCACCGTAAGGTGGAGCAGTTAATATCACATATATTTAAACGAGCAATTCTTACTTATTTCGCATATATCTCATATATTTCAACAAATTCTTGCTAAATTAAATAATATGACGTAAGGTGTCGCAGTTGCTACCTAATATATTTAATCAATAAATTACAAAATATAATCAAACAATAGTATACAGCTGAAAATGTACGAGAAAATATGATAAAAACAATAAAATAAAAAAAAAATTGAAAACAAAATAAAATCGTAAAAATTGGATAAAACCAAAAAATACATCAGTTTTATGCGGTACGAAGTCCGCGGGGTCAGCTAGTAAATAGAATAAATAATAATATTTCACCTGGCAGTGTCGATTTTAGTGTTTCACTTGTAAGCCACATGAAGTTTATAATTTATTTATTTTTCAAAATTAAACAAAAATGCTTTACATTGCGTCATCGGAAGTCCAGTGAGAAAGAATTATTACTTTGGCAGAACAAGACATGCTACAAAGGTATATAGCAAAAACGGTGGTATAACCTTTTCACAATTTCTGCAATTGGGAACCTTGAATAAAACCTTAAATAACAGACCAAGAAGAAGTTGGGAAAAAGTAGCTACAGAAGGACAGGGTCGCTTTTTAGCTTAAATAGCAAGCTACGTGAGTAAGTGTTTTTGTCGAAACTATGAGTAGAAGACTTCGTGCTCGGAAATTATTTAGCAGAAGACACTTAACGGTTGCAGAACTCTCAAGGCAAAATAAAAATTGACCGTTTTGGAGTTTGGAGCATGAGAATTAGACTATTGAAGATTGCTAAATGTTTTATTTTCGGTTGAAACCAGAATAGTCCTAGGATCATATGATCGACGGATTGGCATTTTAAGTTGTACCTACAAGAAGACAATCTAGACTTCGTGCTGCCAAACCTATCCCAAAATACAATGGATGGAATTTGGTAAAAGAAGTAATTTCATTTCCATTCGACAAACCATAACAGGTCAAAGGTATGTAGATTTGATAATGCAACCTATAGTCAGGATAATGTATGTAGATTTGGTATTGCAACCTGTAATCAGGCTCTGGCGAGGTGGTTTTGCCTTTTTTTATTTATGCAAGATAATACCCCTTCCGTGGACCTTCTGACCAAGAAGGGAGTGGACACACGATTCGTTGGTCCAGAACCTGTATTGGGACTGCCTAGAGCCTGGGTAAGGACCAAAGTCAAGAATTGGTTTGGGAAGAGTGGACCAAACACTGGAGTAATACTGTAGGACTGAGGCACTCGAAGCTGACGCTCAAAGGATACTCCAAAAAACTGACGTCTGACATACTGAATCTTGGCAGGGGTCAGATAAGAGTACTGGTGGGCCTGCTCACTGGGCACGGACCATTTAGACTACACTTCGAAGGATGGGGATACTGACACAGGAGCCCACCTCGTGTCGATTGTGCGCCATGGACGATGAGACGGCAACTCACATTCTATTCGAGTGTGAGGCCTTGGACCATAAACGGTTTCTCATCTTCGGTGACACGAACCCTGAATCCTATCACCACCTTAAGGAGCTAGTCACAGGACTCAAATCTCTTATAAAGGGAACTGCCCTGTGGCAACAGTAACTCAAGGAACTTGGGATACCTGGATTCAAGCCTACCTGAAGATCAGCGTGGTGTTGATTTTCAGTTAAGCAAACTAGAGTCCTGCATGCACAGGTGCATGTAAGGACTCTTGGTGCCGAACTTGGTCACAATATTCCCATAGGAAGCTGTGCTTAAAACATGAGGCTCCACAGGAGTGACCATGCCAGGTTTATTTAGATTAGATTAATACCCCTTCCACAAACCCGCAGAGTTGCAAAATGTTTCTTAGAAACTCAAGGTTTTGCAGTTTTAGAGTGACCTTCTTGCTGACCGAATCTTAATACTTGTGGAATAAGACAATGTAAATTTGATAAATAGCAAGCCTTCTCGAATTCGTGCTTGCATCGATGTTAAGGAGCCCATACTGATTATTGAAATTAATATTTAAATAGTTTTCTTGTTAAACTGTTATTTTAAGAAAAAACATTTTTATAGAAATCTACATTTTTTGTTATTTGTTATATTATTATTTTTTTGTAATAAACTTGATTTCGAAAAACTGACTCAATGACTGTTTTTTAAAAAACAAAGTAATAAAAAATGCTTAAATAATTTAAATGAAATTATATTTAAATATTAAATTTTGCGAATTATGAACTGACAGAATTGAAGCAAAACTTTTCAAATGCCTATACTCCTTAATAAAACTAGATTTATCTAAAAAACAGTTGGAATTTGTACTAATGACGTTAAATTATAAAAGTAAAAACCTTAAAGTATTTTTCAACAAATATAACAGTTTTAATGGTAAGTTTATGTCTTTTTTTTTGTCAAGTCTAACAAACTTCACAGTCAGCCGGATTAAAAAACAACCTGACCTCAAAAAAAGGAATGGAAATTATAAACATTTAAGAATAAGTAGTTGAAAATCAGCAATGTGATATTGGATTAAAAAAAAACTGATGACCAGCGGATTCGCATTTTCAGAGACAGAGGGAGACAAGTCAAAGTTTGTGCTGTCAAACCTACCCCGAAAAACAATGGAGGAACTGTAGTGTTTAGGGGTGTAATTATGATTCCCATACGACAAACCTTAGCAGGTCAAAAGTATGTAATTATGGTATTGCAACCTGTAGTCAGGCTCTGGCAACGGGGTTTTGGTATTTATTTATTTTAGCAAGACAAAACCCCTCCACGCCAGCAGAGTTAAAAAATGTTTCTTAGAAACGGAAGGTGTTGCAGTTTTACAGTGGCCTTCTTGCTCAACTGATCTTAATCCTACAGATCACTTATGGGATAAGAGGAATGGACAAATGTTCCCCAACGGGACATTGACAATTTGATAAATAGTAAGCCTTCTTGAATTCGGGCATCGATGTTAGGGTACCAATACTGATTATTAAAATTAATATTTAAACAGCTTACTTGTTAAATTGTCTGTTGAAAAAAATATAATGGAATATTATTTTAGTTATCTAAATGACACCAATAAGTTCAAAATTTATCTACGGTATAATGGGGTGGATATTATTTTGTTATGTTTATATAATGTCAGGGTTTAAAATTTTCAAGTGTGGTATTTAATGTTTTGTTTATATAACGAGATTAGGCTATCAGCACAATCCTCTCGAAGGATAAGTGTCTAAGTAAGAAAGATTGTTTGTACTAAAAGAATTAGTGTTAAATATCAGATAATCATGGAAAAGATCCCAAACCCTAATTAAGAGAAGATATATAAATATATCTTAAAAATTAGTTTTAAGATGTAAGTCGTGACAGAGAGTTCTGTGAATAAAGATATTCTTTTCTCTTGCGGTTTAAATAAAATAAAGTTAAATTAAAGCAGTGAAATTGATTCGTTTTAATATTCCAGCCCCCATAAATTATAAAATTGTCGTTTTAAGAAAAAACATTTTATAGAAATCTACACTTTTTTTAAACTAAATTCTATCTTTAGAAATTACTAAAGTGATTCCACATAAGTCTGATTAAGTTTATACATTAAATACAATTCAGAACTAAATAAATTAAATAATCGTTAAAATATATTTATTGATAAATAATTTTTAAAAATGACAGCTTGGATTGTTAGTCTAGTACATCTTGAAAAACGTGAAAAATAGTGATAAAAGTCCTAAAAATATGAGCGATAGCTCATTCGATCCGGAATGACAATTAGAAAAAGGTGTTTTGAGGATTTTACAGCATACAAAAAATTCCAATTGTTATTAACAAATTAAGACGAAAAAAAGGCATTTTGTTTTTTTGGTTATAACTCGAGAAATATGAAGAGTTAAGGAATTAAAAAAAAAAGATTCTTAAAGAGGAGGAAATTTCCAATAAAAAAGTCCCAACCCCCGGAACTCTATCTCCATTATTTATAATTTTTAATTTGACGTTGATAATAGGGCTCCGCTCGGCTTTTACGGCATTCGCGCGCTGCCGCTAAACGGGATTTATCAGATAAAATATTTTTTTTATGCCACAAAATGTGATTTCAAAAATTTGAAAAAATTCTAGTATTTTCCTAACACTTGAAAGAATCTAATTCAGTTGGAAAAACATTTTGTCACTATTTTTCAAGTTATTCAATTGTTAACTAAAAAATTTTTTCCTAATCTCTGTTGGCATAAAAAATGTGATAAAAGGTATAAATAATGGGCCTAAAAATTTGAAACTTTCTGGAGCCCTTTTCATATGTATACTTTACAAGATCCTGCTAAAAATTTTCATAAAAGTTTATTAATTTGTTAATTATGATTTTTCATAACTATTGCAAAATGAAATATCTTGCACTTCGCAATAGTTATGAAAAATCATAATTAACAAATTAATAAACTTTTATGAACATTTATCGCAGGATCTTGTAAAGTATTCATATAAAAAGGGATCCACGAAGTTTCAAATTTTTAGGCCAATTATTTATACCTTTTATCCCATTGTTTATGCCAACAGAGATTAGGAAAGAATTTGTTAGTTAACAATTGAATAAAACATTGAAAAATAGTGACAGAATGTTTTTTCTAACTGAATTATATTCTTTCAAGTGTTAGGAAAATACTAGAATTTTATCAAATTTTTAAAATCACAGTTTATGTCATAAAAAAAAATATTTTATCTGATAAACACCGTTTAGCAGCAGCGCGCGAATGCCGTAAAAGCCGAGCGGAGCCCTATTTTCAACGTCAAATTAAAATTATAAATAATGAAGATAGAGTTCCAGGAGTGAGGACTTTTTTATTGGAAATTTCCTCCTCTTTAAGAATCTTTTTTTAAAATTCCGTAACTCTTCATATTTCTCGAGTTATAAGCAAAAAACGAAATGACTTTTTTTTTCGTCTTAATCTGTTAATAACAATTGGAATCTTTTGCATGCTGTAAAATCCTCAAAACACCTTTTTCTAATTGTCATTCCGGATCGAATGAGCTATCGCTCATATTTTTAGGACCTTTATTACTATTTTTTACGTTTTTCAAGATGTTGACTAGACTATCTTTATTTCATTCAATATCTCGACAATAAACTAATAACAGACGACTATTTAAAAAGAGCATTAACATACTAAAATTTACTCCAGAGAATCATCATAGTTGTGTTTTCTGACATGAATGTTTTATTAACCTTAAAATATGAACGATTAAAACTAATAATTTCGCTGAAAACAAGAACTTATTAAAAGTGATAACAAAGATAAGATAACTTCATAATCAAACACATTAGTCAGTAATACGATTTTATAAATTCAACAACTAGAAAAAAATGAGAAGCTACATAATAGTAAGTATATACATTTTTATTATTCTCATTTAAAAGTTATTTTAATGCAGTGATAATCAATTTATTGTATATATTAAGAGAGGTAATATATAAAACAAGTAGGTAGCTCATTTGGTCTAAATAGATAATAACTGTTTTGTTGATTTAATAAATCAATGTAGAGGTAACGCAACATTTCATAAAAAAAATTATTATTGTATTTTATTTCTAATATATAGAGAATGTTTATTGAAGATGCTTTTTAATAAATTGACTTTTTAGAGGTTGATAAATTATAAAATTTATGTCATTTTTACAATATCTCTTCGTTTTATTCTTTTTGATTTTTGTAACGTAGTTAACCAACATTCAAAACATAAAAAAAACTTGTATATATTTGTAGAATTAAGTGAAAATTGCAATAACCCTGGTTAAAATCCGATAATTGCTGTGATATTGCAGCTAAAGGTCAGTCGGTGCTAGTGCTTAATATGTGGTATTTTTTCCATTCATGTATACCAAGCAGCTTTTTTGCTATAACATTACTACGAAAATAAAGAAGATAAACCAATTTATGGCCACCAAACAAAAGAGGATGAGTTAATCTTTCAAAATGTATAAAAAAAGTTAATTAAAACCATTTTTACTAATGCAAATATATTACGCAAAATTACTCTATTTTTAGGAAATGGTATAAATTTATTCACTGTCTCATTTTTATTTGTAAAATAATAGTAGTTTACGTAACAAGTCCCGAAAGTGGTCTTTTACTGGACGAGCGGGCAATTGCAGGGCGAACCGCAGGCGAGGCTTGCAAGCCTGCGAGTCCAGTAAAAGCACTTTTGGGACGTATTACGTACAATATTTTTTTTTAAACCGGTCATAATTTAGTAATTTCTAGTTTATTTTTGGGTCAAAAAATCTCATTTTGTCGGACCGGACTCATTTTTATTTTCTGGCCTTGTCCGACAAAATGAGACTTTCTGGCCTAAAAATGAACCGGAAAGTACTAATTTCTGGCCGGTTTAAATAAAACAGTATTTCACATGTAAATAGTCGCCATTTTTCCCCTAATTTTATTTTAAAGTTGTCCTATGTCAACTTACTACAAAGTAGGCAAAAAAATAATAAAAAATCACAGTTACTTTGTTTATAACAATTAAGAAACGCAATTAGCATTATTCTAATGTAAACGATTCAAATTATTTAGCGTAATCCTCGGCGAAGCTTCAAAAAAATAGGTTCTAACTAAAAGCACTCGGGTTAGGTGGAGGGAAAATTTTCAAATCCACTTGTTCGAAAAATGCAAACGCATTTTGAAATTTATAAAAAAAGCTTTATATCTCTGGAATTAGCCAATGGATTTTGACATTTAAAAAAATCATATATTAATAGTTGTGGAACTTATCAAGCAGCACTATCACCAAAACTTGATACAGTGCTAGGATGAAACTACGAACTGCAGACTGACCAGAGAGTTACCTCATCCTGACGAGGAAACACGAAGAAAATTTAAGGCATTGACCAGACAAAATCTCCGAACAGCTGTGGGAATCTTAACAGGTCACTGTCAATTATGACAACATCTTTTTAGGATGAAATCAGCAGAATTGCCCTTAGGCAGAGGTTGCGAACAAGAAGAGGAAACAGTAGAGCATATAATGTATGAGTACTCTACTTTTTCTGAAATCAGAAGATCCGTGTTGGGCGAGTACTGGCTTACACCAGCCTATGTCAGGAAGATGCCCCTCGAAAACTTTATCACCTATTTTAAATCTATAGGCCTGATGACAGCCTGAGGTGTGGATAATCCCTACACACGGAAGGATGCACAATAGGCCATATGTGGCCTAAGTGCTGGCAGAGCACTTGCTCGCCCCTCCCCAAAATTCCAGATCCAGATAGTTTTTCCAATCTTAGTTGGAATTAGGACAGTACTGTGTGCAAAGATTATCAAAGAAACAAATTTCATGAACGAACCACGAATGAATTTTGAATTCACTTTCATCCTATACATTCAAAATATTTAACTCAAAGACTTGATAAAGCACAATAAAGGATGTGCGAAACGTTGTAAAATCAGTGTTCCTTATTCTTTACCTCTACCCAAGAATAAAAAGAAACATATATGATAATGATTGACATTCCAACTAAGGTTGGAAATACTTTACTCTTCGTGTACTTTAAGAATATACATTTTGTTACAAAATAAATACGAACAATTGTCGAAATTTTTTGATAATTGAAATCAATAACCTAATTATTATGAAAATTTTATGAATAAACAAAAAGTTAAAAAAATAAATGATTTGAAAAAAATGCTTTTAATTACTAAACACGAGCAAGTGTAAATAGCCGCATCTGTTAAAGTCCAAATTGGCAATGGTCGCGTGTTGTCAAAAAACGTAAAATTGCACATTTTCAAATAAAATAACAAAAAATTGCGAAAATTAAAAATACATATTTAAATTTTAAACGTCTGGTATCTTCAGACATTGGACATACCTAGTAAATCAATCTGTAAAGCTTAATGGAAATTATAGATATTTTATAAACAATTTTTTTTTTTAGTTACTAATATTTCTATTCAAATGGATATCGACTGAAGAAATTTATCAAAATTCGTCTCACATATGTAACACATGTTATTGCCAGATTGCAGATTCTTTTGTGTTGGATTGCAGTCATCAAAATTTTCAAAATGTATTAGCGAATTGGCCGCCTCATAATAAAACACTAATAGGAACTTTTAGTTACAATAATATAACAACTTTAGAACAACTTCCAATCACTAATCAGTCAGCCAAACTTATCTTTGATCACTGTAATATACAATACTTGGACAGTGGTGCTTTTTCACTTGTCAAACATGTCGAATACATTGATTTGAGTTACAATTTATTGACCAGTAAGTAGGAAATCATATGTATTGAATAATTAAACATAAGAATTGTAATTTTAGCTGAACAAATTTCTGGAGACAATTTCAAAGGGCCTTACGACAGCAAAAGCTACGAACCGATAGCATTGAAATACCTTAATTTGGCCTACAATCAAATTCATAGCTTGCCACAAAAATTTTTTGAAAATATGCCTCTTTTAGAAGAACTGAATTTGGAAGGAAATGATTTTGTCGTTCTTGATACAAGTACTCAAGTAGCACTTGGTTCCCTTGCAAATATACGAGTAAGCTCATTCTTGTTCACAAAAAAAATAGGTAGTCGAGGTACTGACTGACAGAAATTACTATTCTTTAGGGTGTTTCTCATCCACGAATATACATACTATAAACGCATCCTTCTTTCTCATCCTATCGCATACATCAATTCGTTCCCGAGAATAGCAGGTAAATAAAAATAGATGCATTCTTGTCCCCGTAAAATTATACCTACTGAAATAGGGATGTTTGCGAAATATAAAAGAAACTGTATCATTGTGTGATCAAAAACTTTAAACATTTAAGAACAGTATAGGAAAAAAATATTTCTCTTTAGGTCTAAAAAAAGTTATGAATTCATCGTCTTAAGTACCTTAAGTACAATGTATAAAATTTGAACTTTCCAATAACACTTGCACGGATAATAAATTTCTAAAGAGGTATTTTGTAAAGTAACTAATACACCCTTGTTTCGATGAAGATGTGTAAAAAAATATTTAGTAACAATCAAAACTAAAATTTGTCCACCAAATAGTCAGCAAACAATTACAGACGTTCATTTTCGGGTTGTCTTTCGGAAAAATTCAAAGCAAAACAATCTCCTACTTCCGATGGATTCAAGAATGGTATACTACATAACCATTTTTCAATCTCACTGTTTTTGTTCCTGTAATCAGGAAGGAGGTCCAGATTTTGGATTTTGCGGCATACAATTTTGGAATTGTTCTAATGGCATTGTGAATGGCTATTTGAAAATCTGCCACAATAATTTCTGGGTTCAAAATTAATTCCAATTTAATATGCACGAGTTTAAATAAATTTTTGTAAGAACATTCCTTATTATTTGGTAGTAAACAAAACGAAAGTGGCATATAATGTTCATTTTCCAATACATGCAGCGTGAAAAACTGCAAGAAATGATCTGGACAGTAGCTAACTGTACCATCGACATATAGTTTGCTTCTTTTGTAAAGAAGGGTAACATTTGTTAGACACGAAAATACGATCATTTCTTCAATATCGTCGGTAATAATAGCGTCTGTTATATTTTTTGGTAAAACCGGTAAGGTTTTTCTTTTGTTCTTATAAATAGTGATACGAATATAGTAAATACCTTTGACTGTACTAAACAGGCCAGGATTTTCTATTAAAATGGAATGTGTTACCTTAGAAGGCTTCTCACAAATGTCATCGGTTTTTTACGTTAAACACCAACACCACTATTTCAATTTTTTTCATGGGTGTAGATAGATACATATTCGTTGGATTGGCTGTTAACTTGTATCACTGCGACTTTTACAGATCTACCATCTATAGAATAGGATTAGAGCATCTTAATAGGACTTAATAGCTTTGATAGTGGCCTCTCCACGTAACTTGGAGTAGCCTGTTTCTCCCCTTCCAGTACTAGATACGGCGTCCTTACAACGCCTTCACATTGGCATAGGACATGAAATGTGGTGTCGTCTTTCTCTTGGCAGCATCGACAGATGTCTTCATCAGCTAAGTTCAGCTGACTCATATGTTTTCTGAGCCGACAATGTCTTGTCAAGAGACTGAGAAACATTCTGACATCGTTTCGCCTGTGTGATAGCAGCTCTGCAGTAAACTTCGCCGAGTGCCCTTTTAAGAAGACTTTGGCTTCTGGGTTGCCCAGTGTGTTCTAGTTCACTGTGCATAATCAAGTTTTCGGCAACCAGAGGATATATTTTAGCTTTACAACAAAGAATCGCACATCTCCAACACACTTCACCACTTTTTAACTCTTTATGTCTTGTAAATTTCTTAGGTTCACTAAAACTTTTACTTCGTTCCATAATGTTTTGCTTGCAAGTAGTAACAATATGAAAGTGCAAATAAATTTAAACTCAGGTTGGTTTTCCCAGAAATTATAATCCTGCTCGGGGACCAGTTGAGTGATGTCATTAAAGTAATTAGCATCAGTAGAAATTAAGGGGAGGAGTATCTGCTAGTACCTGCTCGGGGACGAATGTAAGGACCGCACTACACGTTATTGCAAACAACAGTATGTATACAATATGTCACACATAATAGCAAATTATCGTTGCGTTAGAGCGTCTCGTGAGCGTAACGGTAGGTCGTAAATTTTCTTCCTTGCAAAACATACACATAAGAAATGTGAATTTAAAAAAAGATTAGAAATTGATTAGACTTAAAACAATTCTAACACGAAGTTCAAAGTAGTTTATATTAAAACAAACTTGCAGAATTTTTTAGTATGAACCCAATAGAGTATTTACGTCATAAAAAAGCTATAGTTAATTTATTTTTTTTAATTTCGCTTTATTTTATTTAACCCGCAATCATTTTTCCCAAGCCTATCTTAAATTTTTAGGACCAATTCTTTTATTACAAACAGTTTTTCTTACTTAGACACTTATTCTACAACAGAGTTTTGCTTATGGATTAGGCCATCGTTGTATAAACAAAACAAAAATTTAAACCATGACGTTTTATAAACATAATATCCATTTCATTATACCGTAGATAAATTTTGAACTTATAGGCGTCCATTAGATAATTACAATAATAATATTCCATTAGATTTTTCAACAAAATTCATATTATTTTTAGATATTAAATTTAGCGAATAATGAATTGACAGAACTAGAAGCAAAACTTGTCAAAGGCCTACACTCCTTAATGGAACTAGATTTATCTAAAAACCACTTGGATTTCGTACCAATGACGTTGAATTATTTAAGTAAAAACCTTAAAGTATTAAAGCTAAATGACAACTACATTTTTCAACTAACATCACAGAGTTTCAATGGTAAGTTTATATATTTTAGGACAAATCTAACTTCAGCAGGATTAAAAGCAAATTGAGCTCAAAAAAAATGGGAAGTATAACCATTTGAGAGTAGGTAGTTGAAAATGAGTAAAGATGATACTGTTTTTTTTTAACTGCAAAAATTAATATATCTATATTTTAAAAACTAAAAAATATATCAAAATCCAGCTCTCATTTTCTGAATAGAAACGTCGGTGTGATTCAAGCACAATGTAAAAATTTATCTCGAAGAATTGAAATAATTGAAGTTTCATTTTTAAAAATTGAATTTTGGATAATTCAAAAACCAAAAAAATACATCAAAACGCGTTTTTTATTGATTAAAAATTTCATCCTGATTCAGAATCCATTTTAATTTTTTCAACAATATTCAAGAACAACCAAGAAACTTCATACTTAGTTTTTATCTCAAAAACTAAAAAATATATAAAAATTATAAGCTACTTTCCTTCAGGAAATCCTGGAAAGAATCGTGCGAATTCTGGAGAAACTCAGCCGCCAGCTTTTTTATCGTGGTAAATTCCAAGCGATCGTATTTACGGAAGTGGTGTAATTTCGTTTTTTTTTAATAAAAGAATTCCGAGCTAGGAAACGGAAAAAAGATTAAGATTATTGTGAAACCAAAATAAACATATATACTTACAGAAAAAAAAAAAGTACAATTTCTTTGCTAGGTACCTAATATAAAAAAAGAAACTCAACTTTTTTCGAAAGGCAAAAAGATTTTTTTAGGTCCTTTGTAACAACTTTTCTATAATAAAATTAAACACTAATATTTAATTTGAGATCGGTAGAATTTTTAAAAAGCCTAAAGTGACTAAATCTGTTTAATCGGATATAGTTTTTCTAAAGGCGGCTACTCACTACTCGGAACTTGCCAAGTACTTGCAAAGTACTTAGCAAGTAGCGAGTAGTGTGTATGGCGACTCGCACTGACTTGGAGAATTACTTGTACTTCCCATCGGTTGTCGGAAACCGGGTCCATGTCAAAGGAGCCGAGTCGATTACTTCCGAGTTGGTTTTATCTGCGCTTCACTACGTGTGCTTTGCTTGACGGGTAAGGGTATAGATCGCCCAACGAAAGTTTGTGACAGCCACGTGGCCTCTCGTTCAATGCGCAGTGGTTTGTTTACGAGCATTACGATAACAACGACCGTTCTGAAAGCTTGTCAGTGTGGTAGCTGGAATGGTTTTGTAAACTGTATTTAGCTACGAATATGCTGAGAGAGTTTCTGAGTTGTTTTTTAAATGTATGTATTTTTTTAGTTAAAAGTGGGCAGTAACAAATTTATATAAAATAAATTCTTCTTAATTATGTTAGCATCATACATTAAAAATTAATTAAAGATGTATAATATATTTTTATTTCCGTCCGCCACTGATAGAAAGACTCCGCCTACCTGCGTCGACTAACACGTGGCTGTCCCAAACTTTCGTTGGGAGACCTATAACTAGTAGTTGTTGCGTGTGCGTTTTTAGGTTAAAAGTTGAAATGGCGTGAAGCAAGAAGCAATGAAATTACATTGACGTTTCTGGATATTTATCAGAACGAATCAATAATTTGGGACCCATTACATAAAGAACATAAAGTGAGAAACGACGTATATGATGCTTGGAAACGAATTCAAATTGAGTTTTCAGCACAATGTAACTTGGAATGCAGCATTGACGAATTAAAAAAGAAAAAGGAATTTCTTATGGCCACATTTCGTAACTGCAAAATAAAAATAAAAAACAGTGAAAAAAGTGTTGCTGGATTGTTCTTCTTTTTTCTATTTTTTGGTAAAAGAAAACCGCAACTTATCGTTACAAATGCAGCTAAAGGTGAATATCACTATCGTCCATTTTTTAACTAGTACTTGCCTATTCACTTGTATTTCCCGAAATAAATGGACACTTGCAAGTACACACGTAGTGTGTACAATTTACTTGCACTTTGACAAGTACTTGAGAAGTACTTGCCAAGTCAGGTAACTTGGCAAGTCCCGCGTAGTGAGTAGCCGCCTTAAGATTTACACGGTACTTTCGGTATTGGTTGTCACTGGTTTCGTCTTTCGAATTATTCTCGATAGGAAGCTTACGTGGAATCGACACCTCGCAAATATAATTTCCAAAGCTACAAGGTCTATGTGGAACTACTGTATGCTTTTTAGAAAAACAATGAGTCTTAAATATAAAATGATCTATGGGTCATATCTAACAGTTGTCAAACACCTAATCACCTATGCTGCGTTGGTTTAGTGGAACAAAACAACGTAATTGATTCAAACTGGACAACAGGAAGGAGCAGATACAGAAAAAGGTGATAATTTGGTAGAAATAGGAGAAGAGCATGATCAAACAATAGTAGAGATGGGAAATGAAATATCTGGTGGTGGAAACGAAGGAGAAGTACAGGTGGTACAAGAAAAACCAGAAGAAGAGAGTCAACCTGATATGAGCAGCATACTTCAAATCCTTATGATGAGCGTGACAGATATTCAAAAAGGAATGAATAATATGGATAAGAGATTTCATCAACAGAAGGAAGAAATAAAAGATATAAATCAGAAATTAAAAGAAGATATGAGGGAAGATATCAATAAAAAATTTGAGGAAAATAATAAAAAATTGGATGAAATTAAAGAAGATAATAAAATATTTAAAAGAGAAATTAGTAGTATTAAAGAAGACAATTTGAAGATCAGGGAAGAAGTTAAAATTATGAAAAAAGAATGTGGAGTTGAAAAGGTGCAAACACTTGTATAATGATTACTGGCGCAATGAGATTGTGTTCTAGTCCGACCTTAGGGGTAAATCTAGATCTTCCTCCCCTGTATCTACATGTAAAGACTGCTCTCGAAAGGGCCTAAAGTTAAAAAGGACCAAGTCTCTAAGACCCGTTAATCTTATAGATTTTGGGATTTTAAGAGTCGAAGTAATCCAATCCATGAAGATGCCTAGGTAAAGGGGTTACAGGTCCTAACGTTTGGCTCTCAATAGCCCTGGAAAACACTTCTACAATTGGAGCTTTTGAAAACAGACTTTTGGGCGCAAGAGTGCATTAAAAACGCCTTAATACAGCTAGAATAATTATTGCCTCTGCTTTTATTGCTCCACAACTTAACCAAACTGCATAGAACTGCAAAAAGTCTCATAAGCAACAAAGGTATCCACAAATTTAGAATTACATGCAAGTTGTTGCTTCATGAAGCACTTGGAGTGGAAACAATGTTTAAAAGCAAACAAAAATATAAAAACCTTATACCCGGATGTTTGCGTGATATTAAGGCAGTTATTATTAAGTATTAGAATAAATTAGAAGAGAGCAAAATTCTGGTTTGTGATATCGGAATTAGTGATTTTATATTTTATCTTAGAAAATGACTTATTCTAAGGTACGTGAACGAAATCGTCCCGAATATGTCAAAAGAGAAAATACTTAAACTACTCAAAACGAAATAAGGACCACTTTTGTAATTAATTATTTTGCATATTTATTCTTATTTCTAAAAACTGTCAAAATGAGGGCTACCATTTTTTGGCTCACCAGTTGGCGCCACTGGCGTTGTAGGTCCGTCCATAGAATAAATTTGCAGCTGACACTTATCCGTCGCCACGTTTACAAATAAATATTAATCCTTTGATACTTAGAGGAATATGCCGCATTGTTGCTCAGTACTGTTCTTTCAGCCCGCTTAACTTTGCACCTCTTTTTCGTAGTTCTACTTTTAAAGCAGTGACATTCATTGACACGTAACTCGTATTTTCCATAATTAAAACAATGTTTTAAATTAAATATTATTATACCTTGTAATAACTCCAAAGTTAATTAAAAAGAAAAATAATACCTTTCATCCCACCCATAAACAGTGACGCGGGGACCTCCAGCTACACTAGCGCCTCTAGCGGCGAATTCACACGCGGTAGCCCTAATTATAACATAACAACAAAGCAATAACTTCCACAAAAAATTACAACTGCCAATTTTTAAAGAACCTAAAAAAACCTACTAAGAAAAACCCCAAAATCTATTTCTTCATAATAATAAAAAAACAAATTAAATTCTAAAAAAAATATTACTAATAATGTAAATAGCCACCTCGAGCTCGTAAGACCTCTGCACACCGACGGGGCATAGATTCAATTAAATTTGCAATTGTCTCCCTTCTGATACTATTGCCACTCTTCCTGAACTATGTTTTCAAGTTGGTCCAAATTTTGAAGGGGCTGGCGATTCCTTATCCTTCTTTTAAGGTGATCCCAAAGATGTTCAATAGGGTTAAGAGTGTGAGTATTTGCTGGCCACTCCAAAACCTCAATATTTTGCTCTTGAAGGAATTCAGTTATTAGCCTGGCAATGTGGAGTCTTGCACTGTCTTGCTGTAAAATGAAATTTGGACCTTCCTCGTGGGCAAAAGGCAATATGTAAGGTTGTATAATTTCTTATAAATATTGGCGAGCGTTTACATGGCCCCCACAAAACACATGTAAATTGGTTCGTCCGGTTAAAGAAATACCGCCCCAGACCATAATAGAGCCACCTCCAAAATGAACGGTTTCCCTTACATTTTGATCCAAATATCGTTCACCTCTTCGCCTCCAAGCTCTCACGCGTGCATCATTGTGGCTTAGTCTAAATCTGGACTCATCCTTAAAAAGAATGTGGCTCCATTGTTCCATGTTCCAAGCTGCCTTAAGACTGCGATAATTATTCCCTTGCACAAAGGAGGTGATAAAGATCAAGCTTCGAACTATCGCCCAATAGCACTTCCCCCATGTTGTCGAAGATTATTGAAAGATTTGCAAATATAAAATACTAACTCCCAAACAGTTTGTTTTGAGCAATAAATCTACCAATGCTGCTATGTTCTCGCTCTTTGACAATGTTTACTCCAGTCTTAACAATCAGAACTCTACAGCAACAATCTTCTGCGACTTCTCTAAGGCCTTTGATTGTGTAAACCACAACATCTTAATTCACAAATTACAACACTATGGGATTAGAGGAATACCACTCGAGTGGTTTAAATCTTATCTTACCTACAGAAGTCAGATAGTAAGGGTTGATGAGAGAACATCCTCCTGTAAGCCAATTGACTGTGGGGTGCCTCAAGGTTCAGTTCTAGGTCCTATCTTATTTCTGCTTTTTATTAATGATATTGCCTACCTAAATATTAGTGGTAAACTCTGCCTCTTTGCTGATGATACTAGTTTTACCTGGAGCAACCCGGATAGTACATCCCTTTATAGTACCGTATCTCGTGACTTAGTCACTATTAAATCGTGGTGCGATTCTAACCTTCTGTGCCTCAATCTCTCTAAAACTAAAATCTTATCATATAAAGGTATATTACAAACTTTTGAACTTAATAACAATAGTGTGGAAATCGTTGATTCTGTAAAGTTCCTGGGTCTCATTGTTGACAACTCGTTAAAATGGGATTTGCACATCAATTCATTGACAAAAAAATTAAGTTCTGCGTGTTTTGCGCTAAGATCAGTTTTCAAGGAATTAAACTTGTCAACAGCTCGAACAGTCTATTACGCCCTTTTTGAGTCGCATCTCCGTTACGCCATTCCATTCTAGGGTACGTGTTGTGCGACTCAATTTGACCGTATTTTCAAATTTCAAAAGAGAGCTATCCGTTACATATTAAGATTAAACAATAGAACTCATTGTGGGGAATACTTTAAAAAATATCAAATTTTAACTCTTCCTTCTTTATTCATTTTTGAATCCGTTTGCTTAGTCCGCAAGCACTCGTTAGCGAATCCTGAAACGCCTTCCCACAACTATCCACTTAGAAACAGGGAGCTTGATCTTTGTTTACCAATCCCACGATCAGAGTTAATCAAAAACTCTATATTGTATAATGCAAAAAAGATGCACAATCGTCTGCCTTTCAATATCAAATCTATTACACTCTTTCCTGCATTCCGTAGAGCTTTGAAGGCACACTTATTGGAGAGACCTTTTTACACAGTAAATGAATTTTTCATATTATGATTTTATTCTTCTAAATAACACTAATTTACTACTTCAAGGAACTTTTTCTTTTTTCCTTTTCTTCTTCTTTCTCTTTTTTTAATAACTTTCAATTTCTTTAATTGTATAAATATTTTTTTTTGTATTTTGTTTATGTGATATGTTATATTATAAGGTTTTTGTACTTTTTTGTATGATTTTTAGCTTTGTCGACAAATTGTAAAATTTCTGACAATAAAGCATTATTATTATTAAATGATTGCGGCAAAAATTCAGGCGGGCTCTTCGGTGCGCTCTGGTTAATTGTGGCCTAACAGCTCTAACTCTTGGCCGCATACCACTTTCATAAAGCCTATTTCTTACACTTTGTGTTGATATGCACCGCCCTGTAGCATTAAAATGAATATCAACGAGGTTCCGCGCTGTCCTTGCTGTATTTTGTGTAGCAGATCTCACCAAATTACGATCTTCACTAGGGGTTGTTACCCTTTCTCTTTGCGGATAAGGTCTTCTTGTCCCCGGGCCAAGCTCTTGAGATCTCCTGATTAATCTTAATATTACCGAATGACTTACTTGAAGTCTTCGAGCAATAGTTCTAATGGAAAAACCTTCTTGATGTAAAACAAGGGCCCGCATTACTTCTAATTGATTTAAATGTTTTCTTTGACCAATAAGTCTTCCCAATACATCAACATTCATTTTAAATAAAAAAAAGTTGCAAATAAAAACAAAGTGAAACTGTTTCGCTCGAGGCAAATGTCAAATTACGAATGAATAGATTTCATAAAGATTGTGTTTTTTCAAACAAAATGAATTTATCAGCTAAATGTATTTAAAAAAAAAAGAATGTTTACATACGAAATATTTGTGTGTCTGTTTTATAAATAATAGCAAAAATTTACCAAGGTGATTTAAAAATTAATAAAACTTCGAGTGTTATTTCGTTTTGACTAGTGTATTAGTCACAACAAAAGCTTTTGTACTAAAAAATATTTCTTTCTTTTAGGTTTAGATTTATCAGAAATATATTTAAATAATCTACCAAGATTAAAAATTGTGAAGGCAAATACTTTTTCTACACAAAAACACCTGAAGAAATTACACCTTAGTAATAACATTAACCTTCAAGTAATCGACAAGGATGCTTTTGGAGATAAGCAAATACTATATGAGGTAAGTTTAAAATATTTGTAAATAATTTAAAACATATCAATCAACCAATGTTGCAGAATGCAGAATATTAATTATTCTATCGCTTTACGAGTTTTGAAAAACATTTTCAAAGATAGATAATTTAAACCAACCATTTTGGTTTGTAGTTAGAAGGGACAACATAACTTGTAGACCGGTTTCGGTGTATTTGCACCTCGTCTAAGCTATTTCCCCATACAGACACAACATATATGACATGAGCATTATTTTGAAACAACCTGAGATTAGATTTTATTAAATAAAAGTTATGTTGTCCCTTCTAACTACAAACCAAAATAAATGGTTTAAATTATCTATTAGATATGCCAACCCCGTTTGACTTTGAAGTATAATTCAATATCCTTCGGGGCACATAGCCCGGGAAGTAGTTGTTTCTTCTTAGTTAAATGGTCAATGTCTTTGAAAATGTTTTTCAAAAACTCGTAAAGCGATAGAATAATTAATATTCTGCATTCTGCAACATTTGTTGATTGATAACTCGCTTTATTAAATAAGACACTATTACAGTTTCTTGTAATAATACTTTAATTTAAAACATATTTTTTACTTTTTAGTTGGATTTAAGTAACAATTCCCTCACTGCCATTGATCATACACTAGATTGGTCTAAACTTAGAATTTTTAAAATCGATTCGAATCCTTTAGAATGCACCTGTGAACTGTACAATGTGACAAAATTATTACCAAAATCTATAACCAGAACACTAAACAGTCCAATATGTACTTATAAATCTGATGATGATATAAGTCAGACAATATATTCTTTAAACGAAATAACATGTTTGGGAGACCATCCTCATCATATTTCAACAGTAATAAAACACTTTAATAAAATACGAATAGTAATAATAGTACTTAGCATCATACTATCAGCAGGTACAGGAATTGTTATAGCGCTTGTTGCTTTAAGATATAAGAGAAAAGTTGCCCTAAGAAATTATCCGTTTGCTGCAGCAGTAAGCTATTTCCCCATACAGACACAACATATATGACATGGGCATTATTTTAAAGCAACCTGTGATTAGATTTTATTGAATAAAAGTATATGAATTTGATATTATCCTTTTTCTGCTATTGAATAAGAAAATTAAGAAATTAACCAATTTGCATACAGATAAGATTTTAAAAATTTGGAAACGGACTTAAAAAATGTAAACAGAAACAAATGATTTAATTAAATAATAAATTTATGAACAAGTTGTCTTCCTATTTTAAACTTCTTAATAACCAATATGTGGCATTCAATGTGAAAATTGAACAATCCCCGTCAAATTCAAACCAGACTTTTTGAATCTATACTTCTATTCGTACACCTGGCGTTGAAAATTTGTATGGGATTAAATCAGCACAAACACATTACATTACAATTACATTACATATGTAATGGCGTGAGTAAGAGAGAGACAGAAACACATGTAGGTATATTGGTCGGTAAAAACAAAGATGAAATATTTACCACATGTTATTAGTCATAACATTCACTACATGGAAAAGAGATAGATATACAAAAAACAGTCTGAGCTAATGTTTTAGTATCATAGTGACGTATCACATTGTGTTTGACAGATTATTTTATTATTCTGTCACGTAAGTATAGATATTAAGTTTAGTAATTTATATTAATAATAATATTCAGTGATGAGTATTGTATTGAAGTCTATAGTAACGTCACATGGTTGCAGTATAGGTTATATTATATCCTGCACTATGCTTTTGAGGTTGTTGGCTACATAAACAGAGTTTTTAAGAAATGTATTTCAGTTAACTTTTAGGGAAATTACCTATATTTTATTTTATAAAGATTCTTTCATTATTTCCACAAAATTATTATAAATATTCTTTCATTCACCGCATTATATATGCATATAGGTTACTTTTCCGGGAATTTTCGAGTTAACTTTTTATGACTTGGTATAAATAATTGATGCAAGGGGTTAACAAATACGCTACCTACGTGACTTCTTCTTGAAATTTTGCAGTCTAAGGCTAGTTTTTATATGACTCTCTTTCTTCGATCTTTCTCTATTAAAGAGGCTCCCTCACCTTGTTTCCAACCTATACGCTAATTTCAATAATTCACTACACCTACACGACTTGTTGTACCGCTGGATTTATGTCAACAAAAAAATGAGGTTAGATTTTTGTCTGAAGGTTCTATTGGTGGCCCCTTCTAAGCGTAGGCGATAAAATAATCACGAAAGAAGGAAGCAAGAAAACTTGCTAATTTTGTTTTGGCGCCAACCGGCGTAGAGTGGTCGGATGTGGATGCAGAGTGTTTCATTTGTTAGCGGGCTTCCTGAAGTTTTATCTACGCACCAGTCAATCAACATCATGTATTGGTCGAAAAAGCAGCGCGCTTTTGCTTGCGAGGAATACTTTTCCAACAGTCGTTCCATAATTGCCACTCAACCTGCTTTCCGTACTCGCTTTAACATTCATCCTGCAGGTCGCATTTCTGGCTGGCAGTTCATTGTTTCGTGGGAGAAAATATTCAAGAAGACCGAAAATGTGACGAAATCACATCCAGAACACAGGAAAACATTGAGAGGATGAGACTGTCTGTTTTGCCGGCGTTCGGTGTGCAAACATGCAATCGCTTTGGGAATTTCTAATCTCACAGTGAGACGAATTTTTACCATGGCAAAACAGGAAGATCGCCGATGGATCGTTCGAGAGAACATTTCTCCGATGGGCTAATCACTTTGAGGGGCATCCTTTGCGGCCGGCACGCTCACCTGTTTTGGCTCAGAGCGATTTTTTTAAGGGGTTATCTTAAGTCTATTCTTTACACCGATCGGTCTCGAACCCTCAACCCAACATACCCATCTATATGGGCATTTTGTTACTGACCAGAGAAGTCGACACCAACGGAGAAACCATCCCGGGATAGTTCATGAAGGAAGATTTATTAAGAAGAGGTCCTTCCATCCTAGAATTGAAGAAGTAATGAATTTTTGATGATAGTCAAGGCTCCACCAGAATAGAAGTCTGGAATAATATAAGATAAGAGAAATAATTAATTTTTTTTTTAATTTTCTTAACTTAATCATGACTTAATAAATCATCTTAAACTGATTTTTGCGTTTAATTAGTTTGTCTGTACTTGGCGCCCAGAACTAATTGTTTGGGGAAAATTGATAAAACTCGGAGGGAAGCCACGACCCCAGGGGCTAGCCTAGGGTAAATTAGGGTTACAATCATTGTTTTTAATGTACACCGCACATCCAACTCCACTTGGAAATTTCGATCCGTCTGTACAGATTTTACAGTGGTTATTAAACTGTCCTAAATACTCCTTTGCCACAGCTGAGCACCCTGATGGTACTTCAATCTTGGAGATAAAAACATTACATTTGAAAACAATATCTTAAAATCAGAATTAAAAAAACTTCGGTCACTCATAATATTAGAAATATGTGAGACGTTGGTAAAACCAAGGGCTAGGTTAGAAGAATTCTTGTTTTGCCACCATTTATCAGTTAAATTGGAAATAGACTGATATGAAATTTTTTGAAGAAGAGAATCATTTTTATTTGCTTTGCATTTAAGAACAAATTTTTCACACAGAAAAACGCGTCTAAGATGTAAAGGAGGTTCACTGCATTCACTTAATAAGGTATTTGTTGGCGTAGATTTTATGGCTCCTAAGACTAGTCGTAACGCCTTGAGTTGAACTCGGTCTAGTTTGATGAGTCTAAAATAGATCTCGTGTAGGCTCTATAGAATAGCAAGTTAATTTTTGGATCGCCTCCCCAACCATGTCGGTTAACTACCTTTAATAAATTGAGGCTTTTTTCACTGATGTGTTCATCCCATATGTATAGTTATTTTGAAACGGTATCATAATATCGGAAAGTTGCACTCTATCTGAGTCTGGTAAACGGTGTCTAGTAAAAAAATACGACTGCAGATTTTTGGGCTGTCAGTTCAAATCTTTGTTTATAGAAATAGGTCTTGATAAACTTCATAATGATATCCAGGGAATTGATACCACCCTTGATATGAACGTCTTAAAATATAAAAACAAAAATCGTCTACATACTGTAATAGGTTACAATCCCTTATAGCTTGTTGTAGGTCTAGTGTATGTGTATATAAGTTAAACAAAAAATTATTGTGGTGTCGTGGGACACAAGGTAGGAACGAAGTTCCTTCGGCTAATGTAGAATCGACACAATTTGAAATTATATGAAAATAAACGTGGCTACTCACGAGTAAAATGTATCTATAATGTGAGTATTCGCCACGTGCTTGTCCATGAATTCATAAGTATATACTATGCATTGGCGGGGTGGAGTGGTAATAGAGAGAGAAGGGATGAGAGAACGAAACAGGGAGAAAGAGAAAGGTTTTATTCCACGGACTTTTTCTTAGGGTTTTACTATTAAATTTTTTTCAGTTCGGTCGCGCAGCAAAATACCTATCTCCTCCAAGCCTGCCGTAAGGAACTTCGTTCCAAAAATGGCTTAGCACCGATCCCTGTGGTAATCCTCGATTCACAGTTCTAGGACCAAGAGTTCTGTTGTTACAACGAATAAAAACTTTTTTATTTACAAACAAATTCTGCACATTCTGATGGAATACCAATCCTACAGATAATTTCGTTAGTTTAAGGATATTTCAATGAGGGTGTTTATTAGGTGTCAAGTTATTTGAGAATGTGTTAGTTTTGATTGAGTTTGTAATAAAATTTTGTGAGATATTGATTAAATCGGCTAACGAAAGTTTTTTAAAGTATGTGAATCGTAAATGTAAGTCTACAATTCAGAGTATCAGAGAGCCAAATATCAATATTGTTGTAACAAGATCGGATGATATACATTGCTATGACGCAAATATAAGTGCAATAAGGAGTGTTGCTTCTTAAAGAAAAGTAACCGAAGATTTAAGTGAAAAACCATTTACAATCATTCGTAATACACTTGCATGTAAACATTCCGCCGTCGCTAACTACTGTGGATGTAGAATACATAAGAAAAAACATTTACAATGCTCGACGATTGAATTTTTAAGAAATATAACACGTATTAATCTTGGAGCATTTTTTAACTACTCTACACAATACTTTTGTCAGCTTTTCACGGTACATGGCCGTACAAATGGACATTATGTACCTTTGCTATTTTGTTTATTGCCACACAAACAGACAAATACATATAAAAAGTTATTTTCTGGAATACAAAATCTGTGTAAAGAATTATCGAATACATTAGAGGTAAATGCCAGGATTATTTATTACCGGTTCCATCTCTTGCAATAGACATATGTCCAGTGTAGTCGGTCAGTGGCTACGAACATTTTATTTGACATATTTGGATCCCGCACAAATTGGAGATTGTTTTAGGTTCGAATTTTTTAAAACAATTCCTGAAAACACTGATATTGTAAAATATTCTTTACTGGATACATACATATCAGAAGAATCTTTGTTTCCACCAACCATCTGGGCCAAAAGTTCCACCAACATTTGGAGAACCACAAAGGCATGCGAATCCTTTCATCGAAATTTTAGTGATTCGATGGTTTTGTTGAAAAATTTAAAATAAATATTTACGTAAAAATTCAATATGTTCATTTACCACAAAAAATACATAACCGAAATGTTAAGAAAGACAATTATTTATTAGTAATACGATCAATCGTTCTAAAAATAAAGAAATTAATTGATTACATTTTTTGAAAATGTGTATCTTTTCTTTGCTGTGTAAATATGTGTTAAATTTTATAATAATAAAGGCTTGAAAATATTTATTAAATATTTGTTTCTAAGAAATACTCTGACGAAATTACCAGTCGGATTAATACAGTTTTAAATGATACTGACGAGTTTACCTGGCCGATTAAGAAATAATGAGGTTGACTAACGAACTTATCAACACCCGTTTAAAGTCATGTATTACATATTATTGTTAACTAAATCTATAAATATAATGTTTTTAAATTAATTTGTATAAATTATAAATATTAAAATTTTTTTTATTCCTAGATTATGGAAACAAATTGCATTTTCATTTTATAATTTAAATTATATTGTTATTAGTGTTTGCACCACGTTAAACAAAGTCCTGTTGGCCAAATGCTCAACTATACGAGCTTTTTTTAATCCTGTTATGGTGACCGATTCGCATATCAAAAAGACTTTAATTAATAGTTAATATTAAAAATTGCCGAATGATGGATGATTTGCACTGAACAACACAATTATTATGAACCAAATTTTATTTAACTTTCACGTGTTCGTTTATAACACGAGCATAATTTGACGAAAATGTGGGCCGCATCGATTCAGTTGTCACCACTACGAGGGTTGTCTTTTTAGTTTTACATAAAGCCGCCTAGGTGGCGTCACCAATGGAAACTTAATACAAAAAAATCTTACCTCAATCTTTTTTTGACATTAATCCAGAGTTTCATTACGATCCAAGTCAGTCGAAAAGTGGATCTTAGTCGAGAACATTTTCGAGCAATTATTTTGTTACAATTTTCGGAGAGGACTATCCCAATAGCAATGTCTCGCTGAAATGGAAACTATTTTCCACTGGTATTGCAAATTTCAACGTGATCTCTCCAGTCTCAGCGGCCAATACAGGCTAGGTGCACTCAAACCAGCAGACACACAACAAAACATTAATACGGTTCGTCAGCTAATTATAGATGACCGCCGTGTAAAATACTGGGAGAAAGATATCTTTGGGCATTTCAAAGACCCTGATCCAAAAGATCGTACATGAAGAACTGGGTGTTACGAAGTTGGTTAGCTCACAGAAGAGCAAAAAGCGGTTACCGTCAATTGGTCTCGAAAAACATTGGAACGGTTAAACAAAAGAAGCTCAAAAAAAAGTTTATAGTACTGTTTGTGGCGATGAATCTTGGATTTACTCCTACGAATCGGAAAATAAATGCCAATCCACTGTGCGGGTATTTCATGATAAGGAAAAACTAAGAAAAGTGATCCGTTCTCGAAGTGTGGTAAAGAAAATGGTTGCAGCTTTTGAGTCAAAATCTGGTCATGTGCAACAATTGCTATAGAAGATCGAAGAACAGTTACTTCTGATTGGTATCTAAATATTTATTTACCAGAAGTTATCACGAAACTCCGACAAAGCAACACATAACGTCAAATCGTCCTACATTAGTACAATGCAAGTGCTCACACTGCAGAAAAGACAATCGAGTTTTTGGAGCTACAAATCGTCGAATTTTTAGACAACCACTTCTTCATGTTTCCAAAGATCAAGAATTCAATGCGTGGACAGCGATTCCAGTGGCCAGAAGAAGCCATCGATACCTTTAAAACAGCGATTTTGCAGTAGTTAATTAAAGACTCGAATAGCTATTTTACCAATTGGTTTGAACGTATGGAAAACTGTAGGTATCGATCTTGGTGGGATATATATTGAAAAGCAATAAAGTACTTTCAGTTTATATATTTTTTGTCTTTATGGTTATATGCAAAACCAAAAAGACAACCCTCGTATATCCTCCGCTGATTGCCAATACTGGATATTAAAATTAACATTTAAATAGCTTTTCGTTAAAATGCAATTTTCGTAGAAATCTATACTTTTTGTTATTTGTTATATAATTGCGAAAATTGTCATGATTTTTATTTTAGTTTTTTGTAATAAACTTGATTTCGAAAAACTGTCCTTTGAACCTCAACGAGTGTTTTTTAAACTACACTTTATTATTCGAAATTACTGGGTGATTAAATCTTACATGCAGTGTTTGAAACAAAATTAAAAATGATTAAAACAGTAATTATTCAGGCTAGTGAAGAATTAAACAGTGATTAAACTTCAATATTTCAATATGTATTACCTCTTCAGATCCTTTCAATTCTTTAGTATAAACTAGAAACTGATTTAAAATGTCTTCTGTCTTTTTGGCCAGTTCGTTGAATTTGTAGAGGTATTCTATTTGTTCTGAACAATTTAAACATATTACATGCGGCAGTTCATCCTTTTCTGAAACCTAAAACATAAAAAATAATTAAAATATATCTATATTTGATAATCTTGATCAGTGTATACGCAAGATACAGTTATTTATTTCAATTCGTTACAAAAGTAGTAATCCGATATCAATAAAATTTCTGATTAGTTTATACACAAAATACGGTTATTTACTTTATTTGTTGCGGAAACAATTATACAAATAAACAACACTTGTTTATTGATTCGAAATATCATTAAAATATTTATTTCAATACACAAAACTTTCTGCTTTCTAAAACTGTTTAACTTTTGGAATTATTTCAAAACATTCTTATTCATTAGTTCTTATATTTATTAACAATAATATATTAAATTAAAATATACAAAATATTAAACACGCAAAATCATCTACAACAACCAATGTTTTCCCCATTTATAATGTTTCCTAATGTAAGTTCAAATAAATGTAAAATGGTCTCCTGTACCAAACAGTTTCAGTATTGAAAAGACCCTTTGAATATATAGACAGTTTTCACTCCTTGGTGCGATTTTTATAAAAAATTCTAATATTAAATGTCAAAACCATTTAGAAAGAATTTCATTTTTTATTTTATAAGTGCGTATTTTTTTAACATTAATTATAACGCTAATCCATTATAAATATTGTATAAAATGTTACAATTAGATTGATTAACACTTTAGCCAAATTTACAGTCTACCCACATAATTTTTTAGTATTATATTTTAGGGCCGTACACTCCAATCCCAGAAGTACTATCATCTATTATTTTGTATCCGTTATCAGAGTTTAACATTTTCACCCTTATAATAATAATAATATTAATAATATCCCTAACAGTAGGAGAGGTGACAGAAGTCATAAAGGGCACAAAAATCACCAACTCTTCGCAAACCCACGATCCGACCTAATACATTCACTTGTCTTCCCACCATTCATAAAATATTATCATCTTGCATTACCAATCGCATTTATAGGCGAGTGGATCAGAACGGCATTCTGACGGAGGAACAGAAAGGGTGCAGACGAAGAGGTCAAGTGTGTAAAGAGCAACTGATTATTAATTCTGTGATTTTGAACCAAGCACTGAAGGGACGCCGCAATATATACACTTTTTTCGTGGATTACAACAAAGCATTTCATAGCGTTCCCCATTCTTGACTCTTTGAAATCTTACAGAGTTACACCCTCCTCGGATTTATAATGAATCAACCTTCACCTACATCTGAACAGTATGCATCTTTCCACAAATGAAATTCCTATCCGTAGCGGAATCTACTAAGGCGACTCCACTTTGGTTTTGTTTGGCAATGAATCCACTCTCCACATATATCGACGACATAAAAGTTTAAGCTTCAAATCGACAACAAATTCAACATTTGCTTGATATCATTGGCAAAACCTCAAACATGGAAAAATGAAAAGTGGTTAACGGAGATGATGCACTGCGAAATGGAGATGTTATAGACGCCATGAAAAATGGATACACCTACAAAATACCTAGGATTACAGCAGGCGAAGATGATCAACCGAAAGCAAGCAAAACAAAGAATTAGGGTGCAGTTTACAAAAAGAGTAAATTCATTATTAAAATCTGATTTAAACGCAGGGAACCAGGTTTAATCAATTAACACCTATGCTGTACCGATCATGACATACTCTCTTAGAGTCCGAAAATGGTTAAAGACTGCAATGGAAGATATTCAGCGATTGACTTGAACTATGATGTCATCACTCAAAGTTATCATGTCCTTAGGACCACACTACCGAGAAAAAAGGAGGAAGAGCTTTTACTGACATAGTAAATCAACATCACAAGCAGATAAACACATTACGAGATTTCTTTTTTTAAGAAATCTCAGAGATGTAATTTGCATGTTGTATTAAAAGCAGAAAGCATTAACAACACCATCATGTCCTAATAACATTGAGAGATTGAGACGGAGAGATTTATTCTTGCGATTCAGGACCAAGTCATTAATATCAACAACTAGCCAAAACCTGCGGCTCCACTTGCGTGGTAGTAAAAAGTGGTACAGCAACCCAGCTTCGAAAATAAATACTGATATAATTACAACTTTTTTCTAAATAATGTATTGCTCTATTAATACATTGCAGCTCATCTTACAATATATTCTAACAATTTTCTGTTTATTTTGTATTTATTTTAATGCGTTCTGGTAAACAACGTTGTTGGTTGTATTATTTGGAGCATAAATATACAGATTCTGTGGGTTTCCTATTCTTAAGCAGGCGACATATAATTGACCTTGCGAAAAACATGAAGGTTCTAAATGGATTCCTGCGCCTTGAAGTGACTGTCCTTATTAATTGTCATCGCAAATGCAAGTCGAACGGGGAACTGAAGTCTTTTGAATTCAAAAGGCATGTCGGATGGAATTAAGGAGATGCGATGTATGAAGACATCTTCACCGGTAGATATTCCCGACAAAATCGTTGCTTCAATGATATTTGTATGTAATTTTTTACAATGAATCGAGCGCCATTACATAATTTCGGTGGTCTCAAGTTTCTCAACATCATTATCGGTGATTCTACTTTTATGAATAAATATGTTTATGTTACTCCCAGAAACGTGTACAATCACTACAGAAAATTTCAGGACATTTCATGCAGCGGTTTCAGAGTTATAAAGGAACCAACAAACAGACATGTAGATTATAAAAATTTATTAAAGGTGGTCCAAATTTTGCATTCGACAAGTGTAGAAAGTGCCAGCAAACCAAGGAAACCATACAGTACGCAATTTTAGCTGGCACCGACTACTTACGCACACACAACCAGGTGTGCTACATCATACACCAGAAGTTGGTCAATAAATTTTGGATTACTCATGACAAGTACCACCCTCAGACAATTCTTGAGAATGCTGATTTTAGACTCTACTACGATATGCCTGTTATCACCGATAGACAAGTGACGCATAATCGGTCAGATATTGTAATAGTGAATAAAAACCCTAACTTAGTTCGTCCAGTGGATGTTGCAGTGCCAAATAATAACAACGTTTTGGATAAATACAACGAGAGAGTGGCATAATACACTGATCTTGCCAGTGAGATATAACATATGCCACATAACAAGGTTGATGTAATACGAGCGATCGTGTCATCTACAGGTCTAATACCCAAGAGTCTCTTAGAAAGACCTAATAAAATGGTACCCCATAGAAATGCCTTCATCGACATCCAGAAGGCAGTGATTCTGAATACATGCCACACTGTTTGTAAATTACTTAACATGTAAATATTAAGCCTAATCCCATTTGCGTTTACGCTTGGGATTAATTAATAATATTACCAGCATTTGCTAAATGTATACGGCTTTTTACATAATAATAATTATTTTTAACAGGTTTTCACCCAATAACAGAAAATATTAAAACGTCAATAGTTCCTAAATTTACAAACAATTTCACAAAATGAAATGTAAGATATAGTTGAATTACTTTAAGGTAACGAACTACAGGAGAATTAAATACTACGTTAAAATGACAATACTGATATAAAAATATAACTTACTTCGTGATTCAACTGTTAGTACAAAAAAATTAATTTACTTTATATTTCAGAACAAGCATTCATAGTAGGTATATTACTTTACGAGTGGAGTAAATTGCATATTACAGCGAGTGTGTTTGGCCCATGAGCGAGCTTGCGAGGTTTTGTATAAAACTAAAAATAACAAACATAAAATCTAAATTTTGGCATAAGTTGTCAAAAATATTCGATATCGCAGTTGTCTAATCTGTACTGGTTCAGTTATCTAACCAATGTCAAATGTTAATTCAGTGCATAATACAGGTTTACTTACTCCACTAGTGGAGTAAATGAAAATATAACACAACTCCTCAATAAGTTGACACTTACTGACAGAGATATAGGTTAAAAAACACGCAATTTACTTATGAGTCGTGGGTAAAATTATTTACAAGTTTATATAAAAATGATAGTGACACAATTACGCCTGTCCACCAAAAGCTTCATGTTAACAGCCCCTTTCAGGATAACGTCCATACAAATATTTGAAAAATCTCCTTTGAGTAGATTCCAAGCTTTGTATGAAGTTCTGGTAAAAAGGACGCACAATATTCAAACTTACTCCTAACAAATGTTTTAAAGTTTCAGTGTTGACAAAACCAGACAAATTTCGCATGCACCAACCAAGTAGCCTTGACGAGGACTACATTATTTCATTAATATACTTATTAAACGTAAACTTACTATCAAACTTAAAATCTGATAATTAATTCTACAATTATAAATTAAAGAACTTCGATGACGGGTATAGGTAACTATTTTACATTTCGCAATATTCAAGGACAATCTATTACTGAAACACCAGTTTTGAAGAACGCTCAGTGATTGCTGAATTTTATTAAAATCGGCTCCTATACGGGCATGATCTTAATCCATTATACACCACAATCTGCAGACGCTCAGTTGAATAATTGGCTACCTAGCAACTGTAAAAGTGATGTCGAAAAAACAAATGAACAAAGTTTAGAAAGGAATATATCATGATCAATTGTATCAAAGGAATATATGACAACCTGTCTTTGCATATCCAAAACGGCAGCTGTACATTGAGTAAAGAAAATCCAATTAGTTTGGGCCGCATTCTTACCTAAAAAGCCATGCTGATACTCACTAATAGAATGTTTTACTGAATAATAGATACTAAACAGATCATATAGTATAATCTCAAAAAAGTTGTACAGTATAGCTGTAGCCCTATAGTTCATGATATAGAAAGGATTTCCCCTCTTAAATCCAGGGCATATTTTAGTGTTTTTCAATATTTTAGGGATCAACTTCAAAATAATGGCTAAAGGTTTGGCCAGAACTTTCACATAATCTTTCACGAGAAAACTTGGTATACGATCACAGTCAAATGTCATCTTATTTTAACTTTCTTTGAAGCTTTTATTATGTCTTACTCAAACACAGAATCTATTAATATACAAAAATTATTTTTTAGCTGATTAGCAGAATCAAAACGATTAAAATTGAAATATACACTACAAAAAATAAATCAGCAAATACATCAACTATTTGACTAGGATGAATTAGACTGTTTGATTTTGTGCACACTTACTGAAGTCAAAGAAACGAAAGGAAACACGTATTTTTCTGTGGGAAGCGTGTATTAAAAATTATAAAATTTAATAGCTGAGCGCTTTCGGCCTAACATCGGCCATCATCAGAGCTAAAAGTCCAAAGGTTAATCAATACCCCAGAAGTGACTGTACAGTCGTCCAAAAATTGCCAATCTACCGAAGGATGGTCAATAAAAATCCCCATCAAACATTTAAATTATTGCAAAGTTGAAACTTCCAAGCTCTTTGAAGAAGAGAAGGAAGGGAAATTTGACTAGGACTATCAATAGTGACAAATTCGTGTACCATTGAAACATGTATTATAGTTCTACCAAGCTTTAAATTCATAAAGGATTAAAATTTGCGAGGATCGTTGTGAATACCTTCTTTTACATTTTGAACATATGCGGAATACGCTTTTATGTTACATATTACGTGTTTAAAAAAAAGTGTGAGGTGTCAAGGGACACCCGGATGGAACGAAGTTCCTTTCGATTAATTAGTGAAGGAATTAGTAATTTGTAAACACAACAGAGTGTTTATACATACATAAGCATTTATTATTGTCTGTATAAAATCTCTACTTACCTAACAGTTCGTTTCTTTTAACAAAAGTGTCCATTTATACAATACCAGAGCTTTAGATAACACATCTTTTTAGAATTACTTTTTATAATTTAAAACAGGAATTAACAATTCAATACAAAATTTTAAAATTAAAATATTTGACAGTAACTGACAGTTAAGGTAATTTGACGTAGGTACTAGTCAAGTTACGAACTATTTTTAAAATATTTATGAATTTATTAATTTATAAAAACAGGATGAAATAAAATATAATACTATTATAGGTAATTATTATTTTTTCTACAGTATTTTCTTTTTAATGTACATTTTCTTTTAATTTAAAATAGTGTCTTTTTAATTGTAATATATCTATCTATGAGAGAGAGGGAGAGAGAGTTATTTATTTTTTGGTCTGTGAGAGAGAGAAACATGCGTGTGTCGTGACAACTTTTGGTATGAATTTTTTTTTGGCTAGCTCCTAGCGTCAGTCGTAACTGTTCGTAACGCCCGAAAGGGAACTTCGTTCCAATAACAGGGTAAATATTGACAAGATTTCATAACAAACTTAGGAGTATTAGTGTCAATCACAACATTCAAGAGGAAAACGTACTAAGTACCAGTCAATTTTACAAAAATCGTTATACATTCCAGGGAAATTTGTTCGGCGAAAATTATATCTGGTCTCACCACCACACCGACGAGATTACTATTATTTAAATTAAACCCAAAATTTAAAGCTGGATGATGTACAGCACCCTCATTATTAATTTGACATAAATCATGATTGACGGTACAAGTTTTTGTTGGACAAAATTAAGTACAGAATAACCTCATTCTGATTACAAACATTATTATAATTATCAGTGATAGGAAAAGTACTGAACGGATTCTCCTACAGTTTAAAACAGGTAGAGTGATTCCTGAGGAGTTTATAATAAGTTAAGGCTTTGTAAATTGGATGAAATACGATATTAGTTCAAAATGTCGTAAAAAATTAAGCAGATCCGGAGGTTTTATCGAAAACGCTGCTAACAAAATAAAGTATGGTGGGATGTTTCTCTTTTATAGATCTAAATTCTACATCCGCAATGGTGTATGTCTATCTCCCAAGAATAACTCATAATAACAATTTTTTCTGTCGAGAGCGGTCCTTATATACCAGATTAATTCTTCTAGAACGTCGCTAACGTTACATTTCTAGAATCGAACAAAACAGAATATTCCAGAGCTACTAGAATTATCTGGATCTTCCGCAATGTACTCGAATCGTCGGAGCTTCTTACCTCACACCTTCGCCTGGGCGACAGGTCAGGACTGGCTCGTAACGACACAAAGCGATCTCCTATCTAGAATTTTTTTTCCACTACTAGATCAACCAACCATTTAGGTTCTAAAGAATAAGAATTAAGTTTTTTGTCCAATCAAAATGCATGTTTAAAATATCCCGCTTATTTCTTTATATCTTTTATCATTATTCTTAAGAGATATGTTAGGTCCGTAATGCTCGCATTTTAGACTTTATTCGCAAAGTCTCTTTAGTAAGGTTTTATTAGGAACACTAATATATGTAGCTTTCAAAAATTGCCTACCAAGGTGATGGTGTTGAGACAAATTACTTAAACCAACTTAGCTAGATGCGATCCTATTCACCAGTAGTTAGCTGTAGATAGAACATGGATTTTTTTCATTATAACATTTTAAATAAAATTTATGGTTACAGCTACCGCTTTTTCTGAGACATTTTGTGTTTGCAGGGACAATTTTTCTACCTTTTTGTGTATTAAACAATTCACCGTGAGGTAAACAATACGTTAATTTAAATTACTTGTGAAGTAACCAGTGAACCAAAATACCACAAAATCGGCTTGTCTTGGAACACATCTATGCTTATTATTTTTTAGGAATATATATAAATGTTTTAAAGCAGAGTTATACTTTTTAAAAACATTTCGTTCTTAAATACTAAGATGTTCGATATAAATTTGCTTGTGTGCGTATGTTCAATAGAATTAATATTTTAATCCAAATCGGCTTGTCTTGTGAACAGTTCTAAAATTTTAATTTTTTAGGAAATTGTATGTAACAAATTTTTTGATTTCGTTCTTACATATATAGGATGTTCCTATGAATTTTGTTGTGTGCGTAATTATCTCGGTAATTATAATATAAATAGGCTAGTTGACTCTTTTTTAAACTAGGTCCTAAATAGTTAATATTTGTGCTACTAAGGTAAAAAAAAATATTACTATATTTTTTCAACACCTATGAAACCACAAAACTGTAATTTAAAATCCATCTCTTCATGTAGGTGCGAAAACGCTGTCCGCCATTTTATGACGTCATACGTATTGTAAACAATCATTTGACATATAAACACGGACAATTTTCCAGTTAACTTTACTTTAAAAACATTAACTAATTTCCATAAAAAATACAGTAACTATCGTTATTGCAACGTCCGAGAATGCAAAAACACATCAAGGAATACAAATAGATGTTAGTTACATTATTCAGAGGTTACGATACTTATGACATAAATGAGTAGGTACTTTTGAATCCCTTCTGAAAAGAATAAATACACTCATTCTTTCTTTTTATGTCTACTATTTAACAACTGCACTGTACTTACATAGAAGTCTTGACATTTCTTAGCTCGGCAGAGCAGAAATCTGGATTCAAGGCAAAGAAATTACGAACCATTAATGTATCAATTTTTGGCAAATTTGTGCTGTCTACTTTTGTGAAACCAACGTCCATAATGAATTTATTATTGTTTTTCAATAAAGCAAATAAATTAAGAACGTGATAAGGAATTTTTATCGAAATATTTATACTTGTAATAACACCACGTCAAATTACTCGTGTTGTTTACAATTTGTATGACGTCACAACATGGCCGACAGCGTTTTCGGCGATTCAAATTAAACACATTTTTTAAATTGAATTTTCAAATTAATCTTACGCATTTAGTTATTAAAATCGATATATTTCGTTTTCGTAAGCTAAATACTCATTTATTGTATGAAATTAGTTATGTGTCAAGTAGCCTATTGTATATTTAAATCAAATTATTAATTATTAAAAAATACTGTTTTTGTTCAAGGTTCCAAATAAAGATTTTTCGCAATATGTATTTTTAATTCAAAGTAGATAGATTTACATTTAGTACAAATCTAATGTTTTGCATCATTTAAAAACTCAATTGTAGGTCCTTAAAAGATTAGTAAGGAACTCAAAGATATTTTTAATAAAGGAAATGAAACTCAATAGTAAACGTATCATATGATTCAGTCTTTAATTGTGCCAATATATTTAATAATATCACCCACGTAAGTAAGAGTGCTGTAAATAAAAGACATAATAATTATCAGAGTATCATTATTTTTAATGGTCAAAAATGTTATTAATTTCGAAACCATAATACGTAAACGATTTTAAGAGATTAATATTGTATGTATATTTAGAGACAAAGAAACCGCAAAACCTCCGTTATCACATCTTTATCTCATTTGAAATCTCCCCTTCTTTGCCAAACTTTCTATTTACAATCAGTCAGCTCAGGTGAGGTAATAAGAAATAGAAGAGTGACGTTGAAGACGAAGATATATATGTTGATTAGTGACATGGTCTGCTGTAATCAAATATACAATGCATCATCTCGTCCCACGCGTACGTAAAGCAGATGTTTTCCAAACAAAAAGAAATGAATATTTATATCACTGCATATCATTACACATAGTTAGATGTCCCAAAATAACCCCCATTCTAGGCAACAAGGAGCTGCTATCGTACTTAAAATTAGCATTAAAAACAAAAAGAGGTGCTTCTACAATTAGGTTACTACACTACGGATTTGTTATCAAAATATATCACAACTCAACGATGAATCATCTTACCAGAATTGACAGACACGTCATAATCTTCTTAAGGATATTTCTTTCCATAGCCGCCTTATCGAAAATAAATAAAGCATTATCCTTATCATGAGATAAACACAAACGACACAATTGATAAAACTTTGGCGGTACATTACACATATTTAAATAATTTAGACAAAACACAAAAGCTTACACCACACATTTAACATAAAAAAAGTTTATTCACAGCCCATTTTATTGTTTTTAAGAGATTTTTTTACTTAGGTTTATAACACACCGTTCAGCCGTCATTCCATTTGTCAAAAAGTACAACAACAAGATAACCACAGACATCACACAACATAAAAAATTAAAGCACTGCCATGGTCAAAGAATGGACGAGGACCCATGTGAAGATAGTTACAAATATTTTCAGTGTTGTCAGCTGTGTACAGTTTTATGACTAAAACGGTGCCTCTTTAAGATTTCTTGTATAGAAACAAATTTAAAATGTTGATTTTTGTTTAAATCTGACTACGTTTCATTATTATTTTCTCTTGACTCATTAGAAATCGGTGTTCCGTGACGGATTACGAAAGGAAGGGAGTATTAGCATTATTAGCAGATCGTAATTTCTCGTAATATTCTTCGGTTTCGAGGCATTTAAAGGTTGGCGATACTGATATAAGACTTTCAATTTCATTATTATAATATAATATGTTCTTTTATTTAAAAAAATTACTAATACTAATATTTAGTATTACAATGAAATTGGAAAAAGAAATAAGTATACTTTGAGTTACTTATTATTTATTACTTTTAACTTGCAATACCATCGACATATTTTTTTCATGATATCGATGCGGAATAAAGTACCTACTTCTCGAGAGAAAAGAATGCCGAAAGAGTATGGAATTACTTATTTTTCTACAGAAAAAATATACTTACTTATACATGTGTGTATGTATACTATTTCATTCACAATCATTCAAAGTAAGACAACACAATTTATGAATAAAATAATATAATTTTGGAGGTTAAATTTTCACATTTATGGCGTTACTGTTTATGACGCACATACAAATTATATAAATATAAAAATCAAGTTACCTGGAATTTAGAGGGGGAATATGTCTGCTTCATAAGGTTTTTTTTCTGAATTTATATTTTGTTGGTAAATAAATGTTTGTTTCTTTATCTCCCTCTCTATTCTTTATGGCCTTTACAGTACCTACTTGCTTGTTTCTTTATAATTTTCGATGGTTATTTTCTGATACTTTTTTAGATATTCAAATATGATAAAATTATAAATAAGATAGGTATATATTTATTATCTTCTGTCAATTTTTACTAAACTTTTTTTGGATTTAAGATTATTTTTTGAAATTGATTTTTAATAATTTAATTTTTCCTACATTTTTTTATTTATTAATTTAAAAAAATAATTTTTGAAAGAATTTTTATTATGGGTTTTGAATATTTTCTAAAATCAGATTTTTTTATCTTTTTGATTGTGTTGGAAAATGGGCATTATTTATATTCTTTTATTAGAATCTTTAATAGGTATATTCATAATTTGTAAAAACAAACTGTTCTTCTCACAGTTTATGGTTGTGAAAAACTATGTTTTTTTCATGGTTGATTAAAGAGTAAAAAATGTACAAAAAAAGATAGAAAATAAACGTATAACATTGTTAAAAACTTTTTGAAAAAAATGTCAAGAATTAGAAACATTTCTTAAAAAAAATACAAATGGAAAATGTCATAAATATAAAATTTTTCCAAGATTTCGTTTTGGAATTAACACAAATTAAGAATATTATTAAAAACCAAAAAAATTGGACAAAAATTAAAAAAAAAATAGAAAAAACGTAAAGTTTTACCAAAAAGGCATTTAAAAATAAAAAAGTATATACAATTATAAAAAATAATAAAACCTTAAAAATTTTTAAAATTTTGAAAATATTGCATTGAAATTGAATAAATATGGTGTTATATATCGGATAAATCGTTTTAATAAACATTAAAAATAGCGTATGGTATGAGAGCGAAATATGGGATAGGTAACAAGATCATCTCCCGTACACGGACACTTTTTCGGTCTCCAAGTTGTGTCTCTCGCTCAGTCTCCGAAGACCAAAAAAAATCTTTGTTTTAAAAAAATTTACATAATATTTGAAGACAAAACAATCAGTGATCAGTACTCGATATTTTTTACTTCTCGTTTTATGGAAATATAGAAAAAAATTGAAAATCGGAAATGTTGTTTAATTATATATTTGTCTATAATTAACTAATATTAATGTAACAAGATAACCACGCCTCCTACCCCCAACAAAGGAACCTACTTTCGAATCTAGGTTGCCAGATATATCTTCGAAAATTCCTAAGTTTATATATTTTGAAAATGTTCTATCTACTTTACTATTCAATTGTTCGTCAATGACTCTTAGAAAGATAATATGAAAATATTCTTAAAAAATATATACTTAAATTAATTAACTAGGATCTTCATATTTAAACAGTTTTCACTAATGAAATCAATTTTGTATATATTACTTATACTTAAAGACATTTTTGAGTAAAGGCAACATTGAGTATTTTTTCAATTTTTTTGCCAACTCTTTAGGTATAGATGTAAAGAAATGCCGAAGAGGCGGTCATACACAAACGAAACATCAAAGACGCAAAATGCGACATGAGGTAAATACCGGGCATAGACTTGTTCCGATTACAGTAAACAGTAGCGCCCGTGTCTTTTTTACGATTTTGCTTTTTTTGTTTTCATTGATTTTTTATATTAGATATCCGCTGCACTACCTTACGGTGGGCTTCATAGTACTTAATTTAGTAAGAATTTCACGTTTAAATATATGAGATAATAACTGCGACACCTTACGGTGGCGTTATATTATTTGATTTAGAAAGGTAGTTTTTGACTTTATTTTTTCCGCATTTTTTCTTTTTTTAATTTTCCATTTTCTTTTAGTTTTTCGTTTATTTATTATTTATGAATCAAAATTCAACACTATCTATTGGTTTTTCTTACAACCTAAATGTTGAATAATCTATAAATCAAAATACAGTACCATCTACAGGGTGTCTATCTAACCTACATGTCAAAGGTGTATAGAGTTACTTAATTAACCTAAACTGTCATCTATTAGGAATTCGTAGAACTAACATGTCTCTTAGGGGAGAACAAGAGAACAACGTGTTATTTATTATTCTTCATACCAGAAGCAAAGACGGTTTTGTAACTTATGCGTTGCTATTGTCGGCCAAAAATATAACAAAGTCTTCTGCCGATTATCACGAAGATATGACAGCCGATTTATTTGTCGAACAGCTCTTGTCTAACATATCGCCGAATTCGGTAATTGTTATGGACAATGCGTCGTATCATTTCCGCATATTAAACAAAATACCTAATAATAACACGAAACAGAATCAAATTTTAAGATTTATGGCAATCAAAAATATCACTGTTCCTAAAAAGGTTCCAGTAAAGAAGGAATTACGAATGATCAAAAGTCAGAATTTTAAAAATGAATACCTACGTCATTGACACCATTTGTAGCAGACACGGTCATACCCTTTTGCGTTTACCTCCATATAACTGATGTATTTTTAATCCAATCGAAATTGTTTGGAGTACCTACTGTAAAAAAACGTTTACGAAAATATAATCAGTCAACAACCTTAAGCGCAATTGTCCTTGATAATATTCGAGAGGTAATTAGTGGCATTAATAGCGATGTATGGCAAAATTGCGAAGCTCATGTTATAAAAATAGAAAAGGAATATGCTGTTGTACCGCTAATAGCACCATTAGTTATTCAACCTGGGACCGGTTTTATTTCAGGAGACTTTGACAATTCTTGTTAGTCATTCTAACCAATTTCCTTTAAAACTATCGTGATGTATCTTGAAAACTTGTTTTTAAAAAGAAAACTAATTTTAGATTCTTACTACCATACACAACCCTTTCCTTTCCAGAGGCAAGGAAGGCTTATACCTCCTCGTGGTCCTTGCTGGACAGAATATCTTTTAAGATTGTCCAACAAAATAAGTATTATTTGCAGACAATTGTTATAAAAATATTATGAGTTATGTGCCATTTGAATATAATGAGTCAAATGTTCTTATTAGAAACCAAAATTAACAAGTTTTAATTTGTTATTTGACAATTTTCAAATTGATGCAAAATATACAAATATACAACAACCGTTTTTCTTTTAAAATTTAAAACAAAAATTCTTTAATTCCACGCCAATGGTCGGCATGGTACACAAAGGAATTTAAAATTCCGACAAAGACCAAAGGATTTTACATTGACTTTGGAAAGAGTATACCATTTATTATGAAAAAAAAAAAACATTTTAGCTTCATTTACATCACTTTCTATTTATATTTTTTGTAAAATAATAAGAAAACACTTAATTTGGCTGCCAATTATCAATTTTGACAAGATTTTCGCAAATCAACGAGGCGGAAGTTTTTATGTTTTTTCTATAAGATATGAAAAACTGAAACTTTACAGAAACCTTCTTTAGACATTATATTGTGACTCAGCTACCCAACCCCTATTATTCTTACATAAAAAGCTGTTGTTAAATTACTTGTTACCCTTAATTTATGGCCTCGTGATTCGTCTAGTAATCCAAGTTGTATTGTTGTGGTCCCACATTCTTATTTAGAGTTTGGTATAGAAATTGTGAAATAAAAGAGTTAAATTCGACCAATTATTTATTCATTACCTATATTTATAATTCTACCTTTATATATTTTTATTATGAAATTTGAACCTATACAGGAGGAGCTTATTTTGATATCACTTTCTTTCTCAAAACCATACAATAAAAATCGTTTCTGACTAAACTCATTTTGAGTTATACCTAATTTATCTTTGATTACTTTTTGTTGGGAATATCTTTAGGTACACTTCGTTTCACCTTTATTAAATGACTTATGTATTTTCTCATTACCTTTTTGTTATTTATATAGTTAAGTAGATACCTGAATATTTTTGTTATATTATTCAACTTAATACCTTTATAATAGCGAAAATGGGCTAAATCAAGTGGCCTATTCCGGTCAGAGGACGCGAGAATGCATGGGATCCTTTAGCGGACTCTTAATGCACTTTCAAGGTTCTCCATATCGTTACCTCGTTGGGTTAACTGGAGTATAGGTGTAAGACTTTGTCGAACACATGCCACAGAATTCTCCCACAACACCATTATCACGGTAGTGTGTATGTGTGTATTCTGAGAGTGGAATTGCATGCAAAGTACCAATTTAAATAATATAACTTTTGTTTTAATTACTGCTTAGGTAAAGTGTGTGTACCTCATACTCGCTTTCTAAAACGTATTATTGTATTTCATTTATGACTGTCGGTCAACTCAACAAATGAAAGTGTCCCTCCACTTAAACATCTGTTGAACCTTCGGACGGTGCAGCAAATAGAATTGGATAGAAGTGAATAGAAACGGTCATTATCACCATAATTCAAAGGAAGCAAGTGGTTTCTTTGTAAAACACCCTGTTTACAATACCTAACTGAATAATAAAGAAATAAAATTTGAAAGCAAAATTACTGAAATAAAGAATAAAATAAAATAAAATGAATGTTATTTATATTCATTCATCCCAGCTTTTGGAACGATATTTTACCAAGTGTCTCCAGGTCCATAGTCACCTGTCCGGCGGGTTACCGGTGGTCCTAGTCAGGGCTCCGGCGGCGTCTCGGGGGATGGTCACCTTCCGGGCGTCCAGGTAGTGGTTCCGGGTCATCGGGTGGTCGGCGTCGGCGGCGTCTATTCTCGTCTGGGATGGTCCGTAGTCCAACAGGTGTTGAGCGTCGTGGTCTGTGGGGGGTCTCGTCGGGGTTGTCGTCCGTGGTACGTGGCAGGTGTTGATCGTCGTGGCTCTCATCAGGTGTCGTCCGTGGTCCTTGGTCCGCGTCAGGTGTGGGGCGTCGTTGTCCGTGGGGGTCCTCGTCAGGGGTCGTAGGCCGTGGTCCTTGTTCCGCGTCAGGTGTAGGGCGTCGTGGTTGGCAGGGGTCCTCGTCAGGTGTAGGGCATCGTGGTCGGCGGGGGTCCTCGTCTCGTGTCGGCCGTCGTGGTCGGTGGGGCACCTCGTCGGGGGTCGTGTTCCGTGGTCCATGGTCCTCGTCAGGTGTAGTGGGTCGTAGCTCGTAGTTGCAGCGGCTCGGTCCTCAGTATAGCAGGCAAGGGTTGAATCACCTGGTCAACGGGGTCGTCGTGTCGCTGTTCTTGCTATGGCGGATAATTGCGTGATAAATTCTATATCTCGCAGTATTATGCAGTGGATGTAGACGAAACCAATTTCGTTATAATCGGTGGCACTACGCAGTCAATTCTAACGAAATCAATTTATTAATAATCTTGGCTCTACGAAGTAAACTTTGCGAAAACCAAAATCTTAATGCCTTCTGTGTTAGAAGCTCGGTTATTTATATTGCTTCAAGTGGCGTGTTCTCCCCCTTGAAATGGTCTTAATTTCTTCTAAAATTTTGTTCCCATAACGTCTGGTTGTCAGTGATTTGTGTAAAAGCCATTATTTTATGTCATCTAGTATTTGTATCGCTTTGTTTCTTGCATTTTAGATTGCCATTTATTAACTTAAAATTCATTATGGTTGACACTTTTAAAAACGTAGTTTCCGGATACATTGTATTTGAAAGCTCGCACCATTGTATAGAATTTTTGGCTCAGCAGGTACGGCACATGTGCGTCGTCCTTATTGTAATATTTAAAAGTTTCTGCACTGGTTTGTGTTTATGATATGATATTGATATTAATTATAAGATTTTAAATAATTAAATAATTTTATATGCAGACTGGGGTAGGATAGCTTCAATATTAATATTGTTATAATTTTTCCTTCGTAGGTTCGGGATAAGTGATAACAGCAGACAAACTTAACAATTTATTAGTAAACAAAACTAAATAACAATTTTCTTCAACTAATTTACACAACTTTAATACAATTACAATTACTAAATAGCGGCGTTAAAATATTTCGTATAACAATTCGCACTTTATCGCCAGCTACTACAAATACAATTAATTATATTTATCGCCAACTAATACCGCTATTATTTATCGCCGACTATCGCTATAACAACTACTGTACAACCGGTCCTTATATATATTAATCCTTCTAGAACCATCTACACAGATCCCAATTCTTCTAGCACGGAAGATTCTCGATGTTTAAGATCAATCCATCAGTTACGCGGAGACTCGAAGATTCTCCGTACGGTGATTTCCTTTTACCTTACACCTCACTCTACTGAGAGGTCCGGCTTGGCTCGTAACAATATGATTAGTTTGTTATTTAATATAGAAAATTTACTTAGTTAAAAATTACCAATGGAAACCGACAGATTTTTTTTGGAAATTTGACTGGCATTTATTAATATAAAAAAAATTAATTTTTTAAATTAATAAATAAAAAAAAATGTAGGATTTTTTAGAACTGGTAAATCTATAGCATTTTGATTCAAAAACACTAAAAGCTAAGCAAAAAATATTGAACACAAAATTTATATATACCCAAACACGAAAAAACTATTCAAAACCTTAAAATTTTTGTCGTGGTTGCCGTTTTGTACAATGTTTCCTTATTTCGATAAAAAACTTTGAATTCGTATTCAGTGACCTTAAAAATATAATAAAAACACTTATTCCAGACATTAAGACTTCTGTGGTCAGTGTCAGGGTTTCCCGCTCGCCTATATTTGTAATCGTAATAACCGCCGTGAGGCTGCTATATCTTTCTATTAGTTATGCTATTGATATATTTATATTAAGCTGATAAAACCTTGGAAAAACCTACAATTTAACAGTTTTTTTTATTTTTAGGTGTCGTACGTTCGAATTAAGTAAATTTTCTTTCAACGATTTAATACATGCCTTTTTGGAATGTTCATAACTCTGCGTTAAAAACTCTACAACGCATCAAATTGTTGGTATTTATAAATAAGTAATTTTAAAAAATAGTATAGAAAAATACTAGTGAGCAATTCTTGTATAATGTAAATATAGTTAAAAAAAAATACGGAGTTATCTTTACGGGAGAGATGCCCTAACTTGCAGAAATGGAAGTATAGAAAATCAGTCTCCAGTGTAGAAAACACACTTTAATCATAATCATTTAAATTAATATTAATAAGTTGGTAAGTAAATAATTAGTGGAAAGTTTACATTTTTTACCCTCTAAATTGAAGGTGGGTAATATAACTTTTTATATTGATATACATATTCATATTTATTCATGCGGTATAAGATAGGCAACCAGTATAACCGCTATTACACAAATAAATATGCCTAACATCAATACAAAAGTACCAATGTACGATAAATATCTATTTTTGGAAACATCAATGTTTTAGGTGGCAAAATAAAGATTGTATTATATTTATTATGACAATACAAAAAAGTAAATTAACATTCCCTATATTTTTTGAGTATCAGTCTACAAACCCGATACACGGTTTTGCAGATGATAGTAACCTACACTAGTACACTGTAGCAAAGCGCACAACCGTCCCATATCTCTAGATATTCTGGAAGAGAACAGAAGATCCACAACGGCTTCTCTTCAAGATTTGAGAATTGTTGACGAGTGGGGAAGAAAGAATATTATTAATTTTAACGCTTCCAAGACAAAGACATGTTGCCTATCCCACAAGAGGCAAACCTTTGAATATAGAACCTCAGGAAGGAGGATTTAAAACAGAAAAGTGCGTCCGGGATGGCTGTTGCATATGGCGGATGACTGTTTCCGTTACAGCAGTGGCGCGTGTATTGAGACCTTTGAATATAAAGATTGAGACAGATATGAAATAAAATATGCAGATTTAAAAAGTAATTTATTAAAAATTCACGAAAAAAACTGTTTTAAAATTAAAATACATATTATTCGTAGCGTTTTCTTCAAGTTCTAAATGACTTAAATTGTTGGTTTATTTACGGAATTAAACTTTTATAAAAAAGAATAGGTAGTGTTTTATATATTAATTAATTGGTATTGTTTTAACACTAATAAAATTTTATTTGAATTATAACAATTCATTAAAAACATCAAATATAATTCGATTAATAATTTGAAACTAGTTAAATAAACTAAATAGCAGAAATAAAAAACTGTTACAAACATATAACTTTATTCGCCCTTAAATAAAATTAGTTTCGTATACATACTTCTTACGCTTTCATCTTTTATATAGTTTTTACAAATATAATTTATACTTGTGTTTAAAAAACACAATCACAAATCAATTTTATTAATTGGATGTGATGGTTTTCTAAACCATTTTTATCATGATTTTGCATGCTGTGAAATACGTTTTTGTATTGAAAATATTCTCCAGGGTTCGTGGCTTCCTTCTGGCTTTCTCTTTTTCAACTCTCCCCAAACAAATAATAAAGGGCGCCAAGTACAGACATACAAATAAAAGAGTGAAATCAGTGTTTAATTGTTTATTCAGGAAATATCTTTAATTGATTAGTAAAAAAAGTAATTAACTAATTTCTTATCTTTGCTTTTGTGTTCTACGGAAACGATGTCGAGATGTTTTCAGGACGGAATTGTTGAGACTTCTGGAAATGGTGAGCACCGGTCTATGGTGTCGCTGGCAGGATGGTTTTTCTTAACAGGAAAAGTAGAGACTTCCGATGTGGACAGCACCGGTCTAGGGTGTCGCTGGCAAGATGGTTTTTCTTAACAGGAAATGTAGAGACTTCCGAAGTGGACAGTACGGTCTACCCCAGGTAGCAAGGTCACGTGAAAATGACGTCGATATCCGGTCATAAAATGACTAGAAATGACCAGTACAATGACGTGAATATGACGTGAAAATGACCTCCTAATGTCTCGGACCAATGACGTCATTTATGTGACGTGATTTACACGTGATATAAGACGTTATTTTTATTTGTTGAATGACGTGATTTTCACGTCTATATTACGTTAATTTGTCCTAGTTTAAAAAAATGTTCACTTGGCTAATTTGTTATAAAATTATATAGGAAAGGGAGCACACCTATAAAAATAAACCAATATATTATCTTGAAAAAAATTTATTTATCATAATATGAGAAACATATTGAGAAGGTTTTACATTAAGAACCTTAATTATTACAAATACCTATTTGTTGTTGGCAGTCACTTTAAAATATATGTTAACAATTCAAAAAATAGTTACTATTATAGAATAATTAAAAAAGTCAAACCAGAGCGCCAGCATTCTTCTTCTGCTCTCGTTGTTTGGCATGCTTCAGCCATATTTTAATTGCATTTTCAACATCCACTTGAGACGTCAAGGGAGTTTTAATTTGGCACCTGTAACAAATTAAAAAAAGTGGTTATTTAGTGAGAATTATCCGTCAACAAAATTATTTATTATTTTATTATGCTCTATGAAGGACAAATTTAGGCAGTAAGACACAAAAACAAAGAGTACTTACGGATAATGACAGATATCACTAGAGTGTTGAAAAATGCCAATTTTTCATTTCTCTGCCCAGAAAAATTATATGATTTAGCCAACCTGTTCGTCATTAGTAGTCTCATAATTCTATTGACATGATCTGTGCACCCATTTTTTCCAAGCGAGGAAAGGTAGGAAGCCTAAAACAAGAAATAAAACAAATATAGTAAAGCTCCATAACAAAATTGACCCAAAATTTTATTTTAGAGTATGTACAAATTAAAAACAAATATATTTAGATAATTGCACTACATATGGTTTATTCAGTTTCTTCTTTTCATCTTTCAGCTTAAAATTGCATTGATATTATTGAAGCATTAAAATTATGACTGAATAAAATTACGAATTTAGAAATTGAATAAAACCCGGCCGCATATGCCATAAACTTAAACCAGATATTTTCAGATCAAAAAATACAACGATAACTATAATAATAATAATAATTACTATACTTACCACAATGAAACAACACAACACTTTCTACAAAAGGTAAAATGGCTTTATTAATTAGCACCTGCTAACAGTACAAAACCATGCACAATGCGAGTGAGAGTGAAATAGTGGTAAAATGGCCGTTGGTTGTTGGTTTTGATATTTGATGTGATGATGCGTTCGAAGGGCATGTGCATGGCTATTTGCATTTACTGTTCCGTTCGTCTTTCGTTATGGAATGAAATGAATTGAATCGGATATTGTCGGCTAGCGGCGCAAGCGCATATTCGTTGTACCTATATACTTCGTGTTCGGAACCTTCGTATCATTGAAAAGTAGTACCCCGCCAATTTTAAATTTTTATAAAAAAGTTTCTTCATAAGAATTAATTATAGATATAATTATTTGATATCTGGTTTTGTTTAAATACTGAATAAATGGATTTTAAATTTTTCTAGGTCTTAATAAATAATAAAAGGCTAAGTTTTTCCGGGTTATTGTTTATTATTGAAAATAACCTCATAAAATGATTAAATCAGTCACAAAATATAAATAACAAAATATATGTATTATTTGATTTTTTCAGGTGAGTTATCACTAGATAATGTCGTCATTATGACGTGACAATATGTCGTGTTATATACGTCAATTATTTGACGTCATTATCACGTCGATTTTTGGTCGTCTGACGTCTTTCGACCAGTGATCACCAAATAATGACGTCATTATGACGTGCCGTTGCTAGCTGGGACGGTGTCGCTGGCCAGTTGGTTTTTTCTTTTAATTGGCTCGATAAGCCCTCACATAGGACCCTTTGCTATTTGGCAAAAGCCCTAAAGAATGATATTTATAAAAATTTAATAGTCAATAGGCCAGGCCACGATTAACGTTATTAACGTTACAATTTTTACAACAATTTTTTGTTTATTTTTGTTTTGGTGTTTTCGAACCGCGACCAGCACAGCTAACCATTGTTTTTAACTTAAAATTATAACACAAGTGTCAAAAATGTAATATAAATGGGTAAATTTAACAGTAACTAAAATACACAAAAGAAATAAAACTAAAAACACACAAAACAAGTAGACTATTTAACAGACACAAAAAAGAAACGACCACCGACCACTAAACACAACCAAACGTAAACAAAAAATGAGTCATAAAGTGGCTGTCCAACATGGCCGTTTCCGTCGCACTTTTTAGTATTGACAATACGCAGATCCCTCCTTCCTGATGTTTTATATTCAAAGAGGCAAACATACGACTCATCCATAACAATAAACGATCAGACACTAGTAGCAAACGGCTCCATTACGCTGGTTGGTATAACGACTTACAAAGGAAAGAATATATTGCATCCAAAGCAACTGCAGCAGGAAAGAGTACCAACTAATCTTGAATACTGCTCGCATGTATGAGGATTGACGGCTCCGTCAAGGCTCAAAATTCTTAATGCAATACAGAGAAGACCAATTCGACTAATAATACACCAGTATCACCAAAAACCTAGCCCCATTGTCCTACCGAAGAGCAGTGTCTGATCTTTGAGATCTTTCTCTGTTTTACCGATACTTAAACGAATTTTGCTCAGAAAAACTCCGCTCTATAATGCCTCCACTTGCCAGACAAGCCAGATCAACGCGACATGCCAACTCCATGCAGCCTTATACTGTTCAGTGCCAGACATCGAGAACGGATCGATTCGATCGTTCCTTCATCCCCAGGGTCTCCAGATTGTGGAACTCCTTACCTACCCACGTCTTTCCCACTCGTCCAAACTTGCAGTCCTTTAAATCCGAAATTAATAAATTGTCTCTTCTGCCCCAATAGATGTTCTCGGTACATTTGTATTTAGGTCTATACCTACGAGGACATCCTTAAATAAATAAAAAAAAGTATCTTAGCCAGCAGTTTTCGTTTTAATCTGTTTCTTTGTTGGTTGATTTGTTAAGCAGTTTAATGTTTAATTGCTCCTCTTTATATTTTTAGATGAGTAGATCGCAGGAATTGCCATAAAAGTAAATGATCCCGTTTTAGATAAGCTACTACACATTGTAAATAAAAATGTAGTTGCGGAGGCGTATCTGTGTCACTTTGTTGAGTCAAAATATTTTTCTTCTCACTAATAACTTCATAGTCATCAATCCATACATCTGTTGTTTGCTCTTCTTGTGTTGTGGAATTCTCAGGCCATTATTCATTTTGAACATGGTTTGGCTCCTGAATTTCTGAAATCTTTTCCATGACAATCTCAATGTCCCTGGAACAGGCAGTGCTTCTTGATATTGAAAAGTAGTGACAGCAAGGATATTTTCAGTATAAAGCTATCGTTTTTTTTATTTCTTTGAGTACTTTAATTTATAACCACTCTGCAATTGTTTGTTTCAGTTGTAGGTAAGTAACTTTTATTTCAAATAATTTGGTTAGTTTTATTATTTTAACATTTTTTAACATAGACTTCGTAAATCGTTATTTCAATTGATCGTAATATCTCACATACCCGTATTTGTTTTGCATTTAACATGTCTGTTGCATTGGTGTGGCAATTAATAATTTTAATGAGTTGGTTTTAACATGGAAGCCGTCTGCCATTTAGTCACCGGTAGTACCGCAGCCTAGTTAAGCTTATTGTAGTTCTTCTATTGGTTTATATGCCACCGACTTCAGGATCTTGTTACTCTCTAATATTTTTTACTGGTCCAAAGAATGGGTGGCATATGTTTGTGTAAGTCTTCAAAAATAGACTTCCTCCTACGATTCAGTGTCTCGCAATGTTTAATTGTTTCAGGTTCCTTGCGGCACAATCTTTTCTGGTACATATCTGTTTAATACAATCTGCTGTGTGCTTCGCCAGAGATGTGTTTCGAGTGTTGGTTGTGTTGTCTACGGATCCAGACTTTCATTTGGCTCCGGATCGAACATTTTAGTACCTACCACTAGAGCTAGCTCCAGACCTCTTTATTGGCCCAATAGCCGCCTGTGTATATGTTGATCAGCTTAGATTTATAAGCCCTCAAATTATTTTCTCTTGTGCATTGCAAGAATGCATATACGTCTGCTTGAATTACAGATGTGTATGTTGTCAAAGAGACATAATTTATTACGTTTCCATCATTGCTATAATTTCCTGTTCCAAACCCTCTTCAGTTGCAGACATGTCTGTGTACCAATGTAACCCTGAAGCTTGTGTTTTGAGTGCTCGCTTTTTGCCATTACTCACGTTGATATTTTTCTATCTGAAATTTTTTCTTTGGTATGTAGTTTCCAATTCGCTAGGATATTGTTTAATATCAAAAATAGCAAAAAACCTTATAACGCCAAAAGTAATAAAAAAATAACTCGGCTAAGTTTACAAAAATAGATATACCTAACAGAAAAAATATTTGTAGGTACCTACAATTTAAAAAATTAACAAATTAGAACTTGAGAAATAGAAATGTCAGTTTTTAGCATAATGCAATAAACATAAATTTTTTTTATTTTTGAAATACATTTAATTCAATAAGTTAAAAAAATATATTAAATACAACCATAACCATACTATTTATAAGTTTTTAATACTATATAGTATCTGTTTCAAATTTTCACTAATTTCCCGTCCTTGTAACTTTTTCTCCAATAACAGAAAGTCTGCAGTCTCTATCTGAAAAAACACGTTAAATTATACTGTAATAGTATATTACGTAACAAGAGTGGTAAGTAGGACATTACGTACGAGTGGAAAAGTTACGCACGAAGCCGCGTAGCGGCTAGTGCGTAATTACAGGAGTACGTAATACCTCTTACCACTCGAGTTACGTACTATGCTTTATCTACGACTCAATATTTTAATTATAATTCTAAATATTTGACATCTCTAAAAAATATATGACGTACGTACTGTACTGTTATCTACTCCTTTGACAGTAAATGTCATTTATACTCATTGTCACCATGCAGGGTAAATAAGCTATAACGCACAGTTGTGCGTAATGAAACGTCATTCCAACATGACGTTTCATTACGCACGACTCTGCGTTATAGCTTACTTACCCTGCATGGTGACAATGAGTATAAATAACATTTACTGTCAAAGGAGTAGATAAAATAGTTAATGTTTATACAGGTTACTAGATTTGACCAAGTCTCTAATTTCGAGCATAGACTACTGGAGATACTTTTCCGTATTGCCGATGCGAGACTGGTGTGTGAGAAAAAAATGGGAATATGTATTAGAATATGCTATATCTCTTGCCTCGTTAGCTTAACTGGCATTATCTCGGGATAAAGAAAAGTACTCACCAGCCTGTTAATCTAACCACTTATCCATTTTTTTTTCTCTTATACATTAGTGTAGTGTATCGGCAGCACGGAAGGAAGGCTATTTTAGTATATGATCGATGATCCCTACCCTAGAGAGATCTGTATTAAATTTGATTAGAGGGACGCTTTTAAGAATGGAAAATTTTAAATTAAACTAATTTTTGACTTATTAAACCATTATAACTCTATTGCAAGCAGTGAGTAGCCACTTTTTTCTTTATATTTTTTATGCGATCTGTGCACATAGGTATATCATTTATTTTTTTAAACTCTCTATGTTACAGAAATGATAAACTTTTATAGAACTGAACTGAGTTTATTTTTGAACAAAATACTGAACAATTTTTGACAAAAATAAAAAAAGATGGGAAATTAATTTTTTTTTTAATTTCTCCTTAATATCATTTCCTTGTTACTATAATTTAAAAATTTTAAAAATCCCATCTGAGATATCTTAAAATAATTAGATGTAATTATATATCTATAGAAATTGGTGAGTTTTTTTGTAATTCCACTCTCCCATACTTAATAAATTAATTATTGATAGTATCAAAGTCATTTTTTCGGTTTTTCAACTGCTGTGTTGTCGCAAACTTATGCTGGTAATAGGTCGCCAGCCCACAATCAACACCCTTTTGACGATTGGTGGAAACATTATAGAGCGTTTCAAATATCTGGGTGCCACGATAAACGAATTGCGATGAAGAAGTTATACTTAGAGTCAATCAGCCAAAACAACATTTTTCAAACTTAAAAATCTTTTACTGGGTCGCAGCTTCCCACTTACACTTAGAATGCGCGTTGTTAAGTGCTACATATGGCCCATTTTACTTTACGGCGTAGAGACATGCTCTCAAGGTTAGCACTCTGAACCGCATCGAAGCATTTGAAATGTTATTCTTCCCAGACTTTTACGCATGTCATGGACCGCACATACCACGAATGAAGAAGTTTTGAGAACTGTAGGCTGCGAACGAGAACTTATACTACACATCGTTAAAGAAAGAAAAATTTCCTATCTTGGCCATATTTTAATTTTAACTTATAAACAATATGTGAACCATTAAAGATCAACTTTCAGATTAATCTATAAATATGAAAACGGGTAAATATATGAAGTAGTGGCAACATTATACTAAAAAGCATATATATAGAGCGTTTATAAAATTATTTTTGTTAATTTGGTTGCTTTATAATTTTTAATAGTAGATATATTACTTTACGAGTGGAGTAAATTGCATATTACAGCGAGTGTGTTTGGCCCATGAGCGAGGTTTTGTATAAAACTAAAAATAACAAATATAAAATTAAAATTTTGGCATAAGTTGTCAAAAATATTCGATTTCACACACAGTTCTGTCTGAGAAATGTCAAATGTTTAATTTAATGTATACAGTAGGCAACCAACATAATAATACAGGTTTCTATCTACTTACTCCACTAGTGCAGTAAATAAAGCTATAACACAACTCCTCAATAATTTGACACTTACTGACAGAGATATAGGTTAAAAAATAGGCAATTTACTTATGAGTCGTGGGTAAAGAATATAAATACCTTTTTTTATACACAAAAAACTCAAGCAATCAATGATAAACTGTAACGTTGAAATTGTTTATCCCAGATGCCATTTATTTGTAACGCTATTATGCGTAGGTACCTAAACTATTAGGTCTAAATAAATTCTGAATAGACCAAATTGAAGAGGGAGACTTATATTAATAAACTAAATCTATTAATGACTTTTTAATGAAATTTTATATGCTCTTTTAGTATAGTGTTGCCAATACTGTATATACAGGTTGGTTGAAAAGTTTTGAAAGCAAAAACGAAAGAATGTGTATTTTTTATTGAATTTGTTTTTTTATTCAATAAAATCTTCTTTAGCTTGAACACACTCATTTTAATGATCCAGTTATTTTTATACAATCCCTAATAATTTTCTGGAAGTTCCGCAAAATATTGTTCTTCATTCGACGAAGTAATAAGCTTTCCACAAAGGAACTGTTTCAAGTTTCTGAAGAGGTTAAAGTCGGAGGGAGCTAAATCTGGTGAATACGGTGGGTATTCAAGCAATTCCTACCTTAGTTAGTTCAATTTAGTCATCGTCAGCAAACTTGTGTGACCACGTGCATTTTTTAAGATAGTCAATCAACAAATCTCCAATAAAAAAACTCCCAAAAACTGATGCCATAAACTTTTTTGCCCATCGTTTTAACTTTACCTATTGTGGAGCTGAAGAACAAGCTTCAGTTCAGTATAAACGTTGTTTAAGTTTAGAATCATGAATCATGATGATAGATCCAAGTCTCATCCATAGTTATAAAACGACACACAAAATCGGTTATATTCTACTTAAAACGTTCCAAATTAGGATGAGCAATTTGCTTTCAACTCAGTTTTTGTTGAATTGTTAACGAATAGCTTTTTCGTATGTAATTCTTCGTGTAAAATATAGAGCACTCATTCATCTAAGGTTCTTATGGTATCAGCAATTTCACGCTTAGTCAAACTTGAATCTTTACAAACAATATTACAGACTTGATCAATGGTTGTTGAAGCACTTTTTGGATATCCACTTCATGATTCATCTTCGACGCTTGTACGACCGCGTTTAAACGCTAAAACCAATCGGTGCATAATTGGAAATAGAGAAGCAGATTTCTTTAACACTTTCACTATTTTTGTACAACCAAAAGGCTTCAAAACCATGCCTTATAACTACAGACGCATAGCTCTTCTATCTGTTATTAGCAAAACTCTAAAGAAATACGTCAATGGCGAGATCCTGAGCTACCTTCAGACACACAACTTTTTAAGTGACAGGCAATATAGTTTTCGCCAACAAAGGTCAACAGCCGATCTACTAGCATATGTAACTCATCTCTGGAGTGATGCCATCTACCGCTATGGGGAGACTCAAATAGTATCACTAGACATCTCAAAAGCATTTGATCAAGTGTGGCATGCAGTCATACGGACTCTCGCAAAACCTTTGCAGATGGATATCCAACTTTCTCTCCAACAGGCACATCCAAGTTGCTGTAGATGGACATTCTTCCAACCTCTACAAGATCACCGCTGGAGTTTGCCAAGGATCGGCTCTAGCTCCTACTCTATTCTTATTACACATTAATGATCCACTAAAAGCCACTAATAAACCGATACACGGTTTTGCAGATGATATCAACCTACACTGTTGCAAAGCGCATACGCGTCTCGCCTAGATATTCTGGAAGGGCACCGAAGATCCACAACGGCTTCTCTCAACCAAGATTTGAGAATTGTAGACGAGTGTGGAAAAAAGAATCTTGTTAATTTCAACGCCTCCAAGACAAACACATGTTGCCTGTCCAACAAGAAGCAAACATTCGACTTATCCATTACAATGAACGATCAGACACTAGTAGCAAGTGAGTCCATTACGCTGGTTGGTATAACGATCTCTCAGGACTTATTTTGGGACGAACATATTTCATCCATAGCAACTGCAGCAAGAGAAGTTAGGTTTTCTTTTTAGACTGTAACGATCTATCGGATCGTTTTAGTTCAAGAATTCAACAGGCTATTGTTTCTGGGCCTGTATTCGGTGAGATTTATTTTAATGTAATCGCCTTAATTATAAATTGTACCAATAGTGGTGTTACTGTATAACCGTCTTTCCTTTCAAGTAGTTTCACTTTCGTCAAAGATCAGTTTTTGGGATCTTGAATAAATTTTAGACCGGTTTTTACACGTCTTTTAAGAATTAATTTACTTTCAATAAATTGAAACAATCCGATTAGGCTAGAAACTGATTCTATTTGATTGTAATTTCGTTAAGGGATCGATTTCTGATTATTCATTTTATCATTAGGGTGATCCACCAATTAGGAGATATATATATATTTTTTTTGAGGCGATACAAAATTATCGCCGTTTTGCGGTGAATTCAGCACAGATTGAGAAACCCAGTTCCTGACTAAAATAGACAAATCTCCCTAGTAGAACTACATCGAAAAACAACCAAGGCGGATCTCCAGAAGAAATATATAATTAATTCTCAATTCTTATTAACCAGTTAGTATTCAGATAAACCAGAATCATTTTTCTAATATATAAAAATAAGTCGGGTTTTTCTCTCTGATGCTATAACTCCAGAAAGCACGAACCGATTTCCACGATTTTGCATTCGTTGGAAAGGTCTCGGGCTCCGTTAGCAAAGAAAATTCATGAAAAATTTCAAAAGAAAAGCAGGAAAACAGGGAAAATCATTTTTCACATACAGCGCCATATTTTTCATACCTTCAAATCAATCACGCGTATTGTGCAAATTTTTATTGACTAGCAGGCATTTGTCTTTTAGGTTTTAAGTTGAACTATGTAAATTATGTGGATCGTGCATTTGAGGTTAAATTCACCAGTCTGTCCATAGTCCAAAATGCCGAGAGGACGACGTGCGAACATCGGCCGCCGCACAAGACATGCAAGCCAGCAATAAGGGTATTCACAGAACTTAAGCGAAGAAAGACAAAATTTAATAAGAGAAAATGCCCGATTGAGACAACGCGTGAGCACACGAAGATCATTGGCATCATACAATCGCTTGGCATTCCAATATGATCCCACTGCGAACTACAGTGATGATGACAATTTAGATATTGGACCAATGATGACTGTATGCCGATATTGCAATGCGGTAAAGTTCAAAAGAGAAACGGCTGGATTGTGCTGCGTAAGTGGAAAAGTCAAACTGGATCCATTACATACACCACCATAGCCACTGAAATCATTGTTCGATGAAACTGATCCCGATTCCAACCATTTTCTTCAACGCATCCTTGAATAAAATAACTGCTTTCGCATGATTTCCTTTGGAGCTAATACCATTCGAAAAGGCGGATTCATGCCGACTTGCAAGGTAAAAGATACAACACACAACCAATCACTCACACCAACACAATCAATTGCAACACACAACAACTACACATACACCACCACACACTACACCATCACACGATCAGAACACAACAGTTAAAGAGACGAATTATTGAACAGTTGCAAGCATTTTTTCACGCTAATAACTCTGTGGATAATATGTTCAAAACAGCATTGGAACGAATGCCATCGGATACGCACAAATTTGTCATAAGAGCGGATCGTACACCAACAGGTGAACATGTGCGAAGATTCAATGCACCCATCGTTGATGATGTTGCTGCAATTATTTTTGGCGATCCAACTACATCACGAGACATTGTCGTTCAGCGAAGAAGCAATATCGTATAACGCTTTGATTCAGTATTTACTTTGGATTCACTTTCATTTTTTACCATGAGAAGTTCAACTAAATTACACTTCATTTTTGTATACGAAATTAATTCATTACTGTTGTGAAATGAAATAAATTTTTCCCAAACAAAATGTTACAAAAAACGAAGCCATATGGTGGCGAAACTGAGTTCGCCGGGTTTGCTAGTAATTTAATAATTGTTTCCTTTTTATTGACTTAATAAATCATTTAAAACGGGTGTTTTTGTATAATTTGTTTAGTTTGTACTTTGACGCCCTTATATGTTTGGGGAAGACTGGTAAAACTCTTTAGCCACGACCTAGTGAGCTAGCTAGGCGATTTACGCCCTTTTGGGAAGTTTTAATGTTACAAGAGTATGGAAATATTTCTCTCCATCAAACTTAACTACTCTTTACAAAGCCCAAATAAGACCTAATCTAGAATACTGCTCGCATGTATGGGGATCGGCGCCTCCGTCAAGGCTCAGAGTTCTTGATGCAACTACAGAGAAGAGCAGTTCGACTAATAAACGACACCAGTACCACCAAAATCCTAGCCCCATGGTTCCACCGAAGAGCAGTGTCTGATCTTTTTCTGCTTTACCGATACTTAAACGGATTTTGCTCAGAAGAACTCCGCTCTATAGTGCCTCCATGCACCCTTAAACTGTTCAGTGCCAGATATCGTCATCCCCAGGGTCTCCAGATTGTTAAACTCCTTACATTCCCACGTCTTTCCCACTTATCCTAACTTGCAGGCCTTTTAATTCCAAATTAAAAAATTGTCTCTTCTCTCCCAATAGAAGTTCTCGGTACATTTATATTCAGGTCTATAATACCTAGGAGGACATCCTTGAATAAAAAAGGAACGTTCTGGCGATCATGCTAAACGTTAAAAAATAGGTCGCCAAAAGCATTATACTCTTAATTATACCTACTATTTAATTTTGCGAAAAAAGTTAAAAAAATATAATAAAGTTAGAAAAATTATACATTAAAAAAAAAAATACGAAAAACTGTTAAAAAAAGGTAAAAACACCAAAAACTTGAAAAATTGTAAAAAATTAAAAAAGGTACTGAAAAAATAGAAAATTATTAAAAAAATTAAAAAATCGTAAATAGTTGGTAAAACCAAAATCAGATTTTATAATTCATTTTTACATGCATAGTAGAAGCATGAAATAATCAATACCACGACTGCTAATAATTGATGCATTAACCCAACTTTGAGGAAAGTAGCCATACATATTGCTTATTAAACATAAATTAAAACCAATGGAAAATAAATTAAATGTAATAAAACCTTACTTCATGGGGAGGATCTTCTTTCCTGTCCGGTATCTCAGTACAAAATGCCGGAGCTAAAATCCGTTCGCAAAGAGCAAAAATACCACAACAAATCTTAAAATTAAATTTTTCGTTTTCAGACCACTTTACCAAATCTTTGAAGGTGTTAAAATTATTATCATTCAGTGGTTTTCCCATCACCAGATCCAAGCACGGTCGTAGGTTCTAAAAAAGTTAAAACAAAATTATCTTAGCAAGAAACAAATACAACTTTCTGTTTAAACAGCTAACTATTTTTTTAATGGAATTACCTTGTTATCTAATTGTCTTATGTAATCAGTACTTTCTTCTATTTCTATTTTATACTTTTCAAAAATGCAGTTATATAGAAGCTTTCTTGATGATGTAATATTTATATTATCTTTCACATATTCCAATGGACTCATATTATTAAAAGTGCGGCTGTCCATTGGTAATTGAAAAATGGCACTGGATCTCGTAAAAGTTCTTGGTAATGTTAACCATAAATCTACGTTAACAGGTGATACTTTCAGTTCTTTTTGTAACAATGCAAGTTCTTCACAAGCAGGTTTATCTTTAACAACAGTCTTGAAAGCTTCTTCTAAAGCTTTTTTTCTCTAAAAAGTAATAATGCTACAAAATATTTAAATAATATTAATACTTTACCTTTGTTTTTAATTCACTATCTACAGTAATTTCATCTAATTCTCTTCTTAACTGTTTTAAAATTTCTTTGGTTAAATATGAGTCTATGTCCAAGCTATTAGAGCGTTTAGTTACACTTCTAGGTTTTTTTACTATTTCTTCGTTTTGCATATCTTGAGGAGAAGTACATGTTTCTGGAGCTAAAGAATGACGTGCGCTTGGATTATGTGAATCAGGACCTATGGTAGCAACCTAAAATATTGTTTATGCGTAATCAAAATTAATGTGTAATGTAAAGTAATGTACTTGTGTTTCTGGATCAATAGAAGCCTGAAAGGTGGTTGGACCTCTCGATGCATCTCTGGTCTTTTTTCTTCGTCTTTTTCCCCTTCGTTTAACAAATTCATTATCATCATCATCATCGTCCACATTATTATCATCATCTTCTTGTTTTTCAATACATTCGTCCCCAAAATCAGTATTTTCTGTATTTTTTTCACTTCCAGGTCTCTTAGAACTTGGTTTGGAAAAGCCAGTGGTAAGATTTGGTTGTAAATCGTCCACACTTCCACAATTGCTAAGAGCTTGATAAATTCGTATCTGTGGAGGATCCTGATAAAACGGCGAACTTCCGTAAATAGATAAGGTTTCCTAAAAAATAAATCGTGTTAATTATTAATGATATCGACTTAATTAGAAATAATTAAAAGTAACCTGGCTATGGCTTCGTCTCAGATCAAGAATAAGTTTTTTTCTTTCTTTTAAAGGACAGGTGGGAACTGGATCCGGAGTGACACATCTTCTCGAAGTTGAGAGTCTTGTGATGCCACTTACTAATGTTGGTGCCGGGGTTTGAGGTCTAGAGTCGGTGTCAGTATATCTGAAAAAGGAAGTAAACATTTACTATATCTGACATTTTAGTGAAATGACTGAATGAGACTATTTATTAAAAAGATTTTACCTCCTAAATAATTCTTCTGGTACACTTTCAACTTGGGGAATGTAAATGTTGGTGGGGGTTAGTTGTTCACCACCAATATTTAATTCTACGTCTAAATTATTGATACTGGTCGTTATAAGAATTGCTTCGCTTGTACTTATAATATTTTTATTTTCTGTGGTCTAGAAAAAAATAGAAAATATTAAAACTTGCAGTCCAAATCTAACACTATCTTTGTTTATGAAAAAAGAATTATGCCATTACCATACCTTTAAAATCAAAGAGTCTAATAAGATATGTAGATAATGCACTAATCATTCTTGGAATTGACGTACACGTTGCTAACAAAGTTATCATTTAAGAAGTCTGTTCAGGTTAATCTTGTATGTAAGTATGTATGTGCGTAATTTGGGGTGACAGATATACCTGCGACCTGTAAGATCTATTGTATCACAATTCTGATGTTTTCTCAGACTTATAGCAGCTCTTCTAGTCCTTTCTTTCTTTCTTTCTTTCTTTCTTTCTTTCTTTCAAAGATTAGAATTTTGTTGGGCTTCAAGTTAGTTAGATCTTTTCTGTTTCTCACATAATCTGCACTTTGCTTGATCTACCAATCTTGGTTTCTTCATGTGCCCTCTTAATACGCAGTGTCCGGCTAATATTCCCGTTATAATTAAGGAGGTTGTTTTTACAGCTAAAAGATCTCTTCTGGTTATAGTTTCTTAGGAGCGTCTTCGGCTGTTTTAGTCCTTCTAGATCGTTCCAGTTCTTGAATTTGTCTCTATCCACTTCTTTCCCTAGTTTTTCTAAGACTGTACTGCTGATGCCACAAGATGGTTCTGGTTCCAAATATGGGGTTTTAGCTCCTTTTTTTCAATCTGCTGTTTCGTTTCCTTCTATTTCTATGTGTCTAGTTTGTCAAGGCATTCCCAGACCATCCTTGAATTGATTGTGCGTGAGTTCAGTGGTTTGATAGCTGCTAGACTATCCGTCGTGATTACAATCTTTTGTCTGCGATAGTTTTTTTTTGTATTAAATTCTACACATCTTTTCCGTCGTTTCCGTTTGAAAAACGCTTGGTAATGCACCCCGGCTTTCTAAGTATTTGGCTCTAGGTCCAAAAACCCCTGCTCCTGTTCCTTCATCTGTCTTGGAGCCGTCCAAATACTATTTTGTGGCATTTTGGTTTAGCCCCAATAGGATGTTTTTATCGCATTCAGATTTACTACCCAGTTTTGTGGTGAATTTTCTTACAATTAATATAAAATGAACAAGGCTTTCGATAAAAAACTTACTTAAAATCGATTCATTCAGCAGCTACGTTACCAGGACAAACCCTTGTTTTGCGTCGGGGGTTTATCCACCTGTATATACTTAAAGAAGCCTACTTTGCAGTTTACTAGAAGAAGTGATATAGTAATAATTTAAAGATTCCAGAAGAAAATACTGAAATGCTGAAGACGCTTCTTGGTACATCGAAAACTGTGACCTTATTAAGATTTGGGATTAAAAATTGTCGATAAAATTATCAAGAAGATGGCGAGTAATCACAAACAACGACCAAGTAGGCTTATGAAAAGACTTTATAACTCACTTTACATGGAGAGTAGAAGTATTCCTTTTATCGGTCAGTCCCACAACGATTCGCTTATAGTTCTGTCAACTGATCGCTTGATACCTTTTGAAGTCTTAGATGTTTTAAAAACTAAATATAAAAGTTTTATTAGGCAGTAACTTGATAGTTAAAGCCCTACTTCCGGTCTGTGGAAATAGAGAAGTATTTTTTTAGAATAAAAAAAGGAATATATTGAAATGAAGCTTAAATGAAAGAAGATTGTAATTTTAACTAAATTATATGGATCTTAACACAAATATTAACCCCTTGGCCACCTAACGGTTTTTCTAATTGACATCAATATTTAGTTGTTTGAATACATTTCAGAGAAGTTGCAGTATTATTTCAGTAATAAAAGATCTTTTCTACTGTTTTTTGTTGCGGCATAGCTAAGTGCCACAGAACCTAAAGAAATATTTTTGTTGACTGTGGTCAACCGGCATGTAACTATTACCGCACCTTTCTGTTATAATCTGTCTATTTGTGAATTTGCGAGTTACATTTTACACTGTTTATCATTTGTAATCAGTCTTTCCGCAAGTGCAGTTTATCTTAGTGCTATAGAGAGTTGAAAAAATTAGTTATGAGAAAGAACAAAGTCGACTTCAAATGCTTTTAGACAAGATGTTATCTGATGATGAATGCAACGAAAACAATTTATGGGGCAAAAACACTGAACCTAGTGAAGTAGATAGTAAAAGCGAATTTCTTTTACGAAAACGTAAAAATGTACAACAGATGACTTGTAAAGACGTTGGTATTTAAGATTTACCTATTACTCTACTGTTCAGATTAATTGAAACTCATTTTGCTAGATAAGGTGTTTGTAACGTTTAAAACGTTTGTAAATGATAATGCCCCATATACTTCAAGGTTACCTTGACAAGGGACAATATGAATTCTTCAAACTTTTACTTACAGATGAGATTATTGCTAAGATAGTAGAAGAAATCCACAGATATGCACTGTAAAAAAAACCCAAATAAAATAAAATATAAAAGTTCCTGTTTGAAATGGTGACGCGATATAACAACTGAGGGGATTAAAAAAATGTATGCCTTGTCATGTGGATGGTTCCCACCCAAAAGTCACAAATTATTGGTCCACAAGTCCTCTGTACAAAAATAACTTAATGCATAACATGAGTAAAAATAGTGTTGAATTAATATTACGAGTCTTTCATTTAAAACAATAAAGAATCTCAATTACAGAATAAGAAAATTGACGCCTTAAGATGTTATTGTACCAGTAGAAAGACTATGTGTTAACGAGACAATTTTGCTATTTCGAGGAAGATTATCTTTTATACAGTATGTCAAAAATAAACGAAAAAAATATGGAGTCAAGGTGTACAAACTGTGTTTGAAAGGAGGATACATCTTTGACCTTAACATATACCGCGGAAAAGATACTCATCCACTGGGAGCCTCTGCAGGCCTCTGCAGGACATGTCACACAAAACTAGCTTTGGCTCATAAGCTTTTAGAACATAAAACTTACTTAGTTGGATATAATTCAGACAAAATCGAAAAATTTATTGTAAAAAACTTAAAAAAACACTATTACAGAAAGGTGTAATATATGCCAGAGAAAGCAATACGGGGGTGTTAATGCCAAAGTGAAAAGACAAGCGCGAGGTGTTGACACTTAGCACTAAACATACCATTAAAACTGTTAAAAAAAAATGGGGAAGTAATGTAGAAAACCCTGAACTCATAGTCGAATACAATAACTTAAAAGCGTTTATAGAGCTTTCAGATCAGAAAATATCTTACAGAGAAAGATTGATACAAAAGTTAGAGGCTTATGGGATAAAAAGTAGGGCCTTAAATTGGTTAAAGGACTATTTAAGTAATAGGTTACAAAAGACAAAAATACATTCTTCTGTGTCTGAAACGGTGTGCAATGGGATTGGGGTGCCTCAGGGTAGTGTTTTGGGACCTATTTTATTTATTGTATATATGAATGATATTTTTTATGAATTAGATGCTAGTTTTGTTAATCTCTTTGCTGATGACACACTGATTTCTGTTGCAGGCAGTGACTTTACAGACCTGACTGGTAAATTAAATAGTGAACTTGAAAAGTTACATAAATGGCTTTGCTTAAACAAACTTAAATTAAATGTAACAAAGTCAAGTTGTATGGTTTTGGGCACGCAGCAGAGATGTAGTGCTTTTTTGGCAGAGGATCAAAGAATTTCTATAGGGGGGGGGAAAATGTTAGTTTTGTTGATACCTGTAAATACCTAGGGGTCGTTTTAGATAATAAACTAAGTTTCTATGCTCATATGGACTTTATATGTAAGAAAATAGGTAAAAAAGCAGGCTTTTTTTATAGGATTTCGAGAAATTTATCTCAATGGAGCAAGTTACTGATATTTAATACAATAATTTATCCACATTTTACATACTGTGCATCATTGCTTATTGCATGTAACGGTTAAGATATTCAAAGACTGCAATTTTTGCAAAATAAATGTATGCGTACAATATTAAACTGTAATAAATTTACGCCAATTAATAACATGTTAAATATTTTAGGATGGTTAAATGTAAGCCAAATAATTAAAAAAGAAAATTTAAGTTTAATTTTTAAAATAGAAAATAATATACTACCAAACTATTTAAAAAGATTTCTTGTTAAAAGATCTGAACTAAACAGTTACCCTGTGCGATCTGCTCAAAATTTTAACATAGACTATACAAAATACACCTTTCTACAGAAATCACTTTTCGGAGATGGTTTGAAGTTGTATAATTCATTGCCTGAGGAAGTAAAAAGATGTAAGACACACCAAAAATTTTGCAAGAAAATAGTGAATAGGTTCAGAGAGGAAAACAGATAGTAAATGTAGCCTTAAATATTGTATGAAATTTTCCTTATGTATACTAACTAAACTGTGAAAATGTAATAGCGAATTGCTAAATAAAGAATTTATTTATTTATTTATAAAAAAATACTAGCTTTTTAGCTAATTTTGAGAATCACTGTTGCAAATGCCTATATTCTACATAAAGAAGTAACAACGGCTAAGATGTTTTCCCTGGAAATCTATAGCATGCAATAAACATTACTGTGTTTCCTGCTTCTTTGTAGCCCATTCTGCTAAAAAAATATATTTCTACACATTTTATTACCTACCAATTTTAAGTTTATAATGTATTTTTTTTACAAAATGTATTTAATTTTTTCTAATGAACAAACTTCTAAAGCGTATACAATTTTCTTTCGATTTAGAAATAAAAGCAATCTATTCGCATATACTAAATTAATATTTCAAGCTATCTTCTACTATTTACAGATAATAATTTATAAATTGTATTAATAATATAACTTATTTGCTTGTAAATCAAATAAAAACAAAATGTGCAAAAGCTGGGAACATACAGAAATAATTTTGTTCTTTGGTAGATGTAGTCTTTGGTAAGCGAAACTAACCGATCAGATTTGAAACCTTTATCTGAAACCGTACTTATAGTTTAAAACTATCATCTTTGTCTCTTCATTGTGGGACAGACTCCCATGTTGGCAACAGTTATTTATATAGTATTGATAGCAATTCTGTATAATCTAGACTCTAGAGGTTTAAAAACAATGTCTTTTTTCAGTGTCACAAAATTTGTGATTTTGGTTTGGATGACGGTTTAACTCGAAAATGTACCTCTACTGTTACTCTCTACTCTTTAACATTATTTCTGGAGTATACCTATTGTAGATACATTTCTATAATGAAGCAATCAATATTTTTAAATGTTTTATTATAAAACTAGCTGTACCCGTGACGTCGTTTGTATGTTGATTGTTGTATAAAAATTTCTCCCCCCGTTAAAGGGGGGAAGAAATTTTTATACACCAGATATTAAGTGGAAAGAAGACAAATTCATCTGTCAAAACCGCATTCGAATCGGATCATTAGTTTTCATGTGATGTGCGCACAAACATACAGACAGACAGACAAAAAAAATCTAACCACATTTTTGGGTTCTATTTCGATGTACAGAATTTCCGTTTCTACAGTTTTATTATATAAGTATCTATAGATTAATCAAATTGTTAATTTTCTTCTATATCTATCAAGAGTTTATTTATATTTTATTGTCAGATATAACAGGCATAACAAAAGTTTGAAGATCAGTGATAGTTAATTCTAAATGGGTGATGATAATAATCGTTAGGTTGGTGCCTTGGATTTACGGACACAGCGACAAAAATGACGATAAACGCACGCTTTACAATCAGTGACAGTGGATGCAACATTGCTGGTGATAATGCTGATACCCATAGACTTCATACCTTTAGTATATTATTTATTTATCACTAACAAAGTTTTTTTTGACTTTGAACATAATTAAAACAGCTTTTAATCCATGTAAAGTAAAGTACTACATTGGTTAATATGTAAAAAAATCTTTGTGCAAATCGTTGGATTGAAACTTTTTTTAACTGGCAGCTTTGTTCTTTTTGGGAAGAGTCTAGTACACTACTTTCGTCTAATTTAGGACTTTCTATTATTTTATCTCTTAAAACCATCATCATCATCATCATTGGCGCTGTAGAGCATGGGCCTGCTCTAACGATTGCCTCCATAGTTGATAGTCCTGAGCCAAGTACCTACGTCTTCTTACACTCATTCTCCTGAGGTCCTGTCCCACACCATCTATCCACCTCAGTCTGGGCTACCCCTTTACTTGTCTACAACCTGGGATTCCTCTATGGATGTTTGTGGTTGCTTTCTCTTCCGGCATCCTCTCGACTTGACCAAGCCGTCTCATCTTGCCCACTAGATCTCGGCCACTACGTCTGGCCTACCATAGTTTTTAAAACCAGTCGGTTTAAAGCATCAGTTAGCTCAAATGCTTTTATAATGTTGTTCGCAGAATTTTGAAAAATGTTAAATAATGAAACAGAAAAATATCAAAGATCTGCAAATACGTTATCTACTACTAATCTTAATCTTTAAAATCTTTAAAATGTGCTTTTGAATGTTGCTGTACTACTTCTTTGCTATTTGAAGATAACGTGACTAGATGAAAACAATATGTTGTAGTAGGTAAACCTTCTATTATTAGAGCCAATTTATTGTTAAAAGTCTTTTTTATAATTCACGTTCACAAAGTTTCTATTTCGACACTAAAAACAGTATCGAAATAGATTCATTGTAACACTGTTTTTGGTAACTTTTTGTTTTACACAATTCGTTGCACTGCACTGATTTTCAACGAAAGAGTTCAGGTAGTAAATCAAGAAGTATGTTGTAGTAAATTATTAACTACATTATCAGCGTTATTGCTAAATTCGGAATATTTTATACAAATTTGACAAACATTCTAATTTAAAATCATTAAAACTGACAAGTGTCAAACCTGTCAAGATTGCCAACATAAATAAATATTTCGAAAAACACTCATTTTACTTTTTTTTATACTTTTAAAAGTTCATTATAAAATAGTATATTAAAGTATAAGTGCATAAAAAGGTCTTTAAAACACGCGCGATTTTTCAAGCACGACGGCGCAGCCGGAGTGCTTGAAATAGAGCAAGTGTTCTTAAGACTAGTTATGCACGAATACTTTACGCTATTTTTTTTTATTGGTGCAGTTTTAAATCATAAATACTGGTATTATTACTAAAAAAAATGGGAGTTAAAAATGGTCGAATTCGTGATATGAAATAAATATACCTTTGGTTGTTATGGAAATGAGAATATCAAAAATTGATCGCAATCTGTCATCAAAGAATAATTGTTGTCACCGCAGTGCTTAAAAATGAATTCTAATATCGATTTTTTAAATAGTAAAGCAGAATCGCGGTTGATACCGCAAAAATCTAAAGACGCATATGAAAAAGAATACGCCAAGTTTATCACATGGTTGGAAGATCAAAAGGTAACAGATATAAATGAACGAGTTATGCTTGCTTACCTTCAGAAAATGTCGGAGCAATACAAGGCGTCGACTATGTGGGCTATCCATTCGAAATTGCAATGTTTGTTGAGGTTAAACAAAGGAGTTGATATAAAATCATTTGTAAAAGTGCACGCATTCATGAAGGCAATTAGCAAGAATGATGTAGCCAAGAAGGCGTATGTTTTCAAAGAAAATGATTTGCGGAAGTTTTTCATAGATGCGCCGGACATAACGTATTTATTTTTGAAGGTGGTAGCCATTTTCGGCATCTTTGGGTCTTCTAGAAGATGTGAATTATGCGATTTGCGCTTACATGATATCAAAGAAGAAGGAAGCGTATTGGTTATTACTATCCGACCGTCTAAGACAATAAAGGCTCGGCGTTTTACTGTAGCCGATAATGATGCAATTAGTTATGTGCGTTTGGTGAAGCAGTATTTATCATTGCGCCCGCAAAATGTAAGTACAGACCGAGTTTTCTTACGATATGATAAAGGGAAATGTACCAATCAAGTAGTTGGTATTAATACATTTGGATCATGTCCGTTGCAAATTGCACGTTATCTTAAATTGGATGATCCTGAGAAATACACGGGACATGCATTTCGACGTACGTCCGCTACCATTATGGCAAATAGTGGCATGACAATAGATCAAATCCAACGACAAGTAGGATGGAAATCGGCAGCTGTAGCGAGTGGTTACGTTGAAGAGAGCATTAACAATAAGAATCATGTTTCAAACGTTATTGGTAGTGCCATTAATGGAAGTGAAACCTCATTGTGTTTAGAGAGTGTTAGCGGTATTAATTTAAATAGCATTTCCTCCGATTTAAAAAATCGACAAATTACTATATCAAACAATACTAACTGCACTATTCATATTCATTTAAAAAATTAAAATTACTGTTAAATAATGTTTGAATAAAGGTTTTAAATTTGTTAGTAATATTTTATTTGACGTTACAAGTATACTCCTGTCAAATCAATAATAAAAAAATTGTCATTTACAATGAACGTTTTTGAATTTGTTATGTTGCCATGGTAACTTTAAAAAACGCGCGTGTTTGAAAGTTCGATTTAAACACGCACAGGCGTGCTTTAAAAAGGCAAAATAGGGTCCCAATAAAAAAAAATAGTATGTAACACTCGAGTTACAATGATGGTTTGTAGTACTCGTTCTTTGCGAAACTCACCGCTTCGCGGTTCGTTTCACAAACTGAACTCGTGCTACGAAACCTCTGTCATTGTAACACTTGTATTACAATATACTATTGTTTTATAGTTCTTGATTCAACAACGCTCAGGAAAAGTGGCTTTAAAATGACCGGTTCTAATCCGATCAAAGATACCGGCCTTCGAATCAAGTTTATAAATTATAAAACTATTCTGTCTGTTTTAATATTCAATGACACTCTTAGAAAGATACATGAAAATAGTTTTAAAAAGTATAAAATTCATTCATTCGGTACTTAATATTTGAATTAAGTCTTCACTAATGAATTAAAGCAACTTTGTATATATTACTTATACTGAAAGACATTTTTGAATATCGGCAACATTGTAATCTGATGTGAATGAAGCGAGGAGCTTTATTGATGGTTTTAGTGTTAATAGGGTACCGGACAGTAATCCAAAAAAAATCTTAGATGTGTTTTAAAATAAAGTTTGTTATACAACAATATAAAGATTCTTAAGAAATAACAATGATTCATATTTTTAAATCAATAAATAAAGTTGCGTAAATTATCTGTGACGTGTAAGAACCCAAACGCCAATCACAGTGCGTAACGTCATATGGAGGTAGTCGTAAGTAAACAACACTGCTTTGTATGTTATTTCGCGTTTTTCTACGATTTATTTGCATTTTTCTAAAAATATTTAATTGTAATTAGTTACGAATTGAAGGACTATAGTCATAACAGAACTTTAGTTATACATTATATCTCTAGTATAAGTGAATTTTGGAAAAAAATATATTCCCTATTTTATATGAAAGCACTAAATAAAATAATTATACACAATTTGTCAATGGTTTTATTTATTAACATTCTCAATATAAAGTAAAATAAAATGTATATAAAAGATATAATTAAGTTTAAATATTCTCTATAGCTTCTTTGGCAGCTAAAACACAAATACAAGATTGTTTATGCACACGTAAAACATTCTAAGTAAGACATAACCTATAACACCTACATTACATACACACTAAATATGATTATTTGTATTATGGGCTGTGTAATAACACTCTAGGTACAGTACTTACATCAAAGTGATCTTCACAAAAGTAAACTGCTGAAGTAACAGACATTCCATCGCACTTTCGTCTTGCTAGGTCTAACCATTTCTTTCGTATGTCTGGTTTTCGAGGTATATCAATAAAAATTTTATTTGGAGTAGTTACTGATGTAGGTATTTCCACATCGAGGTACAACGATATTTTTTTCGATCCATGATGATTAAGAAACACAAAATACTTAATTTATCCAAGCAGTGATCACTTGTAATATGGCTCGTAGTTCGTTTACCTCTATATGACGTCACGCGATCTGAATTGACATGAAGTGCTGTTTTCGCGGCAATTTGAAATAAATTATGTTTTTGGCGTTTTCAAGTACTTCAGAGAATTTATTTAATTAAAATATTATTTTTTATGGCTATATATATGAATAAAGATTATTTTTAAACACTATTTGAAAAGTTGTCCGGTTCCCTATACTCTTGGATATGATTTCTTATTTGTTTTTTTCTGCAAGTGGGAGTATTGAGATTATCGGTGAAATGGAAAAATATAAAGAAAGTTTTTTTGTTAGTTCTCAGGTTTTTAGGTCCATAGAAGTTTATTTTTGAAATGAAAAAAATGTATGTATCTTTTACGGGTATTTTATACTGGACCGATTTAGATGAAATTTGGTAATATACCTGAGTTTAGGACAATAATTTTATCGATAAAGTAAGCTTTTAAAAACAATTAGTTTGGGTTGATTATGGAGGTTATTTTTAGCGTGTTTTTTGACAATTTTAACAGAACTGGTTTCCTGTTGTTGTTGGGAATTATTCCCAGTATTTAATTTAATTCCAAATAGAGACACTAAGTTTTTTACGTATTTTTATTTTACACAAAAATAACTTTCGTAATCTACAAACTGTTACAACTTAACTCTAAGAAGTGTCTATCATATCTAATTTCAACTTAAAAACTATTTACTCAGTGCCCTTGGCAACACCCTGGTCGAGTCTGCGCGTCATTTTCGGGGTGGCAATGGTGACAGAGTTGCCACGTTTTCGAATTTAAGAATAATATCGTACATTTCCCCCTACCTTGAAAGGCACTTTCAAATAACATTTAGTCTAATGGTAAAGGACATAATTTTGTCACAGCACGTTTGTATTCACCAGTATGAGTTTTAACCGACACAACACGCACTTTACCATCTGGTCCAGGATACACTTCACTAACTCTGGCCATTTTCCAGTGTAATGGAGGTAAATTATTGTCTTTAATAATTACCAATTGTCCTATCTCCAAATTTTTGGTAGGTTTATTCCACTTTCCACGTTGTTGAAGTTCTCCTAAATATTCTAGACTCCATCGTGCCCAAAATTGTTGTTCCAATCTTTGCATATGCTGGTATCTAGAGAGTCGACTGATAGGAATATGCTGCACGTCAGGGTCTGGTAAAGATGTAAGTGGACGCCCAATTAGGAAATGGGATGGAGTTAATGGTTCAAGATCAGCTGGGTTTGAGGAAAGAGGAACTAATGGTCTAGAATTGAGAACAGCTTCAATTTGTGCTAAAATAGTATTAAAATCCTCATAGATCAAAGTTGAATTACCCACAATACGTTTTAAATGGTATTTAAATGATCGTACCCCAGCTTCCCATAATCCACCGAAATTAGGAGAGTTTGAAGGAATAAATTTCCAAATTACTCCTTTCTGATTTATAATAGTTGTTAATGTTTCTGACTGAGAATGCAAAAAAGATACCAATTCTTTTAATTCGTGATTGGCTCCAATAAATGTTGAGCCATTGTCTGAGTACATTTTACAGGGTTTTCCCCGCCTAGAAACGAAACGTCGGAAACATCCAATAAAAGCATCACTTGTTAGCTCCGATACAGCTTCCAGATGAACAGCTTTTGTGGAAAAGCAAACAAAGATACACACGTAACATTTTAAAGTTTTTGCTCCTCGTCCGTATCTATTTTTAATGTGAAATGGACCTGCATAGTCCACTCCTGTTATGTAAAATGGGGGAGTTGGTTTTACCCTATCCTCCGGTAAAACACCCATTATTTGTTCAATCGTTTTAGGTTTCACTCTAAAACATTTCATACAGTTATGGACCACCCTTTTCACTAAACTGCGACCCCCTAAAATCCAATATTTTTTTCTTAGTATACTTAATAACAATTGAGGTCCAGCATGAAGCCATTGTAAATGTTCTTGTTCTACTAATAACAAGGTAAATCTATGTTTTGACTTTAAGAGTAGAGGATGCTTATTTGAAAAATTTAAACCTGACATCTGTAATCTACCCCCTACCCTGAGGAACCCGTTTTCATCTAAAAATGGACTTAGCTTAAGAAGATTTTTGTTTGAAATAGGTGTTCCTTTTTCTAAATCCAAAATTTCTTGTCCAAATGATTCCTTTTGCGAAATGTTTATCAACACATTCAATGCATGAGTTAATTCAGGTACCTTTAATGGACCATCAACAGGCAGTGATTTAGATTTAATCCTTTTAATCCATCGAAATATACGAACAAGTACCCGTTGCAATTTGATTAAGTTACTAAATCTATCAAACAGGAAGTTACTTCCTCCTGCATCATCCAAATCAGAAGAAGTTACAACAAAAGTTTTCATTTCTGGTAAGTTAGAACTATGTTCCCATGTTGAAATTGGCCATTTGTCCTCTTCTTCTTTCAACCAGTTTGGACCCTGCCACCATTTTATCGATTCCATGAGCTGTTGAGGATACATCCCTCTAGACAGGATGTCTGCTGGATTATATTCTGTCCTAATATGACGCCAGTCTTCAACATTCGTCAAGGACTGTATTTGAGAAATCCGATTACCTACAAATACCTGCAATTTACTACATTTGGTAGCTATCCATCCTAAAACCACTGTTGAATCACTCCACAAATAGGTTTGATTAATATCTATAGACATTGCTTCTTTAACTTTGGCTGTTAATTGTGAAAGCAAAACAGCTCTACATAATTCCAAACGTGGTATTGTCAGTTGTTTCAAAGGGCAAACTCTAACCTTTGAGCATAATAACTCTACTAAGATACTTCCTGTATTACTAATACTCCTAATGTATAAGCAGGCTCCATATGCATGCATGGAAGCATCACAGAATCCGTGTAATTGAACAAGTGCAACATCACATGTTACAACTTTTCGATGAATAATTAGCTCATTCAAATGACACATCTCGTTTCGTAATTTAATCCACTCTGTCTCTAGAGATATAGGTAACGAATCATCCCATCCCAATTTTTCCATCCATAACTTTTGAAGTAATATTTTAGCCATAATTACACAAGGTCCAACTAGTCCAAGAGGATCAAATATTTTCGAGACTTGCGATAAAATTATTCTTTTTGTTGTACGTCCACTATATTTTTCAAAATCCACTGAGAACATTAACTGATCATCTCGAAAGTTCCATATTAAGCCAAGTGTTTTGTTTTTATCCTTTTCTCCAAATTGTACTTGACCAGAAGTTACATTTGTTTGTTCCAAATTCCTTTGCAGAGTAGAATTGTTAGAAATCCATTTTCTAAGAATCATTCCTCCTGTTTTTAATACTCCTGCAATTTCCTGGCATAGTCTGATTGCTTCTTCATATGATGGTGCTCCTGTCAGCAAGTCATCAACATAAAAATCTCGAAGTATAACAGTTGAAGCAATAGGAAACTTTTCTTGGTTCTCCAACCCTAATTGTTTTAGACACCTTATCGCCAAGTACGGAGCTGATTTTGTTCCATAAGTCACCGTATTAAGGGTATATTCCTGCACATCCTCTTCAGGTGAAGACCTCCAAAATATTTTTTGTAGTGACCTTTGTTCTGGTTTGACCCAAATCATTCTATACATTTTAGCAACGTCTGCACAAACAACTACTTGGTGTTGCCTAAATCTAAGTAATATGTAAAACAGGTCTTCTTGTATTTTTGGGCCCGTGTATTGTAAATCATTGAATGATAATCCAGTATCTGTCTTTGCCGACCCATTAAATACAACTCTAAGTTTTGTTGTATCACTATTATCATTAATTACTCCATGATGGGGTAAATAAAATGATTTTTCAACTTGCGCCATAGCTGGTGCCAATGACATGTGACCCAATTCCAAATATTCATTCATAAAATTTCTATACATTGTCAGTAATTTTGAATTTTTTGCTAATCTTTTTTCTAATGCCAAAAACCTATTTAGTGCTTGGTTTCTAGACTCACCCAGTTTATCCACAGAATCTAGTAATGGAATTTGTACAATAAATTTTCCATCAGAATCCCTTGAACTCGTATCCACAAAAATCTGTTCACACTGGATTTCTTCAACTGATAAATGTTGCTTTTCCCTGGGCAATTCCTCTATATTCCAAAATTTTTCTAATTGTTGTTGAACATCCAGCACACCAACATGCAAAGTTGTAACTGAACCGTTATATTTTTTAACTCCAGAGCACAAAGATCCAGTAATTACCCAACCTAATCTTGTCTTCTGTAGGACTGGCTGTTCTGGTCCCAAGTTTATTTGACCAACACAAAGTAAGCTATAAAAAACATCAGCCCCTAACAACATATCCACTGGTTGAGGTACAGCAAACGTAGGATCTGCTAAATTTAACTGTGGAGGAATTTCTAAATGATGAAAAGGAAGATGTTGACTAGGAATATTACCACTAATAGTTTCAACAGCTAAACAAGAGATAGTTCTTTTAAAAGCACTATGAACAGAATTTATTGTTAACATACATCTTGCTCGTACATTAGAAAGCTGACTACCTATTCCCAAAATTGAAATATCCACTTTTTGTTTGTCCAATCCAAGTTTATTCAAGAAATTTGTGGTCACTAAATTAGGTTGTGAACCACAATCCAACAAGGCTCTACACAGTTGCAGTTTTCCATGATTATCAACTACTTCAATCAAAGCTGTGGATAACAAAATCTCACCCTTTACCTCTTGTCCATTATCCAGAAATACAGACTTAACATGTGTATTAGTATTAGATGACTCTCCAGTATCTCCACGACATTCATTTTCCATCACACCAGTATCAGAACTCAGTCCATTGTTATCAGAACTAATATCTAAATTATTATGAGACAAATCATTTCCACGACGAGTATCAAAATGTAGCAACGTATGGTGTTTTTTGTTACACTTTCTACATGATCCCGCTTCACAGGTTTTTCCAATATGATTTACCTTTTTCAAACAATTAAGACATAAACCTAACTTTTTTACCTGCTCAAATCTACTATAGGTTGGTAATTTTAAGAAATTTTGACAATTATAAATGAAATGATTATTTTTACAAAACCCACACTCCAATTTTGACTGTGTTGTTACAAAGCTTTTATGATATTTATTATTTTTCACTTCTTTCCTAATATCGATTTTTTCCACTTTCTTTTTTCTTTCAATACTTCTTAAACTTGCTATTCTTTTATTTAAAAAATCTTGAAATAATATTATATCTGCTAACTTTCCTTTAGGTCTCTTTTCCTCCCACTTTATAAAAGAATTATGATCATAATTTTTTGCCATACAATGAATAACAAACGGATCCCAAGAGTCCAGCAATAGTCCTAATTTTTCCAAATGATATTTAACTTCATTGTTGGTATCCACCATATTAAAAAGTTCTGACGCAGACTCTTTATTTACCATAGGAAAATTTGTTAACCGATCTAAGTAATATTCCACTTGCAACGGCAAATCATCAAACCTGTCGCACAAAGCCTTCCACACTGTTTGGTAATTTTCAGATGTAACCTTACGTGATTGTACTAATCTTAACGCTTCTTCTCCTTTAATAGCTCCTTTCAAATGATGAAATTTCTCCACATCAGATATCTCCGGTTTATTATGAATTAACGATTCAAACATATCCTTAAATTCAATCCAATCTTCTTCTTTTCCACTAAACGTAGGAACAGGGATAGGGGGTAGCTTTGGCCTATTAACCTTCAGCAGGTATTACCACTGATTGTACCACAGAACCACGATCGCTACCATACTCATTAGAGAAATTTATTTCTAAATTATTTTCATTTAATTTCAATTTTTTCTGCATTTCATTCAAAATACATTTACCACTAGCAAGTGTTTTAAAAAATTCAGATTCAAACTGTTCTCTTTCTTCCCAACAAGATTCTAATAAATCATCAGAAATTAACCCTTCAATTTCTCCCTGAATTTCCTCAAACTCGCCCAATATGGTTTCTATTTTATCCAACCTAGCTTTTAATTCTACGCAAGAGCTTAAATCTTCAGTACCCTGATCCACAAAACTAGTCAAATACTTTTTAAAATAAGTTAATCTACTTTTTATATTACCCCTGTGTTTGTTTAATTGTTTAAGTTTTTCGTCAGCCATATTTATTAATGATTACAACTAATCAAGTATAAAAAGCACAAATTGAACCAGTCTGGTAAAACAAAAAGGAAATATATATAAAAAAGGAAAGAGCGACTCACCAATATGTAACTCCAACTAAGTACCCCTCTGTTTCTTTAATCCAGTCCGCAACAGGTATACTTAATCCAATCCAAATCCAAGTCGTAACAGCGCAGCAAATCGATCAACTAAATACATCCAATATCCAATTATCGTTGTAAAATTCCAGTCTCAATTCAGCTGAGATCAAACCGTTATTTCTCAAGTCACACCCAGAAAGAATAACGGTATTTTTCCACTGATACTAATTGTTGGAATTTGAACGACAATTCCAACCGCGCGAAATATAAAATTTAAACACTCGTACACATTCCCGCGTAATCGGTATCGCTTCCCGGCAAATAGTTGAATTTGGCGCGCTCCAACGCCTCCTTCTGACAGTTGCACCAAAGTAGTATCACGAAGAACACCCAACAAGCAACAAGTGGCAAGCCGAGAGTGGTTTACTGTTGTGTATACCCATGTAAAAACTAATGTTATGTTCTAGTTCAGTTATGTGAAAACTCGTATGTTATGTTCGGGGCGTTAAAACAGTGTATGTGCTCTAATATACCGACACCGAGTAAGTTCAATAGTGCCGTGGTCTTTCTACAAAAAGCCGGTACAGTTTCTCTCTCCCGCTCTCTCTAATTAAAATTATCTTCATTACAATTGAAAGTTATTAATTGTCTCTTCACTCATTCAAAACGCAACTAACATAAGTTCAAGCTATATTTTGTTCTGCATATTATTATATGTATTATTTCTTTTGTTGTATTTATTATAGAATAGTAGGCGCGAAACGCCAACAATACAGTGTTGCCACGTAGTGGTATAAACTCTTTCTTGAAAATTGTAATATTTTGTACTTTGTTTGTGATCTTTTGAATTTACATTCAATAAAGATCAATTTTTGCATAGACTGACTATTTATTGGCATCGTGGTAGTTAGTTTACCCTTTCGTGGTCAGTGGAGACAGGTTAGTATATAGTTAGATGTCAACAACCAACTACCCAACATTTATACAGTCCACTAAAAATTCACTGCCTGTCGCACTCCTCGACACTAATACTAATGTATATTTCCACTAATAATAATATCCAAAATTGTATTTATGTCCATAAAATCAATCCTTTTCGAAGGACCACTTTGTTGGGAATTATTCCCAGTATTTAATTTAATTCCAAATAGAGACACTAAGTTTTTTACGTATTTTTATTTTACACAAAAATAACTTTCGTAATCTACAAACTGTTACAACTTAACTCTAAGAAGTGTCTATCATATCTAATTTCAACTTAAAAACTATTTACTCAGTGCCCTTGGCAACACCCTGGTCGAGTCTGCGCGTCATTTTCGGGGTGGCAATGGTGACAGAGTTGCCACGTTTTCGAATTTAAGAATAATATCGTACAGTTGTCAATAGAACACTATTAGTTAGATCTTCTCTATTGTGTAGAATGTTAAATTGTATGCTTGGAACCATGTTATTCTGAGTGGATAGTTTTATACATTGTACAGTATACCATTTTAACACATCTTTTTTACATTACGTAGAGCGTGTCAAATAGAAATGTCTCTTCATTACCACTGAAGCAAATGAACTTAGGCGTACTTAAAATATATTGGTTAAAAAAATCAATTTCGAAAAAAGATATAGAATATCCTGGTTACATTAATTAATAGATTAGATTCTGGAGCGTCCGATATGATGTTTGATGATGGCAACACCGCAGTTACTAAAACTGGCTTAATTTGAACACCTGGCATAATCATGGCATAATCTTTCATTTCAAACCATAGCGGGTACAACAATTTAAATTTGACAGAATTAGATTTTTATTTGATAGTTTTCAAATTGATATAAAATATACAAATGTTTTTTTTATTTAAAACTAAAATTAATATAACTTAACTGTAATATGATTTCTTTTTCAGTTCTACCGCAATGACTCATTGAGATTAAAAAGCCGAAGATGGTAAACTGACATTGGAAGGACGATACTATATAATGATATTGATAAAAAAACACAAAATTTTGTTTTGCCTATTTCTAACCGTAAAATGAGTTATGGGCAAATTCTTAAAGCAGATAAGTTCAAAATACTTTCCGCTGCAACAATACCTTACAGATCTGTGTAAATCATTAGAGAGTATGTACATAAAATGATATGGTTTAAATTTAGTTACTTAGAATTTTTTATATAGTGGGTATATTAATCTTATCTATAATTTATGAAAAAACAAGTATACTATAGTTACCAATATATCTTTTGCATTTCTAATTATCTCTCTGGAATCAATGTCTGTTGGATGATTACACAACAGGGAGCACCCTGGAGCAAAAGGATTATACAGTCCAGCAAGTGGTTTAAGTACAAATGGTGCTGGTCGAGCAATAGCTGCCATTTGAATCGTAGTTTCCTAAAGTAAATAAATAAAGAATATTAACAAAGACATTATAATTAGTTTTAATTAGTTGTTAGCCAAATTCGTTCTCTTGAGCTTCGGGAGCCAAACGAGCAAACTCAAGGTTAACGAACCATAGCTTAAGTTTCCTCTGCTTAGACACTAAAGCTAAGTTTTCGATTTTGTTACATAATATACTAATGTTATCCAATCAACTGAAATTTCGTTAATTAGATAACTTGCAGTATAAATGTAAAACAGCCTATTTAAGTTTGTATATTAGGGTTATTAACCTAAAAAACACTTGAATTCGTGATTTTGACTGTTAAAATTAAAATATTATTGATTAAACATTACATTTCAAACTAATATCATTTAATTTAAGCAGTTAATAGGTAGGCAGGGAATTATTTAATTAGAAAAGCAGACTTACTTGTGGTATTCTTCTAATTTTTTTAGTGGGGCTAGGAACTAATCCTGTTCTTGTTCTAATACGCATAATTGTAACCTTTTAACCAGACTGGAAACTCATAAAAAAGTAAGCAACGTGAAAAAAATTAGTGTGTTACCTGAAAGGTATGAACCGAGATCTATTGATCAAACAATTGCTATGCAATCTTTAACACGCATATGTATGTATTTTTTATTTGAAAAATTGTAACAGTAAATATATTTTCCATAATCAGTAAAGGAAGTGTAAATGCAATTAAATACTTAAAGAACAATAATTGTATGTCACAACAATAAATAACAGAAAATAAACCCTAAAGATGTAATAGATTTCGACATTAATCTTGAGATGCAATATGCTAATGCAGTTTAAACTTAAAAATAAACAACAAAAGATCGTTATCGAAGAGTGGCAGTATATGAATAGGAGTCATCGGTGTGCTTTAAGAAGAGGTGGAGAAACGGAGAAGTGGAGAATGTCATAAATACAATTTGCTCTTACTGATTGTAAAAAATAACTTGGGGGAACTAAAAAATATCCAAAACTCAATGAAATATATAAAATAAAAAGTACCTTATTCGAACTTAACAGTAAAAGCTAATAATATGGCTATCACCAGCTGGTTTAAAATATTTGATAAAACTATTTACAACGGTTGCTTTATGCAATGTTTAATAATATACAAACATTTGAAATACCTTATATATTATATCTTATTCGTTACAAACAATTAAACTTAATATTAAGTAATTAATAATAAATGTATTTAAAATTTATATTAATGTAAAAGATCTTATTATCTTCTAACTTTACTTTTTAAACTTTTCCAATTAAGTTTAATTTCTATTAGAACATGGTTGGTACAGGGATTCACTGATAAAGATTCACTTTGAAGTTAACATCGGAACTCTTCAAACATACCAATAATTACTTGATATGTCGTGCTTTTTTTTAATTATATACCTACCTATAAACTATTATGTCAATTTTCTTTCGGTCAATGATGTTTCACACCTGGTGGTTTCTGCGTAGTTGGTGCCAGTTAAAGATGAACACTCAGATGTTACTTCGCAAGTATAAATCCCCTCTGTCTCAGGGAACAATGTGCCTTTAGAAAGCCACTTATTTGACGCTTTCTTGTCAATGTGGTGTTGGTTTAGGTCATGGTGTCCATTTATTGTGATCTGGCCCTCCTTCTGCTGCTTATCACAGTCTGCCAACATTTCCAGATTTACGTCTTTGTTTGCGAGGTTTAGACGAAAATAGTTCTTATCTGCTTTTACTACATCATACAAGTTGAATGTACATATGAATGAAACTCAAAAACGATAGAACACACCTGATAAATGTATATGCACTGGACATAACAAAACCAAGAAAAGAAAGAGAGGACTTCTTTGATGACCTACAGAGCACATTAAATCAACAACCAAGGAACAAGAAAGTTTTCATAATGGGGGACTTAAACTCATATTTGGTAATGTTAGGATACCCGGCACCATGCAGAGTTTTAACGAAGAAGTAAGAAACGAGAACGGTCATATGCTTATAGAAATGTGTAATAAGCTAAGGATTAACAACACCTACTTTTAACACAAACACTAACATAAATATATCTTCTAAAACACAAATCAACTATCGACTACGTAATCACGAACAGGCAAGTAGACCCCCAGCCCATTCTGGACATAAGAGCATTAACAGCAGCAAACATAGGAACAAAACACAGCCTGGTTTTATGCAAATACTGATCAACGAACCTGCGAAAAAAAAAAAAGACACCTAATTACGCCACTAAATTTAACAATACGAACGAAGACTCAAAGAAAAAATTTCACACAACCATATAACAGGGAAAGATTAATAGATCAACGGTGGACGCAATATTTATATTACGTCAATGATAAGAAAAATGAATAGAGTTCAACAAACCCATATTCATTTGTTTTGTTGATTTGACCAATGCATTTGACAGGGTAAGATTAGATTACAGGTACCAAAAAAACACACAGGAACTGGATAGCAAAAGTAGAACCAGAATAAAAACAACGAAGGACTGTCTGGTGAAGTACGTATCACTACGATCATACGGCAAGGAGACAGCCTTAGTCCTACCCTGTTTAACATCGTCATGGACCAAATCATTAAAAATATTAAAAAAATGAACGCTGAATACAGCATGGGCAATCGAGGCTTTAAAGTATGTTTTGCAGATGACGCCATACTCATAGCAGAAAATAAAGACGACCTACATCTGCTATACAAGATGAAAGTGACAGAACATAAACTCAACATGTGCATCGCAACAGAAAAAACAAAATCAATGGTTATCTCCAAAGAACTCATAATGTGTAAACTGGCAGTCGACAATAAAATAATTCAACAAGTGAGTAGATTCAACTTCCTTGGAGTAGAGGTATTAAGTGAGAAAAATTTGATTGAAGAAACACGAACACAAGCCCTAAAAGCAACAAGAGTCAGCAAATACCTGAGAGATATCATATGGCGAAACAAAATGATGACTGCATAGAGCAAGAAGAGAATATACAAAACATGCGTAAGACCTATAATAACGTATGCCACAGAAATCAGAGCTGAAATATAAAAAACGAAAGGAATAATGAGGACCACCGAAATGGAAATATTAAGAACCATCAAGGGTGTAACCCACACGGATCGACTAAGGAGCCAGCACATCAGGGAGGAACTGGGAATACAGGATGTGGTAAGATGGTTTAGAACACGCAAGCGGTGTTGGATAGACCATGTAGAAAGGATGCCAGAAAAAAGATTGGTAAAGTGAGCAAAGTCGCAAAAACCAAATAAGCGAAGACCGGTACGAAAGTTGGAGCTCAATTTCACAAGAAGAGCTCCAAAGGAGGCTTAACATATCGGATTAAAACAGGACTAGGTCCTATTATAAGAAGAAGAAGAAGATGCAAGTTGAATATCTAAGATTTCCTCGTAATGTCTTTATCTGCCTGTGATGTTGGTTTACTATGTCAGTAAGAGCTTTTCCTCATTCTTTTAGCGGTAGTGTGGTCCTAAGAAGTGATAATTTCGGGTAATGATATTTGTGTTTTGTCATAAAAGTTGGAATCAATCGCTGAATATCTTCCAATTCAGTCTTTGACCATTTTAGGACTCTACAAGAGTATGTCAGTATTACTATATCACTATTATTCTTGTTATTATTAATATTATTGACTAACAAATATACATGATTAAAATTAAAGAAACAAAAAATAACATAAAGTAGAAATTGCAACATTGTCACATTCAAGAGGACTCAAACCTGCGATCTCCATCTATAGCTGATAGCGCCTACATTATGTTTAAAAGTATGTCTAATTGCGCTTGTTATCATTCTGGTTGTTTATAAAATAGCAAAATGTAAGATTAGGAAGTACAAAGAAGCATTTAAACTTGCTTTTAAAATCCCTCGAATAAGGATGGTCATCCTGCCATCCACCGATGACAATTGCATAAAAGTATGCATACTATATAATACTAATAGTCAAAGTTTGTGACTTGTCCCATGACGTATCATTCTGCATTAAGATTTGACGTTTTTTTCTATATTATGAGTTGTTTTGGGAAAAAAAGATCGTTTTAGTTAGTTTTTTCGTATTTTTGGCTTTATGAAAATTTTGCCAAGAAAAAGATAAATAGTTATTTGTGACACAAGGACGGAAAATGCCATTTTGCAAGAGCGAGTAAAGTATATTTCAATGAGCAAAAATAAAATCGAGATATATATTTTCATAATCGAATGATACGTAGTTGTAAATTGACATAAATGTCAAATTTAAAATAAAAGTTGTGAGAGAAATTAAATGTAAGTTTAAATCCTGCTTACCTTTAGAAAAAGTTATTAGTTTGGTATATTATACGCTGTTTTTAAATAAATTTAATCAAAATTTGTAGTATTCATTATGTATTTTTGATGACTCATAGGGCCATCTTTTTAGATAATCTAAAAGCTACTTTGCCGGCCTAGGCCGGAAAATGTCATTTTCCGGACCATTTTGAAGTAATTAATAGTATTGTTTCTGGACGGAGGACCAAAAAAGATGATTACACTTAGTAAGTTCACATCTATGACGCAAAGAGAAATTGCTAGGGAATAATTCGAAACCTTGGGATACTATGTTAATTAAGCGTTTGTAGAAACGATACTGGGAAAGGATAACAAACAAAGTCCTAAAATAAAACTTTTTTTGCAAGATGTAATATATCTGATCGTCACAAAGACAAATTAAAAAATTCAAAAGATTTAGAAAAGACTGTACCTAAGAATGTAAATTTTCAACCCTACGATTTAAAACAAGTCATGCCTTATTTCATTCACCACAATATTCACTTCCACTGTCGTTAAAACTATTATTATTGTAAACATTATTATCACCTTGTCTTAAGAAAGTACCGTTTACTGAATCACTGATTTATGACTCATAACACAAAAGGTAACTACTCGCATCACTTGCTAATATTTTGTAGCGTGTTCAAAAAACTCTATGTATAAAATTTTATTTTTTATAATTCTTCCGTACTTATTACCGCCCTGTATTCTCAACTGATTAGACGCTGTACATCTTTAACGGTCTCAGTTGCTAAGAGGAATTATCGATCGGTGTATCAACCAATAAGGTTCCGATTTTAACATCACATGAGGGGACGCGAGATACAGCACCCCGGATTACCGCGATTTCCAATTCAGTCTAGTTGGGATTTTAGTACTATGAACATCTACGTACAACCACTAGTCTCAATTTACCGGCAAATTTTCTTAAAACAGTTAAAAATTACTTGCGATTAAGTGTTTCTATTTACGTTTATCGTTTATTGTACCGAGGAACCACATAAAATATTCCAGATAGTGTTTTTTTATGTTTTCCTGGGTGTTCGATGTAACAACAGCATGATCGCCATTGTTATACGTTTACCGCTTCCTTTTTCGAACCCACGCTTCGAAGGATGAGTTTATGGTTTTCTCTTATTACCTATTAATCTAAACGAGAATGGGTTTAGATTATATCGTATCGTTAACACCAATTACCGAGAGAAAGAAACCATCTACTATAAATATCTCTCAGAAACATTTAGGAGACAATGTAAGTTTTTAACAATTTTTTATATCTGTATCGAGCTAGAAGTACCATTTATTTCTATGGATCATTTTATCGTAATTGTACTTATCTGTAACATCCATAAGCATAGTGCTAGTGCCGTAATAAGAATATCCGGGATGTGATTTTTTTTGTGTTTTAGCTTATCTGTAATTTTTTTACTCATATTTTTGTACCTGCTATTTGTAAACTGTTTTACATATTTTTTTTATCTTTTAATTATTATCTCGCCTTATTTAATTAAGATCTCTCTATATTTTTCTATATGGGTACGTTTTATCTCGAGATAATTGAAAAACCAAAAGTGATATTTTTGATTTTTTTATCTAAATTTTTCTCTCTCACTTTTAGTTTTGAACATACCAAAAATAACAATAGAATTATACTTAGCTGTTGTTTTATGGTTGTAAAAGTTATGTTTTTAAATTTAAACACAAATGTGTTTAAAAATATTATTTACTGTTTATGATACCGATATATGATTTACTGTTTATAACACTGATATTTTCTTTATGCTATTTTGTTTATTGTATCTCTTATTTATTATCAAACCAGATAATAAAGTCTGTTTATTATTTACATAGATTTTCTTTTCCTAGCTAGAGCCTGCTACTCTGATCAATACCTTCAGTTTCTCTAATCTATACTTTACCAAAGTAATAGATTTTGTTTCTTAAATATACCTTATCTTATTGAAGTAATAGATTTCATTTCTTAAGCATATAATATTTTATTAAAGCAAAAGATTGTGCTTTTTTGAATCTATCTTTATCTTACCGATTAGATTGATAACCACAAGGATGAGTAAAAGAAAAGTGTAAGTATAATTTTTTTAGTATCTTAAATAAGAGTGTGTAATTTAAATTTTTAGCAAGAACATCTGCCGGGTTACCTAATTTTACCTTATCTTATCTCATATCTCTTATATCTTTCTTATTTTAACTTTATCTACAACATCTGATAAATCAGTTTATCCAACATATATATTAAATATTTTTTATCTGGGTTTTTTATATTTTCCCATCCTTATGATAAAAAATAAGTGGCGCCCATTTACCTTTCCCTTTTCCATCATTTCTCTCATTTTCTCTTTAGTCCCTTTTAAATTCTTTTATCTTTTATTTTTTCTAGTAAATATATCCCCTTATATCTTTCCAATTCGATATCATCTAGCTCGTTCGAATCCACGCTCGCTCTCCTCCTACCCCCTGAGTGCCGTTCGCATTGGTTAACCTCTATAAAACGAGCATTTAAGATCACTTGAGAAAAAAGAGGTTACAATTTACGAAAAAGTTTAAAATGTTTGTGGAAGCCTGTAAGAAATTTCAAGGAAAAAAATAATGGAAAAATCCATATAAAATATTTCATATATGATTTGATTATCATATAAACTATATGTGTGTTTAAAGGTTAAAACCAGGGTGGAGAAAAGGTTAAAACTAATCAGTTAGTCAGACGGCTATTGAGATCTGAAAGAACACTAAAGTGATTTCCAGTCTAGTATACAAGTTTAGACTAAAACTAAATGTTCTGGAAAAATATAAAAGTATCAAACTAGTGTGAGTGCTAAGACATAGAAGAATTTAAGGCTGATTTTTAAAAAAATAAATCAAGGGTCACCAAAAAGTACGATCCGAAGCCTATAAAAATATGGATTCTTAGACAATACAACTATCACTGAGAACACATTCTTGTTCAGAATGTAAATATATTAAATAGACGTGTGTTAGAAGAGCCGAAACACTACGAAAAAAAAAACAACAACAGGAATCTGCTATGAGTTATTACATGCCTCGTTTGAGGGTCCCTGTAATAAACATGTCGCGTTAGTAATAGTCTTATACGTTACAAGGTTGGTAGGTGACTTAATACAGTACGAGTTAGTTTACGGACGAGGCGACGTAGGAGCCGAGTCTGGAAATAAAAACGAGTACTGTAATAACACCTAACGACCATGTATCGTATCATATTTTATTTCAACCTGTTTTTATAACTTAATAAATTCAAAAAAAATTTAAAAATAGTTCGTAACGTGACTAGTTACGTTAAATTACCTTAACTGTCAGTTACAGTCAAATATTTTAAAATTTTTGTATTAATTGTTAATTCGTGTTTTAAATTAAAATAAAATAAAAAGTAAGTAATTAATTATTTTATTTTTATTTTATAGTCATTATAGTCTTTTTAAATGTCAAAAATTAAAAGTAATTGTCTTCCCTTAAGCAATCAGAGCAGAGTTGCTAGGCAACACATTACAGTACATGATACCGTAATATTACCACTCGCAGTCTTCCTGTTTCTTGTTTTAACTGCTCCAAAATATAAATATACAAGACCCCTCAACTGATGATCTATGCAACAGCAATATTAAAATAGTAATCCTTATTCAAGCCAAATGAGTAGGTAGTTAGTACATATCATCATCCAAGATTTGTCTTTAACAAACAAGACAGCAGACCCCAACGTAGTGAACGCACTGAGCGTATATACGGATGGATCAAAAACAAAGCAAGGTTTAGGATGTGGAATTTACTCTAGATCCTTAAACCTAAAAATAAAATGGGCTATGGATGGCTTGTCAAGTGTGGTTCAGTCAGAACTCACAGGCATAACCATAGCTGGAAAAGAATTAATCAATAGGAACATCACAGGCAGGAATATAAATATATACACAGACTGCCGACAAGCACTACTGACCTTGAATAGACCACGTTTCACTTCAAGTTTAGTACTAGAATGTCACCAATCTCTAACTGAGGCCAGCCAGAATAACGTGGTCACTCTCAGCTGGATCAAAGGACATGGGAACTCTAAAGGCAACCGCATTGCGAACAATTTAGCAAGGAGGGCTGCGGGCTACAAATATGTTAGCCCCCGCCCATCTACAAAGCTAACATTGTCCGCAGTCGTGGACCTTATCAAACAGCACTCTCACAAAAAATTCATACAGTGCTGGGATGAAACTACGAACTGTAGACTGGCCAGAGAGTTATTACCTCATCCTGGCGAGGAAACAGCAAAAAAATTTAAGGCATTGACCAGACAAAATCTCCGAACAGCTGTGGGAATCTTGACAGGTCACTGCCAATTGCGACAACATCTCTTTAGGATGAAACGAACAGAATCGCCGCTATGCAGAGGCTGCGAACAAGAAGAGGAAACAGTAGAACACATTATGTATGACTGCTCTGCTTTTTCTGAAATCAGAAGATCCGTATTGGGCGAGTATTGGCTAACACCAGCTGATTTCAGGGAGATCCCCCTCGGGAGCCTCATCACCTATATTAAATCACTAGGCCAGGTGACAGCCTGAGGTGAGGATATCCCTACAATACGGGAGGATGCACAATGGGTCATATGTGGCCTCAGTGCAGGCTAAGCACTTGCTCGCCCCTCCCCAAATTTCCAGATCCAGATAGTACATATCATGAAGTTAACTAAAAATGTAAGCTAAATTAAATCAATAAATTTTTGGACAAAATGTTAAATATCATGGTAGGAAAAATTCTAAGAAAACTGGAAATCAAAAAGAAGATGTGGCACTCCAAAAAGAAAAACATACCTTTCTTAAGATTCTGAAGTATTATTTGACCGAACATATCATGAAATCCTTGTGGTACTTTAAAATCATTTATCAGTTGAGATCATTTGTAATTACTTGTAATTAAGATCTAAAGGATTATTTAACCAACCACACGTATGCCATAACTTATCGTGGTCTTGTGCAAAAGCACTCTATCAATGGAATTTTGGGTCAAGAATTACCTTAATCGATAGGTCTCCGTTAAGTCTTTTAAGGTCCTACATATTTTTTGTAAGGTCCCTTATAGTTTTTTTTTTATAAATAATTTTTAAAATCTTAAAAAACTAAATTGCATTTTAGCCTCATTTGGATTCCGGAACAGGTCAACTCGGCGATGTAAAGTCGGCGACGGTCAACTCTGCGATGCCTAGTCGGCGATGGTCATCTCGGCGATGGTCATCTCGGCGATGGTCATCTCGGCGATGGTAAACTCGGCGACGATCAACTCGGCGAAAAGGAATACAATAATATATTGTAAGGGGATAACCGTAAAGGAAGGGACCTTAATTTGAAAGATTGTTATTGACAGTTGATTTTTAGAAGTTTCTAAAAATCAACTGACCATTTTAAATAATGTTTCTAGAAAATTCTAGAAAGATCTAAACACACTAACTAGATTAAATAAAGTTGTATATAAGGGGATGCATGGGCAGTTAACGTCAGTTCAAGTTCAAGTATTCACAAGAGTTCATTGTATTGTCAAGTAGTTAGACGTTATCCAGCAGAGTTCAGTGTATCTTAACAATTTTGTAAATAAATTGTGTAAAAGTCCCCATAAGTGTTTCAAATTGGTGTCAGGTGTGGGATGAAGATACAAGAATGCCTGGAAAAAAGATAAATGAACTATTGGTGGCTGAGCTCAGAAGAGAGCTTGAAGAATTAGAGTTGGAAACTACTGGGACCAAATCTGTATTGTTGAATAGGCTCCGTGAATACTACCTCAGTAATAATTTGGACCCTGACGTTATGGAGTTCGATGACCCGGTTCAAAAAGCAATTTCTGAACTATCGCAACGAATAACGAACCAGCAAGAGGAACAGACGCAACAACTGTCCCAGTTGTCCAGTCAGATAAACAACCAGCGCGAAGATATGTCCCAGCTATCGCAACGAATGACGAGCCAACAAGAAGAACTAACTCAACAACTTTCCCGGCTTCAAGAAGAACAAACTCAACAACTTTCCCAGTTGTCCAGTCAGATAGGCAGCCAGCGCGAAGATATGTCCCAGCTGTCGCAACGAATGACGAGCCAACAAGAAGAACAAACTCAACAACTTTCCCGGCTGCAGGAAGAACAATCGCAACAACTTTCCCGGCTGCAAGAGGAGCATCACAACGGATGTCTACCATATCAGATGAGTTATCCAGTTCGTTCTCCCAGCAAATATCACATCTTCGTGACGAGCAAAATCAGCAAGTGGCCAACTTGAATCAGCAAGTGGACAACTTGGATCAGCAAGTGACCAAAATGCGAGACGAGCAAAATCAGTAAGTTGCCAACTTGCGAGACGAGATCAACCAGCAAATGCAGTCCGAAATAAGGAAGCTTCAACAAGAACAGGAAGCTTGTCGTCGAAACCAAACCATCCACCACGGCGACGGAGATGCAGAAAGGACGGAAACCTGCCACGTAGACGTCGAACGACGAGGAAACTGTGAGGCGACCCAGGTACGAATGACGATGAAACCCCCGACCTTCGACGGGAAGACTTACTGGCCAAATTACCTGAAACAATTAGACGCAGCGGCCAGAGCTAATGGATGGTTATCCCAGGAGAAGGCATTGTCCCTAACCGTAGCTCTGCGAGGCGAAGCTTTAGACGTCTTGCAATCATTGACACCGGATGAAGCTGACAACTTCGAGTTATTGGTGAATCGTCTAGAGATGCGTTATGGTCAAACTCATCTACAACCGGTGTACCGAAAGCAGTTAAAGAGCCGAAAGCAGAAAAATGGAGAGACTATCCAGGAATTTGAGACGGAAGTAGCAAGAATGGTACGACTTGCGTATTCAAATGCAGCGGAGGATTTCCTGGAGTGCCTGGCAGTCCAAACCTTCACCGATGGTCTTCGAGACGTCGAGTTGCAGCACGCTGTACGGTTAGCGCGGCCGAAGTCTCTGGTGGACGCCTTGACCATTGCCCTGGAGTTTGAGGCGGCGACGGAGGCCTCACGTGGAGTTGCTCGACTAAGGCAAGTCACCGGTAACTACGACCATGCTGTTCATTCCGTTAGCGACGTCGAAGCGGTAGTAGAGAGGTTAATGAAGTTATCTCCAAAAAGAAGACGCCCAGTGAGATGCTGGAACTGCGGAGAACTAGGCCATATTAGAAATACTTGCCCCCAAAAAGAAAAATCTTCTGCTGAAGTACCCCAGCAGCAGGAAAACTAGAACGGGTCGACTCCTGGAGGGCGAAATCGACCCCAAACATTCCCGGAGCCCCTCACACCATTAAATTGGCAACTCTGCGACATCACGTGGACAGCTTATATGTAGATGGCCTTATTGATGGAAAGAACGTTAGCATGCTGGTAGACACTGGAGCTACGAAAACTATCGTTCGACCATCCATCATTATGCGAAAGAAGATGTGGCCTACCAGTTGGAGACTGCGTACCGCTACCGGAGATTCTGCTAGAGTCTACGGTGAGATACAGGTGACGCTACAGTTTGGTTCAACCTCTCTTGTGCACTCGGTGCTGGTGGCTGACGTTGATGAAGATGTTGTTCTGGGCATGGATGTTATGCTTCACTGTGGTTTTCATTTGGATCTTCGCAGACGTATCCTTCGTACTGGTAATGAAGAAATATTCCTGCACCGAAAACAAGTTGACCATGCATCGATTAAGCTAATCGATGAGATCGAACTTCCGGCGAGCTGCGAATGTGTCGTCACAGCGCGGTTGGATGGACTGGACCCAGATGGTGCCCCAGCCATGATAGAGCCGAAGAACCATGACCATGAATTGGGAAAAGGACTCCTTGTGGGTAAGACTCTTGTTAGATCCGCCAAAGAGGTACCCATCCGAGTTATGAACTTGAACGATCATCCAGTTCTTCTCCGAAAGGACACGGAAATGGAAAGTTTAACCAGTAACGGCCATAATTCACAAGGTAAACGTTACGGAAACAGATGAGACCAACGGAATTGAACAATTAATGACAAAATTAGATCCATCTTTGACAAAATTAGAAAAGAAACAGGTAAGAGATCTACTTTACCGTTATAAACCTGTATTTGGTTCTAAAAGTAAATTGGGAAGAAGTGATGTTGTACAACATAGAATTGACACTGGTGATGCACGTCCGATTCGACAGGTACCCCGAAGGATGCCTCAAGTTAAGAAGGAAGAAGCAGACAGAGCCCTCAAAAAAATGATTCAAAATGGCATAGTCGAACCATCCTGTAGTCCGTGGGCTTCTCCTGTGATATTAGTGAGAAAGAAAGACGAATCAATGCGGTTTTGTGTCGACTATCGAAAGCTAAATGATGTCACTAAGAAGGACAGTTACCCTCTGCCAAGGATTGATGATGCCCTCGACGCTTTGGCGGGTTCTACTTTGTTTTCTACCTTGGACCTTAAAAGCGGATACTGGCAAGTTAAAATGAATCCTGCAGACAAAGAAAAGACTGCCTTTACCAGTGGATCAGGGTTGTGGCAATTCACGGTCCTTCCGTTTGGCCTCTGTAATGCTCCTGCGACGTTTGAACGGCTAATGGAGAACATCCTGCGGGGTTTGTCATGGGAAACTTGTCTAGTTTATCTAGACGACATCATCATAATGGGTAAGACCTTTAAGGAACATTTATCTAACCTGGAAGAAGTTTTTAAAAGATTACAGAACGCTAATCTAACATTGAATGTTAAGAAATGCCACTTGTTCCAGAGACAGGTCAACTATTTAGGACATAACGTAAGCAAGGATGGCGTTGCTGTTGACCCCGCTAAGATACAAGCCGTTCAGGAATGGCCAATCCTTATCGACAAACATCAGCTCCGGAGTTTCTTGGGTCTTTGTTCCTATTACCGACGATATGTCAAGAATTTTGGAGACATCGCCAAACCCTTGACACGTTTGACAGAACAAGATAAGTCCTTCTGTTGGGATCAGGAATGTCAAGAGGCGTTTGAAATATTGAAGAAACAGCTTACGTCAGCACCTGTTCTTGCTTATCCACTTCCTGATGGTAAGCTTATTCTGGACACCGACGCCAGCAATGTGGGAATTGGAGCCGTTTTGTCACAGCTACAAGATGGTAAGGAAAGAGTGGTTGGTTACTTCAGCAAAACTATATCGAAAGCTGAAAAGAACTACTGTGTAACTCGGAGGGAACTGTTAGCAGTTGTAAAATCCGTCGAACACTTTTATAAATATCTGTATGGCAGAAAATTCCTGATCAGAACAGACCATGCTAGTTTAAAGTGGTTACTTAGCTTTAGGAACCCAGAAGGACAGATAGCAAGATGGCTCGAAAAACTGCAGGAATATGATGTTGAAATCGAGCACAGACCTGGAACAAGACATCGTAATGCTGATGCACTTTCCAGAAGACCATGTCGACCAGATTGTCCCCATTGTACCCGTATGGAGCAGAACGAGGAAAAACTTGCCTTAGTTAAGGTTGTGCCAGAAGACGAGAGCTCTATGCTGGAGGAGCAACAAGAAAACGATCCCGTTCTGAGAAAGATTCGGGAGTGGAAGAGAATGGACCGTCGTCCGTTGTGGAGAGTGATATCCTCATCCTCTCCTGCTTTAAAAGCATACTGGTCCCAATGGAACTCTTTAGTTTTGGACGGTGGGCTCGTTAAAAGACTTGTAGAAAATTCCGAGGGCACAGAAACAAGGAAACAAATAGTGGTCCCAAGAAATGCTGTACCGGAAATTTTAAGACAGATGCATAATGATAGTTCTGGAGGACATCTGGGTATCACGAAAACGCTGCAAAAGATCCGAGATAGATTTTACTGGGTAAATTGCACTAATGATGTTAAAGATTGGTGTCGTAAATGCACTACATGTGCTGCCAGTAACGGTCCGCACCGAAAACCGAAGGCGGAAATGCAGCAATACCTGGTTGGAAGTCCTTTTGAAAGAATCGCAGTAGATGTATTGGGGCCACTTCCACAGACCAAGGAAGAAATTTTGAGAGCAAGATGTTTCAAGAAGTTTGCCAAAGATTAGGCATCCACAAAACGAGAACCACAGCGATGCACCCTCAGTCTGATGGAATGGTGGAACGAATGAACCGGACTATAACCAACTATCTGTCAAAAGTGGTGTCAGATTGTCAGAGGGATTGGGAATGACATATTCCACTATTTCTAATGGCAATTCGATCGGCCATCAACGAATCAACTGGCCAAACGCCTGCGAAGGTCCTGTTCGGTAGAGAAATGAGGCTACCATGTGATTTGGTGTTTGGTTGTAAACCTGGTGAAGAAATGGCACGTGAACAATATGTCGCCGACCTTCAGAATCGAATGGAGAATATACACAACCTGGTGCGTGGAAAACTACAATTATCTAGTGATCGGATGAAGAGGTACTATGACACACGGACAATGAAAAAGAGTTACCAAGTTGGAGACTTAGTCTGGCTCTATAACCCCCGACGGCGTCGAGGTATTTGTCCCAAATTACAAAACAACTGGGAAGGTCCTTACACCACCAAGAAGAAGATTAACGATGTCATTTATCGGATAGTGAAAATTCCCAGAGGGAAACCCGTCGTGGTCCATCATGATCGTTTGGCGCCTTACCAGGAAAACCACAGTGGAGATGCGCAGCAACTCCAAGAAGATGGTTTGGCTGGCTCAGGGAGTGTGCGGGATTCCGATGTAGGAAATAACATTCCAGAAGGAATGAATCTAAGGAGGGGGCAGTGTAACGGGATAACCGTAAAGGAAGGGACCTTAATTTGAAAGATTGTTATTGACAGTTGATTTTTAGAAGTTTCTAAAAATCAACTGACCATTTTAAATAATGTTTCTAGAAAATTCTAGAAACTTCTAAACACACTGACTAGATTAAATAATGTTTCTATAAAATTCTAGAAAGATCTAAACACACTAACTAGATTAAATAAAGTTGTATATAAGGGGATGCATGGGCAGTTAACGTCAGTTCAAGTTCAAGTATTCACAAGAGTTCATTGTATTGTCAAGTAGTTAGACGTTATCCAGCAGAGTTCAGTGTATCTTAACAATTTTGTAAATAAATTGTGTAAAAGTCCCCATAAGTGTTTCAATATTAAGCAATTATTTATTATAATACAATATACAATTTATAAACAAAATTTGATTAGAGAATTTGATTAATAAAATAAAAAAATATAATAGATTTTAAATAAGAAACTGGAAAAAAGTTATGATTACTTATTATTAGATATTATCAGTGTTGTTAAATATTTAAAAATGTATTTACATACATAATTAATTAACTTCCGATTACTCCTAACTTAGGATAATTCCCAGTAATAGAAAGCAGATTAAAATATTAAGGGAAAAGTTAGAGCTTAAGATTTATTACCTGATAATTACGTGCTTACTCGTACCTGCATCCTATAATAGACTGGTAATACATATTCAGTTTCCTTAATATTCCGAATTCATCTTAAAAGTAAAGACATTGTCTGTAATTTTGTTTGTCTGTGTGAGTTTTTTATTTACTGAGACTAAAGACGGAAAATAAAGTTCTTAGCCAAAGGGGTCACGAAAAGTACCACTGGGATGGCTACCTATACACGGAAGATAAAACGAACAAGGACAACACCATTCAATTCTGGCGCTGTGAAAACAAGCATGAAGGAAGAATATGGACCAATATTATGGATGGTTCTTTCAACTCTATCCGAAATAAACACACATGCAGTACGGTGGGAAATGCAGCAAAAGTTGTTCTGCAAAAAATGAATACCACTGTGAAGAACCTGGCCGCGACAATTATGGAGAATCCTGCCCAAATCAGAGGACGAGTTTTGGAGAATGTCCCAGCTGCGGTTAAAAGAATGCTTCCAAGTTCCAGTGTTATGCGGAGAAACATTCAAAGAGTAAGAGTAACCATGTCCAAAAAACCTGCCAATCCAGAAACTGTTAAGCCGGCTACTCACTACGCGGGACTTGACAAGTACTGGTACTTGATCATGTACCTGTACAAGTTCAAGTATGGTCGATACATTACGCGGCTACTTGGCAAATGCCAATTTTTCCGGATACTGCAAGTACTTGTAAACACTCAATCAAAATGGAAATTGATAGTAAAACAGAGGCAACAGCAGCAGCAATTGTTGTAATGAGCTGTGCATATCTTTTTTTTTCTTTAAGTCTGCCACATATACTTGTATAGAAAACTCAGATTGTATTCTCTTCCATGAGTCTTAAACTTCATTTCGATTTTTATGTACTTTGTGACCGGGGTCCCAAATAATACTTTCGTTTTCATATAAATTTAAAAATTCTATAGTCAGTTCATTGGATTATTTTATATTTCAGAACTAAATAACATTCACTATTTACTAGTTTTACTTGCACAAACTTGTCGAATAGTGTGGCGCTGCTACTTGACTCGCTACTTGTTGCCTTTGACTTTGCTTAATTTACCGACTGCGGTAGTACCTACGCCGAGTTTCATGTTAGTTTCGTACACACTACTTGAAATATTCCAAGCACTTGCCAAGTACTTGTCAAGTCCCGCGTACTGAGTAGCCAGCTTTAGTGAAATTATCATCCCAGAAGTGTACTCGCAATATTACGACAGCCCTACTTCAGTTGAGAATTTTTTGCTGGCAAATTCCGGAAGAGATCAGGTGGATCCACATCGAATTCTGATATTTGGTAGAGAATGCCATGCAACATGGAGTGCAAGCATGAAAGAATTATTTGTTGACGGCACATTCTTATTGTGTCCTCCAATTTTGCTCAAATATTTGTTGTTCTGGCAAGAAAAGATACGCATTTTTTCCTGTACTATATTGCTTGCTGCCCAATAAAAGTGCAGAAATATATCTTAAATTGTTTAACATGATAAAAGTTCTTTGGTCGCAATTAAATCCGGAAAGCATCAGTGTCGACTTTGAATTGGCAATTCACCAGGCCGTAAGACAAGTTTTCCCAGAAGCCGAAATTAGAGGATGCTTATTCCACTCAGTAAAAAATCTTCGCAAGCATTTATCTTCTTGCAGTCTGCTAGGAATTTACAAGCAAAAATGGTAACATCATTGGCATTTGTCCCAGAAGAGGATGTGATTCATGCTATTGCCAAATTGGAAAATGAGTTGCCAGAAATATTAGAACCAATTTTAGAATGGTTCACCAGCAATTATATCGGTCGACTTAGGAATAATGGAACCAGAGCGCCAGCAATGTTTGAATGGACGAGATAGGACAAATAATTTTGCAGAAGCATGTCATCGCAAGTTGCAACTTATGAGGAAACAGACGAGAGGATTTTAAATTAAGTGGCCAATTATAACAGGCAAAATTTGATTGAATATCTCAGAGGAATATCACACAATTACAATATGAACTAGTTTTTTAATAGATTGTATATTATATTATTTTAAAATCTCTTATATATTTTTGTTTAATTAATCAATTTTTTTATAGGTTATATATATTATATTGTATTATAATAAATAATATATTATTGTATTCCTTTTCACCTAGTTGCTCATCGCTGAGTTTACCATCGCCGAGTTGACGCGTACCGTTTGGATTCTTTATTCTTTATCGTTAAGTCAGTATTGGTTTATGGGATTCGTTTAAATATTATTAATTCTATTTGTTTTATTTATAATTTTAAAATAATTGAAACCTGGGCATGTCCACATCATTAAGAAATGGCGCGAAAATTAAATTGCTTACGACGCGACGTATGTATTTTATTCGTTAGAAACATATTAAACTAAATATTAAGTAATTGATAATAAATGTATTTAAAATTTATATAAAGGTAATAGCTGTTATTATCTTCTAACTTTACTTGTTAAACTTTTCCAATTAAGTTTTATTTCTATTACAACATGTTTGGTACAGGGATGCACTAATAACGATTCACTTTGAAGTTTATATCGCTTTAACATATCAATCAGGGATGTTAGGGAGCTCCGTAACCGTAACCGAAACTTTTGGATATCCGATATAAAAAATTATTCGCAACCGTAACTGAATCCGAAATAAAAGTTCCGGATAATATCGGATAGGGGCGGACCTACTTGACCGTTCTGCCGGCGGGGAAACACACAAGTGGCGCGCATTGTTTGTTTATTTCTATCGTCGTCTCATCATACTGGTAAGTCGTAATTGTTAACTAACTGTATTTTTAAATTCGACAAATTGAAACGAAAGTGTTGTGTTACGGAATTGATTGAATTGGTACAAAATGCGTCCTAAGTCGAGTGTAGTTTGGACATTTTTTGATGAAATGACTGTCGATTACGCAAAATGTATGAAGAACTTTTGATACTGGAAAAAGGTAACCAATCAAATAAATCACAAACATCCAAACAGCTGACACCTTTACAAGAGTGTAAAAAACAGTTGACACTAACAGATTGTTTAAAAAATAAAGGTGCCTGGGAAGAAAGTAATACCAAACAACAAGAAATTGATAAATTAGTGGCTGAAATGATTGCGTTACAAAACTTGCCATTTAATTTTGTTGAAGGTGTGGGATTTCAAAGATTAGTCCAGGCAGCCTTACCGTTATAATCTTAGAGGTCGGCAGTACTTTACTAATTTACTGTGCAATGATATCTACAATAAAATGAAGTTAACGATTCTGGAATTACTAAAGCAATTTGACAAGTTATCGTTTACTACAGATGTGTGGTCCGAGCCCAGCGCAAACGTCTCGTTACTTAGTCTTACTGCTCATGGCATCACGAATAATTTTGAAAGAGTTTCTATAATACTCAAGTGTGAACAATTAGAGGGTCGGCACACAGGTGATATTATAGCGAATAATTTAAACAACATTTTGCAAGATTGGGGCTTAAGTATGAATCAGTTCATTGTATTTTACGCGACAGAGGATCCAATATGATAAAAGCTATGAGTACGGCCAATTTCACTGATGCAAACTGTACTATTCATCAACTGCAATTATGTGTTCGTTCTGCAATGGAAACTGAAGAATTTCTCTCGCCATTGGTTCTGAAGTGCAAAAAAATTGCGACTCACTTTTATCATTCACTTATTGCTCAAAATGAACTGAAACAAATTCAAACCGAAAGACTGAACCAAACAGGACTAGGTATTATTCAGGACTGTTCTACAAGGTAAGGTATTTTTATTCCTGTCATGTAAATGTAAATTTCTTAATTTTTTCTGTACTTTGTTTAATGTTACACATGTTTTATTTTTTACAGATGGAATTCGACTTATTACATGATAGAAAGAATATTGAAATTAAAAGACTCTTTAATACTGTATTCGGGCGCGCATGCTATACCCATTCCTACTGCTGATGAATGGCTCGACTTGGAAAAGTGTATTGCAATATTAAAGCCATTCGAAGAAATAACAAAGGAATTAAGTAGTGCATCTGCGACAATAGCATCGGTAATTCCTTTAATTTATACTCTAAAAAACACATTAGAAATAAAAAAGATTAAAGAAGACACATCAGAGAAATTTAAAATAATGGTTACAAAAATGGTCCATGATATCAATGTCAGATTTCGTGACATTTAGAATAATAAAATATATACAATAGCTACCTATCTAGACCCACGATATAAGCTCAAGTTTTTCACTGAAATTACTAAGGAACAAGTACAGTCCGAGATTCTAGGAATCCTTGGGTGTTCAAAAACTTTTCATGATGCAGTTGAAGGCCCTTTGTCACCAAAGAGATCACGGAGTGAGATGCCATCAACAAGCTCAAGCACCTATTCAAACATTCAAGCATGTCTAGCTGAAATATTAAGCGCAATTGACGAAGAAGAGCAAAATATAGGTGGCGATGATAAGGTCTACAATGAATTCATTGTTACAAAAGCATTACTAAGTGAATACAATAGAGAGAAAAGGTTAACACTCAGTGAAAATCCACTTTTATGGTGGAAAATGCATACCAAGTACAACAGTTTAAGTAGTTTAGTAAAACAGTACCTTTTTCCGCCTCCTGGAAGTGTACCGAGCGAGCAACTTTTCAGTGCTGCAGGGTTAATTTATGATCCTTTAAAAAATAGACTTTCTGGTGATAAAGCTGCGAAATTACTTTTTGTTAAATATAATTTACCTTTGCTAAATTTTCATTATTAAAAATGTTTATAACTAATTATCATAAATAATAAAAAAAGAAAGATATCATTGTTATGTTAAACTTAAATTATAGTTGATAAATTTGTGCAATATGCATTCTAACTTTAATTCTAATTTTAATATTTTTGTTATTACATTTTTAATTGAGATTAATAACACTCAATATTTATTTAGTAACATAGCTATAATTATTACACACAGACTGGTCGTAGTTCCTACCTAATGGTGACATTTAAATAAAACCAATTTTATTTGCTATTTGTATTTTACTTTTCAAATACCTTAACAATCTAATATCCTTAACCGAAATTATCCGAAACTAACGGATAATCCGAAATAATTTCATATCCGTATCCGTATCCCTGATACCAATAATTAATTGATATGTCTTGTAGTTTTTTAATTATATTTAAAACGGCAGGATGGTGCCACTTAATTGACTTAATATAAGTATTGTTAACTTTTTTACATTTTTTTAACGTGTTACCACTGTTGTGCCTAATCGAACACGTTTTTCGTTACATTTGATCATTAAAATTGTAAAAAAGCAACATCCATTTTGTATAAAATTTGCATAAAGGTACGTACGATCTAAAGCTAGAGAGAATCCTTTAAGTTACCTACTATATAAGAAGTTACCATTTTTGTTTTGACCACCTTCTAGATAAAACGATTATGTTATAAATTATTAATTCGATGTATATAATTCTCTTATAAGATCCTGTAGAAAGCAGTTAAGTTTCAACGTCAAGATGTGGCTATATGGTATCTATAAGTTTTTTTAATAATAGATTTATTTGATTTAAATTTTACTTGCTCATTTGCTTCATATATTATGTTCACATTATAAATAAGTTTGATAATAAAAGAAAAATAAAGAATAAATTTATTTGTTAACGCATTGAATAGCTTACAACTTTGAAGTTTTATTTAACTAGATATATATATTATTGTTTATTTGCATTGGTATGTTATTATTACTAAGTTGTGCTGATTTCATAATAAGGAAAAGAAAGAATGTTTTTTATTTAAATCAATGACTTATTTTTTTATTGTTTTTTATTATTTGCTATTTTTTTCAGCCATCTCTTCTTCCTACGGCTTTCTTCTTTTGTTTAACTTGTCTTACATTTATTAACAGAAATGTCTCAATTCCTTAAAATTTTTTGCTTATGATAATATGTATTTTTAAATGTCAAGAAATATACGTTTATTTTTGATAACAAGCGTTGCCATCATGTTTAACAATATTAACTTTGTAACCTCTTTTTTCCTCATGATGTTAAATGCTCGATTTGAGAGGTTAACATATGCGAACGGCACTCAGGGGGTAGGAGGAGAGCGAGCGTGGATTTGATCGAGCTAGATGATTAATTTCAAAAAGATAAAAAGATATATACTTAATGGAATAATAAAAGATAAAAGAAGTTAAAAGGGATAAACGAGAGAAGATGAAAAAAAAAAGAAAGAGAAAGGAAAATGGGCGCCACTTATGTTTTTTATCCTGAGGATGGGGAAATATAAGAAACCCAGATAATAAAAAAAATATACAAGTTGGTTAAAATAATCTATCAGTTATTCTAGTTAAAGTTAAAATTACACACTTCTATTTGTAAAGCTAGAAAGATATAGTTATACTTACTTTTTACTTTACTTATCCAAATGGCTACAGATCTATTAATAAGATAAAGATATTTTCCATAAATCAAAATTTATTACTCAGTTACGTCTCGTTCTTTCCATTGATTAAAATTGATCAGATTAACATACACCAGGTAGGAAAGAAAACAGATGGTTAAACAATAAACAATATTTATTACGCAAGGTGGTAATAACTGGGATGTACAAGAAATAGAATAATAAAAATATAAAATATCAACATCATAAATATGATATTACATTATTAAACACATTTGTGTTTAATCAAAAGAAATAACTATTACTACACATCAAATAACAGCTAAGTAACATTGTTTTTGTTATTTTTGTGTACTGTGATAAGCAAAAAGTGGCAAAAAAATTAAAGTTTGATGAAACGTTATATTAAAAAAATAATAATTCACCTTTAGCTTCGGTTTTTAATTTGAGTTAAAAAAAGAGAGTACCATATAATTGTTTAAGTTTAGTAATTATACATTTGAGAGGTATAGAGAAAAACAACAATTTACCAATAAAATTTGTTTACAAAAAAAACTAAGTTACACTCTGTACGCCGCAATCGCTGTTGATTTTATCGAGTGATACGTAGGTATTACTACTATCGAACGTAACTATTAAAAACTTTACACTTAGTTTCACAGATACCGGCGTTTTTATAAACTGAGTTAATCTCGGTAGTTTACAATCACTAAATACATTAACTCTTCATACGTGGATATTTATTATATAGATGACAATTAAATCCAAAATCCAATGAAATAAACGGTACTCTATTTTTTCTTGTAGTAAAGAAATAGTAATTAAGCAATAAAAAGACTTACAAAATGGCTCCTAGGTAGTATGATTAGGTTCTATCCTAATTTCGGAAATACGGCAAAATTCAGCTACTTACAAGCCTCAAACATCGGTAATTATCGGTAACTTTCACCAAAACTATTAACGATCACTACAAACTGACTTTAATTCCACTAGGAACCTTAATTAGCTTTTAATTTTTAAGCATCTAAAGATAAAAAAAAACGCCAAAATTGGAATTAACTTGTTATAGAGAAGTTATCGTTTTCATGCCTGCACCCTATCGGATGATGTTGAACACGAAATCCCATTGGTCAGTTATGAAGACAGAAATATCGAGTGGTAACACTGTTAGAAATCTTAGTTATGCGATATTCCATGCCATAAATTAAGTGTACAGGGTGGTAATAAGTAGAAGAATGATTAAAAAAAAAATTTATTATTTGGGTTTTTTAGGAATGCTACACAGCCCCCTCCGAAGAGAAAAAACTGTGTGAAAGACACAGTTTTTAAGAAAGGATAAGCTATGGTTGGAACAACAGTAGTGTTCTTTAAAAAACCATATCCGATAAGGGTAGAAAACTCGTGACGCAAAAAAGCAATCTTACGGGAATAGTATTTACTTCGGTAAACCTGGGTATCAGAGTTAGTTACTGAAAACGATATAATATTTGCACTATTCATCAGCACGTTAAGATACAAGTGATACTACACGAGGGTTTGAAGAACCACAAGGTAGATATAAAATATCGGATCAACAGATCATTGATATTACGTGACCAGATTTTTATAAACGGTACCGGCCAACCGGTGGATCACAAAGTGATCGGGAACGGTCTACTCCGAAGTTTCTGCACGGAAACAAAAAAGTGTGCAGCTCGGCCTAGACGGGCAGCCCTAAACGGTATCTTAAGTGGTGTTCACCTAGTCTAGCAGACTATTGGTTTACAAGACAATGTGTTTCTAAAACACATACTTAAGTTATTCAGGGTTTTACAACTAAGCTGAGTAATAATGGCTAGATATATAATTCATAAAGGGTAGGCACAGAGAAACATACAGCTAAGGAGGTTAACGAGACATATGGAAATTGAAAGAAAGAGAAAAGGGAAAAGGTTTCACTTAGTCGCCTTTTACGACAAGCAGTTTATCGCTTTGGGGGTACTCTTTATAATCCCGCCTCCCAAACGGGGATGGAGCTAAACGAGAAGTATGGAATTTGAACGAAAAAGAAAAGGGAAAGGTTTCATTTAGTCGCCTCTTACGACAAGCAGTTTAACACTTTGGGGGTATTCTTTATATTCCCGCATCCCAAACGGGGATGGAGTTAACGAGAAATATTTACAGTTAAGTTGGTGCGAGATATTAAAAAGAGAAAAGCTAGAGAAGGGGTAGATAAAAAAGAAATGCTTATACGGATACTTCTGAGGAGAAAGAGAAACAACCGTTCCTATTCGGAGAGTTCGTCTTCAGAAGAATCGTCGGAATCAGAGACATAAGGCTTGAGGTCTTTTATATGCCAGTTTCCTGCTTTTGATCCATCAGGGTTTTTTAATGAGTAAACTAATGGAGATAATTTCCGAACAACTGTACATAAGATATATTTGGGGGCTAATTTAGACATAAACTTATCGGCAGATTTGGAGAGGACTTTATTTCTTCTCCATACCTTATCACCAACATTGAATTGAATGTCTCGACGACGTAGATTATTCGCTGGGTGCGTAAGTCATAGTGGGGGACACCAAACTGATGCCAGCGCCCGCTACGGACAATACAGAACTAAGGGTGGCTCTTTATCACATAAGTCTATAAAAATAACACGTGTGTCAGTTTAATAAGATAAATAAAATAAAATTGGTCACAAAAGTTGTTGTGTAGTCGATAGCAAAAATACTGGTAGAAACAGCAATTTTAAATTTTACAAGTTCCTGGTTGCCAAGTAAAAATTAAATCAGCGAAAAAAATGTACAGCTGCTGTTTAAAGGCAAAAGTAAGTGTTACTGTAACCCATAACCGTATTGTATAAAATAATATCCTATACATATATACATCCTGTAAGAAAAATAAGTACATAATAATTTAATTGATTCTTAATACGAATTCCATTTTTTATATTACAAATAAAATAAAGAAAATAAAAAATTAACATTCATTCGTAAATATAAAATGAAGGTAAATAGAACGATTCGTTATCATTTATATAATTGCAGATTGTTATATATTTATTATTAATACTGATTTTTCATTCAACATTAATTTTTTAAAAATGAACATCTTGATAGATTTTAACACTACTTATAACTTAATTCACTTGATACTTGTTTTAGTTATTCTGCTTATTTTACTTACTGTTTTCAGCTGACCCAACAAAATATTGTAATTTAAAGTACCTACACTCTGTGTTTGTTACATTTTACATTGAAAGAAAAATTAAGTTTATTTAATTTTTTTAATAACTATTTGACGTCCAATGCATGTAAATTTTCACAAAAGAGCCACCGTAAGTTGTATCGGTAGGTGGCGCTTGGGTTACGCACCCAGCGAATAGGTTTTGGAATTCCTGACTTTAATTCTACTAGGAACCTTAATTAGCTTTTAATTTTTAAGCGTCTAAAGATAAAAAAAAAACGCCAATATTGGAATTAACTTGTTACAGAGAAGTTATCGTTTTCATGCCTGCACCCTAACTGAACTAAATCACCGTTAAAAAAAGACATTTATAGCGTCTCAGCATCGGATGATGTTGAACACGAAATCTCATTGGTCAGTTATGAAGTCAGAAATATCGCGTGGTAACAACCGTTAGAAATCTTAGTTATGCGATATTCCATGCCATAAATTAAGAGTACAGAGTGGTTATAAGTAGAAGAATGATTAAAAAAGAAATTTTATTATTTGGGTTTTTTAAGAATGCTACAACTTTTAATAAAAAAATTATTCAAACGATTTTCATTTTTTGACAACGAAACAGATGTTTCTAGAGCTATAATATTTTTTTAAACCACTATTTACCTAAATACTAATAACAACAAAACTTACATCTCTTATTAAAAAATTATTTAAAAAGTGTAATTTCTGTTTGTGGGTTAAAAAAATACGAAGATATGTTGATTTTTACATATGTATAAACATTTTACGCAAGTAGGTATATGGCGCCTTTTTATCAGCTAACCTGGGACAAACATAATGTAACACTATACCTTGTTTAAATTTAAGAAATAATTTCGAACGTAAACGGCATACAAAGCGGCATCAAAACTTTAATTAATCACTATGCATAAATAAGGAGCTTTTCAAATAAAAAGGAAACCAGTATATAAAGTCCTATTCTTGATGAGAATTGCGCAGTCTCCAATTGCTCCTATTAGCTGCATGGCGTTCCCAGTTGCCTGCTAAATTGACCATTTTCAGTGTTTCGTGTAAAACATCTTTATAACGTTTTTTCTCACCTCCTTGTCTACGGACCTCCTCGCTTAGTTCTATAAAAGTACACAACGTAGGCAAGCACGGGAGATCAGTGTCTCTATAGGCAGACACTTAGCTCTTCTGATAATCTCTTGATTGAATATTCGATGGTACCAGCGAACGCGCATCATTTGACGTAAGTGTCTTTGTTGTGTGCGCTCAAGAGTTTTAATATGTCTTGTATATGGAACCCAGCCCTCGCATGCGTATAGTAGAGTTGGCAGGAAAGTTGATTGGTATCCAACCATTTTTGTTTTATGTGTTACATCGTGGTTATCGAAAACTCTGCGGCGCAACCTCCAGCTGACATATTCTTTGTCTATATTTGCTTAGGTATTTAGAATGCTGCCAAGATAATTAAATGAGTTCACATTTTCTAGTTGTTGCCCTTGCAAGAAGATTTACACATCGCTAATGACTTGAGCCACTGACAGAATCTAAGTTTCAGATGAATTCAATTCAAAACTAAAGGGTTGATAAACTTTTAAATAGACGTCAATTGAAGAGACCGCCGTCATGTATGTATCTGATACCCAGTCCTCTCTCATCCAACTTTCTATCGACAATCATGGAAAGGGCAGCTATATATATCAACATAAGGCATTTTGTCATTATTCTAGTGAGGAACTTGCTTGCTAAGGATTGTAAAGAAATGACCCTATAGTTACTACAGTCTGCAGCGTCACTTTTTAAATAGGTTTACTATAAGTGCGTCTCGGAATTCTTGTAGAACTTTCTCTTGAGTCCAAACGAAGTCGAAAAGAGTTTTGAGGTAAAGAATTATTTCAGAGTCTAGTGCTTTAATGATTTCTGCAACTATGTTGTCATTACCAGCTGACTTGTACTTTATTTGGGAAAGTGCGTGAGATATCTCTTGAAATGTTATTTTGGCATCTAGTGTTATGTTCGTTTGATATTGAGGAATTAATTCAATAGCAGAGTAGTCAGTGAAATGTTCCTGGTTCCAAACCGTTGCATAATGTTCTCTCCACCATTCAGAAGTTCCTGTTCGTCCCTTATTACGTCATCATTTTCGCTTTTGTGTGAACATAGTTTGTCTTTTGGGCATCATTCTTAATACTAGCAATATTAAAGAGCATTTAAGTTGTTGAGATTATTTATATTGCATTAGAATACATTGGGTAGGTATACCCATAGTGATTTCGTTTGGCTTCAAGATGCTATTCTTTAGTTCATTCCAGTAACTCTTAGGGTCTCTGCAGCTAGCTTCTTCCATAGTTAAGGGTAAGCTTTCCTGAAAGGCTGCTTTTAACTGTTCTCTAATCACTGTGCTTTTCTGTTCTAAAACGAAGTCTTGTGTGCATACTTTCTTTAGTTAATGTATATTTTGCAAGCCCAATTTTAATTTAGCTGTTACGATTCGATGGTCTCTCCAGCACTCAACATCTACATGAGTTTTTGTAACGAGGACTTCGCTTATGTTTCTTTCTTAAGCAATGATATGGTCAAGTGTATGTCAGTGGCCTGACCTCGGGTGACACCAGGTGCATTTAAATTTATTGTGCAAACAAAATACTGTATTTAATATTGTCAAATCGTGTTCAACTTATTTAGTGAGTAACAATTCACCATTAGCATTAATGTTTCCCAATCCATTTCTTTCAATAGCTCCCTGCCAAATGTCCTAGTCTCTGCCTACTCGAGCTTTGAATTCCCCAAAGAAAAAGGTTTTATCTCGGTATGGAATTGAACGAAGAATAGAGTCAAGGCTCTGGTGAAAGCATCTTTTGTTTCCTGATCAGCGGCAAGGGTTGGAGCATATGTACTTATAATAGAGATATATTCAGAGTTTAAGACTTTCAGTTCTAGCGTCATAAGTCGTTGCGATATTCCGCAGAGTACTTAATCTAACTGAGAAGAAATAGAATTCTTTACTGCTATGGCTACACCACGGACAGATTTTTTCGTTTCAGGGGTGAGCTTTCCAAAAACAGGTATAGTCTGCTTCTTGTAGACTTCCTTCCTCTGTTAATCTAGTTTCAATTAAAGCCGCAATTTCGACGTTTAATCTGCATAATTCACTTGATAATATGAGAGGAAGAAAAATCATAAAATACCTAGCTGTTTCTGAGTTAAAAAGCGGCAATCCTTCTTTGTAAAATAGCAAATAGAACTTAATTTGCTAAAAGAAACAAAGAGATTTCTAAAAGCAGTAGAATATATAAATTTAACACTATATTGGACCAAGATGTACTTCTACGGCTTGGAGGTAGACTAAATCATTTATTCCAGCTTTAAGATGATACAAAGAATCTAATTATACTCGACTCGAAACGTAGAGTAACTGAATTGATTATTCAAGCTTTCCATGAAAAAGTGTTACATCAGGGACAAGAGACAGTAATAAACAATCTACGACAGAAATTTTGGATCCTTAGAATTCATTTAGCAATAGGAAAAATTATAAAATCTTGCCAAAATGTAAAAATAATAAAATCGTGCCAGAGTCTCTAATTATGGGACAAGGGACAACCAACGCTTTGTAGACTTGAACCAACTATTTGGTGTTTGGAGTTGATTTATTTGGACTAACCAATGTATCAGTAAAAAGAAGTAGGGAAAAAAGATATGGAGTAATATTCACGTGCATGACAACAAGAGCTGCACATTTGGAAATTGCTGATGAGTTGGGCACCAATAGTATTGAAACAAGTATGGGGGCTTTTTACACAATTTATTTACAAAATTGTTAAGATACACTGAACTCTGCTGGATAACGTCTAACTACTTGACAATACAATGAACTCTTGTGAACACTTGACTCGAACTGACGTTAACTGTCCGTGCATCCCTTTATATACAACATTATTTAATCTAGTTAGTGTGTTTAGAAGTTTCTAGAATTTTCTAGAAACATTATTTAAAATGGTCAGTTGATTTTTTTACAAACTTCTAAAAATCAACTGTCAACAACAATCTTTTAAATTAAGGTCCCTTCCTTTACGGTTATCCCGTTACACTGCCCCCTCCTTAGATTCATTCCTCCTGGAATGTTATTTCCTACATCGGAATCCCGCACACTCCCTGAGCCAGCCAAACCATCTTCTTGGAGTTGCTGCGCATCTCCACTGTGGTTTCCCTGGTAAGGCGCCAAACGATCGTGATGGACCACGACGGGTTTCCCTCTGGGAATTTTCACGATCCGATAAATGACATCGTTAATCTTCTTCTTGATGGTGTAAGGACCTTCCCAGTTCTTTTGTAATTTGGGATAAATACCTCGACGCCGTCGGGGGTTATAGAGCCAGACTAAATCTCCAACTTGGTAACTCTTTTCCATTGTCCGTGTGTCATAGTACCTCTTCATCCGATCACTAGATAATTGTAGTTTTCCACGCACCAGGTTGTGTATATTCTCCATTCGATTCTGAAGGTCGGCGACATATTGTTCACGTGCCATTTCTTCACCAGGTTTACAACCAAACACCAAGTCACATGGTAGCCTCATTTCTCTACCGAACAGAACCTTCGCAGGCGTTTGGCCAGTTGATTCGTTGATGGCCGATCGAATTGCCATTAGAAATAGTGGAATATGTCGATCCCAATCCCTCTGACAATCTGACACCACTTTTGACAGATAGTTGGTTATAGTCCGGTTCATTCGTTCCACCATTCCATCAGACTGAGGGTGCATCGCTGTGGTTCTCGTTTTGTGGATGCCAATCTTTGGCAAACTTGTTGAAACAGCTTGCTCTCAAAATTTCTTCCTTGGTCTGAATGTAATTCTAGTGGTACCCCAAATCGGCTTACGAATTCTTCAACCAATATATCTGCTAAAGTGGTGGCTTCCTGATTGGGAACTGCATATGCTTCAACCCATTTAGTGAAGTAGTCCATTACAACAAAGATGTACTTGTTTCCTACATCGGTCTGTGGAAGTGGCCCCAGTACATCTACTGCGATTCTTTCAAAAGGACTTCCAACCAGGTATTGCTGCATTTCCGCCTTCGGTTTTCGGTGCGGACCGTTACTGGCAGCACATGTAGTGCATTTACGACACCAATCTTTAACATCATTAGTGCAATTTACCCAGTAAAATCTATCTCGGATCTTTTGCAGCGTTTTCGTGATACCCAGATGTCCTCCAGAACTATCATTATGCATCTGTTTTAAAATTTCCGGTACAGCATTTCTTGGGACCACTATTTGTTTCCTTGTTTCTGTGCCCTCGGAATTTTCTACAAGTCTTTTAACGAGCCCTCCGTCCAAAATTAAAGAGTTCCATTGGGACCAGTATGCTTTTAAAGCAGGGGAGGATGAGGATATCTCTCTCCACAACGGACGACGGTCCATTCTCTTCCACTCCCGAATCTTTCTTAGAACGGGATCGTTTTCTTGTTGCTCCTCCAGCATAGAGCTCTCGTCTTCTGGCACAACCTTAACCAAGGCAAGTTTTTCCTCGTTCTGCTCCATACGGGTACAATGGGGGCAATCAGGTCGACATGGTCTTCTGGAAAGTGCATCAGCATTACGATGTCTGGTTCCAGGTCTGTGCTCGATTTCAACATCATATTCCTGCAGTTTTTTGAGCCATCTTGCTATCTGTCCTTCTGGGTTCCTAAAGCTAAGTAGCCACTTTAAACTAGCATGGTCTGTTCTGATCAGGAATTTTCTGCCATACAGATATTTATAAAAATGTTTGACGGATTTTACAACTGCTAACAGTTCCCTCCGAGTTACACAGTAGTTCTTTTCAGCTTTCGATAAAGTTTTGCTGAAGTAACCAACCACTCTTTCCTCACCGTCTTGTAGCTGTGACAAGACGGCTCCAATTCCCACATTGCTGGCGTCGGTGTCCAGAATAAGCTTACCATCAGGAAGTGGATAAGCAAGAACAGGTGCTGACGTAAGCTGTTTCTTCAATATTTCAAACGCCTTTTGACATTCCTGATCCCAACAGAAGGACTTATCTTGTTCAGTCAAACGTGTCAAGGGTTTGGCGATGTCTCCAAAATTCTTGACATATCGTCGGTAATAGGAACAAAGACCCAAGAAACTCCGGAGCTGATGTTTGTCGATAGGGATTGGCCATTCCTGAACGGCTTGTATCTTAGCGGGGTTAACAGCAACGCCATCCTTGCTTACGTTATGTCCCAAATAGTTGACCTGTCTCTGGAACAAGTGGCATTTCTTAACATTCAATGTTAGATTAGCGTTCTGTTATCTTTTAAAAACTTCTTCCAGGTTAGATAAATGTTCCTTAAAGGTCTTACCCATTATGATGATGTCGTCTAGATAAACTAGACAAGTTTCCCATGACAAACCCCGCAGGATGTTCTCCATTAGTCGTTCAAACGTCGCAGGAGCATTACAGAGGCCAAATGGAAGGACCGTGAATTGCCATAACCCTGATCCACTGGTAAAGGCAGTCTTTTCTTTGTCTGCAGGATTCATTTTAACTTGCCAGTATCCGCTTTTAAGGTCCAAGGTAGAAAACAGAGTAGAACCCGCCAAAGCGTCGAGGGCATCATCAATCCTTGGCAGAGGATAACTGTCCTTCTTAGTGACATCATTTAGCTTTCGATAGTCGACACAAAACCGCATTGATCCGTCTTTCTTTCTCACTAATACCACAGGAGAAGCCCACGGACTACTGGATGGTTCGACTATGCCATTTTGAATCATTTCTTTAAGGGCTCTGTCTGCTTCTTCCTTTTTAACGTGAGGCATCCTTCGGGGTACCTGTCGAATCGGACGTGCATCACCAGTGTCAATTCTATGTTGTACAACATCAGTTCTTCCCAGTTTACTTTTAGAACCAAATACAGGTTTATACCGGTAAAGTAGATCTCTTACCTGTTTCTTTTCTAATTTTGACAAAGAGGGGTCTAATTTTGTCATTAATTGTTCAATTTCGTTGGTCTCATCTGTTTCCGTAACGTTTACCTTGTGAATTATGGCCGTTACTGGATCTAAACTTCCCATTTCCGTGTCCTTTCGGAGAAGAACTGGATGATCGTTCAAGTTGATAACTCGGATGGGTACCTCTTTGGCGGATCTAACAAGAGTCTTACCCACAAGGAGTCCTTTTCCCAATTCATGGTCATGGTTCTTCGGCTCTATCATGGCTGGGGCACCATCTGGCTCCAGTCCATCCAACCGCGCTGTGACGACACATTCGCAGCTTGCCGGAAGTTCGATATCATCGATTAGCTTAATCGAGGCATTGTCAACTTGTTTTCGGTGCAGGAATATTTCTTCATCACCAGTACGAAGGATACGTTGGCGAAGATCCAAATGAAAACCACAGTGGAGCATAACATCCATGCCCAGAACAACATCTTCATCAACGTCAGCCACCAGCACTGAGTGAACAAGAGAGGTTGAACCAAACTGTAGCGTCACCTGTATCTCACCGTAGACTCTAGCAGAATCTCCGGTAGCGGTACGCAGTCTCCAACTGGTAGGCAACATCTTATTTCGCATAATGATGGTTGGTCGGACGATAGTTTTTGTAGCTCCAGTGTCTACCAGCATGCTAATATTCTTCCCATCAAGGAGGCCATCTACATATAAGCTGTCCACGTGATGTCGCAGAGTTGCCAATTTAATGGTGTGAGGGACTACGGGAATGTTTGGGGTCGAAGGCGCCCTCCAGGAGTCGACCCGTTTAAAGTTTTCCTGCTGCAGGGGTACTTCAGCAGGAGATTTTTCTTTATGGGGGCAAGTATTTCTTATATGGCCTAGTTCTCCGCAGTTCCAGCATCTCACTGGGCGCCTTCTTTTTGGAGATAACTTTATAAACCTCTCTACTACCGCTTCAACGTCGCTAACGGAATGAACGGCATGGTCGTAGTTACCGGTGATTTCCCTCAGTCGAGCAACTCCACGTGAGGCCTCCGTCGCCGCCTCAAACTCCAGGGCAATGGTCAAGGCGTCCACAAGGGTCTTCGGCCGCGCCAGCCGTACAGCGCGCTGCAACTCGACGTCTCGAAGACCATCGGTGAAGGTTTGGACTGCTAGGCACTCCAGGAAATCCTCCGCTGCATTTGAATACGCAAGTCGTACCATTCTTGCTACATCCGCTTCAAATTCCTGGATAGTTTCTCCATTTTTCTGTTTTCGGCTCTTTAACTGCATTCGGTACACCGGTTGTAGATGAGTTTGACCATAACGCATCTCTAGACGATTCACCAATAACTCGAAGTTGTCAGCTTCATCCGGCGTCAATGATTGCAAGACGTCTAAAGCTTCGCCTCGCAGAGCTACGGTTAGGGACAATGCTTTCTCCTGGGAGGACCATCCATTAGCTCTGGCCGCTGCGTCGAATTGTTTCAGGTAATTTGGCCAAGAAGTCTTCCCGTCGAAGGTCGGGGGTTTCATCGTCGTTCGTACATGGGTCGTCTCCTCGCTTCTTTGTCGTTCGACGTCTGCGTGGCAGGTTTCCATCCTTCTTGCATCTCCGTCGCCGTGGTGGATGGTTTGGTTTCGGCGGCTAGCTTCCTGTTCTTGTTGAAGCTTCCTTATCTCGGACTGCATTTGCTGGTTGATCTGGTTTTGCTCGTCTTGCATGTTGGTCACCTTCTGATTCATGTTGTCCACTTGCTGATTCAAGTTGGCCACTTGCTGGTTTTGCTCTTCTCGCAAGTCGGCGACTTGCTGATTTTGCTCGTCCCGAAGATGTGATATTTGCTGTGAGAACGAACTGGATAACTCATCTGATAGGGTAGACATCCGTTGTGATAGCTCCTCTTGTTGGCTCTTCATCTGACTGGATAGCACCTCTTGTTGGTTCGTCATTCGTTGCGACAGCTGGGACATATCTTCGCGCTGGCTGCTTATCTGACTGGACAACTGGAAAAGTTGTTGAGATTGTTCTTCTTGTTGGCTCGTCATTCGTCCTGATAGCTCCTCTTTCAGATGGGACATATCTTCGCGCTGGCTGCTTATCTGACTGGACAACTGGGACAGTTGTTGAGCTTGTTCTTCTTGCAGCCGGGAAAGTTGTTGAGCTTGTTCTTCTTGCAGCCGGGAAAGTTGTTGAGCTTGTTCTTCTTGCAGCCGGGAAAGTTGTTGAGCTAGTTCAGAATTTGCTTTTTGAACTGGGTCTTCGAAATCTACAGCGTCAGGGTCTAAATCATTATTTACATAGTATTCACGGAGCCTTCTTAACAATACGGATTTGCTTCCAGTAGTTTCCAACTCCAATTCTTCGAGCTCCCTTCTGAGCTCAGCCACCAATAGTTCATTTATCTTTTTTCCAGGCATTCTTGTATCTTCACCCCACACCTGACACCAATTTGAAACACGTATGGGGGCTTTTTACACAATTTATTTACAAAATTGTTAAGATACACTGAACTCTGCTGGATAACGTCTAACTACTTGACAATACAATGAACTCTTGTGAACACTTGACTCGAACTGACGTTAACTGTCCGTGCATCCCTTTATATACAACATTATTTAATCTAGTTAGTGTGTTTAGAAGTTTCTAGAATTTTCTAGAAACATTATTTAAAATGGTCAGTTGATTTTTTTACAAACTTCTAAAAATCAACTGTCAACAACAATCTTTTAAATTAAGGTCCCTTCCTTTACGGTTATCCCGTTACAGTATTATATATGTTTACCGAAAATGTGGATGTTGGCGTGGATTTCCAGGTGCTAAAAAAGAACTATCTGAAGCATGGAGACAGTTAAACAATACAGAAATTCTCAGTTTTGTTCATTAAAAGGTGGTCTTAAAATTGTCGTTTGGCTCCAAATATGGATGGGAAAGACTCATTCACTCAGTCAAAGTAAATATGAAAAAGATTCTAACTTCTAAATATCCTCCAGAACATGTACTTCGCACTGTCTTTGCAAAGCTATAAACATTATTAACGCTGCTGAAGTCTTAACGTCGAACCATTTTTTAATTGGACCGTCATATGCAGCTTTACTGATTATTTTTGGAAATAAAGACTTAAAAATATTTGCTATCTTTGGTTAAAAGAATATCTATGATTTTTGTTTTGTTTCTTTATTGTTATTAAATTATTAATAATTTTTTGTTTGATCGTCTTCATCATATTGTCACATACGATAATAGGGTAGTTTAATTGTTTGATATTTTATTGTATTATTTTGTATTATTTTTAATTGTAATTATCCAGGCCAAAGTCAGTACGTTAGATTTCAAGGCGACCTTATATAGTTTAATTCTTATTCTCACGTAGCGTAAGAATTGGCTATAAAAGAGCGTCGTTGAGGTCGTACTCGAAGAGTTCGGAGTCTGAGGTTGTCTGTAAGGGTCACCCTTTGGGGTGTCCCTAAAACAGACCCTTGGGTCTGGGCCGTTGTGACTCTTGACGTATTTGCGTGAGAAAGGGTGACATGCCACCATATAGTTTTATTTGGTAAGATTAGTTAAGATTATTATATTTAGTTAGTTACTCATATTTAAATTATTTATTGTTATTGTTTGTTTCGTTGTTAATATATTTGTTGTTTGTTTCCTGTTGTTTATCTCATCTTTCCCTTGGTTAGTTATCTGCCTTCAGCAGGAAACCTAACCAGGGGGTAGATAACCACGACCTGGGTGGGAAGTGCCTTTAGTAAGCTACCCCTTTTCCCGAAAACACTATGGCACATTCTCTCCAAATCCCCCAGGCGTGACAATATTTTCTCGTTAGTTTCCAGGTCATAATACTTAATTAAGTAGGAATTGCTCGTTTAAATATATAAGATATTAACTGCGCCACCTTGTGATGGCGTTATTTTACTGAATTTAGATAATTAATTTTTTTGGCTTTAGTTTTTTCGCATTTTTTATTTTAGTTTCTCGTTTATATATTAATTTATAAATTGAAATACAACACCATGTTCTGACAATCTGTATGAGAATGGTCGTTTCCTTTCTTCTAATATACACTTTAGTTTCACAACTGTGAAATTTAGATACCTGGCACAAGGTAAACTCTCCAGGGCGGCCTCAAATTACGGATCAAATATTTGATTTTAATAATTCTCTACTCCAATTGCATAGATACGGACCATCTGTAGTTTGCACCTGCCTGACAAAAAACCTATCCTGAAGAAGTAGCAGTCCACGGTTTTACCCTTTAGATTAAAACAGAACACCTTAATTCTTACGCCGGTACCTCTGAAAATCACTTCAATTATGGTTCATACAATCTTTCATTCTAACCCATCTGAACCGGATCCAATTTTCGGTAGCGCTAGATTATTTATGTTTTAATTGGGTAGTAAGCTTATTATAGTTTATTAAAGTAGAAAAATATTTTCATCAGTAGGCTTGCTCTTAGATGCCCTTTAAAAATTAAAAGATCTAAGTTTTTTTTGCATTAATAACTATAATATTAATATTTTGTAAAAATAAGCTTTATTGAAATCATGTTAACAAAAGAAGAATTTCTTTAAATTATACTTAACCTTAACTTCATTACTTGGAGCTTTAAACATTTATTCGTTTATTGGTTTACATATTTTATATTTTTCCTTTTTTTAGAAATTGCCTCAAAGGTTTCTGGTACTAAAGACTATGCAAAAATTTTCTTATGGTTGCCTAAAATGATGTTTAGTCTTTTTTTTATATGGCCAGATGAAAGAAACAGTAAATACAACTTTATTACATTACTATTTACCACATGTTCAGTTTCTTTGCTATTGTTTATTGTGACTGGTATGTTTAACAATATTAAGTTTAGTTATGAGTCTCTTGAACAGACCGTTTTCTTAACTAATATGATGGCAGGTTTTTCTATGGTAAGTGGTAATTATCAAAATTGTATTTCGATTTAATTCTTTTATATTTTAGGCCGCTTTTAGACATGTACACGTATGGATTAATTTCGAATCTCTACGCAGTATGTCTAGCAATATTTCTTTAAAATTTTGGCCGTATGATTTACTGGGACACAAACAACAAAAAGAAACAAGATTCTTTTTTGTAATAGTACAATATTTTTGTCTTTGTGAATTACTAATTACTATACTATTTGGAATAATAGTTATGCTTTCGCCTCAGTTCATGGAAGGAGAAAAGCTTCCTTTCGATGTTGAGGTAGTTTCAATTTCGCAATACGCTATTTAACACTATACCTATACTTCGTAACAAATATTAAAATGCCCGTCATATTTATCATTAGATATGATGTCACTACTGCACTACTAAAAAATATATTTCTAAAAAGATGTGTTCGCTTGATAATAGTTAATAGAACTGATAGTTCATGTTTTTTTTTTCAGTATTCTTTTAGCTGGAGTTCATCTCCCATTTATGAAATTTTATATTTTTTGCAAGGAGTTGGATGCTTTTTCGCAATGGGTTTTTGGATGGTTGGTCCAGATTCTTTATTTGTAAATTTAACTGCCAGTGCAATCGTCCAGTACCGTATATTACAACAATGTTACCAAGTATTTAATACACCTGAGATGACAAAAATAAACAACAAACTCAAGAATGTTTACACGGATTATATTAAAGATTATTATACTGAACAAAAAGAATATTTTGTTAAGTGTTATATACACCACCAATTACTATTGATGTAGGAACATAACATGTAATGCGATAATAATATTAATATTGCGAATTTTAATTTGTTTCAGATTTACGAAAAAAATCAACAAGTTTTTCAATTTGATTATTTTGATTGATTTGAGTTTCCTTATCGTTCATCTGTGTTTTAGTACATTTGTTCTAGTAAGTATATCGCGGTCAGTTATGACTTAAAAAATATTTATCTTTTGCATGACAGAAAAAACATCTTCGTTATTAAACAAAAATACTTGCACTATAACCTAGTTTTTTTCTTCTTAGCGATTTAGCACCATTTACATTTTATAAAAATTACATTTAATGATGCCTGATTTTTTTTTATAATTTTGTATACAAAACTTAAGGTTCGATTTAAATCAAACACTCAACAATTGACCCAGAAAAGTTCACATTTATGACCGCAGATGCTGTTTTTATATAGGACATAAGGTACCTACTTAGTATTTATCTATAGCCAGGCTGTAGTGAAAATAGTAGGTACTCTTTAATTCAGGAATTAATGTGACCTGGCCTGCATTATAAAGAGAAACATGAAGAGCAATCCTCCAGTTCATTCAACAGAAAATTTTTGGTTATTATTTATTTATGAGCTTTCGTACGTGAAAAAAACATATTTTTGGTGTTCTTTTAATTTCTTGCTTAAAGTAAGTATTGTAATAAGCATTTTTTGTATAATTTATAAAAGCATTTTAAAGGATCTTTAGTTTAAGGTGTAATGCGTTTAATTTAATCAAATTGTTATTGCAAAAATAAAAAATAAGGGTTAAAATAAAAAAAAAAAACTTAATATTTATTGTATAATTGATTTTTTGTTAATTTTAAAGGTATAACGTTCAAGCCTACTTAATTCCAAATCGAATAAGATGTTATGGGCCCCGATTGTTTATTTTGTTGCTGAGATACATAAATTAGTTTATCCCGCGACCTTCAACTTTCAGTGCCTATAGGATTGCCAAAAAAAATGGTAGAGGGTTAATTTCAGTCGCATTTTCTTCCATTAGCCTTAAATTTTCATTTTGTATTGGAAAGTAATGAAAAAGAATTTTTTTGGTCCGTTAAAAATTCTTGGATGGATGAATGCATGAAGCAACAAATTATCAACTATTATAGATCCGGCACTCCAAATTGGATACGTCAGTTTAGTAGATATATGAGGTTTTACTGTTTCCGTTTATGCCTCTGATATGTCCTTTCAACGTTCTTTGTCTATCATATAAAAGCATGTCAAATACTTTTCTGATAGACCTTGTATAGTATTATGCATTTCTAAATTCAAATAATTTATTTTTCTATTATTTTTGATTATATTTATTTTACAAATTTACAAATTACCTTTATACTACCATATGTAAGCTTTCTTGCTACTGTATCTTTTTTTCTTATATTTATAAATTAAAAATTAAAGCTTAGCTTTCGACTACCAAAATTGTGGTCTTAGAAGATTTTAATATTCTATATGTTCTGGTGAAATCCACCTCTTAATACACTGTTGTCTTATTCACATGCAAAGAAACTTTACAAATGGTCAACTTATCACAATTAATGTCTGTGTCAGCGCAAACAAAAACAACTTCGACTTTGTGCTTAGTAAATAACTCGGATGTCAAGTCCGAGTATGAATTCGTCAACGATATCAGCCACTATAGTACATTAGCCTCCATCTCCAAGCTTCCCAGACCGATCTTAACTTCGCTCTCGTCACATACTGTTATAAGGTCTCCAGTGGCAGTTTTTAGAATGGGGGTACGTCAGGTAATCTTGGTGTTTCGCCGGTCAGAAGCGTTATCCAGTCTCATTAACCTTTGTGTAGCTCCCGTATCAATAGTAAGTCGAATTGGACGGCCATTTAAAAAGCCATCGGCGACTAGACTGCTGCCGGTACGTCTCGCTGTCGAAATTGAACAAATGGGGGCCTGGGATGAACAAGCCAATGTACGGCCCATTACATTGGCTGAGCAGAGTTTTCCGAACTTCTTTGTTCAAGTTCGGATGCAGTATGCCGCCAGTTCCGCCTTTCCTTCGATCTTGATCGAGACCGGCAGTCCCGCTTTAGATGACCTTCTCGTCCACAGTTGAAACATTTTGGCCACCCCTTCCTGTCATTGATTGGGAAGGGTTTCTTCAAGGTGTCCAACACTTATTTTATGGCTGATAAAGTTTGATTTAGATAATCTTTTTCCTCTCTTGTTACCATCCTTACATTATGGACCTTACGATACCGGCGGAAGGCATTTTTCGCTCCTTCAAACTCCAGAGCATAAACAAGAACATCCTTTAATGTTTGGTGATCTCTCAGTCTCAACGCTTGCTGCATGTCTGTGTCCTTCACTCCATCGATGAAACTGCTAACACACAGCTGATGACTGAATTCTTCCGGTGCATCTGGATAGGCAAATCTGACTAGTCTCTCTATATTAGCCCTATACTTCTGTAGAGTCTCATATATTCTTTGCATTATTAATTTTAATTGGCTCTGATACACTTGCTTTAGGTATTGACTGCCATACTTAACTACCAGGGCTGATACAACCGCTTCATAGTTGCGCTGCTTCTCAATCGGTATAATTTGCAATAGAGCTGTTGCTTTCTCCTCATTGCCCTAGCCGTTACTTTTTGCAGCCGCTTCAAACTGTCTTCTTTAGATGTTTCAGGGAGTTTCACCATCAAACGTAGGGGGCTTAATTATACCCTGGTGGGATGGAGTTACAATCGTAGATAGAGCAGAGTTTCTTACATTCTGTCCTTCGAGTCGAAGAATAGCTTGTTTCGTTTTTTGGATTTGTTGTTTAGTTTCTTGGATTTGCTGTAGAAGCTCTGCCTTGGTTTCCTTTACGTGCTCTTGCAACTTCTTTTTTTGCTGCTTTGATTTGTTCTTGGAAATCCTGTTTATTCACGTTATTTTCTCTCAGATCTAGAAATATCTTCATAAACATGTCTTTTTCGTCTTTCCTTCGGTGTTCTTCATCCTCTCGCTCTTTTATTCTCTCTTCTCGTTCATCTTTTCTGCGCTGTTTTCAGCCTCGCGTTTTTCCTTTCCGCGCTGTTCTTCTGCCTCATTACGCTGTTCTAGACGCAGTTCCATGGCAGCCAACAATTTCCCATTTTCTTCCTCCTCATCGTAATTAGTAGTTCTTGTGTTTACCATAAACTTCGACGTCTTCTTTCACTTACCCACTTCTGACACAAATTGTTATAATTTTTTCTTCGTGGATTCGGGATAAATGATAAACAGCAGACAAACTTAACAATTTATTGATATACACAAATAAATAATTTATAACTTTCTGATAATACTGTACCACGACAAGAATCTTAACAACCATTTATTCCCAAGTAAAGAAACTGTACAAATTAACAACTATTAAAAAGAAACATATATATCTCAAAGTCAAAATTAATGTCTGTCTACGACGACACCGTAATCAAAAACAGCTTTGACTTTGTGCTTAGTAAAGCGCAATTTACGGGTTTACAAAAAATATAAAAACATTCGAAACCTCAACACTATATAAGATTTAATTTGGATTTAGGTGTGACTTTTAACATACAATATTGTGCTGGCTGCACTATCAAAAAATATTTTCTTCGATAAAAATTAAAAGACTGAAGCATTAACTTTCAAAAATATATTCGACATAACATATCAAAAAAATTGACAAATTCCATCAAAAAATAATAATAACAAAATAAGTCGAAGATAGTATCTTTCGACTAACCCTAACATTTCTCCGGGCACCATAAAAATAAAAATTTAAACGAAGGTTATGATGATGCTGAAGTTTCTGCTGCTTGGTTGCTTTGCAATAAAATGATTTTCGTAATTGGTCTTCTATATTCCCCAGTTGACGTTTTTACGTCAACCACTCTCGTTCTGTTGTCCCGCCCTGGGTAAGTTCTGGTTACGATTCCACGCGGCCATGTATTTCTAGGACAGCTGTCATCTGCCAGTATTACAAGGTCGCCTTCAGAAATATCTTCCTTTCGATGTTGCCATTTACTGCGTTTGATTAGGGTAGGGACATACTCGTTGAGCCACCTTTTCCAATAGGCATCGGCGTATGCTTGGGAAACCCGCCACTGTTTACGCATATGCATGTCATTTTCACTATAGTATAGTAATTTGTGATTTTCACTGAAAATTCCGGGTGGTAATACATTACATTCTTTTCCAATAAGAAAGTGGTTTGGTGTTAAGCTCTCTAAATCTTGATCTTCCTTTTTAATTTGCACCTGCAAAAACATCTCTTCAATATCTCCTACTACTGCGATTTGGTACTGACGGAACTTAAATAAAATATCAATTAGTGAATTAAGCAAGTCTGGACCTCTCAAAAGATTATCATTAAAACTTCTACAATTTACTTTTGCTTTTGCATCAAACACGAACCGAAATTTGTCGGGTTTGCTTGGATGCTTTACCGCAAAATGTGGTAAATACCATGATTTTTCAACATTCTGTGCGATCTCTTCTGAATTTAACAGTTTTGCGTAACCTTTTTTTACAAAACTTTCTACTTGTTCGCAATATTGGTTCGCAAAATTAGTGTCCAATGACATTTTCCTTTCAATATGATAAAGTCTACTTAGGGCTGCTGACCTACTTTCTGGTACTTTTATATGATCTTTTTCCCAAATCAACCCTATCTCCCAGTGGTTATTTTCCAAATGACAACTTGTTCTTTCCATAATTTCTAGACCTTTTTTATCGTTTTGAGATAAAACTTTTTCATTTTTATTAGAAACGCCTAAGTTATCATAAATAATTGCTTGTTTTATTAATTCTTTAAGCTCACCATCATCTTCTTTGGTGTAACAATGGAAACAAAAATCAGTATCCACTCTATACTTTAAATTAGGAACTCTTCCATGAACTATCCAACCTAATTTTGTTTTTGTTGCCAAAGGAGCATTAGGCCGTCCTTCAACTACTTCCCTAGCTACTGTTAAATTTATATTATCTTGCCCTATAAGAATCAATGGTTTTGCGTTCTGTAGTTTACTATAGGAACTTTAGATAAATGATTCCATTTATCAGACAATTGCTTTACATTTATTGTCTGAGATGGCAACGATAAATTTGAAACTGTACGAACATTTGTGAGTTCAAATATTTCATTAGTCAAATTACCTTTAATTTTTAATGTTACCCGTCTAGATTGTGGCTCTGAATAACAATCTTTGTCATTTGTCCAATACATTTTTAATGGATCTATGGTTCCTTCAGCATCGACTTCTCTGGCTAGATTAGCATCAATAAGTGACAGTTTACTTCCCTCATCACATAAAGCAAACGTTTCTACTAGCTTAGATTTCCCAATGACGACTACAGGAACTACTCGAAGCATAACGTCATTTTTCGCCGAACCAACCTGAAGAAAATGATGTTCATGTTCAATTCTAGAAGTATCATTTTCCATTTCTTCCTTAATTATTCCGTCTTGAACCTCTAAAACTTCAAAATGATTATTTTGATTATCCTTAGTATGCAATAATGAATTGTGAAATTTTTTACAACTCTCTATAACACATTCTTTCTTAAACTTACATTTGAATGTTCTATGGTTAGGTTTTAAACATGAAAAACATACCCGTTTCTCTTTAACCCACTCCCACTTCTTGATTGTATCCAAATCTTTGAATTTTTTGCATTTATAAATTGGATGATCGGTATTCTGACAAAAACTACATACAGACTTCTTACTTTTTTCATCCATTGCTACTAGTACATTGCTACGATTCTTGTGTTCTGTTGAAGTTGACGGTCTACACAATAAACTTGCTGCGGATGACTCTTTTCTCAGCCACTGCGCAAAATCCAACAATGTGGGAACTGGAATTGAATTTTCTTTAACTTTAATGACTTCTCTTGCCCACTGAAATTGCAAATGTTCCGGTAACTTCAATACTAAATAACTAAGAAGTTGAGGATTTACTAAATAAGCAGACATATCAAGTGATTGTATGGTAGCTACAATATTTTGAATAGCATTTGAAAACTGGATTAGTGATAGTGGATTTCTAAAATGAATATTTGGCATCAAACGCGCTTTATTTATCATTGACTCTATAATAAATTCAGGTCTTCCAAATCTTGTTTCTAAAATTTGTAAAATAATATTTAAATTTCCAGGTGAAAGAAAGAGGGATCTAACCTCATTCAAAGCTTCACCTCTTAAACTCTTTTGAAGACGTAGAAGATTTTCTTCTTCAGTAAAATTACCTTTTTCACATGAACGTTTAAAATACGAAATAAACATTGGCCATTCTTCGATATTACCACTAAAGCTGGGTAAATCTTTTCCTAGAACATGTTTAAAATCTATATCATTCGTAGCTTTTACTTTTGACTGTATGTTAAATGACTTTAAAGCTTCCGTCATTGCGTTTGCAATTCTCTCAGATGTACTTTGATTTAAAACAAATAAATCTTTTATTACCTGAAGTTGAGCAGATTCAACCGCGACATGTTGCAACTCAGCAACTTTTACTTGTGACTCCTTTACCTGAACTCCAAAATTTTCCTTTCCAGCATGCATATGTGTTCTGACCGTGGCGGGCCTAGAAGATGAAACATCGGCGATATTCTCCCTTACTGCAGTGGGTAATTCATTAACCGTGGCGGGTTCCCCTGCAGATCTTAATTCGCATTCAGTATGTCCCTCCTCCACATCGCTGCCTTTAGAATTCAATTCTTCGTCCAACCAAGATTGCACTTTTTCATAATCATTTTCTTGTCTCTGTAAATCGAACTTACTTCTAACTGATCTTCTACTACTCGATTTCTCCAACACTTCTTCTGTTTCTAGCAAAGCTCGTACTTCTATTTCTTCTAACTCTCGTTGAGCTTCATTTCTTTCAAATTCTCGTCGTTGCAACTCAAAATTTCTTTCCCTTTCTTGTTCTCGTTGTTTTAATTCCAACTCCTTCATTTCTTCCTCTCGTCTAATTTTATTTGCTGCTTCAATCTTCCTTAGCTGAATTTGTCTCAAGCGACTGCTACTAAGAGATACACCTGACTCCGGATATCGCTGGGGAGGAACTCCTGCATTTTTCCTACTGGTTCTTCTTAAAGATCCACCTTCCTGGGACATTTTATTTTACGTCAAATCTCGAAGGACCAAATGTGCTGGCTGCACTATCAAAAAATATTTTCTTCGATAAAAATTAAAAGACTGAAGCATTAACTTTCAAAAATATATTCGACATAACATATCAAAAAAATTGACAAATTCCATCAAAAAATAATAATAACAAAATAAGTCGAAGATAGTATCTTTCGACTAACCCTAACAAATATTAATTTTATGTTTACTATTTGAGATACTTAGGAAGCATTTTACTTAAAAACTGTTTGTAGTACCGACGTATAAGAATCACTACAGATCCAATCGTTATTAACAAAAATCTAATTTTTAGGTAAATTTCAGTACTTATACTTCTTATATAATAGTTATAGGAGGATTTAATCAACTTCTATTGTATTGTTTATTGGGAAATGAACTTAACTACCAGGTAGATGAATTCTGACAAAAATCAAAAACCGATACACACTATTATCACTTTCTTATTTTAGACATCTCTATTACCGACTTGTATTTTTAAATCTAACTGGTGGAGTTTAAAAGACGATTACCTGAAAAAAGATATTATATTACTAATTCAAAATTGTCAAAACATTCTACAATTAAGTAGTACTTATAATCTTTATGATGTAAATATGGTGTTATTTATTAAGGTACAACTTAAAATATTTCCATTTTTTATGATTTAATTTATAAATGTTTTAGGTATTAAAGTTTACATTTTCATTTTATACGATGTTGTCTAATCTTACAATCAAGACATCGTCTTAAATAATTATTGTATGTAATTTCACAATATTAAAATAAACACAACTAATTGAAACTGGAAGGCATTTTATTTTCGTGTTAGTAAGTTTTGATGTAGTTTCTCTAAAACAGCTTTTTATTGCTTTAAACATCATACCTAAAGAATTTTTTAAACTATTATTATTTATTCTTATGCTTTACTAGTTAATGATGTTTTCTTAAAATAATTTTTTGATAATCAAATTATTGTCTTCGATATTGTAACGAGATAACCGTAAAGGAAAGGACCTTAATTTGAAAGATTGTTTTTCGGTTATTCTGGAAATTTCTAAACACACTGACTAGGTTAAATAGTGTTTCTAGAAAATTCTAGAAACTTCTAAACACACTGACTAGATTAAATGATGTTTCTAGAAAGTTCCAGAATGTTCATTTGTTGTATATAAGGGGATGTATGGGCAGTTAATGGGAGTTCAAGTTCAAATATTTAGAAATGTTCATTGTATTGTCAAGTTTAGACGTTATCCAGCAGAGTTCTGTGTATCTTAACACTTTTGTGAATAAATTGTGTAAAAGTCCCCATAACTGTTTCAAATTGGTGTCAGGTGTGGGGTGAAGATACAAGAATGCCTGGAAAAAAGATAAACGAACTATTGGTGGCTGAGCTCAGAAGAGAGCTCGAAGAATTAGAGTTGGAAACTACTGGGAACAAATCCGTATTGATGAGAAGGCTCCGTGAATACTACCCAAATAATAATTTGGACCCTGACGCTGTGGAGTTCGAAGAACCAGTTCAAAAAGCAAATTCTGAACTAGCGCAACAACTTTCACTGCAACACGAGGAGCTATCACAAAGAATGACGAGCCAGCAAGAAGAACAGACGCAACAATTTTCCCAGATGGCACAACGAATGACGAGCCAGCAAGAGGTGCTATCCAGTCAGATTAAGAGCCAGCGCGAAGATATGTCCCAGCTGTCACAACGAATGACGAACCAACAAGAGGAGCTATCCAGTCAGATGAAGAGCCAGCAATACGAGCTATCCAGTCAGATGAAGAGTCAACAAGAGGAGCTATCACAACGGATGTCTACCCTATCAGATGAGTTATCCAGTTCGTTCTCGCATTAAATATCACATCTTCGGGACCATCAAAATCAGCAAGTAGCCGACTTGCGAGACGAGCAAAACCAGCAAGTGGGCAACTTGAATCAGCAAGTGGACAACTTGAACCAGCAAGTGGCCAACATCCGAGACGAAATCAACCAGCAAATGCAGTCCGAAATAAGGAAGCTTCAACAAGAACAGGAAGCTTGTCGTCAAAACCAAACCATCCACCACGACGACGGAGATGCAGAAAGGACGGAAACCTGCCACGTAGACGTCGAACGACGAGGAAACGGTGAGGTGACCCAGGTACGAACGACGATGAAATCCCCGACCTTCGACGGGACGACTTTCTGGCCAAATTACCTGAAACAATTCGACGCAGCGGCCAGAGCGAATGGATGGTCATCCCAAAAGAAGGCATTGTCCCTAACCGTAGCTCTGCGAGGAGAGGCTTTAGACGTCTTGCAATCATTGACACCGGATGAATCTGACAACTTCGAGTTATTGGTGAATCGTCTAGAGATGCGTTATGGTCAAACTCATCTACAACCGGTGTACCGAATGCAGTTAAAGAGCCGAAAGCAGAAAAATGGAGAGACTATGCAGGAGTTTGAGGCGGAAGTGGCAAGAATGGTACGGCTTGCGTATTCAACTGCAGCGGAGGATTTCCTGGAGTGCCTGGCGATCCAAACCTTCACCGATCGTCTTCGAGACGTTGAGTTGCAGCGGGCTGTACGGTTGGCACGGCCGAAGTCTCTTGTGGACCCCTTGACCATTGCCCTGGAGTTTGAGGTGGCGACGGAGGCCTCACGTGGAGTTGCTCGACTAAGGGAAGTCACCGGTAACTACGACCATGCCGTTCATTCCGTTAGCGACGTCGAAGCGGTAGTGGAGAGGTTAATGAAGTTAACTCCAAAAAGAAGGCGCCCAGCAAGATGCTGGAACTGCGGAGAACTAGGCCATATAAGAAATACTTGCCCCCAAAAAGAAAAATCTCCTGCTGAAGTACCCCAGCTGCAGGAAAACTAGAACGGGTCGACTCCTGGAGGGCGACATCGACCCCAAACAATCCCGAAGCCCCTCACACCATTAAATTGGCAACTCTGCGACACCACGTGGGCAGCTTATATCTAGCAGGCCTCATTGACGGAAAGAACTTCAGCATGCTGGTAGACACTGGAGCTACGAAAACTATCATCCGACCAACCATCATTATGCGGAAAAAATTGTTGCCTACCAGTTGGAGACTGCGTACCGCTACCGGAGGATCTGCTAGAGTCTACGGTGAAATACAGGTGACGCTACAGTTTGGTTCAACCTCTCTAGTTCAGTCAGTGCTGGTGGCTGACGTTGATGAAGATGTTGTTCTGGGCATGGACGTTATGCTCACTGTGGTTTACATTTGGATCTTCGCCGACGTATCCTTTGTACTGGTAATGAACAAATATTCCTGCATCGAAAACAAGTTGACAATGCCTCGATTAAGCTAATCGATGATATCGAACTTCCGGCGAGCTGCAAAATTGTCGTTACAGCGCGGTTGGATGGACTGGAGCCAGATGGAGTCACAGCCTTGATAGAGCCAAAGAACCATAACCATGAATTGAGAAAAGGTCTTCTTCTTGGTAAGACTCTTGTTAGATCTGCCAAAGAGGTACCCATCCGAGTTATCAACTTGAACGATCATTCAGGTCTTCTCCGAAAAGACACGGAAATGGGAACTTTAGAACCGGTAACGGCCGTAATTCACAAGGTAAACGCAATAGAAACAGATGAGACCAACGGAATCGAATAATTAATGACAAATTTAGATTCCGCTTTGTCAAAATTAAAAAAGAAACAGGTAAGAGATCTACTTTATCGTTATAAACCTGTATTTGGTTCTAAAAGTAAACTTGGAAGAACTGATGTTGTCCAACATAAAATTGACACTGGTGATGCACGTCCGATTCGACAGGTACCCCGAAGGATGCCTCAAGTTAAGAAGGAAGAAGCAGATAGAGCCCTTAAAGAAATGATTCAAAATGGCATAGTCGAACCATTCAGTAGTCCGTGGGCTTCTCCTGTGGTATTAGTTAGAAAGAAAGACGGATCAATGCGGTTTTGTGTCGACTATCGAAAGCTAAATGATGTCACTAAGAAGGACAGTTATCCTCTGCCAAGGATTGATGATGCCCTCGACGCTTTGGCGGGTTCTACTTTGTTTTCTATCTTGGACCTTAAAAGCGGATACTGGCAAGTTAAAATGAATCCTGCAGACAAAGAAAAGACTGCCTTTACCAGTGGATCAGGGTTGTGGCAATTCACGGTCCTTCCGTTTGGCCTCTGTAATGCTCCTGCGACGTTTAAACGGCTAATGGAGAACATCCTCTGGCGTTTGTCATGGGAAACTTGTCTAGTTTATCTAGATCACATCATCATAATGGGCAAGACCTTCAACGAACATTTATCAAACCTGGAAGAAGTCTTTAAAAGATTATACAAAGCTAATACAACATTGAATGTTAAGAAATGCCACTTGTTCCAGAGACAGGTCAACTATTTAGGACAAAATGTAAGCAAGGATGGCGTTGCTGATGACCCGGCTAAGATTCAAGCCGTTCAGGAATGGCCAATCCCTATCGACAAACATCAGCTCTGGAGTTTCTTGGGTCTTTGCTCCTATTACCGACGATATGTCAAGAATTTCGGAGACATCGCCAAACCCTTGACACGTTTGACAGAACAAGATAAGTCCTTCTGTTGGGATCAGAAACAGAAACAGCTTACGTAAGCACCTATTCTTGCTTATCCACTTCCTGATGGTAAGCTTATTCTGGACACCGACGCCAGCAATGTGGTAATTGAAGCCTTCTTGTCACAGCTACAAGATGGTAAGGAAAGAGTGGTTGGTTACTTCAGCAAAACTTTATCGAAAGCTGAAAAGAACTACTGTGTAATTCGGAGGGAACTGTTAGCAGTTGTAAAATCCGTTGAACACTTTTATAAATATCTGTATGGCAGAAAATTCCTGATCAGAACAGACCGTGCCAGTTTGAAGTGGTTACTTAGCTTTAGAAACCCAGAAGGACAGATAGCAAGATGGCTCGAAAAACTGCAGGAATATGATGTTGAAATCGAGCACAGACCTGGAACAAGACATCGTAATGCTGATGCACTTTCCAAAAGACCATGTCGACCTTATTGTCCCCATTGTACCCGTATGGAGCAGAACGAGGAAAAACGTGCCTTAGTTAAGGTTGTGCCAGAAGACGAGAGCTCTATGCTGGAGGAGCAACAAGAAAACGATCCCGTTCTGAAAAAGATTCGAGAATGGAAGAAAATGGACCGTCGTCCGTTGTGGAGAGAGATATCCTCATCCTCTCCTGCTTTAAAAGCATACTGGTCCCAATGGAACTCTTTAATTTTGAACGGTAGGCTCGTTCAAAGACTTGTAGAAAATTCCGAGTGGTCCCAAGAAATGCTGTACCAGAAATTTTAAAACAGATGCATAATGATAGTTCTGGAGGACATCTGGGTATTACGAAAACGCTGCAAAAGATCCGAGATAGATTTTAGATACTGGGTAAATTGCACTAATGATGTTAAAGATTGGTGTCGTAAATGCACTACATGTGCTGCCAGTTGGAAGTCCTTTTGAAAGAATCGCAATAGATGTATTGGGGCTACTTCCACAGACCGATGAAGGAAACAAATATATCTTTCTTGTAATGGACTACTTCACTAAATGGGTTGAAGCCTATGCAGTTCCCAATTAGGAAGCCACCACTTTAGCAGATATATTAGTTGAAGAATTCGTAAGCCGATTTGGGGTACCACTAGAATTACATTCAGACCAGGGGAGAAATTTTGATAGCAAGCTGTTTCAAGAAGTTTGTCAAAGATTAGGCATCCACAAAACGAGAACCACAGCGATGCACCCTCAGTCTGATAAAATGGTGGAACGAATAAACCGGACTATAACCAACTATCTGTCAAAAGTGGTGTCAGAGGGATTGGGATAGACATATTCCACTATTTCTAATGGCAATTCGATCGGCCATTAACGAATCAACTGGCCAAACGCCAGCGAAGGTCCTGTTCGGTAGAGAAATGAGGCTACCATGTGACTTGGTGTTTGGTTGTAAACCTGGTGAAGAAGTGGCCCGTGAACAATATGTCGCCGATCTTCAGAATCGAATGGAGAATATACACAACCTGATGCGTGGGAAACTTCAATTATCTAGTGATCGGATGAAGAGGTACTATGACACACGGACAATGGAAAAGAGTTACCAAGTTGGAGATTTAGTCTGGCTCTATAACCCCCGAAGGCGTTGAGGTATTTGTCCCAAATTACAAAAGAACTGGGAAGGTCCTTACACCATCAAGAAGAAGATTAACGATGTCATTTATCGGATCGTGAAAATTCCCAGAGGGAAACCCGTCGTGGTCCATCATGATCGTTTGGCGCCTTACCAGGGAAACCACAGTGGAGATGCGCAGCAACTCCAAGAAGATGGTTTGGCTGGCTCAGGGAGTGTGCGGGATTCCGATGTAGAAAATAACAGTCCAGGAGGAATGAATCTAAGGAGGGGGCAGTGTAACGGGATAACCGTAAAGGAAGGGACCTTAATTTGGAAGATTGTTATTGACCATTTTAAATAATGTTTCTAGAAAATTCTAGATACTTCTAAACACACTAACTAGATTAAATAAAGTTGTATATAAGGGGATGCAAAGTCCCCATAAGTGTATCAATACGATACATGGTAGTTAGGTGTTATTACAGTACTCGTTTTTATTTCCGGACTTGGCTCCTACGTCGCCTCGTCCGTAAACTAACTCGTACTCTAATAAGTCACCTACCGATCTTGTAACGTACAATACTATAATACGGACTCATTTTTATTTACTTTCTGGCCTATCTTTAATGAAAAAAACAATAAAGTAGTTAGTCTAAGATAGCGATCAATTGGTTTCTATGGTAACCGAGTTTTGTATATATTTAAAACTATAAAATAACTTGACATATTTTGACGTTTAGTTGAAAACGTGAAATTTATTATAAAATGGATATTCAAAATGATGTATTTGATTGTGAATTAATGGAAGATGAAATTATACCAGATGAAATTGTTAAGGCGGCCACCCAAGCAACGTTTGTTAAAAAAAAATGTTAACATTAGTTAATAGAGAGTTCTTGTTATAAAAATGTAAACTCAATAATATGAAGTTTATGGTACAACAATGCCCGTTTTAAAAAAAAGATTGTGCGTAATACGTCCCAAAAGTGCTTTTACTGGACTCGCAGGATTGCAGGACTCGCCTGCGACTCGCCCTGTAATTTGCCCACTCGTCCAGTAAAAGACCACTTTCAGGACTTGTTACGTAAACTACTATTACTTTTCTGGTATTGATTTATTTTTTTATTTAAAATAGATTGTAAAATTATGAGTGCATATCACTGCCTACTGTGAGGGTCGAGAAAAGGTTAGGATTTATGGACGGTCCCCTGTTCGCAGGTAAGTAACTTCATAGACTCTTTAAACTGTAATTTATTTGTGAATAGAATTACTGTCAAAAAGTTGCATAATGTGTCGTGGTATATTACCTCTGCCAATTTTCCAAATTTCCGATAAACCAACCGTTTCTATACATTCACATTAAGGTAAAATTATAGCATAAAGCTCTATTCACATCCGCTGTATAAATATTTTATGCACTTTCTATAAAAGTTCTACCTATTGGTTTATAAAGAAGTTCCAAAAACGTATGCTTAGCTTTAAACTTCTAAGTACTTGGTTTAGACATGCATAGACCAGAGATTTTGCGTTGTAATTCAGGAATTTTTGGAACCAATTCTGGGTTATAAAGCTTTTAAGATCCAAAAAACGTTTTTTTTTTATAGTATTAACCAAAATATCTTACTTTCTAATGTAAAGGTATTTTACAGGACTCACTAAATTTCAACTTGGTTTTCATTGAACTAAGTATGAAACACCGACACCGAAATTACTAAAACGCAAAAGAAATTTCTTCGACCATTATTGATTATAAAATATTTATCACTAAATTGCTAGGGAGAGAGGAACTAGTATTAATATCAAATAAAGAAAAATTTTAAATAGTGAAAATGAATTTTTATAAACTGTAGTTTTATCTATATAATTTATTTTGACTAAAATCGTTGATTAAATGTTTATTCCATTTTAATTATTTACTGAATGCTATATATTTTAATTTCTGTAACGTTTAAAGATATCTTTATTAGAAAGTTCTAAAATGGTTTACAGCATCCGTTGTAAAGACTGTAACAAATCCTACATAGGACAAACTAAAAGAACTTTATCAGGTAGATTAACATCCCACCGTAGTGATATAAAATTAAAAAATGTGTGAATTAGCTGAACATGTAATGAAAAACATCAAATTGATTTTGACAACACTAAAATAATAATGTCAGAGTCTAACTCAACTAAAAAGATTATTAAAAAATATAAAATTACTACTCTTAGTAGCATTTAGAATTACATCCTAACTTTCGATAATAAATTAACAAATCAATTATATTATATTTTGTAACGTTTGTAAACGTTATTTGTGGCCTGGCCTCTTGACTATAAAATTTTTAGAATTTCCTTGTTATTTGTGCGGCGTCGCGTCAGTTATGGTAGGAGAATGATCATTTGCTCGTATGTTTCAACGTTAAATAATTTCATTTTATTTTGAGAATTCATTAAATTCAGTTGATTCTTCACTTTCTACTACCCTCGTTTCGGTGAGTAAGAATTTAATTATTTTAATTTTAGTTGTAAAAATCCAAAATTGGTGAATATTTTATTTAATATTTAAGTTTATTCCTTTACTAATATTTAATTATTTCGTCCACAATCGCTTGTCAAGAATCAGTTTTTTATTGAGTTAAAATATAAACATAGTAAGTAATTAATTTTTTCTCGAACTTTGGAGAAAACCTTTAGCGATTGTGTACGAAATTAAGGATTTTATGGTCGGAGATTGATTGCCTCTTTTTTAATTTTCATTAGGGCTGCTGCCACTTTTGAAGAGGGTCCTAGGAAGAGTGTGATTTCTCGACACAACCATTTTTTTTCCTGAAATCAACATTTCAACTCTACCATAATCGAAACCAATATTCCAGAAGTCACCACCATTTTGTCTAAACAATCAAAAAACTGTTTGTTTCGAGGACTACCTAATGGAAATACAGTTTACTACTTTTGCAACTAAGGCTCCGACAGAAGACATCGAAAACCATAAAAGATAAGATTAAATTAATTACAATTTTTTTCAATTTTTTTTGGCTTAACATCAAATTCAATTTTTTTAAAGTTTGAATAAACAATTTAACACTGATTCACATTTCTTTTATTTGTATGTCTGTATTTGGCGCCCTTTTATATTTGTTTGGGGGAAGTTAAAGAAAGCCAGAAGAAGCCACGAACCCTGGAGCTAGCCGAGGGTAGTTTTCACGTTACAAACTGGCGCCCAACTAAAGTATTCTGGTTTTTTGAAACTTTTCCTAAACATTCACATTAAATTAATTTTATATTTTCCATCAATTTAATACAGACATTCAAATATTTTATTAATTGTTTTACTAACACTTAATTTTTTATCATTACTTTATTTTGTTCGATGTTATTATCTATAGATTCAAGGTAAACCACTATGGAATTGGTATATTTCAGTTTTATTAACTTAACTGGTTTTATTTATCGAAGAATATTATTATCTTTTCTTAAATTGTTTTACCTTACAATTATGTTACAGTTAGTAATTTTTCTATACCGATTGTCTCTTTCGATGTTATCTTTACATTTAAAATATATCTTTATCTTGAATTTATCTCGATTATTCCTGATTTATAGGCGGAATTTTCTAAATAGTTAGGACCCTTCTTAGGCAGATTTTAAAGTGTTTGTATCGTGTTATCAATATGTCCTTTTTTTCGTTGCTATCTTAGCTTTTGTCCTTTTTTTTTCATGACTTTATTTTGCGATTGTGAGAGTTACAGTCAAAATCCTTTTTGAATTCCTTCAATTTCTGTATCTTGGTTTTTTCTTTTCTCTCTTTTTATCTCATTTCTTCCAGTAAGGGATTTGGAAGATGGTTTTTGGAAATTTTGGTTATATCTTGAGTGTGAGTACCTATAGTTGTTTGCCGTGGGCATTTTGGATGTGGTCTGGATGACCACATTATTACCGTGTAAGGTCTGTGAGACCTTAGTATCTTGTAGGGGTCTGTGAGACCTCTTTATCGTTGTAGCAGTTAGGCGTAACTGCTTTTTGGTTCTATTGGTGTTCCGTATGGTTGGGACACAATAGAAATTTATCTTATCTTATCTTATCTTATTGTATTGTGGGATTATGGTCTATATTGGTTTCTTTTTCGGCCGTTAGGGCTTATCTTTGGGAAACATATAGACTTTCCATGAATGTATGTACCTACTCGGGATTTTTGTTTTCCACATACCATTTTTTCATTTTTTTTTCTGTATTGATTTGTGATACACCAAGTACAGAAATACCTTTTAATATCTAGGACTGTTTCTTCACATACCTAGGACATTTTGATAAAAAGTTTGTGATTTTTCTTATGTTTCGTTGTTTGTAATTTTTTGTAGTTACTTGTTTGTGAAAAATATTAAGATATCGTCTTATATTTTATCTTTTCTCGACATTTTTTTAAATTCTCTAATTTCATTACTTTTATCACTGGAGTCACTACACTGAAGGTATTAGTTTTATTAACTTTTCAATTTCTATTTCTTAGATTTTTTTAATTCTTAAAACTTTTTCAAAATTCATTTCATCTTTTTAAATTAACGTAGATTGTCATTTAATTTAAAAAAAAAAAAAAAAAATTTATAAGGGTTGGTGAGTTCAGGTCAGTACTGTACCTTAGGGATAGCATTTATTTGCGAGTACAGGCTATCGCTGTTCCGCTGTTCCGCACCACCACGTTAGTAAAAAAATTTGTATTTTTGAATTCTTAGTTTGTTCCTTTTTCAAATTTTTTTTCCTTCTTTACTTATTGATTATTGCCTTTCAGTGGTACTAGCGTTTGAGTATTAGTTTCCTGTTCCTATTGATTTCGTCGTTTTTAATTTTATTGATTATCCTATATCGGTGTTTTCTTTTGAATTTCTTTATTTCTGCGATGTCTTGTCTTTTTTTTACCGTTGAATAATTATCTTTTCTTCGTTTATATGTCGTATTTGAACAGCGATAAGACTGTCAAGTTTTGTTTTGTTCTGAATATCATTCGATTTTCTTTTAGTGTTTGGACACATTTTCGTTCGATTGATATTTGGTTTCAACTTTTTTCTTGTTCATTGAATTGGCCATTGGCTTATTTGATTACTCTTTTGGAGTATTTTTTTGTTTGTATTCAATGATTCTCTTGATGTCAGTCTTATCTTGTTTTGGTTATTTTGGAGACATATTTTTGTTTTCTCGCTTTGTTCACAATTGCTTTGTGAACAAATTATCTTTTGTTCTTTTGACATCGCGTCAAATCATTGTGACGACATTGATTAGGATAGTTAATATTATCTTTTTACCGATTGTGGCTATACGACCAATAATTTTATGTCGAGAATTTTTTTCAGTGTTTATGAAAATTACACCAATTTTTGTGGTTACCTACTTAATTTACTAATGTTGTATTTTTTATACCTATTCATCAGTTTTGGATTATTATTATTTTTTTAATTTAAATTTTAGTAGTTTCTCTTTATAATAAAAAAAAGATAGAATCTTCGATTCCTTTTTTTTTCTGCCAGGTTACCGTGGTGTAACGTTTGTAAACGTTATTTGTGGCCTGGCCTCTTGACTATAAAATTTTTAGAATTTCCTTGTTATTTGTGCGGCGTCGCGTCAGTTATGGTAGGAGAATGATCATTTGCTCGTATGTTTCGACTTTAAATAATTTCATTTTATTTTGAGAATTCATTAAATTCAGTTGATTCTTTACTTTCTACTACCCTCGTTTCGGTGAGTAAGAATTTAATTATTTTAATTTTAGTTGTAAAAATCCAAAATTGGTGAATATTTTATTTAATATTTAAGTTTATTCCTTTACTAATATTTAATTATTTCGTCCACAATCGCTTGTCAAGAATCAGTTTTTTATTGAGTTAAAATATAAACATAGTAAGTAATTAATTTTTTCTCGAACTTTGGAGAAAACCTTTAGCGATTGTGTACGAAATTAAGGATTTTATGGTCGGAGATTGATTGCCTCTTTTTTAATTTTCATTAGGGCTGCTGCCACTTTTAAAAAGGGTCCTAGGAAGAGTGTGATTTCTCGACACAACCATTTTTTTTCCTGAAATCAACATTTCAACTCTACCATAATCGAAACCAATATTCCAGAAGTCACCACCATTTTGTCTAAACAATCAAAAAACTGTTTGTTCCGAGGACTACCTAATGGAAATACAGTTTACTACTTTTGCAACTAAGGCTCCGACAGAAGACATCGAAAACCATAAAAGATAAGATTAAATTAATTACAATTTTTTTCAATTTTTTTTGGCTTAACATCAAATTCAATTTTTTTAAAGTTTGAATAAACAATTTAACACTGATTCACATTTCTTTTATTTGTATGTCTGTATTTGGCGCCCTTTTATATTTGTTTGGGGGAAGTTAAAGAAAGCCAGAAGAAGCCACGAACCCTGGAGCTAGCCGAGGGTAGTTTTCACGTTACAAACTGGCGCCCAACTAAAGTATTCTGGTTTTTTGAAACTTTTCCTAAACATTCACATTAAATTAATTTTATATTTTCCATCAATTTAATACAGACATTCAAATATTTTATTAATTGTTTTACTAACACTTAATTTTTTATCATTACTTTATTTTGTTCGATGTTATTATCTATAGATTCAAGGTAAACCACTATGGAATTGGTATATTTCAGTTTTATTAACTTAACTGGTTTTATTTATCGAAGAATATTATTATCTTTTCTTAAATTGTTTTACCTTACAATTATGTTACAGTTAGTAATTTTTCTATACCGATTGTCTCTTTCGATGTTATCTTTACATTTAAAATATATCTTTATCTTGAATTTATCTCGATTATTCCTGATTTATAGGCGGAATTTTCTAAATAGTTAGGACCCTTCTTAGGCAGATTTTAAAGTGTTTGTATCGTGTTATCAATATGTCCTTTTTTTCGTTGCTATCTTAGCTTTTGTCCTTTTTTTTCATGACTTTATTTTGCGATTGTGAGAGTTACAGTCAAAATCCTTTTTGAATTCCTTCAATTTCTGTATCTTGGTTTTTTCTTTTCTCTCTTTTTATCTCATTTCTTCCAGTAAGGGATTTGGAAGATGGTTTTTGGAAATTTTGGTTATATCTTGAGTGTGAGTACCTATAGTTGTTTGCCGTGGGCATTTTGGATGTGGTCTGGATGACCACATTATTACCGTGTAAGGTCTGTGAGACCTTAGTATCTTGTAGGGGTCTGTGAGACCTCTTTATCGTTGTAGCAGTTAGGCGTAACTGCTTTTTGGTTCTATTGGTGTTCCGTATGGTTGGGACACAATAGAAATTTATCTTATCTTATCTTATCTTATTGTATTGTGGGATTATGGTCTATATTGGTTTCTTTTTCGGCCGTTAGGGCTTATCTTTGGGAAACATATAGACTTTCCATGAATTTATGTACCTACTCGGGATTTTTGTTTTCCACATACCATTTTTTCATTTTTTTTTCTGTATTGATTTGTGATAGGTACACCAAGTACAGAAATACCTTTTAATATCTAGGACTGTTTCTTCACATACCTAGGACATTTTGATAAAAAGTTTGTGATTTTTCTTATGTTTCGTTGTTTGTAATTTTTTGTAGTTACTTGTTTGTGAAAAATATTAAGATATCGTCTTATATTTTATCTTTTCTCGACATTTTTTTAAATTCTCTAATTTCATTACTTTTATCACTGGAGTCACTACACTGAAGGCATTAGTTTTATTAACTTTTCAATTTCTATTTCTTAGATTTTTTTAATTCTTAAAACTTTTTCAAAATTCATTTCATCTTTTTAAATTAACGTAGATTGTCATTTAATTAAAAAAAAAAAAAAAAAAAATTTATAAGGGTTGGTGAGTTCAGGTCAGTACTGTACCTTAGGGATAGCATTTATTTGCGAGTACAGGCTATCGCTGTTCCGCTGTTCCGCACCACCACGTTAGTAAAAAAATTTGTATTTTTGAATTCTTAGTTTGTTCCTTTTTCAAATTTTTTTTCCTTCTTTACTTATTGATTATTGCCTTTCAGTGGTACTAGCGTTTAAGTATTAGTTTCCTGTTCCTATTGATTTCGTCGTTTTTACTTTTATTGATTATCCTATATCGGTGTTTTGTTTTGAATTTCTTTATTTCTGCGATGTCTTGTCCTTTTTGTACCGTTGAATAATTATCTTTTCTTCGTTTATATGTCGTATTTGAACAGCGATAAGACTGTCAAGTTTTGTTTTGTTCTGAATATCATTCGATTTTCTTTTAGTGTTTGGACACATTTTCGTTCGATTGATATTTGGTTTCAACTTTTTTCTCGTTCATTGAATTGGCCATTGGCTTATTTGATTACTCTTTTGGAGTATTTTTTTGTTTGTATTCAATGATTCTCTTGATGTCAGTCTTATCTTGTTTTGGTTATTTTGGAGACATATTTTTGTTTTCTCGCTTTGTTCACAATTGCTTTGTGAACAAATTATCTTTTGTTCTTTTGACATTGCGTCAAATCATTGTGACGACATTGATTAGGATAGTTAATATTATCTTTTTACCGATTGTGGCTATACGACCAATAATTTTATGTCGAGAATTTTTTTCAGTGTTTATGAAAATTACACCAATTTTTGTGGTTACCTACTTAATTTACTAATGTTGTATTTTTTATACCTATTCATCAGTTTTGGATTATTATTATTTTTTTAATTTAAATTTTAGTAGTTTCTCTTTATAATAAAAAAAAGAAAGAATCTTCGATTCCTTTTTTTTTCTGCCAGGTTACCGTGGTGTAACGTTTGTTAACGTTATTTGTGGCCTGGCCTCTTGACTATAAAATTTTTAGAATTTCCTTGTTATTTGTGCGGCGTCGCGTCAGTTATGGTAGGAGAATGATCATTTGCTCGTATGTTTCGACTTTAAATAATTTCATTTTATTTTGAGAATTCATTAAATTCAGTTAATTCTTTACTTTCTACTACCCTCGTTTCGGTGAGTAAGAATTTAATTATTTTAATTTTAGTTGTAAAAATCCAAAATTGGTGAATATTTTATTTAATATTTAAGTTTATTCCTTTACTAATATTTAATTATTTCGTCCACAATCGCTTGTCAAGAATCAGTTTTTTATTGAGTTAAAATATAAACATAGTAAGTAATTAATTTTTTCTCGAACTTTGGAGAAAACCTTTAGCGATTGTGTACGAAATTAAGGATTTTATGGTCGGAGATTGATTGCCTCTTTTTTAATTTTCATTAGGGCTGCTGCCACTTTTGAAGAGGGTCCTAGGAAGAGTGTGATTTTTTGACACAACCATTTTTTTTCCTGAAATCAGCATTTCAACTCTACCATAATCGAAACCAATATTCCAGAAGTCACCACCATTTTGTCTAAACAATCAAAAAACTGTTTGTTCCGAGGACTACCTAATGGAAATACAGTTTACTACTTTTGCAACTAAGGCTCCGACAGAAGACATCGAAAACCATAAAAGATAAGATTAAATTAATTACAATTTTTTTCAATTTTTTTTGGCTTAACATCAAATGCAATTTTTTTAAAGTTTGAATAAACAATTTAACACTGATTCACATTTCTTTTATTTGTATGTCTGTATTTGGCGCCCTTTTATATTTGTTTGGGGGGAGTTAAAGAAAGCCAGAAGAAGCCACGAACCCTGGAGCTAGCCGAGGGTAGTTTTTACGTTACAATTTATATACTATTTTTCTTTTTTCTATTTTATTCTCATTTTATTTGTTATATATATTTTGTTTCTTTCTATATCCCTTGTCCTACACCGGAAATAATATTTAATGTCAAAACTTGTTTACATTATAAGATTGTCAAAAATAATATTTATGAATAATCTTATAATATAATGATTGATTTCCATAATTTTATTACTGTTTTTCTTGATTTTATCATATTTTTTGTCTATTTACAGGTTTTTACTTTTTATTTTTTTGTATTTGGTAATGTTTACGCTTTTGTGTCTTTTTTAGTTGTTTTATTTTTATTTTTTACATTTCTCTTTTATTTACAATTTTTGTGATAATGTTCGTTTTGTTTTTGTTTTTTCCGTTTTTTCAATTTATATTCATTTTTCATTACTATCTATTTCTTTTAAACTCTTTTCTTTTTTTGGTTTTTATAATTTTGCTAGTTTTTCTTCTTTTTCTGTTATTTCAATTTTTTTCTTTTTTTTTAAGGAGCATGGCATACTACCCCTTTATTGTATTTTTATTTTTGAAATGTGCTATACGTTTTCAAACACAGAGGAAGGTTCGTAATCAACAGAACTATACACACATATAACTATACACACATATGAAACCAGACAATCCAACGACTTGTACGTACCATTTGCCAGACTCAAAGTAACGACTAATGCGCCAAATTATTTGGGGCCAAAATTGTTTTGATTACCCTTTGAAATAAAGAAAAGTAAATTTTCAAATATATTTAAACGAAATCTGAAAGACTTTTTAATAAAATACTGTTTTTATGAAATTAATTTTACGAATTAGAGGTTTAAAGGGTATAATTTGTGTACCTATTCGTATTTTAATTAAATATTGACCAGTCTATACAAGGGCAAAACCAAACTGTAGACACGTGTTTCGCTCTTGTTAGAGTAGTGGTGTGAAAAATCACCAGCCTCAACAGGGTTAAATCTAAAATGCGTATTGGTAGCTGGAACGTAAAAAGATTTTACACCGTAGGCAAGTTTGGCAACCTTATTAAAGACAAGAAAACGCTTAAAGTAAATATAATGGATTATAGCGGGCTACGTTGTCCAGATTCAGGGATATGCCACAATGAACACACTACGCTTTACTATTCTGGCAGGAACTAATAGAATCGTTATCAAAGAAATGGTGTTGGCATTTTTGTCTCGGCGAAGCATTGCGTGTGTGTTATAAGCTATATAACAATCACAGAATTATTCTGCTCCATTCTTGCTAGACAAAGTACTCAAGTAACTGAATAAAGATGGTAGCACTATAATAATCGGTGACATTAACCCTATAGTCGGACAGAGTTCTCGACAGGACCTTGTCGGTTACTTTGGACTGGGTACGACCAAGTTCTGCATGGAAGAGGATTTTGTTATATTATACACTTGGTTAAGGCTCACAACAAAGAAGTGGTATACTTATCTAGCCAGCTCTAAATAACAATCATGAATTCATAGGGAACCAGATAGCTGGCATGCTTATTAAAAAACTTTTCAGGGATTGTATAACACGGGTAACAACCTATCCTGGATCTGATATTGGTTTCGATAACGTCGCATTGGTAGCAGAATTAAAGTTAAAGTGAATACGGGTACAAACAAAAAAAAAAGGATACGAATAGATGTGGAAGTCCTGAAGAATTAAGAGAACTTGTTCGACAAGAAATCCTAAAATTAATAGAAGATGAAAACTCGCCCATTTTACAAAACTATTTAATGATTTATAGCACCGGAAAAATCCAAGAGGACTTTTATGACAATTACTAAGAAATTTCGTCCTAAAATTTTTAGTGATTATAAACTTATAAGCCTAATGAGACTACTGCTAACGACCTTGCTTCGTATAATACAGACCAGAATAATGAAGAAGTGCGAGTTTGACTAGACGCCAGCGAACTAGGTTTTAGGAATGCCTTTGGAACACGTAAAGCTTTATTTGCTGTAAATATCCTTCTGCAGGAATGTCGTGACTAATGCAAAAATGTTTTTGCTTGCTTTAAAGACTATGAAAAACCTTTCGACAGATTGCGCCGTTCAAAGGTAATAGAAAAACTAAGAAAACCCCAACTTGACAATAAATATATAAGGATAAGGGACCAGACGCCTGAAATCTTAACAGGCTCGTTGAAGACATCTGCTATCAAAATACAGAGAGGAATTCGCCAGGGTTGAGTTCTGTCTCCAATCTTGTTTAACTCATATTTTGACAGGATATTTAAGGATAAATTGGAAGACGCGGATCATGGAAGTAATAAATTGTATGTGTTGTATGGATGAACTCCAGCTTCTACGGGACAAAATTAGCCTAAGTAGTGCCGAAATGGGGCTAAACATAAATGTCAGCAAGACCAAGTTCATGATATTGGTGTAGGGTAAACATTAAACACAAAAATATTTTATAATTTAATTAGATTCTAAATGACCGTCATTGAACTTTATACATTTGATACATCGACATTTTTTCATCGGTAGTTGTCTGTAGACAATACACGTGGTTTAATTACATATTAATATGATGACTCCAATAATTTTGGTATACTGTTAATAATTATAATAACTAAGATAACAGGAGTCAGTAATAGTTACTATGTAATTTCGATAAGTAATAAACGTGGCTTAATCAAAAAAGTATACAAGAATTTTTAATTAAAAACGGACCTTTACATAGCGATCCTGCCTTTTTACCATGAATAGGGTATAGTAACCAGTGATAGAAGTAGTGTAGTAAGTGCAAACGCCACTAACCGAAATGGGAAATCAAGAAAGCAAACAAGAAGAAATCGTTATACAAGCAGCAGGAACTGGTTCAAATTCAAGTAGTCAGTCACAAATTCAGTTCAATTTAAATAATTCGTTACTGTTAACTATAGTGATTATAATGGTATATACAGCATTATACATGTGTTTCCAAAAACTATTAAAAAGCAGAAAGAGACCATACGCAAGAGATATTGAATTAGCAACTCTGCGACATTTGAATATGACTTTACAAGCTATAAATTAAAAATAATATATATATATATATAGGTATATATATATATATATATATATATATATATATATATATTGATATGGATTTTTCTTCTTGGAACAGGTTCTTTCAATGGAATGTTGGAACGTGATTCATTATTTGTAAATTGGTTGTCCAGGTTAAGTATTTTTTTGGTATCTTGATTGTTTTTGTTTAGTTTATAGATTGTTATGTTGTTAGGATGATTATTAGATTATTGATTTGATTGTCATGATATTAAGTAAAAATTTGTCATTAATGAATGTCATTGAATAAACTAAATTGAATAAAATAATTTGAATTTACATATAAAGAGATTAATAATTAAATAAATAAAAGATAAAAGATAAAATCATACAAAATAGAAAGAAACTGGAGATTGGAAAGTATAGAAAAGCAGAGAGGTCAGAGTTGGAAAATTGTAAAAGAAGAAGGTATAGAGAAAGAGTTGAGCAGCAGAAAGGTATTAAATAGATGGAAAGGTAGTAGCAAGAAGGAGTTGGAAAGTAGTTGGAAGAGGAAGATATAGAGAAAGAGTGGAAAAACGGAGGAAGAAAGAATTAGAAAGACGCGAAAGAATTATTTTTTTTATATTTATAATTTTGTATTTTTTTTAGGACAATCAATTTAAAAATTCTTGAATCCACGACCGATAATTTTATTGAAAAAGGGTGTTCCCGGAAGGAGGAACCATTTCAATATATATATATATATATATATATATATATATATATATAAATATATAAATATCATTCAAACTATATCAGGGCAAAACCAAACTACAGACACGTGTTTCGCTCTCATTTTAAGCTCATCAGTGTAGTACAGGCTATGTCTCTCAAGTCACTAATCAAGAGACATCCCTGCTATAAATTGAACGATACATTAAATAATATAATAATAATAATAAAAAGTAATAATAATTAGTATTAATTTCTAATAAATTTAATTATTCACTGATGCCTGTGGAAGAATACCTTAATACCTACCGAGAGCTACTAAAAAACTTACAAGATGGGAGTATTAACCTTGGAAAAGAAAATACTGAAACAAGACAAAATCCAGATTTACTCAAGAAAAGAAAACAGGTTAGCTGAATACATTTTTACATACAACGAGTCATCTCGAAATCTGTGGTCTCACAATCCCTCTGCGAGCCAGATAGAGAGAGCTAAAGCACTTCAAGACAACATTGACCAACATTTAACTAAAATTGGTGAAGTTCTTAAAACTAGGAAACAGCTGCTGGCTGAAAACACGAATTCGGGCACTATTGAACAAAAATCAGTAACAACTGAAACTGATTCATCTCATTCCACAAACACAGAAACTATGGACCACTTTAAATACTTTGAATACGCAAATCGCGTAATTCCACAATCATTCAATGGAAACGCAGAAAACTTAAAGACAACTGTTAATATCGTAGGTCAGGAATTTCTACACAAATTTCACGTAGTCAGCAACAATTTTCCTATTCCAGCTGATGGCATACTGGGTCGTGATTTTATAACAAAATATGGATGTCACCTAGACTATGAAAATTGGGAATTTATATTAAAATCGAATAGTGGATACATTTCCACGCCTATTTACAATAATGATGTATCTGAAAACTAGGTCATACCAGCAAGATGTGAAGTAATACGAAAGATACAGAACTACGTAGGACCTGATAAAGTTGCTAAAAATAGTGAAATTTCTCCTGGAATTTTCGTAGCAAGCACTATTTTTTCGCAAAGTGCACCTTTTGTTAGAATAATAAATACAACATCTGAAAGTGTGACAATAAATCAAAATAAAGTAAAAATGGACGAATTAGATAAATACACTATTCAAAAATTAAAAACTTCGCAGAATTTTCGAATACAAAAATTAGTGTCGACTTTAGACAAAGGTATCCAAGAATTTGTGAAAAAGGACATTTTAAACTTGTGTAAAAGTTATAGTGATATATTTGGTTTGAAAAGTGATCCAATAACAACAAATAATTTTTATAAACAAACTCTGAGATTATCAGTATATAAAAAGAATTATCGCAACCCACAGAGCCAACGAGAAGAAATTAACGAGCAAGTTACCAACCTTCTCCAAAACAACATAATCGAGCCTTCGTCATCTGATTACAATAGTCCTTTACTTCTCGTGCCAAAGAAATCTACAGATGGCAATAAAAAATGGAGATTAGTACCTAATAGATTATCGGCAACTAAATAAAAAACTGATTGGCGACAAATTTCCTTTACCACGTTTAGACGATATTCTAGATCAATTACTACAAGCAAAATGGTTTTCAGTACTTGATCTTATCTCAGGTTTCCATCAAATTCCACTGGAAGAAAGTTCAAGGGATGTCACAAGTTTCAGTACCGATTTAGGTTCATTTCAATTCACTAGACTACCATTTGGTATTAAAATAAGTCCTAATAGCTTTCAAAGACTGATGAGTATGGCATTCTCGGGACTTACTCCAGAAAAAGCATTCTTATATATGGATGATTTGATTGTCGTCGATTGTGCAAAAGAACATAATATGCAAAATCTTACCAAAGTATTCGAAACATGTCGACGGTATAATTTGAACCTAAATCCAGAAAAATGCAAATTTTTTAGAAGTGAAGTGACCTTTTTGGTACATAAAGTAACTGATAGAGCCATCTTACCTGATGAAGGAAAATATACGATTATAAAAAAAAAGAGTGTGCGTGTAACCTTTACGCGCGATTGAAGTAAAACTTGTTGACGTACGTATCGGAAAATAAATATTTAAATACAATTCAATCATATTTATTGCCTATATACTTTACAAAAAAATGAGATGTTATATTTATATTATTCATTAGAAATAGTAATTTGAAACTTATCATTATTTTTTTATATATGAAATAATAGGTTTATGATAACTAAAATGTAAAACATAGATTTTACTCTCTAAATACCATTAATGTATTTGAAACCATTTGAAAATTTCATAAATAAATTTCGAAAATTTAAGCTCCTCCCATAGCTGAAATTACACAGTTACTTCCATCAGAATCTTCCGTTAGAATCTAACGTTAGAGTTACCCCTAGGCTCGCCTAAAGAAGTTTTGCTTCAATAATAGGTAAACAATATTAAAAATATACACACATTACGTTTAGAATGTGTGATTTTGTAGCTGTATCTACCTTATTGTAATACAACACAAGAGCCTTCGATAGTTAGATAACCATTTCATTTTGTAGCATTTTATAGCATATTCCATAAAATTTAAAATCCTGAGTTAAGTTTGTTTCCTTCACGTCTACGAAGGATCTGTTATTGCTGGTAAAAGATCAGCCATCCTGACTAGTGGTTTTATGGCCTTTATGGCTACCTAACCAAACCAAAAATAAGTATAAGAAAGTGTTAAAACATTTCGAATATTATTATTTTATGAACAAAAACGTGCAACATGCTTCTTTACTTAACGTAAAGCTTCCGTATAAACAATTATTTACTATCATAATATGTATGTATGTATATAAACTTACTTAATCAAATCATAATGAATGTCGCTATCTCGTCATTTTTTCATTTTTGTCATTTTTCTTCAAATCTTTCTGGCGCTTATAATATGCCCTTTGACGTTCACAATTTCTTTTTCTTTTTAGCTCTTTAAGCCTATAAAACGAAAATAGCTAGGTATAAATAATAGGTATAAATAATTAGGTATAAATAGTGTAATTACACACCAAAAATAAAATGTATGCATATAGAGTATAGGTACTCACTATTTTCATTCAATATTTTTTCATCACTTTCTTCATTAATAAATCCACTTTGTTTATTCATATTTAATACAAACACTTTATACATAAAAAACTATTTAACAGCAATATATTTTGGTTGACAAGATAACAAGCTGTCAATTCATACAATTACAGATTTAATTTTATTTAATATAGTAGGCAGAATCGCATGAGCGCCGCCAGGATTATTTTCAGGGAGGTGCATCTGCATCTACACACTATTATGATCTAATATATATAGAATGTAGAATGATTTGGACAGCAACCGCGACGCCTTTAGTTTTTATTCAAACAATAATTTAATAAAAAAATTAAAAAAATATATAATTTTCTGGTAAATTCAGGTATTTTCATTCATAGCAGGGGGGTGCCAGCGCACCCTCTTGCACCCTGCTGCCGGCGCCCATGCAGAACCGTGTTAGGTATTTTGTATTAGGTTTTGTTTCCGGTTTCTGTTATTAGTGTAACGATTACATCGTTATTTGTTTGGCCTGGCCTAATAATATTTAATTTCTTTAATATCTCGTCTATTTTGCTACGTTATTTTTGGCCTGGCCTACGACGGTTTGATTTTTACCATTCCGCGTCTATAGAGTCGTCGCAGACTTGATTTCAGTATAAGAGGGGAACTTTTGTTCACTCAGAAATAGTGTCGCTATTTTAATTCCTTTTCAATTTGTGCTTCAAAGTCTGCAGACCTATCTAATACCTTCTCCCTTCGTGGGCCATTGCCAAATTTTGAAGGGTCCCAAGATAGGGCTGTTATTATAAGAACAATTTTTTGGAGAGAAGCTTTGTTAAGCAGAATTTTTACTTGCCGTCATATTCCGATTGTTTCCGCCACCAGGGACTATTTTCGGAAGAATCTACCAGCTTATTTAATTCAAAGAAAACATCTTGCCATCCGCATCTTTAATCCGGTGCTGATTTGGACCGAAATTCCGTCATTCCCGACGTTTTCCGAAGATAGGAAACCGAACAAAAAGATAAGAAATTAGTTTTTCACTATTAATTTATTACTAATTTCATTAATAATTTTTGCAATAAACAATTTAAAACTGATTTAACCTCTTTTATTTGCTTGTCTGTATTTTGGCGCCCTTATATATTTGTTTGGGGGGAGTTAAAGAAAAAACCAGAAAGAAGCCACGATCCCTGGAGCTAGCAAGGGTAGGTTAACGTTACAAATTGGCTTTGTACGTTACATTAGAATGACGTCACGTCCGTTAGAATAACTTTTTTACTCCTAGTCTCGCTAAAGAAGTTTTACTTCAAAACTATCCGATTCCTAAAGATGCTGATGAGACCAGAAGATTTGTTGCATTCTGTAACTATTATCGGCGATTTATTCCAAATTTTGCTCACATATCTATTCCTCTAAACAAACTTTTAAAAAAAAATGTTACATTTTTATGGTCAGAAGAATGCCAGACAGCGTTTGAAAAACTTAAGACAGCATTAGTCCATCCGAGAATGTTGCAGTATCCCGACTTTAGTAAGCCATTTATATTGACAACAGATGCATCTAAGGAAGCTTGTGGAGCAGTTCTATCACAAAAATCTGAAAGTGGAGACCTACCCATCGCCTTTGCATCAAAAGCATTTAAAAAAGGTGAGGCGAATAAGTCCACTATAGAACGAGAATTGACTGCAATTCACTGGGCAATAAAATTCTTCCGCCCTTATTTGTATGGTCATAAATTTATAGTTAAGAGTGATCACAAGGCTCTTATTTATCTGTTCTCATTGAAAGATCCTTCATCAAAACTAACAAGAATGCGCCTTGATATAGAAGAATATGATTTCATCGTGGAATACATTAAAGGAAAAGAAAATGTAGTTGCAGACGCATTATTAAGGATCACCTCAGAGGAATTAAAGAATATTCAGAAAGAACGAGTTTTAGTTTTAACGAGATCTATGTCGAGAAAAAAGAATGCAGAAGAAACCGAAAAACATACAAAAAGTGATTCATTGAATAAAACTGATTACAGATTAAAACGAGATAACAATGCTACACCAAAAATTTTTGAAATGTCGGATCCGAACTATTTTAATATGAAATTACCACACGTCAAAATGCACATAGAACCCAATTATCTCAGGATACGTTTGGGCAGATGCAAAATGACACTTAGCGAAGAATGGATCAATCTCACTAATGACAACATTTCCTTCGACGAACTGTTGTCTAAGCTAGAATCAATGGCAGGGGAATTGGAATTCAAGAAGTAAAAGTTATGTGACGCTGATGAAATATTTAAGTTATGTAGCATCAATGATTTAAAAGAAAATGGTAATATGTTGTTAAATAATATTCAAATAATTATTTATACAGAACCAAAATAAATCAATGAATCTAATGAAAAAATGAAAATTATCGAAACTTTTCATAATAATCCTGCATTTGGTGGACATATAGGACAAAAACGCTTGTTAAAGAAAATAAAATCTGAGTATAAATGGAAAAATATGTCCGATGATGTAGCTAGATTTGTCAAATCTTGTCCAAAATGTCAGAAAAATAAAGCAACAATTCGTTCAAAAGAAGAAATGATAATTACACCAACCCCTCAGAAAGCATTCGAGATAACCTGTATAGACACTATAGGCCCTTTCCTGAAAAGTCATAATAACCATGTCTATGCTCTTACCATACAGTGTGAATTAACAAAATTTATTGTTATAATTCCGATACCAAACAAAGAGGCAAAAACAGTTGCACGAGCTATTGTGGAAAAATTTATTCTCGTATATGGTACTATGAAGGAAATTCGAACTGATATGGGAACTGAATATCGGAATGAGGTATTGGAAAAGATAGCTAAACTTTTAAGTATTGAGCAAAAGTTTTCTACAGCATATCACAGTCAATCGATTGGGGGTTGTGAACGAAATCACCGCGTTTTTAATGAATATCTTCGTTGTTTTATTAACGATGCTTACACTGATTGGGAAACATGAACATCCTATTATAGTTTCTGTTATAACACTACTCCAAGTGCCTACCACAATTTTACACCATTTGAGTTAGTTTTTGGACGTAACATTGAGATACCATCTTCCTTAACATCTGGCATAGAACCTGTTTACAAAATAGATGCTTATAAAAAAGAGTTGGCCTATAGACTCCAAATTACTCAAAAAAGAGCTCAGGAAGTATTGGTGAATAAAACAGCGAAAACGACAGACTACCGTGAAGGAGATTTAGTGGTGCTCACAAATGAAACTCGCGCAAAATTAGATCCGTGGTATAACGGACCTTATACAATAATAAAGTGCGATGGACCAAATTGTGAAGTGAGAAGTGATAAAAATAAAGTAATTCATGTTCATACAAATAGATTAAAACATTTTGATGTGTGTTAATATCGGACAAAAAGAAACTTTAAAAAAAATATATGCAAATTTTGTTGATTTTCTTTTTTATGTTATCAATTTATTTCTTTTTTTTATTAGCTAAACTTTAAATATCATTAATTTCAGTTTCGTTAAAAAATGTTGTACTCGAAAATTTGACCTAATTAAAATGCTAAGTCAGAGAGCTAAGAAATAATCTCAGGTTGAATCACTGCATAATTTTGATTTAATTTCATTACACAGCAAATATCTTTTAGGTAGATTACATATGTACATCATTTTACTACAAATTCGCTACGATTTCAACTTGATTCTAAGCTAGATGATGTAGTTTAGTTTATTATTTTTTTTAACTTCCCGCTAAAAAAATAAAAAAAAAATTAAAATCGGGAAGTAATTGGTTTTACACCGTTTTTCGAAAATCGAGTTTTCATCGGATCACAACGTTTTAAAGTATTTGGAACCTCCCCTGACTATTTTTACGAGGGTGTCTGGATCTCTGTATATGTGTGTGTGTGTGTGTGTGTGTGTGTGTGTGTGTGTGTGTGTGTGTGTGTGTGAGAGTAAACCTTTGAACGACTTGACCGATCAGAATGAAATAAAAAGCGTTCCAAAGAGTTCCATCTAGCTTAGATTCCCGGTAAGTTTGAACCGATTCGAACAGGTAGATTTCGAGAAATTTCAAAATAACCGAAAAAAACAATTGGTAAAAATGATGTTTTTTGGGCATATCTTTTTGGCCATTACATCGATCAATTTCGTAACCTAATCAGCTCTCCAGCTTAAAAAACCACGTCGAATGCCGTTTTGCAAATTAAAATCGGTTCATTCGTTCGTGAGATATCGTTGTCGAAAAATTAAAAAAAAGTGTTTTTTTTTTCAATAATTTAGAGATTTTTTGACTAATCGATCTTGCACTCCTAGTAACGTTTTTAGGTCTCAAAGAACTGCGTTGAATGCCATCTTGAACAACAAAATCGAATAACGCGTTAAAAAGTTATGGCTTTTTAAACATTTCAAAAAAAGTCAAAAAACGTCAAAATACCTACGTCACGTTACTATAGGGACCGAGCATCTAGACCGTCACGCCCCTTTGGTGATAGAAATTGTAAACTTATGGGCAAAAATATTAACCAATAGTAGGTGATAAATTATTTATTTACCTTTTATTCAAATAAATTTTGAAATTATTCACGATGTCTCTATCAATAAAATCATGTTGTATAAAAGGCTGTACAGAACAGTCTCGCAGAGAGCGGTATATAAATTTACCTGTGAAATTTTATCCTTTTCTGTTAACTACCATTGGTGTCTCGTGGAAAGACATTTTGACCACGAATATTATTATTAATTATCGGTTGAAATCCGTATTTAGTTATTTTTTCCATTATTAGAAAGTTTTTTATATTTTCGCCGTGTTCTGTGTCTCTGTGTCATTCCGTGGAATTTGTAATCGAATTTAAACCTATTTCCCGACTACCTAGAGCTCTGAAATTTTCAGGATAGCTAAGAACTGGATGACAATGCATGTTTCAAGTGTGTTTAGGCATATACATAGATTTCGAAATTTATACCGAATTGATATTAAACATGATCTAAGTTGTGTATAGATAATATTATTTTGAAAGTTATTAAATAAATCGTTCGTGGCGTAGTTGGTTAGGCGGTGGATCAGTCCACTTGTGACAGTTCTGTTATGTTATCATAATGGGATCGATTACGCGACAGACAAGTTTTTTTTTTCTTTTTTTTTGTTCTTACATGTGAAAACAGTAATTATTATTTTAACTGGTAATAAAATAAACTGTTTTAGAAAGTTTTTAGATACAACTACCCTTGATTTTGTTAACAAGGAAACAATCTTCTCTATGATCAATCACAGCGTTGTATGACTTAATATTTTTACAATGTCAGGGATGCTGTGCATTGTTGAGATGACACAAAATATGACCTATAAATCAGTAAAAAACTTTCTATTATAAAAAATTCTTTTTGTAAATTGTGCTTATTTATTAATTATGACGTTTGTTATTAATAAATTTTTGCCCATTTAATTCCTAATTTCCGCACTAGGGCGCGCGGCTTTCAGTCAAAGTGCTGCCTCTACAGTTGGAGCTCGGTCCCTATAGCTTTACGGTTAAAACTAGCGGGAAGTTGCAAGGATGGCCTTTAAGGTCAACCTCTTTTCAATTTTTATTTTTATTTTGAGTAAAGATTGTTTTAGTAGTTAATATTAATGTTCTACTTCTTTTATTACAATATTGTTTTTTTAAACTGATGGAAAATATATCGACTAATCAGGCAGTTTAAGTACATTCCATATAAAATAAACTCCACATCTTCTCTGTAGTTCATTTTTTTCCAAAGGGGGAGGATGTAGTGTAAACAATAAACACAAAACTATTTTGTTAAGTTTTATTTTATTTTTGTTTTTGATTGCTGAGGTGACGAGAATAATAATGTCAGAAATCAGCCGTCAAAAATGATAACATTCATTGCTGTTGTTAGCTGTAATACAATCAAAAATAAATCATAAAAATCAATAGTCTGTAATTTAAAATCAACATAGGAATAAGAATCATAACATTGGTCCTTCGATCAAGATATTCACAATTTTGTGGATAAAATTGAACCAGCACATGGAACTCAGTACATAACCATAAATCAAGAACAAAGAAAAAGTGTGAGCCAACCTAGCGCCAAAATAGTAAGTCTTTCCTTTCTTTCTTTACATCTCAAAAAAAGATAGAGCTATTATTCAGTGAATTTAACTCTTGTCAAATTGAAATTGAGTTATTAGACAAAACAGATGATGAAATGCGGAACAATTTTGAAACTTTTTATTTTAATTTGACTAGCAATGCCCAAGAAATTATAGACAAAATAAACTTAAATAAAGAAACTCAATCTCCTGATGATTTGAAAGATTCTAATCAACCTTTAACATCAATTTCTTATGATAATATAAAACTACCAGACCTTAATTTACCATCTTTTGATGGCAATTATGGTGATTACATGGAATTTCACGACACGTTTAATTCCTTAATTCATGAAAATAAAAATTTATCAAACTCTAGAAAACTACACTATTTAAAATCATGTGTTATTGGCGAAGCTGCAAAATGCATCCAAAATTATAAAATCACTGACGAAAATTATTTAACAGCCTGGCAAACAATTAAAGACACTTTTGATCACAAAAGATGTATCATAGAACAACACATTAAACCATTATTTAACATTCCCCCAATTCTTAAAGCAAATTATGAAAATTTAAAAAACTTTACATTTACCGTAGTAAATCAAATTGGTTGCTTAAAATCACTTAACTTAAAAGTAGAACATTGGAATCCACTTTTAATACACCTTTTAATTAACAAACTAGATAATAGTACTAAATTAGCCTGGGAACAACTGGTTGAAAAGCAAGATAACAATTACTTACCATCTCTAGATGAACTCATAAAATTCTTAAGAACTAGAACACAAACAATTCAAAAGGTGTTTAGTCCAAATTATCAAAATCCAAATCAAAAATTAGATCTTAAGCATTCACAAAATCAATGTAACAAAAGGTTTGATAACACTAAGACAAGTTACAAAACAACAGTTCATCTCTCAAATTTTAACAAACCTAAATGTCCTTTCTGTAAAGAAACACATTTTATCTACACATGTAAAAAATTTCTTGACCCATCTAATCAAGAAAGATATAATGAAATCAAAAAAAGGAATCTTTGCACAAATTGTCTCCGATCTAACCATTCAAAACAAGATTGTATTGCTCAATCCTGTAAGTCCTGTAACAAAAAACATAACACTCTCCTTTGTTTCTCTAATCAACCTATTGCAACTAACTCCTTGAACCAAGAAACCAATTTGGAAAATAATCCGACAACGTCGACTAGTCTAAACTCAAGTTTATATCATCCCAAGCGTTTAATTTTACTATCAACCGCACTTGTAGTCATATATAACTCAAAACAAAAACCCGTTACTTGTCGAGCACTTTTAGATTCAGGAAGCCAAAGTAATTTCATCACTTCTGATTTAGCCAAGAGATTGAACTTAAAAACTCATGAAACAAACGTTTCTATTATTGGAATAAATCAAACTTCATCTAGCACCTATCTAAGCACAAATGCAAAAATCCACTCAAAATTTAACAACTATTCCAAGGAATTAAATTTTCTTATTTTGAACAATATAACAACTTCTCAACCATCAGTATCCTTTCCAATCACTTTTGATGTTCCCAAGAACATTAACTTAGCAGATCCCTTATTTAACCAATCTCAAAACGTTGACCTACTATTAGGGGTTTCAGTCTTCTATGAGCTACTTTGTATTGGTCAAATCAAACTTGCCAAGAATCAACCAACATTACAAAAAACACAATTAGGCTGGATTATTTCAGGAGAACTTCAATTAAAGAACAAACATAACACCATTACTTCTTTATTATCAATTAATGATATATCTATACAAAATCAATTACAAAAATTTTGGGAAGTTGAAGAAATTCTTGAAAATCCTCTAACTAAATTCAATCAAGAAGAGCGTTTCTGTCTAGATCATTTTGAAAAAACTCATAGTCGTGAAAATACAGGTAGACTTCAGGTGTCACTTCCCCTAAAAGAAAATTATATATCATTAGAAAACAATTTAACAAATGCAAATAATAGGTTCTTATCAATAGAACGTAAATTACAAAAAGATTTAAATTTAAAATCATCTTATAGCAAATTCATGAAAGATTACGAATTATTAAATCATATGACCAAATTAAATAAATCTGAAATAAATAATAAAGACATAAAATATTATCTACCGCATCATTGTGTATTCAAAAAACTCACAAATAAAATCAGAGTAGTGTTTGATGGTAGTTCGCGCGATTCAAATGGTCTATCCTTAAATGATGTTTGTTATGTAGGTCCAACAATTCAGGATGATCTATTTTCCATCATTCTAAGATATCGTAAACATAATTTTGTATTAAAGGCAGACATAATAAAAATGTACCGACAAGTTAGTGTAAATCCTTCACAAAGGTTGCTTCAATGTATATTGTGGCGAGAAAATCCAAATGAACCATTAAATCATTATACTTTAAACACCGTGACTTACGGAACTGCTTCTGCAGCATTTTTAGCAATTAGATCGCTGCAAGAGACTGCTCATAGCAACAAACACAAATATCCCGAAGCCAGCGAAATAATTCTTTCAGATTTTTATGTTGATGATTTGTGCACAGGTGCCGAAACAATTTCTAAACTTAAAAACATAAAGCAAGAAATTGAAGCAATCTTAAATACCGGATGTTTTGAACTGTCTCAATGGATGTCAAATAATCCAGGAATTTTAAATACACAAGAACAAGATTTTGATCTAACTTATCATATCTCTGATAGTGAATCAATAAAAACACTAGGAATATTTTGAAATCCCGTTAAAGACACATTTCAATTTACAATCAATATTGAATCTCCCAACAAAACAATTACCAAACGTGTCATTCTTTCAATAGTGTCACAAGTATTTGATCCACTTGGTCTAATCTCACCCATAATTATTAAATCAAAATTCATTTTGCAACAATTATGGAAATTAAACTTAAATTGGGATGAATCAATACCAATATCAATTCAAACAGAATTTTTATCTCTATTAGATAATATCAAACAATTATGTTTTCTTGAAATACCCAGACACGTTCTATTAAAAAACCCAATAAATATACAAATCCATGGGTTTTCGGATGCTTCAGAACTTGCTTACGGTTGTGTCATTTATGTAAGATCAACTGATCATCTCGGAAACATATCAATCAATCTTTTATGTTCAAAATCACATGTGGCTCCTTTGAAAACCTTGTCATTACCTCGTTTAGAATTGTGTGGGGCAGTGATTTTATCTCGATTACTGAGAAAGGCTCAAAAATCTCTAAAATTGGAAATCAACACCACATCTCTCTGGACAGATTCTCAGATTGTTTTGTCCTGGCTTTCCCGTGAACCTAATCATTGGAAAACATTTATAGCGAATCGAGTAGCTGAGATTCAGCTAAATTCAAAAAACTCTCATTGGCGTCACGTAAATTCAGAAAACAATCCAGCAGATTTAATATCACGTGGATGTGAAACATCTCAACTTCTTAATAATAACCTCTGGTGGCACGGTCCTCAATTTTTGTCCATTTATGAACAATATTGGCCACAAACATCAATTCATGATTTTCTGAATGTAGCAGCTCCGGAAATAAAGATACAAAGGGTATCAGCAAATTTATCTTATCATGATAATAGCATATTTGAAAAATTTTCTTCGTATATTAAACGCATAAAAATAGTTGCTTATTGTTTTAGATTTAAAAAAAAAATTGCAAGTTACCAAAAGATCAAAGATCCTTAAATTTTCTTGATATTACAGAATTTGAATTTGCCAATAAATGCTTAATCAAATTAGCACAAAGTGCTACATTTTCCAAGGAAATCAAGGATTTGTCAAACAACAAACAAGTATCAAAAACTAGCAAATTAGCTAACTTGAATCCTTTTCTTGATGAAGACGATATAATCAGAGTAGGAGGTCGTCTTTCAAATTCTGAACTAGATTTTCATAAAAAATTTCCTATTATATTACCTAACAAACATCAATATACAAAATTATTAATAAATTATGAACATATAAGAACTTACCATGGTGGAGTACAAACAACTATCTTCTCAATCAGGCAAAGGTACTGGCCTTTAAATGCTAAAAACGAAGTAAAAAATGTAATTAAAAATTGTTTAATTTGTTTTAAAACAAAACCCAAGGAAAGTAATCAAATAATGGGAAACTTACCTAAATCACGAATAACACCTACTTTACCTTTCTCATCATGTGGAGTAGACTTTGCAGGTCCTTTTCTTATAAAAGATGGTACTTTGAGGAACAGTAAACTTGTCAAAATTTATATTTGTTTGTTCATTTGCTTTACTACAAAGGCTGTACATATTGAACCAGCAGGAGATTTGAGTTCAGAAACGTTTCTTAATGCGCTTAAGCGATTCATCGCACGCAGGGGAATCCCTAAAAATTTATACAGCGATAATGGAACTAACTTCGTTGGGGCTAATAGCATTTTAAAACGAGAACTTGACATTTTAATCAAACTGAATAAAAATAATTTTATCAATAATTTTTTATTAGAAAACAAAATTATTTGGCATTTCATCCCTCCTAGAGCACCAAATTTTGGTGGACTATGGGAATCTGCTATAAAACTGGCAAAGCGTCACTTGATCCGCATTGTAGGAAATGCTAAGCTAAATTTGGAAAATTTCTTAATGATTATAACTCAAATAGAATCAATCCTTAACTCTAGACCACTTTGTCCTCTAACAAACGATCCAAATGACTTACAAGCGCTTACACCTGGCCACTTCCTAATTGGAAAACCACTTAATGCATTGCCAGAAAATAATGTAACATCATTTACTATAAATCGATTAAATCATTATCAACGAATACTTCAATTAATGCAACATTTTTGGTCACGATGGACATCAGAATACTTGAACTCACTTCAGGTTCGAAACAAATGGAAATTTAAAGGTCAACAAGACTTAAAAATGAATGACATGGTTATTATCAAAGAAGACAATTTACCTCCCTTGAAATGGAAATTGGGAAAGATTGTTGAACTTCATCCCGGTCAAGATGGTTTAACCAGGGTTGTGACAGTGAAAACTAGTGACGGACTTGTTAAGCGTGCAATTAATAAACTTTGTTTTTTGCCAAATCAATGATGCTTATATTGTATTTACTATTCTTTTTTTTTAATTTGTTATATGTTTATTTTGAAAGTAATTGCATACTTTCAAGGTTGGCGGTTTTATGTTAAGTTTTATTTTATTTTTGTTTTTGATTGCTGAGGTGACGAGAATAATAATGTCAAAAATCAGCCGTCAAAAATGATAACATTCATTGCTGTTGTTAGCTGTAATACGATCAAAAATAAATCATAAAAATCAATAGTCTGTAATTTAAAATCAACATAGGAATAAGAATCATAACATATTTTATAATTTAATTAGATTCTAAATGACCGTCATTGAACTTTATACATTTAATACATCGACATTTTTTCCATCGGTAGTTGTCTATAGACAATACACGTGGTTTAATTACCTATTAATATGCTGACTCCAATAATTTTGGTATACTGTTAATAATTATAATAATTAAGAAAACAGAAGTCAGTAATAGTTACTATGTAATTTCGATAAGTAATAAACGTGGCTTACTCAAAAAAAGTATTTTTAATTAAAAACGGACCTTTACAATTGGATCGCGAAAATAATGAAGACGCTTAATTTATCGTCAACAATTCTTCAATAGAAAGAGTCTACCCTCTTAAATCCCTGGGTGGTATTATCACAGAAAGACTCAGACATTCAAACCAATTGCCACATCGAAACAGCAAGAACGACTTTCCAGAAAATGAGATGATAACCTGAAAGTAAAGCTTAACAAACGCTTGGATACATTTTACATTTGGTCAGTTCTTTTATATGGAAGGTAAAGTTGTACTCTAAAAAGTTATTTCGCTGAATGGATGCATGGATCGACTTCCATTCTAATAGGAAAGTTTTACGACGGGGAAAAATCGAAAGACAGAATAATAAATAGCAAATACCTTGCTCATGGTCTGCACAGAGAAAAGTACCATCTGTTATATTTTATTATAAACTGTTACATAACTAGATTTTACCCTGTTGAGCCTGGAGATTTTTCGCACTCTTTGCCGTTTAAAGGGCTGCCCAGGACTAGGGTCCATACTTTGTTTTCTCTTAATAGTAATGTCCTGGGAATATGGCTCAGCCTAGTTTTGATGCTGCTGGTACCCAAGATCAAAGCTAGTTTTCCGCCGCTTTGGGTACCAACTATACCTATCTGGGTAGGATTTTCCTATCTGCCACCTGGACAGGCGCCCGATTGAGGACCGGCAATCCCACGTATACCATTTTGTCTACGTTGCCTCTATATACGTCCTGAATCATTATAACTACGTTGTCTCCTACATTAGCCTTTTTATACTTTGCTTTAGAAAGACGTTAAATTTCTCCAGCTTTTTTTCTAGCGCCAAATTTGCCGAGTTTCTAGCTTCACACCTTGACATTGTATCAAGCACACAGAGCTAGTCGTTATTTTCCTCCAAAGTATTTTCCAATTCAGTGTTCAATGTTTTATTCAAAGGATTTTGTTGGTCAATTCTCACTTCAAGATAATGTTCTTTGACTATATTAACATCTGAATCTTTATCAAATTTTTATTCAAATCATTTATTTCTTCATCATCCTTAGGTACCATTAAACTGATTTACCTCAGCCTCTTCTTAGTCTTCGCCATTGCCATTATCGGGCTGTTCTTTTAATATGCCTTTCAGTTGCTCTTCTGTTGTGATATTTAAGATGGTATCAGCTGGTAAACTTGGCCTTTGCAGCCAAACATAGCTTCATAAGGGCTGCGACCAATTTCTGGAATATGCCCTATTTTCCATAAATTGGATGGATTTTCCATAAATTGGATGGATTTTCCATAAATTGGATGGATTATTTGTCTCAAGTCAGGTAGATGTAGATACTTATTATATTTTCAATGTCTTAGTTCGCTCTTTCTATCGAACCTTGCGATTGTCTGTGTCTTGGCTTTCCATAAACAATTATAAGATCATTTCATATTTTACAGACTTCTTGAATGACTTTGCAAATTCTCTACCATAATCACTGTGCAAGATGTACAGTGCTCCAAAAATTGTGAATGTTCTTCTGCTCGTTATGTTTTCAAAGACCTGTAACGTTTGTAAACGTTATTTGTGGCCTGGCCTCTTGACTATAAAATTTTTAGAATTTCCTTGTTAATTGTGCGGCGTCGCATCAGTTATAGTAGGAGAATGATCATTTGCTCGTATGTTTCGACGTTAAATAATTTCATTTTATTTTGAGAATTCATTAAATTCACTTGATTCTTCACTTTCTACTACCCTCGTTTCGGTGAGTAAGAATTTAATTATTTTAATTTTAGTTGTAAAAATCCAAAATTGGTGAATATTTTATTTAATATTTAAGTTTATTCCTTTACTAACATTTAATTATTTCGTTCACAATCGCTTGTCAAGAATCAGTTTTTTATTGAGTTAAAATATAAACATAGTAAGTAATTAATTTTTTCTCGATTTGGAGAAAACCTTTAGCGATTGTGTACGAAATTAAGGATTTTTTGGTCGGAGATTGATTGCCTTTTTTTTTAATTTCATTAGGGCTGCTGCCACTTTTGAAAAGGGTCCTAGGAAGATTTTGAATTCTCGATCCAACCATTTATTGTGAAAACATCTTTACTTTACCGTAATCGAAACCACTATTCCTGGAGTCACCACCCCTTCATCTAAACAACCAATTACTGTTTGTTCCGAGGACCACAAAGTAGAAATCCAGATACTACTTTTATTATCGAAGACTCCGACAGAAGACTTCAAATAAAAAACAAAGATAAGATTAAATTAATTACCTTTAATTTCAATTTATTTTGCTTAACATCAAATCAATTTTAAATTCTTTGAATAAACAATTTTAAACTGATTTTTTCTCTTCATTTGTGTGTCTGTATTTGGCGCCCTTATTTAATTGTTTGGGGAGAGTTAAAAAAAAAGAAAGCCAGAAGGAAGCCACAACCCTGGAGCTAGCAAGGGTATTTTTACGCTACAGACCTTATTTAAACAAACTTTGTTAGGTGGTCTTTATAAACCACTATAAATTTATAGTCGCCATCAGCTTGGGATTGCATATCAATCAAATCATCTTGGCATCTTGAATTTGAACAATTGGTTTTTATTGGTTTAACATCCAGTCCTTTTTTGGAACGCTCAATTTCTTCTTGCAGGTTCCACATAGTCACATAGACTTAAATGCACCATCACAATTTCTACAGTATTGTTCTTACATTTGCCCTTAATTTCTTTCTTCATTCTATTACACTATAGCATGTTAAAAAACCGACCTTTGATTTTACGTCAATCTGGAATTTTTTTATGAACCCTGACTAGTAGGCAACCAAATTCACATTGTCGATTTACCTTAGTATATTTTTGGGTTTCAAGTTGGCAAAAATGACATGGTTAGTTTTTCAACTATCCAGGATTCAAAATTATGGTTTCTGATTGGTTAGTCGATTCGAAACAACTCGAAAACGCCCGATTACTTGTGAAGCTACAGGAAACGTAAAGATCGCGACAAGTTACGTTTTAGATTGTGATTAAAACCTTACTCCCGCTTATTTGAAAAGAGTAACAATGGCCGCTGTGTAATTTAGCTCTGTGAAAATTACCAGCTAAATTTTGGTTTAGTTTGAGCTTAAGTTTAAATAAGTTTTAAATAAGGCACTTGTTTAGTAAATTTCATTTTGGTTATGCTTCACTAAATTTTAAAGCACAATCTACGTGAGTTGTGGTGAAATTAAATTTTACTTGCCACGAAATTTTTCATTCCGTTGAAAAGCGACGTTGCGTACTTTGGAAATTTATATCTTTGAGAGGCCAAAGAAGACCTGTGTTGTACTGGAAACTTCTACAGCATTGTTTCAGAGGAATTCCTATGGTTTGGTGAAATATTTTACACATCTCTGGTCCTGTTTTGGTATGTTTGCAGAAATAATTAACAAGTTAGCTATTTTCAAACTGCTTTTGATATTCAAGGTAAATTTTTAATTAAACCTAATGATTGTTCTCTCCCCTCTGCTACTCCGAACAAGTCTTTAAAAAGCATTGGATGAAACAAACGGAGGAATAAAAATCAATGGTGAATTGACAAATAATATCCGATATGCGGACGATACAGTCGTACTCGCAAGCAGTATCGATGAACTACATGATGTTATGGACTGGGTACAAAACGCGAGTGAAGATAGCACACTTAATCTTACCCTAAAGAAAACAAAATGGATGCTGGTGAGCAAAACTCAAAAACCTGCCAGACAATTGAAAATAAAAAACCAAATAATTCAACACGTAGACTCATATGTATACCTTGGAACAGTCGTCAATTCGAAATGGGATCAAACAACCGAAATTCGATCTAGAGTGGAAAAGATCCAAGCAACATTTAACAACATGATAAATATATTAGCCCGTTGCGACATATCTCTCCCACTAAAAATACGTCTGGTAAAATGTTATGTGTTTCCAGTCTTGCTGTATGGCGCAGAGGCTTGGACAATCACGGAAACACAAATGAAAAAGCTGGAGGCATTTGAGATGTGGGTGTATCGACGTATCCTGCAAATATCCTGGACGACCCACACCACCAACAAAGAGGTATTGCGCCGAATGGGTAAACAAAAAGAAATCTCTTTCACAATTAAGAAGCGGAAACTGGAATACCTCGGCCATATTATGAGACACGACAAATACCGTATCCTGCAACTAATAATACAGGGTAAAATAGAGAGTAAACGCGGACCCGGAAGAAGTAGACATTCATGGCTTCAAAACTTACGCCAATGGTTTGGACTAACGTCGATCCAACTATTCAGGAACGCCGCAAATAACCGATTTCAGCTTATTATAGCTTTAGTTTCTCCTTAAATATTTCCTTTTTTTAATATACTCGCCCAATTGCTCCCCCGATCCATGACATGCTCTCCTCCTACCCCTTGAGTGCCGTTCGGATTCTGATAACCCATGGTGAGCCTTCAACATCTGGAAAATGGTGGATACAACGCTCACCATGTCCAAGTGAAACATGGAATTCCCGCCATTTTTTTTAAATCTACCGATTTCTACATATTCTTTTTGTATCAATCCACCGATTTCAGAAATTTTAGGTCCTACAGGTTTAAAGCTTTGCAAAATAGTTATGTTTATAATTTGGAGGTCAACTGTCAACGGATTTTACAAAATTTCACCCACAGGGGGGTTGCGGGGGCGTGAAAAAATAAATAAATCCTAAATGAGTCCTACAGGTTTGACACTTTGCAAAATAGTTATTTTTATAATTTTGAGGTCAATTGGGAACGGATTTTACGAAATTCCACCCACATGGGGGGTTGCGGGGACGTGAAAAAAAATTAAAATCTTAAGTCCTACAGGTTTAAAACTTTGCAAAATAGTTATTTTTATAAGTTTGAGGTCAATTGTGAATTGATTTTACGAAATTTCACCCACAGGGGGGTTGCGGTGGCGTGAAAAATAAAAATTTAAATTTAAAATCTATAAGTCCTACAGGCTTGAAACTTTGCACAATAGTTATTTTTATAATTTTGAGGTCAATTGTAAACGTATTTTAGAAAATTCCACCCACAAGGGGGCATGCGGGGACGTGAAAAATAATCTATACATATAATAAATCTGTAGAAATGAAAATTCTGTACCTTAAAGATATTTAAAAAATAATTAGCGGGGGGTGTTACTACATCAATATAGAACCCAAAAATATGGTTGAATTTTTTTTGTCTGTCTGTCTGTATGTTTGTGCGCGCATCACATTAAAACTACTTATCCGATTCGAATGCGGTTTTTACGGATGTATTTGTCTTCTTTCAACTTAACATCTGGTATATAAAAATTTCTCCCCCACCCCTTTAACGAATTCGGGGGAGAAATTTTTATATAACAATCAACACGCCACGCGAACTACGTCGCGGGTACAGCTATACTCTGGCCGCTGAAAAGATGGAATTCAAAGATTCTTGATCAGTGAATACGGGCATCTGAACGGCTTAATCTTACGATGTAACGCCTTCTAAACTGCAGTAAACTAAGGACAGATTAGACTGTACTCATACCAAAGATGATATAAACTGTGGGCTGAAATAAGGAGTAGGTACATTTGTCTCGTGATCATTCCATCTTTTCGACGGCCAGACTATAGTAGTAAATTAAAGTTACATTAAAAAACTTGATCATTCGCACGCCGAAATTTTGTTTTTTATCATTTATACTAGCTTTTTTTTCCGTATAAAAGTAAAGGTGTAAATAGGTTAGTATAAAATTTATTAGAATGAAAATAAATTTCAAGTGCGTTTTATCGTACGAATGCAGAAGTTTAGAAGTTTAAGTGAAAGAAAAAAATTGTATGTAATTTGTAATTCTTAGGCTCAACTGAATTTAATAGTCTCTTGCGAATTTTGTTATAAAAACTGCATATCTGTTATTGAATATATGTAGATAAAAACAACGAAACAGAATATATGGAACCTGCTACCATTGTATAAGTTAGTCTTTATACAATGCTTCTACGCTTCTGCTTTCCCTTTAGATATCAAAAATATTACCTACAGTCTCCTGTAGGGGTTGCTTTTATTCCATGAAAAAGGTATTTGAAACTTCAATGTACAGAAAACAGATGTCACTGGTACCTCAACAATAGCAATTTAAATTGGAATTTAAAATTAATTAAAAATTAGTTAGTACATTATAACTTTAAAACATAATTTAGTATTCTAAGGTAATCTATGCTATTTTGTTCTCTGATTTAAAAAAAATCATACAAAATTTTGCAAAAATATTTGAATTTAGGACATTTAGTATGGCACAATTATTACGAGGTTGCTTAAGAAGAAACTCGTCTGTTTTTAATTTATCATTTACGTTAAAATTCTAAAAATATGAAGATTATCATCTTTTGGTTAGTCTCTTGTGGCTTATTATTATTATAATGAAAACAAAATACATTATAGTTATTGCAAGATTACTGAGAAGCATGATTCTTTGTTAATATAGAACAAACTTCATTCAAAACCAGCTGATCCGGTGAACTACTTACCGCAAACAAACATTGATTTCTTTTATTTCCCCGATATTTTTTTTAACAAACGCGAATTTTTGATACTTTACCCTTTATTTTCCCTATTTTATTATTAGTTTTTCGTTGGTTTAATTTTTTTTGCCAACTTTTTCTAATTTATTTTTTTAGTTTCTGTCTTTTTTAGTTTTTTTTTTTTTTACAATTTTTGATATTTGTTTCTTGATTTTTCAATTTTATTGAGTTGTTTAAGGTTTATCGCGTTGTTTTTATATTATATTTATCGTTTCCTTCCAGTTTCTAACTTTCTGTATGTTTGGATTTTTCACTTTTTTCGTATTTTTTGCTATTTTTTCTTGTTTGTTTTCATTCTCCAAAATTTCGTTTTTTTTTACATAATTGTTTTTAATACGTTTTAATTTATGATATTTTTTAACTTTTGTAATTTTTCTCGTACTATGCGATTGTTTCTTAATTTTTTAATTGAATTGTATATGTTGTTTTTTACTAATATTTAACCATTTCTTCAGTTTTTTAATTGTTCCTGCTTTTTTCGGGGTTTTCCGATTTAATTAATTTTATTTATTCTCTTTGTATTTTTTCCCATTTCTGTTTTATTTTATTTTCCGTAATTTCAAAATTGTTGGTAGAACTTTTTAAATGTTTAAAAAAAGCTCTTATACAATTGTTTATGAAAAAATTCTTTCTCGAAGTATCGTATCTAACCTATATAATAGTTATTATCCTAACAAGTGCGGAAAGTTATACTTTCTCGCACGCGAACTGCCGATGCTCGAACGACGCGAAGCGGAGTTCGGGCAAGCAGTTAAGTGCGGGAATAGTATATTCTGTAACAAGGTTAGAATGAAAATTCGATACGAGTGGAGAATTCCGAACGCGAGCGTAGCGAGCGAGAGGAACCACTAGTTATCGAATTTTCATTCTAACCGTGTAACAGACTGTATTTTCTCCATGACCATGTAATAATTCTGTTTATTTAAATTGAAATATGTAGCAAAACAATTAGAACGTCGCACTGACAAACTGAGTGAAATTTTTGAAATTCGCAGGGCAATCTATGTTTTTTGTTGAGCAATTACAGAATGTTATTCCGTCACGAGTTATAGAATGGAAATACATGCAAAACACATAAGAAGCAAGTGTTTTAGAATGAATATTCTATCTCAAGAGTGAGAATGAAACTTACATTCATTAATGGTCGTGGAAAAAGTTAATTTCCGCAAGGGTTTGGATCAATATTTTTTCTTCAAGCATAAAAATAGTTCAAAATTATTCAGATACTTGAAAAGATGCGATTGTGACAATTAAATCTTTTATAGTGTCAATAAATTGCCACGTACTTTTAGTGAAATGAATTGAAAAAAAAATTTGAAAAATTAATCAAATACTTCCAATTGAAGTTCAACTCCAGCTGAGATCGGTAAGTGGTTTCTCTACTGGCAAATTAGTGCCCAGCTCAGCCGTAGAGGGTAAGTACCAAAATAAAAGTGAGTGTGCCACCGATTTAAACGGTTAAAATCGGAAACCCCTGTTGTTCCAGGCAATGACCTTTCCCACTGGAGATTATTAAATAGATTTAGAATATTAATCAGTATTAATTGTATTGCACAATAAAAACGATAAAGTGAGCTAAATAAAACAAAATATCAACTAGACCCTTCTTTCTACCAAAATCAAGCCTGCTCACAGAAACAAATAGGCTTGCACCAATCACAAATAACTTAAGCTCGTACTAAGTATCAGGTCTGCACCCAAAATTAAAACCTGTATCTAGGACTGTATCTAAAATTGAAGCCTGTATCTAGGACTTCAGCCTAAATCTAGGAACCTAAAATCGTAATTCGGAATTAACAATAGTTTAAACAAATTTTAATGACTCCTCGAATTAATTGATTTACTAACGTTATACTACTTTACTGACTTTAATACAATTTAAACACATTAACTTATATTTGCTCAACAATGAAAGAATGAAATGAATTTAAATGAATTACACAAGTTTTAGAAGCTGATTTATCTGAATTTTACAATTTCTAATCAAAACTAATCACTTGAATACACTTAACAAACTTAAATTTGACTTACTAGCCATAACAAAATTATAACAATAAATTAAATTAAGGTTTAACATAAAATTAATTAATAATGGCACAGAAGAACCGAAAGGAGTCTAGTTTCTCAAAATAATACACACATACAATACACAAAGAAAAATACATGAAAAATCATAATATAAAACTAAAATTGCGACTATATGGCGTTATTAATCATAAAAAAAATATAATATGGTAACTCACCTATTGAAATAGGGTTTCTTTCTTTAAATTCGTGACACACCTGGCTGGTAAACGGGTGAAACAATATTCTCGTTGCTAACTGCACCAATAGGGGATTCTAACCACAATTCGCTGCCTGATCGGTATTGATTTAACCAATAATCAATAATTCCCCGTGAACTTCCTACATTTCGTCGGAGACAAAAGGAAAGAGAAAAACCATAAGGATTGAACAACCTCGTGAATAAAGAAACGTGCTACTTACCAACGAAGATTTTACTAAAATCCGACTACGCGGTTTTTCCAAAGAATCCGTCCCAAAAATCTACAGGAACAACTCCACACGATTCAAAATGGAAAACTGAGGTTTAGTTTCGTAAATCCAAAATTAATTGACTCGGATGTACCGAGATTAAAACTTAAACCCAAAAATCTTCTAACGACAAGTTCTTAAGTCAAAGGTTGATAATGGAAAGAACTCACAACGTGTTTCCTTTCATGAAATTTGACACACTCCAAAAAATGGCCTCTACTTTTGTAGGGACAATAACAGAAGAATACAGCTAACAGTTTACGAACAAACGGTGGTCGTTTGGTACAACTAATCTTATTACTTATCAAGATAACAACAAAAATCTCAGCATTACTTAATTTCTCGTTCATATTCAATCTTAATATGCTAGATAACAATATAACGAAACAACTGGCTGTAGACCACAATACGTCGAGTTATCGACAAAAAGAAAGAAAGAGTACCTGGGTCGGGTGAAAACGAAAGTGACAGTAATTTCAAAAAAAAAATAAACATAACCACAAGAATTCATGATCTGAATTTAATAAATATACTTTCAAAACAATATTAGCAATATTAGGAATGATTTATGGCCAGAATAATAAATAATAGTTGGCGATCAACTATTGTCAAACCAAAATCAACTCGCTCCTGACTCGATTTAGCCCTTATTAATGAAGAATTTATAAGGTAAGAAATTAGTTATAACTAGAGCGAATTTTAACCCGTGACAAAATACACGACTGAAGCTATAGCAACCCTACTTAAACAGGTGAGTTTGTTGTTGCTTTGATTAAGGTTTACAGAGGTACAAACATTTTAAAAATCCCTATTTTTGTATAAAATAATCTTATTTTTTTTTACTATTTGTATGTAGTACAACAAGATGAAGGTAATAATACAATAGTTTGTCAAAAAGGTTATCGGAGGACATATTCATTTAATAAAAAAATGCGTGCGGGAAAGAGATATTTTCTGAATTAAAATGCGTGCGGGAAAGTGTAGTTTTACGCATGCTTGTAGAAAAAAGGGTTTTATACAATTGTTTATGAAAAAATTCTTTCTCGAAGTATCGTATCTAACCTATATAAAACCAAATACATATCAAATTACGTCATATAATCACCTTATAATCCAGATCGATTGATTTTGATGTGTATAAAAAGATATTGGGATTTAATTCGAATCTGATAGGAGTTTCACAAATAGCCGAAAATATTTTACTAACGCAGTTATTAAACTTGCCTAAATGTTTATATAGAGTTGTTTTAAATATGTTGAATGAATGTTTTTACGCATGGGGCAATACCGAAATGTAGGTGGAGAAGGAATAGTTATGGGAGGTATATAATTTCTTACACCAACATTTAAACGCAGCAATGAATAAAAGATCAGAACTCAATAAAAATAACCATAAATGATTAAGTAAAAAAACTATATTGTTTATGACTAAATTAGAGTTGTGCGTAAAGTGGATCAGATCTAAAAAAAATTGGATTGGACCATTTGTCGTTGAAGATGAACAATACAAATATTAAGGAAAACTTTGATAGAAGAATATGATAATTTCGTACATCAAATACGTACTTACTAGCTGAAAACTTGTTAAGGCAGCAATAAACGGAATTCCATTGTTAATTTTAGTTTCCAAATCATTATTTTGCTCAAACATATAGACAACTAGCGGCCGCCCGCGACTTCGTTTTTTGCCACAGAGTTTCATACACACTTGCAACCTCTATTTTAAACCGTTAGAGGTGGATTTTAAAAAAAATCTTTCTTAGTACACTACTACGTAATAAAACAAATTAATCCTCCAATTTTCAAGACAGTGTCATGTCGGCCAGCAGCAGCGTGCTATCGCCTCACCGCTTCACACACACCCCGCACATTAATGCGCGTTTGGTATAAGATTATTATTAGTTTAAAACTATAAAAACTTCTTATAAAAAAAATACTGTAAAGGGTAATTTTGATCAAAAAGAAGTGCCTGTGATAAATAACTTATTTATTTGAATAAGGATTAAGAAGAAAGTTAAGAGGAATTATTATTAATTGAGTATAGTTTTTGCAGCTTTACTTTTGTTTAGCGTGTGTAAAAAATTAGGGCGTACAAAACTTCTTTGTAGAACAATATTCTTAAGTAATCTGTCATTAGGTGCTAAAACTATCAAGTTACTGGGTAACTTACTCGTGAGCAAGCAACATCCATGACAGAAGCAATGTTCTCTCAAGTCAATACCCGCAAATTTGAGAGTTTGTCCCTAAGACTTGTTTATTCTCATGGGTAAACTGTAATCGTTTAAATTTGAACGAGATATCATTCGGTATCTAACCTATACTTAAACCAAACGAAAACAAAACAAATGCCAAATACAAAGCAGACTATAACCAAAACTACTAAACCGAAACAAAGCAAATGCAATCCAAAATATGCCAAGAAAAGGACCGCCAAAATCGTCAAATATAATCCGCTAAAAATATTTAGGCATAGCACCTATGTAGTGAAAGATACGACGGCCGATCATCATCGAGTTTATGTAACTAAGTGAAAACACAACGATAGCGCGTTTTAAAATAATACTAACGCCATATATTGTCAACATTTAGAACTAAACATTATTTTGTTCGTCCTAATTTATTCGTTCCATTAGGTACTGATAGGTTTAAACTTATATATTTGCATCCTCCAGCATCCCCTATTTCATCCCTATGGGGTTAAATTTATAAAAATCCTACTTAATAAAATATTTAATAAAACTTTAATTTCAATTCAATCAGTCGAAAATCTAAGAAGATTTATAAAAAACTCCATCCCCTATTTGATTCCCTTAGGGGTGGAATTTATCAAAATCCTTTCTTAAGGGATCCTTACGTCATAGTAGCTATATGCATGCAAAATCTCAGCCGGATCGCTTTAAATATGACAAAGTTTCATACAAACTTTTATCCCCTTGGGGGTAGAATTTATAAAAATCCTTTCTTATCGGAATGCCTACGTCATAACATTTACCTGCATGCCAAATTTGGGCAGTGCGTTGATAGATCACTATGTCAGTCAGTCACCTTTGAGTTTTATACCGGGTGAGCAAAAAGTATGGAAACCTCCTTGTAACTCAAAAACCATGGCTCTCAGAAAAAAACTTGCAAGATATAAAATTAATGTTTTTTTCCTGGCTATCAGATGGATAAGATGGATTTGACCATGATCATGGTCAAGCGATCGTCAGTCAACTTTTTTAAATGGAATTATGTATTTTTGACAAGGGAATTTGAAAGAGTGTGAAATTTTACGCCCAAATATGAGCATCACAATTTTTAAAAATTTTACCATGATGGTCATGGTCAAAATCAAGGTCAAACTAAGAATTCTATTCATGGCAATAACTCGAATTGTATTAGTCGCAGAGAAAAACTTCCAAGACTTAAAGTTTATAGTTTTCCCCTGGCTATCAGATGGTTAAAATGGATTTGACCTTGACCATGACCATCATGGTCAGGCGATCATCAGGTCAATTTTTTTAAACAGGATCATGTATTTTTGACAAAGGGAATGAACGTGAAATTTTACGTCCAAATATGACTTTGAAAAAAGTATTCCTTATAAAAAGTTCTGCATGTTCTAAAATCTAAAATACAATCATCAGATATTACATTTGAATTGTTTATAGCAAGATATAATTGACATTAAGTTTTGAAACATCGGTTGTATGCAGACAAATTTGTTGGAAAGTATTTATAGTTTAATAGAAATGCCTGCAACATGAAGTAAGTATTGAAGATAAAATTGAAATTGTTTTGATTGTGGGAGAATATTATCAAACACAAAGAGAAGCAGCTATTATTTTTAATAAAAGACATCCCAATCACAATATTAATGACTCCACTGTTACAAAAATAGTATACAAATTTAAGAGTAGGTACTGGAAGTATAAAAAATAATTTTAATAGAAAACACCAAAAGTTGGTTGCCGATGAGAATACGCAGTTTCACACATTGAAAAAAAGGGATTTTAATAAACGCTTTGGTTTTTGCTGTCTCGTCCAATAGAAGTTAGAAGAGGACCCTTTTTTACGAGGCATATAATTTTTTGCGATGAAGCAACGTTTTTATCAAATGGAACGGTATCGTCACAACATTGTCGCTGGTGGTCTGACACTAATCCAAATTTTGGTATTAAGTCTCGTGACCAATATTCATTTAAGACAAACGTATGGTGTGGCATTTCTAACAACTGGTTAATAGGACTTTTTTTTTCACCAAGCTATGAACGAAGAACGTTGTTTTCAGTTTTTACAAACTCATATCAGTGATTTCATAGTTGAACTACCCTTACAAGAACGTCTATGTATTTGTTTCCAACAAGACGGTGCCAAATGCCACAGTACATTGAATGTTCGGGAATATCTTGAACACATGTTCCATTAAAAAGTTATTCACAGATATTCTGATATTTTTTGGCCTGCTAAATCCCCTGACCTAAACCCCCTTGATTACTTCTTATATGGTTACTTGAAATAAAATATTTACAAGAAAGCGTCGTTTTAAGTTGTTAACCATTTGGAGAGAATAATTTCAGAAACATCTGCCAGGAAATTTTTTCACAAATGATAAGGAATGTATTATGTAAATTTGCTAATAGAATGATTAAATGTATTGAACGAGAAGGTGGATATTTGAGGCATTAGTAGAATGCACATGCATTTATTACGTGTTTAAATTTCAAAATTATTAGAAAAAAATATATAAAAATGTTCATTCAAAATAAAAAGATTAGTAAAAAATAACAAAACTTATTTTTTTATGTAAATGTATGTAATTGTATATTTAAACGTAGTGTTTTTGGTTTTGATCAACTTTTTTAATAGCAAATTTCAATATTGTCAAATTTAAAGGTACTTCACTCTTAAGTAGAATTGATATTTATATACCACTAAAAAAATTTAATATCTAATGATTGTATTTTAGATTTTAGAACATGCAGAACTTTTTATGAAGAATAAAGGCGTGTTTACATGATGCCAGTGACTGGCGCCAGTCTCACTGACATGCCAACGCTGGCATGGTACTGGCATCATGTAAACACTTGCTTGTGCCAGTCCAGCGCTGTCTGCCAGCACTGTCTCGAATAGAAAGTTGATCTATTTTTTATGCCAGAAGCCCTGGTCCGCATGCCCTCCAACCCCGCACCAGTGGTTGTAGACACGTGTAAACACAGCGTTCCAGTGACTGGCGTACATGTGAAGGGTAAACTTCACCAAGTAGGACTAGGGTGTCAGTAAGACTGTTGCCAGCTACTGGATACGTGTAAACGTACCAGTCCGGCATCATGTAAACACGCCATATTTTTTTTCGTAAAATTAATAACAAATATGATTCCAACTATATATATATATATATATACAAAATAGGAAGGTATTGACTAGTAGAGATAAACAGAACGATGTTGATCCACCACTATATGCAACGAGTGACAAATCTGGGGATGTAGTCAACAGGCCGAAGGTGAGTAATAAAACTCTTTGTTAATAATCAAGCTTTCGATTTATTTCAAATCTTCATCAGGATTCTGATTGTATAAAAAATTATGGTTAGTATAAGCTCAAAAAATGAGTATAAAAAATGAACTTACTTAACTTGAGTCAAAGAAGCTTTTAAAGCATTAGCCACAAAAGATAAATACATAAAAACAAGTATTGTAAACACGTAGACACGTACATAATAAAATTTGTTAAGATGATAAAAAAAAAAAAAAAAGTGTTAAGCAAACACTTATGTGCCAATACAACGTACTGTAGCGAAAATATACACAACAAGAAAAATTAAACAGAAAAATTTTCTTTGTACAGTTTAAAATAACGATCTTCACTGTTAATTTTGATAAAACGCTACTTTTTTAATTTGTGCAACTCAACACGCTAACAGAAGTACAAAATGGCGAGCAAGCGGCACCAAACGAAGATTCTAGACAAAATTGTGGTAGTTTTTTTTGTTAAATTTGTTTAAACAAACCAATTACAGACTTTGGCTGGCTAACCTTCACTGATAGAGACACAAAGTTGAAGATTGAGATTGATGTTTGACTGACAAGCTAACATAACCTATTTCAAAAAAATATGTAAACAATTTGATTATATTTAATATTAACTAATTTTGGTTTTATTTTTAGGTGTGCGCGACGTAACAATTTTCAAGAAGTCCCAAAAAAGACCCAGGAAAACAATATATATATATATATATATATATATATATATATATATATGTTATGATGTATATATATATATATATATATATATATTGCAGTATAAATGTCCAAAAATAAAATAAAATATTCGTGTAAAATAATATCGCCAGGTGATTAATACTACATTAGATAATTTACTAAAAGCAGCATTTCCTAGATGAATACCTACTACAAATTTGAATTTTACAAAGAACACTTGATAATACTTGTAACTGAATAAAGCAACAAAATTATTAAATCTGCATAAAAAAAGTAAATAGAAAATTTCGTGTTTAGGGGTAATTGCATTTACCTATTGTCATTTTCGATTGAGTGAACACCCTTAATATATTGCGGAACCCTTATTTCACATAATAGCAGATTAAGTCCATTTTCCTCGCGTTGCGTTAAAACCGTAAACACAGAGAGAGAGTAAACGCGGAATAAAATGTCAATTGTCAGTCTTTCGCGAACAGCTGATAGGGTTGGCTGTTTTTCCGCTTTTCTCACATCGAGCGTAGCAAATATTTTTCTTTAACAATTTTCATAGTGCAAGGTTCTAAATTATAAATTATAGTAAGTTTTTATGATTTGCTCTTGAAAAAACGATATGAATTAGTAATTTTATCGGTGTTAGTGGCAGTAATATGCATAATCGGTAAGTGTTTTTGTTATTACTGTTGGTATGGCAAGGTAGTTTTATCAAATTAGTTTAAAAACTTTAAAGAATATGAAATTTTAATATACGTTTCTGGTAATAACCTCTTTACATAAAGGACAATAATATAAAAATACTACCTTTTACTTTTTTTTAATTACCTAGGTAGGTAGGATATTGAACAGAAAAATATTACCTACTACCATACAATAAACACCACGTGGAGCGACCATGATTTAAAAATCATAATATCATAAATAACAAAGAAAAATTTGAAGATAAATTGTCAAAATATTTTCTAAACAGAAAAAATGTTAAAGTCATTTTAATCTCAAAACCAAAACACTTATAACTTACATAGGTTCCGATAAAAGTTATCCACAGAGTTTTGCTTCTAAATGTGCATTAAAGTCTCCAAATTAGAAAGCAAAAAAATAACAATATTTTGTATCGGTTTTAAGTTAGGTTTAATTAATGCAAAATAACGACCACACATAACAAACAATTTTTGGATTTACGTATCTTAGCCAACAAAGCAAGATTGGAAAAGAACCTAAGTAAATATAGGCGAATAGAAAAACATGCATATACTGTTAATTACTTCAATAGTCAATAAAAATTTTAGAATTTGTACAATAATGAGGTTGAAACATAAATGACACATGGAATCAGACATACCTACCACATTTTCTTAGATTTAAAAAAAATAATAACATAAACCAGCGTTTCTTAAATTCTCATACTTAACGCCTTCCCAATTTATATTAAACAATTTTTCGCCCTGTGTATAATGGGAATTTAATAGTCAACCCGGGGAATTAAAATTAGACTAGTCAACACTATATATCCGGCGGACGATGATGTTTCACGAAAGATGCCGAACGTCATCAAATTGTCTTAATGCAAGATGCGCGGCTATAAATAGAGATGCGCGTTTACAAGTGTAGCACTTCGTCTTAAAACAGTTGTTGCATCACAATTAGTTGAAGTTAAAGAAGAAATTTCTAAGTATAGTGCTCTAACGCTGAATATTTTCTACGCTATAAATATGGATAAATTTCTAATTGGCGCCAAACGAAAACTAAACGAGAAAGAACCTTGTACTTGCACCGATTTATGAGGATGTAAATCTAAAACCCGAAATTATGACCAAGCGTACCTAAATTTTGGCTTTGCAAGAATTGAAAATGAAGAAGAAGAAAAACTGCAATGCGTTATTTGTTTTAAAGTATCAGCTGCTGATAGTTTAAAACCCAATAAATTGAAGGGACACCTAGAAACATTGCTAAAAGAATATATCAGTGAATTCTTCGAGGAAAACCTCAGATTGTTTAAAAAACAGAACACAAATTTTCAGACAACGCTCGCAGTGAACGAGAAAGCTTTGTTAGCATCATACAAAATGGCTAATACAGTATATAGATAAACTTATTCTACCCACTACCAAAGACATTATAAAAACATTGTTTGGTAAAAGCTGTGCTAAACAACTTGACAAGATTTCTTTATTTGTAAAATGATACAATCTGTCGAAGAATTTCAGATATATTTGATAACATTCAGGAGCAGCTTGAATCTCCGTGAATTGAAAAATTATTTGCCATTCAACTTGATGTAGCAACAGACCCCAATAATGAATCCCATTTAAGTTTTGCAAACTTATTGAAGTAAGAAATACAGGCAACGAATTATTCAGGATTACAAATAATGCTATCATTGCGGCGAATTTGCAATGGAAAAATTGGTTTGGATTTTGTACTGATGGAGCCCAAGCCATGTCTGGTAAATGCAAGCGCTTGCGAAGAAGGAATCCTGAGATATTATTTAAACACTTTGCATGATATATAGGGCACCTTTAGCGTCCAAGTCTCTAAGCCCTGGTCTAAATACTACTTTAATAAATGGGAAGTATAGTTATTGAAGTAGATAACTACATAAAAACTGAATTTAAGATTTTCTTTGCGCTTTGTACAGATATGGAAGCTAAACATAAATCTTTGTTATTATATTCTTCATCCAGATGGTTATTAGGTCCGTGGTAAGGTTTTTAAGCGTATCTACGAATTGAGAAGTGAAATAGCAGTATTTCTGAAGAAAAAAGGTCATAAGTGTTCGGCAGAATTCTGCAACAAGTTATTTTTAATAAAGCTTCCTTATTTGGTAAATATCTTTGGAAAACTTAATTTTCTTAATCCTTAACTCTAGAGAAAAAACTGAATGTATTTGATTGAAGTGAAAAGACGGAATCTTTTTGTAAAAGTAAATTAAAAGTAAACTGCTTTATATTTCCCACATTGTGTAGAAGGATCTAGGATTTTCCACTAGATAAGAATCATAAAATTGTAATGTTAAAAAGGATGGAGGACCATTTGTAAAACCTGACTACGAATTTTCGACGAAAATTTTTTGTAGAAGAAGATATCAATGTGTCCAATTGGAATTCGGTTTGTAATCCATTTGACACTGAACCTCATGGCCTATCACTGGAAGAAGAAGAAAAACTAATAGATGTTTCTTCCAGCAATTCACTGAAAATAGATTTCTGTATCATATCTTTAACAAGTTCATGCAACTTCCAAATGACTTCTTAGTAATAAAAGCCAAAGCTAGGCAGAGCTTGTTAGTTTTCCTCACGTCCTATCTTTGTGCAACAAAATTCTTATAAGATTATATAATTAAACCCTTATTCCTTTCTAGAAATTCAGTACAACTAGACTTTAGGATTATATCTACTTTCATATTCCATACTTGACACTGCACCCACAGCCTTCGTTGAACTCTGAATACAGGTGTTGTAACCCCTTTTTTTGATGTTAAAGGCTCACAAAGGGTTAGCCAAATGCGGACGGCACTCAGGGGGTAGGAGGAGAGCGAGTCGTGGGTCGAAGGAGCAATTGGGCGAGTATCTAGGAAGAAGGAAACATAGAAAATATTTACAAATCGGTAAAGGGCGCCACTTATTTTTTTTTATAGTGAAATAGGAAAGAAAATAAGAAACCTATTGGGAAACAGTTTATTAAATCTGAAATGGTTAGGGAACACACTTTAATTGAGCTATATCCTTAAGTCAATAATTATTTTAAACTTACCTTATTGATTCTACAATTCCTTGAATCCTTTTGTCTTATTAAAATCTAAATCTTTATTAAACAAGAGGTTTGAATCAGAACAGTTACTGGGAAGGTATAAGAAATAAATACTCAACGATATCAATAAAAACAATAAAACAATGTATTAAAAAAATAAAACAAAAATCCCCAGTATTAGTGAGAACGGTTATCACCAAAAAACTAACACTTCTGTTTATACAGTGAAAGATATTAACCGGTATTTGACAATACGGTTATTAAAAAACTAATATTCCTGTACATATAATATTACAGATTTTATCTAAATTGCATAACCTATTTTCAATAAACGAAAGTATGTAGAGAACTCAATTAAAACAAAATATATACTGAAGGTATATTTCCTTTCTTTAAAACAAAATTCAGTTCTCTAAAGAGTGCACACTCTGAGTGTTCTAAATATCTAAAAATTACCATATACATGAATACAAATATGAAATTTAGCAATACAAGTACCATAGAGGTAATAATCATGCAAGATTACGATTGAACACCAACACTTTGAAGAAAGTTAAAAAACAAAATTTGAAAACACTACATATTTATCATAGTTCCATAGATTTGAATAGTAACTAATGTTATTAACTGATTTAATACCGCTAAAAGCTTATAACAATTTAAGTTTAAATAGAATCACTATAAAAAGTTTCCAAAAGCATATTCTTCCGAATAAGCACTAAAATTGTGACTGTTTCTTAGAATATTCGCAGTTCAACTAAGTATCGAACATAGAGAAATAACAGAAAGAATAGTCGAAAGTTTACCTTGTAATCCGGAACCAAAATTCATACTTCGTGACCGGAAAGTCACGCTTCTACGATAATAAAGCTTCTTTAAACATACCATAATTACCCAAAAACCATGTAGAATTAAACACCAGCACATAGGAAATCATCTATAAAACCATCCATAAGGTTTTTAGATCACTAGGTATCCATTTACCTCGGTACCATATAATTTTATAAAAATTTCAAAATGGAGTCTTCCAACAGACAGCACGTAGCACCATGAATTTTATTGATACCATAAATCAAACAGATTGTACTTCCAATTTAAGCACATCTATATCCAAATTGAAATGCAGTATTTTTTCAAACACTTCCGATACGGAATAAACCAAGAACAAACGGTAATCTTAATGCTGTGAATTAACCGACAGCCATTAATTTTCGCGAACAAAGGAATCAACCTCCTTTCGCTTGTCACTTAAAATCGTCCCTTCTCAAAGCTTGTTCTCTTACACCGGTCGGCTTCTCTCGGTTCTCTTCGAGTATTTTCGATATGTATCGGTCTTAGTAAAAATGTAAAGTTGGTTGCATACCGACAAAAGTGTAAACGAGAATATAATATTATTTATATGTAACTGTCTTCGGAATAGGTAAAGTTGGTTGCATACCGACAAAAGTGTAGACGAGAAGATAATAATATTTAAGGTGGTTTTTTGGGAATGCTACACAGCCCCCTACGAAGAGAGGAAACTGGGGCCCATTGAAGACCACAGTTTTCGAGAAGAAACTACTAGGGTGGGAACCACAGTAGCATTATTCGAATGATCTTACTTATTACAAGGGTAAACTTGACCAGCTAGAGGAAAATGTCAAAAGGTGACTCAACAGAAACTAAATAAAAAAACATGCGGAGTTCAATAGGATTGCACCCTACAGTAATAATCACTACCTTGGTAGTCATTTGTCCACACAGACAAAACTAACAATAAACATATGTCATACAAGTTAAACTAAACGTTGTTCTGAAGGAACAAACGATAGGTATAAATGAATCCTAGTTGTTCAAACTAGAGATTCTCGTGACCAGATTTCTATAAGCGGTACCGGCCAACCGAAAGATCACAGAGTGATCAGGAACGACCTACGCCGAAGTTTCTGTACGGAAACACACACCGGTGTACAGCTCGACCTATATGGGTAGCCCTAAACGTTGGTTTAAATAACCATCATATTGCAAAGCAAAAAAAAAATACTCGTCCAAAAGGCGTTTATACTGTCCCTTGATATAAAATATCAGGACCACATCACACTTAAGAAGAGAGAAAAAGAAGGCTATGTTCCTATAAAGTAAAATTTCCCATAGGCGGCACAACGCGTCATTCCATTTTAGGAAACACCCATGAAGAAAGAAAGGTGAAGTTAAACCAAACTGTTAATAGTAATTTTGAAAAGCAAAAAAGAAACACGGTACGATAGATATAATTAGGAAATTTAATAAGTCTATTGACTCCATTAAATCCAACAGTCACGGTAAATACGAGATACGTAAAGTCTAAATTAATAGTAGCTACTAGCACGATTTTAGATAGAACTCAAAGGTAGTAAGAATTGGAAATGACGTACACAATTATGGTTTTCAACTAGAAATAGGAAATATAAGAAAAGAAAAAAATATTTTATGGTTGTCTGTGGTTTTGATAGCTGCGCGTATCATACGTCTAAAAATAATTTAGAGACAAAATCGGTAAGTCAACATCGGTATGAAGTAACCAATAGTATGGAACTCCAAAGTCATAGTAGGTATACTCTAACAAGACAACTATAATTAATAAAGAATCAAAAGGAGAATAGAGATAGGATTAATGGTTACTTGTCTTCCTTAAAAGCTCAACAGACCACTACCGGGAAGAATTCCCTACGGCTTCCCTAGGCTTATCTCTCGTGACAACTGATAAGGTCAAAGTAATCATAATCTGGGAGAAGAAAAGAAATAACATCTAGCTAAGAACGTGTTCATTAAAACTTACAGGTGGTGATTGAATTCATCAATATTCGCCAGACAAATCAAAATCGTAGACTAGCTATTAAATACTCTTAGGTCAAATAAAGCGAGGTTAAACACAACGGCTCTAAACAAATCCTCACATAACGATATACTAAATTCCACTTAAGGAAATAGTGCTAAAACTATCTAGTACTGATCATACTAAACCAAACTGTGTAAAAATACACCATACGGAAATACAACATCTAATAATGTCGTCGAGAAACAAACAGTGATTAAACACTTCAAGATACGGTAAATATAACGAGAGAATAATTCTTCTGAACGTTATCGGTAGGGTAATGAATGTCTTCTTCATTAAACGGTACGGTAGAATTAAGTGACTATTTTCACTAAACGGTAAGATAAGGACAAAATTAACAGGAAATAATTTCCAATTATACAAAGACGGTAAGGCAGGTACTTTAAGTGATACATTCACTTAAAGGTAAAGTTCTCAAAAGAAATCGTATCACTAAACTGAAAGCAAAGAATAAGATCAGGGATGTGATAACGATGAAATGATTTAGGTGAGTTTCCACCTTATGGACGATAACAAAGCAAACAAAGAAAAAAATTCCCAGAAAGTACATGAGATACTTAAACAGAGAGGGGAAAGGTTTCATTTAGTCGCCTCGTACGACAAGCAGTTTAACACTTTGGGGGTTATTCTATTCCCGCCGCCCAAACGGGGTCAAAAACTAAAAACAGCAGAAAAAGGAAACGGAAAGTATACAAGGGTATGGTAAGTTCATATCAAATGAGAACTACTCATGACAAGAATCATCTAGAGTTAAGTTACTATTTGAATCTTTAGCTAACAATTTTTTTTTTTAAATCTTACATGTCTCATCAATTTTCCTTTCAGTAATTGTTCCTCTTATTTTCAATTCATAGTTAACTTCTTCAGTAGTTAGAAAGTTTACTTCAAAATGAGACATGTTGAAAAGGATTCAAGTTTTTTAATTTACTAACAACAAAAAAAGTTTTAAAGTGTGTTTAGAAGTAACGATAGACAAATTGGGGTGAATAATTAAAACTAAAAGTTTATTAAGATTTAATGAAAGAAAAGTTTCTAAAGAAAAGATACTCAGGCCCCACGTTGGGCGCTATTTTTGTGTAACCCCTTTTTTTGATGTTAAAGGCTCACAAAGGGTTAGCCAAATGCGGACGGCACTCAGGGGGTAGGAGGAGAGCGAGTCGTGGGTCGAAGGAGCAATTGGGCGAGTATCTAGGAAGAAGGAAACATAGAAAATATTTACAAATCGGTAAAGGGCGCCACTTATTTTTTTTTATAGTGAAATAGGAAAGAAAATAAGAAACCTATTGGGAAACAGTTTATTAAATCTGAAATGGTTAGGGAACACACTTTAATTGAGCTATATCCTTAAGTCAATAATTATTTTAAACTTACCTTATTGATTCTACAATTCCTTGAATCCTTTTGTCTTATTAAAATCTAAATCTTTATTAAACAAGAGGTTTGAATCAGAACAGTTACTGGGAAGGTATAAGAAATAAATACTCAACGATATCAATAAAAACAATAAAACAATGTATTAAAAAAATAAAACAAAAATCCCCAGTATTAGTGAGAACGGTTATCACCAAAAAACTAACACTTCTGTTTATACAGTGAAAGATATTAACCGGTATTTGACAATACGGTTATTAAAAAAACTAATATTCCTGTACATATAATATTACAGATTTTATCTAAATTGCATAACCTAATTTCAATAAACGAAAGTATGTAGAGAACTCAATTAAAACAAAATATATACTGAAGGTATATTTCCTTTCTTTAAAACAAAATTCAGTTCTCTAAAGAGTGCACACTCTGAGTGTTCTAAATATCTAAAAATTACCATATACATGAATACAAATATGAAATTAAGCAATACAAGTACCATAGAGGTAATAATCATGTAAGATTACGATTGAACACCAACACTTTGAAGAAAGTTAAAAAACAAAATTTAAATACACTACATATTTATCATAGTTCCATAGATTTGAATAGTAACTAATGTTATTAACTGATTTAATACCGCTAAAAGCTTATAACAATTTAAGTTTAAATAGAATCACTATAAAAAGTTTCCAAAAGCATATTCTTCCGAATAAGCACTAAAATTGTGACTGTTTCTTAGAATATTCGCAGTTCAACTAAGTATCGAACATAGAGAAATAACAGAAAGAATAGTCGAAAGTTTACCTTGTAATCCGGAACCAAAATTCATACTTCGTGACCGGAAAGTCACGCTTCTACGATAATAAAGCTTCTTTAAACATACCATAATTACCCAAAAACCATGTAGAATTAAACACCAGCACATAGGAAATCATCTATAAAACCATCCATAAGGTTTTTAGATCACTAGGTATCCATTTACCTCGGTACCATATAATTTTATAAAAATTTCAAAATGGAGTCTTCCAACAGACAGCACGTAGCACCATGAATTTTATTGATACCATAAATCAAACAGATTGTACTTCCAATTTAAGCACATCTATATCCAAATTGAAATGCAGTATTTTTTCAAACACTTCCGATACGGAATAAACCAAGAACAAACGGTAATCTTAATGCTGTGAATTAACCGGCAGCCATTAATTTTCGCGAACAAAGGAATCAACCTCCTTTCGCTTGTCACTTAAAATCGTCCCTTCTCAAAGCTTGTTCTCTTACACCGGTCGGCTTCTCTCGGTTCTCTTCGAGTATTTTCGATATGTATCGGTCTTAGTAAAAATGTAAAGTTGGTTGCATACCGACAAAAGTGTAAACGAGAATATAATATTATTTATATGTAACTGTCTTTGGAATAGGTAAAGTTGGTTGCATACCGACAAAAGTGTAGACGAGAAGATAATAATATTTAAGGTGGTTTTTTGGGAATGCTACAGTGTGAGCAATAAAATCACTGAGCATCTTCATTTTATTTTACTGAGGATATTTATTTGACTTTTCTTGTCCTTTTTTTAATTTATTTTTATTATCATAAAAAAATACTTTTGTTTTATCTAATCCACTTTAATATTAACTCGCCTAGTTTTTTACGGAATGGAGATTAAGTCAGGATGATTGTCTTCTCTCGTTTCACATTTGATCTATTCGTTATTGAGGTTTTGGAAACGGCATAGGTATTATCTTTAGAACAAGAAACCGACTTTGAATTTTTGATGAGGTCGTTTAAGGTTCATTCATTGATGACAACGGCTTAGCATCAACAATTAATGCTGCCACGAGATCTTGTACTAGTGAATATGTTTCAATTTACTGATTGATAAATCTTTGATGAATTCTAGACATCAAAGCACAAGGATTGTTTGGTGTGTTGTGATATGGATGGTTATGGTTTATATCCATTTGTTGAAGATTGTGAAGTAATTTTAGTCAATATTTCATCAGAAGTAGATAAACAAAGCAGATTTTGAAGGCTAAGAATAATGATGATATCTGAATAACAGTTGTGGCTGCTGCTAAAAATCATCTTTTGTCTTTGGTATTACGATATTTGGCAAGTCGTTTGTTTTTTAAATCTTTGGTACCTTGTAGTTCTTAGGAGCTTTGTGAAGACTCAACTAATGAGATGATAATTTTTGTATAAATCTTTTCAGATCTTCTTCATTCTAAGACTGCTTGTTTCATTGTTGTTCATCATTCATTAAAAACAATAAAATAACCAAACATTGAAATTAAAAAATAAACGTCCGGTTTGCCTTTTGGTTAGGTAGTGAAACAAACTATAATTTAAAGATTATGCAAACCCCGAACTCATAGATACTGTTTTATTCTTAAAACAAGCAATACTTCTCGCTGATTAATGGGAAGTTAAGAATATAAAGGAATAAATAAAAATAACAGGTTCACGAAATTTCCCTTTTTTATATAAAAAAAAAAAACGATTTACCTTAACAAAAGTGTGAGCCAACGCATTACAGTTTCGACAGCGGTCGACGTAAGTTGCCAAAAGAACCGATAGATGAAGTTAGTAGTTTCTAAAACAGTAGACTGTTCCCTTTTACCCTCTTGAGGCTGTTTTTGCTTTCTTACCCCTACTGCAGTGTTTAATCAAGTAATTATATAGGATGATTATATTCAGTAAATATAAGCAATATCTATAAAAAACTGTGATGAATGGATATTAATCCAATCCTTAATATTGAATAATTTCAAAGATCACTTTACTGCATGTGTATTTGGAATTGTAAAACCAATTACTAAAACGGGTTTAATATTCAAAAGTAAAACTTTTATAGTAAAGTTCAAAAAGACAATGAATAAATAAAAATCATTTTTTCCAAACTAGTTTTATCTGTTCGTTAAGTATGCACAAGCTTAATTTATAATGCTTTTAATAAAGATTTATTTTTTATTTATTTTTGTTGTCTCTTTTCACAAAAAACATTCACATTTTTTTCAGCCGACTCTTCTGCGCTAAAGATAACATTAAACGCTTCGCTTTTACCGGAGTTCCCAGTTCCATAGATTTTCACGCTTTATATTAGCTAAACTTGTATTAACGTTTGTACTGCAACAATTCTTTTTTACTAAGGGTAAATGCTCTGATTAATTTAAAATTTTGCACACTTGTCAAGGACTAATCACAACACAATAATCTTCATTAAATAAATAAATGCTCAAATAATAACTATTACCTTTTTTATTAAATTTGTATACAATTCTTATTTTAATAATTTTTCCTTTTCAAAAGCACAAAGCCAACCCAGAAAACTGCAAAGGAATCAACCTAATAAACGACATCAAAAATAACGACAAAAGTAAGAGCGGCATTTGCACAGTAAAATCTCCTTGACAATTTGTTTTCGCCTTTTTTCTGCAGCTAGTCTAGAAATTGTATCAGATTTTTATAACATAACCAGTAACGTGGGGTAAATATAACTCCACATGCTGGCATGGTACTGGCATCATGTAAACACTTGCTTGTGCCAGTCCAGCGCTGTCTGCCAGCACTGTCTCGAATAGAAAGTTGATCTATTTTTTATGCCAGAAGCCCTGGTCCGCATGCCCTCCAACCCCGCACCAGTGGTTGTAGACACGTGTAAACACAGCGTTCCAGTGACTGGCGTACATGTGAAGGGTAAACTTCACCAAGTAGGACTAGGGTGTCAGTAAGACTGTTGCCAGCTACTGGATACGTGTAAACGTACCAGTCCGGCATCATGTAAACACGCCATATTTTTTTTCGTAAAATTAATAACAAATATGATTCCAACTATATATATATATATATATACAAAATAGGAAGGTATTGACTAGTAGAGATAAACAGAACGATGTTGATCCACCACTATATGCAACGAGTGACAAATCTGGGGATGTAGTCAACAGGCCGAAGGTGAGTAATAAAACTCTTTGTTAATAATCAAGCTTTCGATTTATTTCAAATCTTCATCAGGATTCTGATTGTATAAAAAATTATGGTTAGTATAAGCTCAAAAAATGAGTATAAAAAATGAACTTACTTAACTTGAGTCAAAGAAGCTTTTAAAGCATTAGCCACAAAAGATAAATACATAAAAACAAGTATTGTAAACACGTAGACACGTACATAATAAAATTTGTTAAGATGATAAAAAAAAAAAAAAAAGTGTTAAGCAAACACTTATGTGCCAATACAACGTACTGTAGCGAAAATATACACAACAAGAAAAATTAAACAGAAAAATTTTCTTTGTACAGTTTAAAATAACGATCTTCACTGTTAATTTTGATAAAACGCTACTTTTTTAATTTGTGCAACTCAACACGCTAACAGAAGTACAAAATGGCGAGCAAGCGGCACCAAACGAAGATTCTAGACAAAATTGTGGTAGTTTTTTTTGTTAAATTTGTTTAAACAAACCAATTACAGACTTTGGCTGGCTAACCTTCACTGATAGAGACACAAAGTTGAAGATTGAGATTGATGTTTGACTGACAAGCTAACATAACCTATTTCAAAAAAATATGTAAACAATTTGATTATATTTAATATTAACTAATTTTGGTTTTATTTTTAGGTGTGCGCGACGTAACAATTTTCAAGAAGTCCCAAAAAAGACCCAGGAAAACAATATATATATATATATATATATATATATATATATATATGTTATGATGTATATATATATATATATATATATATTGCAGTATAAATGTCCAAAAATAAAATAAAATATTCGTGTAAAATAATATCGCCAGGTGATTAATACTACATTAGATAATTTACTAAAAGCAGCATTTCCTAGATGAATACCTACTACAAATTTGAATTTTACAAAGAACACTTGATAATACTTGTAACTGAATAAAGCAACAAAATTATTAAATCTGCATAAAAAAAGTAAATAGAAAATTTCGTGTTTAGGGGTAATTGCATTTACCTATTGTCATTTTCGATTGAGTGAACACCCTTAATATATTGCGGAACCCTTATTTCACATAATAGCAGATTAAGTCCATTTTCCTCGCGTTGCGTTAAAACCGTAAACACAGAGAGAGAGTAAACGCGGAATAAAATGTCAATTGTCAGTCTTTCGCGAACAGCTGATAGGGTTGGCTGTTTTTCCGCTTTTCTCACATCGAGCGTAGCAAATATTTTTCTTTAACAATTTTCATAGTGCAAGGTTCTAAATTATAAATTATAGTAAGTTTTTATGATTTGCTCTTGAAAAAACGATATGAATTAGTAATTTTATCGGTGTTAGTGGCAGTAATATGCATAATCGGTAAGTGTTTTTGTTATTACTGTTGGTATGGCAAGGTAGTTTTATCAAATTAGTTTAAAAACTTTAAAGAATATGAAATTTTAATATACGTTTCTGGTAATAACCTCTTTACATAAAGGACAATAATATAAAAATACTACCTTTTACTTTTTTTTAATTACCTAGGTAGGTAGGATATTGAACAGAAAAATATTACCTACTACCATACAATAAACACCACGTGGAGCGACCATGATTTAAAAATCATAATATCATAAATAACAAAGAAAAATTTGAAGATAAATTGTCAAAATATTTTCTAAACAGAAAAAATGTTAAAGTCATTTTAATCTCAAAACCAAAACACTTATAACTTACATAGGTTCCGATAAAAGTTATCCACAGAGTTTTGCTTCTAAATGTGCATTAAAGTCTCCAAATTAGAAAGCAAAAAAATAACAATATTTTGTATCGGTTTTAAGTTAGGTTTAATTAATGCAAAATAACGACCACACATAACAAACAATTTTTGGATTTACGTATCTTAGCCAACAAAGCAAGATTGGAAAAGAACCTAAGTAAATATAGGCGAATAGAAAAACATGCATATACTGTTAATTACTTCAATAGTCAATAAAAATTTTAGAATTTGTACAATAATGAGGTTGAAACATAAATGACACATGGAATCAGACATACCTACCACATTTTCTTAGATTTAAAAAAAATAATAACATAAACCAGCGTTTCTTAAATTCTCATACTTAACGCCTTCCCAATTTATATTAAACAATTTTTCGCCCTGTGTATAATGGGAATTTAATAGTCAACCCGGGGAATTAAAATTAGACTAGTCAACACTATATATCCGGCGGACGATGATGTTTCACGAAAGATGCCGAACGTCATCAAATTGTCTTAATGCAAGATGCGCGGCTATAAATAGAGATGCGCGTTTACAAGTGTAGCACTTCGTCTTAAAACAGTTGTTGCATCACAATTAGTTGAAGTTAAAGAAGAAATTTCTAAGTATAGTGCTCTAACGCTGAATATTTTCTACGCTATAAATATGGATAAATTTCTAATTGGCGCCAAACGAAAACTAAACGAGAAAGAACCTTGTACTTGCACCGATTTATGAGGATGTAAATCTAAAACCCGAAATTATGACCAAGCGTACCTAAATTTTGGCTTTGCAAGAATTGAAAATGAAGAAGAAGAAAAACTGCAATGCGTTATTTGTTTTAAAGTATCAGCTGCTGATAGTTTAAAACCCAATAAATTGAAGGGACACCTAGAAACATTGCTAAAAGAATATATCAGTGAATTCTTCGAGGAAAACCTCAGATTGTTTAAAAAACAGAACACAAATTTTCAGACAACGCTCGCAGTGAACGAGAAAGCTTTGTTAGCATCATACAAAATGGCTAATACAGTATATAGATAAACTTATTCTACCCACTACCAAAGACATTATAAAAACATTGTTTGGTAAAAGCTGTGCTAAACAACTTGACAAGATTTCTTTATTTGTAAAATGATACAATCTGTCGAAGAATTTCAGATATATTTGATAACATTCAGGAGCAGCTTGAATCTCCGTGAATTGAAAAATTATTTGCCATTCAACTTGATGTAGCAACAGACCCCAATAATGAATCCCATTTAAGTTTTGCAAACTTATTGAAGTAAGAAATACAGGCAACGAATTATTCAGGATTACAAATAATGCTATCATTGCGGCGAATTTGCAATGGAAAAATTGGTTTGGATTTTGTACTGATGGAGCCCAAGCCATGTCTGGTAAATGCAAGCGCTTGCGAAGAAGGAATCCTGAGATATTATTTAAACACTTTGCATGATATATAGCAGCGATCCGCAACCTTTTTGATATTGCGACCCCAAAATTAAAAAAAGAGTTATTAGCGACCCCAGCTACATTTATCTACCTTTCCTCACCTGGCTGCAGGTAAGTATAGCAATCATAGAGATGGGTGCCTACTACAGTGAGGTATATAATATAAAATATTAACGGTTTTAACTTACTACATGTAACTAACATGAGAAAGTAAAAATTAAAAATAAATTAGTTGTTAATTAATTAATTACTATTAATTGCAGCAGGCTTATGATGGCAGAGGTTGTTTTTATAAGTTCATGATATTGAAATCAGCTTATAAAAAATTGTTTCATCTAAATAACAGATGAGGGTATATTTTTCTAATCCCGGATCTTAGACTATAACTGTTGTGTATTTTTGGAAATCAACCTGCTGTGACGTTAGTTTAGCCGCAAGTCGTTTAAAATAAGATTCATCTTTATTCTTTAACTGTGGATGCTTAGTTTCTAGGTGCCTTTTCAGTTTGGTCGGCTTCATGCTCTCATTTGCCAAAACCTCCGAACAAACAACGCATTGTGGACGTTGTTCAAAATTCAACACTGTACATTTAAAACCACTGGATGTACGATTCTTTAAAAATGCGTTGACGCTTCCCAGTTGTCTCCGATGTAGCTGTTGCTTGTTTAGTTGAAGTTGAAGCGTCACTCTCTGTATCGATGTGTAAGGTAGATGTGGCTGTTGAACTACAATCATCGCTGTTATGACTAATAGTTATAGTAGTGGAACTAGATGTTGCTCTGCTTTCATCGATAGTAATAACACTACTAGCTCTTGAAGTGGCGGCATTGTTTTCACGACTCATATTACTCGTAACAGTAGTTGTCATTGTAGAATCTGAGGCAACACTGTTGTCAAGAACTACGTGTTTAATTCTTTTGATTTGTGATGCGTTATTAGGGATTCCGCCACCTGCATCTTTAGATGTGCGTTTTATTAGCCACTTATCCATTGTTAGCTGCAATAATAAATACGTAATAGAACCCTAAAAATACATAAGTGAAGCGTAAAATATATTTCGCGCTGGTTTTTTTATTAAACCCACGCGTCCAACATGGCCGCGCTGCCAACATGACGCCTCACTTTATTTTCTAAGTATGAGTGCTGAGTGCACAGTTACTTACAGTGTGCGTGGTTATCCACGAGAACACAAATCTTCTAAAAAAACTTTTTACAGAAGGAATCTTCCGTGTTTTGACATCAATTTAGTATGTATTTCCAATCGACAAAGCGGCGATGAGTACGCACGTGCGGATAGAACTGACTGAACAGACAGACTGAACGAACGAAGAACGAGAGATTGGTTGTGGGATGGTGGGGGCGCGGGCGCGGGAGCGGTGAGGTTGTGACGGGCGGGACTGCACAGGTCGTACAATCTTAATTATTTTCTCCGTTTTATGGAGATTGTGTATGTAAAGACAGGTTATATTTATTTTTATGCATAAACCTTAGTAAAATTCAATAAGTACAGGATCTTGTTGACTTTTTTGGCGACCCCATAAATATCTTTCGCGACCCCACAGGGGGTCGCGACCCCAGGGTTGCGGACCGCTGATATATAGGGCACCTTTAGCGTCCAAGTCTCTAAGCCCTGGTCTAAATACTACTTTAATAAATGGGAAGTATAGTTATTGAAGTAGATAACTACATAAAAACTGAATTTAAGATTTTCTTTGCGCTTTGTACAGATATGGAAGCTAAACATAAATCTTTGTTATTATATTCTTCATCCAGATGGTTATTAGGTCCGTGGTAAGGTTTTTAAGCGTATCTACGAATTGAGAAGTGAAATAGCAGTATTTCTGAAGAAAAAAGGTCATAAGTGTTCGGCAGAATTCTGCAACAAGTTATTTTTAATAAAGCTTCCTTATTTGGTAAATATCTTTGGAAAACTTAATTTTCTTAATCCTTAACTCTAGAGAAAAAACTGAATGTATTTGATTGAAGTGAAAAGACGGAATCTTTTTGTAAAAGTAAATTAAAAGTAAACTGCTTTATATTTCCCACATTGTGTAGAAGGATCTAGGATTTTCCACTAGATAAGAATCATAAAATTGTAATGTTAAAAAGGATGGAGGACCATTTGTAAAACCTGACTACGAATTTTCGACGAAAATTTTTTGTAGAAGAAGATATCAATGTGTCCAATTGGAATTCGGTTTGTAATCCATTTGACACTGAACCTCATGGCCTATCACTGGAAGAAGAAGAAAAACTAATAGATGTTTCTTCCAGCAATTCACTGAAAATAGATTTCTGTATCATATCTTTAACAAGTTCATGCAACTTCCAAATGACTTCTTAGTAATAAAAGCCAAAGCTAGGCAGAGCTTGTTAGTTTTCCTCACGTCCTATCTTTGTGCAACAAAATTCTTATAAGATTATATAATTAAACCCTTATTCCTTTCTAGAAATTCAGTACAACTAGACTTTAGGATTATATCTACTTTCATATTCCATACTTGACACTGCACCCACAGCCTTCGTTGAACTCTGAATACAGGTGTTGCGGACGGCACTCAGGGGGTAGGAGGAGAGCGAGTCGTGGGTCGAAGGAGCAATTGGGCGAGTATCTAGGAAGAAGGAAACATAGAAAATATTTACAAATCGGTAAAGGGCGCCACTTATTTTTTTTTATAGTGAAATAGGAAAGAAAATAAGAAACCTATTGGGAAACAGTTTATTAAATCTGAAATGGTTAGGGAACACACTTTAATTGAGCTATATCCTTAAGTCAATAATTATTTTAAACTTACCTTATTGATTCTACAATTCCTTGAATCCTTTTGTCTTATTAAAATCTAAATCTTTATTAAACAAGAGGTTTGAATCAGAACAGTTACTGGGAAGGTATAAGAAATAAATACTCAACGATATCAATAAAAACAATAAAACAATGTATTAAAAAAATAAAACAAAAATCCCCAGTATTAGTGAGAACGGTTATCACCAAAAAACTAACACTTCTGTTTATACAGTGAAAGATATTAACCGGTATTTGACAATACGGTTATTAAAAAAACTAATATTCCTGTACATATAATATTACAGATTTTATCTAAATTGCATAACCTAATTTCAATAAACGAAAGTATGTAGAGAACTCAATTAAAACAAAATATATACTGAAGGTATATTTCCTTTCTTTAAAACAAAATTCAGTTCTCTAAAGAGTGCACACTCTGAGTGTTCTAAATATCTAAAAATTACCATATACATGAATACAAATATGAAATTAAGCAATACAAGTACCATAGAGGTAATAATCATGTAAGATTACGATTGAACACCAACACTTTGAAGAAAGTTAAAAAACAAAATTTAAATACACTACATATTTATCATAGTTCCATAGATTTGAATAGTAACTAATGTTATTAACTGATTTAATACCGCTAAAAGCTTATAACAATTTAAGTTTAAATAGAATCACTATAAAAAGTTTCCAAAAGCATATTCTTCCGAATAAGCACTAAAATTGTGACTGTTTCTTAGAATATTCGCAGTTCAACTAAGTATCGAACATAGAGAAATAACAGAAAGAATAGTCGAAAGTTTACCTTGTAATCCGGAACCAAAATTCATACTTCGTGACCGGAAAGTCACGCTTCTACGATAATAAAGCTTCTTTAAACATACCATAATTACCCAAAAACCATGTAGAATTAAACACCAGCACATAGGAAATCATCTATAAAACCATCCATAAGGTTTTTAGATCACTAGGTATCCATTTACCTCGGTACCATATAATTTTATAAAAATTTCAAAATGGAGTCTTCCAACAGACAGCACGTAGCACCATGAATTTTATTGATACCATAAATCAAACAGATTGTACTTCCAATTTAAGCACATCTATATCCAAATTGAAATGCAGTATTTTTTCAAACACTTCCGATACGGAATAAACCAAGAACAAACGGTAATCTTAATGCTGTGAATTAACCGGCAGCCATTAATTTTCGCGAACAAAGGAATCAACCTCCTTTCGCTTGTCACTTAAAATCGTCCCTTCTCAAAGCTTGTTCTCTTACACCGGTCGGCTTCTCTCGGTTCTCTTCGAGTATTTTCGATATGTATCGGTCTTAGTAAAAATGTAAAGTTGGTTGCATACCGACAAAAGTGTAAACGAGAATATAATATTATTTATATGTAACTGTCTTTGGAATAGGTAAAGTTGGTTGCATACCGACAAAAGTGTAGACGAGAAGATAATAATATTTAAGGTGGTTTTTTGGGAATGCTACAGTGTGAGCAATAAAATCACTGAGCATCTTCATTTTATTTTACTGAGGATATTTATTTGACTTTTCTTGTCCTTTTTTTAATTTATTTTTATTATCATAAAAAAATACTTTTGTTTTATCTAATCCACTTTAATATTAACTCGCCTAGTTTTTTACGGAATGGAGATTAAGTCAGGATGATTGTCTTCTCTCGTTTCACATTTGATCTATTCGTTATTGAGGTTTTGGAAACGGCATAGGTATTATCTTTAGAACAAGAAACCGACTTTGAATTTTTGATGAGGTCGTTTAAGGTTCATTCATTGATGACAACGGCTTAGCATCAACAATTAATGCTGCCACGAGATCTTGTACTAGTGAATATGTTTCAATTTACTGATTGATAAATCTTTGATGAATTCTAGACATCAAAGCACAAGGATTGTTTGGTGTGTTGTGATATGGATGGTTATGGTTTATATCCATTTGTTGAAGATTGTGAAGTAATTTTAGTCAATATTTCATCAGAAGTAGATAAACAAAGCAGATTTTGAAGGCTAAGAATAATGATGATATCTGAATAACAGTTGTGGCTGCTGCTAAAAATCATCTTTTGTCTTTGGTATTACGATATTTGGCAAGTCGTTTGTTTTTTAAATCTTTGGTACCTTGTAGTTCTTAGGAGCTTTGTGAAGACTCAACTAATGAGATGATAATTTTTGTATAAATCTTTTCAGATCTTCTTCATTCTAAGACTGCTTGTTTCATTGTTGTTCATCATTCATTAAAAACAATAAAATAACCAAACATTGAAATTAAAAAATAAACGTCCGGTTTGCCTTTTGGTTAGGTAGTGAAACAAACTATAATTTAAAGATTATGCAAACCCCGAACTCATAGATACTGTTTTATTCTTAAAACAAGCAATACTTCTCGCTGATTAATGGGAAGTTAAGAATATAAAGGAATAAATAAAAATAACAGGTTCACGAAATTTCCCTTTTTTATATAAAAAAAAAAAACGATTTACCTTAACAAAAGTGTGAGCCAACGCATTACAGTTTCGACAGCGGTCGACGTAAGTTGCCAAAAGAACCGATAGATGAAGTTAGTAGTTTCTAAAACAGTAGACTGTTCCCTTTTACCCTCTTGAGGCTGTTTTTGCTTTCTTACCCCTACTGCAGTGTTTAATCAAGTAATTATATAGGATGATTATATTCAGTAAATATAAGCAATATCTATAAAAAACTGTGATGAATGGATATTAATCCAATCCTTAATATTGAATAATTTCAAAGATCACTTTACTGCATGTGTATTTGGAATTGTAAAACCAATTACTAAAACGGGTTTAATATTCAAAAGTAAAACTTTTATAGTAAAGTTCAAAAAGACAATGAATAAATAAAAATCATTTTTTCCAAACTAGTTTTATCTGTTCGTTAAGTATGCACAAGCTTAATTTATAATGCTTTTAATAAAGATTTATTTTTTATTTATTTTTGTTGTCTCTTTTCACAAAAAACATTCACATTTTTTTCAGCCGACTCTTCTGCGCTAAAGATAACATTAAACGCTTCGCTTTTACCGGAGTTCCCAGTTCCATAGATTTTCACGCTTTATATTAGCTAAACTTGTATTAACGTTTGTACTGCAACAATTCTTTTTTACTAAGGGTAAATGCTCTGATTAATTTAAAATTTTGCACACTTGTCAAGGACTAATCACAACACAATAATCTTCATTAAATAAATAAATGCTCAAATAATAACTATTACCTTTTTTATTAAATTTGTATACAATTCTTATTTTAATAATTTTTCCTTTTCAAAAGCACAAAGCCAACCCAGAAAACTGCAAAGGAATCAACCTAATAAACGACATCAAAAATAACGACAAAAGTAAGAGCGGCATTTGCACAGTAAAATCTCCTTGACAATTTGTTTTCGCCTTTTTTCTGCAGCTAGTCTAGAAATTGTATCAGATTTTTATAACATAACCAGTAACGTGGGGTAAATATAACTCCACGCAAAATTAATAATAAAAAAATAATTATTTAAAAAAACTTTTTTTTGTATACCTATACCATTTTCTTTTTAATACTCTTTTTATTAAACAAAAACACTATCTTCATTTAAAGAGTTTTTAACATATTATTATCGCATGATCTAAGCAAATGTTTATTATATTTATAATAGATAGACAGATAGGTATTCATTGGGTTGGTTGTTAGCCAGTATTACTGCCACCTTTACAGATCTATTGCAAACAGCCATCTCCTCTAGAATAGGATTAGAGCACCTCGTAATGAGACTTAATAGCCTTGACATTGGTCTCTACAGGTAACTTGAAGCAGCCGGTTTCTCCTCTCCCAGTACTAGATACCGCGTCCTGCAAGGCCTTCACATTAGCATAGTACATGAAATGAGGTTCCCTCCTCCTCTTGGCGATATCGACAGAGGTCTTTATAAACCAAGTTCAGCTGACTCAGGTGTTTTCTGAGCTGACAATATCCTGAGACAAAAATTCTGGTATCGTTTCGTAAATGACTACGGTTTTATCCGTTATACCTTGACTTAATTGGACTTGTATGCTGTGTCTTCTACTATATATACCGGAACTTGTGCCTGTCGCAGTCTTTGAGACATCTATATAACAGATTGCCTCCGCTTGAATTGGGAGCCCATTGTTCCATAAATCCTTTTTTAGTAATTTTAGTCATAAGTTTCTCGCAAAGTTTTACCTGGGTACTATCCTGTCCTGAGCCATTTTTTTTTATTAAGGATGTCCTCGTAGGTATAGACCTAAATACAAATGTACCGAGAACATCTATTGGGACAGAAGAGACAATTTATTAATTTGGAATTTAAAGGCCTGCAAGTTAGGACAAGTGGAGAAGACGTGGGAACGTAAGGAGTTCCACAATCTGGAGACCCTGGGGATAAAGGAACGATCAAATCGATCCGTTCTCGATGTCGGGCATTGAACAGTATAAGGGTGCACATCGCGTTGCTCTGGCTGGTCTGACAAGTGGAGGCCTTATAGAGCAGAGTTCTTCTGAGCAAAGTCCGTTTATGTATCAGTAAAACAAGGAAAGATCAAACACTTCTCTTCGGTGGGACAATGGGGCTAGGGTTTTGGTGATACTGGTGTCGTTTATTAGTCGAACTGTTCTTCTCTGTATTGCATTAAGAACTCCGAGCCTTGCCGGAGCCGCCGAACCCCATACATGTGAGCAGTATTCAAGATTATGTCGTATTTGGGCTTTGTAAAGAGTAGCTAAGTTAGATGGAGAAAAATATTTCCGTGCTCTAAACAGAAAGCCTAATTTCTTTCCTGCTGCAGTTACTATGGATGTAATATTTTCGTTCCATAGTAAAGCCTGGGAGATCGTTATACCAACCAGCGTAATGGAGTCGCCCGCTATCAGTGTCTGATCATTTATTGTGATGGATGAGTCGTATGTTTGCCTCTTGTTGGATGGACAACATGTCTTTTTCTTGGAAGCGTTGAAATTAACAAAATTCTTTCTTCCCCACTCGTCTACAATTCTTAAATCTTGATTGAGAGAAGCTGTTGTGGATCTTCTGTCCTCTTCCAGAATATCTAGAGATATAGGACGGTTGTGCGCTTTGCTACAGTGTAGGTTGCTATCATCTGCAAAACCATGTATCGGGTTGTTAGTGGCTTCTAGTAGATCATTAATATGTAATAGGAATAGAGGAGAAGCTAGAGCCGATCCTTGGGGAACTCCAGTATTGATCTTGTAGAGGTTGAAAGAATGTCCATCTACAGCAACTTTGATATTCTGTTGGAGAGAAGGTTGGATATCCATCCGCAAAGTTTCTGCGAGAGTCCGTATGAAGGCAGTTTGTTCAAAAGAGCTGCATGCCACACTTGATCAAATGCTTTTGAGATGTCTAGTGATACTATTTGAGTCTCCCCATAGCGGTGGATGGCATCACTCCAGACATGAGTTAATATGCTAGTAGATTGGCTGTTGACCTTTGTTTGCGAAAACCATAATACATGTCACTTAAAAAGGTGTGTCTTGAGGTATCTCAGGATCACGTGATTGACGTATTTCTCTATAGTTTAGCTAATATAACAGATAAAAGAGCTATGGGTCTGTAGATAGAAGGGTGGGTTTTACAGCCTTTTTTGGGGACTGATTGTACTCAAGCAGTTTTCCAAGATTCTGGAAAAATATCATTATCATATGATAGTTGAAATAGCTTGGTGAAAACTGGCGCTAGTTCAGGAGCACAAAATTTTAAAAGTAAAGCAGGTATTTTATCAAGGCCACTTGCTTTGTTGGTATTTAGAGTAGCAAGGACTCTCTGCAAATGCTTAACCCTAAAAATGATATTTTTCATTGTGTAGTTCCATGTTTCCCGGTGGGTTAAGTGTCGAGTTCAAAGAGAATATTTTGGCAAAGAGTGCTGGCCTTTCTGTGGAGTACGTAACTATTGAGCCGTCATCTAATGTGAGTGGAGGGAACCAACTATTTGTAAAATTGTTGTTGATATGTTTGGCGAGAGTCCAAAAGGACCGGCTTCCATTAGGGTTTGACATTAGTGACAATCCTGTATCTTTTACATCACAAAATTTAGTAAATCTTTTAGAAAATACAACAACAAATAATTGATCAGCCTACTCGTTTTAGCGGAGGCAACAACCCTTCTACTTTAGATCTTGTAATTACGTCGAGTCGAAACTTAATAGCAAATTTGGAATAACTTCCTCCGATTGGTACATTGGACCACAGCGTGATAAAGTTCAACGTCCAATTTGCATGTGCCCCTTATCATGAAAGGGTGACCCAGTATAGGAAGTTTACTGATTTCCGAAAGTTGTATACCGACCTACAAAATATTAATTGGGATATGATAACTCTTTAAAATAATGTCCAAGAAAACTGGGACAACTTTTGCAATACTTTAAATGAGATTACTAGACTCAATTCTACGGTCCAATCCTGCACTCACTTTCCCCTGACCCTGTGGGTAAATAACGAGCTACATAGCTTAATTATGCACAAAAAAGTTCTTTTGCATCATATTAAATAATAACAACACTATAGTATCTATTTTCGCAGATACTTTTTCTAATGCTTTCAGTCTAAAATTGGACACTTCTTTGCCCGAAATCATACATTAGCCAAGAGTTAACGAAAGTCTAACACAAGTACTCTTTACTAAGAAAAAATACTTGAAAAGCTCCTGAATCTAGATGTTAACAAATCCCCTGGACCTCGTCTTCTAAAAACATGCGCTTCTTCACTTAGTATGCCTCTGTGTTTAATTATGCAACAGTCTTTCGGTAATGTGTTCTTACCGAGTGTGTGAAAATGCGCCTCGGTTAAGCCGGTTTTCAAAAAGGGCGATAAATTCGACTTAAAGAATTAAGAATTACAAGCAGTCTAATTCCAGTAGTTGCAAAGGTGATGGAATGTATACTAGTAAATAAAACGCAAGAGTTTCTTAATTTAAATAATGTGATACCGTCTCAACAACATGGTGTTGTCTCTCGGATTGGACCAGTATGTTAGATTCCGGAAATGCGACAGATATTGTGTATTTATACTTTAAAAGTGCATTCGACAAAGTGCCTAAAAATCGTCTTTTAAAGAAGCTAGAACATGTCGGTATTCGCGGTTAGCTTCATCACTGGATTTCATCCTTCCTTACCGACCGTTCTTTCAGTGTTAAAATTGGTGACGTTCGCAAGGTGACACAAAACCTGTTTTGAGTGGAGTACCACAAGCTCCGTAATGGGACCATTCATTTTTACAATTTTTACATCTGATTTGCCCCTTCAAGTCCGATCCTTCTTTTCATTTTACCCCGACGACACTAAAATATACAATCTTCCCACTCTTTTGCATATATTGCAAGCAGATTTAGATGAGGTGTTTAAGTGGGCAAATGAATGGATGCTCCCACTAAACCAGTCCAAATGTACTGTGCTTCATTTAGGTAAAGACAAACCGTGGACCAATTATTACATAGACAATAAGTTACTGTCTTACACCGATAAATACAACGACCTCGGTGTTATGATTACCTCTGATTTGTCATGGAGTGACCACATCTGCAAACAAGTCAAAAATGCGAACACTCGTATACATCTTTTGTCGCGATCCTTTAAAAAACCGGAACCAAAAACTGTTTCCAAACTTTATAAAATTATGTGCGACCGATTCTAGAGTTCGCGAATAGTGTTTGCATTCCGGTACTTGTACGCGATAAGGAAATCCTAGAAAAAACACAGAGACGTGCGACTCGCATTTCATACGGGCGTGATTGACCATCCTATGAAGAGAGGCTAGCCATCATGAACCTCCCAAATCTCACATATTGCCACATCAGGGGCGACTTCATCACCACGTATACGGCTCTACAGAATGAGGGTTCAAGGCTTAGGCAGCTTTTCATGCTAAATGAGGATTCTCGCCGTCGTGGGCATCCGTTCAAACTAAAAAGGTAAGCATTCCGTACGGTTGCGCGGCAGTACTTTCTTCCCAACAGAATATTTCACGACTGGAATTATTTGTCAAATGATGTTGTTACTGCCCCCAATGTTGACACATTCAAATCCTGTTTGGACTCTTATTTTTCATAACGTATGTTGATATATTTAAGTGTACTATAATTATAATTATTTTGTTTTTATAGAGCATAATAGGGTTTCAACCCCTTTGCTCTTCTATGTTGTAATAATAATAATAACAGTTTATAATACATTAAATAATTATTGACGGAATTTAAAGCCCTAGTCATTCTTTGTACCACAGTTTCTAAGTTATTACCAAAGAAGGCCACCCGAGAGTTATCTGCAAACAGATCAACAAAGTCACAATCTATAAAGAGGTTTAAATCATTTATAGATAAAACAAATCAAAGTGGTCCTATATAAAATCCAGAAAATAGGACAAAAATGTGAAAAAAAAACGAAAAATAATAATAAATGAAGAACTGGTAAAAATAGTCTATAAAGAACCATGGCCATGAATTGGGAAAAGATCTTTTTATGTGATTGACTTTTAATAGATCCGCCAACTCATCAACTAAAACGATCATCCAGTTCTTATACCAAAGGACACGGAAATGGGAACTTTAGAACCGGTAACGGCCGTAATTCCCAAGGTAAACGTTTTGGAAACAGATAAGACCAACGGAATCGAACAATTAATGACCCATCTTTGTCTAAATTATAAAAGAGACAGATAAGAGAGATCGTTATAAACCTGTATTTAAAAATAAACTCAAAAGAACTAATATTCTCAAACATAAAGTTGAAGGAAGAGGCAGACGGAGACCTTAAAAAATGATTTGAAATGGTATAGTTGGACTATCCAGTAGTCCGTGGGCTTCTCCTGTGGTATTAGTGAAAAAAAGACAGATCAATGCGGCTTGGTGTCGACTATCGAAAGCTTAATGATTTCACTAATAGGAAAAGTTATCCTCTGACAAAAACGATCATGCTCTCGACGCATTAGCGAGTTCTACTTTTTTTCTACCTTGGACCTTAAAAGCGGATACTGGCAGGTTAAAATGAATCCTGCAGACAAAGAAAAAATTGCCTTTACCATCGGGGTTATGGCAATTCACGGTCCTTCCTTTTGGCCTGCGGCGTTTGAACGGCTAATGGAAAATATCATCCAGGGTTTGTCATGGGAAACTTGTCTAGTTTATTAAGATGACATCATCTTAATGGACAAGACCTTTAAGGAACATTTATCCAACCTGGAAGAAGCTCCAAGAAGATGGTTTGGCTGGCTTAAGGATGTGTGCTTGTAGTATGTAGCAATTAGGTTAGATCATGTTTCACGAAAATACTAGAATATTCGTTTTTACTATATAAAGGGATCTATTAGCAGTTAAAGGAAGTCTGAATAGTTCATTGTCATTGTTAAACAGTTTAGACTGTTTCCAGAAGAGTTCTGTTACAATTTTGGTGAATAAATTTTGTTAAGTGTTTCAATATTTTAATTAAACTCATCTTGCACAGGATAATTCCCGAATATTTCCTTAATATTGCCTGTCGGAAACCCGTTTTTAAAAATATCATAGAAGACCGTAGCAAAAATGTTATAGATAGGTACTGATAGCCATCTCAGATAGAGATGAATAACAAAGATTGGTCACATTTGAGAGTTGCGACGACTTTTGTTTATCTTTTGTCACGTAAATTTATGTGACAGTATATAAACATTATATAATATTTTTTCTACAACCGTGCGTAAATTATTACCTTTACGCACGGTTCAAGGTTCGTAAAGTTTAACTTTTTTTCACTAGTGAAAAAAAAAGTTTTTTTTTTCACTAGTAAAAAAAAGTAAAATAAGCACTGTTTTGTATAAGATTATGCAAATACTTTTATGTGTGTTAGTGGCCGAGGTTGTAAGGTATATAGCTTCTACCCAGATGACTCGGGTTCAATTCCGGGTAAGGAAACTTTTTCTTTATTATTTAATTGTGTAAATTTGTGTAAATATATTTAATTGTTAAATTATTGCAGTTTAATACATACAAAACTAGATATTATATTCAGTAATTTTTAATTTCATTTTTAATATGACGGAAATATCAGTTCATGAATAAGGGTAAGTATTTTTATTTAAATGACTGATTGACATTTCAATTAATTTATAATTCAAGCATTTCGCGTTTCTACGTACCGGTATTATAAGGTGAGATTAATTTAGAAAATAGATATTTTATCTAAAATATGTTTTAAATATAATATTTTTTTTTCAGTAAAGCGTAAAAAAAAATCAGGCCTATACTTGTATTTCTTGTAAAGAAATTCGGTTGTAGAAAAAATATTGTATGCAACTCGTGCGTAAATGTTCCTTTTTTGACTCATGTGATTGTCGCATTCGCCTGCGGCTCATGCGACAACATTCACATTCATCAAAAAAGGTCACTTTACGCACTAGTTGCATAAATAACTATTATCTACTCTACCTCATATTATGTATCAATTTTTAGTTCGTGAAAACTGTCGTTATAGACAGCAGTGCGTGAAGGATTGAAAGTGTGCGTAAAGTAACAATGTATTTTAAATGGGATTTACTTTTTCGCACTGTTTTTGACACACCTTCATATAATCAAATATCCTTAGCATTCGCGTTGTCATGGTGTTGCTATCAGAGCATTACATTTCAACCAAAGTCATTCTGACAGTTTTGTAGTTTAAATTTTCAAATTTGAATTTCTAATTATTTTTTATTTGTTTATCGTAGATAAAATATTGTATGAAACTGTGCGTGAAGTGCTTTTTGCGCACTTACGCGATATATAGCACTCGCTTCGCTCGTGCTCTAAACATCGCGTGCGTGCGCAAAAAGCATACTTCACGAACTGTTTCATAAATAACTATTGTTAGTGTGGCGCCCAGTGAAAAATCTGTAAATAATTGGTGACGCTTCAATCAAAACTAATGATATAGTAAAAGAAAGAAGTACTTTTTATTTTTCCAATACAAAAAAAAAAACGAAATCGGAAAACCTATAAAGTCTGATTGTTTTTGAAGCAATTAATAGGCACTCATAGGGTGTACAACCACAGCAATAAGTCATTTTTTTTTTCTAGCTTCAGCTTTATCTAAAGAAGGTATTGATAATTTTTTATGCAAGAGTTCAATCAAATTTTGATCTTGATTTTTAGCCTATTCTTTGGCTGCATAAAGTAAAGCACTTCCTCAAAACTATTATCTTCTGGTTTCTTACTCTTTTTTAAGGCAATCTAATCTTCATCTCCAACCGAATCGTCCAAATCAAAATCTTTATTGTCACCTGGTTGTAAAAGATATCCACTATCACTTTCTTTCGAGAAAGCTTGCAATTGTTGGTGTCAAATACTTTAGCTTAAACATGGTGTTGTGTTTCCAACAAATGTTTTTTCAGAAATTATATTTTGCCGACAACATTGAATCCTAAAAAAATTGGTCATATTTGAGTAACATGACAGGCAAAGTGTTAATTAAGCACATAGATAGCGTTACCGGCTATAAATAGAGAACTTAGGTTCGAGTCCTACCGGATTTGACATTTTTTCAATTTTTCCTCAATGTCATTTTTTGTTTCTTTAATTTATTGATTTTATATCTTGATTATATGCTGTTTGATTCCAGTTAAAAATTATTTTCTTACATTTTCCCTTGATTTTCACAGACGCTTTATTATATTTCTTTGTATCCTTTCTTACTGTTTTGACAAAACAAGGCACTGAGTTTCCTTTATAGCGGTCAATAAAATTCCGGACAATTGGGTAATTAAATTGGCGCAATAATGTTGCCGTGTAATTTTCTGAAATGCGCTATGCAACGGTTCATTGTTCAGCAAAGTGCTTTTGGGACGGGTTGCATATTACATTAAGATGAATTTATGCTCTAATAACTGGCTATCCTCTATTCTGCTCTATTTATACTTATATGCAAATAAAGCCGTTTTCCTGGGGTTTGTTTGACCACACCAAACGTATATGGAAACTCTGTTTTGCTGATGTATTGTAATTAATATTCGAACAGTCCTCTTGATACTGTTGCCACAAACTATTTATAGTCCACAAAAACAGAGGTTAAAATTATATACATATAAAACTCTAACTCATGTCTGTCTGTACATGGCAAATACTTATATTTAAAAATACGTAAAACCTAGCACTACATATAAATAATTAAATATAAAGATTAATGATGCACGTCAAACAATATCAAGTATAATTCGTCTCAAAACAAGAAACCTTTATTTCACAATGTCTGCTTATGCCAGTTTATATACTAAATTTAGTTATAGACATTTTTTCCTTGGCATATCAAAAATTACATTTAAACCAAATGCAAATTAAGACAATGAGGCAAGATAATGATTTTAACAAGTGGAAACACCAGCAACGATGAATCTATATGATGGATTGACCCAAGCAATAGTTAAAACACCCATTGCGTGCTTTTTAAACAAATGTCCTACTGTTTCAGGAAATAATATTTCTTCCTTTAATTATGACTTATGCTGTTGAATATTAAATATAATTTTATAATAATGGCACATACGACTAATAGATTTTCGACTATTTAATTATTCTAAAGTACAATAATCCGAGAAAGAGGATTCTGATTTAATTACAATTACTTAATTGCTAAACAAGGAAAGTCTTCGCATAAAGGAACGCCATTGTCAAAGAGATTACTAGGTTATATTAAAGCTGCTTAAGAAACTTTTTCTTAAAAAAATTTAAGCAATTATTGTTACTAAAAATCTCTGGTTCAAGTGCATAAAACTGACTTCTTTCTCTATTAGGCTCAGTCAAGGAAAAAATACGAAGATATGTATTCAAATATAGGAGTAATTAAAGTGTAATAGTCCCAGATTTATTAATATACCTGCTATAAAAATACCATTGGTACTTCAGCTGACGAAACTCCCATTTTAGGTGTTAAGCTTTAAACAGTTGTTAACTAAATTGAATTTAATTAAAAAAGGAATTAAAGGATTAACGAAACCAGATTGTTGTTAATTTAGGTATGCGTCAACTCGTAACATTTAATCACGGTCGGAATTATACCCTCAGCGAGACAGGTTAACTCGTAGCGATATGGTTCGCAAGACGGTCAACTTCAACAGTTTATAGCTGTACTGTATGCAAGGACAACAGAATTATACGTTACAAGGTCGCTAGGTGATTTAACAGTACGAGTTAGTTTACGGACGAGGCGACGTAGGAGCCAAGTCCGGAAATAAAAACAAGTACTGTAATAACACCTAACGACCATGTAACGTTTTATATTTTATTTCATCCTGTTTTTATAAATGAATAAATTCATAAAAATTTTAACAGTAGTTCGTAACTTGACTAAAAATAGTTCGTAACTTGATTAGTTAGGTCAAATTACCTTGAAAGCCATCTGTCACTGTCAAATATTTTTTTTATTATTAAGATTTAATTGTTAATATAAAATTAAATAACATTGACTTTTTTTTAAATAAAGCAGTAAAAGTAAGTAATTAATTATTTTATTTTTATTTTATAGTCATTATAGTATTTTTAAATGTCAAAAATTAAAAGTAATTGTCTTCCCTTAAGCAATCAGAGCAGCGTTGCTAGGCAACACTTTACAGTACCTGATACCGTAATGTTTTACTTACCGGCGCCAAATTGATTATAGGGAAGTGTATTTACTGGACAGGATGAAATAAAATATTTTGGGTAGGTGACTACGATTTTAGTCTACTACTACTAGGTAAAGCTAAGGATTGTAAGCAAATATGGATTATATTACATAAAGTTGAAAACACTAATGAATAACGTTTTTAAGAAGAGAATATTCCCAGCAAACACTTAACCGCAGCCGCTATGCAAAAACTGTACACCGTTTACTGTACTAAATGCAGTAATGGTGGTGCAACAACTGTATCGAAACGGACCATATACGTCCCGCTGATTTGCAAAGTTGCGGTACAGTTCAAACTGCGTTTGAACTGCGGTTGAAGTGCGTTCACTGTGCGGCAGTTGTGCCAATTGATTATGTAATTACATACATATTTTACACATTTTTAGATTTTAGTGGTAAGTATTGTGAATGCTAATAAAGAACAGTTGTTAAGTTATATAAATATATTGCCAAAAAATTTAGGTAGGTACATTAAGTATTTATGTCAGGTACAAAAAATCTAAATACCTATTACAAATACATTTGGACTGGTATTATTTATTGGTATTAGGATATACATATTGATATATGTATGTCACTACTTATTATGTGGTATTTTCGGCAAAATCTTAAGACGATTTCTGTTTTTAACGCGCCGTACTAAATGTAAATTGTTTACTTTTAAGGTTTCTTTGTATGTAGAACTCACTGTGCATTATTATGATTGCAATCAAATTATTTTTCAGAATCCTGTTACGAGATGACCTGGGTCCTCTAAAAATTTACCTGTGTGGATCCGTTACGAGTTGACCCATCTTAGGGTCGGGAATTAAAACTTTTTACGACCTGACCGCCGCCCGTTAATTTTACCAATAAGACAATAAATAAATTGGATGCAGATACTGTAAAATATTTATATATCGATAACATCGCTGGGCAATTCTCGCAAAGAATAGTATATTGTGTGGCAAGGGGTGAAACAAGACGATTTCTGACTAGGGCGAGAGTTGACTGCCCGAGCGAAGCGAGGGCTGTCTTCGCCCGGTCAGAAATCGTCTTTGTTTCATCCCGTGCCGCACACTATATTTTTCATATCACATGCATTGAAACAGCGAGTTTTGATCTCTGTAGCCAGTTGAAGTAAGACTATTTCAGACAAATAGCGTAGTAATATCTTGACAACGATTTGACGACAGCTGTCAGACGATTATGATTTTACACGCTTTTGTTTATTAAAAATGCGATTCTGACAGACTTGAAATAAAGACATAAATAATCAATAAATAAATGTACCGGGCAGAAATAACGTTGTTTCTCCCCTAGGGCAGAAAAAACTGTCAATTCCTGACTGACAGTTGCATTGGTCTGAAATTGTCTTGTTTCGACTGACAAAATCGGGATCAAAACAAGCTGTTTCAATGAATGTGATATGAAAAAACTATTTTTGTTGATATTTATTTATTTATATATTTATTTAGAGCATCAGTCATTATTTTCTAAAAGATAGACTATACATAACATACAAATATAACAAATAACACTAAACCTAAAGTAAAACTAAATACATAATCAATAATCTAAACTATTACATAAGCACCACTGTAACGCATATCTTTTCCTAGAGTTTAATATGAAGATTAAATTATTAAATATATCAGTATGCATCTGTTCCTGCATTGTATTATAAAGACTCTGTCAATGAGTGAGAGAAGCATTATACTTACCCATAATGGCTGAAATAAAAGTCAACATAAAATAAATTATGAGGCTGATTTAGGTAACAAGTGTCACCTTTATTGTTAAGCAAATACTGCTTAACAATACAGGTGGATCAATGTGATCATTTACCAGTTTATAAAGAAAACTCAAATCATAAACTACACTGCAGTTTCACTCTATTTAGCTAAGACATAAGATTCATATAAGAGAACTCTGAAATCGTAATACGGTCTTTGTTATATGCATAATAACGAGCAAATTTAATCTAAACCCTCTCCAAGGCTTGAATGCAACAATGGTAATAATGTGACCAAACTGATGCATAATATTCTAAACCTGATCTGACAAAGACACATTACAAGACAAGAAGAACTCAATAAGACAAGTCCTTAATATTACAGGTTGCTGTAAGATTAGCATTATCAATATAATCCAGAAATTACTGAATAAAATTCTGACTACCGTCATTGGTATTTCTTGGTATGTAAGAATGATGATGTGCTTTTATATCTATAGGAGTATTTGGTGTTCAAAGAGTTGATAAACCAAAAAAAAAACATTGTATCTAAAAGTCAAGGAAATAAATATATAATTACCAGAAGTACCTCTAAAGCTATGTAAAAATCAGCTAGTGATAATAATTATAATTATAAGAATATGTTAAAAATAAAATTGCAAGCCAAAAATCTGAGAAAATGGAACTCAATAGATTGGTTCTATTTGTTTTTAAAGAGATAATTAGAGGAAGCCAAATTTTAAACAAAGTTTACTTTCAAAAAATAAACACATTGTTGCAGATGACTAGTAATACTAATAGTCCATTCATCAACTGTAAAATATCGCAAAACCTCTAAATTTTAAAGAAGCGCTCCGATTTTGATGAAACTTTGCAAGTAAACTTATTTCACCTTCCTCTTCATCTATACTATCTATACCCTATACTAATATTATAAAGAGGAAAGATTTGATTTTTTGTTTGTTTGTTTAAAATGAATAGGCTCCGAAACTACTGGACCGATTTCAAAAATTCTTTCACCGTTGGCAAGCTACACTATTCCTGAGTGACATAGGCTATGTTTCATTTTCAAAAAAATTAGGGATCCTTTATAAAATGCCATTATTGTAACCAAAAATGACCTTAAAATCCTTACATCGCGTGCGTTGAGAATACTATTAATTATAGAATAAAATAATGTACTACGATTTTGAAGAATATATAAATATCTACAAAAAATGCCGCGACAGCATATGTCTATCTGTTATAGTTACGTCACTATTTTTTAATTTTTTAAAAGTTTTTATCTTCAAAATAACTTATTTCATAATCACGATAGATATCACGAATTTAGCATGTGCAATGGGACGAGGCTACTTAAAAAGGAATTAAAGGACAATTAAGTTGTATCAACCATTATAACTGAACCACCAGCTGGTCAACTAGCTCATACACTGAGGATACCGATGATCCCAACTGATCTACCAAATCCATTTAAACCGCTTCAATTTCCTATCAAAACATCTTTCGCTTTTAATAATAATAAGTCTCAAGGTCAAACCTTCCAATTAGTAGGGATCGGTTTTCCTCATGGCCAACCGCCCAAGGCGGGTCGGAGCACCTGAAAATCAATTTATTTTGCTGCCAGAAAATAAAACAACATGTAATATTGTTTACAGGGAAGCGTTGACCCAATAAATTTAATGGATTTTGTTAGTTTTCTTTAATCCCCGTGCTAAGCCGGGCTGCTAGTAAATTATAAAATGAAAATGTGTGCTTTTTATTTTTGAGGGGTTAAAACTAACCTTTTAGAACAAACAAAAATTAAAAATTGAAAATCTTTATTAAGTTTAGATAAGTCCAGAAAAGATTTCCTTGTTATATAAAAATTTATTTTAGAATATATATTTTCAACCCTTAAAAACTACCCCTTAGGATAAAAATTTCAAGAAAAAAAGATTTTGTGCAGCTTTAAATAATTTAATGGTGCTTTTTATACAGTAATAAAATCTATTTAATATTCATAGTTAAATTTCGCAACTATTTAATTGTTTTAACCCTCATAATAAAATCATATACAAAATTTTTCATACATACAAACTTCAAATGATCTATGTATGGTAGATACCAATTATTTTGCTAAATATGTGATATAATGTATGCAGTCAACCGTTAAAAAAGAACGTTTAAAGGAAATTTTTCAAAAAAACATTTTTTCAGCTTTAAATAATTTGATGGTGCAGACTCGAACTCGCAACCTTTAGCTCTACGCGCTGACACCCTAACAACTAAGCTATAGGTGCTGAACCATCAAATCGCCGGTCGTTAAATTCAACTCATGCCACACGTGACACTTACTCACTTTCTTCTTAAGCACAGATAGCATGACGTTAATGAGAGAGAGAGAGACTTTGTCAAATCGACAACTGAAACATCAAACTCTAAGTCATTTGGATGTTTTTATGCGTGGGTGAAGATTGATTTTTATTTTTGTGGAAAAGGCACAGGTTTAGTCCCTTTTTTTTAAGAGACTCTCATTTTTTTTGTGTTAACTCATTTATTTTTTATTTAAATCACTTATACCTTAGCTCATATCAAAGGTCTTCTTGAAAACTTCAAAAAACATTTTTTTTCTGAAAAACCACTCCTTTTTAAGTTATATTAATAAAAGGTTTGATTTAAAGTCAATTCCCTTATCTTTATCAGTCTGTAACTCGGGTTGTTTTATTGCTATAAAAATTTAAAAAACGTTTGATTTGTTGTTTAAAAAGGATTGCTTTTTGTTCTAATGACTTTTTTCCTAAAAATCTACCGTTTTCGACTTACTTTGAAAAAAACACTAAAAAACATGAATTTTTTAGTTAAAAAATCAGCAATTTCAATCGTGAATAACTCGGAAAATATCAACTTACCGAGAAAAGTCTATGGAACATTTTTTAGTTGCAATTGAACACTCTATCGAATTCCGGGATTATTTTAAATTTAAATATTTTCACTCCCGAGAAGGTGTGGCACTCACCCTCAGGGTAAAAGCACACATCGGCACTATATAGCTTTTTTTATTGATATTTTTTAAGACAATCTAACCGTTGATGAATGAACTAAAATAGGATCATGAAATGGAATAAAAAAAAAGTAAAGAAGACAAATAGTAAGTTTGTTAAAAAATGCTAGGAACTAATAAAGATGTATCTAAAGAAAATAGTTAAAAATCATACTTCCTGAATTGACAGGATAATCTGTACTTATAATAAATCTGTAGAGAGGTCAATTCTGTACATAAAATATATTTCCAAAATAACTATCAGGGGGTGATTAGGGATCGATACTGATGGTTAAAGCTATACAGAAATCATCTTATTTTTATAATTTGGAGGTCAACTGTAAACGGATTTTACAAAATTTCACCCACAAGGAGAGTTGCGGGGGGGTAAAAAAAAAAAATTAAAATTTAAAATCCATAAGGCCAACAGGTTTAAAACTTTACAAAAAAGGTATTTTTATAATTTGTAGGTCAACTGTTAACGGATTTTACAAAATTTCACCTACAGGGTGCGGGGTTGCGGGAGCGTGAAAAATAAAAAAAGATAAAAATTAAAATCTATGAGTCCTACAGGTTTGAAACATTGCAAAATAGTTATTTTTGTAATTTTGAGGTCAATTGTGAACGGATTTTACGAAATTCCACCCACAATGGGTGTTGCGGGAGCATGAAAAATAAAAATTTAAATTTAAAATCTATAAGTCCTACAGGTTTAAAACTTTGCACAATAGTTATTTTTATAAGTTTGAGGTCAATTGTTAGCAAATTATAGAAAATTCCTCCCACAAGGGGGCATGCGGAGGTGTTAAATCTATACATACCTATAATAAATCTGTAGAAATGAAAATTCTGTACATTAAAGATATTTAAAAAATAATTAGCGCGGGGTGTTACTACATCGATATAGAACCCAAAAATGTGGTTAGATTTTTTTGTCTGTCTGTCTGTCTGTATGTTTGTGCGCGCATCACATTAAAACTACTGACCCGATTCGAATGCGGTTTTCAGAGATGTATTTGTCTTCTCTCAACTTAAAATCTGGTATACAAAAATTTCTCCTCCCACCCCTTTAACGAATTCGGGGGAGAAATTTTTATAGAACAATTAATCCGCCACGCGAACTACGTCGCGGGTACAGCTAGTGTAAAATAAATTTAAGTACCTACTTAGTAATAATCAAAACAAATAAGGACAAGAACGTGAAGCGATATGAAATAGAATTTAAAAGAAGCTTAAATATTAATATTAACAGGAGAAAATACATCTAGTGTCACAAAATTGCTAATATACGAAACGGCAGCGAAATTTGGAGCCCCCTAAAAATGGCGGACCCAAATTAAACAAATTTGTTGAAATTTAGGTCAAAATTAGGAGCTTTTTGGGTGCTATTTAGGTGCACAAAACAAAAATTAGGTGCACTAACCGTTTTTGGAATATTCACAACAAACCAAAGGAACACCAGTCTTTGAAAACCTAGCAGACCTTTAATAAAAAAATTGTATAATCTTTAAATTAAGTGCTTTCTTAAACCCAGAAGATAAAATTAAAAATTTAAAAATTAAATGTATTAAAATTAAATATATCGATTGTCTATGGAAGTCTGTGCTCATTAGCAGTTTTTTCTGCTATTGAGTCTGTTTTACCTAATAAGCACTTAAATCTCTGACAAAAAGATTTTTATATTAATCATCATTTCCGGAACTGACCGGTTGCTCTAAGCTTAGCAGTCCCAGTTAAAAATTTTAATTTAATCTTTCGGGTTTTAGAAAGCACTTAATAGGCAATTAATTTGAAGATTATACAATCCTTGTTTTTTTATATTCAAGGTCTGCTAGGTTTTCAAAGACTGGCAGGCCTTTGGATTTTCGTGAATATTCCAAAAACGGTTAGTGCACCCAATTTTGAACTAAATTACGACAAATTTGTCCAATTTGGGTCCGCCGGCGCCGTCTTTAGGGAGGTGAAATCTGGAGTATGATCAAACAAGATAATATATGGATGTAAAAAGTAATGCAACAATTTTAAAGTTGTAGTTGAAATGTGGCTGAGAAGATCAAACATGGATTTTACAAAAACAATACGCATTCAAATGGATTGGTAGCTGAGGCACATAATCAGGTTGATGATGCCAAAATGAATTGATGAAAGAGTATTGTCTCATTGCGCAGGACAAAAAAAGAGGAGAGGAAGAAAAATAGTGTAAGACAAAAAAGACATAAGAATATGAGAAATACGATGGGAAATGCTCAGAAAGAATTGGAAACTAATAGTACCTAGTTCGTTATATTAAGAATATATAGTTTAAAAAAAATATCCATATTTTAACTTATTTACAATATCTGTTTAAAAAAGAAGCCGTTCTGGTCCCTTGTACTTTTTCCGGTGTAATCGTAATAGATAGTTTGTTTTATAAAGAAATCGTGCGATAAATTAACAATTTTATTTTATTTTTTTTTGTTTACACATTTCCGTATATTCGTTTTATTTTTATTAAGTTTAAATATATATTTTAAACTAACTGTAGAGTCGGGTACCTAAAATACGGAAGCAAAAACAAATCACTTTTTAATGTTAAATAAATCTGATACAAAAAAATCTTTAGAACAAAAAGCGCCCATCTTATTTTAGACGCTATTGTATAATTACTAAAATTCATTTATCAAGTTGTTTTTAAATGAGGTGACTTCGCAAAATTTCGTTGAAATCGATAACTTATTATATAGAGTAAACGAGTTTAAGGAGATAACTTCATAATTTTTTTACGAAAAGAAAAATGCAATAAAGCTGAAAGGCTAAAGAATCCTTCCATGGCCCTAGTTAACTCTTCAATCGAAGCGATTTTGAAGGGTCGTCTGTTCTCATTGTGAACAGAATATTTTTATCCAGCACGTAGGCGTCATCTTATATACTGATTTTTAGGAGGGTCTGATTTACCAAATTTACTTTTCGGATAATAATCATATTTTTACAAATCAAACATATTATGATCAGATAGCTACAGTACTATTTATTAAAGTAAAACTTCTTTAGCGAGACTAGGAGTAAAAAAGTTATTCTAACGGACGTCACGTCATTCTAATAACAGAAACCGGAAACAAAACCTAATACAAAATACGTAACACGATTCTGCATGGGCGCCGGCAGCAGGGTGCAAGAGGGTGCGCTTGCACCCCCCTGCTATGAAAGAAAATACCTGAATTTACGAGAAAATTATATATTTTTTTAATTTTTTTATTAAATTATTGTTTGAATAAAAACTAAAGGCGTCGCGGTTGCTGTCCAAATCATTCTACATACTATATATATTAGATCATAATAGTGTGTAGATGCAGATGCACCTCCCTGAAAATAATCCTGGCGGCGCTCATGCGATTCTGCCTACTATCTATATATATAAAACTTAAAGGTGACTGACTGACTAAATGATTGACTGACTGACTGATATAGTGATCTATCAACGCAGAGCCCAAACCGCTGGACGGATGGGGCTGAAATTTAGCATGCAGGTAGATGTTATAACGTAGGCACTCGCTAAGAAAGGATTTTGATTAATTCCACCCCCAACGGGATAAAATAGGGGATGAAAGTTTGTATGATCTATCAACGCACAGCTCAAACCGCTGGACGGATGGGGCTGAAATTTGGCATGGAGGTAGATGTTATGACTTAGGCATCCGCTAAAAAAGGATTTTGATTAATTCCAGCCCTAAGGACATAAAATAGGGGATGAAAGTTTGTATAAAACTTTGTCAATTTTAAACCGTTCGGGCTGAAACTTTGCATGCATATAGTTACTATGACGAAGGCATCCCCTAAGAAAGAATTTTGATAATTTCTACCCCTAAGGGGATAAACAAGGGAATGAAAGTTGTATGAAACTTTGTCAATTTTTTACCGATCGCGCTGAGATTTTGCATGAATGTAGCTACTATGACGTAGGCATCCCTTAAGAAAGGATTTTGATAAATTCCGCCCACAAGGGGATAAAATAGGGGATGAAAGTTGGTATGAAACTGTGTCAGTTTTAAACCGATCGGGCTGAGATTTTGCATGCATATAGCTACTATGACATAGGCATCCCCTAAGAAAGGATTTTGATAAACTCCACCCCTAAGGGATAAAATAGGGATGAAAGTTTGTATGAAATTTTGTCAATTTCAAACCGATCGGGCTGAGATTTTGCATGCATATAGCATGCAAGTTTTTAAAGTTTTAAAATAAAAATAGTCAAATACCACTCGCGCTTTACTGAGCGGGGTGTGTGGAGCGGTGAGACGGTAGCACGCTGCTGCTGGCCGACATGGCACTGTCGATATACGCGTATAGTCTTGAAAATTCGAGAATAAATTTGTTTTATTACGTAGTGGTGTACTAAGAAATTACTTTTTTAAATTCCATCCATAAGGATTTAAAATAGGGGTTGCATATTTGTATGAAACTCGGTGGCAAAAAACTAAAGTCCACGCGGATGAAGTCGCGGGCGGCCGCTAGTATTAAATAAAATTAAATCTGTAATTGTATGAATTGACAGCTTGTTATCTTGTCAACCAAAATATATTACTGGTAAATAGTTTTTTGTGTATAAAGTGTTTGTATTAAATATGAATAAACAAAGTGGATTTATTAATGAAGAAAGTAATGAAAAAATATTGAATGAAAATAGTGAGTACCTATACTTTATATGCATACATTTTATTTTTGGTGTGTAATTACACTATTTATACCTAATTATTTATACCTATTATTTATACCTAGCTATTTTCGTTTTATAGACTTAAGGAGCTAAAAAGAAAAAGAAATTGCGAACGTCAAAGGGCATGTTATAAGCGCCAGAAAGATTTGAAGAAAAATGACAAAAATGAAAAAATGACGAGATAGCGACATTCATTATGATTTGATTAAGTAAGTTTATATACATACATACATATTATGATGGTAAATAATTGTTTATACGGAAGCTTTACGTTAAGTAAAGAAGCATGTTGCACGTTTTTGTTCATAAAATAATAATATTCGAAATGTTTTAACACTTTCTTATACTTATTTTAGGTTTGGTTAGGTAGCCATAAAGGCCATAAAACCACTAGTCAGGATGGCTGATCTTTTACCAGCAATAACAGATCCTTCGTAGACGTGAAGGAAACAAACTTAACTCAGGATTTTAAATTTTATGGGATATGCTATAAAATGCTACAAAATGAAATGGTTATCTAACTATCGAAGGCTCTTGTGTTGTATTACAATAAGATAGATACAGCTACAAAATCACACATTCTAAACGTAATGTGTGTATATTTTTAATATTGTTTACATATTATTGAAGCAAAACTTCTTTAGGCGCGACTAGGGGTAACTCTAACGTTAGATTCTAACGGAAGATTCTGATGGAAGTAACTGTGTAATTTCAGCTATTTCAACTTAACTCAGGATTTTAAATTGTATGGAATATGCTATAAAATGCTACAAAATGAAATGGTTATCTAACTATCGAAGGCTCTTGTGTTGTATTACAATAAGGTAGATACAGCTACAAAATCACACATTCTAAACGTAATGTGTGTATATTTTTAATATTGTTTACATATTATTGAAGCAAAACTTCTTTAGGCGCGACTAGGAGTAACTCTAACGTTAGATTCTAACGGAAGATTCTGATGGAAGTAACTGTGTAATTTCAGCTATGGGAGGAGCTTAAATTTTCGAAATTTATTTATGAAATTTTCAAACGGTTTCAAATACATTAATGGTATTTAGAGAGTAAAATCTATGTTTCACATTTTAGTTATCATAAACCTATTATTTCATATATAAAAAAAATAATGATAACTTTCAAATTCCTATTTCTAATGAATAATATAAATATAACATCTCATTTTTTTGTAAAGTATATAGGCAATAAATATGATTGAATTGTAATTAAATATTTATTTTCCGATACGTACGTCAACAAGTTTTAATTCAATCGCGCGTAAAGGTTACACGCACACTCTTTTTTTTTATTTTATTTAAAAGCTCAACAGGATTTGGAGGCCTAGAGCTAAATAGATTAGTAACAATTTGTTTTTTAAAGTTTTTTTCTGCATTCTTTTACCACTTTCTTCCATTCACTTGTGTCCAATGCTTTTTCTTTCCAATTCTCAATGTTACTTCCTTGCAAGTCTTCATGTAAGTTGTCTTTCCATCTCTTTCTTGGTCTACCTTTTCTTCTCTTTGGTATTGGCTTTCGTGAAAGTATCGTTTTCGAAATTCTTTCTTTTCCCATTCTTTCGATGTGTCCTAAATATCGTATTCTTTGCGATTTAATTACAGCCGTTATTTTTAACACGCTTTTATTAACTTCACCTGTATGTATGTATGTATGTATGTTTGTTTGTAACTCTCCACTCCGTTATATAATTATTATATCTCGAAAAGTTATTGTTTTTTTCAAAAAACACAAGAATACTTTTTTGTTTAGAATTAATTTTTACATCAACTTTTAAATTATGACAGCTGTCATATTGACAGTTTTCGAAATAAACACTATTTTGTGAATATCTCGAAAAGTTATCGTTTTTTTGAAAAAACACAAGAATACTTTTTCGTTTGGAATTAAATTTTACATCAACTGTCAAATTATGACAGCTGTCACATTGACAGTTTTCGAAATAAACACTATTTTGTGAATATCTCTTTATTATTATTAATTAACTTCACCTGTATGTATGTATGTATGTATGTTTGTTTGTTTGTTTGTTTGTAACTCTCCACTCCGCGGCTGCTGCTTTGGGTGAGTCCCATATCGTTATTTTTAGTCACTACCTCCCCGTGCCGGAAGTGGGTAATAAACAATACGTAATTATAAACGATATGAATGAAATTGTCTTAGAATTAATTTAACAATTCTTTAGATTTTACAATATTAATTTTTTTTTCAAGTTCTGAAAACAATACGTTTAATTATAAACAATATTAATACAATAAATATAATTTGAGAAATCAAAAAAACACGCTTTCAAAGCATTTCCAACTAAATAAACGAATAATGATTGAGTAAGGGTCTTGTAATCGTCACAGCAAATTAACGAATCTATTGAAATAAAATAAATTGGACTAAAAAGTAAAAAATAAATATAGTTTAAAAAACTAAAAAAACACGCTTTTATAAAGCATGTTTCTGAAAAACATCGAACTAAAAAGTTAAAAATAATTTTCAAAATAAAATTAAAACAAAAATAAATGAAAAGTACTAGTATTATTGTGAAAAAAGCGTGGGCGCTGCATACCATATTTTTCAAATGTCAAGCGCCCACGCTTTTTTCACAATAATACTAGTATTTTTCATTTATTTTTGTTTTAATTTTATTGTGAAAATTATTTTTAACTTTTTAGTTCGATGTTTTTCAGAAACATGCTTTATAAAAGCCTGTTTTTTAGTTTTTTTTTAACTATATTTATTTGGATCTTTACATAATTCTTCTAATTCTTTGTTATTTTCGCACCTCCATATATTGATCTTCGTATTTTTCTCTTTCATCTGTCTAAAAGGTTTATTTCTGATTTGTTGAGCACCCATGTTTCACTGACATATGTAGCTGTGGGTCTGGTAACTGTCTTGTAGATTCTAGTTTTTACTTTTATTGACACGTATTAGGATCTCATTGATTTTCGTAGTGCTCCATAGTTTTTGTTTGCTTTTGCTATTCTTGCCTTTATCTCCTGCTCCTCATGTCCCTTTCCATTTATTTAAACACCCATGTAAGTAATTTCTTAAACTCTTTTGAACATGTATGTTTTTTGTACCTCCATTTCTAATATGTTCTCTTCTTTTTTTATTTTACCCATTACCATGTACTCTGTCTTCTTATTATTAATCGCAAGTCCAAGTTTTATTATATTCTTCATCAACCTTTTTAGTTCTTTCTTACTTGTTGTTAACAGTGTTAGGTCGTCTGCGAATGCTGTACATTGGTGACCATTTCTAAATATTGTCTCCTTCATGTTTATACTGCTTTTTCTAATTATTCCTTCCAATACCAGAATGAACAGAGCTGTTAATAGTAGATCACCTTGTCGTAATTATTCCTTTGTTTTAAAATTATTTGATTTATAAACTTTCCAAGCTATTTCGTTTGTTGTATTATCAAAGGTTATACCACGAGTCCTTAAAATTTTGTCGATAAATTTTTGGTTTCCACGAAAACTTTTTTATTTGGCAAAAATACGAAAACAAACTGAAATGTAATAAAATCACGAGTCCGTAGGACGAGTGATTTTATCATATTTAGTTTGTTTGAGTAGTTTTGCCTAAAATAAAAAAGTTTGAGTCTGAAAAATAAAAATTCATTACAGGACGAGTGGTATTTGAGAAGATTATTATTTGAACCATTTTGTACAAAAACTACTTTATTTAAAAAACTTCCTAGAACAACTTATATTTCATAATTAACACAAACGAAATGCTGTTACCCCTCCTATTAACTTATCCTGTACAGTAGATAGTATTGACAGTTGTCAGTTGTCGTGAGCGTCATGAAAACAGGGTTATAATTTGAATAAATATTTGTTTTTATACCTATTTATACAATTATATTATTAAAGAGAAAATTACCATAATAAAAAATAATTAGGTATATCTATTTAAAGTTTACCTACAAGACCACATTTGCCTGTAGGCATATAAAAGTTTTAAATGCATGCAGAACCAGGAAGCAGGTTAGTTTTAAAGTACCTACATATTTGATTTTTCATTATCGTTTAGATGAATTGAATTGTGATAATAATAATAACAAAATATATTTCAGAATATTTAGATAATATAAATGAATGTTGATTTATAGTAAGGTACTTATAAACAAGAAAATTGATTGTTCAATATTGTTATTGAATTTTTGACAGTTCTATAATTTTATCAATACTAGTAAAACCACTAGTGGTTTTATCAATATAAACCGGAATGATTGGCTACATTTAGCATAAAACATTGAAGATTAAGCGTTTTCATTGGACGAAATCACAAAATTGTGATATTTTGACAGGTGAAAAAAATAATCCATAGTAATTTTTACCATTCTGACAATTTTACTTGGTAGCCCCATCTCTTTTTTAACTTTAGCATTGCAGTCTCCGATTACTGTTTTGATATCGAAACTTGGAAGTTTTTTATACTCTCTTTTTAGTTGTTCATAGAATTCATCTTTGTCATCTTCTGTGGCATCTTTTATTGGTGTATATTTATGATGCTTAGGTTTCGGTGGTCCCCTTTTAACCTAATTGTACGTACACATTTTATCTGATATTGGCTGAAAAGCCATATTTTTTTCCTTCCATTCTCTCTGTATTATGAAACCTGTTCCAAACATTCTAGTTTTCTCCCCACTTTTAAAAAATACTACGTCTTCGATTTCTACTATTTCTGTATATCTAATTATTTTAATTCTTGCAAAGTTATGATGTCTACTTTATTATTTTTTAATTTCTCTAATTAATTCTTTGAGTTTTCCTTTTTCATATGTACCTCTTACATTCCATGTGCCTAAATTAATTTTAAATTTCTTTATTTTATTTACTTTTATGCTTTGATTTTTAATATTCCATCTCGTTATCATGTTCATAGCATAGTCTTTGTTCTTGGGTCCTTCTCCACATATATTTTTTAGTTGTTTTGATTACTTTTCGTTAACTGACTCTGTTTATTATTGCATTTCCTTATTTTATCTTTTATGATTATTTTTTTATACCCAATTTCTTTCTTGCTTTCTTTCTCCTTGAGCTTTCAATAAAATTGTTTTTTAGTATAGCTCTATCTTTTTTTGAGAGATCATTTATATATAATTTCCTATCACTAATTTTCCTGAATTTACTCTTATTTTTCTTTATTAGATTTTTATCTTTCATGTTTCCCATGTTTATTAAGCATGTCTTTCTCCGAGTTTGGTTGCTGTTTTGACTTTGATAGTTATATACCCCTAAATGTTGTTCCATAAATGGCTATTTCTTTTTTCCTGAGTTTTTGGTTTTCCATATCTAATTTAAAATAGTACAATAATCTTTTTTCTTTTTTCATTATCTATTTGTTCAATTTTTCTTCCATATCTCTCAGATTTAGGATCATATTCTATTTTTCTTTCTTCATTTCGTTGATTTCTTGTTTCAAAGTTCTTATTTCTTTTTTATACATACCTCTGCTGCTCCTTTCTCATCTCTTTTATCTCGGTTGACACATTCTAAAGTAATTGGCTCATAATTTTTACCATTTCCATTAGTTTTTACATGCTTTCATCATTGATTGTAATTTTCTTTTCTGGTGTTCTCACCAGTTTTTTACTTTTGCTGAATAGGTAGGTACAGCTTCCTTATTTTTGGGAACTTTATCCATTTACTATCTTCTGAGTACTAATCATCTCTTTTACTTTTAGTAACATCTGTGGAATAATCATTACTGTCCATCCTGACGTATGTACAGTGCTTTCTTTTAAACTCTGTCTGAATTGGTAGCTATAGAACAATGTACAATAAATAATGTAATATTATTAAAATATTAAAAGGTAAAAGTAATTTTAAAATTATTAAATAAAATAACCGTTTGTTTCTCTGATATTTACGTCTTTGTTTTCAAATAATAAAATATGATGCTTGTAATGGTGGTAAAAAATTGCGTATTTGTAGTAAACATGTATGCTTGTGTATTTTTATTTCTAAAAATTAATCTGTAACCGTATTATATCTAATAGGTTGTTTTAGCAAAACCCCTTCCAATATTTACTTTCTCACAATAGTGAGAAGTTGCAAAATATTAAAAAGTATGTCTATGAGTTGTATGACAGTTAGTCTGTTAGTTGACTAGTTACAGCTGATTGGGGGACAATACTTTTGGTTGGTGCAAATATATGCACAAGACAGACTTTCGTATGTTAATTAAACATTGGTTCCTGGTAGGCGCAACTACAGCCGGAACATAGGAATAGCTTGAGAAGTGTTATTAGATATTTGTTTCATTAAAATAAACAATTTGTCGACGCCTTAGTGACGATGCAACATGTCTCGAGCTCTCGAGCATCCAAAGAACGTCACTCCAACTAAATTTTAACAATCCAGCAGACAAAAAATAGCTATTGTCATGAGGATGTCGTTAGAATGAGTTAGACATATTTTGCATAGGTATTTTAATCTGAAAAGCTTTGTGCCCGATGGACCCAGGAACTCTCACTATTGACATGTAGATTCGTAAATTCGTTCATTCGTATTGCGGCGTAATATCAAAAGAAATTTTTTACGCAAATTTGTGACCTTTGACGAAACATCGTCGGACAGTAGGTACACAAAGGGAATAAAGACTCACTAATGTCGACCGAAGCATCCCAGAACACAAACATCAGCTGGAACGGTTTTGGCAAGCAGTTATTTTGATGCTCATGACCTGCTGTTAATTAACTATCTTAAGAAGGAAGATACAATCACAGAAGCACATTACGTTTATTGCACCATTTAAGTGGTGAAATTAAAACAAGTGCCATATTAGTGAACTAAACAAACTCCTGTTACTAAGACAATACACTGGCAGACAAGACAATAAAATTGATGTTAAAATTGGATAAACTTGACTATAAACTGTCTTATTCTCCAGATCTGGCCTCCAACGATTATTACCTTTTCCAATTTTCCAAAATATGTTTGTAAGGAAAATTGTTTACCTCAAGTGAAGAAGTCAAATTGGGAAATGAAGCTTATGAAGCTGGTAGGTACCACGGAAAAGTATTAAAAATGTGTGTCGCTGTTTTAGAAAACTAAGATGAAAATTAAATTAGTATACGAAACTAGAAGAAAGATTAAATTGGTATTTATTAAAAAAATTGTTGTTTTATTAAAAATCTTGGTATTTCTAACAATAAATTAATTAATTTTGTTTCCTTACTTATACCTTAGTGTTATCAGCTGTTTTTTTAATTGTTTCTTCATTATTAAAATTTGAAATCCAAAAATATGTATAGCAAATGGATGGGATTTTTTGTAAGAAACAATTTAATTCGGAAAAACAGAAAAGATATTTTCTTAACACAATTTTTAATCTTTATAACTGGAAACTTACAAAATCGCTACCAAACATTTTGCCGATTCCGTTCATTTTTGCTGAAGCTCTAACAAATAAGCTATAAATGTCTAGCCATCAAATCTCTTATCGGTCGTTAAATTCTACTCCTGACACAGGTGACACTTACTCACTCTTTCCCTAAGCACATATAGCATGACGTTAATAAGAGAGAGACTTTGTCAAATCAACAATTGAAACATCAGCCCATGCAAAAGCCTCTAAGTCATTCTTTTTGTGCCCTGTCTTATATTTTTATTCGGTTAAGAGAACTATGGATTATTTGGTAAATAAATGAATATTTGAGATATCTCTCATGAGATTTTTGAAAAATTTTTTAATATTTTTTAAAAGTTTTTAAAAACTATACAAACAAGAATATTTCTAAAATCTTTCAAAAAAATTTTTAAAAATCACATGAGAGATATCTCAAATAATGTGGAGAGGTGACATTTATAAGGTTGATCAGGTCGCAGGTGTTTATTCCAGCTCCATTCTTGGCCTCCCAACTAAAACTAATATATTTACAATCAAAACCTTTAGCTGCTTTTGCATTAGCAGATCTTGTGAATATTATAAGATTGGCAGTATCAACTTAGCTCCAAAACCTAGCTGGACGTAGAAGAAGTGTTCACAGAGTTTGAACCAGAAGATCTTGTATCTGCTAAGCCTTAATTGACACCTACGCCAAACAAGTAAAGATTGTATAATGACATAGCAGGAACGAATAACATTTAGATTCAAAATTCATGTTACAATACTTGACATTATGTTCTTGTGAAATATCCAGCCAAAAATGTTGGATAGCCTTATTCTGCGACAATTAATGAGATTGATAACCATAAAAAATAGTTATGTGTTACTTTCTTCAAGATTTGTGACTAAAAAGTGTAGATGTTAATAATAGATCCTAATAACATTACAGACGTGTCATTTGATCAAGTTGTCCAAAAGTTGGATAATCCGTACATGATTTTAAAGGAAATGAGAATATTGTATCAGTTTTCTATTGAAGAAGACGTTTTCGAGTGCCAACTTGTTAAAATGTTTAGCTCGTTTTGATTATATTCTATTAAGAAAAATCCTTAGGATTCGATTGAAGATCTTAGTTGAAATATATTTTCTAATAATTGCATTAATAATAGTAAAGTAATTTAATTCCTATTGCATGATTTTAGCACATAAGGTTAATTTAATGTTTAAAGAAAGTTATGTTTTCTATTAGTTTTTTTAAACTTTGTTAATTGTTGTTGTGATAATATGTCATAAAAATAATAAATGAATGATTAATATAAAATGACCTTTTTTAATGCCACACTCCTCTACCTCATTTAACAGCCCCTGTCATATTCAAAACAGTCCCTGATACATAAACTGTGAAAGGGTTTCGCGGCCATTGTCTAATGTATCAATGGTTTTTGGGCTGTTAGGCCGGCGTCGATTGTCATGTTGACTTGACGTTTCGCCAACACGAGCGGTTGGCATCTTCAGAAGTTGCTTTCTGGTTGAGTAGTTCGCAGACTGTCAACCAGAAAGCAACTTCTGAAGATGCCAACCGCTCGTGTTGGCGAAACGTCAAGTCAACATGACAATCGACGCCAGCCTAACAGCCCAAAAACCATTGATACATTAGTCCCTGATACCTCAAAAAGTTCCCTGTCATGATTTCTTGTAAAATCGCTAATAATGGTTTTTTTGGACCTACATTTTAAACAGCATTTATATGGAACCTGTACTCAGTATCATGTATGAGCAACCTACATGTTGTAGGCAAAAACTTAAATGAAATAATACAACAATATTATTATAATATTAGTTTATTCTAGTAACAAAAGGAAATGAAAATATATAATTAAATCGTTTGAAATTGTTACAAATTACGAAAGTTAAATAGTGAAACCGAAACCAATGAGACACTTGAGCTTGAATTTAAAAAATTGATGGTTTTTACTATTATATTCATAATATTCTGGAATCGATTGGACTTAGAACACAAGTTCTGTTGGTGCATAATAAAACGAAATGAATTATCAAACCATCTTTGTGTATATTTAATTCCGTTTCTTTTTCATTCAACATTCTGATGAAACCTTAACGTAAGGCAAGGTGCATAACTTATGCATACTTCAATGGATTTTTACCATGACAAGAAAAAACTTGTATATAGTTTATAAATATAAATTCTTTAAAAATGTCCTCTCCCGTAGTGGCTCCTTTTAGCAAATGTAAAGCAAGCGATTCCTCAGCAATAGGGACAGACCTATACTGTACTGATGAGCTCTAACAAGAGCGAAACACGTGTATACAGTTTGGAGTTTGGTTTTGCTCTTGTATAGACTGGTCCATATTTATATCTATGTCGCAGCATCATGTGTCCTAGAGCTAGAAATTCTAACCAGGCACAAATCCAGGTTATATATCTGGAAATCAATGACAGCATGGTACTAGATACGTGTGTATCATTTTTTTTCATCATATATAAAAAAACGCTCCTATAAGAATGTTAAGAATAATAATAATAATTATTGTACATTGGAGATTATAACTGGAATGGGTTGGCCCAGGTGACCTTACTACACTGTGACCAGAAAGATCTTTTGTAAGAACATAAAGTCGAGACTTTTAAGGAAGTCTATTATCTGCTTAGGATGTAACCTGATTAGAGTGATTAGGCTCAAAGATCCTGTACCAGATATCTTTATCGTTGCCGAACGATTACTCTGCAGGTGTAGATAATATGTTAAGCCTTTTAGCTGCATACTCACGGTATCTGCATTTTCCACTGTCTGATTTGAGACCCTATGTTGTTTCAAAAAGCCTGTGGCTGGTTCACATAGTCTTTGTAGCTTTGGATGTCCAAAGAATTATAAAAAAACAATAAGCAATAAATAGGTTCGTAGGTCGCGGCTTTAGGGTTAGACGAAATTCTGTGTTATTTAAATATTAAATTATTATTAAGTACTTAGTTCAGCTGTTTTAACAAACCATAATCCAAACAGTTTTATGTAAGTGCACAAACATGTCCTATTAACAAACAAGGTGATTCATTATCAATATTATGCACTTAGACATAACCCTGTAATGAACAAAATTGAATTTAATGCATCGGTAACATGGCATTGTGTATCAATAGACAATAAAGCAATTATTTTGATCATTAATTGGAACAGTAATTACGCCTTAGGGAAATTGTTTTTGCTTCTTTTAGCTGCCTGCACCAACGTTCCCAGGATGCTTCGTGTTGTTTACTAATTGCGAAATTTTAGTTCAAAGCGACAGTAATGAATGATAATATACATTCCTTTAATTTCAAACACAAATATAATAGATCGGTGGTTCAGTTTATCTGTAATAAATCAGTAAATAAATAGCCTAAAGTGAATAATATTTGCCAAACAAGTGGGTGTTTTGAAAAGGACATTCAATAAAACTAGTTTTACTGTAGTAGAATAAGTGTTCTTCAAATTGTTGAATAAAAATGATTATATATTAAAAAAAATTTTATCCCATTTAAGTGGTTCAGATTTATAGTACATTAGATTACACGAGATGAAAGTCTATCATCCCTACCGGCTGAAGCGAAGCTGGGAGAAATTCCCTGCAGGATATAATGTTACTAATCCTTAACAAATTTCAAAAACATATATTAATAAATATATAAAATTCAAAACTTGTCACGAGCGTATAGCCCACTCTATCTTAGCTCGGCCGTGGACTAACTTAATCAAGGGTTTGTAGTCTTTCCTGAAATCATGCGGTAATGGCGCCAAGTACCTACAACCTGCTTAATTAATACCCAATCCTTAGTTTGCGGTCTTTATTTTAGTCCAGGGAAGTTACGAAAAATAGCGGAAAAATTTACATCCAGCAGATATCGAAATGCGGTTTTTTGCATTGTGTTCAGGAAGGTCCCAGGAAAAAAGTCTACAACGTCTGGTTTGGCGCATTTTTGAAAAATGCCTTCTGGGCCGGAAAATGCATTTTCCAATTGCATCATTCCTTGCAACATTATAGGAACGACTGGAAACTCGGAAAAATCGCTTGGAAATTGTTACTCGGGGAGTTTTTGGTGCTGCCGAACTCGATTCTGGCATTAGAATTACCCGGGGATAACTCTGTGGGGGTGCGCAGGGGGTGAATTGGGGGAGAAATGGCAGCGTGTATGAAAATCGCTTCAAACCCATTACTCGCGGGTTTTCGGGGATGACGAATTCAATTCTGGCATTGGAATTACTCAGGGGCGGCTTTGCGGTGGTATCCGGGGGGACATTCTGGGGGAGAAACTGCATAGTCCATAAAATCGCTCCAAACTCGACACTCGGGCGTTTTCGGGGATGACGAATTTAATTCTGGCATTGGAATTACCCAGGAGCGCTCAGGGGGCGGCTCTGCGGGGGTATCCGGGGGTCATTCTGGAGGGGAAATTGCATAGTTCATGAAAACCGCTCCAAAGTTATTACTTGGGGGTTTTCGGGGATGCCAAATTCAATTCTAGCATTAGATTTCCCCGCGGGCGCTCGGCGTTCCCTCTATGGGGGTGCTTGGGGGTGGATTGAGGGAGAGATGGTAGGTGCCTGAAAATCACTACAAACTCGTTACTCAGGGGTTGTCGGTGATGCCGATTTCAATTCCGGCATTATACTTCTGCGGGGGTGCTCGGGGTTGGTGCTGTGAAAAATGGTAAAGGAGAAAGTGAAAAATCACAAATTATAAAAATAGTATTTTATTCAAATAACAAATAAGAGTTTTTATTCATGTTGAATTATTCATTATAAACTTAGATACTAAACATCTTGTTCAAACTCTTATTCTTCTGCATCTTCTTCCCCTTCCTCGTCACCATTCTCGGCCCCGTTGCAGAAATATTTAAGCAAACTCATGTATCCATGGATAATTTAATAGATCATGGGCTTCGTCTAGCTTTGGCTCTTTACGGGGCACTCAAAGATGTGCGCACTAGCGATAAACCAGCGATGGAGCTCGTTTAAAGCTATCGAGCAAAAATGTATGCTGAAGCCACCGATTCTAACAAAGTCGATCTTGCACGCATAATCCCGACTACCAATGCGTTAACCGAGCATATTAAGCGAGTCTATTTCCAAGTACGACAGGCTTGGTATGGTTCACAAGGTCAAGACGAGACCTTAGATCCGTTAAAATGGGGGTGGGAATTGGTGGATGTAGAGCTCAGTCCTGTCACCATGACCCATAAAGCCGGTCCTGGGGATATTTTAAGCAAAATTTCTTGTTCTTGTAAAACCGACTGTGGCACTACGAGGTGCGGGTGCCGCCGAAGTGGGTTGGAGTGCTCACTTGCATGCAAGCATTGCAATGGCAATTGCTCAAACCAAAAAGGCACTTCTAACGGGGCCGAGAATAGTGACGAGGAAGAAGATAAAGAAGGAGGAGAAGATGCAGAAGAATAAGAGTTTGAACAAAATGTTTAGTATCTAAGTTTATAATGAATAATTCAACATTAATATAAACTCTTATTTGTTATTTGAATAAAATACTATTTTTATAATTTGTGATTTTTCACTTTCTCCTTTACCATTTCCCACAGCACAAACCCTGAGCACCCCGGCAGAAGTCTAATGCCGGAATTGAAATCGGTATCACCGACAACCCCCGACTAATTAGTTTGTAGTGATTTTCAGACACCTACCATTTCTCCCTTAATTCACCCCCCGCGCACCCCCCCAAAGGGACCCCGAGCGCCCCCGGGTAATTCCAATGCCAGAATTAAATTCGTCATCCCCGAAAACCCCCGAGTGTCAAGTTTGGAGCGATTTTCATGGGCTATGCAGTTTCCCCCTCAGAATGTCCCACCGAATACCCCCGCAGAGCCGCCCCCGAGTAATTCCAATGCCACAATTGAATTCGTCATCCCCAAAAACCCCCGAGTAACGAGTTTGGAGCGATTTTCATGCACGCTGCCATTTCTCCCCCAATTCACCCACTGCGCACCCCCACATACCCACCCACGGGTAATTCTAATGCCAGAATCGAGTTCGGCAGCCCCAAAAACCCCCCGAGTAACGATTTCCAAGCGATTTTTCCAAATTTCCAGTCGTTCCTAGAATGTTGCAAGGAATGATGCAATTGGAAAATGCATTTTCCGGCCCAGAAGGCATGTTTCAAAAAATTCGCCAAACCAGACGTAGACTTTTTTCCTGGGACCTTCCTGAACACAATACAAAAAACCGCATTTCGATATCTGCTGGATGTAAATTTTTCCGCTATTCGGGCGATTTTGATCTAAATGCCCTGGACTATTATAAAATTTAAATTTGTTAGTTCTAAAATACATACATATTTTTAACTTTGACTATTTTTGGAAGATAAGAAAGGGTGTCCTAGGAAAAATTTCTGCTAATATGGCAAATTCTTCTTCTGGTATCCTGGTGAAATCTCAAAATTTGGTTTTCTGATAGTAAATCTCAAGGTAATGGTGAATTTTTAAGATCCTTGATACAGAAAATTTTCTAAAAACGGTAAACTTTGAATAATACGGTGTAATACGGAAGTTTATGAGAACCTTTATACAGTAATCTTTTTACCTTCTCGCCAAATCTAGATAATCCTTAAAAAAACGAACGATTTAGAAAGGAAAGCTACATAATCCGACAGTATACATTTAGCCCAAGCTGAAACCATAGATGTCTTATAAAAACTTTTTAAAAAAAATTCAACCGCCTACAAATAAATGGCACTAAAAAGCCAGATATAAAATCTTTATTTATTAAAAAAATTGGAAGCAACTAGGAATCTGATTTCGATTTTTTTGAAGTCGGCTCTAATGGTTTAAATCTTTAGAAAAGATTTGAGTTACTAACATACGAAATCTAGATTTAATAGCTTAGATTAAAATAGAATGTATTTTGCCATTGGAGCCGACTTCAAGAAAATCGAAATCAGATGCCTGCTTCCAATTTTTTTAAAAAATAATAATTTTTATTTCTTGCTTTTTTTAGTGCATTTTGTTTTTGAAGGCTGTTCATTTTCTTTTAAGTTTTTATTTTATAATTTTTAGTTGCTACTTGGCTTTGTCAGATGTGGGCGCCAATTCATGATGTACCTACTATTTTCAAAACCTTCCGAATACCGTGCAAGAGGTACTGAGTTTAATCCCCAACAATCCCGACATGTACCAACGTGACTTTTTACTCTAGTCAACATCTTCAAAAACGTGAAAAATTAAAATAACGGGCCTAAAAATATGAGCGATAGCTCATTGGATTCGGAATCACCTGTAGAAAAATGTTTTTGAAGGAAAAGTGTGCAGGCAAAAAATTGCAATTGTTATTAACAAAATAAGATAAAAAAAAACAGATGTTTATGTTTTTGTTAATAACTCGAAAAATATTAATATTTAAGCAATTTTGAAAAAAGCTCGTTAAAGAGGAGGAAATTTCCGAAAAAAAAGTCCGTCTCCCGGAACTCTATCTTCATTATTTATAATTTTAATTTGACGTTGAAAATGGGGCTTTGAGCGGCTTTTACGGCATACGCGCGCTACCGCTAAACGGTGTTTATCAGATAAAATATTTTTTTTATAACATAAAATGTTATTTTAAAAATTTGAAAAAATTCCAGTATTTTCCTAACACTTAAAAGAATCTAAATCAGTTGGAAAAAACATTTTATCACTGTTTTTCAAAAAGTTATTCAATTGTTAACTAACAAATTTTTTCCTAATCTCTGTTGACATAAACAATGGGATAAAAGGTATAAATAATTGGCCTAAAAATTTAAAACTTCGTGGAGCCCTTTTCATATGTATACTTTACCAGATCCTGGGATAAATCTTCATAAAAGTTTATTAATTTGTTGTTCCTTTTTTGTCGGTTAAAAAAGAAAATTATTTTTTTAACAACACAATATTAATACCAAAAACGGTTTACTTTGTAACGAGAAGGTATTTCACAAGACTCATTAATACAACTTAATTGCTAATCGATGAATTTGGAAAGATCCAACGAAATTACTAGAACGATAAAGAAACTTTTTCGACTATTTTTGTCCTGTGTGTATATACGGAATATGCTTCAACTAACATAAACTTATTTATCGTAAAATTGTTACATAGTAATGCGTTACCCGACAGAAGAAGGAACCTACTAATAATATCAAATATATAAGAATTTTAAATAATGAAAAGGTAGTTGAAAATTCTTATAACCGAATAAGGAAAGGATCTTTACTTGAAAGACTGTTTTTAGGTTATTGATTTTAGAAATCTCTAGTGTATAGTGACTAGATTTAATCATGTTTCTGGCAAATTCTAGAATGTTCATTTGTTGTATATATGGGGATGTATGGGCAGTTAAGACGAGTTCAAGTACTTCCAAAAGTTCATGGTCAATTTAAAACTGTTTAGACATACCTATTCCAGCAGAGTTCTAGTTACAATTTTATTGAATAAATTGTGTTAAAGTCCCCATAAGTGTTTCAATATTAATATTAATTATATATTTCATTTCATTGTTAAGTTTTAAATTATTGTCGTAATATATTTTTAAAACTCTTTTCTTCACTCATTTTCTCTTCTCTTGATTTATTTTCCATTATAACTTCTGTTTCCATTCTTTGTAGGTATATTACCATTATGTACCTATATTTTCTGTTTTAGATCCATTATTCTCCTTTTTTTGTTCTTATTCTTTATGTATAATTGTATAATACATTTTGTATTTTAAGGTGGCCTAGTATTTCTAACAGGAGAATGCCGCCGTGACGAGTTAGTTAAACTCACGGTAAATGACATTGAAGATTTGAATTCTGCTTTACTCGTCAAAATTGAAAACTCCAAAAACAAAGTCACACGTTCCTTTACTATAACCGGAGAATTTTACAAAATTTATAAAAATTATGCAGCACTTCGTGCTTACGATCCAACCCTAAATCGTTTGTTTTTAAACTATCAAAATCGTAAGTGCACAAAGCAATCGGTTGGCATTAATAAATTTGGAGGCATGGCCAAAGAAATAGCAACATTTTTAAAATTGCCTAATCCGAATCTTTGCACTGGGCATTGCTTCAGACGCTTCTCAGCAAAAATAATAGTAAATGCCGGAGGTAATCTTTAACCCTAAGCGACACGGTGGTTGACGGTCTACCACAGTGGCGGAGGGTTGCATAGACCATTCAATTAAAAACATATTAGATGTTGCCAATTAAATCACCAATTTTATTCACACAAGTAATAGTACAGAGATCACCGATGAGACTAATATTACTACTAATACTGGTTATAGAATTGTTGAACCATCTACCTCGTCTCGGTCTAGTGATACTCCTAAACATTACAATTTTAATTTTTGGATTTTTTTACATTCACTATTTATAATTTAAAATAAAGTATTACCACATTATTTTATTTTTTAATTGCAGTCCTAGAAAAAGTAAAGTGTGCAACATGTGGGAAAAGCACTTTTCTTACTCGTGTGTTGCGGCACTCGTCTTTCAGGTTCGTACCACAACTTTCACACTCGTAAGATTACTGCGACTTTTTCCACTTTTCTCAATATACTATTTTTATTTTTAAGAGAAATTTATTTTTGTAAGTACGTATTTTAAATATTAGCCTGGTGATATATATGTCATATTTACGTTTATAAAGAATCTTTTCAACATTAAGCTAAAGTCATTAAAAGATTCAAATAACAATTTATTTTTATTGGATTTTTTCACATTGTACGTTTTAAATGTTGTTTTACAATATTTAGGAAATAGTATATTACATACCAAGGTGGAAAGTACTTCATTTCTCTCAAGAGAAAAAGATTGTTCACCTAGGCCGTCTATCTTGACATTTTTTTTTAAATTTCTGATTAAGTGAATGTTACACTATACAGGCAGCACCTACCTAAAGCAGCGTTTTTTACTGATACCTTAAAAAACGATCTTTGAGAGAAACTTTTTATTAACATCCATACTAAAGTGTTGCCTTGCTCAAATGTGATACTGATAACTTTTGACTGAAAGTTTCTTTGCCAAAACGGTTTCTCTGAGTTGTATACAAGCTATATTTGTGTTTTTTAATGCCCTAATGTGTTTTATATGTACTATAACTAATCTGTCTTATAAACTTTTTATAAACTAAATAATTTTAGTTTATCGTTATTATTGTTAAAATTTGACGTTATTCTATTGAAGTAAAACTTCTTTAGGCGCGACTAGGGATAATTCAGTAATTCTAACGGACGTGACGTCATATTCTAATGTAACGCAAAAAACCTAATACAAAAAACCTAATACGATTCCGCCTACTATATTAAATAAAAGTTAAATCTGTAATTGTAAATAAAGGCAACATAATATACATATTTTGCTGACCTGTCATATTGACAGCTTGTCAACCAGAATACATTGTTGGTGAATAGTTGTACGCCTAAAATTTGTGTATAAAGTGTTTGTTTTAAATATGAATAAACAAAGTGGAATTATTAATAAAGAAAGTGATGAAAAAATATTGAATGAAAATGAGTGAGTACTCTATATGCATACATTTTATTTTCCTGTGAATCGTTTAAAAAATTTATATTGAAATCTCCACAAAGAATAAAAGATATAAAGTTATTTGTACAGAAAATTAATGCACTATAAAGTCTATCTAAAAATGTATTAAAATTTCCAGATGGGGATCTATAAATATTTAATATACAACAGGTGGTTTGAAGTATTTTAAAAGAGATACTGGAGATTTCAATATCTACTTCAAGTGATAAATTAGTCAAAAAATCGTGTTTCTTAATTTCTATAGAAGATTTGTCAAAATTAGTACACCGCCATGTGATTTATTAGTTCTATTAAAGTAACAGTAACAGAGTAATTATTAAATCGTATGTAGCCGATATTGTCATTATTGGACCATGTTTCGGATAGACATAATATGTCCGGTTCATATTGCTTTAAGATTAGGTCTATTCTATTGGGGTAACACGAATTGCGAACTATGGTCACAAGTATCGAAGGGTCTAGGAGATAGCCGCTAATCCCTTACCCAAATTGCGAAACGTGCCCTTTTTGAAGACATAATGATGCGATGAATTGCGAACCAGGCCTAAAGCGAAATGTAACCGTTTTATGGCATTTAGGGTAATATTCAAATACATAATACAGAAACGAACCCTTTAGTTATATCTATGGTACAAGTAAATAGCTTTAATCGTGTTCGTTTTTTTCGGAGCGTTTTAGAATTGTTTTTGAATTGAATGTTGACTGTGTAGAACTAGAAGCGCTGTGTTTTAAATCCGAAAACCGTTCAAATGTAGTTTAGTATTTTTGTAAACCCGAACATAAAAATCTCTTCTGCTTTTTTTCGCGTATTACTTCGGCAGCCTCTTACTTTTTATTAATTGTAAATATGTATACACATCTACTGATCAGTAAAGAAAAATACCATTGAAATACCCAGTAATTGTTGTTTATGAATAAAGGAATTATGTAAAAGGATATAAGTATAATATTTTTTTTAAATTAAAACTTTTGGCAAACTAAATTCGTAAAATAAAACCCTTTTGGTAAATTAAAATATTCAAAGGAAAAAAAAGTATTTAAAATATATAAATAATAATATTCAAAACAAATTATAAGCTACACTTTCAGGTATAAAAACTTTATTACTCTGTAATCAATAGAACTCACAGTAGGTAATAAATATAATAAAATATAATATAATTAGAGACCGGATATAAGATTCTTATATTGGAATGAATAGCATTGGTGAATGGCATTATTTTAAGAAAAGTTATTTGCGCCAGAATGCATTTATTTTACAAAATATTAATTCGTATAAAGAAAAAATTGTACAAAGATATAATTTTATAAAAATTGTTTCTCATAAATAATATAGCCCTGTCTGACAACCTCAACATTGTATGTAGTGTCAATATTGTTTGATTATCTATAAATATTGTAATTAAATTTGGAATACTAATCTATGTAAATATTTTTATACCTACCTGTTCCTACTCGGGTTCATAATTTCGCGAAGGGATTAAACCATTCAAAAAGGTACAGTTTGCAATTCAGGTGAGAGATCGGTCAGCTGATAAGATGTAGTTCGCAATTCGGGTCGAGGATTAGAAAAATCTGACCACACTTCGCAATTCATGCGCTCCCATTCTATTAGTTTTGTTAGAAATTGATTGAAAGTTAACATTTAAAATACGGAAGAAATTATCAGATTTCTCATGATTTTCACACACACAGTTCTTTATGTTTCTACTGACTTCCTCGCGATACGTACGTCAAAACTTTTGATTAGCTAACCTAACCGTTAATTTTTGTCAAAATTTTTTAAAACGTGAAAGTGAAATTAATGAATTTTAGATAAATTACAAAACAAAATAGTTGTCACTTGAATAAAATGGCGAATTCTCAAGAACATTTTACTCTTTCATCAATAAATAATAATAATAAACGAAAAAATCAAAAACCTGTAGCTACTTGTTAATAAACATATTTTGAATTTGAATTTATTGTGCGATGATACGGACGTCAAATAAGTTTTACTTCAATCGCGCGTAAAGGTTACACGCACACTCTTTTTTTTTATTATATAAATACATCTAAATATTCATGTTTTATAATAAGATCGTTTTTTCTGTAACTTGAAATATTAGTATATTATATACTTCAACAAGATGGCATTGGAAAGTGCAGATTTTAACGATAAATACTTTTTCAAAATATAATCACCGAATAAAATTATTCAACAATTTTATATTAAAAAAAATTGATACGATTTTTTTATGTATCAATCACAAAATATGAGAGCCCGCTGTCATTTTATTTAGAGTGTTAAAATTGAACAAACTATAATTGATTGATGACCTATATGAAAAACAGTTACACAACGTAGGATAATATGATCCAATCAATAAATCATACCCCTTATGGTCACGGGGTAATTATATCCTAACGGTCACGGACGCGTCATATATTTATGTGCAGAACAAAAATCAGGGTATATGTGCAAGTAATGGTGGCATTAAATACTCATTACTTATTTAAATTTATAGCTTTTAATTTCAAATTAAAAGCTTTTTGGTTTTTACAATACCCAAATATACTAGTACGAAAACATTAAGAGCATTTATTGGATGTATCGCTAAAATCAGAGAAAAAAAGACATTGAAATTTTATCGAACTATTTTATAGATTGTGGCAATTATATAATTATAGCTATTATTGCACCATGACAAACCATATTAAAAGCAACATGGAACAATATAAATTACTATCTTACTACTTCACCGCATAAGAGCTCTCACATATTGTCTAAATATACTTATGCAATCAGTTTATTGCATTATGTTTGCATGATGTCTACTGCTTCTGAAATATTCCTAAATACTGGAACAAATACTCCATTTCTGAAAAAATCCTATAGTGCGATTAGTTTTTCTGATAACAATGCTTTAATGTATAAAAGAAAATTTTTTAGAGCTTTTTGGGCTTTCCTTAATTTTTTATAATGCACGCACGCAACTCTTATGCTGCAGCGATCTCTGAATCTCTCTTACCTACTCTCATAAAGAGTATGCGTATCTAAAGACGCGTAGCGCGTATAGACCAAGAAAAAACTTCGTACTGTATAACCATCGCGCAACAACTCACCACCTCTGTTTCAGCCCCAAAAATTAAAAAAAAAATAGTTTATACCTAATGAAAGCGCTTAATTTGCACCTTTTAAAAATGTATTTGATTACAAATTTGTATTAGTCAAACCAGATTCAAACACTCATCCCTAAAGTGTATTTCGATATCTGTACTTTACCAAATATTTGCAATTTTAATTTTCTAATTTGCATCATCGCAAAATTTGCAAAAAACGTTAGGAGTTGTTATAAAAATTAATAAAACTATTTCCGGGCAGATGTACGTTCAGAAATAAATGCGCATTCGTTCACTACAGTTCAAAGGAACTTTTTTGTCAAATTGAAAGTGTTGGTTTCAGCTGAAATGTCACACATAGATTTGTATTGTTTGTGTTTACATTATACATATTTATGATCTCTTGTACTCTGATATTTATTGGCTGGTCCATTATATATACTGAAAAAAAAATGATACAAAATGTATCTAGTGCCATGCTGTCAGAATAATCCAGATACACAACCTGGATTATTCTGACAGCATGGCACTAGATACATTTTGTATCTTTTTTTTTATCAGTTTGTATGAGACTGTATTGTATATTTAGCTCGTTTCTTTAGCCCATTCACTCGCTAAACACACACTGTAATATGCAATTTACTTCACTCGTAAAGTAATATAGGTACTATTAAACTTATGTATAGTGTTTGAATATTAAATTATTTCTTTTATCAAAATACTTACGCCTTAGGTATTATTTCTGATAATACATACCTTGTTTGGAAAAATCTTTAATTAGCACCTGCATTTTTCTTACTTTTAAAATGAACTTTTTTATATTTTTAATTAATAAACAAATATAGTTTGTTCAAAGAAATATAATTAAAACATATTGGAATGGAAAAATAATACTTATATAACACGATCACAAAATCACTGTCGAAGACAAACACGAATTTTCTTTTCTATTCCATTTTTTCTTCGGCTTCTGGAGCGACTTCGTAAATTGGTATTAATTTGTTTGTCGACTCCAACTTTATTATTACCCTAAAATGGTAAACATTGTCATTATACACTAGACTAGCTTTTATTAGAACTATATTATCCAAATTACATTACTAAACTGTTAAATAGAATAGTCATTAGTCAACAATCAACACGCCACGCAAAGGACTGTGATGTCGCACTATTTTGCGACAGATTAGATTGAAGATACTCAGAAATTACTTGTATTCAACCTGTATACTTATTTTGTTTATTAAACTTATAACTATGACATACTTAATTAATACATCACAGGACGTCGGGGATTCATCGATATGGAACCCAAAAATTTGGTTAGATTTTTTTGTTTGTCTGTCTGTATGTTTGTAAGCGCATCACATGAAAACAACCGATCCGATTCGAATGCGGTTTTCACAAATGTATTTGTCTTCTTTCAACTTAACAGCTGGTGTATAAAAATTTCCTCCGTTAAAGGAGTGGGAGGAGAAATTTTTATACAACAATCAACACGCCACGCGAAAGACGTCACTGGTACAGCTAGTATAGAATATAATGAAAAAAATGTACGAAATTAATTATTATTAAAAAAGAACTTGGCGCATCTGTATATCGTTTTAAACATTTTCCTAAAAATTTAAATATTTTAGATTTTTTGGGACTCTTGATAATAGTTTCGAGTAATGTTAATATCTCTTATAATAGTATAGGAACAACTTACAATTACGGCTGTAAAAGAGTTGGGAGCACGTTTCTAAAACATATTTAATAAAACAACATTTCCAAAAGGATTTTAAAATTTTGTCGAATGAATTTAGTTTGTTACTGCTCTGACAACTTTTATAGAACATAAAAAAAGTAAATATACAACAATAAAACAAATTATAGAAATGGGTTCTTACCTATACAACATATTATATATAACGGCTATTAAAAAAATATGCTTTTGAGAAAATACCTATGAATGAAATTGTAACATATTTGTACAGGTCCGTCCTAAAAGAAAATATATTATCCAGAGGTAGCTAACCTTTTTATGACGGCGTCCCATTTTTGTGAAATTTTTACATTATGGAATGGTGGTGTGGCTCATAGTCTTGGCGATGTGTGAAGACTGTCAAGAGCGGGAAAAGAAATAGTGAAGTGTATCATACTAGTGAGATTTAAATATTATTATATTATTTAAGGATGCAACACAAAATGTAGATTACTTATTAATATTTAACAAAAAACGGAAGACATAATAAATATCTAAGCATAAAAATTCATAACAAAGATAACTACAAATAATAATTTGTACTTCTTACATCATAAACTTAATAGTACATTACGTAACGAGTGCGGAAAGCAGGTGATCCCATCACGAGTGATGGGATGACTTGCGCACCGCATGAGTTGCGTATTCTATTTTTTATCACTCCGTGAGGAAAGCTCTTGAATTTGTCTAAAATAAAAGGAAAGAAGATAATAAAAGTAGTATTAGGTCTGATCCGCCTGCACCGCGAAGGCGCTGAAGGAGGGTTGAGGGAGGCGGATCCTCCCCATTAAAACAAAAATTTTTAGGGTTAAGAAGTTATAACATTTTTATTAAAAAAAAAAAACACTTTTTTATTACAAAGTTATGTATAGTTATGAATCTTTGATAAATACGTTAAATGTAATATTTGAACAGTTGCTTAATTCTATAGACATATTTTTTTTTATTTAACTTAAGTATATTAGATATTATTTGAGATTCAACAAAATCTTTATTTAGTAATGAAATGTTTGATTGATTATATCGTGGTGCATTTACTACCGCGTTATCAGATGCAAAACTATTAAAAAATTTATCCTCAATTTCTTTTAATTCACTAATCTCATTTCTTTTTGATTGGAAAACACTTATCAACTCTGTTTCGGTCATTCACTGCTTTCCGCACGGTCGTGCATGGTCGAAAGCCGTGCTTGCCGCACGGAGTGATGAAAAGTTTTATATTTTGTAACGTTGAAGGAAGCATTGCTTTCCGCACGGTCCTGCATGGTCGAAAGCTGTGCTTTCCGTACGGAGTGATGAAAATTTTTTTAATCCGATTTTTGTTCGTGTATATTTTTTAATAAGGTTTTTATATCAGGTTGGTATTCTAAAACTTTAAGTAACATGATTGCCGAACTATAATTATTGTCTGTAAATTTATTATGGAAATCATTTTTTATTAAGTTCATAGGTAAAAATACCGAATGGCATGCATACGGAGACTAAAATATTGTTAAAATAATTATTACTAACTTTTTTAGAGATATAAAATCATTTGGAAGTTATTGCCATGTAATTATAATTTTGTTTTCAGTATTATTATTTATTTCTTTATTCAAACGTTCTCTTTTAATAATTTCCAAAGTTTCTCTTAAGTCTACAAATTTTTGTCGCCAAACTGAAGTTGATTGGAAATCAATTAATTGCATGTCAAACGCTTTTAATTTTAGTCACTAAAAATTTCTAAATCACTTCGGACCAGTTCAATTTTATCGGGGTGAATAATAAATTCCTTTAAAAATTGTAAATTGTAACAATCTTGAAGAAAAATTTTGATTTATTGTTATTTCGCTTGTCTGATTTTTAATATATATTTTTTTAATTTGGGAAATATATGAATGTATGATTACCAAAGTTTCTTTTAAACATGTTTAATTTAAAGTAAAATTTTTAAATTAAATTATAAATTGTTAAAACTGTTTTATTTACACATTGTAATTTAATATTGGTATATTATACAATAAAATAGTTTGCCCAATATGATTATTAAATAAATTTATAAATTTCGATAGTTTTCCGATCAAATTTGGTGCACCGTGCTTTTAAACTATTTTTAACGGCTTTACAAAAATCAGTACCTTTTGTTGTTGTTTTAATGAAACCAAATAAATTAACTCTTTATTAATCCAGTCTATAGTGATATATCGAGCAAATATTGATAACTGAATTAAGCCGGCGACGTCTGTGCTTTCATCTAAAGATAGAGAAAATGAAATTACAGATTTTAAATCAATTTGCTGCTCCCTTATGTTAGATGACATGTCTGCTAAAAGGCAGTAGCTCTTTTATTTTCCTAACAATTTTTATTTTATAGGAAAAATTTCCAAATAAATATTTAGCACATTAAAGCCATGCTACCGTTCTAGAACGGTAAGTAAATAATTGCATATGTGATGTATACAAGGCACTATTGACATTTTAACCTTATTAAAATGTCAAAAGTGCTCTGTCTAGTGTCTAATACATAGACATATGTCTAATACGGAATAGTATATTCTGTAACAAGGTTAAAATGAAAATTCGATACGAGTGGAGAATTCCGAACGCGAGCGCAGCGAGCGAGAGGAACCACGAGTTATCGAATTTTCATTCTAACCGTGTAACAGACTGTATTTTCTCCACGACCATGTAATAATTCTCTTTATTTAAATTGAAATATGTAGCAAAACAATTAGAACGTCGCACTGACAAACTGAGTGACAGTTTTAAAATTCGCAGGGCAATCTATGTTTTTGTTGAACAATTACAGAATGTTATTCCGTCACTAGTTATAGAATGAAAATACATGCAAAACACATAAAAAGCAAGTGTTTCAGAATGAATATTCTATCTCAAGAGTGAGAATGAACACTTTCTATTATCAAAAATGAAGTCGGAATTATTACATTCATTAATGGTCGTGGAGAAAAATATTTCTATCATGCAAAAAACGTTATAAGCATCAAGAACGTTAAGGACTACCGATCTCAGACAAAAATTGGAGTCGTCGCTCTGCTCCTCTCCAAACAATTGTCTTCGATCGGTAAAATGTCCTTACCGTTCTTAATACTTAATACAGGATTACTAATGAAACTGACTGTTTTTGTTTGCTCTATATTTTTTGAGAAATGTACTCTTTTTGTTCTTCTTTACTTTTTAATAATAATTTCTTATGCATCATAATGTCATTTAATTGATTATGTTCTGCACACAACATATCCCGAACGAAAAACACAGATTCTTTTTTCTCCAACTTTGATTACTCCATATAGTCTTTGGTTCAATAATCTTAAAATTATCGTACTTGTTGTCGAAGAAGGATCTATTTTTGAAGTAAAACTTCTTTAGCGACACTAGGAGTAAAAAAGTTATTCTAACGGACGTGACGTTATTCTAATAACAGAAACCGGAAACAAAACCTAATACTGACACGATTTTGCATGGGCGCCGGCAGCAGGGTGCAAGAGGGTGCGATTGCACCCCCCTGCTATGAAAGAAAATACCTGAATTTACCAGAAAATTATATATTTTTTTAATTTTTTTATTAAATTATTGTTTGAATAAAAACTAAAGGCGTCGCGGTTGTTGTCCAAATCATTCTACATTCTATATATATTAGATCATAATAGTGTGTAGATGCAGATGCACCTCCCTGAAAATAATCCTGGCTGCGCTCATGCGATTCTGCCTACTATATTAAATGAAATTAAATCTGTAATTGTATGCATTGACAGCTTGTTATCTTGTCAACCAAAATACATTGCGTAATTAATTTAAATTTGTGTATAAAGTGTTTGTATTAAATATGAATAAACAAAGTGGATTTATTAATGAAGAAAATGATGAAAAAATATTGAATGAAAACAGTGAGTACCTACTCTGTATGCATACATTTTATTTTTGGTGTGTAATTACACTATTTATTCCTAATTATTTTTACCTATTATTTATACCTAGCTATTTTCGTTTTATAGGTTTAAAGAGCTAAGAGCTAAAAAGAAAAAGAAATTGTGAACGTCAAAAGGCATATTATAAGCGCCAGAAAGATTTGAAGAAAAATGAAAAAAGACGAGACAGCGACATTTATTATGATTTGATTAAGTAAGTTTATATACATACATACATATTACGATAGTAAAGAAGCATGTTGCACGTTTTTGTTCATAAAATAATAATATTCGACATGTTTTAACACTTGCTTATACTTATTTTAGGTTTGGTTAGGTAGCCATAAAGGCCATAAAATCACTAGTCAGGATGGCTGATCTTTTACCAGCAATAACAGATCCTTCGTAGGACTGAAGAAAACAAACTTAACTCAGGATTTTAAATTTTATGGAATATGCTATAAAATGCTACAAAATGAAATGGTTATCTAACTATCGAAGGCTCTTGTGTTGTGTTGTATTACAATAAGGTAGATACAGCTACAAAATCACACATTCTAAACGTAATATGTGTATATTTTTAATAGTGTTTACCTATTATTAAAGCAAAACTTCTTTAGGCGCGACTAGGGGTAACTCTAACGTTAGATTCTAACGGAAGATTCTGATGGAAGTAACGGTGTGATTTCAGCTATGGGAGGAGCTTAAATTTTCAAACGGTTTCAAATACATTAATGTTATTTAGAGAGTAAAATCTATGTTTCACATTTTAGTTTTCATAAACCTATTATTTCATATATAAAAAATAATGATAATTTTCAAATTCCTATTTCTAATATAAATATAACATCTCATTTTTTGTAAGGTATATAGGCAATAAATATGATTGAATTGTAATTAAATATTTATTTTCCGATACGTACGTCAACAAGTTTTACTTCAATCGCGCGTAAAGCTTACACGCACACTCTTTTTTTTTATGAGGCGTCTTGTTCCAACGAACATTTGTTTTAAGTTAGTATTAAAAGTCTTAAATTTAATTTAATGAAACCATTCTATTATTTAACACAATTAATTACTTACCCTTGCAGATAGATAGTTAAAGGAAGGGTTTAGGTGTTTTCGCAAAGAAACGAAATATTAAATTTAAAGTTTTAAAAATAAATAACAGAACGGGTATTAAATCTGGATGTTCACAGTTAAATGTAATAATGATCAGTATTGCCAACATTCAAGTGAGTTTTATCTCTCCAAATTTCTCCTGTTATAAACTCGGTTGTATAACAAGCATCAAATAAGACAATTTCAGTGCTTTTCGCTTGCGATGTATTCTTTCAGCAATGCCCCTTGTGGGACTCCTGCTTCTGGTCTTCCATATCTTTATGTTACTGAGCCTATCTTAATCCTAAATCCCCTGTTTTCCTATAATGATGCTACTATCTTCGTCTTTGCTCTTAAGATATTCATTTTCCCACAGTAACACCCTTTCTGCCACTATGGTAATTGTTGATTGTAGTATAGTAGATCCTGTCATATCCTGTTGCTTTCTTCAGGTAAATATTTATATCATCATCTTATTTCTTCGGGACTTATGTGTACCACTGTTTTGCCTTCTTTGAGTTTTTGATTTCTTCTGTTGCCTTTTGTCTTTGTCTTTGTCAAAGTCTATGTCCTCTTCTGGATGCGTGTTTGGCCTAAATTAGTTTTCGAAACTTCTTGCAAATGCTTCTGCTTTCTCGTGTAGGTCTCACTTTACTTTAAAGCTTTATTTATAGAGATTTGGTTTATTCGGATGGTATTAATTTTGTTTCGTTATGCAAATTGTCAACAACGCCAATCTTGCAGACGAAGAACAATACAAAATGCAAACTTCACAGCAGGCGAAACTGATTTAATTACTAAAAACTTTGCTAACTGTTCTTGTCAAATAAGGGGTGATTTTAAATTAAAATAATATAAAATTACTAATATAATTATTATTATTACTTTTTAAACACAGTAGTGCTAACCACAATAAATACCCAGAGATCAATAAAATACCCAATAAACAGCCAAGTATCATTGGCTTTGTTTCGCCAAAGTGCGAAAAATTCTCTTTGTCAGTGTGATGTTGTATTTAATGTAGCCTTACGTTGTATAGTAAAGCCGTCTTCACCAATGTGAGTAGAAAAGAAACCACAAAAACATTTTTTAGCACTAAGTTGTTGGTGCTGGTTGATGGTAATATTGGGAATCGATTACAGATTGGAGTATTGTCTATTAGATTAATGTTATTTGAAATCTACTATTCAAAGAATTCTAAGGTGGAGCAGAGTGATTGTTTTTTGTCGATCATTTGATCAACTCAATTTGTTCCAATATATTGAATATTATATCAAACTAAAAGATTTCCAAATAACAGAAACTTTCCTTTTGATGCTGATGAAAATAACAAAAAACGAGTGTTCCAGTTAAAACTAGGGCTCGGAATTTCTGAAATTATTGTATTCGATTAGTCGTTTTTCAAATTATTCGAATAGTCGAATAATTCGAATATTCGAATAACTCAAACATTCGAATAGTCGAATAATTCGAATATTCGAAAAATTCAAATAATTCGAATATTCGACTATTAGAATATTCGAATAATTCAAATAGTTCAAATAATCGACTATTTTAAATGTGCAAAATAAAATTTTTGGCGGCACACTTTTATAATTTCGTGGCACAGGAGTTAAGAATCACTGTATTAGGGCTTTGTTTCTTCTTCGGGAATTCAGAATTTCAGAACAGTGAAAGTACCTATACTTATTTAGTTATGTTAGTTTTTACGCGTAGCTTCATATTCTTGTATACCTAATTATTACGTATCCCATGTACAGTATGTCCCCAGATAGACATCCCAAGAGGACAAATGCGTTAAATTAAAAATGCGCAAAGGGGTTTAGGATTTTGTGAATTTTATATAGAGTGCTTGAAAACCATGAAAACAGGACTTTCGTCATTTTTAAATGAGCAACTTACAAAATTAGTCCGAGTTAAACTTAATTTCTGAGCAAAAAAACTTGTACGAAAAACACGAATATTGAGTAGTCAATTAAAGTTATTGAATGATTCGAATAGTCGAGAATTTTTCGAATAGTCAATTTATTTAAATATTCGAATAGTCAATATTCGAATAATCGAATTATTCGAATATTCAAATTATTTGAATATTCGATTAATCGAATTATTCGAATAGTCGAATTTTTTGAATAACAAAAAATTCGAATTTAGAATAGTCGAATATTCGAATATTCGAATTATTCGAATAAAACTCCGAGCCCTAGTTAAAACACGGTTTTTAACTGTTTTTTTTAATAAGGCGTATTCTTTTAAGACCTTTAGGTATACATGTTATTATCTGTAAAGTTATACCATTTTTTACAATACGTCGAAACCGGTCTACAAGTGATATCCTATCGAATTGCAAACTAAAATGGTTAGTTCTATCTTGCAGATATACTAACCCCGTTTAACTTTGAACTGTAATTCAATGTCCGTCGTGGCATATAGCCAGGGAAGTAGTTGTTGGTTCTTAGTAAACGGTCTATACCCAGATAACACAGAAACATGACTGAAATATTCCAGAAACATCCTTCTGGGACAATAGAAACATACTAACACCATCCTGATTTCCCTCGAAACATCCCTAGGATGTTTGTGGCAACAGCCATGTCATCATTTTCAACGTTCTACAAACATCTCGGTAGGATGTTTCTAAGATGAAAAAGGATGTACTAGGTACAATCGGGGTACTTTGTTTAGAACATCTCAGAAACGTTTCTAAAAATACCCTGGAAGTGACTTCGCTATAGGAGCAAATAAAACAATTCAATATTTCTTAATAAAAGAGCTATTTATTTAAAAACTAATAACATTTTCTTTAAACCACATATTTTCTTCTAGGTATCGGAAATGTATTATACAGGGTCTTCATTTCAAAACTAGACAGTTCAAATATCTTTTGATTGTAGTAAAATGTAAAAAAAATAAAAAACACATCAAAACACTTTTTATTCGTAATTGCAGCATCGATACTTCAACCCTCGAACAGTGGAGTGAACTTCGCTTTCATTATCTTGGGCACAAGAAGTAGAAGTACACGAATGAGACTGATTACCGCTGGTACTGGTAGACGGTTTTTCAATATCAATATAATTGTTATAAGTGTTATCTTTTTTCAGCCGTTTAAAGCGCTGACTATATTTATTTAAAAGTTTTCTTTTTTCCTGACTATCCATTATAAATACTTACTTTATAAATAAGCCACGCCACAACACTTACAAATCCAAAAAGAACAAAGACACGACATGACTCAACACTTCCAACAGTTCCAAACTAACCTTGCTTTTGCAAACTAGGTCTTCTTCTTTTTCTACTAATCTTCTTTTTTGCAAAGCTAATGCAGGGATATCAGGATATCACGTACACAAATACGTCAATCACAATATTTTAAGACCGATTGTTATAAAGTTTAAGGACAATTAAAAATTATTCACAAATAGATATGAGTTGTATATTTTGTAATGAAAAACATGTTTAAGAGAAACATTCTAGGGACATCCCACTGATGTTTACATTTAACAACCATATTTATGTACCAAGAGAAACATTCTAGGAACATCCCATCTAAGTCGGAAACATTGGGACACTATTAGTACTTTAATGGGATGTCCCAGGAAAATACTGTGTTATCTGGGTATGTTCTTTGATTTTCAAAGACTCTGTAAAACGTGATAATAGTATTAGGTATACTATTATTATCTTTGACATCTATTTGATTATAACAAATTAAATATCTTCTTTTATTTTCCCATATAAAATAAATTATAATTATTATTGCTGGATTGGTATATACTCAAATGCCCAAACTTAAGTTTAGAACATTATACACAAAAGCAAGATAAAACCTATCACGAAAGTATGTTAGTGTAGCTATACATTGTACATTTTAACGACATTAAATTGTTAGTTTACTGTTTTATTAGTGTGTCAATATAAAATTTGTAACAACCTTCATAAAACTATTTTATATTCACATAAGCAGAGTATATGCATTCGGAAATAAATTTATGTTAATAAGAACTATTAACTGATTTTATGAATTCTCAATCTAACACTATAAGAAAAGTTTTATGTATGCTTCTTAAATATGCAGGGTCATGGCATTACCGAAGTGTTTTTTATGTATTTTGACCTGCTGATTACGAATATCGTTGGTACCTAATAGGGATGTTGACTAATTTCCGGATCTGCTTTTATTTTATAGATAAACTCTTAATAACCGCGAAAAAAATATTTTAATAATAAAAATGGTTTTATTTTAAAGAAAAAAGTGATAAATTAGAATAGATTTAAAATTTCCCGCTAAAACGCCCAAAACTGTCATGTAACTTTGATTACGTCACGAACCGATAAACAATGCTCGCGATCTGTCAAACTCTAAGGAACTTGAAAGTTTTCTTGAGAAATAATTATCTTTAGGCTTTAATACTAGTTAATAATAAATACAAATACGAATTAGAAGAATTAACACAACTAAAAAAGAAACTTAAAGTAAAAAAAATTATTCTATTAATATTCCCGCTAGGACATCCCAAATTATAAAATTACCCGTTGACATAGAAAGCGGAACAGGACTTGTAAATTATATTAATTTTGGCAATCAAATAGAGTCACCCTGTGCAGTTGTAAACGTAAATAAATTTTTTGCAACAACCACCATTACTAATTCAAGAGAAGAACCAATAAAAATTAATATTAATAAACCTTTTAAAATTGAAAAATTAGATATCGCAGATATAAACTTTATTGAAAAAATGGAAACCGATTCTGAATTAAACGAATACACCGATAATATTTTAAAATCTACTCTAAAAAATATACGAGTTGAACATTGTAATTACGAAGAAAAACAGGCTATAAAAAATTTATGTTAAGTTCCGCTGCACAAAAATCTTTGTTTGTAGCAAAGAAATTCGCCACCATCAAACAATTGATTGTCGGCAAGTTAGAACTGTTTCCTTTGATGAATACAGTCTCCATAATGTAAACACAATTCGGTTTATGATAACAAGTGAGTTACAAATACTAATAGCGAGTAATTAGCGAGAGAAATCAAAGAAATAACTTGTTCACACAGTGACACCAAGCGACGCTAAGTTGTTTATCGGTTCATGACGTCATGCGCTGTGATTGGCGTTCACAGTCACGTGATAATGTATATTATATAAAGTTTGTTGAATTAATTTTAATTAATAAAATATTATTAATTACGTTTAATAAATATGATTTTAGGTATTTAAATATTACCATTAATCATTTAAATTTAACTTTACATGGATTTACAACTACTGTCAACATGCCTATTATCCAATAAATAGTTAGAAAATTTGTTATTAACACTTTAATTGTTGTTATTAAAAGTTAAAAACCCCTTAAAAGGAGTATTTAAACCCAACTCTTGCAAAAGACGTATAACTTTATTTCTCAAAGAAACTATAGTCAAATCTTGACAACAATATATTAATATAAAAAACACTGCAATATACAAAGTCCTCAAATACAATATTACACAGATGTATAATAATAAAGCATAAATTTTAACATTAATGGTTTAAACGGCTGTAACTCTCAAACTAAAAATTTTTTCCAAAATATTTTGATTCCTCATGAAAAAAACAATAAAATAAACTTTAAAAGATTCAAATGCAACTATTAGAACGAAAGAGATTGTAGTGCTCATAACTGCACTTCCCACTTAATCACCATTTAATTCGACTAACAGGGGTGCTATAAGGTTATATAAATGCACAAATTTAGCTTTCACGTAAATTTAATAAAATATTTGTCCGATCGTTCATAACAAAGTTATAAGAAATTTATCTTTATTTTTATTCAAAAAATAAGTAGTTTGTTTATAAGTATTTTTAAAAATATTAAATAAAAAAATTCATATTTAATTGCAAAGGATGGTATTCCTTATCCAAAGACGAAAATTTTAAGTGTTGTCGATCCTTTTAAATTGAGAAGATCCTATAAAATTAGCGATTTTTAGCTCGCGCTCGGTGCGGTGTGTCTCTTGGTTCCTACCTGCTACCTGTTTAAATTGTACGGACTCCAAGATAACCTTATTTATATCTGAAGAAATTTAAACTTAAAGTTCAAAGCCGCAACACAGGCTCCTATAGAATATAGAACCCTAAATAAAAGTTTCGTTTACGAAGCCAAAACTCACGGGTGCAGTAATAAGACCTATCTCGAATTTGTAGAATAAATCCTGTTCTATAAAATAACATTTTCATAATAACGTGTTATGCACATTGAAATTAAGTTATTCGATAAAAAGCAAATAAAATATTGGTGTTTTCAGTTGCAAAAGAAGCCTGTATTATTAAACTAATCAAAAGTTTTTTGGATTTTTTTGTTTGATAACGAATATGTTTTTTTTTGTACATTATTTTACCAATAAGTTAGATGCTCGAGCGAATTAAGAGGGCTTGTAACAGGCATATTTTCTCTTATTATTGTTATATTGTTAACTATTGAAATTGTAAAATCATATGAAACTTACCTGTTTATCTGATAGGAAATTTTTACAATGTTTACATAGATATTGTTTTATCTAATTCTAACTATCGTCTGTGCTTTGAATTTCTACATATATTTAAATATTTATATTATCACTTAATTGTTGAAATATTTCGATCATTAAAAATATATTTCTGCTTGTGTAAGTAAACAAATAATTGTCAAAGGTAATAGTTTAATACTAATTGACGTGAATTCAACTTCTCTTTTCGTTTCTGGCCTGTTCCTTAAAATTCGCAAAGATAGCCACTTCGTTAGCACAATAATTAATCCCATTTGTTGAATGGTCAAAGACCTCTCTTCTACGCATGTTACCATATGACAATTTGGAGGCACGCTGTCATTTTTCATTTTTATCGTAGCCAGCTCCTGATTAAATGTTTTCATCGACTAAGAAGAAATCTCGTGGCTTTGTATAATCGAAGTGCATCTTCGCCTTTTAATTTTGGATTTTGAGACAAGCCTTTAATTTCAGACTGGGCCATCGAATCCATCTACGTTTTGTTTATATTTTTGGGTTATTTCGTGCCCAGTGGGAAAACCACATTGAGGGATTTGTAGAGAGATTTTCTGAGTCGATTCGCAGATATAGTAGAAACACATTATAAAGACGGCTTTTGGGGCAAACTCGTCCCAGGTTATTGGAGCGGCGCATGGTTGTACTCTTATTACCCTATCACATCTTAGGGTTTTTTGGAACCAGCATCTTAGTACCAAAGTTATTTTTGGTACCGGCATTATTTTTGGTACCGACATTTATTTTTGGTACCCGCATTTCTTGTTTTTGGTTGTGGCATTATTTTTGGTAGTACCAGCATTTAAAGTACCGGAGCCTGGAACCGGTCTGAAGTTTTTTTAAGCCTATTGTAATTGGCGATTGGAAGCTACCACTACCAGAACAGATAAGCCATAGATTTATTATCTTGTAACTTGTATTTTTTTTTCTAATAGTTTATTTTATTTTTGTAATTCGTAAGTGTGATCATACCTACATCACTAATTTATTTTATATATTTAAAGCGCCAGCGTATAATTTTAAACAGCTCTAAATTGTTTTTCCTTTTTTTTGGGTCTACAACATATTTGTATTAAAAAAAGGTCTAGTTTACAAAACTGATTTGTTTTATTTAGCATCTGATTCTTTCGGATTGTGGAAGGGTTGTTGGCGCCTATTATATCTAGGGGTTTCCGGCTTGTACCGTCTAAATCGGTGGCGCGGCTCAATTGTTTATTATCCCTCTACGGCTGAGCTCGGGCATAATTTGCCAGTAGAGAGATCACTAACAAACCTTGCGCAATTTGTTTAATTTTTAACAATAGACTTTTTTTAAAATAGTATTAACCTATTGTTAAGAGAGAAGGAAAAAACGTGGCAGGCTCCTCGGCATTAAAAGAAGGCAGAATTACCACCATATTCTGCGACTCTTTAACTAAATAAATAACGATGTTTTTATGTAGTTGGGGTTCCATTAGAGCCTGCGTTAAGGCTTTGAACTTTGAGTTCAAATTTCTTCAGATATTGGTGCATAACCAATAAAAATATGGTGACCTTATTTTTATTGCAATGGATACAGCATAATTTCAACTATGAAAAATCACAGTTTCGGTATACATGGCACTGAAGCCTTCTTAACGCACTACTTAAGGGGTAGTCGCACCAAGCGCGAGCTAAGAATTGAAATTTTTATAAGATATAATCAATTTAAAAGATTTCACAAACTTTTAAAATTTTCTACTTTGGATGAAAAATAACATTTTTGACAATTAAATATGAAAATTGCTTTGTTATTTTGCGTAGAAAATTTAAAGTTTTTATAACTTTGTTTAATACAATCAGGCAACTATTTTTTTAAAATTTACGTGAAAGCTGAGTTTGTGCCTTTTCAAATAATAATTTATGTATCCTTATAGTACCTCTATAAGTCGAATTAAATGGTTATTAAATGGGAATTTCAGTTATTTGCAACAGTTTTGCACTAAATCGGCAATATCTTTGGTTCTAATAGTTAAAATTATTTTTTTTTAAGTTTTTTATTGGTTTTTCGTAACGAATCAGAATAATTTGGAAAAAATGCAGATCTTTCATTGTTTGAGAATTGCAGCCGTTTAAAAAACTAAATTGTTAATAACAATTTTCCTGACCATTTTTCGATCTGTTACCCATAAAAACCGTAATTAGCGGTTCCAAGTAGATAGTAAACACTTAGGTAAGGCCAACGTAAACGTACCTCTCGCCCGTACTATGTGTCGGTATTTAAAGTATTCCTTGTGATACTTTCATTTTGAATAAATGACAACTTAAAGAAAATTATGATGGTTTATAGAAAAAAAAAAAATTCTGTAATAAAAACATGCGTCTACCACGTAAAATGAAACAAACTATTCATGACTAAAATTTCATATCAAAATATTTTGAAATTTTTGAGAAAAACGCAATACAGATTTAAAATATTCTATTCGCTGATTTAAAGCGCCCTCTACTATGAACCTCCGAGTACAGTTCGGTGAATCAGTAGCTGTTTTAAATATCGGGGTAAATTTATACCTGACAAAATTTTTACATTTATTCTCTGTACTGGGTTTGTTTGAGTATCGTTGCTCTTTCTAGGTTTCGCGCCAAAATGTAGGAGTATAGGTATCACCTTAGGAACATTCTTAGAAACTACTTTTAAAACATAATACTTCCCACAGCTAAATAGTAACACCCACAATATTAACAAAACAAAACAGCCTCTACGGGACCGCTGTAAAATATAAATATCTAAAACAAAGTTGCTACATTACTTCAATTTAAACAATTTTGTCAGTAGAGTGGTAACTAATCTGTCCTGTCATCTAACATTCAATAGTTTAACAATCTTAATCTGACCTGTAAGACTAATTTAAGCGAATGAAGTAATCTTACATGGCTAAATAGAGAAAAAGTCCATGTCCAACTATCATGTAAAAAGCTGTAATCGTATTATACTTTAGTTTAACTATAAATAACCTACTCTCTATTTACTATCTATAAAAAACATTTTTTCCTAAAATTCTATTGCATGCCTTTCTGAATTTTTAAAAAGAAAATTTATTTCACCATACTTACAAAATTAAACATAAGCTAATTCCATGTATTCCAGCAGATAGAAAGTTGAATATACCGGAGTCTATAGAGAGAGTCTCATTGTAAATAAAAGAATACAAAGGACCCCCACCTAGACCGACTAAATAAGCACTAGCCATTATAGTTGAAAATACTTTACCAACTTCATTGGCTGGTATGGATTTTGTAATTAAAGTTCTTAACATAGGAACAGTTACCCCTCCTAAAAGACCTTTTAAAATTGCACCTAAAATAATAGCAGATTAGTGCTTGTTGAATTGCATCTACCATTTTTTGCTGATATGATGAAATTCATGCAAAGCAAGATAGAAAAGTTTAAATATTTATGGAAAATTAACCACAAATATAGAAATATTTACAACAAAACTCACCAAAATATATGAATTGGTCATTAAATGCAATTCCTTGTAGTAAAACGCAACTTATAGTAAAAATCAAACCTGTCATAGCCAAAACAGACTCTCTGAATTGACACCTTTTATGAAAAACATAGACACTACTCATTGTTCCAATAGCTGACACTATAGTATTAATACTAAGATACAATGTATATTTTGTAACAGTCCAATTAAGTTTTCTTCTTAAAAAAAGGAACATGACGCCGAATTCTCCACTACCAACCAAATTGATGAGGATCAATGTCAAAATTGATGTAAGAATAATTTTTCTGCTGGAATTTTCTCGACTCTTTGTTAACACTTTATACATAGCTTTGAAGTTGTTAATAGTGTCACATTGCGTAAAAGTGATCTAAAATATGTAAAAATAATAAATAAAACTGGATAAATAGTTATTTCAGAAAGTTCACTCTCAACGCCTCCCGTAAGGATACGCGAAGCAGAATTGTGTACCACGGACAGCATACGTTTAAAAATATTTTTATATAGCTTTAAAGCTACTCTGGAGATTAAGAGTAGTCCTAAGAAATTAGATCAGTTTTTATTTTTAAAGATCCGGAATCAATTTTATCAAGTATTCAAAAGAAGTTTTGACAAATAAATGAAATGTCTGAATTTATAGTTTTAGGTACATATAACTATTTTGCCTACTTTTGTAATTGTAATTTTTCTGTATTTATTCTCAATATTTTTTAAATTTTGTATTATATTTTATTATGTATACGTTATGAAAGTTTTTTAGTTTTTACACTTTTTTGGAATTTTTAAAAGCTATACTTCAAACTGAACGAATTGCTTGACGAAGTGAACGTAAAAAGTGCGACAAAAAACAGCGTTCCTCAAGATATATTCCATTTCCGTGGTAAGACAAAACCGCGAACGCATACGATAGTTCAGCCGTTCTCGAACTGTGGGGCGCGCCCCCAGAGTGGCGTGTAAATTTGGTAAGGGAGACGCAGTATATTTGAAAACAAATTTATTAAAACCAATTTATACATTTTTTTATTGTTAAATATTGAACTACAAACTGATTCTAAGCCTAACAAGTTTTAAATATTCTTAGAATGCAAGGACTAATGGCTGACAAGCGCTCGCTTTGTGGCACGCAATCCCTGTAAGTTCGGTTCCACATTGGAAATGACGACTCATTTTCTAGTTGAACCTTATTTCGATATCTAGATTTTAACGAACCAACAGCAGAAAATCCTGTTTCAAAAAGATAAAACGTGGAAAAAAACTAAAAAATCGTTACCGCTTTGGGTTTAATTACTTGGAAGTTCGATCAAAAAATTTGTCAAAGATTTGGTACTGAAATCCATTTTCAGTAAAGTGTAGGACAAAACGTTCTGTTATCAGTGGTAGGCGATTAGGTTTACTGTGAAATGGATTACAAACTCAATTCCAATTACAAAAATTGATATTTTCTTCTGCAAAAAAGTATTATCGGAAATCCTGATTACTTCTACACAATATTTTCTTTTAACTTGTTTTTCCATAAATTCATCTTTTTACAAAAATATTCAATCTTTTTATTTAAATCAAATACATTCAAGTTTTTACCCTGAAGTTAAAGATTATGAGTATTACGTTTTACAAACATGTCTACCAAATAATAAAGATTCATTAAAAATAAGTTGTGACAGAATTCTGCCAAACGCTTATGATCTTCTTCCTTAAAAAATACTGGTATTTTACTTCTTAGTTCGCGCGTAAATAAGCTTGACAACCTTATCTGTACAAACAACAGAGAAAATCTTTGATTTTAATGGCCTAGTTTTTATTCATTTAACTACTTCAATAAGAACTCCCAAAACAATATTTAGACTAGGGTTTAGAAACTTGAACGCTAAAGCTTCTCGATGAATCATGCAATATGTCTGCGGATTCCTTCTTCGCAAGCGCTAGCAAACTATTCTATTTACCAGACATGGCGTGGGCTCTATCAGTGCAAATCCTAACAAAATGTTTCCATTGCAAATTCGCCGCAATAATTAAATTTTTTGTAATCCTGAATAATTCGTTGGATGTAGTTCCTCCGTTAATAAGTTAGCAAAACAGTAGTTGTCCTTCATATACTGTGATACTCTTACAGAATCTGATATTACAACTTAAATGGGATTTATTATTGGAGTCAGTGTCTTCATCAAGTTGAATAACAAATAATTTTCGAATTAGCTGAGATTCAAGCAAGTTCTAAATGTCAGCAGATATATCCGCAATTCTTTGACAAATTGTATTATATGATAAAGGAATATTGTCAAATTGTTTAGCATAGCTTTTACCACATACCTAATGTTTCTACAATGTCTTTGGTAGCCGGTAGAATACGTTGCTCTGCTAGAGTGTGTGGTTTTTTACATTTAGCTACTTTGAAGACCGCTTTGTATGATGCTTACAAAGCTTTTTCGTTCAATGCGAGCATTTTCTGAAAATTTGTCTTCTGTTTTTTAAATGATTTGAGTTTTTCCACGCGGTTTTTTGATAGATTCCTTGTGCCATGTCTCTATGTGCCTCTTTAATTTATTGGGTTTCATGCTATCAGCAATTAATACTTTTAAACAAATAAAGCATTGCTGTGCTTCTTCTTCACTAATTTAAATGCTTGTAAAGACCAAATTTAGGTAAGCTTGGTAATCTTTTTGGATTTTCGACTTATATCCTCCTAAATTAGTCCAAGTACAAGTCTCTTTCTAGTTTAGTTTTCGTTTGGCTTCACTTAGAAATTTATCAATTTTTACAGCGTAGAATATATGTAGCATTAGAGCACTGAACTTAAAAATTTCTTGTTTAACTCTAACTAATTGTTATGTCTTAAAACAAAAGGATTAACCTGTAAATGCGCTTCTATATTTATAGCCGTGTACCTTGCGTCGAGACAATTCGATGACGTTCGACATCTTTCGAGAACATCATCGTCCGCCGCGCCAAGCACATATTACTATACCAACTAAATATACAGTGTTGCCTAGTCTAATTTTAATTCCCGGGTTGATTATTTTATTCTTGCAATACAAAGCGGGGCGCAAAATTGTTTGAAATAAAAAGGAAACGCGTTGAGTAAAAAAGTTTGAGAACCAATGCGATAGTTTTAATTATTTTTAAAACGACTTCTTGATGCAAGTCTATAAAAAAAAATTATCTTTGAAAACGACAACCTATCTGGTTGTCGAAAGCTTAGAAACATTTAAAAAAATATATATTTTCATTTTTGTTAGGCATTTTCAGTTTTAAAAAACGACCCTTGATAAATTTGACATATCCATCAAGATTAATAAACAAGGGTCATTTTCAAAATATTGATTTATATTTTTTATCAGTTTGTTTTAAGTGGCAAAAAGATCCCCAAATAAAGAAGTAAATAGATGCCACAAAGAAATTATAGAGATTATTTAAATATAGTTATTTAATGACTACTAATAAAATAAACTTATAAAAACGGGCTCAAAAAAAGTAATTTTTATCTACTGCCAAGCAGATAAAGGCGCTATCAGTTATAAATAGAGAGTGCAGGTGTGATTCCTGTCAATTTTCTAAATTTATGTTCTGAAAAATGAAAAAAAAAATATTTAACAACTTTTTTTAAAATTTTTTAAAACTTCAACTTTAATTGTAAAGACATTTTGTAATTTTTTAACATTATTGTTTTATATATATAAAATTGTATACAATTGTCATTATTTAGGTTGTTTTTAAATTTCGTAATTTCTTTTAAATTAAATAAATGTGGATTTTTCTAGAATATTTTTATTGAAATTATTCCTGTTTTACTGTTGTTCGAGAATTGTATCCTTACTGTCAGTAAAATTTGAATAGAAGAGACTGGACAATTTAAGCCTAAAACTGATGTGGGATGATCTAACATAGCAAATGTTGATCTGAAAGAGTTTCTGATAATTCCACACTCAGCAATGTCTAGCATAAGCCACTTTTCGGATTACTGAATACAAAAAATCTACTATATTTCCACTTTATATCCGCAGAAAATATATTTCCAAAGAGATTATCGTTTACGATTGAATTCTGCTCAGTGGATGAGAACTAAAAACAATGAAATTCGCAACTTTATTTAAACAGTTATTTCCATATTTATATTTACATTTGGAAAAGTTTTTAGTTCAAAAAAAAAAACCAGTCATAGTTAGGATAATAGCAATCCCCTTTTATTCCATCAATAACATTTTTAATCTTAATTTAAAATTAATATATGTTGTGGTAGATTTAATAATATGTTGTTCTTTCTTATGAAAAACGAGGTTTGAATGCTAAATCCTATTTAAAACTTTTAGAAACTACACTTTTACAAAAGCATATATCTAAAATGTGGTGTATGCAGAAAAAAGAATGCCACCTCTATGATTTTATAGTACAGAACATCACAATTAAGTTAGCGTGAAATATTAATAGATTTTTTTTTTAATTTATACATAAAAAATGGCCCTTGGTAAGCCAGGCGCATCAGTAGATTTATATTAATTAATTATATTAAAAGTATACGTTTTAGAAAAAAATGTTTTAGATAAAAGTTGTAGGTCTCTTTAAGACAAACAAAAAAGTCTCCTAACATTTTTTTGTACAGGGTGAAGTAAAAAAGTTACGAATTTTTTTCCATTTTGATTTGATGTCACGCCCAAACGGCCTTACCGATTTGGCCCATTAACGAACTCGACCGAGATTTTGGGACGATTGATTTTTGTACCAAATTTTATTTCGATCCGTTAAGAAATGCGACCGCTATCGTGTCCACAGATTTCGTTATATCGGAACTATACATACATATATAGTACAGTACTGCAGGCCTTTGAGGCCCATGACTTTTTTTTTTCTTTATCGTTCTTCAACTGCCTTAACAATTTCTCACCACAGGTTGCGATTCTGTACTTTTGCACCCCAATTTGGTTCTACCTCTCTGATATCTTCCAACACCGCGTCCAACCATTTTTTCTTTGGTCTCCCTCTTTTTCTTTTACCTCCTTCCCCTTCTTTAATGACCTTTTTTGCATATCTATCTTCTGGCATCCTCCTAGTATGCCCGAACCATCTCACCCTTTGAGCTTTTATGAAGCTTGTTACTGATGGGTATTTATAAAGATCTTTTAATTCTTGGTTAGTTCTTCTTCTCCAGAGTCCTTCATCTGTTTTTAATCCCCCCAGAATTTTCCTTAGTACCTTCCTTTCCCATATATCCAGTTTTGTTTCTTCCGCTTTTGTTAAAACCCATGTTTCGCTTCCGTATGTCACTGTTGGTCGTATTATTGTTCGATAAATTTTAATTTTGGCTTCTGTAGATAACTCCTTTGATCTTATTAACTTATTTAAAGATCCCACAGCTTTACTTCCTTTCACTAATCTTTTATTTATTTCTTTCCATTCTTCGTTTTTATATACATACATACATACATATATATATACATATATATATATATATATATATATATATATATATATATATATATATATATATATATGTATATATATATATGTATAGTTCCGATATAACGAAATCTGTGGACACGATAGCGGTCGCATTTCTTAACGGATCGAAATGAAATTTGGTACAAAAATCAATCTTCCCAAAATCTCGGTCGAGTTCGTTAATGGGCCAAATCGGTAAGGCCGTTTGGGCGTGACATCAAATCAAACTGGAAAAAAAATTCGTAACTTTTTTACTTCACCCTGTACAAAAAAATGTTAGGGGACTTTTTTGTTTGTCTTAAAGAGATCTACAACTTTTATCTGAAACATTTTTTTCTGAAACGTATACTTTTAATATATTTAATTAATATAAATCTACTGATGCGCCTGGCTTACCAAGGGCCATTTTTTATTTTTTTAATTAATTATTTGCAATTAAAATTACGGAATTTATTTTTTGTATATTTTAACGAATTGTAGTTTTTTTATCAATAAATTGCTCCCTAAATGCTCTCTAAGAATCTGCAATTGCTCCAGTAATTAATAATTTTGATTAATTCCGGATAATTAAAGAATATTTTGGAATCAAAATCAACGAATATCAACCGGTCTTGAGAGAAAGTTAAATAAATTTAAAAAAAAAAGTAATTTCTTAAAATATAGAAAAAACAAGTTCAGTAATTTTAATTAAGCATAATTAATTACTGAAGCAATTGCAGATTTTGAAAGAGCATTTAGGTAGCAATTTATTGATGCAAAAATATTAAAAAATACTGTAATTTGTTGAGATATAGAAAAAATAAATTCTGTATTTTAATTGCAAATAATTTATTAAAAAAATTAACTAATTACTGGAGCAGTTGTTAAATCTGAAAGAGCATTTAGGGACTTATTAATAAAAAAATAAAAAACCTGTAATTTGTTGAAATATAAAAAAGAAAATCCGTAATTTTAATTGAAGATAATGAATTAAAAAGCTGACTAATTAATGAAGCAATTGCGGATTCTGAGAGAGCATTTAGGGAGCAATTTGTTGATGAAAGAAAAAAAAAATAAAAAAACTGTAATTTGTTGTAAGATGTAGAAAAAATAAATTCCGCAGTTTTAATAGCAAATAATTAATTAAAAACTTGACTAACTACTAGAACAATGGCGGATTCTGAAGAAGCATTTAGGGAGCAATTTATTGATGTTCGAGATAGGAACTATTTTTTCATGTTTCACGCTAAATTAATTGCGATGGTGACGTCACAAAAATAAAAAACGGAAAAGGAACGATGGGGAGAATCACTCGTTGTTCACACCACGTATATCAATATCGGGAGCAATTTATTAATAAGAAAAAAATTTCAAAAAAATTGTATTTTGTAATGGAGCATTTAGGAAGCAATTTTTTGATGTATAAATCAAAAAAAAATATTACTATTCCACGCTAACTTAATTTCGATGTACAGAACTGTCTATGTCAACCATTTTCTCATCGTTGGATTCGCAGAGTAAGTAAATTTTCGTGGCCGCCTATGTATATGCCTAAACACACTTGAAACATGCATTGTCATTCAGTTCTTAGCTATCCTGAAAATTTCAGAGCTCTAGGTAGTCGGGAAATAGGTTTACAAAATTCCACGGAATGACAGAGAGACAAAGAACACGACGAAAATATAAAAAACTTTCTAAAAAACAGGATATGTAGCTGCTATTTAACTACAAGCTTAAATACCGTTTGTTTTTAATAAATAAAAAACCTCTAAAATTCGATGAAAATTTAGTTTTATGTGTTTTGCTCAGAATTTATCAATAAAAAAGTATTACCTATAGTATAGGCAATATTATAAAGAAGTAAATAACACACAAAATGCGTTTTGTTAAATTTAATTTTGTCAATTAGTTGTTAAAATAATTAGAAACAAAAATAAAAAAGATATATTTTTTTGAATGTTTATAATTTGTATAAATTTATTTAAAAAACATTCATATTCAATAAAAGAGCGAATCTTTTTCTGTGTAGGTAGGCTATCGCGTGAAGACAGGCGTTGCTGCTTTAATAAGAATTTAACCATAGAAGTTCGTTTTTTTTCTGAAGGATGTAAAATAGGTTTTTTAGATTTTTTAGTTATAAAAACAAAAAAAAATATATCAAAAATAGGATTTTTAAAATTTTGGTTTTTATAATTTTGTTGTAAAAAAATATTTGGCAATGAGGTATTCAATATGTCACTTTGTATCCATCCACTGGGATAGCATATAGTGATAGTTTCATCTATGAATTTCGTCTTCATTCGGTGTCTTCCAAAATAAGAATCGGTGATACATAGGCACCTGCAGCAGACACACACAAGACGGCAGTTGTTAATTGACCCCTGGATGACGAAATAAAAATCCGTAAAGCCAACTCATTCCGGCAAACTTGGAGTATTTGTTGAAATTGTGATTTATGTCATTTTTTGTCATCTGAAAAGCAAGATAATGAAAATCCCGATACGTTAGTCCAAATAACTGAGCTTTGAGATCTTTTATGTGCGGATTCTGAGGGAGCATTTAGAGAGCAATTTATTGATGTTCGAGATAAAAACAATTTTTTCTTGTTTTATGCTAAATTAATTGCGATGATCTTTTATGTGCTGACATTACCTATGTTTTCTTGGGCAGATGTAAAAACTGTTTTAAATCGCCCTAGGTTTTTTTTAAAGCATCTTCGCTATTTTTATTTATTCGGTACTTCTTTACTCAGTCTTCTATAGGGTTGATTATGGTATCGAAAGTTTTTTAGAAGCAAGACGATACCCACATTTACCGTCTATTACCACTAAAATGACCTTTTTCATACATTCGTCGATTGTTTTTTTCTATTATAATTCCAAGGCATTTTGCTGTGAACTGTAACAATAAATAATATACAATTAGAGTTTTAACAAAACAAACTTCAGGGTCCGATCTCGCTCAATTCTGAAATAGGAACACCTGCTAAGTGCCAGCTTTCGGCTCTAAAAGAATCATCAAAAGAGGTAAAGACGAATTAAGAACCTCCTCTCCTTTTTGATAGAAATAACATTTAAAAAATATTATCTGCTAGTTGTACAAAATCGAGAATTACCCTTTACCGTTATACCTCAAGCGCCCAAGAAGGAACAAAATAATCAAATAAATCCCTTAAATGCATAAAGTTGCAAATATGCAACAACTAATTCTAACTCCTATACTATAATAGGGAAATAATATTTCAAGTAAATGTTTGCTGTTGCATGCTTGCAACATTTTGATTTATATATAAGTTACTTCATTTTTTTCCTAGATGGCAGCAAGAGAACCATATCTTGCATTTGTTTGTGAGTTGGCGACAAAACTGGACAGTGTGCGTTTTGTTGGTTAAGTGTTTCATTATATTGCAAATTTCTCAGCTAATTTAGAATTAAAAACTGTTTACATATGTACCAAGGTATGTAGTTTTCATATACATTGAATTTATACGCGAATTAATTAATTATTCATAAATTCTGGACATTTTATAGTTGTTGTATATTTGCAACATTGTGCAAATTTGTTAATTTCTGATATTTCGTTTATGTTGCAGATTTGCGACATTGTGCTTTTGTAGAACCACATATTCCTCTAAATATGAATAGAAAATTTGAAAGAAATCGGCCGTTATCAGCCAAGGAGCTGGAGGAAATAGCTGAAAATATCGACAATTGGTCTGCCAGCGAAGACGGACAAGATTTTTCTGATACAGACAGTCTCGCTGACCCGGAATTCATACCGGACGATCCTAACTTTAATCGGATTTTTCCCTCCCAAGACATAACAGAAAGTGCATCTTCTGAAGATGAAAACAGCGCCAAAAATGCTAATATTTCTACACAGAATTTTGAAGAAATAAAGCGTACGGCCATGACCGAAAGTGCATCGTTGGAAGATGAAAACAACATGGAAAATGCAAACACTTCTACACGAAATCTTGAAGAAATTAAGCCCAAAGACAACTCCACAAAAATGAAAAAAGGTTTGCCGAAAAGAAAAGTTTTATGGAGACAACGTGGCTTACACTTGAATAACTTACAATTAGAATTTCATGGAAATAATCAATTACCACCGGAAGTCATGTCTCTGGAGACACCGTACAGTTTTTTTAAATATTTTCTCTCAAATCATGTCATTGAAAAAATCGTACAAGAATCAAATTTGTATGCAACACAACAAAATCCTAACAATATCACTCCGATCACCGCTACAGATTTACAACAGTTTATGGGAATCTGCTACTATATGTCGATCGTACATTTGCCTAGTGTGAGGGCATATTGGAGCGTAGACTTAGGGTACGATCGCGTTAGAAATGAAATGCCTGTTACAAAATTTGAAAAGATAAGGCGTATTATACATTTCAACGATAACTCAAAACATCATCCTCGTGAAAGTCCAGACCACGACCGGCTTTTCAAATTACGACCTCTAATAGACCACCTGAATGAAACATTTTGCAGTATTCCTTTAGAACAATTTCTCGCAGTTGATGAACAAATGTGCGCTTCCAAAGTAAGGCACTATATGAAGCAATATCTCCCAATGAAGCCCCACAAATGGGGCTTCAAACTATTTGTTTTGGCTGGAGTTTCGGGATTTGCCTACCGATTTGAAATATATTCTGGTCAAGAAAACTTACAAGAGAGACCAGCTAATGAACCAGATATTGGAGCATCTGCAAATGTTGTTGTCCGCTTAGCTCGTATCATTCCCGTAATGCAAAATTATAGAGTGTATTTTGACAACTATTACACGTCAGTAAAGCTCGTGCTTTATCTTGCAAAAAGAGGAATATATTCATTAGGAACCATCAGGCGAAATCGTATTCCAGATTGTAAGCTACCTTCGGAGAAAGATTTGAAGAAAGAAAAACGTGGTATTTCAGTTGAGTATGTCAGCACAATTGACGGTGTCGATATCTCGTCTTTAGTTTGGAAAGACAACAAATATGTTACCCTTCTCTCAACATTTGCTGGAAAAGAACCTGTCACATCCGTAAAACGCTTCGACAAGAAAGAAAAGGGAAGCGTGGAAATTGAGTGCCCTAATATTGTGAAGGAATACAACCGCCATATGGGCGGTGTTGATCTCATGGACAGTTTCATTGGAAGATATCGTATTACCCTAAAAAGCAGAAAGTGGTACCTTCGAATCTTCTACCACTTATTGGATTTATGTATGGTCAATTCATGGTTATTATACAAAAGAGTGCAGACCCAGAAAGGACAATCTAAAAACATATTGTCTCAATCTGCATTCCGAAATGAGGTAGCCAATTGCTTGTGTAATGTTGCAACCCGAAACACTCCTAAAAGGGGTAGACCAAGTTCCGGTTTAGAGGAAAACATTCAAGAAAAGAAAAGAAGAGGCAATGCGCAGCATATTCCTTCCAAAGAAGTTAGAGTCGATCAAGTAGGCCACTGGCCCATATTTGCTGAAAAGAGGACTCGATGCAAATATCCAAATTGTAAAGGTTTTACAGACATAATTTGCGAGAAATGTGGAGTTATTTTATGTATGAATAAGAAAAACAACTGTTTAAGTTATTTCATAATTAAATAGTTTTTGGTCCTCTTTGCACAATGTTGCACATTTGCAACAGCAACCAATTTATCAATAAATAAATAAATTATTAAAAAAAATTTTTTTTTCATTTTTCCCACGTGCCATGAATTATTTCTGATATAGAAATATTTTTTTCTTTCAAAAACAAAAAATCATGCATTTAAGGGATAAACTAAAAACAGTCGCATTAAAGATTTAAAAAATGTCTTTTTAAACTCTAATACATACTTAATCTTTGCACAAATACAAAATTAACTTACCTTCACACTTGGAATTATAATACGCCTTTAAAATCGGTTAAACATTACATCAAACCTCCGTAAAAAATTCCTTATATAACTTATAAGAGCACACACACTAACGTCTTCAAACTTTTGTTGGCAAGCTATGCAAGATGGCGAATTTGGATCCCATTAGAAAGCGTTAGTAGTTTTAATCTAATACCCGAATTTGGTCTAATCTCACCTACTGTTTGTCTGATAGCTTTTGAGCCAAACACAAAAAACTAAATTTTTATTGAATGTTTGAGGTGTTTTTGATTAAAAACAAAGCACAGTTAAGTTTAGAGTTACATTTTGTGCTAATTATCAAGAAGAATAAAAAAATTGTGCTTAAATGATAAATAATGGCATCTAATTTGCAAAGAAACATAAATTTACTTTCTCTTATCGTGCATCTACATAGTAGTCACAAATTTTTTTAACAAAACTTTTTATTATGGGTTAGATATTCGTATTTTGAGGCTAGGAGTGTATAGTTAAAATATTTTTAGTTATTAATAATATATATAAAAAATATATAAATACCTTTTGTGGTCTTTGTAAAGATTCAGGTATTACAAATATTGTATAGAGTATTCCTACTAAAGTAAACCCAGCTGCCAAGCCAAAGACTGTGGTATAATTAGTAGCGTAGAAGATATAGGAACTAATAGCATTACCTATAACCGTACCAGCTGCTGTACTTACTTCATATATTGCCATTCTAAAATGTATAAAAGTCCAGTTTACTGAAAGTTAATGAAAAGTATCTTTAAAGCTAATACCTCATGCCTCTGGTTTCATCAGTAGAGATGTCAGAGAGGTAAGCTAGTACTGTAGTAAAATAAGTAGTTCCCCCTCCAGTTAGCATTGAGGGTATATCACTTAGCATAAAAAACCAAGGCGAGATATCAAAGCAACTGTTAATTGATAACATAGACATACCGATTGCCATCCCTAAAACATTCTTAAGTTAGTTTTAGTTAAAAATATATCCACGTGTTCATGAAACAATACAAAAGCTAGATAACTAACTTTACAGAAGATAAAAAAAGCTGTTTGCTGTTCGGATTTAAAAAACTGTAGTTCTATAATTAACTAGCGGACCCGACAAACTTCGTGCTGTCAAAAGGATTTGTAGTGTGGCATCTTTTTTTTCCTACCTATTTTATAGGGCAAAAAATTCTCCTGAACAGAACCGTGACCATGGTGATAGGGCGTTGTGAATAAAAAATAATTAAATAAAACATATATAAGCATTTAAAAGTAAGTAATCGCTTTATTGTTAATCATGTGAATCATAATTATTAACAAAAATCAGTTATATTTTCATTGTAGTGCTTTGTGATATACGATGTTTTATATTTGATTACCTGGCGCATAGACAAACAAATCTGATGGTTTTCAACACAGGAACAGGCCACATACAATTGACCATGTTAGAAAAATGGGTTTTCCAGATTAATATCACAAACACTTAAGGATTGCCCCTGAGACTTGTTTATGGTCATAGCAAAAGCAAGTCGCACTGGAAACTGTAGTCGTTTAAACTCAAATGGCACATCAGTCGGAATCAATGGGATGTGCGGTATGAGAACATCTTCTCCTTTATACTTTGCTTCCAGTATAGTTGCTTCTATTACGTTGTTTATCGCTAACCGTGTGCTGTTGCAAAGACGGGGTTGGTTGATATTTCGCAACATTATAATTACCGATCCAAACATTAATTGAAGATTGTGAGGTAGCAATCCTGGCAAATCTAGCGAGTTTAAAATTCCGGTGGATAGTTGACTACATCATCTTGGTTAGTAGCCGAATCAACTGATTTATATATTCTCAATTCGCCTGAAATTTGTTCTTGAATTTTGAAAATTAATTCATTTACATCTATGTTTTTTGCAGCCAATATAGCTCGTTCGCTCAACCAATTATGGTTTCTGTAATTTTGAGAAACATCTGGAAACACCTTCTGAATAAGTTCATCTTTTGATTAAGTTAACTGACAAAAACTTTGAGAAAAGTTAATGCAGCCAGTCAACATGTCTATAGGAAATTTGTCATTACCAATTTCAATGAGTTGTTTAGAGAATATGTTTCCAGATTGGTCATTTTGCAACTCGACACGCAAATTCTTGCTTAAATGAAGTAAATTGAAATGTTCCACAAATTGGAGGACTTTAGACATGCATTGAGTTCATCAGCTGGCGTTGATCGTGGAATCACTGGCAATGTTTAACAAAAATCTCCTGCTAATAAAATCATTGCACCACCAAATTGGTTATGATTGCTCCGTAGATCTTTTAAGGTTTTGTTTAAAGCCTCCAAAGATTTTTTATGTGTCATCGTGCATTCATCCCAAACAAAATTTACATTGCTACAAAACCTTTGTCATTGCAGAGTTCGTCGAAATGTTGCAGGTTGGAGTTTCATTGATTTGCATATTTAATGGCAATTTAAGTGCTGAATTGGCCGATCGACCACCTTTAAACAATTTGCTGCGATTCCCGACGAAGCGAGTGCCAGTGCAATTTTATTTTGTGAGCGAATTGTTGCTAATATTAATGAAATCAAAAAAGTTTTTCCTGTACCACCAGGTGCATCTAAGAAGTAAATCCCTCCAGTTTCATCATTTGTTACTTTCATAGAAGTATCAAATACATACTTCTGTTCTTCATTCAACAGTGGAAGATTTGTTTGAATTAATTCTTTCAAAGTGTTAAGATCATACAATTTTTCTCGATGCAACTCTTGGTTAAAAGCATCATTCATTGGACGATTGGGCGCGGCCAGGCTTAATTTAATTAACAGTTTATTTGACATCATCAAGCACATGTCCTCAATTGAAATCAATGTTTAGTTGTAAATTTCTTCACTGATTTGTATATTTGGATTTCCCATTCTATTCCGTATTTGATACAAAATATCTTCAAACATATAATCTTTGTAATTGATCCACAAATCAATTGGGTTTGATGGGAAATATGTAGATATGATTATAGAAAACAATGTTCGTATTTGATGAGCATGTAATGATATTTCAGCATCATTGAGAGTTTGATCCTAATGAGCATCATTTTCTAGCAGTTGCAAACGTTGGCAGGCTTTTCTGTAAGATCCACACAATTCACCATCTTTGTATAGCCGTAATAAAGTGCAAATTGACTCTTTGACGTTAGGAACACACCTACATTGCTTAGAGAACAGTGAACTTTATACAATAGGAATAAAGCTCAAATTGACTCTACGTTTTAGTAAGTTTGTATGGGAAAAAGAAAAGGGCTGTTTTTAGGGTTTTTTCGGCAATTATTCGAATTTTTCTCGCCGTAAAAACCATCCTCAACGAACATTTTAAAAAAAGAATTGACCAAATTGGTCCGGGCGTTGTTGAGTTATGCGCTTACCAACCCATTTTGCGATTAATTTTTATATTATAGATCATCAATTTTAAAAGCGTATAAATGAGAAAGCATAAAAAGTCGCTTCTGTCTCATCAGATTTCCAAACAACATACAAAAGTTTTGGGTTAAATGTCGCTTGTAAATTTTGGTCCATATTGAAGTTTCTAGAAGAGATGTAATATAATTTTGTTAATTTAATTAATTAAATTAATTCTTAATTAATTAAATAATTCTTAAATAATTTTTCATATTACATGCATTGAAACAGCTTGTTTTGATCCCTGTTTTGTCAGTCCAAACAAGACAATTTCAGATCAATGCAACTGTCAGTCAGAAACTGACAGTTTTTTCTGCCCTAGGGGAGAAACAACGTTATTTCTGCCCGGCACATTCATTTATTTTGTATTTATGTCTTTATTTCAAGTCTGTCAGAATCGCATTTGTAATAAACAAAAGCAAATAAAATCATAATCGTCTGACAGCTGTCGTCAAATCGTTGTCAAGATATTACTACGCTATTTGTCTTAAATATTCTTAATTCAACTGGCTACAGAGATCAAAACGCGCTGTTTCAATACATTTGATATGAAAAATATAGTGTGTGGCACGGGATGAAACAAAGACGATTTCTGACCGGGCAAAGACAGCCCTCGCTTCGCTCGGGCAGTTAACTCTCGCCCTAGTCAGAAATCGTCTTGTTTCATCCCTTGCCACACAATATACTATTGTTGCCTTTGCCAATACTGATTTCTTTTAAAGTAACAGATATTTCTCTGATATCTTTAATAAAAATTGTACTAAACTTGGCAGTTATTCTGCTTGTGTATTTGAATGTTTTTTTTGATATATGGACAGTTGTGTCGTTGTGTGATGGATATGTCCACGAAGTGGGATTTGAATTCATTATAACGTTTCGCTTCCTAACCACTTGATCATCCAATAGCTTAAGTGGTTAAAGCGTGCCTGCGTATAAGGCAGTGATGGTGGGTTCGAGTCCCACTGGATGTGACATTTTTTCAATTTCTCCTTAATGTCAGTTTAATAATTTCTTGTTTGTTTAATTTCTAAATTTCAAAAATACGTTGAGAGTTATCTCAAAAATAATAGTTTACTAAAAATCAATGGTTCCGGTCTCCTAACCGAATAAAAATATAAGACAGGGCACAAATAAAGTGACTTAGAGTTTGAAGTATCAATTGTCGATTTGACAAAACTTCTCTCACATTAACGTCATGTAACATGTGCTTAAGGAGGAAGTGAGTGAATGTCATATCTGATGGGATTTGAATTCATTATAACGTTTCGCTTCCTAACCACTTGATCATCCAATAGCTTAAGTGGTTAAAGCGTGCCTGCGTATAAGGCAGTGATGGTGGGTTCGAGTCCCACTGGATGTGACATTTTTTCAATTTCTCCTTAATGTCAGTTTAATAATTTCTTGCTTGTTTAATTTCTAAATTTCAAAAATACGTTGAGAGTTATCTCAAAAATAATAGTTTACTAAAAATCAATGGTTCCGGTCTCCTAACCGAATAAAAATATAAGACAGGGCACAAATAAAGTGACTTAGAGTTTGAAGTATCAATTGTCGATTTGACAAAACTTCTCTCACATTAACGTCATGTAACATGTGCTTAAGGAGGAAGTGAGTGAATGTCATATCTGATGGGATTTGAATTCATTATAACGTTTCGCTTTCTAACCACTTGATCATCCAATAGCTTAAGTGGTTAAAGCGTGCCTGCGTATAAGGCAGTGATGGTGGGTTCGAGTCCCACTGGATGTGACATTTTTTCAATTTCTCCTTAATGTCAGTTTAATAATTTCTTGTTTGTTTAATTTCTAAATTTCAAAAATACGTTGAGGGTTATCTCAAAAATAATAGTTTACTAAATAGAACTATGATCTGGGTTGATTATTGAGACCAGGAATATTATGGAAAAGCCTATACCGTGTAGACTCCTGGTATCTAGTCTTCGTGGATATGTCAATAAAATAAAAATAATATTTTGGTTTGTAAACCTTTTGAAAGTTTGTTTAAAATATTTTTTTATCAGTTTGGTGAAAAAGAGTGAGATAAACCGGTATATTACCTAACTGTGACATGATGATGACAGGTTTCCTCCCAAATTTATCCGACCATGGTCCAAGAATCACACAAAGCAGTAGATTAAAACTTTGTTCTGTAAAAGTTCTCACCATCATTATTGTATTAGCATAGGGTTGCACCTCTTTTTCCAAATCTTCTGTTATAGTTTGATTGTTGCTGTTTCCGAGATAGCTACATTCTGTTTTGTTATGATCCAACAGTACATAACAAGTTCGAAATATTAGAAGGTTTAACAGAACTGCCTCTGTAATATAAATAAAATAATGGTTAATATTTAACAAACACTACGGGGATTGTTTAATAAACACCAGTATGATGAGGGTTCCGTTTGTAGGGGACTATACACTAGATTCTTGATTGTTATTAAGTAGATATAAAAAATGTTGATTGCCAAAACTAATTTAAAAATTGTCATTTTATGAAAATTGATAAAAAAATTCTTGAAAGTCGTAATTTCTCAGTCGTCGTAAAGGAACCACACGTTTATTGTTGATTTCGACACCATCGCGAAACGGACAATGACAAAAAATTATCCATATGACACTGCGGCAAAAAACTAATGACATCCTTACTATTTCACATGAGGTTGTGTTAGTTTAAAATGTTAAAGAATCATTTATTTCATAAGTAACGTAAAGAAGCATTTCTATTCTCTAAACCGCTGAACTGTCGACATCAAAAATAACTTCCAAGATAACTTATTAACCGTTGACAGGACTTAAGTACACAGCCATACTCCACTTTTATTACACAAAACTTTTTTTTTCTCTATAAACCATCATAATTTTCTTTAACTTATCATTTATTAAAAATAAAAGTATGCGTCTACCACGTAAAATGAAACAAACTATTCATGACTAAAATTTCATATTAAAATATTTTGAAATTTTTGAGGAAAACGCAATACAGATTTAAAATATTCTATTCTTTGATTTAAAGCGCCCTCTACTATGAACCTCCGAGTACAGTTCGGTGAATCAGTAACAACTGTTTTAAATATCGGGGTAAATTTATACCTGACAAAATTTTTACATTTATTCTCTGTACTGGGTTTGTTTGAGTATCGTTGCTCTTTCTAGGTTTCGCGCCAAAATGTTGGAGTATATCACCTTAAGTGAAGTAGGGCTGTGACAGTACTTAAAAAAAAATTCTAGAAGAAATTTTGTTGATTGTTTCCAAAATCGCAATTTTAAACATATTGTTTACCAGATATTTATAATCTTTAAATAAAAAAAAAAAAAGATTAATCTCTTTACATATTGACGTGTTTTAATAAAGTAATTATTGTATGTCCGTTAGGTATAAATAAAAAGTTGTTTGACTGTTTGAAGGTAACAAGAAGGTATGTTTGATTTTAATTAATTTTCCGGTTTTAAGGCAATTAAAAATTAAATTTGTTTATAGTCGCACAAATTGTTTCGTATATAAGAGTAAACATATTTATTAATTAACTTTAAACGGAAAGGCATTTTTTTCAAATTAATCATAAATTTAATACCCATATTTACTGCATGCATTTTCGAAATATGTATTTTTACATATTATTTACATTTTTTTTTTAATTCATTATAAGTAGACTAATTTTTGATAAGTAAATATCATCACAATGCATCAAAGTAAATAAATATTTTAAAACTGGTTTGCACAGTTGATTCTCACATTAAACTATATAACGTTCGAACTGGTAGAACAGTACATTTATAGCAAAAGTGACAAAAATTGATCGTAATTCCCGGATAATATGTAAAATGAATTGTCCTCAGAGATGAAGCCAAAGAGTGCAATCCGCCGGGATGGATGATCGACTTTTATTCCTAATAATGCATTCTATTTTTCTTCCCTCCGGTCGAATATTCGAGCTTTACAAAATATTGTTCCACGGCTGCAATAGCTTCTTCATTTGACTAAAAACGCTTTCAACGAAGGGATTGTTTCAAGTTTCCGAAGAGGTAATAGTCGGAGGGAGCCAAATCTTGTTTTCAAGCAATTCGTTCTTTAATTTGAACAATTTAGCTATTGTCAACACTTACATTGCCTTGATGAAAAATGAATGTTTTCTTTTGTAAATTGGATCATCTTTTTTTCACGATTTTTATTATACACCTAGTCTAAAATGTTGCAATAATATTTTGAGTTAATTGTTTTACATTTTTTACGATAATAAATCAATAAAACTCCTTTTGCATCTCAAAAAAATGATGTCATAATCTTTTTTGACGATCGTTCTGACTTTACCTGTTTTGGACCTGAAAAACCAGCTTCAGTCCACTGTTAACATTCTTAAACCATTTACAAAATCAATTTAATTCTGCTTAAAATGCTCAAAATTTCGCTAAGAATTTGGTTTTCAATTCAAGTTTTGTTGAATTGTTAACAAATGCGGCACTAACTTTCCAAAGATCTTTTTCGTATGTAATTCTTCGTAAAAAATATGAAGTGCTCGTTCATCTGAGATGCCTATGGTATTGGTAATTTCACGATTAGTCAAACTTGGATCTTTACAGACAATATCAAAAATTTGTTCAATGATTTAGGGTGTTGTTGCAATTTTTGAACGACCACTACGAGGTTCATCTTTGACGCTTGTACCATCATCTTTAAACTCTAGAACCCATAGATGCACAGTTGGAAATAAAAGAACAGATTCCTTTAAGACTCTATTATTGTATGACTTTTCGTTGCTAATAAACTTTTCAAAACAATAAATTTTATCACTGCACAATATTCGTTTTTTTTGTACAATAAAATACACTGAAACGTCCACTTCAAATGGCTTGTGAACAAAAAATGAATTGACAAATCAAAATAGAATTTTTGTGTATTCAAAAGGATGATTTAATATTAAATTAGTTTATAAATTTCAATTCCTCTACTGATTAGTAGGTGTCGCTTTCAAAACTTTTCCACCAACCCTTATATAACGCATGACGGACCAGAAATAATCTATGCGCTTGCGTTGAGAAAATCAGATTTCAGCAGCAGTTTGTAGGGATGCAAATTGAATTTTTGATCAGGATAGAAAGAAAAGTATATTAGTTTTAGCACAGCCGGCTAGTTAAATATTTTGCAGCAAGCTGCTTATTTAATTATCAACCCCTCACAATTAAAAAATACATTGCTTTATAAAATTAAACACCTTTCCATATATTTTAAAACTGTTGCTTCCGATTAAATCAATCAAAAGTGATCAAATGTGAACTACTTATAATGATTATATGTAATTGCAGATAACAGAATGGCTCTAATTGCAAATAAAAAGATGTAAGTAGATATTTGTTCCCTTAAAAATTTCCAAATACAAACATTAAAACGGTCAGGTTGTTCTGTGTTGTTATTAATATTTTCAAAATATATTTTATTTGATCCTATCCAGTAAATATACTTTCCTATAATCAATTTGGCGCCGGTAAGTAAAACATTACGGTATCAGGTACTGTAATGTGTTGCCTAGCAATGCTGCTCTGATTGCTGCTTAAGGAAAGACAATTATACTTACTAATTAAATTTTACTAATAAAAAATTATTTAACAGTGACAGATGGCTTTCAAGGTAATTTGACCTAACTAATCAAGTTACGAACTATTTTCAGTCAAGTTACGAACTACTGTTAAAATTTTTATGAATTTATTAATTTATAAAAACAGGATGAAATTAAATATAATACGATACATGGTCGTTAGGTGTTATTACAGTACTCGTTTTTATTTCCGGACTTGGTTCCTACGTCGCCTCGTCCGTAAACTAACTCGTACTGTAATAAGTCACCTACCGACCTTGTAACGTATAATACTAATAATTATCAAATTCGTTTAGTTTTTGATAAGCAGTTTTCAACGAAAACATATTCTTGTCAAATTAAGAAACAAAAATATCAACAAAAGTTGTAGAACTGTTGTTACTACAGAAACGACAACAAAAAATGATAATGTCCATTCCATCGTTTTTGGCCGACCAAATTACCAATGGCGGAGAGTTTTTTTTTCTAAATTAGGTCGTAAGTTTCTGAAACTATCAGTGTGGTTTGACATCTACAAAAATATGACATTAATAATTATTAAATTCAACCCTTCAACAACGAGCCGTACATGACGGTTACTAGGAATGTGAATTAAGTCTAGACTTCCGTATTAAATACTTTTTATCAACCGGTGAAACAAGATGCAGTTACGTAAGTGTTGTATTAAAAAACAAACGTCCTCATTTATATTTCTAACTTGCCTGTATCTGAGAGAGATGTAACTCCAAATTTACTTCGAGTATGATTTCTGTCATCGGCTAAAAATATATTATAATTATAATTATCAAATTCGTTTAGTTTTTGATAAGAAGTTGTCAACGAAAACATATTCTTGTCAAATTGTAAAACAAAAATATCAACAAAAGTTTTAGAAATATTGTAACTACAGAAACGACAACAAAAATTGATATCAAATATTTTGAGAACTCTGATTTCAATAATATAACCTTCTTTTTCTTTTATCAGGGCTAGTTTTTAAGATAGACGAAAATGAACTATTTGATATAATATTATCCATATTGGTGCAATAAATTTTCTAAACAAACCTTCTTTTAAATTCTGGTTGTTTATTTCCCTAATCTTTCTATAAAAGAATCTATTATTTTTTATCTTAAATTATTCTAACTTCGAACAATTCCGGCTTTAATGTATTTTTACAGCAGAATCCGACAAGCAAAAAATAGAAGTGCAGTTTTACAGAATACACGTCATCAACGATTTATGATGAAATTACGGGTATAATTGGTATTTAAAAATACCTATCTGTAAAAATATTTATAAAAATATCTAATAATTCGATAAGTGTTATTTAACTCATGACTTCTACAATAAAATGTACAATCCATACGTTTTTTTGCTTTATGTGTTTCGAATATATTAAAAAAGACTAAAAAAATTAATTTATGACTTTTAAAAAAGGCATATCCATCTGACCTACTTTAGTGTGGATCTAGGATCTAGAAGATCAAAATAAAACTTGGACGCCACAAGATGTCTACAAATCATGTGTTAAAAACCTGTGCCTGTAGAGATAATGATGAAGAAAGTGAATAAACTTTGAGTCTAATGATATGGAGGAAATATTTTTACGTTTTCCACTTTGCTGGGCATTTTTTAATTTCATCTTAAGGTCATTTCTTGTTTGACTAATTTCTGAAATTTAAGAAAAATTCTGATAATGTGGGTGTTATAAGTTATGTTTTACTTATTTCTTCAATCATTTCTATGGTTAAGATAAACAAAAAGAGATTGAAATACTTACACAAATGTTTTCACAGTTCTAAATTTGGCAGAACAAAAGTCGGAATTAGTGGCAAAGAAACTGCGAAAAACGCGAAATAACATACAAAGCAGTGTTGTTTACTTATGGCTACTCACATATGACGTTACGCACTGTGATTGGCGTTTGGATTCTTACGCAGCACAGATAATTTACGCAATTTTATTTATTGATTTAAAATTATAAATCATTGTTATTTCTTAAAAATCTTTATTGAGTGATATTTTTGTATAACAAACTTTATTTTAAAACACATCTTAGATTTTTTTTTTCGATTACTGTCCGGTACCCTATTGTGCAACAATAAAAGGTTACTTTTAAACATCATGCCATTAAAAGGTAATTTATTGTTTATCAACCATTCTCTTATGTTATCCTTATTGTATGAAGTATTGGGTATTTCATTTAATAACATGCTTTGTTAGAAGCATTATCTATTATTAGGTTAGCTCAATACCAGGTACATGGCGCTGTGTTTTGATTGTTCATTCCTAAAACTCGAGAATGGCTGACCCGATTTGGAGCCAATTATCATCTTTAAATATTTGTAAAAGTTTAAGAAAGATTAATAATAAGTTACGAAAAATAGAAAAAACTATAACCAATATTCCAATACAAGGTCTGTATTTATTAATAAAAAGCTCTATGACTTTCCAATACATAGCGGTGAAATTTTTTCGGATTTATGGGTGCTGGGCAGAGATAATAGAACAGATTTGTTGATGCCTAATATAAAGTTGGCAACAAGTTCCGACATCAGCGCGCCATTGTCCTATGGTAGAAGCTCATCAATTTAAAAATGGGCGGGATATACCAGCACATCTATAAACTATTATAATATATTGGAATACATACGCTTATATTTAAAATCTTATATTCTTACTGTGAATATATAAATTTTAAAATATAAGCTATATATTTTCATACTAGTAGAAATAAAATCAAAATAAAACAAGGATTAATAATAATAGTTTTTATTTGAACACAGAAAATATTTAATCATAAGAAAAAATAAATACAATAATGAAAACAATTTTTATTTATAAAAAAAAAATATTTTAAAAAGAACATTAGTAAATCAAACATAAAAACAAATTTTAATAAATACAATTTGTATTTGAACACAAAATCACATTTAATCATAAGAAAAAATAAATACAATTATCAAACCAAATTTTATTAAAAAAAAACAGGTATTTTAAAAAGAGAACAGTTTATTTAAAATAAAAAATATTCTGTAAAACAATATTTATTAAAAAAATAAAAATACTTTCTACTCAGAATAACAGAAGCGCATCTTTTAAAATATCTGTTTATCTATAAACTAAAATATATACATTTTGAAACTTAAATTTAATAATAAACAACATAGTTATAACTTAAATACTAATATCACAAAAAAGGTAGATTTTATACTATTATCACACAAACAGGTACAAGTTAAATTATTGCCGCAAAAATATTAAAAGTGACCAAAATAATAAATGATAGATAAATTATAAATTGTAAGGTACAAAAAAGTTTAAAATTTGCTTATAGTTACAAATATATTATGTACATATTACACTAATGTCACAGAAATGCACGATAATCATTACTTTTATAACAAGTTAAATTTTATATTAATTTAACGAAATAAGAATTAAAATTTACATTACACATTGCACAAATTACATATTTAATAAACACATGAAGCTCCTTATTACGAAAATGTTTATCATAAACAGGATTGAAATACCCACTTTTACAATCTACAACACAACATTTATATCTAAAATAACCTGGTAGTGACATGTTTAAAACTATTCACTATACTTTTGCACCCTTTTTACGCTAAAACTACCTTCAATTTATATTAAACTAAAACCACTTTCACTTCCCTGTCACTATGCCGCCATTACTGTTTTTTCGCGCTACCAGCTGATCAGATTTAGCTGGTTTAGTTCCCATTTTCACCACTACAGAATGCGATTGCGCCTTATGGGTTTGCGCACAAACACGTTGGCGCCTTTGGGCTATGTTTCAAAAAGTCTCTTAATTTGTCTATGGTGCTGGGACACTAAAATGAATTATTATCAATAATTTAATTTCACTTTAACTTGCAAGAGAAGAGAATATCTTTATTGGCAGCACTCTTGGTCACGACTTACTTAAAACAAATTTTTAGGATATGCATTAACTATTGAATCGTGATCTTTTTTTGTTTATCATCTCTCTCATAACTATATTTAGGACCATTTAAAAAACAGTTTTCTTATGTAAACGCAACCAAGAGAATTATGCTAATGGCCTAATTTATATATATAAAAAAGGATCTGTTTTTATGTAAGAAATTTATGGACTCGAAAACTACTGGACCGATTATTATGAAAATTGGTATATATATGTATTTTTCCACGGAGAAGGTTTATATGATATGCTCATTGATGCCACTCGCCACCAGGTGGCGCTGCAAAGTAGCAACTTCTGCCCCGTTCAACCGATTGTCATGAAAATTGGTATGTATATGTATTTTTTCACGGAGAAAACGAATATGCTATGCTCATTGATGCCACTCGCCACCAGGTGGCGCTGCAAAGTAGCAACTTCTGTCCCGTTCAACCGATTGTCATGAAAATTGGTATGTATATGTATTTCTTCACGGAGAAAACGAATATGCTATGCTCATTGATGCCACTCGCCACCAGGTGGCGCTGCAGAGTAGCACCTTTTGCCCTGTTCAACCGATTGTCATGAAAATTGGTACGTATATGTATTTTTTTACGGAGAAAACGAATATGCTATGCTCATTGATGCCACTCGCCACCAGGTGGCGCCGCAAAGTAGTAACTTCTGCCCCGTTCAACCGATTGTCATAAAAATTGGTAATTATATGTATTTTTTGACGGAGAAAACGAATATGCTATGCACATTGATGCCACTTGCCACCAGGTGGCGCTGCAGAGTAGCAACTTCTGCCCCGTTCAACCAATTGTCATGAAAATTGGTATGTATATGTATTTTTCGACGGAAAAGGTTTGTATGATATGCTCATTGATGCCATTCGCCACCAGGTGGCACTGCAGAGTAGCAACTTCTGCCCTGTTCAACCGATTGTCATGAAAGTCAGTATGATGCTGTATTTTTAATGGTTAATATAAATATGATATTCGTATTAATGGCAGTTACCACCAGATGGCGCTTACATTAAAAGAGCAACCACAACTTATTTGATTACTTTATATCACGCCACCGTAAGGTGGCGCAATTGATATCAAATATTTAAACGAGCAATCCTTATATATATATATATATATATATATATATATATATATATATATATATATATATATATATATATATATATATATAAATGGATGTTTGTATATATGAAATCGATAGACTCAGAAACTATTTGACCGATCGTTATGAAAATTGGTATGTACATGTATTTTTCCACGCAGAAGGTTTATATGCTATTCCCATTGATGTAACTCGCCACCAGGCGGCGCAGTAAAGTATCGACTTCCGCCCTGTTCAAACCGATTGTCATGAAAATCAGTATGATAATGTATTTTTAATGGGTAAGATGAATATGATATTCGTATTAATGAAAGCTACCACAAGATGGCGCTTCCATTAAACGAGCAACCACTACTTATTTGATTACTTTATATCACGCCACCGTAAGGTGGCGCAGTTAATATCACATATATAATTAAACGAGCAATCCTCACTTAAGTATTGTGACGCCACCGGAAGGTGGCGCAGTTAATATCATTTATATTTAAACGAGAAATTCTTACTAATTTAAGTATTGTGATGCATCTAATATATTTTATCGATAAACTACAAAATATAACGAAAAAAAAATTTAGTATAAACCTGATAACTAATGAGAAAATATGACGATGACTTGCGGTACGAAGTCCGCCGGGTCAGCTAGTCTTGTTATATAAACAAAGTATTAAATCACATACTTTAAAATTTTAAAATAAGACATTATATTAATATAATAAATAATATTCATTTCAATATACTGTATACTAAATTTTGATTTTTAAAGCACCAATAATTAAAACAATAATATTCTGCAATTATAGTTCACTTTTTATTAAGATGGTATAATAAATCATTCTCGTCGAATTTTAATCCCTTAAATGTCTTACAGAGTAAACAAATATTTCTACCTGCATGTCGACTGGTTGCGTTAGTCTTTTTCATGCAAAATAAAACACACTGAAATGCACGCACACGGTAAATGCGTTATGACGGCTCGAGAACATGGATATTTAGGGTCTTGAAGGAAATTCGAAATATAATTTTGGTCATTGGCGTAACAAGAATATGAACATATTGACGATATATATTTTTAAAATATATCTTATTCAATAAAAGTGTGTAGGTATAATAATAGTTGTATACTATTACTGTGAATTAGAAATCATCGTCTGAGGAAGTGTCATCATTAACTGCAATTACCAGTGGTTCAACTGTCTCTTCAATTAAGTTGTCTAATTCTCACTTTTTTTTTCTATATTAATAACGTGCTGAACCCATTTTTTTTCGAGTTTTTAGCATTCACTGTACTTACTTCCTCATAAAATATTTTGCCTAGCCTACTACTTTACTTGTATCCAGATTAAATCAATCAGATTAAGTTCGAACTGATAAGGTGGTAATCGGAGAACAGTTATTCCTCACTTTTTTGCTATGTTGTCGACGACATATTCGGAATATTGCCATCAATAAGGGTTTGTGATAGCTAGAGAATATTGTTTTACCGTGTTTTCCTGAAAAGGTATATTTTTTGCCTCATCCACCTTTTTATGTCATCCTTTCGCTAAGATCTGGCCGGAGTTTTTTTAAGTTTTCGGGAGTGAAAACTTGTTAATGGCAATCGCCGGTACGGTTTGATACAAAAGCTGGAAGGAGTTTACTCTCCAAACAACCATCAACGCTTTTAATGTGTGTTATAATTATTCTTTCTCTTTTTTCTGAAGATGGTTTTATTCCTGTTGAATAACCATCTAAAAATGCTTGGCGGGGACTAGTGTCATTCTTGTCCACCCACATTTTATGTAAAATATAACCTTGGTTGATCCAAGTCTCATTCAGATAGAAAATGCAATGATTTTTGCTACGAAAATCTTTGATATTCCTAATATAATCTGTTCTCAAAACACAATTACATCACTTGCAATTAATAAAGAATTCATTGTACTCCATAATTTACTTCTACTCATATTTGGTATATTTTTATCTTCTTCGAAGACCTGTAGTGCATTATCCAAATTTGGTATTTCTTTCTTAAAATAAAATTCTTGCACTTTCCTCCTTAGGGTATTCAAAACACTTTCGTCTAGCTTTTTTGTCGCTCCTAAAAACTGGAACATAGGTCGAGGATGCACTTGAAGAAGACATAATTCTATTAGCAATGTTCTTGTAAACTAAATCACTTCTGTAGTACAAATAAGATAACCCCCAATAACAATATATTTTTTATATACATACCTACCTACTATCAAGACACCACTTTCCTATCAGGGTTTTCCAAAATAAAACATTAATAAGCATATTTCAATACTGGGAATTTTATGCTATTAGCATTAGATTAGATCTATTTACTACAGTTAGGTAAACATCTACTCTTATACATCCGACTATATTTATTACACAGGATCAAAAAATCGCAACTTCCCATTGCCCTTTTTTTCATATTAAATTATATTTTGTAATTGAATACCTAAAACGTATGTATCGGTTAAGAACTGAAGTTTAAATATTTAAATACTTTAAAATACAAGAAATGATTTTTATATTCCATCATATTCGTACGCCTATGAACCTTTACTGACGAATACAAAGGACACCGTGGCGGTTTTATTATAACAGCAACAAAAAAATAGACTATAGTTAATTTGTTTGATATCCATGTTACAGACTCCGGATAGACGGGGTTGTATTTCAATTTCTACATAAACAGAAAAACGAGACACTAAAGTAAAATGGAAAATAGTCGAAAAAAAAACAAAAACAAAAAATAGCCGAAAAATACTAAAAAAACACATACTGATTTAAGTAGTATAACGCCACCGAAAGGTGGCGCAGTTGACATCTTATACAGGGTGTTAGTGAATAAGTGCGAAAAACTTCAGGGGGTGATTCTGCATGAAAAAATAATGTATTTTACAAGATATTATTATTTGATTCAAAATATAGTTTTATAATTTATTTTATTTATTTAAATTTTATTATTATTATTTATTTTATGAATTTTATTATTAACAAAAAATATAGTCAAAAAAATAAATTTTTCCGTCCTTCTCTTTTGTCAAAGATAGCATAGAAAGCTTCGCTTTCATCGGAACTCCCGGAGTCCCACACACCTTTTTTTATTTCTTCATGTGTATAAAAAGGAATTGGGATTTAATTCGGACGTGAAAGAGGTTTCACAAACATCCAATATTATTTTTTTTAACACAGTAATTAAAGATCTGTTAAACAATAAGTTGTTAATGGAGAGTTATTTCAAATATGTTAAATATATCTTTCTTCACATGTTTTTATTAAACAATAATAGAATGTAGGTAGAAATGGCATAGTAATTTTAAGCCACATAAAAATGAAGGTATAGAATTTCTTACACAAAAACAACAGTAAATGGAGACGAAATTAGAATTGTGTGTAAAGAAAAATTCTGAATGGACCATTTGATATAGAGCATGTATAATACAAAAAATGGAAAATAGAGCATAAGTAAATATGATAAGAAGATTATTTTTATTATTATGTATTATTATTATTGGTTCGTATATCATTACGACTATATCACATAAAATTGTTGTAAGATACGTACCTACTAGTTGAAAACTTATAAAAGAGAGCACCAAAGGGACTTCCACTGTCAATTTTAGTTTCCAAATCATTGTTTTCCTAAAGAAATAGATTTATTAGATCCTGTGGAAATATCAAATATATCAAAAATATATATGTCTGTGGTTTTTTAGTAAACTATTGTTTTGAGATATCTTTCATGGGATTTTTGAAATTTAGAGGGTAGGTATACAAACAAGAATATATCAAATGACATTAATAAGAAATAATGACAAATAATAATCTTTCTCCCATTAACTATATCCGTACATGTGCCTAATGTGGAAGTGAGTAAGTGACACATGTAATATGAGCTAAATTTAAAAAAGTCTGAAAAACAAACTAATTATTAAGTCATATGTGGCTTAGAGTTTATAGCTTTGCCGCGTAAAGGTAAAGGTTGCGGGTTCGAGTCCTGTCGGATGCGCCGTTTTTTCAATTTCTTCTTAAGGTCATTTAATATATTCATGTTTGTATACTTTCTAAATTTCAAAAATATCTGTGGTGTTAAGAAAAGTCATTTTTTATGTTTTTTGCAAATTAAAAAAGTAACTTTTGTTGTGAAATACAAAATCGATTAATTAGTTGTTTTAATCTTAATTACTCAATTTCAATACAGATAGTCAGTTAGAGACCAAAACTTTAGAGAGTTGTTAGAAAAAAAAGAAAATATACCAGTTTTTAATAGAGTTGAGTTTATGATGGATCTAAAATACTGAATGCAATTAAATATTAAAATATTTTTTTTTTAAATTCGCTATATCCCCCCACTAGAAGAATAATGGTCAACTTTAGAATTTTGACGATGGAAAAAAATATTTTTGTCTTCATCAATTAAGAGGTAACAAACTCAACAAATATTTTTTAAATTTATGATTGATAGGCAAGGAATTGTTATAAAACAACTGAATATTTATCGATGAAGTATGAATATTCATTTATTTTAATTTTAATTTTAAAATCACCATTCCCATTCACACTGTATGTGATTCAACTGACAACAAACGGTTTCTCGTATCCTATCCATATAATTTGGAACCATTTTACTTTAGTGCTATCACTGATAATGAAGTTTTTTAAAAGTCTTTTTCGAGAAGTATTAAAAGCATAACGACTGTTTAATTTTTTCCCATCAATAACTTTTTGTCACATATAGTTTTATCAATTTGTGGAACCATTATATCAATTTCTGTAAGCGTTTTAATAATATATCTGTTTTCACATGATTTATATTACATCCTACGTGAGTGTCCCAGGTAGCAGAGCTTGTTGGTTTTTGACAGAAATAACTGAACATGATAAATATAAAAGTCAAACACTCGTTTGCATCTTGTGTACCTCGATGCCCAATTGCCTGTCAGTTACGTCATTGTGACGTACATGCAAGTGGGTGCCGCTTCAACCAATGAGAATTAAAATTTTAATAATAATTGGTAATTTTCCACCCTAGATGTATTACCACGGTGCGTTAACTTTTATTTTTAGTGGTTGCTTCGTCCGTAGCCCTATTTTCCACTTTCTTCTTAGTAAAAATAAATAACAAAAAAAAAGAGTGTGCGTGTAACCTGTACGCGCGATTGAAGTAAAACTTATTTGACGTCCGTATCATCGCAAAATAAATTCAAATTCAAAATATGTTTATTAACAAGTAGCTACAGGTTTTTGATTTTTTCGTTTATTATTATTATTTATTGATGTAAAGAGTAAAATATTCTTGAGAATCCGCCATTTTATTTAAGTGACAACTATTTTGTTTTGTAATTTATCTAAAATTCATTAATTTCACTTTAACGTTTTAAAAAAATTTGACAGAAATTAACCGTTAGGTTAGGTTAGCTAATCAAAAGTTTTGACGTACGTATCGCAAGGAAGTCAGTAGAAACATAAAGAACTGTTTGTGTGAAAATCATGAGAAATCTGATAATTTAGTTCTTCCGTATTTTAAATGTTAACTGTCAAGCAATTTCTAACAAAACTAATAGAATAGACCTAATCTTAAAGCAATCTGGACCAGACATATTATTTCTATTCGAAACATGGTCCAATAATGACAATATCGGCTACATGCGATTTAATAATTACTTTGTTACTGTTACTTCAATAGAACTAATAAATCACAAAATAATTTTGACAAAATCTTCCATAGAAATTATGAAACACGATTTTTTGACTAATTTATCACTTGAAGTAGATATTGAAATCTCCAGTATCTCTTTTAAAATACTTTAAACCACCTGTTGTAGGTATATTAAATATTTATAGATCCCCATCTGGAAATTTCAATACATTTATAGATAGACTTTATAGTGCATTAATTTTCTGTACAAATAAGTTTATATATTTTATTCTTTGTGGAGATTTCAACATTAATTTTTTAAACGATTACCAGGAAAATAAAATGTATGCATATAGAGTACTCACTCATTTTCATTCAATATTTTTTCATCACTTTCTTCTTTAATAAATCCATTTTGTTTATTCATATTTAAAACAAACACTTTATACACAAATTTTAGGCGTACAACTATTCACCAACAATGTATTGTGGTTGAATAGCTGTCAATTTGACAGGTCAGCATAATATGTATATTATGTTGCCTATATTTACAATTACAGATTTAACTTTTATTTAATATAGTAGGCGGAATCGTGTTAGGTTTTTTGTATCAGGTTCTTGCGTTACATTAGAATATAACGTCACGTCCGTTAGAATTACTGAGTTACCCCTAGTCGCGCCTGAAGAAGTTTTACTTTAAAATAAATAATTTTAACCATAAGGAAAAATAATCATTTAATTTAAATCCACCGAAAAAAAAATAATAATACAAAAAATATTCTAAAACTAAAATATAAATAATTATACGATTATGGTAAAAAAATCGTGGTTCTTCACCTAATCATCATTATCCGAATCGCTCGTATCTGAATTAGCATTACCGATTGAAACAATTATAGTTTTATGTCGTTTCCATTTGCATATATAAAGTCCAGAATTTTATTTTTTAACCGTTTTCGTATGTTTGATGCATTTTTTTCACACTTCCGTCATAATTTTATCAATCGCGTCTGGAAGAATGATTCTTAAATCTGCCATTTTAAAAGTTTTATTATTCCACGCTATTACATTTTTAATCTGAGCCCAAATTAATTCGATAGGATTAAATTAGCAATGATAAGGAGGCAAACGTAGAACATTAAACCCGCGATCTTTAGCTATTTTGTCAATTACCGATTTTATATACGTTTTCTTGTGTAAATTTGCAATTGCTAATAATTTGTGTTTTAACAAATTATCTTCTCACGAAATACTTATTTTTTGATTTTAGCCAATTAAAAATATTTAATTTTTACCAGTTGCAAGATGGTACTTTTCCATTTTGCGGCTATGATGGGGCGCATTATCCATAACCATGATCGAACCTGGTTCATAAAGGGATAATATAGACTGAAATCAATTTTCAAAAATATCTTCGTGGTAATCACCCGTTTTTCGCGGTTTAAAAATATGTAATTCCCCTTCAACAAATCCCGTATCACTTTCGATCTGAGTTATTAATCGGACACCTTTTCCGGCAGGTGATTTTAAGCCCTTAGATAAATTATTCATAAAAGCTTGTTGATGGTTCGCCACATTTAAATCCTGCCAAACTTTCGATACCTCATTTTAACCACGATTAATTACTTACGATTTTTTTTCATATTTAATTCCCGTAAGGTACGTCTTAAAACTTTAGTACTAATTTTTGGATAATCGTCATTATTAATTTCTATTTCTATTTTTTTAACATGGGAATTTTATTTTTAAAATAAAAAGAATGTACTTTGCGGCGTAACTATTATTTATTTTGTCGCTTTGTCAAACTCAATTTTTTTTACCTGGTTTTAATTTTGGTCGTTTTTCCGTATTTTCTTTATTTTTAATTATTCTTTAAACTCTTTTATTATTTGAAAAATAGACCTACATGAAATATTTGTCAAATAGCTAACATATTCAACCGAATCGCATACTGAAAACTCATTAAATTTGGCGCGAATTTCATCGTACAAGTTTTTAACAATTTCACGTACCTACTTGCGGACATATCGTATGTTTACTAATACACGTAATACGTATTACTAAAACTTCGAATTCCCGAATTCAACTGTATAATTTAAAATATAAGAAAACCTAAACAAACCTTAAAAATTAATAAAAAGTAGCAAATAACTTAAAATCACGCCACTGAACGAACACTGGAGAACATAATTAACTAGGCTAGCGCCGCTTGCCGTTTTTCTTAAAAGTATCTCTTTCTATTGCGCGTTAATAAGACAAAGATAGTAAGTCTTTCTAAGTTAAACATGACAACTAGCATTCATTTAAACCTAGCATTGGTTCCATTTGCAGGTATTTTAAATCAGCTTGGTACTGTTTGCACTCTCGCTTAAAAGAAGATTTTTAAATTTATTTAACTTTAATGTAGGTAAACAAACATATCATATCATATCTCTTACAGGTAACGCAATTCGGTTTCTTTGATGTAGGTACATCTCGTATATTGGAAATCAGAAGATTCATGGTCATATTTCTTTGATAACAATATTGCTATTAGGGTGAAACTTAGATGAATCCTTTCTGAAATAGTGTCTCTAATATTTCGGATATTTATTTCTTTATTCGGGGATCTTTTTGCCACTAAAACAAACTTATAAAAAATATAAATCAAAAGCTCAGAAGAATTATTTTTAAACAAATTATTTTCATTTTTGTTAGGCATTTTCAGTTTTAAAAGACGACCCTTGACAAATTTGACATATCTATCAAGATCAACAAGCAAGGGTCATTTTCATAATATTGATTTATATTTTTTATAAGTTTGTTTTAGTGGCAAAAAGATCCCCGAATAAAGAAATAAATAGACATTATTATGCCACAAAGAAGCTATCGAGAATATTTAAATATTTCGGATATGTTCCAGCTGGTTTTTCATTATTCCTCAATTTTAACATTTATGTTATTTAATAAGATGCAAATATCACGATTACCATATCAAATATCTCTTCTTCATAATAACATTTGTCATTACGAATAATTATGTATTGTTTAACATATTAGCTCTGTAAACATGAAGATCCAATTCGTGATTGTAAAACAAGATATTCTTGGAAGAATTAAAACAAATAAGTCTCAGCCAAAATATTCATAATCTATATTTCCTATGTTTTTTAGAGTATTGTATTAAATATTACAGACAACGGGTGTTTTGTTAAATTGATATTATAGTGTGTACGATGATATATGCCGCACCTGTTATTTGCGGCATTAGTAGCGAATTTATCACTACATTGCACTGCGATATGCTGGACGTGCAATAGGTGAAAATAATTCAAGTAGTTATAGAACTTTCGTGTTTCCTGTAATTAAGTAGTCATTTTCTTGAAATAAATAATATGTGGGTAATTAAAGTAGTTGTCCTGCTACAATATTGTCAATAAGTTTTGGATTATATGCGCGGTAAGAGTAGGCGGGCTTGTAGGGAAATGAACCAATATTTTTGTCTTAGCTAGATCGATGCGTATAGTCAGAAGTCAGTATTTTAAGTATTTTTCAAAATTAAAAAAATGTCAAAACAATTACGATATAAGGGTAAATTTATAAAAAAAAATTTTTGGATAAACGTTTAAGATTTTATTCTACAAAAGAGGAGAGTCGCATGAAAAAAATAGAAAAATCATTTCAAAAAGAAATAAATGATGATTCTAATCTACAAGTTGGACGGCGTGTTGTTGATATTAATTTGTTAGCAAAGAATTTAGAATGCAAATATTGTGGGGAAACTTTATCATTAAAGAAGATAAAAAAAGAGATTACAGGTTTTAATTCTACTTAACCTTAAGATTAAATAAATGTTATTTTGTGCACCAAATATATAAATTATAAAACTGTTCTATTTATTATTGATCGGCAATAAATAAAGAAAATATAGATATATAGTACCTAAATCAAGCGTAAATACATTTTTTCTTTTTATCCGTTTGAGTTTACCGCTCAAGTATTTTAGTACATTCGCGTACACCGTTGCCAAGTTGTTTTTCTTCAACTCGTCGACACATTTTTTAAAAATTGTTGATGTTTGTAATTTTATATCTCAACAATAAAACGGTCAAACATTTTTGGATTTTTATTTTAAGCACAGAACCAGTACATCAATGAACAGTTAGTTTTTTGAAATTTTCTGTCTGCTACTTTTTTTTTATAATTAAAAATCTTGCCAAAAACACTGCGTTTCCTATGCTCTCCATGTTAATTGTCCGAACTTTAATAAAGTTTATCTCGAGTTACAGACGGTCAATCAACTTTAAATTTAAATGGTATTTGTATTACACTATCCTAAATGAGTATACGAAAATTTAAAATTTTCTGACACTATGCCCATAGCACGACAACTACCTTAAGCATATTATTATTAGTATCAATCTGCCTGCTATAGCTGCCATGGACGAATTAAAAATTGCACAAAGTATATGTAGATACTGTAAGGCCGAATGGTATAGGCTTTTCCATAATATTTCGTGTACACAATAGTCAATTCAGATCACGGATCTGTTTTTTGCCACTGGCTGTGCAAGTATTCAGGAAGTACCGATGCTATTATTATTATTATTATGACATGTAAATGTCGCGAATGTTGAATTTAATTAAATTAAAAATATAGTATTAATTTGTTTATTAAAAATTAGTTGTAATTAAAAAAATGGAAAGGTGTTATGCTGTCCATGGTTCTCTTAGTGGCCAAACGGTAAGTGAAAATGTCGGAAAAGTGTCTTTATCTGAAGCACCACTAATAAGCAATTGTTATAAACAATTAGTTTATAATGATTTGAACGAGTACTTCTTGAAAAGTGGTACACTCTACCTGCAAAAAATCTGTCCCTGAAATTGAGACTATTTGGTCAACATTATGTTCAGACTCCTGGTATCTATACTTCGTGGAGAATTGCCAGAAATATTCTACATGGTTCGAAAACATTCCATTTCTTTTAAATTGTAACTATCATTATACACAATTTTTATGATAATAAAAGGTCGCTTGGGTACATGAACCCAATTACCAATTTAATTATGCAAAATTTGCTAAATTTAAATTTTATTATCATATAAATTGTCTATAATGAGGTTATAAGTTGATAGTTAAAATTTAAAAGAAAAATTATATTTTCTTTTTTTTAGAACGTTTAAATAAAAGGTTTTTCCACAAAAGGATTTTTGTTTTTAATTTATTGGCCATGTATTTAAGTTTAATATTATGATATTGAAATATTTCTTAAATAGATTTTTTAAAATTTTAAAATTTCACAAAAAATAAATTGACATTAAAGAAAAATCGAAAAAATGTCGCATCCGGTAAGACTCGAACCTGCAACCGTTACCTACAGCCGACAACGCCTCTAAACACACATGGCTACAGATGCATCAGTAATTAGTCGTCTTGTTTCAACTCATGTCACATGTGCTATCACTGCTATCACGTCTAAAGGAATTTTTGTAAGTATTGCATTGGTTTCCGGTGCTGTGGTTGTTCTTCAAAGGTGAATGAATTTGATAGCTCAACTAGTTCTTCTGAATGGGAAGAAGAACTGGAAAGTGTAGGTAGTTGTAGTTTTGGATGCATTTGGTAAAAACCTAAACAGAGTATGGGTACACGATGTACCTAAATAGAATAAGGAAGCAATTGCGTTTGAAATATTAGCTGCTCCTTGCAGATGTTTACGGAGTTGTTTAGGAGTACAATGTGATTTTGTTGACAAAAATGTCCTTACATCTGCATGCATAACATGTTATGCGAAGATAAAATGTTTGAATCTGACACCAAATTAATGCAACTTTCTCAACAAGTGTTGTTAAATTTGAACCTCACAAGAAGAAATTGCAGTTGCAAAGTCTTATAAAAGAATTATAAAAACCATTTTTTTTAGATAATGGTAGTTTAGTGTAAAAATAGTGTTCGGAGAGAAAGAATTAATATATATTTTATAATTTTTTAATTTTTAATGAATAATACAATAAAGAATTTTAAATTTAATATAAAAGTTTTCTTCCTATCTCCTCCCAAGCTTCTTGGCAAATAAGTTGATCACGATATTTACTTGATTTTTTATTATATATTACTTGATGTTTTCGAACTTTTTTTACATATAAAGGAAGGCTTACGTTTTCAAACGCTTTTTGTAAAATTAAAATCGGTTCTCTAAGATAGCCTAGAATTATTTAAAACTTTTAAACAATTTAAACATATTAATTCAAAATTTCTATACTTAACGAACATTTAAAAAAACTTCTATTAAAAAAATTCGAAAAGAGGTTGACCTTAAAGGCCATCCTTGCAACTTCCCGCTAGTTTTAACCGCAAAGCTATAGTAACGTGACGTATTTTGACGTTTTTGACTTTTTTTAAAATGTTTAAAAAGCCATAACTTTTTAACGCCTTATTCGATTTTGATGTTCAAGATGGCATTCGACGCAGTTTTTTGAGACCTAAAAACGTTACCGGGAGTGCAAAATCGGTTAGTCAAAAAAAGTTATTGAAAAAAAAAACACTTTTTTTGAAATTTTTCGACAACGATATCTCACGAACGAATCAACCGATTTTAATTTGCAAAACGGCATTCGACGTGGCTTTTTAAGCTTGAGAGCTGATTAGGTTATGAAATTGATCGATGCAATAGACAAAAAGATATGCCCAAAAAACATTATTTTTACCAATTGTTTTTTTCGGTTATTTTAAAATTTCTCAAAATCTACCGGCTCGAATTGGTTCAAACTTACAGGGAATCTAAGTTAGATCGAACTCTTTGGAATGCTTTTTATTTCATTCCGATCGGTCAAGCCGTTTAAAAGTTATAAGAGGTTTACATACATCCACACACACACACACACACACATCCACACGTACATACAGACATACAGACACCCTCGTAAAAATAGTCAGGGGAGGTTCCTAAGACCTCAAAACGTTGAGATCCGATGAAAACTCGATTTTCGAAAAACGGGGTGAAACCAATAACTTCCCGATTTTAAAAAAAATTTTAATTTTTTTTAGCGGGAAGTTAAAAAATACATTCAGCTTACTGGTTGCCGTATTAATGGTCAAAGTTTGCATAAGTTTGCCGTGTAATCATAAGTGATAAAAGGCTCATTTTCAAACAAATACCCCCGTCCTGTCAAGTACTTTTTTAGGATTTTTAAATTCTACTTATTGACTTATACAAGTAACAAATTTTTTATTATAAAAATATAATATAAGAATATATTCTTTTATAAACTATTCTGAAAATCGAGTTAAATACTTAATTAAATGATGATGTGTTCTAATCTGGCCACAAAAATAACAAAAGGACAATTTAAGATTTACCGGACTTGATTTTAACAACCTATCTACTATTCTACACTTATTAAATAAACAAAAGTAACCATGAAAAAGTTTCGGAGAAGTATAGTACAAATTTTAAGCAAAAAATTCTTTTCAGAGTAGTATAGTACAAATTTTAAGCAAAAAATTGTTTTTTACGATTACTATTAAAAGTTGGCTTTTCCGCATTCAAATCCCTAATAGAAATTTGGCGTTTGCTATCATCTGTAACTTTCCGCTCTACAGCAGAAAATTAGTAATTTCGCGATTGCTAATTTTAATTTAAAATAAATAAATAAAAAAGTTATCCATTATGGTATATTAAAATACATATGCCTTAATTATAGGAATCCATTTTCTTGTAATTTCATGTAAAAAAAGTCGTGTGCAATTTGTAGAGAAATCCTCGCGTGGCAATGTTTTATCTTAAGTGGCAAAGTAGCACTTTCTGCTCTTAATCCACAAATAACTATTATGCAGCAGGAATTTAAAAATAGAATGAAATAAAAAAAATAATAAATAGTGCAGATGATTTGTGTAATAGCAAAATAACACAACCGAAAAAAATCTTTCAAGCTTTTCAAAATCTATGAAAGATAAAATATCGAAAGTAAAAATGGTGTCTAAAACTGTAGTTTTTTGATACTAATAAATTTGATTTGACCATTACTTGTTAAAACATTTAGTTTGGCTGCCAACTATTAATGTTAACGAGAGTATCGAAAATGAACGCGTTAGACGAGGCGGCGGAGTTAAAAAAGAGCGCGCGAGACATTGTGGCTTAAAAATCAGTAACTTTTTCCACCAGATAAAAAGAGCTGATCTTAAACTTTAAAGAAAACTGCAAAATTTTTGAGTTTGTTATAAAAAATACAAAACTTTGTAATTCACTTTAAAAAAAAATCTCATTATGCGCAAAATCTTTTAAAATTTCTGTTGAGAAGGAAAAGTATTAAAGGCTAAGCAAGACAAATTAAAAACAACTTTTTTTATAAATACCCGAGATATAGCGACGAAAAAATTATTATTTGAATCTTTTAAATTGTTGTCTTTAATGTTCTTCGATTTCTCTTTAAAAGTCATTAAAACATAACTTCGGATTAGAGTTCAGCAACCGCGAAAATTATAATACTTATTTTAAATGTTTTCTTTGCTTTTAATATTTTTTTGTTGGCCTTTCTGAACATTTCTTTTCTTAATTTACTTTTCTTTTTAACTTCTTGTTGCACTCTTCATCGAACCAATCTTTTTATTTGTATGTATTGATATGGATTTTTCTTCATGGTGCACGTTCTTCTCATGAAATGTTGGAACGTGATACATTATTTGTAAATTGGTTGTCTTGATTAAGTATTTTTTTTATATTGTATTTGTTTTTGTTGAGTGGAGAGATTTTTAGTATTATTGATTTGATTGTCATAAGAAAAACTTTGAATTGTCATTAATGAATTTTGTATATTTAAAAAAATGTAATATGTAAATATAACATATAAATAGTTTAACAAGAAATTGGATTTAAATAAAAAGCATATAAATTAAAATAAAAAAAATATATATTGAAGAAGAAAAAAGATTGAAACCAGATTAGTATAGAGGCAATTGGCAGAAATCAGAGCAGAGCAGAAAGAACGAGATAGAAGGTATAGAAAAGCAGAATCAAGGAGTTAATAAATAGAGACCTGGATTGAAGACCAAGCAGAGAAAGAAAGGAAGTTATTTTTTTTTTATATTGTGTAATAAGGGACCGGGATACTAAATTTTTTATTTTATTTTTATATTTTAAGACAATCAATTTAGAAATTTTGGAATCCACGACCGATAACTTCATTGAGAGAGGGTGTTCCGGAAGGAGGATCCTTATCAATTGGCGCCCAGAACGTGTGGCTGCTTTGGCACTGAGGGTAAGAGATTTTTTTTTACTATTAGGTGTCAAGCTTGCTTTATTAAAAACAAAGTGTGTGATTCAGGAGTAAAAGATTAAATAAATTATAGGTATATTTGTATGAAATTAAGAGGGGGAAAGGAAGCTACAGATAGAATGTTAGAAAAAGGGGATAATATTGATAATCAGGAGAGTCAGAGTAGTCAGGGTATTCAGGATAGTCAGGGTAATCAGGTTAGTCAGGGTAGTCAGGGTATTCAGGATAGTCAGGGTAATCAGGTTAGTCAGGATAATCAGGGTAATCAGGATAGTAAGATAGGGGATAGTGAGGAGTCAGCGATAAAACTAATGATGGAAATGTTAAAAGATATAAGCAAGAATATAAACAAAAATACTGAAATAATAAATTCTATGAAAAAAGACATGAAGAAGAATTTAGATTCAATGAAAAAAGAAATAAAACAAGACATGAACAATAATATGGATTTTATGAAAAAAGAAATGAAAGAGATGAACAAGGATATTAAAGCAATAAATTTAAATATGGATGCTATGAAAAAAGAAATAAAAAAAGACATGAACAAGAATATGGATTCTATGAAAAAAGAAATAAAAGAAGAATTCAAAAATGAGATGAGGAAGCAAATGGAAATGTATAGAGAAACATTGGAAGAAACAAAAAGAGAAATAAGAAATGAAATTATAATGAGAAAAACAGAATTAGAGGAGTTACAAGAAGTAAAAATTAAAATAATTATTAACAAGGAATGTAAAGATGAAATAAAAGAAATTAATGCGAATACAAATAAAAAATTAAATGATTTAGAGATAATTATACAACAAGAGAATGTAGAAAAGAAAAATGTAATAGAAGAAATGCAAAATACAGTAAAGAAGATATGTGAGATGGAAGAAAAAGAAGAAGAAATAAATGTAGTACAAGAAAAAGAACGTGAAATGTTATTAGAAGAAAAGGAAATAAGAAAAATAAGTATATATCAAAATAATATGAAAATAATTAAAATTAAACATAAATTTAATGGAAAATATGAAGAAAGGGGAAAGAAATTTAAATTCATAAAAAGTTTGTATCGAGGGAAATATCAGGAAAGGGGAAAGAAATTTAAATTTATTAAAAGTTTGTATCGTGGAAAATATCAGGAAAGGGGCAAGGTATTTAAATTTATAAAGAAGTTATATATAAGGTTATATCAGGAAAGGGCTAAGGTCACAAAATTTATAAGATAAAATTATATGTAGGAAAGTATTAGGAAAGGGGATTCTTTAAAAAAATTAAATGTATAGGGACATTTCAAAAGAGGGGGAACAATTCTAAAACTATAAAAAATTTATAATTTGATAAATGTTAATGAATTTTGTAAAAAATAAATAAAATAGAAATGAAAATTTAAAAAAAGAAGTTAAAAGTAGATATAGTGCTGGGGACTGGTATGTTAGGGGTAGTGTATTGGGTAAAATTGAAATATTTTAAATTAAAAGCTTGACAACTGATGGTGAAGAAAAATTTCCTACTGAAAGGAAATTTGATTTGGCAAGGTGAAGTAATTCACCAAGTCAAATCAAATTTGGGGGAAATTGATAGGGATTTTTCTTCATGGTGCACGTTCTTTCAATGAAATGTTGGAACGTGATACATTATTTGTAAATTGGTTGTCTTGATTAAGTATTTTTTTTATATTGTATTTGTTTTTGTTGAGTGGAGAGATTTTTAGTATTATTGATCCCACCAAAAACATAAATGTAAAAAAGGAGAGCCAAGTTCAATACAAAAATTATGCTTGGCTGTGGGCTTCGCCGCAAAAAGAATAAAGATCTAAATGAGTGCCAAGTTATATGCAAAATCCAAATATGTATTTATAGGAACAAAATAACATTATGAACAAATATTAAACTCTATTTCTTTGCTTTATTAAATACCTATAATAATTGTTGTTATTTAAAAATGTAAGATCTTAAAGAAAGTTAGATTTGACTTGGCCAGTTTTTATTAAATCAGTCATTTTATAAAGTTATTCAACATATGTATATTTTTAAATTCTGATAACACCTGGCCAAGTCAAATCTAACCTTCTTTAAGATCTTACATTTTTAAATAACAACAATTATTATAGGTATTCAATAAAGCAAAGAAATAGAGTTTAATATTTGTTCATAATGTTATTTTGTTCCTATAAATACATATTTGGATTTTGCATATAACTTGGCACTCATTAAGATCTCTATTCTTTTTGCGGCGAAGCCCACAGCCAAGCATAATTTTTGTATTGAACTTGGCTCTCCTTTTTTACATTTATGTTTTTGGTGAGATATCATTACTTTTTGTAAAGAAAACTAGGCAGGTATTGAGATTTAATGTTTTTTCTTGCGTTTCCGCTGCATGGTTATATTTTTTAAGCTATTGTCTACATTCTCTTGAATGTTAGAGACAATAGTGCGCATTGCCCATTCATTATCTGCTTCCTGTTTATAATTAAATTAGCTAAGTCTGGGCGATATAACGATCTCAGGCGGTTATATTCTACTATTGAACTATCCTGTGTCTTAATTTGACTAGGGTCTAGATTAATAAGGTGTACTCCGTCTAGTGTTTTAACTCTGGAGAGCGCAACGTAGGCCTGTCCTCTGCTATATAAAAATCGAAGTGTCTATGTCAAGAAGAGCGCTGTCCAGACTAAGTCCTTGTGATTTGTGGATGGTAATAGCGTAAGTCAAGCAAATAGGGAACTGTTCCCGGTGAACATATACATTATTTAATAACTGAAACTTAGTCTTGACCCGTTCTAGTTCATAAGTTAAATAATTGAATTTGATAATAATTTTACGTGCACTATTGTTTCTATCGACATCTCAGTTTATTTTCTTTATAACTCCAATAGAGCCGTTCACTAGCCCTTTACTAACATGTATAAGCCTACGCAACATAACTCGCGCACCCAATTTAATCGTGATAACGTCTTCTAATCCAGCGGTTAATGATGAATTATCCTCGTTCTTTTTCAGCACTTCCTTTGCTAGCTTGTTTAAATACCGTGGACAGTCTATTTCATCGATTGAATTTAATTTAATTTGCGCTCCGCCGACGACACACCGTTTGTTTAGCGCGTATTAAGTTTTTTGTATGGGGACACCACTTATTTTTTTACTTAACTTTATTTTAATATTTCTGTTATATAGCAAATATAGCAATATACATACATATATTGGGATAGTTTCGAATATCTGCTTGTAACGGTTCCAACGCTACAATTAAAAAAATTGTTTTGTATGGGGACACCCCCTATTTTTTAACTTTTTTTTATTTTTAGAATTTTTCCTACGCTTACATACAACTACCGAGCTGGATTCCAAATTTCACCCTTCTAGGTCATCTGGAAGTAAGTTAGGTTTAGGTACATACTTATGTCAGTCAGTCAGTGCTAAAATTGAAGACTTTTTGACCTTCATATCTTTATAACCGTTTGAGCTAGCTTTATGAAATTTGGGCTACTAGATGTCCTTATGGATATAATTAAACACACATAGTTTTATGTGTTTTCGTTAAAGAGATTTTGAGTTATAGAAGAGTCAAAAGTGGCACCAAGTGGTTCGTGTAATATTACACTTGGCGCTGGCTAGCCAGTTCCTTTGCTTGAACTTGGCTTGACACGCTACCGCGTGTCTAGATTTGATTGTCATTAATGAATTTTGTATAAGTATTTAAAAAAATGTAATATGAAGAATGAAATATAACATATAAATAGTTTAACAAGAAATTTGATTTAAATAAAAAGCTTATAAATTAAAATAAAAAAAATATATATTGAAGAAGAAAAAAGATTAAAACCAGATTAGTATAGAGGCAAATAGCAGAAATCAGAGCAGAGCAGAAAGAACGAGATAGAAGGTATAGAAAAGCAGAATCAAGGAGTTAATAAATAGAGACCTGGATTGAAGACCAAGCAGAGAAAGAAAGGAAGTTATTTTTTTTATATTGTGTAATGAGGGTCCGGGATACTAAATTTTTTATTTTATTTTTATATTTTAAGACAATCAATTTGGAAATCTTGAATCCACGACCGAGAATTTTTATTGAAAAAGGGTGTTCCGGAAGGAGGATCCATTTCAGTATATTCCTATGTTCATCTATATTTCCTTGAAGTTCTATTTTCTAATTTTCTGTCAACACAGTTTCGATACATACCCTTTTTTTATGTTCTTAAACCTACTAGCATATTCTTACTTTTGTTTTGTGGTATCATTTGCGTACTTTTTATAGTTAACATAAAATGATCAGAATCAACTTCTGGACTTCTGTTTGTATTTGCTTCAGACATTTATGATCTCCTGTTTCTATTGAGTATCGATTTAATTCATAGTTCTTCCATTAGGGGATATACTTTCTTTTAAAACATGTGTTCATTATAATCATACTCTTATTACTTTCTTCATGTTTGCTAATTTTCCTTATGGTTGGTCTAAATACTTTATCCCTTCTTATTAGTGCGTTTGCGTCCCTTAATATTAACCTTCATGTCGTATCTAGGTAAACTTTCGAAAACTCTGTTGAGTTCGTTATAAAACTTCTCTTTTATTTCTATTTCTTTCGTTTCTAAAGGTGAATTGTTGATGATTGTAATTTTCTGGTATTTTTCTTTCAGACATATGACGCATATGCAGTCTGATATAGGTTTAAATTCCACTACAGATGTTCCAAAATCTTTATTTATAGTAAATTTTGTACCCAACATGCTTATTTTTCTTCACTATTAAAGAATAGGGAATCTTAAATCTCTACTATTTTCTGTCTTAGTTGTTTTATTTCCCACAGAGCTACTGTATTATTTTATTTTTTTTATTTCTCTGCTCAAGTGCTTTTTCTGTCTAAATGTATCCCCGACATTCCACGATCCTACAAGTAGATTCTTTGTTTAAAAATGTTTTTGACTTTTTTTATTTTTTTGTGCTGTTCTTATTCCTATAATTTGTGTACTCACATCCTTTTACATTACCTGGTTCGTCATCTCATTTAAGGTTTCCCGGGTCCTTCGCTAGTTTTTTGGGATTATTTTCTCTAATTTGTCTTCCTGACATCTTCTACTTATTCTTCTTCTTAGACCTATTTTAACGTAATGAATCTTTTCTGTTTCTTCTTGAGCAATTTTCCTTATTGATTTCTTGATTTCTCTTTCTCTGATTGTTTAATTTAATTTTTTCTTCATCACTTTTATCTTTTTTTGCTTATCTTCTAATAAGGTCAAGCATGTTCTTGGTCAAAGCTTTTGGGCAATTTTAATGTTGAACCTTACCCTCAGATGTTTTTTATCATGTTATTCGTTGTTTCCTTTAATACCCCTTGATCATAAATGTCAATTTGAAGCACATTAACTGCAACATTTTTTTGTACTTATTGTTTTTCTATAGTTTTCACGTTACCTCGTATCTTTTTTAAATCTTTTTTATCCTCTTCTAATTTTTTGTTATCTTTTTTTTTTAATTCGTTGTTCTCCGTTACAAAAAGTTCTACTTTTTTTTGTATTTTCTTTGCTCTTTCCTTATTTGTTTAACAGTAAGGATTAAATTCTTTGTCATTTCAAGTATTTTATCTATGTTTGTACATTCCACATCTTCATTTGATTTTTGAGGGGTTATTTTGATTTTTGGTTTCTTCTAAACGCTGTTTTTTTACCATCCTCTGTAACATCTCCCGTTTTCTTCCGTTTTGATCCGTCGTCCGTTGTCATATCGTCGCTGTTATAGGTATAGTTTAACTAATATTAATGTGAAAAGACAACCACGCCTTCTAACCTCAACAAAGGAAGCGATTCTCGAATCAAGGTTGCCAGATATATTTCTGAATATTCCTAAGTTTATATATTTTGAAAATTTTCTCTCTACTTCACTATTCAATTGTTCGTCGCAATGACTCTTAGAAAGATAGTATAAAAATATTCTTAAAAAATATATACTTAAATTAATTAACTAGGTTCTTCATATTTAAACAGTTTTCACTAATGAAATCAATTTTGTATATATTACTTATACTTAGAGATATTTTAGAGTAATGGCAACATTGATTATTTTTTCAATTTTTTTTGCCGGCTCTTTAGATATAATTGTAAAAAATTGCCGAAGAGTCGGTCATATACAAACGAAACTTCAAAGACGCAAAATACTACATGGGGTGAGTACCGGGCCACCGGGCGTAGACTTGTGCAGATTACACTAAACAGTAGCGTCGTGTCTTTTTTTCCGTTTTTCATTTTTTGGAATTTTTACCATTTTATTTTTTTTTGTTTTCATTGTTTTTTTATATTAGATATTCGCTGCACTACCTTACGGTGGGCTTCATAATACTTAATTTAGTAAGAATTTCTCGTTTAAATATATGAGGTAATAACTGCGACACCTTACGGTGGCGTTATATTATTTGATTTAGAAAGATAGTTTTTGACTTTATTTTTTCCGCATTTTTTCTGTTTTTAATTTTCCATTTTCTTTCAGTTTTTCGTTTATTTATTTATTTATTTATGAATCGAAATTCAACACCATCTATTGGGTTTTCTTACAACCTAAATGTTGAATAATCTAGAAATCAAAACACAGTACCATCTACCTACATGTCAAAGGTGTATAGAGTTATTTCAATTAACTTAAACTTTGATCTATTAGGAATTCGTAGAACTAAACTATACATGTCTCTTAGGGGAGAACAAGAGAACAACGAACAACGTGTTATTATTCTTCATGCCAGAAGCAAAGACGGTTTTGTACCTTATGCGTTGGTATTGTCGGCCAAAAATATAACAACGTCTTCTGCCGATTATCACGAAGATATGACAGCCGATTTATTTGAAAAATAGTTTGTCGAACAGTTCTCGCCTAACATATCGCTGAATTCGGTAATTGTTATGGACGATGCGTCGTATCATTTCCGCATATTAAACAAAATACCTAATAATAACACGAAAATGAATCAAATTTTAAGATTTTTGGCAATCAAAAATATGACTGTTCCTAAAAAGGTTCCAGTAAAGAAGGAATTAAGAATGCTCAAAAGTCAGAATTTTAAAAATGAATACGTCATTGACACCATTTGTAGCAGACATGGTCATACCCTTTTGCGTGTACCTCCATACAACTGTATTTTTAATCCAATCGAAATGGTTTGAGTACTGTAAAGAAACGTTTACGAAAATATAATCAGTCACCAACCTTAAGCGCAGTTGTTCTTGATAATATTCGAGAGGTAATTAGTGACATTAATAGCGATGTATGGAAAAATTGCGAAACACATGTTATAAAAATGGAAAAGAAATATCCTGTTTTACCGCCAATAGCACCATTAGTTATTCAACCTGGAAACGATTCTACATCAGAAGACTCTGACAATTCTTGTTATTAATTCCAACCAATTTCCTTTACAACTATCGTGATGTATCTTGAAAACTTGTTTTCAAAAACAAACTAATTTTATATTCTTACTAACATACCCAACCCTTTCCTTTCCAGACAAGGAAGGCTCATACCTCCTCATGGTCCTTGCTGGACAGACAATATGTTGTGAAAACATTCACAACAATAGTTATATATTTTATGAACAGGACGTGACTATGACAATGCCTCTCAATTCTCTCTTCAATAAAAGTAACATTTTAGAAATCCCTATCTCTTTCAATTAGGCACGCACTACTCTATAAAATATACCCAAAAAACCCCATCTGTTACTTTCCCTATCATAAATTGTAACGTCAAAATGCCCGACTTGTACTTTTCCCATCATAAAAGATAATAGTAAAATTCTTGGTATAACCATCCTTTCTGCAAACCCTTTTATGATCACAGGTTATAATTTTATCATTCCCGATATCCCAAGAGGCAGTACACTCACAGCTCTCTCTCTCTGTTCGGTAGTCTCACAAAGTTCTCTCGCTGCTCAGTTCTCTTATCACTCGATATTCTCATCGATCTCTCGCTAGGTAGTACACAAGTACACTCACAGCTTTCTGTCTGCTCGGTAGTCTCAAAAAGTTCTCTCGCAGCTCAGTTCTCTTATCACTCTGTACTCACCGCTCTCTCGCAAAGTGATAGTTCTCTCAGCTCTCTTGCCGCTCATATCTCCTCATCGCGTAATATTCGCTAAGTTCTCTCGCTTCTTGTCTCGCTGTTGGTACGTGTTCAGAAGTGACATATTCAGCAACACAGACACATAAACTATTGTAACATTAGTATTTAAAGTGACAATCGTAACTAAGTTCGTAAACAAACAAAGTTATAGTAATAGTGGTAAAAGATTGTATATAGTAATAAATTATAGTGTAATAATACCAATTTGATTATTCCACCCCCAACCAGCGGATTGTGGATTACAGCAAACCGCCGTGTGAGAAGTTGGTACTGAGGTTATCAGCTCCTCAACACAATCTTTTAAGATTGTCTGATAAAATGAGTATTATTTGTAGACAATTGTTATAAAAATATTATGAGTTATGTACTATTTGAATAATGAGCCAAATGTTCTTATTAATAACTAAAATTAACAAGTTTTAATTTGAAAGAATTAATTTGTTATTTGACAATTTTCAAATTGATACAAAATTTACAAATATACAAAAACCGTTTTCCTTTTGAAATTTAAAACAAAAATTAATAAAAATTTATGAACCCTTTTTATTTAATTCCACGTCAATGGTCGGAAATGTCATCAAAGGCACTTAAAAACCGACAAAGAGCACAAAATTTCACATTTAGATTGGAAAGAGTATACTACGCGTTACTGTGCTAGAGTTTATAATTTTTTCCACTTAATTTTCTTATTAACAGCCCAATACTTGGATGTTTCAATAACAACTAGCATCAAGCACTGTTCCTCACCTTAACGGTTCGGTAAGAACAGTGCTTACCAATATTGCTCAATTTCCTACTCAGTGATACTTAGAAATTCTTAACTCTCTGGCAACGCTGTATTCTATTTGGACGGAACATCGTTTCTGCGATTGATTGTCTTTTATCGCTTTTATCAGTTGTTAGATAGTTAGTTTCACTTGTTTACGTTACCCGTCTATTCACTTCACCTAGTTCTTTGAAACTTTTAGCAATTGTGTTTTTTTTACAGATTGGTGTTTATTCACTTATCTTTGCTTCTTGTGTATTGCATTGTATTATTTTTCGTTGCAACTTTTTAATTTTGGGTTTTTTTCAGACAGAACACAAAACTAAAATGTTTATAAATACCTAATAAATTAAAAAAAAAAATATTTTTAGAGTAATACAATACCTTGATATTGTATGATATGATAATATGAAGTACATTATTAGAGTACCTTATTAGTGTATCTACCTTATTAGACAATATTATAAAAATTTAAATATACATGAAAATATTTACAATAACAAGTTTTAATTCATTGTTTTGTTATCGTAAATAATATACTTAAGAATTAATAAGATTTATAATTTACCCAAACACAATCCACAACCCCGCTGAGCACTAATATCGACTGCCAAACACTAAATACTATCAGTACTATCACTACTATTTAGATTATCGTACACTTGCCTGATATCACGCCTGTTAAAATACGCTAAAATAATTGGCCTTCAATCTATTCATCATAACTACAAAACTACACGGGCTTCGGGGATTTACTCAACCAACAAACTGCATTAACAGTGTTGCCTTGTTTAATGTTGCTTATTTTGCGCATATATTCGAAGAAGAAATGAACATTTAAATATTAACGTCTGTTAATGTTTAATATTGACGGCGTGTGATGTAGTTAAATGGTTTATAGTTCAGTCGATTTTGCATAAACAGGAGTTAACCGATGAATGAGAGATAAGCAAATTTTCGCATATACCTTCGTTTTAGAGTTCCTAAACTTATCTTAAAAAATCTCGTGTCTACGTCTTACGATCTTACGTGTCAAAAGTCAAAACTGTTTTTCGCAATTATCTCGGTTTCTATTACCACAATTCTGTAATGAGTATTGTATTGTAGTCTAAAGTACAGTAGGTAAAGTAAGAGTTTTTACTAATGGTCGAAGAAGTAAAGTACTAAAACCTCAGAATTTTGTAACGTAAGATGGATCGGAATGCGTTTTTTGCATTGGATTCGTCAGAGTATCAGGAAATTTGTCGTTATTTTTTATAATGTAAAAATGGGAAATTCATGTCTGCATTCGACAAGTGCATTCCGAACAGACAATAGCGAGAAAACTTACAACTCTGTAAGTATTGCTGAAAATGGGTTCAATTTATATACTCGGGGTTTTTGGGGTCGCTGTACACGAATATCATGATGCCGAAAGTGTCCGCGGCACTTGGTATTATTACTGTTTATATGTAATAATTGAATAACATGTTTAGTTGCCGTAGTCCTCTCTTAGTATATGAACTATCCATAAATTGCTTTTTATCTTTTGTATAGATATAGAACGATTATCGTACATTAATGGAGGATTTGTATTAAAAAAAAATTTCATTTCATTCATACCCTTTTATACCTTTTATGTCTATCGGTAACTTAAATAGTGTCAATAACCTTGATCTGTATTATGACTGTATTTTAAATCACACTACACTTATTTAAATAACATTAATTTTAATCTTGACTATTTTTTTTTTATTGAATTTTACTTTGACCTTATAATTTGTCACGAGAGATAAGCCTAGGGAAGCCGTAGGGAATTCTCCCCGGTAGTGGTCTGCTGAGATTATAAGGAAGATGGATAAATATTTTTTTCTTTTTCTTCCCTATTACTATTCAACAAACATAAAATTCTGTCTTCTCTATTACTTTCCCTGTTTATTTTTTCTGGTTAAGATTGAAGATTGTTAGGATAATTTGGTTTTAAGATTTGTCGGATTTCTGTCAATGTCATAGTTTGACCTATTTTTCTAAGATCTGTTAATTATGCTTTCGATGAGAATCATACCTCATGTATGTACCGTTTTTAACTTCTTCCCTACCGAGGTTTCAATGATATCTCTAATACCTGCTAACGTTCCCATGACGAAACTTTTAACAACTTTTAGTTAAGTTATTTTGGTTGTCCAGTAACTCTTGTAAAAATCAGGTCATAAAGTTATCGTTGATCTTTAGATTCAATATTTTGTACCTACCTTGTGATTCGTCAAATCCAGGTGTAGTTTCACTTTTATCTAAATGTAATGATTAATAGTACCAATATTCTCTTGGTTTCAGTAACCAATTTTGATGTTCAGGTTTACTTAGGTAAACACTATTCACGTAAGACTATTTTCTGTGTCACGTGTCAAAATATGGTTATGTATACCCCTATTTCCTAAGTGGCCACCCGTGGTACAATTCAGCTATAATAAAAAAATATTCATCAGAGCCGTAGTGTGCCAAAAGGGCAAAAAGGTCAAAATTAAACTCACACACATGTTTTATTTGAATTATATTACCTGACTATTTACAAAAAAAAAACAAAAAAAAAATTTCGGCTACAGCAGTGTTTTAGCCAATGCGCCGTCGTCGTAAACGTGTTAAGGTACACACCCTATGCAATTGGCGGTACTTGGGGTGAGGTTCTCGCCAAGGAACCAAGTCAAACAGTTTCAGTTTCCCGCTTTTTTTAAACTTACGAAGTAATTAAGTGTTTCTATTGCCTAGTTTCGTTTGTTCCAATTAAAGGTTTTATCTGAAGATTTCCAGATAGTATTATCTTTAAGCATTCCTTCAAATATCTAGTAATTATGACTGCAGCTTGGTCAGATTACTGTATTTCGTTACCGTATAACTATGAAGATTAATTTGATGGTTTATTCTCAAGCTATCTGTTAATCGAGACCAGAGAATAGTCTAGATTTAACATTATTATCGTACCGTACCTATTACTGAGAGAATAAAGCGATCTGATCTTCTCATTATCTTTAAAACACTAAGAAGCTACCGTAAGTTTTGTTCTTATCTTTATACCTTTATTGAAAAAGAATGTACCGTTCATCTCTTTGGAAAATTGAATTTTAATTTTATTCATCATACCGAACTACCTATTATAGTGATTAATGTGCAGTGCCGTAAATACCTTTTTTTGTATTTCTTACCTGTACATTTATTATTTATATTTTTTTAGCTATATTTCTCATCTGTTTATTTAATATCTATAACTGGATATGTAAGTACTCTTTTAACTCGAGTTGATAAGAAAGCAAAAGGTGAATTTTAATAACTTATTTGTCCAAATCCCAATTGGTTCAGTTTTAGCTTAACAGAGTACATGGAGATAACAATATTATATTCCTAGCTGTTATAATAGTGTATAAAATATGATTTTGGTATGACCACGAAGGTGATTATTTAATATGTTTTTACTATTTATATATAGATATCCGACTCTATGTTTTTGTTTGTTTGTCATATTTTTTATTATTTAAACAAATAATAAATGTTGTTAATTTTTTAAATAGATATTTTCTTTTCCTTTCTAGAGCATGTTACTCTGATCAATATTTTCAGTTAATCTAATACGTTTTTTAAAGCAACTAAATTTTGATTCATCAAAAATTTTCTTACCATACAAGTTTTGATAAGTAAGAGAAAGTGTAAGTATAATTATTTTTTTTGTGTTCTAAGTAGTAGTGTGTAATTTCAATTTTAGAAATAATAATCTGCCGTGTTATATTATCTAATGTATATATTTTTTATCTTTTACCTGAGTTTCTTATCTTTCCCCATCCTAAGGATAAAAAAAGTGACGCCCATTTTCTTTTCTCTTTCATTTCTTTCTTTCATTTTCTTTTTCTTATCCCTTTCTATTTTTTTATTACTTTATTAAATAAACTCTTTTTTATTTCGATAACTGTTCATTGAGCTCGTCCGAATCCACGCTCGCTCTCCACCAACCAACTAAGTGCCGTTCGCAATTGTAAACCCTAAGACGAGCATTAACCATCTACCGTTAAAAAAGGTTACAACGTGATTAAAAAAGGTATATTATTGGTTAGACAATACGTAGATCTTTTTCGAAAATTTTCGTAGCGTCGGATGTGACTAATACGGTAATTTTGTCACGTAGACTGATTTTAGGAATTATGGAAAGTTTTTAACTACAGAGTCGGCTTATATTTTGAAAAGGAACTATAAAAGATGAATTAATTAACTGTTTTTTTAAATGCTACTTCAATTTAACTGTGTATTGTTGAAAGCATGAAGAGTGACATATGCTACTTTTTATACAACAATCAATACGCCACGCGAACGACGTCGCGGGTACATCGATATAGAACTCAAAAATATGGTTAGATTTTTTATTGTCTGTCTATATGTTTGTGCGTGCATCATACGAAAACTACTGATTTGATTCGAATGTGGTTTTCACAGATGTATTCTAGCACGTATGTATCCATACATACAAGCTATAATTTAGTTTTGATATTCGAAACTAGATGGCGCTATGAGGTTATTAAATTAAATCATTTGTAAATATCCCAATTTCACGCGGGCAAAGCCGCGGGTAAAAGCTAGTATAAAATATATCTAGAAGGATATAAAATAATATCTTAATATATATAAATTACGTGTCACGTTGTTTGTCCGCAATGGACTCCCAAACTGCTTAACCGATTTTAATCAAATTTGCACACCGTGTGCAGTTTGATCCAACTTGAAAGATAGGATAGCTTACATTTTAATTTATAGTCGCAATATTATTTTATTGCAAATTATATGTTTATTGAATTGTTATTATATTAAATATGATATTATCATTTTGAAAGTATTCATGTAAGGTCTTAGTAGCTAATTTGGATCAGCGTCTGATTATGACATTTCGGCTGGGTTATAGTAATGGGATCGATTACGCCAGAGGGAATTTTTTTTTTTGTTTTTACGTGTGAAAAAAGTAATTATTATTTTAATTTTAACTGTTAAAACCAATTTAGAAAGTTTTTAGATACAACTACCGAACTACCCTTGATTTTTTAACAAGGAAACAATCCTCTCTATGATCAATCAAAGCGTTGTATGATTTAATATTTTTGCAATATCAAGAATGCTGTGCATTGTTGAGATGACACTTAAATTCAGTTTTAATTATTGAAAAGTTTTAACATAAAAAGTTGTAAACATACAGTTGTTGATGAAAATCAAAGTGTAAATTTTCCAATTGAATTTTTAAATTCACTAGATATACCTAGAATGCCACCACATAATCTTCGATTAAAGATTGGTTCCCCTATTATTCTCCTACGTAATTTGAACCCACCTCAATTATGCAACGGTACGCGTTTGGTCATCAAAAAGATTACTGGAAATATTCTTGAGGCAACCATTTTAACTGGAAAGTTTAAAGGAAAAGTGGTCCTGTTGCCACGTATTCCAATGATACCGTCAGATTTTACTATACCCTTTAGAAGGCTATAGTTTCCAATTCGTTTAGCTTTTGCCATGTCGATAAATAAGTCACAAGGTCAAACAATGTCCATTTGTGGTTTAGACTTGGACAATCCATGTTTTTCTCATGGGCAACTATATGTTGCATGTTCACGTGTAGGGAAACCGTCGAATCTGTTTATGTTAGCTAGACAGGTTAATTGTGCACCGATTAGTGCTAAATTAAATTGAAAATAAAAAGTAATTATAATTTAAAATAATAAATATTATTGTTAAAGATTTAAGACTATCTGCCCTACCTACCTCATTCATAAGTTAAAGTGTTACATGTTATTTACTTTGTAATGTCACATAGGTGATAGGGTAGTTTTGCCCTACATATTAATTTATTAGTTTATATTTTACTGTATTGTTATGTATTACATTTTACCAGGTAAAAGGCATTACGTTAGATCTTGGCACGTGTTTAGATGAGGTCAGACACCAGGAGTTTGTAGTCTGAGGTTGTCTGTAAGGATCACCCTTTAAGGTGTTCCTAAAACAGACCCTTGGGTCTGGGCCATTGTGACTCTTAACGTATTTTCGTGAGTAAGTGTGACATGCCACCATGTAGTTTATTTGGTAAGATTAGTAAAGATTATTGTATTCAGTTATTCCCTATTCATAATGTTTATTACACATTCGTATTGCTTATTTATTGGTTAATATATTTGTTGTTTGTTTTCTGTTGTTTATCTCATCTTCCCCTTGGTTAGTTTTCTGCCTTCAGCAGGATACCCAACCGGGAGTGTCTTTAGTAAGCTACCCCTTATCCGATAACACTAAGGCGCATTCTCCCAAATCTCTCCAGGCGTGACAATATTAAACTCATTTGTTAGAAACTTGAATAAAAATAATAATAAATTTTAAAATTCTTTTGTATTGATTTTTGCTCAATATCAATCCAGTGAATTTTTATACCAGCTTTAACGTTTCCGTCTTCATTCGTAAATAATAAATTCATTGTATTAAGGGGTTGCAGTATTAGAAAATCTGTCATGGAGGTCGCCATACTTTTTTACAAATGGCATCTTTGTAAACAAGCATGGTGGTCTCCATGACTGATGTTCTCCTACTGTTCCTCTTAAATGGATTACTACAATGTAATATAACAAAAATCTTAGCCACAGCAACGCGTGGCCGGGTCAGCTAGTTATATTATAATGTTTTAAAAGATAACATAAATAACGAAGCTTTCAGGGGAAAAATAAGATAGAATGTAGGACTGTTATCATTTGTATATAGATCACAAAGTGTAGGTAGGTACTTTTTGCTGCTTTTATAAACTATTTTGAAACTACTCTAATAGCCTTCCTTCTGATGTGTGACGATTTGTTTTGTTAAGAGATCTAAACATCAATGTCTCGGATATGGATAGCAACAATTTATTAAAATTAAATGACTTATTAAATACTATTTTTTGACGCAATTGGTGGTCTACCGTTTAGTGGATAGCATGCCGAGGAGAATAAATGCTGTCATCCAAGCTCGAAGAAGTAATACCCGGTATTGATTTAGGCTTCGTATTTTAATATTATGTGTTATTGTTTAATTAAGTTAAGTTTAATTTTGTGATTCAAATTGTTATCATTTCTTGAAGACTGTGCATCTTCAATAAGAATTAAGATATCAAATTGAAACAAAAAACAATCTATTGAGAGATGTAAAATGTAGGTTATAAAGGCGAATAATTAGGCTATAAATTTAAAAAAATATATATTAAAATCGGTCGAAAACAAAAAAGTTATGAAACTTTAAATTTGGTCAAAATGTCAAAGTGCCCGTTTTTCGTACCGGTAATTGTAGTTCACATATTCTTTTTGAATTGTATGTCAATTTGTAAATCGTTCATAAACAAACTTATTTTTTGAACGAACGGTATATTACTAAATAAATATTTAGCTTATCTGGTAAATAACGTTACTGATTGCTTGTAAATAAAAAATATTTTACCAAAATCAGATCGAACTGTGAGTGTTTTATAGAACTTTTTCAGATTCATTTCAATCCTTTGGCAATTTTAAATTTAATATAAAACATCAATCATATTTCAATAACAACAACTTTAACAAACAACTTTGAGGTAGCATTGTCTTAATTCAATAAATTGCGATAACTTTCAGTACCTATAGCTTATTATTTACATCTCATTACCTTTGTGTGAACTGGACTAGCACAGGCCTGTAAATTTAATTTATATACAGCTTCATTGCGTCTGCACAAAACGTTCATATTTACTTTACCTACTAATTAAGTTTCTGTGCAATTTGTATTTCGAAACAGTGCAATGCCAGAATCTAAATTTCTCTGCATCAGGACAATTTATTTTAAAAATTTCCAACAATATGTTTCGGATTTACGTTCTAATTCAATCCGTTCGAGTTGCAAAATACAATTAAAATTTGGCTGTGATATTACTAAATTATTAAATAAATCAAACATTATAAATTTAATAATAAACAACATAGATGTAATGGAAATATATAAAGCAGTAACTTTTAAATGAAAGTGTTTGGTTTTAAAGTCTAATTTTTATAATATTGTAACGGTATAACCGAATAAGGAAATTACATTTACTTAAAAGATTGTTTTTAGGTTATGGTTTAGTGACTGTTTTCCAGAGTATTCTTCTACAATGTAGCAATTAGGTTAGATAATGTTTCTCGGAAATACTAGAATATTCGGTTGTACTAGCAGGTTGTACTAGTTCAAATAGTTCATTGTCATTGTACAACTGTTTAGACGTTTTCCTGCAGAGTTCTGTTGAATCTGTTACACTTTTGGTAAATAAAATGTGTTAAAGTCCCCATAAGTGTTACAATATTATTATTTATTATCTATCTATAGGTACTTATAATAAATCTGTAGAGAGGTCAATTCTGTACATTAAATATATTTCCAAAATAACTATTAGGGGGTGATTAGGGATCGATACTGATGCCTGCAATCAGTAAAATTTTTGTCTGTCTGTCTGTCTGTCTGTATAACCGCTATAGAAACAAAAACTACTTGACGGATTTTAACGAAACTTGGTACAATTATTTTTCATACTCCTGTGCTGGTTATAGTATACTTTTCATCACGCTACAATCAATAGGAGCAGAGCAGTGAAGGGAAATGTTGGGAAAACGGGAGAAGTTACTCCATTTTTTAAGCTTCCGTCGCGTGTGCAACCTTGATGGGTAAAGCTATACAGAAATCATTTTATTTTTACAATTTGAAGGTCAACTGTGAACGGATTTTACAAATTTTCACCCACAAGGGGAGTTGCGGGGGCGTGAAAAAAAATTAAAATCTATAAGTCCTACAGGTTTAAAACTTTGCAAAATAGTTATTTTTATAATTTGGAGGTCAATTCTGAACGAATTTTACGAAATTCCACCCACAAGGGGGGTTGCGGGGGCGTAAAAAATAAAAATTAAAATTTAAAATCTATTGTTTTAAATTTGCACAGTAGTTATTTTTATAATTATGAGGTCAATTGTGAACGGATTTTAGAAAATCCACAATGGGGCATGCGGGGGCGTGAAAAATAATCTATAAATATAATAAATCTGTAGAAATGAAAATTCTGTACATTATAGATATTTAAAAAGAATTAGCGGGAAGTGTTACTACATCGATATAGAACCCAAAAATGTTAGATTTTTTTGTCTGTATGTTTGTGCGCGCATCACATTAAAACTACTGATTCGATTCGAATGCGGTTTTCACAGATGTATTGGTCTTCTTTCAACTTAACATCTGGTATACAAAAATTTCTCCCCCCACCCCTTTAACGAATTCGATGGAGAAATTTTTATAGAACAATCAACACGCCACGCGAACTACGTCGCGGGTGCAGCTAGTATCAAATACAAGTTTTATAGCTGTCCTGTTGCACTCTTGCCATCTCGCAGTAACTAGGTTGTTAATAATAAGAGGTTGGTTGTTTATTTTCATTTCTGTGAAAACCACACTTAGCGTTACTTAAAACTAATTTTAGATTTTTATCAAATAAATAAACTTCTAAGTTTTTTACTAGTTTCAATGTATGGATAATGATTTTCACTGAATAATTAAGAACAAAGAGTGAGTTATTATAAAAGATAAGAACCAATAAACTAGCGAGAAAAACATACGAATTAATTAAAATATTATACCTACTGAACTAAATAGCAGGGATTATGACTTTAACCGTGTTCATATACCAATAAATTGGGTGTACCTAAGTGTTTAGACAGATGCCGATGCTACGAAAAAAACAGCTGCAAGAATTGCGCTGATATTGACATTTTAAACAGAAAATAGAAAATATTTTCTTAATCTATTGTTTGTGGTTTTCAGAATATAGTATATTGTGTATCTAGTAGGAAAAGCGATACATTCCCGGACGACATTGTAAATTGTTGGCCGAGGCCAACAAACATTGGAGTCCGGGAATGTGCTTTTACTACGAGATACAGATACTATTTTTTCTAAAATCGCATTAAATATAATCGTAAACTAAGAAAGTTTTATATGTGCATAACTGTTTTTGATTATTATCATATTTTCTATGAAACCGTTTCGTTGACATTGATTGTTAATCGTTGTTTATTAGTGTCACAAAAGTGTCAGTTCGGTTAGTTACATATTGCTTAAAATATTTTAAATTATTTTTAAAATGGACAGTGACGATGATGTCGAGACGTGCAAAACGCCTTCATAAATATGAATTTGCTTACAAACATTTTATGGATCATTCCCGTACACAGGTACGAAAAAAATATTCCCGTACAGTACGGAAAAGTTCGTTGCCCAGCAACGGACTAAAATACGAGAATAGTGTATTTTGCGGCTCGAATTGGATCCGAGAAACTAGACATTTCCAAGCGATTTCAGAAAAAATCTATTACAAAAAAACGACTACACATAGTCTTTTTTCAACAAATTCCGTTGCTTTAGCCGTAAGTTCGCAGTTTAAGGCATATGCTAAACCAACTACATTCCATCAAACAAAGGATACTAATTAACAGATTTTATCTTAATTTAATATGCAATAAGTACTTTTAATACAATTAATTTTTAATTAGAGGTTTTAAAATATAGTAATGTTGAAGTTAAAAAAGTCAGTGTTTAAGTTTGTGAAAGCTGTTTTAAAGATTTGCTTCAGTCACCTTTTAAGTAATGATCTGAACAATACAGTTATTTTATTATTATTCTTATTATGTAAAAAAGACTTTCTTAGCAAATCCTGGTGCAAATGGAGTTTTAGGTCCAATATATAAATGTTAAGAAAACGAACAGTGTGACACGTGTTCAGAATCACTGCTTTTTGGATGAAGGTATTCCTATGAAGTTCAAGCTTATCAAGACTTTCTAAGAGACTCTTAGGGATCAGGTCTGTAGATCACTGGTATGACTTTAACCTTCTTAGCTTGCCACATCTCTTGTATCTCGATCGGTTTATTTTAACACCCTTTCGTTGTGTTTATCCAAAATGTTCTTATTATGCGGCACAGCAATATCCACTAGTGTAATCCAAATTTATTGATCAACTTCTGGTTTATGATGTTGCGCACCTGGTAATGTCTGCATAGGTAGTCGGTGGCTAAGGTAAAAGGTTAAATAGCATGTTACGTGCTGCATGGTTTCCGTGTTTTGTTGTCAGCTTCTACACTCGTCCTATACACAGTTTGAATCACCCATAAAAAATTTCTTATATTTATGACCTGATCCTAAATCTCAAGCGTAAATCCTTTCGTCTCAGAATTAATTCCTTTCGCGGTAGTGTGGTCCTAAGGAGTGATGACTTCGTGTGATGACTTTTGTGTTTTGTTATCATAGTTTGAGTCAATAGCTGAATTTATTCCAATCCAGTTTCTGACCATTTCAGGACTTCAAAAGAGTATGTCAAGACCAGTACAGCATTGGTAAAAATTGATTAAAATAGATTTCCCACGTTTAAATCGGATTTTAATAAAGAACTTACTCTTATTGTAAACCACTTTCTATTTACTGTTTGGCTTGCTTTTGGTCAATCAACTCAGCCTGCTAAAACCCTAGTTATTTGTAAGTGTCCCCATTTTCGATGGCATCTTTGATATTTTCAGTTGGCAATATCACATCTCCGTTAATAACTTTTCGGCGTATACTTTTATGTCGTTCGTATATAGAAGACGAAAGATAGGAAATATTCAAGCTGGTGTTTCTATTAGCTTTGATTTAAAATCCATATCCTAAGTCATTAAGCATTCTGGCAAGTGGATTCATTGGCAAACAAAACCAAAGTGGGCTAAAGGAGTCGCCTTGATAGATTCCTCTACGGATAGGAATTTTATTAGTGCAAAGGTGCTAACCGTTCAGATGTGGGTGGAGGTTGGTTTGCCAGTGCTTCATTAATAAGCCGAGGAAAAAACTATGGTGGCGTGTATTTTGTAAATCTGTAAAATTTCAATAAGTCAAGAATAAGGAACGCTGTCAAATGTTTTTTTGTAATCCACGTGAGCTATGTCGTCGGTTTTTTGTGCCTGGTTCAAAATAGCAAAATTAATAATCAATTGTTTTTTACACCGTTGATGTCTTGTTTGAGTCCTTTCTGTTCCTCTGCCAGAAGATTGTTGCAATCCACATGTCTATAAAGGCTATTGGTAATTCAAAATGTTAATATTTTATATATGGTGAGAAGGCAAGTTATAGGCCTGTATTGGGCCGGATCATGGATTTGCGAAGATTTAGGAAACATGTGGGTCAAACCAAGCCTAAGAAATTTAGGAGTGTGTTCTGGATGGTTGAGGTTAAGCGTAAAACTCGCTGTTAGTGATTCGTGCAGGCTAATGAACTTCTTGTACCAGAACTTCTAGATACTGTCAACTCCTGGTGTTTTTTAGTTGCTTGTACGGTTTATGACCCCGGCCACCCCTCCTGCTGTTAAGCCATTGACTCGATGTTTACTTTCTCCTCTTCGGATCTGATTCGTTGTGCCTTAATGTTATGTTATTTTATTAGACCATATTGAGAACCAGTAGTTTGTCAATTCTTCTGTGTCCGAAAGCTTTTAATTATAATTGTTTGAAATGTGACTTAGCTCCCTATAAAGAAGTTTTGGTTGTTGTCAAATAAATAATTCTGTTGCTTCCTCCGTGTACACTTTTGATTTGGTCTGGCCAGAAATCGTTTGTCATTTTTTAGTTTTATCGGCTTTTTTAACTTATGTGAGAGATTGTGCTTTAAGTATTACATTGAAGGGTGTTGTAATTTGTCTGATATGGTTTATACTATTCAAATAGCTGTTAATTAGGATTAATAAGTAGTTGAATTATCGTAACATCTTCACCTTTTACCTCCGAGAGCTAGGGTCATAAAACTTTTTTTTCTAAAATTATCTAAAAAGCACTTCGGAAGTTACCTCTTTCTGAACAAGAAAATACGACTAATGAAAATGCACCTACTTTCAGTATAAATCTGAGAAAGAAAGAAGTACATATATACTTATTTATTTCTTTGAAAATTTTAGATTTTGTTTTATTTTATACAAAGAACTACAGTCTCTTTAACAGTGTGTAGTGTCGTCTTTATCTTTTAAAAATCTGTGGTTTTTAGTATTTGTATCAACACTTTTTATTTTTTATAATAAATTTTAAAATAAGTACTTAATAAACTCGAGTCAATAGCAAAAGCTATTAGGTGAAACCATCAAAATTTTTACATGTTTTTAACTTTTATTTCTTTTAAAAAAAGTAGATTTTTCCTTTTTAGTTTTTGTAGAGAACCAATAAATAGCAATATTTTATACTTAGCTGTTGTCATTTGAGGAGTATTACTGTGTATCTTGAGAATCAAGTAATGTGAATAATTTATGTATTTTTTATTGTGACATCTGGTTTTAGTTTTTTGAAGTAAAACTTCTTTAGGCGCGACTAGGGGTAACTCAGTAATTCTAACGGACGTGACGTTATATTCTATGTAACGCAAAAACCTGATAAAAAAACCTAACACGATTCTGCCTACTATATTAAATAAAAGTTAAATCTTTAATTATATGCAACATAATATACATATTTTGCTGACCTGCCAAATTGACAACTTGTCAACCAAAATACATTGTTGGTGAATAGTATTACGCCTAAAATTTGTGTATAAAGTGTTTGTTTTAAATATGAATAAACAAAGTGGATTTATTAATGAAGAAAGTGATGAAAAAATATTCAATAAAAATGAGTGAGTACTCTATATGCATACATTTTATTTTCCTATAAATCGTTTAAAAAATCAATGTTTAAATCTCCACAAAGAATAAAAGATATAAAGTTATTCGTACAGAAAATTAATGCACCATAAAGTCTATCTATAAATGTATTGAAATTTCCAGATGGGGATCTATAAATATTTAATATACAACAGGTGGTTTGAAGTATTCTAAAAGAGATACTGGAGGTTTCAATATCTACCTCAAGTGATCTGGATCTGGAAATTTGGGCAGGGGTGAGCTAGTGCTTAGCCAGCACTGAGGCCACATATGACCCATTGTGAATCCTCCCGTATGTAGGGACTAGGGATATCCTAACCTCAGGCTGTCACCCGAGTGACCACGTTATTCTGGCTGGCCTCAGTTAGAGATTGGTGACATTCTAGTTCTAAACTTGACGAGAAACATGGTATATTCAAGGTCAGTAGTGCTTGTCGGCAGTCTGTGTATATATTTATATTCCTGTCTGTGATGTTCCTATTGATTAATTCTTTTGCAGCTATAGTTATGCCTGTGAGTTCTGGCTGAACCACACTTGACAAGCCATCCATAGCCCATTTTATTTTTAGGTTAAAGGATCTAGAGTAAATTCCACATCTCACACCTTGCTTTGTTTTTTTGATCCATCCGTATATACGCTCAGAGCGTTTACTACGTTGGGGTCTGCTGTCTTGTTTGTTAATATTTTGTAGGGTTTGTCAAAGACAAATCTTGGTGTGACGGCATCCGTGTCTGCCTGCAAGTGATAAATTAGTCAAAAAATCGTGTTTCTTAATTTCTATGGAAGATTTTGTCAAAATTAGTACACCGCCATGTGATTTATTAGTTCTATTGAAGTAACAGTAACAGAGAAATTATTAAATCGTATGTAGCCGATATTGTCATTATTGGACCATGTTTCGGATGAAGATAATATGTATGGTTCATATTGCTTTAAGATTAGGTCTATTCTATTAGTTTTGTTAGAAATTGATTGACAGTTAACATTTAAAATACGGAAGAAATTATCAGATTTCTCATGATTTTCACACACACAGTTCTTTATGTTTCTACTGACTTCCTTGCGAGACATTTTGCGATTGGTACGTCAAAACTTTTGATTAGCTAACCTAACCTAACTGTTAAATTCTTTCAAAATTTTTTAAAACGTGAAAGTGAAATTAATGAATTTTAGATAAATTACAAAACAAAATAGTTGTCACTTGAATAGAATGGCGGATTCTCAAGAATATTTTACTCTTTCATCAATATATAATAATAATAAAGGAAAAAATCAAAAACCTGTAGCTACTTGTTAATAAACATATTTTGAATTTGAATTTATTTTGCGATGATACGTACGTCAAATAAGTTTTACTTCAATCGCGCGTAAAGGTTACACGCACACTCTTTTTTTTTATTTACCAATAGAATAACCATTGTTAAATTTTTACTAGATATTTTCGTTTCTCACTAGTATGTGTTGTTTAGATCAATATTTTGTTTTAACTTTTCATTTAAAAAAAGATAACTAAATTTTAATTTATCTTTCATTTTCTTGTAAACATTTTTTTTAAACCACAAAGGATAAGATAAGTATTATCTCTATTATTTTATTTTATTATTACTTAATATTAGACTAACGGATTCATTTGACAAAATTATATATTTTTATTTTAATCTTTTTTCTGGGTTTCTTATCTTATCATGATAAAAATTAAGTGGCATCCATTTTCACTTTTCTTTTATTTTATTTTCTATTTACACTAAATACTCTGACGCCCAAAACATTTTAACATCTGTTTTTAAAACGAAATTACTTAGCTCAAATCAACTCACGACTCGCTCTCCATTAAACATCCAAACAACTGAGTGTCGTTCGTTTAAGTGAACCTTTGTAAAGCTATTAATATCAATAAAAAAAATTGTTACAAATATGAGTCATTAAACAATTTGAAACCAATTTACCGTTTTGTAGTACTCCAATAATACGCTCTATTTAGCTCAACATCAGCACATGGTATTTTTGCTGATATTAAAATTAATTTATTAGGCACATGGTATTTTTGCTGATATTGAAATAAATTTATTAGGGATGGATACAATCAATGGTTAAACAGACTCTCGCGTCACCCCTTACCTGAGCCCAGTAGGGTGCTAATAAAAGAGTAATAAAAGAGACCTTTTCGCCTACCCTCACCGCATGTGGTTGTATGAATTCACGATTTTACAATCTATTGTTTATATTTAACAAATATATGTGTTTAATTTTTTATAAATAAAAATAAATAAATATCAGAAACGTAAAGATATTTTTTTTCTGATTTCAACCATATATAATACTAACCCAATCGGTTAAACAGACTCTCGCGTCACCCCTTACCTGAGCCAAGTAGGGTGCTAATAAAAGAGTAATAAAAGAGACCTTTTCGCCTACCCTCACCGCATGTGGTTGTATGAATTCACGATTTTACAATCTATTGTTTATATTTAACAAATATATGTGTTTAATTTTTTATAAATAAAAATAAATAAATATCAGAAACGTAAAGATATTTTTTTTTCTGATTTCAACCATATATAATACTTACGCAAAATTTTGTAGTTTACAGATATGACACCAAAATATTCTAAATTACACTGAGAAACAAACAACACCCAATATAACATAAAATACCTTTAGCGCCTGTATCTAACAGGACTTGTCAATTAATATTAATACTATTAATAGTCATATAATCCGTTCACTTTTTATTCCAATCTCAGTAGGCTCTGTTAGTAACATGAATTTCGCCCTGTATAATACACGTCTGAGTTTACTGTTCTGTGGTCTTGTTAATTGTAAGTAAGATGTTGTCACGTCTTCAATAAAAATATGTGTATTCAGTACAAATATCTTAAGTAATTAAATTTGCAAACCAAATTTAGAACTTGCAGGAAATAAGTCAATATATTTAATATTAAATTGAATACTAAAGTAGATATGTCAGTTTTCGCTGCAAGTAGTATTAATATCCAAGAATGGTCTATTTGAATTCACATGAATTTTGACTGATACTCAAAATAACACATTCCTTTACACAGAACAGATCCCTGTTTATAGTCAATTATTATTTTATTGGTCTATAACAAAAAATATACTTTTATATTTACATTTTATTACAAGTAAATAAGTACAATTTAAAATGTAGCACATATACATATATTAACTAAAAACGTTTAATACAACTTTTAAATTAATCAAGCAAAAGTAAAAAAAAATCATTTTTACATTTTCGCTAAAATAGGGTGGTTTGTTAAGTTGAACTGAATGGTATGGCGCGTTGTCCATGGCCACCACACATTTTTCTTTAAATACAGATAGAGCAGGAATGTGTTGATTAACAACCCAGTTTTTAAAAAGGTCACTATTCATACTTTTGTGATAGTCAGTCTGTATTCGAAGACTCTAGTAACAAGTCACATCCTTCCAAAAATCATCCAGTGTCGTGTGAGCGTGTAAAATAGTAAATCGCTTTCTTTCGGATTTTACACGAGCTGGATTACTTCTCAGGCCAGAATCGAGTACCCACTGACGCACTGAGCTACCATTTTGATAGATCCATGTTTCATCTAGGTACAGGAATGTAACTCTCTTAGTAAGATTGTTTAGTTGTTTATATTTCCGAATGAAAGTGATTTTACTAATTTTAACGTGTCGTTGTTCACATAAAATATGTCGTCCGTTTACTTTTTTAAATTTGTATCCCATTAATTTTATAAGTTTGTATAGTGTAATGCGTCCCCCTTTAAAATCAAAATTCTGTTTAGCATCATAGCATCAGTCCAAAGTAAAATGTTCATTTTTAGAATGGTAGATCCAAATCTGTCGCTGTAAGTCTTTTTTAAAATAAACTTCTCAAATGTATCAGTTTTACTTCCTTTATCTGTGACTTTCTCATTATTTTTCAATCCTTAATAATTCTCCGTATTTTCCAAACACTAGCCTAAAAAAATTAAGCATTTAGAATGTTTGTCACGTTTGTCATATTAATTAGTTTCAAAAATTATACCTCAGTTACACAAAGGTAGATGTGAGATTTAAAAATATTTAACAAAATTTTGAATTAAATTATAGTTACAAATTGTTTAATTTAGAAATGTGAAATCTGACAACGTTGTTTATTATTATGATATCTGTCAAAAACGGTTATGTATTATGTTAATAATATAAATGTTATTTAAAAAGTGATACATATTTATAAAATCATTACAAAAACCTCTTTCAAGTTATGTTTTGTTGTAGTCCAAAGTGTTTTTTAAAAAACTTGAAAAAACTTTATTTTTGTTATAATGAGTTTCTAAATAAAACTACTGTATTCTGCAATAGCTAAATAGAGACTGACTTTTATTCCAATAATAATTCACAAAGTTGATTATAGAATGAATCATATTAAACAATAAACAATAAAAAGATAAGAAATATGAATAAGCAGTTTTATATAATCATAATTGTTTTTAATACATTTATATAGGGTGTCACATATATAACTCTTCCACCCTTAGAGAGAAATCCTAGGGGCAACAATAGGATTTCTAAGTTCCATGTCTCGGGGGTCGACGTATTCATTCTCTTCATTTGGGGTTGGCTGACGAAATTTCTTCCTGTATATCTTCAAACTAATTATTAAAATAAATAATATTAAACAGAAATACAATATTATTGTCCATAAACTAATTTCTTGAATTTTCTTTTAAGTTAATTGTATCAAAATTTATTGATTGTGAATTAATATTTTTAATTTATATTGGAAAGTTGATATCTTCTAAGTTTTCTTTTTGCTTCTGAAGATTTTCTTGAATTTCTTGATTTATCTTTATTGGGGTTTCTTCGTTACATATAAATTCTTCAGGGACTATTTCTTCACATTTTGTATTTGAAGTCATGTAATTTTGCTCATTAAGGAGTAGGAATTTGGAAATAGGTATTATTACTTTAAAGGTATTTTCTTGAGGAGTAGGTAAAGGGTATAAGTGATAATAGTTATAAGTTTCGGTTTCTACAATTAGAATATCAATAATAAAAATAATTTGATTACCTTTACTATAACTTTTACTCCTCATAATTTTTTTAAAATTTAAAATATTATCTAAGCTTGGTTGAAAAGGCAGTTGATTTTGACTAAGGTTGTTAACAATTAAATTTATTTCGTCAAATAATTAATTAGGTTCAACAATTGAATTATGAAAAGTGTTAAGTTTTGAAAATGTTATAGCAATTTCAATTTTTTCTAATATATCATAAATTATTTGTAATGCTAAGGTGATTTCAGGAATTATTGATTCAGAATAAATATATTTAATTGTTGATTGATACATATTATTTGTGTAGTCAATCGCTGTCCGAGTCCATAGGTAAAGGTGAACGACCTAAAATAATATTGGGTTTCTTTAGTTCTTTTATATGTATAATTTCAGATTTATTATTTTTATTGTTTTTAATTTCTACACGATTTCTATCTAATAGTTTTATTATTTTATAATAGATTTTTTATTTCTATCTTGTCCAGGATTCTTTTTATATACAGTTTGTCCTATGACAAATTCAATATTTTCGTCTCCTTGTGTATTTCTTTTAGCAATTATTTTTTGTTTTTGTTGATCTAAATTTTGACTGACTTTTTTGTAAACATGTTCAAGTTTATTTTTGTGTTTTTCCGCATAGTCTGTAAAGAAAGTGGTTGGCAAAAATATTTCGTTAGGGTTTCTACTATGAGAATGACCAAAGGTTAATTCGAAAGGGGTATAATTTGTAGATGAATGTATAGAGCTATTATAAGCTATTATTGCATAGTCCATTATATTATTTGATTCATTAGGATAAATTTCCTTAAGGATTCTTAAATGTTCCAAAATTGTGGAATGGAAACGTTCTATGATTCCATTAGATTCATGGTGACCTGGTGTTGTGAAATGAATTTTGATTTTATATAGGTTTAAAATTTCTTTAACTGTTTCATTATTAAATTCAGTTCCTTGATCAATAACAAGTTTTTCGGGAATACCGAATGATGAAAAATATTTAATTAGGGCGTTACTAATATGAATAGCTGTTTTGCCAGCAACTTCGTGTGATTGTGCAAACTTTGTAAAGGAGTCTATTAACATTAAATAGATTTTATTATCAAAGAAAAACAAATCTAAGTGAACTATTTGAAAGGGTTTTGATGCAGTTTCAGTAAGCATTAGGGGTGAATATGGATTTTTCCTAGCATATTTTGTACGTTGGCAAATGTCGCATGAATTTATGTATTCTGAGATGGAGTTTTTTAGTCCGATCCAGTAATAATTTTGTTTAATTATTTCAAAAGTTTCTTGTATACCTCTATGGTTCGTTTTACTTTCATGGTAATTTTTGACTAGGATGATTTGTTCTTCTTTATCTTTAATAGTATTTATTAGTTTGGTACATTTAATTAATTTGGGTCCTTTTTCAGAGAAATGTTTTAAATATACTTTGTTAAATGAATTATAAAGTTTATCATTACGGAACCACATACAATATGTCTTTTTTGATATTGTATAGTCTCTTAAGAATTCAAAAATGAGTTTTTCATTATCATGTTCTGGAATTTCTATAGTTATTATTTTGTGATGTTCATATGTGTCATTACTAACTTTTAAATTTGGATAAGTATTTGGGTAAACTAAAATTTGATTTACTTTATTATTAATTATTTCGTCTAGAATTTTTATTCCGTCATTTGTTGTTTCTGTTGCTGTTGTATGTTGTGTATCTGACGTTTGTGGGATTTCATGTTGTAAATTTTGTTCTGTATTGTCAAGTATATCTTCATTTACGGGGTTTTCGGGATTTAAATTCTCATTTTCGGTACTAAACATTGATTCAGCAATTTGCCTTAAATATTCTAAAGCTTCTTGGTTGATATCACCGGGGTTATTAATAACTGACTCATTTTCGAGTGCATTTAAATTTATTCGTGAGAGAGCGTCTGCTGCGCTATTTAATTTTCCTTTTTTATAGATAATTTCATAATCAAATTCTTCTAACTTTAAGCGCCATCTGACTAATTTAGAGTTTGGTTCTTTTAAATTGAATAGCCAAACTAAGGGTCTATGATCTGTAAAGATGGTAAATTTTCTGCCAAACAGATAGGGTCTAAAATATTTACATGCCCAAACAATGGCAAGAAGTTCTTTTTCGATTGTACTGTATCGTTGTTCAGAATCATTTAAAGTTCTTGAAGCAAAGGCTATTGGTTTATCATTACCTATATTTCCTTGAGATAAAATGGCTCCCAGAGCTACATTTGAAGCATCTGTTGTTAAAATAAATTTTTTTGAAAAGTCGGGGTATTGTAAAATAGGCGAATTTATTAATAATTGTTTACAATTTTCAAATGATTCTATAAAATTTTTATCATGTATAATTTTTGATCCTTTTTTAAGACATTTTGTTAACGGTTTCGTTATTTTCGCAAAATCTTTAATAAATTTTCTATAATATCCAATTAATCCTAAGAAACTTTTGATTTCATTAGAGGTTTTAGGTAAAGGAAAGTCTTTCACGGCTTTTATTTTATCTGGGTTAGGTTTCACACCTTCAGGGGTTATAACGTGTCCAAGGTAATTTACTTCTTTTCTTAAAAATTCACTTTTGTCTAATTGGACTTTAAAATTTGATTGTCTAAGTCTTTCAAAAACTAATTTTAGTTTTTCTATATGTTCTTGAAGGGATGTACTAAAAATTACGATATCATCTAAGTACACCAGACATGTTTCATTTTGTAAACCACGAAGTATATTATCCATAACTCGTTGAAACGTTGATGGGGCATTTTTTAGTCCAAAGGGCATACGTTTGTATTCGTAATGTCCATTAAGAGTCGAAAAAGCAGTTTTAGGTATGTCTTCAGGATTCATTTCAATTTGATGAAATCCATTTGCTAAGTCTTATGTCGTAAAATACTGACATTTTCCAAGTTTATCAAGTATTTCATTTATATTTGGAAGTGGGTATTTGTCATCAATAGTGCGTTCATTCAATTTTCGATAATCAATTACAAGTCTCCATTTTCTTTTACCTGATGCATCTAATTTTTTTGGAACTATCCAGACGGGACTAGACCAAGGTGACGTGGAATGTTGTATTATGCCTTGATCAAGCATTTTTTGTATTTGGTCTTTGACTTCATTTTTATGAATTTCAGGAAATCGGTATGACTTTGTATAAATAGGTGATTCATTTGTTAATTTTATGTTATGTTGAATTTGGTTTGTAAATGTTAAGGGAATTTTGTCTGTGTAAAATATGTCTCTATATTCAAAACATAAATTTTTTATGGCTTGTTTTTCTTCATAATTACAATGGTCAACTCGTATATTTTTTAGATTAGATTTTAAAATATTATCGGTGTATTCGTTTAATTCAGAATCAGTTTCCATTTTTTCAATAAAATTTATATCTGCAATATCTAATTTTTCAATTTTAAAAGGTTTATTAATACTAATTTTTATTGGTTCTTCTCTTGCATTAGTAATGATGGTTGTTGCAAAAAATTTGTTTACATTCACAACTGCACAGGGTGATTCTACTTGATTGCCAAACTTAATATAGTTTACGAGTCCTGTTCCAGTTTCTATGTCAACGGGTAATTTTACAATTTGGGATGTTCTAGCAGGAATAGTAATAGAATAATTTTTTACTTTAAGTTTCCTTTTTAATTGAGTTAATTCTTCTGATTCGTATATTATTGGTATTTCTGTATTAGGAGTTTTTAACATTTTTTTTCTCTAAATTTACGGTTGCTTTTAATTGTTTTAATAAATCAATACCAATTAGTCCGTCATATTTTTGACTAAAATTAAATAAATAAAACTTATGTCTTTCGTTAACTTTAAAAATTTTAAAAACTGGTATATTTATAACTTCATTATGATAAGAAATACTGTGGGCTGTTTGAATATTAAAATCTTCATGAGAAATAAAATTTGGATAATGTTTGTAGGCTAATTCAGGCTTTATTAAGCTTCTACTGCTTCCAGTATCAATAAGAAAATTTGCTTTTAAAGATGGTATATATATGTAGGGTAAATTGGCTTTAACTAAATTCAAATTTATCAAGTTTGATTTGTTTGGAGGCTCTGCATATGAAAATTTTCATTTTGTTGCATTGCACCTGGGTCAAATTGATTTTCAATATTACTTTGAGAGGTTTGTGGATTATATTCATAACATTGGTTATAAGGGTCTTCATAATTTTCTGTTATATAGTCTTGTTCAAAATTTTGTGAATATTGACTAGGATTATTATTTAATTCTTCAAAAGGATTTTCAAATTCTTGAATATTTTGGTTATAAAGTTCTTGTGAAGTGAACTTTGGTTGTGGTCTAACAGGGGTGTTACTTGAAGTTGTGTCCATTGGTTCTGGTTTAAAAGTACGTTTACTTACATTGGAATTTCTAGTAAAGTTTTGATTTGAAGTGACAAAAGGTTGTCTTTAAAAGTTTTGGTTTTGAGAATAAAATTGTTGAGTTCTATTAAATGTAGGAGGGTTTTGCCCAAAATTGGGTCTTGAACCAAAATTATTTTGAATAGGAGGTGTAGTAAAATTATTTTGAGTAGGAGGTGTAGTAGAATTATTTTGAAAATTTGGCAAAGGTCTGTTATTTTGAAAATTATAACTTCCAAAATTTTGGTTTTGTCTTTGATAAAAATTCTGATTTTGATTTTTATTTGGATTATTAGCAAAATGTGGTTTTTGAAAATTTTTTGATTCTTTGTACAGGTTTAAAATTATTTTGTGAATTTAAAGTATTACTTCGATTTTGACTATAATAAAAATTTTCTTCTTCTACAACTAGAGACATCGCTTTTTCTAAGCTATCGGGGTTTCTAAGTCTTACATTATTTTGTAAATTACTTGGTAGACCGCGTATAAATGTTTTTAGGGCTAAATCATCGTAACTTTTAAGTCTAATTACTTTTTCAGCCGCATCAAATGTATTCATAGAATTTAATTTTGAAAATATTAAACTACGACAATCTTGGCATCTCATTCCGAAATTATAAGGTGCCTCATTTTTAAAAGGTTGTAAAATTAATAAATCTTGTAGGTACTAAACAATCTAAATTCCTTTGATCTCCAAAGCATAATTCTAAAGCTGATTTTATTTGATTCCATGATTTTAATTCAATTCTAGAACCTATGAGTGTTAATGCTCTACCCGATAATTTTCCGATTATTGCTCGTATAATAAAATTATTTATATTCTGATCTGTTGTACTAGAAAAAGATCTAACTAAATTTTCACAACTATCTAGAAATATTCCTAAAGTATGAGGATTTCCTTCATAAGTTGGAATTATATCTACATGTAATTTTAATAACTGATAATTTGTTGTCATTTTTTTGTCTTCTAAATCAGAGTCGCTATCTAATAAAATATTATTTAGACTATCAGCTAAGTCGTCTAAATTAACAAAACTCATAAAATTTTAATTAATAAATTATTTTCTCTATGTATTATCACTTGTAAACTAAATGGGATGGATAAAAGGATTGCAAAATTAATATAAATAGTATAAAATGACTTACAGTAATAGTCCCAGGAAGTTTTTCATTTTCTTCTTTAAAAATCTTCGTATTTTTTCTTATATTCTAATATTTTCTTAATTCTAAACGGATTCCAGCAATGTAGTCCTTCCTCCGGTAACTGCAGATTTCCAGGTTCCAATTGGCGATTTTTGTCCAAAAAGGGTCCTCGGAAAGGCGATTTGTGTCCTTTTCTACAGTTGTTGTCAGTTTTGGCGATGTTTTGTCATCCACTGGCAACTTTACAAAAAGTCCGTTTTTTCCGTTTTTTTTCTAACACTTTACGCTTCACAAACGATTGAAATCGACCGTAAAAAACAACGATTTTTGTTGCTTTTTTCGTCGAAGCAGATCCTACTGACTGCGCCAGTTATGTTTTGTTGTAGTCCAAAGTGTTTTTTAAAAAACTTGAAAAAACTTTATTTTTGTTATAATGAGTTTCTAAATAAAACTACAGTATTCTGCAATAGCTAAATAGAGACTGACTTTTATTCCAATAATAATTCACAAAGTTGATTATAGAATGAATCATATTAAACAATAAACAATAAAAAGATAAGAAATATGAATAAGCAGTTTTATATAATCATAATTGTTTTTAATACATTTATATAGGGTGTCACATATATAACTTTCAATTAATCTAATGCAAAATATATAACTTTATGTTAGCTGTCACAAACTAGGATTCATTTAAAAGAAATAGCAAAATGGTAGGCACTTACCTTAAAGATCTGAGCCACTTTCGCTGCTGTTGCTTTATTTTTTAAACATACCATAACATTTAATGATGTTCTTATGTAGTTCTATACTGATTTTTTTGGCATTACTTATTGAATATCTCTATATTTAAAAATGTTAAACTTTGATAATATGAGCTGTCAATATTTCGACCATAGGACAGGACGTTTTCAGTTTAGGTACCAACCCAACAAAATGAAGTGCCAATCCAAGAAATAAAATGCATAGTCTACTGAGATTGGAATAAGAAGTGAATGGATTATAAATATACCCATCACCAACATGCAAAAAGAAATCAAAATAGAAAAGAACCTTAAATACCCCAAAAATGCATATCTAAATATTAATAGTAATAAATATACCCCTCACCAACATGCAAAAAAAAATACCTCTAGCAAATGTATGTAGGTAATAGTAGTACTTACTTGTCAATGTAAAAAAGTGATTAGTTCATCAGTGGGTGAAAATGTTGTATCGCATTGGTAATATCCGTCCATTGCTCTTCATGTGTGGTGCATCGACTACGCCAAACATACTCCACCAAATATGTTTCAAATCTAGTTATGCACATCCTTCCCAATCGTCGACGAAGATTCCTCTTAATGACAGACCATTTACTTTCGATCCATGTACTATCAAAAAATTTACTAAACCCAATTCCTTTATGTGATTCTTAAAAGCTGTAGAACTGCGGAGGAATTCCATCATACACAAACACATATATTTTTTATCACTACCGAACAATCAATAGGATGATGTATACCGTGCGTAAAACAAGACACAAATAATTGTTTGTGAATAATGGCTAACATTTTATATATTTTCTGTTATTACCGAACAATACAAATTGATATTAAAAAAACATTAGGATGTTTTGTAATGCAATAGCATTTTAATTAGGGTAAATCTCTTTCAATCTGATTGTTATTGGAATTGTTAAAGTTTATCTATTTTCAACACCTCATTATGAGATTATCCCTTGCTGTTTTGGATTTAAATTTGATAATTAAGCATTTTTGTAGTATTAAGGTATTCTATTACTTATATATTATTTTTAAAACATTATTATGAGATTATCCCTTGCTGTTTTGGATTTAAATTTAATAATCATTGGGTATTTTTGTACCACATTATGAGATTATCTCTTGTTTGTTTCTCAGTGTAATTTAGAATATTTTGGTGACATAACTGTAAACCATAAAATTTTGCGTAAGTATTATATATGGTTGAAATCAGAAAAAAAATATCTTTACGTTTCTGATATTTATTTATTTTTATTTATAAAAAATTAAACACATATATTTATTAAATATAAACAATAGATTGTAAAATCGTGAATTCATACAACCACATGCGGTGCGGGATATACGAATTCCTAACCGTGGTCATAACATTTGGGGATTAGTAAGTAATTCGCTAATCCTATGTCCGAATTCCTAACTAAACATTTTTTACCTGTTCTTGGCGACTACTTTAGATTTTCTTAATCAAATTGAAGAAAAGAAATATTTCATCTGAGTAGTACTTGAAACTTATTTCGTATAAATTTAATAATTGTTAATTTAAAATTAATTTATTTATGTGTATATTTATTTTATATATTTTGACATGTATGTAAATATTTTATTAAATTAACAAAAATAAATATATATTTGCAATTTTGAAATTTCTTTATTTTGATCAATTAAACGAAAAATTTCAAAAACAAAAATATAATTGCAATTTTGAACTATTTTTAATTTTATTAATCACACGAAATTATAATAATATATAAATTTTGTAGAAAAAAAAAACACTTCAAACAGTTTATCTTCACTTTAAGATTTTAACGCGCTATACTTTTACGAGTAAAATCTAATTAATTAATGAATCTTACAAAAAAAAAAATAATGTAAAATTTTTCAAAACACATTTCGTTTTTAAAATTTTGAAGACTATTTTAGATTTATTAAATTCAGAATTAAATATTATTTGTATGCAGTTAGGAATTCGGACATAGTATTAACGGAGAGGGTCTGAGTTCGGTAGCCCAGCTGGGGGTCGATCGTAATGATCTGACCATAGTTAGGAATTCGTAGGCGAAAAGGTCTCTTTTATTGCTCTTTTATTAGCACCCTACTGGGCTCAGGTAAGGGGTGACGCGAGAGTCTGTTTAACCCAATCAATAGTTAAAATCATGCGATTTAAAAAAATCTAATATACAAAGATTCTTCTTCATAAGTAAAACATTAAATATTTTGTATTTTGTTGGTTCAGTTGGTAGAACGTCGCTGTATAGAACTGAATATCCTAATACATTTTCTAATATTTTCTTGAATATTGTTCTTATACATTAGAGTAGTGTCGGATTTAAAATTCGATATATTCACTAATTTTGGTTTTAAAAACGAAACTAAACATAACATAAGTGCCATGCATGCGCTAGCACAAAGTAATAAATTGTCCTTAACAGAACCTATGAACGGGAACATAGCTTTATAATTATACCGTTGAATCATAAATACCGCTTGACTGCGGGATTTTCAAAACGAAAACTAAAATGAAAGCAAAGTTCAAAATTTATTATCTAATACATACAGGAGTTAACAAGATATGTTGCAGCTTTTGATTTTGCAGTTCAAATTTAACAAACTAAATTTTTTCGGAATTTAATTAACTGAACGTAGGCTGTTTTAATTTTAGCCTTATATAACTTATTTAGGTCAACAAAGAAAATATATTACATATTTTTTATTTCGATGAAAAATTGTTGTTAACTAGCCAAGCAGTATAAGTAAACAATAGCTTAATCGCTCGTATCCGCTGGGTGCGCGATGACAGCGGCACCTTGCGTTTACAATTACGGCGGACTTTGAAATATCAAATGGCTAACTGTCATTACGAAAAGTAAGTAAACAAATAATTATTTCCAATGAAACATCGTAATTTATTAGTTTTCTACCCAAATGTATTGATCATGTAAATCTATAGCGTCGATAATAATATTTATCTTTTTTATTTTCCGTCTAAAATGTCAAAATCATTAAATTTTAGGTAGTATAGATGTGCTTTATCACGGCGGAGTTCACGTGAAGTAATTAAAAAAATAAATAAATGTAATCGATTATCGCATTATAGATGATAATAATATGATTATAATGCCGTTAATAATGCAGACGTTTTGTGTATTTTGAGTTAAACATGGCCAAATTAATAATTAAAACTGTTTTTCAAGCAATCACTCACGACATAACTTTCCAACCTCAACAAACAAAGGTAAAGAATCTAATGAATTAGTTTTGGCTTAACATGTGCAAGACGTAAAAATAAAACGTGATGCTTCATACAACATAGCAAATATTTAAAATGTTGCTTTTTAAGTTAGCTTATTAGCTTTTTCCTCTTGATAGCGATTATCCACTACTTCACACGTTGTTCTCGTTTCCAACTTGCTTATGGAAATTTATAGAATTTTTCATCACTATTTTTGCCATTGTTGTTGCAGTTGACTATACAGCAGGTTTCGTGACGCAGGTTTATTTACTTTTTAAATCGACGCATGGATAAGTGAAATCCATGTAAAATCCTTAGTAAAAAGTGATTAATCGTCCGCCGTAAGTTCCTTTTTTAGCCACGGTGAGCGCTGCGATCGATTCGTGGTTCTCCCACCCTATCCTTCGCACCCAGCGAATACCGTAATGACACTAAAGCTTAATAATACAATTTTAAAAGTCATAAATGTTTGTTTGATTTATTCATATTTTTTTTTTAAAACCGGCCAGAAATTAATACTTTCCGGTTTATTTTTAGGTCAGAAAATCTCATTTTGTCGGACAAGGCCAAAAAATAAAAATGAGTCCGGTAAAAGCTTTTACCGGACTCATTTACAATAAAATAGTTAGTCTAAGATAGCGGTCAATTCTGTGGTAACCGAGTTTTGTATATATTTAAAACTATAAAGTAACTTGACATATTTTGACGTTTAGTTGAAAACATGATATTTATTATAAAATGGATATTTAAAATGATGCATTTGATTGTGAATTAATCTAAGATGAAATTATATCAGATGAAATTGTTAAGGCGGCCACCCAAGCAAGGTTTGTTAAAAAAAAATGTTAAAATTAGTTATTGACATATTTTGACGTTTAGTTAAAAACGTGAAATTTATTATAAAATGGATATTCAAAATGATGCATTTGATTGTGAATTAATGGTACAACAATGCCCATTTAAAAAAAAAATATTGTACGTAATACGTCCCAAAAGTGCGTTTACTGGACTCGCAGGCTTGCAGGGCTCGACTATGGCTCGCCCTGCAATTTGCCTACTCGTCCAGTAAAAGACCACTTTCGGGACTTGTTACGTAAACTACTATTAAAGCCTTAAAAACTATGTTTAAATATTAATTTATTTAGGTTTAAAAGCCCCTAAATTCTTTTCTCTTGCGCATTTAAATATTGCATATACTGTAACCTTTTTTTATATAGATGTTTATTTCTCGTTAAAGGTTCACTTATGCACGGCACTTGTTTTCTGGAAAGCGATTCGTGGGTTCTTTCGAGCTAAATAAAATGTTTTTAAAAAAATATAAAAAAAAAGAAAGGAAAATGAAAATGGGAGCTACTTATTTTTTTTATTCAATAGATGGAATTAACTCAGAAAAAAGAAATATATAATTTAGTTAAATTAACCCTTTAGGCTATTATTAAGAAATTCCACACTTTATCTAGTAACGGAAAAATAAAAATAATAAAGATGATACTCACAATCTTTAACTTATCCTTTGTGGTTTAAAACAAAACTTGAACCAAAACTTGTTTCACTAGAAAATTTAAGATAAATCAAAATTTAGTTACTATTTTTTAAACATTAATCTGACCAACACATACTAATGAAAAATGAAAAAATCTGGTATTTAAATGAGCAATTCTTGTATTAGGTATATATATAGGTATATATAATTGGAATCTCGGAATCGGCTCCAACGATTTTCATGAAATTAAGTATATATTATATATTCACTTCTTATTTCAATCTCAGTAGACTATGCATTTTATTTCTTGGATTGGCACTTCAATTTGTTGGGTTGGTACCTACTGTCGAAATATTCACAGCACATTGTCAAAGGTAAAATTGTTGAAGATTCAATAACGAAATATTTGATGCTTTCTTAGATTCAATATACAATGCCAAAAAAAATAAGTACTGAAATTCACAACAGCATCGTTAGATGTTATGGTATGTTTAGGAAACAAGCTAACAGCTGTGAGAGTGTTTATTTGTTTATTTAAATCAATTGGCCGAGGTTTTTCAAGTAAGTACGATTTTATGTGTATTTCTTTTAAATCAATGCTAGTCGCTAACATAAACTTATATATTTTGCATTAGATTAATTGAGAGAGGTTTTTGTAATGAATTTATAAATATGTATCACTTTTTTAAATAAAATTTATATTATTAAAAGAACACATAACCTTTTTTGACAGATATCATAATAAATTATATACAATGTTGTCAGATTTCAAATTTCGAAATTATACATTTTTGTAACTATAATTTAATTCAAAATTTTGTTAAATATTTTTAAATCTCTTAACTACCGTTGTGTAACTGAGGTATATTTTTTGAATCTAATTAATATGACAAACATTCTAAATGCTTAATTTTTTTAGATCAGTGTATCGAAAATACGGAAGATTATTAAAGAAGGATTGAAAAATAATGAGAAAGTCGCAGATAAAGGATGTAAAACTGATACATTTGAGAAGTTTATTTTAAAAAAAGACTTACAGCGACAGATTTGGATGTACCACGCTAAAACTGAACATTTTACTTTAGACAAACTTTTGACTGATGCTAAACAAAATTTTGATTTTAAAGGGGGACGTACGACACTATACAAACTTATAAAATTAATGGGATACAAATTTAAAAAAGTAAATGGACGACATATTTTATGTGAACAACGACACGTTAAAATTAGAAAGATCGCTTTCATTCGGAAATATAAACAACTAAAAAGTCTTGCTGAGAGAGTTAGATTCGTGTACCTAGATGAAACATGGATCTATCAAAATGGTAGTTCAGTGCGTCAGTGGGTGCACGATTCTGACCTAAAAAGTAATCCAGCTCGTGTAAAATCCGAAGGAAAGCGATTTACTATTTTACACGCAGGGACTGATACTGGATTTTTGGAAGGATGTGACTTGTTACTAGACTCTTCGAATACAGACCTTGACTATCACAAAAGTATGAATTGTGACCTTTTTAAAAACTGGGTTGTTAATCAACTCATTCCTGCTCTATCTGTATTTCAAGAAAAATGTGTGGTGGTCATGGACAACGCGCCATACCATTCAGTTCAAATTAACAAACCACCCTCTTTTTCAGCGAAAAAAGCAATGATGCAGGAATGGTTGATTAACAATAACATTAGGTTTGACACAAAAATGACAAAGAAACAACTGTACTCTATAATCTTACCTTATAAAACTGACGAAAAGACATATGTAGTGGATGAAATTTTAAAACAACGAGGACATGAAGTACTTCGACTACCTCCATACCATTGTAACTACAATCCAATAGAACTAGCATGGGTGTTTACTAAGACATATTATAACAAACATATTACATCTACTTATCTTGACCAGGAAAGAGTTAAAAAAACTTGGACAGAAGCATTGACTAAATGTACACCAGACATGTGGCAAAATTTTTGTAGACATACAGACGAACTTATTTTGGCAGATTGGACTACTTACATGGGAAACTGCTCACATGACAATATTCCTCCTTTAATTATTTCATTGGAGGAATCAGATTCTGACGATTCCGATTTTGGATTTGATAGTGACTCTGATTCTTCCAGTGAAATAATGGAAGAGGATTGATCATACAAATACACCGACAACATTTACATGTTACATCTAAATCTGCATCTGTATTTGTTTTTATTTGCTTTTATGTAATTTATTAAAATATTTTTTTCATTGTATCGGTTTGAAATGTCTAACAAATCTTAATTTTTCTGAAAAATTTCTGTTATAAAGAACATTATTAAAACATCAGCATATTTAAGTCAAATGCGACACCACCTGTGGCGGACCAGGAAAATCAAATTTTTACTGGAGTATAGTTTCCTCAATTAACCCATTGGATGTGAAATTTTATTATCCTACAGCCACTTATACAATAATGTTACACTACGATGCCATTTGGATGTAAAATAGAAGACTTTAAAAAAGATGGATACCTATAGACTTTGAGTACTGTGTTTTTATGTTAAACTCAGAACTGATGAAATAATTTTTTTTACCACTGCTTGAATAATTTAAAAGTTTTATTATACATTTGTAAAAAGGATCTTTTACTATTGCTTGAGTAATTTAAAAGTTGTATTAAACGTTTTTATTAATATATGTATATGTGCTACATTTTGAATTTTACTTATATTATTTATTTGTAATAAAATGTAAATATAAAAGTATATTTTTCTACAAGCATGCGTAAAACAACACTTTTCCGCACGCATTTTAATTCAGAAAATATCTCTTTCTCTTTTTTTATTAAATGAATATGTCCTTTAATAACCTTTTGGAAAATTATTGTATTATTACTTTTATGTTGTTGTACCTACTACATACAAATAGTAAAAAAAAGATTATTTTGTATAAAAATAGAGATTTTTAAAATGTTTGTTCTTAAAAAAATCATAATTTATTAAAACACCTCTGTAAACGTTACTCAAAGCAACAACAAACTTTAATTGTCACAAATTAAAATTTTGTTACATTGTTAGGAGTTTAAAATAAAATTTAAAAAATGAATATAGTATCTTTTTTATGCTTGTAGAAAAAATATTGATCCTAACTCTTGCGGGAAAGTATAACTTTCCGCACTTGATAGGATAATAACTATTTTCGTTCTAGATCAATAATATAATATGATAATTGACTATAAACAGGGATCTGTTCTTTGCAAAGGAATGTGTTATTTTGAATATCAGTCAAAATTCATGTGAATTTAAATAGACCATTCTTGGATATTAATAGTACCTACTTGCAGCGAAAACTGACGTATCTACTTTAGTACCTATTCAATTTAATATTAAATACATTGACTTATTTACGGCAAGTTTTAAATTTGGTTTGCAGATTTAATTACTTAAGATATTTGTAATGAATACACATATTTTTATTGAAGACGTGACAACATCGTACTTACAATTAATAAGACCACAGAACAATATGAACAGACGTGTATTATACTGGGCGAATTTCATGTAACTAACAGAGCCTACTGAGATGGAAATAAAAAGTGAATGGCTTATAGGTAGTTTCGGGGGCGATAAATCGATCTAGCTGTGAATCATTTTTAGAAAATGTCATTTTATTCGTGTTTTATCGGTGTAATCAACTTAAACTAAAAAATATGACTCTTCCTGACATCTATTGGCGAATAATAATACTATTTTTTTTTAAATTGTGAGCAACTAATTGCTTTAACGACACAACAACAGCTAAAGCTATTCCAGCAGATGGCGTTGTTAAGTAACACGAAGTCAATGAGTGTTTGCTTTGAGGTTAGACTAAGAAAATCAATTGTTTATTTATATTATTTGTGTCTTCTTAATGCACGTGTTCACTTAAAAATGCCTAAACAATCTTGGAAAAAAATGCTTATAAACAATCTAGAACATCTAGAAGAGCATCGTCATCAAACTGATCAGGATTCTCAAACTTCTCACAGTAAAGACTTATTTCAAGGATACCGTCATGAAAATAATCAGGTTTCTGCTCGTCTCACACGTGCTGCTAAAGTAAGATGCTTGCAAAATTTGACTGACATTACACGAGCAAAGCTCGGTCATCCAGGTACTTATTGTAATAATAAAAAACACAGATCTTTTAAAGATAGAGACGGCACTGATACAAGATTGTTTCCAGCAAGCACACTGTTAAAAACACTGTAGTTCTTTGTATAAATTAAAACAAAATCCAAAATTTCCAAAAAAATAAATGTTTAGATGTTCAACGAAAGTTGTATTTTCATTAGATACATTTTCTTGATGATCAGAAATAGGTAGTAATAAAGATAAAAACTTACTCTTGGCCTCCAAAGGGGCAATCACGAGTTGCGGACACGGTCAAAATTTGGTTATCTTTTAGCCTGAGTTGCGAACATCCAAGTCAGGTAGAGATTTATCCCTTAATCATTAACATGAATTGCGGACACCAGCACTATTTTTAAAGGATTGATTAATTTAAATGATAGAGGCAATATTTTAATTATAATTTATTTCTATTAATTAATAGGAAATGTAACATATACACTTTATAAAATTTATGCGACTAATACCGTGATTTTTATATTGCACAATTTTATCACAAATAAATTTATTTAAATTTGATGCTTTTAAAGGTTTATAATTAATATCATTAAACGAATTGATTTTTATATATGTATCTAACTGAAATTTTTTTAAACAATTTAAAAATACATTTATATTGGGATGGGGCGATGGACAAGCTGCTCTAAAATGAGCATGAAACGATTCACAGCCATTAGTTGTTCGCCATGATTCACACTCTGCAGCGGCCCAAATATGAGGTGGAAAACAAGAATCCGGGGAAATGTAATTGTCAACTAAATAATCATAAAATTCCCTTAGTTTATCATTTTCTGGACCCTCCTCCATAAGCTCGATGAATGAATCCCCTACTTCAGTTTCGGGTAAGAAAGTTAAACCACAAATATAATGCAGCCATTTTCCTACTTCTGAATGGTGGTTTTTGTACTCTTGTGTCAAACCCAAGGATTGAATTTTTCTCCACCTTTACAAAAACAGAAGGAAAATTTACGATTAATACCAAATTTAAACTCATACTTGGGTGCCTCCGATTAAGTCGGCACTATTGTTAACTTCTTTATTATTACAGCTACGAGGTTGGTTTAATTAGCAAACTAGTAGAATTTTTTTCGCTGATTTAGATGGTGAAAACAGAAAAACAATTTAGCATCGTGTTTTCGACTTATTTAGAAAAATAACAATTTTTTAAATGGAACACCCTGTATATTTTGACGTAATATCATAGCAAATCTTTTTCTGCATAAAAAAGGTCCTTTACACTATCGCTCTAAATTGAAAAATAACAGAATTATAACGATATTTTATTTCCAGTAAAGTTGGCTGTGAAACTCCAAAGTAAAAACAATTATTAAACTGTTGCTTGGTAACCAATAAATAGTTTATTTTAAATAAAATGAAAAAATAATTATTAAATGGAATTATTAGTAATTTAAATAAATAATTTTTACCGAACTTCTTTAACAGTCATCAATAAATGAGCAAATACATCGCCATTTTGTTCTATACATTTTCGAGCACATTTTAACACTCGCCTTGTCGCTTTCAAAATAGTCTTGCCATCAAAAGATTTGATTATTCTTCTTATATTAATTTTAAGTTCTTCTACGGTTGCATATTTTTTCCTATACAACTCATCTTTAACGTGACCCCAAAAATAGAAATCGAGCGGGGTTATATCTGGGGATCTGGGTGGCCAAGGAACTGGACCGGTTGTGGCAATCCATTTATCTCCAAACAATTTTCGTAGTAAAATCCTTACTTCGCCAAATTGATGAGGTGGTGCCCCATCTTGCTGGAAGTAGATAAGTTGGCGAGTTGCCAAGTTCACACCGTCCAAATACTCTTCTAGCGCTCCGGAGATTATAATGTCAACATACCTCTGTCCTGTCAATGTCCCATCATAAAACACTGGTCCAATTATTTGACTTTCTATTAAACCGCACCAAACATTAACACTAAATTGATGTTGAGGATTTCTAGGATTAGTAAGGAACAAATTAGCCTCATCGCTCCAAATAATGTAATTCAAAATTTCAATATCATTATCGCACATATGGGACAACCAATTGCAAAAAGCAAGTCTTCTCTTGCTATCACCGGGTGTTTGGACTGGTCGATATTTGTAAGGAGCTAACTTATGTTCCTTTAAAACCCGCCATATTGTAACCAAACTGACATCATACTCTTTTGCTAAATCTCTGGTTGAATTTTCTGTGTGTGCTTCAAAATAGGCCAAAATTGTGGTTTCAACGTCTTCGCTTACAACAAACTGTTTTTTCTTTCTCGTCTTTTTAAAAACATCCTCGTTACTCCGAAATTTTCTGTACAGAACTAAAAAATATCTCCTATTCGGCAAATCGCCTAGGGCGAATCTGTGGCGGTATTCTTCTATTGCTCTAACACTGTTTTTTCTACACGTAAGTTAAATTTCTAACATATCACACTTTTCAATATGCGTGAAAGGCATTTTAAAACTAATTCTAGTACCAAAAACTGTAAGTGTTGTTTGCTGTCAAAAAAATCACACTCAATAATAGCCACTATTATTTATGTTACCAAGCAACCGTACAATTGTTTTTAATTTGGAGTTTCACAGCCAACTTTACTGGAAATAAAATATCGTCGTAATTCTGTTATTTTTCAATTTAGAGCGATAGTGTAAAGAACCTTTTTTATGTAGAAAAGGATTTGCTATCATAATACGTCAAAATATACAGGGTGTTTCATTTAAAAAATTGTTATTTTTCTAAATAAGTCGAAAACGCGATGCTAAATTGTTTTTCTGTTTTCAGCATCCTAATTAGCGGAAAAAAATCTACTAGTTTGCTAATTTAACCAACCTCGTAGCTGTTATAATAAAGAAGTTAACAATAGTGCCGACTTAATCGGAGGCACCCATACTCACCATGCTTGAGCCAAATGAAATCTACATATCACTAAATCTGCTTCCGGGAAAACTCTGGCTACTGCGGTTTGAATTGCCATCTCGAAGTCCACCACGATTTTCTGTGGATTTAACGAATAACCCAAATCGTTACAATGACGGCGCACCAAGTCAAAGGAACTTTCATAAGTTTCTGTTTTTTTATTTTTTAATAAAATAAACACAAGTGGAATATACAGTTGTTTTACATAGGCATGTATTGTAAACATTTGCATAAAATATTTTGTGCAATAGTCAGACGTTCCATCGCAGAGCAATATTTCTTGATCACACAAAAATTATAAGTTATTTTTTGTCGAAAATATTACAATATCTGTTTTTTCATCGTTGTTAATTAAAAAGTTCTCCCCTTGAGCTGTTGTAATTTCCACAGTACTTAAATACTGTTTCACTTCCTCAATTGATTTAGGTAACGGTGGAAAAGATTTTAGTTTTCCACGGTTAATATTATTACTTATGTACTTTAAATCACGTACAGTCAATGTGTTTAGTACATTCGGCGAATTTTCAATTTCACGATGAATTAATTTCCTTGGTCTTTCATGTATTTCAGACTCAGCTTTACGTTTAACACTGTTACTAACCAATTGTCTGTTCAGGATTTGCTGCGACAAATTTTCATGGTTGTGTTCACCAACTTCTCTGGAAAATATAAAGTCAGGACCCAAGGTATAAAGCATTTTCCGACACCAACTAGTTTCACTTGTCGATTTCATCTCACGAAGCTTTTTAAATTTAAAATTATTTAGAAAAAGCAAAAGCTTACCCTTCTCACTATACATGGTTTTTAAACTCATTATTATCTAAAAATTACACCTGAACAATATGTTGGATTAATTTTCTCTTCGTAGACAACGTCTAGTTTTCCATAGGTTGAATAAATATAACTTGTGAGACAATAAAACACGTGTTTTCAGCTTGGCGATCTTTATTAGAGTTCACTCACGCAACATCCCTTCTGTGTCTACTGGACAGATTGCGGGGTTGCCGCTTCAAAATTTTTATCATCAAAAACAAGTATTAACAAATTAAATTAGGATGCGCAAACATACCGCCGCCCTTGGAAGCATCTACTGCTTTCAACAAATACATAAAGAAAAGAAAAGTACATATACAAAATGGAATAAGTAATAATAATGCATAAACAATAAATTTAAAATATTAAAGTTCATTTTCACTTGGCAGCAAACATAACTTGGAGATAGCTCTTTTGAATAGACCATTACATGTTCGGATTTCTGCCACTCGGACGATGCCATCGGAACCAGGAAAAACCCTCTCAATACGTCCCATAGGCCATTTTAAAGACGGAATGTTTTCCTCAATGATTAGCACCAAGGATCCAATTAAGGACGATGCATCCTTTTTAAATTTCCATTTATAACGCTGTTGCAAATTATGAAGATATTCTGTACTCCAACGGCGCCAAAAGTGTTGGTTCATTTGTTGAATTCTTTTAAAACGATTTGAATTATTAGTCGGAGAGTGTTCCAAATTTAATTCTGGGACAGCGTTTAGTGGTTGTCCAATTAAAAAATGTCCTGGAGTCAGAGCTTGCATGTCGTTAGGGTCGTCTGACAAAGGATGGAGTGGTCGGGAATTAAGGGTAGCTTCTACCTGGGTCAATAATGTGTACAACTCCTCGAAGTTCAAATATGAATCAGCTAGGATACGTTTTAAGTGAGTTTTGGTACTTTTAACGGAGGACTCCCAAAGCCCACCGAAATTTGGGGAATGGGGGGGTATGAAATGCCATTCGATGCAATTATTTAAAGAGTAAGCTTGAATCACATCAGTTTTATAAATTTCATTCATAATGGTGATCAATTGATTGTTAGCGCCAATAAAATTTGTTCCATTATCGGAGTATATATGTCTGGGCAATCCACGCCTGGATACAAATCTCTTTAACGCTGATAAAAAACAAATTGCGGTTAATTCCGTTACAAGCTCTATGTGCACAGCTTTGACAGCAGTACAAACAAATATACAAATATATGCTTTTATGAGTTTACGATTTCTAGTTTTACCATCTTTTATTTCATAAGGGCCAGCGTAATCTACGCCAATGGAAGAAAACACTCTAGATGGAGTCACTCGAAAATCAGGTAACTCGCCCATTAGTTGAGACATTGGTACAGGTTTTGCCCTAAAACATGGTATGCAAGACCTAAGCACAGCTCTTACTGAGCTTCTGCCATCTAATGGCCAATATTTTTGACGTAAATAACAAAGCGTTGCTTGGTTTCCAGAATGAAGATTGATTATGTGTTCATGTTTTATTAACAATCGGGTGAAATGGTGTTTGCCGGGCAAAACTATGGGATGCTTATTGTTGTACTCTAAGTGGGATTTTTCCAGTCTACCTCCGACGCGTATGATGCCGTTATCATCTAGAAATGGATTTAATGTACTTAATCGACTGGAGGGTTTAACAGATTTATTTGATCGAAGAAGTTTGATTTCTGACCGAAACGCTTCTTTTTGTACTAATTTTATTAAATTTTGATTAATTTTATTCGCGTCATGCAAAGTAACTTTCACAACAATCGCATTCTTAACCCTTTCACTTTTACTGTTTTCAACCTTGATTTTCCAAATGCGTATAAATTTTAAACAAGCTAAAAATACTCTAATCATTTTGGAGTAACTTGAAAACAATTCATCGCTGTTAAAAGTGTCAATTCTTACCATTAATATTTTTTCTGGCTTGACATCCGGTAATTCGTCAATATTTTGAGGGTAATTATATTTTTTAAAATTGTTTAAATTCATGTTTTGACTTAAATGTGGGGGCCCGTGCCACCACAGGTTAGAAGAAGATAGTTCACTTGGATGAATTCCACGAGTGAGGAGATCAGCAGGATTTAAATTAGTTTCAATATGTGACCAACTATCCCTGTCGGTTAAGCGTAAAATTTCAGCAACCCGATTGCTTACAAATGTTTTGAGTGTACTGGGCTCTCGCGATAACCAGGCCAGAACGATAGTAGAGTCAGTATGGTAATAGATATTATTTATATTTGAGTTTAAAATTTCAACGCAACTATTTACAAGTTTGGCGAGTAAAACTGCGCCACATAGTTCCAACCGAGGAAGAGTTATTGTTTTCAAGGGGGCAACGCGTGTTTTCGCACATAGTAAGTTACTTTTGATTACATTATTGTGATCGGTTGATACTATGTATAAACATGCTCCGAAAGCACTCTGAGAAGCATCAGAGTATCCGTGTATACTTATATTTATTGGATTCTGTACTAAAACATGACGAGGGATCGATATTTCATTAATTTGAGATAATTGGCTGTATATAGCAAGCCACCGTGTATAAACATCAACAGGCAAAGATTCATCCCAAGCGATCTTCAATTGCCAAAGAGTTTGCATGAAAAGTTTTGACTGTATTAGAACCGGGGCTAGCAATCCCATAGGATCAAATTGTTTTGAAATTTGTGATAAAATAGTACGTTTAGTTATTTTATTATTAGTGCTTATGTTAGTTGCATTATAAATAAATGTATCTGATTTAGGTAACCAAGATATTCCGAGAGTTTTTGTGTCACCTTCATTAATGATTTTATGTTCGAGATCATTTTGATTGTCGGTTAAATTAGCTAGAATTTGAGAATCATTTGACTGAAACTTTCTGATATCAAAGCAATATTCTGAGAAAATGGTTATTAAGTTGTTTAGAATTATGATAAGCTCTTCGCGAGTATTACTACCTGTCAACAGGTCGTCTACATAAAAATCATTTGCTATAATACGAGATTCGGTAGGAAAATCATTAATTTTATCTATACTGATTTGTTTTAAACAACGGGTTGATAGAAATGATGCAGAAGCTGTGCCATAGGTTACAGTGTTTAGTTTATAATGTTTTATATCTTCGGATGGGCCAGTTCTATATACAATTCTCTGTAAATCCCGTTGATCAGGGGATATTAAAATCTGCCTATACATTTTTACAAGATCTCCAATTAGAACAAAATTATGCGTACGGAATCTTAGTAATATTGTAAAGATGTCAGGCTGTATGGTTGGACCTACCTTGAGAACGTCATTCAATGATAAATTATTTGACGTTTTGCAAGAAGCATCGAAAACTATTCGCGTTTTCGTGGTTATGTGGTCTGGGCGTTCTATGCTATGATGAGGTAAATAGCAAATTGGCAAATTGTTATTTGTATTTTCTGAAATTAAAGTCATATGACCGAGAGATTGGTATTCATTCATAAACTTCTGATATGCTACTTTTAGATCATTATTATTTGCCAGTTTGCGTTCAACAGAGCGAAGCCTATTTATAGCAGTTGTCTTGGATTCTCCAAGATCTTGTAAATTATCTTTAGTAGGTAGCCTTACAACGAATCTACCATCTGAGTTTCTATGATATGAATTTACAAATAGCTCTTCACACTGTTGTTCCTCAAGTGAATATTTACTTTGTTTTATAGGTGATTCTTCTATAGCCCAAAACCGTTCAATGTTTTTATTCAATTCTAATGTAGTAATTAAGCATGAAGATTTGTGCGTATTTTCGTGTTGAATGTTACCGGAAATGATCCAACCCAATTTTGTTTTATGTAAAATGGGTAAATTGGGACCTAACTTTATTTGACCTATTAATAGCAAATCGAAAAATATACCGGCTCCAAGTAACATATCAACTTCAGCCACTTGGTTAAAAGTAGGGTCTGCTAAATTTATAGACTTAGGTATATTTAAGCTGTTAATATTTATGTATTGATTGGGTGTTGCATTAGTTATATTATCGATTGCAAAAAATGGCAATTTAATATTATAGGAATTATTATGTATGGATTGAAAAGATATTTCAACTTGCTTATGTATTTGGGTTAAAGATTGATTTATACCTGTTACAGGAATAGTTACTTGTTTATAATCTAGGTTAAGCCGATTGAAAAGTCTATCTGTAATTAAATTTACTTGAGAACCGCTATCCAATAGCACTCTGCAATTTATGGGTTGATTATTACGATCAAAAACTTTAACTAAAGCTGTAGACAATAAGACGGCATTAAACTGACTTTTTTGTGCATGATTTACAGAAACATTTAAATTGGTTAAAGAATTAGATTCCGCGGATTGGTCATTGCTCGGAGGTTGCTGATTAATAGGGTTATTATAATTTTGTTGACCTGTTGAGTTAGTGTTAGTGGTTACGTTTAAACCGTGAAGTAAAGAGCTATGTTTTCGGCCACAAATTCTGCAACCATTCGAGCGACATTCGCTGTTTTTGTGCCCAATACGAAGGCAATTTGTACAACATCTTAATTTTTTTAGTTCGTTATAGCGGTCACGTAAAGTTAACTGTTTAAATCTTTCGCATAAATGCAACGAATGGGACTCTTTACAATGGAGACAGTTATTTATTTTATTTTGGTTATTATTTACGTGTAATGATTTTACAGATTTTGATTTTGTATTAGTATTATTTGTTTTTGCTGATTCTACAGATGCCATGAGTAGACATCGGTCATCTATAAAATCTGTAAAATCCTTAACTTGAGGGTTATCAACATTTTTTATTTTGTTTTCCCACTCTTTGCGCGAATTTGGATCAAGTTTTGAGCTCAATATATATATTATTAATCTGGACCAATCGCAGACATTTTCCCCAAAATTTTGTAAAGATCTATAGTGTATTAAAAATGTGTCGCAAAGATTTCTCAGCTCTGTGATCGACTCGTTACTTATAGGGGCTAAATCAAAAATTGCTTTTACATGTGCATTTATAATGGCTTTTTTATTTTCATATCGACCTTTGAGCAAATCCCAGGCTACATCGTAGTTGGCATCTGTTACCTTTAATGAATTTACTATTTTGGCTGCTTCTCCTTTTAAGGCAGCTAATAGATAATAAAATTTACGAGTTTTTGATAATTGATTATTTTGATTTATTAACGTGTCAAATATATCATGAAATTGTTGCCACCCTGTATATTCCCCATAAAATTGTGGCAAGTTGAGATCCGGAAGTTTAACGTGCGAAGTTGCCACCTGCACGCTTGAATTAGCCTGATGTGACCCCGAATTCGTGTGTACCGGCAAGGGAGCTTTACGCTTTTCGATTATTTCTGTAGCTTGAGAGATTAAAATGCAATATTTATTTTCAAAATCAGGTACTTGTTTGTCGTCTTCAATAGCCGTAATAAGCTCAATTTTACTGTGCACATCAATAAAAGAATCTAAAACACCGTTTATTGTTTCCAGACGCGTTTGCAATAACGTAATACTGCCGTTTTCAGTATTAAAACCATTCAAAAATGTTTCAAATCGAGTTAACCTTCCTTTTAGTGTTTTACGTTGTTGTTTTAAAGCATCGAGCTCTTGATCTACATCAGGATCCGACATTTTTCTATTAATTAAAAAATATAAAACTGATGAGAAACAAGATTGATTTTTGTAAGCTTATTTAGATATGAAATAAAACTTTATGTGCGAAGGTATTGTTTATGATGTCAACCGAGAATTTGTTAAATGATTTGTATGGGTAAGCGTGTTATTTTTACATTACAATTAAACAAAGCAAATTAAAGTTAAAACTCGTTGGTTATAATTATCGGTTAAAAATAAATCGTTAGTAAATAATCCAGTGTTATGTGTAGTTATAGTTATCATAAAGTGAAGAAATTCAATAATTATTATGACTTATTAAGATGTATTATAGATTTATAACCTTTAAATTATAATTAAATGAATTATTACTTGAGAGAAATTATGCCGAGCTATTTAAACTATTAGGAAATGTACACACACCGAACCAAGACGATCTACCTGTGGATAAAAGGATATTTTTAAAGTAAAAAAGGATAGACTAACCTTGATTCCGCCGCCCTTGCGGCATGTGTCGTGTAGAAAATTATTAATTATTGGACTCCAAACTCACAAATTAATTTATGCTGCTGATTCATTCGTATCGAAGGACCATGAACAATATGTTGGATTAATTTTCTCTTCGTAGACAACGTCTAGTTTTCCATAGGTTGAATAAATATAACTTGTGAGACAATAAAACACGTGTTTTCAGCTTGGCGATCTTTATTAGAGTTCACTCACGCAACATCCCTTCTGTGTCTACTGGACAGATTGCGGGGTTGCCGCTTCAAAATTTTTATCATCAAAAACAAGTATTAACAAATTAAATTAGGATGCGCAAACAACACCTTTATCACGAATGACAAAATGTAGTACCAAAGATTCTGGCGGTATACCATAAACTTGATACTATAGGTATAGTTTTACTAATATTAATGTGAAAACATAACCACGCCCTTCAACCCCAACAAAGGAACCGACTTTCGAGTCTAGGTTGTCAGATATATTTGCGAATATTCCTAAGTTTATATATTTTGAAAATTTTCTCTCTACTTTACTATTCAATTGTTCGTCAATGACTCTTAGAAAGATAATATAAAAATATTCTTACAAAATATATACTTAAATTAATTAACTAGGTTCTTCATATTTAAACAGTTTTCACTTCTAATGATATCAATTTTGTATATATTACTTATACTTAAAGAAATTTTTAAATACCGGCAACATTGTGTATTTACTGTCCGATTTTCGGAACCCATTGATATTATCGTTTTTATTAATCCACCCTTTTAGCTTTATGCAGAACCAGGAATTAAAGTTATCAGTTGTTTACGAAGAAATGAGTAATAAATTAGTGACAGTAACCTGTTCGCAATTCATGTTATGGATTATAGACCCTTTTAAACATACAGGTAAATATTAATCCTTGTTCGCAACTCATGCTCGCCGCTCCAAAGTACTTTTTAGATAATTCGAGAAAAATGTATCACAACCCCAGCATTCGTAGATAAAAGATAAAAAGATATTTCGACTAATTACTTGTCATAATTAAACAGCTTCTGAAGGGAGTAAAATTAATAACCTTATTAGGAAACTTACCATGACCCTTCAAAGTAATATTGGGAGCACAATAGGGGAAAATTTTCACGTACTTACAGGGATGATGACACCGTGAAAAATGACTGGTCAACCATAGTGTTGAACTCAAGAAGCACGTGACAATTGAGATTTGTTTTTCGAAGTTGGACATATAAGCGCTGCGTAATTTAAAGAAGTTATGAAATATTTTAAAAAACAGGGTCGTATTATTATACATAGAAAATAAGTTATTTGAAAGAAATTAATGCAGCTTATTAAAAATGATACACTACCATTGCCTAAATTACAGTGATGTGTGTTTTTATAGAGAGATTTTTTTTTACTTTATTGCCTGCTGTAAACTGTCAAACCTTCTTTAGTGTTAGACTCGCCTGTAGACCACGTATAGTTTTGAAGCTTGGGTTGAGTGCTCGTATTTTAACGTGCCACATCTGGAATACTTTTTAAAGTTGGTGTTTGGGAACCAAATGGTCTATTTTTATTTTACAGCAATGTGCTTTAATTTTCTACTTTATTTTTTTGTAATGATTTAACAAAAAATTTGCTATAATTTCTTGCAGCCTAGCTCATCTATGCCTCACCCCTAAAAATAATCTGAAGAGCAGGAAGGTCTTCTTTTGCTGATGTTAGAGTGCCTCTTAAAGATCTTGTTAGACCAGGACAACGAAGTCTTTGAACCTTGTTGATGATGACACTTTTTAATTCAAAAGTTCATAACCGTGCATATATCATATTTTTAAGAAGTACGGTCAAATTTATTATAATATGGAAATTTGCTTCAATATTAATTTAACAAAAAAATTATTGTTAATAAAAAGTACTGCATGTTAATACAACCATCGGACATTATTTTTTTTATTCTTGTACGGTGTATAAACAACATGAATTTTATATCTTTATATATTTTTTATGAATCTTTAAATGAGCACTGCTATTTTTTAGAGAATGAATTAGACAAATTTCTTTATCACGTGTCTCTCCTTCAACGTCAACAAAGCTGGTTGCAACAAGATCAAAGAGTGATTTTTGGTTTTCTGAAATTTTTTGGCCTCTTCGGTCTCCCGATTTGAGCTACTCGATTTTTTGTATGCGGTTACTTAAAGGCAAAGGGGCATCTTCAAAGGTCATTTACAGATATTGTCAGAATGTAAATAATTATGGTATCATAAACTTAAATGCATCAAGTTATCAACTGTTTAATGGTGATTAGTTTTTAATCAATTTTGTTTTGAGAAAATTTCCTTATTAATTTAAAAACGAAACGAAACGGTTGTTATGTTTGTTATAAATAAAAATGATAAATGTTCGGTATCGGTATCATAAGTAAAAAAATCAATTAGCTGAATTAAAACATAGTTTTTATTTCCAAACAAAATTTTCTTATTATGAAATATAAAGGATGGTTATCCCTTTTTTTGTATTATATTACTTGTATAAGTTTGGGTTTACAAATTCTAGTATTCTCAGAGTATTGTCGTCGAACGGACCTTTCGAAAAATTCCTGTTTTTTAGCGTTGATATTTATTCTTATTAGTGTTATGTTTTTTGTTTAATAATTACTGTTATATTATTCATTAATTTCGATCAATATGTGGCAGCAAAGGCTTACACCAGAAGCTAAAAATCAGGACAACTATTTTTTGGATGCGAGTGATAATGCTCTAATAGTTGAAGTTGATAAAAGTGTCGAAAAAGGTTTTTATTGTGAAGATGCTCAGTAAATAATGTTAAATTTAAATTTTTACCTTTTTTAATTTGTACTATAATAATCGTATATTATGCGTATCAATAAATAAATTGAAAGATTTTAATTGAAAAATTTGAAAAATGGTAGTCTTTAGTTAGATGTTAGATTAACGATAATAAAACTTTTTCTTCATACCTCGGTCGAAAGTACGTTCTTTCGTCCCTAATTGCAGGGAAGAAAGTTTAACATTTACTCCCTGTTTACGGCGGGACGAAAGTTGAATTTTCGGCCCTGCGCGTCATGATGTTTTGTCGTCTTTAACATTTACTCCCTGTTTACGGCGGGAGAAAAAATTTCTCATGCGTAGTTACACTTGTAACTAGGGACTGTTTATTCTCATGTCATTTCTATTTCTGTCTATAACCTTAAAAATAATCATCAATGACAAAACTTGACTCTTCGAATGTATTTGATGCCTGTCCCACGACCAGCTGCACTCGCTTCGCTCGTTCCGCAAGTACTTTCGACCGAGGTATGAAGAAAAATAGTATACACTACAAGGGCCAAAAGTTGAAAATTCAACTTTCGTCCTTTGTAGCGTAATATACTATTTGCTTTTATGCCGCGGTTCAGTAAAATAATTAAAAAGAACAGTCAATACCTGCTGGTATAATATAGATCCTATTACGGTACTGAGTTTTAAAGTGTGGGTTTAGGTAGTTGTTAAGATTAGTCAGTAGCAAGAATATAGCGTTGCTGTGTGGTAAACTAAAGTGAAACAAACGACAGCTATCAGTACATTAAACTGAATCCAAAGATCAGCATGCCTGCTCGCAACAGGAGCCATGCCAAGCACACCGACCAGCGCAATAGAAATAATACTTGATATATTTGTTAAGGAGGTAGCATTGATGACCATGGTACGCTTTTGCACGGTTGGTATCGAACCCAATATAGGGCACCCAGAGGGACAATCTGTGGAGGAAATCGCTAAAGGCGGATGCCGTCGTACCAAGATTTGTCTTTGACAAACCCTACAAAATATTATTAAACAAGACAGTATACCCCAACTTAGTGAATGCTCTGAGCGCATATACGGATGGATCAAAAACGAAACAGCATGTGTGATGTAAAATTTACTCTAGATCCTTGAACCTAAAAATGAAATGGGCTATGGATGTCTTTTCAAGTGTGGTTCAGTCAGAACTCACAGGCATAACCATAGTTGCCAAAGAATTAAACAATAGAAGCATCACTGGCAGGTATGTAAATATTTACACAGACTGCCGTCAAGCACTACCTTAAATAGACCACGTATCACTATAAGTTTAGTATTAGAATGTCACCTAACTCTAACTGAGGCCAGCCAGAATTACGTGGATCAAAGGACATGGGAACTCTAAAGGTAACCGCATTGCGAACAATTTAGCAAGGAGGGCTGCTGGCTACAAATATGTTAGCTCTTGCCGATCTACCAAGCTAACAATGTCCTTTGTCACGGACAGTACTCTCACCATGTTTTATACATTGCTGGGATGAAACAACGAACTGTAGACTGACCAGAAAGTTATTATCTGGCGAGGAAACAGTAAAAAAAATTAAGGCATTGACCAGACAAAATCTCCGAACAGATGTGGGAATCTTAACAGGTCACTGCCAATTACGACAACATCTTTTTAAGATAAAATTAGCAGAACAAGAAAAGGAAACAGCAGAACATATAATGTGAGACTGCTCTGCTTTTTCTGAAATCAGAAGATCCGTGTTGGGCGAGTACTGGCTTAGAACAGCCGATGTTAGGAGATCCCCCTCGGAAGCCTCATCACCTATTTTAAGTCTCTAGGCCTGATAACAGCCTAAGGTGTGGATATCTCTACACAACGGGAGGATCCACAATGGACCATATGTGGATTCAGTGCTGGCAAAGCACTTGCTTGCCCGTCCCTAAATTTCCAGATCCAGAGTCAGTCAGTCGCAAGAACTTGGAACGAATAATACATTTAATCAAATTCATATGTTTTGACATAAGTACCTCGTTAAGATTTAAAAAATATCTGATGATTTAATTTTCGATTTTAGACACGCGAAAATTTTTATAAAGAACAATTTTTTCTCGTAAAATGAATATAAAAATAGACCCTTTATTGTGCAAAAATATATTTTTGGTTTTTAATAATTTTTATATTTCATGTTGCATCTATAACTGATGTATTTTCACGCATCAGCAGCAATAAATTTTACCTATTTGTAAACGTATGTGAATGTATTGTTTTTTCGATTATAAGTTGTTTTATTATCACAAATTTACGATATAGGGAATATAGGTGATGCTGAAATATACTTCAATGGTGCGAACGAACGAACGAACGATATCCACTATTGTTGGAAAATTTCCCCAGAGTACAGTTTTGGAGTTATCCCAGAATGCTCTAGTTATCACAATTCTACCGGACGCCTTTAAACAGAATAGTAATATGTAACTAAGCCATTTATTTTAGATTAGTTACTAAACAATAATGGCTTGAAGTCAAATTTTATCTTTTTTTGTATCTAGAGGCATTAGGTTAAATAACAAATATAATTAATAACAGCTTCATTAGAAAGCGAGAATTATCAAGAAAAAATAAATTAAATGTATACAAGGCCATATACAGACCAAAATTGCCGTATTGCTAAATACTAAAAACTAAATAACACTATTGAAAACAAATGAACTAAAAATTAAAAAACAAATTTTTTAAAAATATTAATTAAGTATAGTGTAGCGTAAATAAAAAAAAAGTTTTGCAATATAAAAAGCTTGGTTGCTATTTTGGTTATCTATTGACACCATACATTCCACGCTTTTTACATTGCAAAATATTTTTAATTTTTAGTTCATTTTTTCACAAAAAAATTTTTTGGTTTTTTAACTATTATTTATTAAGTAAAAGATTATTTTAAAATATCTGATGGGATCTTTGAAATTTTTAGAAAGTATTCAAACAAGAATATATTAAATGACATTAAGGAGGAAATTGGAGGCGGCATTTTTTTAATTTCTCCTTAATGTCATTTAATATATACTATAAAAATTTCAAATATACATATTATTTATTTTTTGTTGTATTTGAGTTTTTTTAAACTAGTTTTGATTAAATTATGATGATGTTCCAAAACTTTAATCCATTTACAAACGATTTTTTACCATTATTTATATGTATAAAAAAAAGCACGATCGGACTCGAAACACCAGAGCCTGCATTCAAAAGTAACCATCTCATACTTAACACCTCCCCATTTTATTTTAAATAATATGGCGCCACGCGTTGTATTGCGAGAATAACCGATGCGAGATATAAATCAAAGAAGATCAAAGGCGGCGTGGCGTGCAGAGTGATCCTACTTTTCGGGCACGGCCAAATCAGCGACTTTGTCGCCGCCACCCAAACGCCGCAGCAAAAACGCCGAGTCGAAATTTTTAAGAGCCTGGCCAAACTAAACGACACGACGTATTATATTATCCACACAACACTCTTTAATTTTAATAATTCAGTTTAACAATGGACCTAAACGAAGACGAAAACGTACTGTTGGGAATAGCAGTTTATAAATATCGCAGGCGAAATAATTTGAAGAAAAGATTCGCGGTTCATCCTATTAATGTTTCATACTTTATACAATTTGTTACTAAAAGATGACGTAAAATCTTTTGCTTATTTTCGGAATTTCGGATGTTTCCCAAAACATTCCAGGAATTATGTGAATATCTAAAACATACGATCAGAAAACAATACACTAAATATAAACAATCGATTTCAGTGAAGGAAAGAATTGCTATAAGAATTAGGTAAATCATACAATGCAGGACGTAATTCTACTTCAGAAATAAATAGTTGTGTCAAACATCTTTACTTCTTGAAATATAATTGAATACTGTTGAAATTTATCCTGAATTTATGCAAGTCGCTGACGCTAATCTGGCCACTTGCATTAAAAACAAAGGGGAGCGTCTTTGTGGTTGCCGCAAAAAGTCGCTCGCTTTCGCGACACTGCTGCTGTCGTTGCGTTTGAAACGCTAGATATGGCCATGTCCGTTTAGTTATATGGGTTGCGTAGCTGCGGCAAAGACGCGGCGTTTGTGTGGCGGCGACAAAGTCTAAATAAAGAAACGCATTTACAGGTTGTAACGATCTATTGGATCGTTTTAGTATTAGAATAGTAGTTGTTCTGGCGGGATTCTGAGACCGTGTCCAGCTGGCGGGTTACTGGGACCGATGCCATCCAGTTCAGAAACCCTCCTTGACTCACCTTTACAAGAACTTCCCTGTAATTTTACCTGTCATTTGTGTTACCCTACATTTTTGTTACCCTACCTTGACCACCCCTCATCATCACCACCCTCGATGTGCCCAAATAAAACTTAGAATAATTTTTATGAATGTAGAAAAAAAAAATTCTGTGTGTGATTGCGGTTGTGGAATTCGAACCCACAAACTCATGTGTAGAAAGTTGACGCTTTAACCAACAGAGCCATCAACTTACTTGCTATAGAAAATTAAAATGTGTAAGACAAACAGATCCATCTACTTCATATTGTGTAGCAGAGTTGTTGTTGATATTTAGCAGAGACGTTCTAACATTAGCCTAGCCTAGCCTCGCCTCATGAAACCTTTTTACTAAGTCAAATAAATTAAAGTATAATTACAACAAATTAAATTAAAATGAAAAATTTAAATGAAGCAATGAAATATATTTTTAAATAATAATACACACACACTCAAATCTTCTTTTCGCTTCTTGGTGCATTAGCTGGTTCGTGATGTGTGACGTAATCGACTGATGTGTGTTAGAGTGATAACAGACTTTGCTTTCGCTATTAATAATAAAACATATCATGGAAAATATTTAGTTTTAGAATGGCTTCGAGAGAATACAGTCAAAAACTTGAAGAGTTTTGTGAAAATATAAGAAAATTAAACCAACAAATTTCTGTCTACGAAGACCAAAAAGAAGTATTAAAAAAAATTGAAAATTTAAGTTTGTGGGACAAAGTTTTTGAAAAATATTTACCAACATCATCATCATCAACGTCCACAAGACGAATAAAACCATGGCCTTGTTAAAAACAAATTTTGTTGTTTTAACAGCAATATTAAATAACATGCTTTACGTTAACGTTCCGCAAAACGTTGCACATATTGGTGTGTGTTTAGATATAAACGGAACAAAACAAGAATGCAATACATGGCAAAGGATGAGTCTGTCAACAGTCAATGATGGAAAATTGCAGGTGTTTGCATTAAAATTAGTGGAATCGCCTCTTAACTACAAACTAAAATTAATCTTTAACGACAACTCTGAAGGATTTGGGGAATGGCGATCAAATCTTCAAATCCCAATGCAACAACTAAAAATTACTATGGAGGATCCAATGCAACAGCAAATATGTCAAGTAGTTCAGATAACATGGGCAACGTTAGCAGGAGTTTGCTTGTTAATCATGAAAATTTTGGCGAAAGAAACCAAAAGAAGAATGAAGCGATGAAATGTATTTTTAAATAATAATAATAACAATAAATATTTGTAAACTTTTAAAAGGTGTTTCAATAAAAAACCTTAATTTTTTTATAGCTTTATTTAGGTAATACAGTATAATACAACCAATTATACAAAGAAAGAATATTATTATATGCACACATAAATTTGCCGTTGGCGTGGTGAGGACATCCTGAATATACAGCTTCAAAATTTTTTGTTGCACAGGGTGTCCCATCATAATTTACAACATCATAAATTAAAACATGGATTCCAAGTTCTTCGCATTTTGCTTTTAAAAAGTCAATTTTTTGATTTCCTCTAACATAAATCAAATCAACGTTGCCAAGTAGGTGTTTCTCCAAAATTACATTGACATCAGAATAATCTACATCTCCAGAATCGTATCGTATTCCATGCAAAAAATTTTCCAAATATCGCGTTGTTTTTTTGTCTTTGGCAGTCAACTCGTGGAATGGTTTAGGCGGTTTAAATAAAAAATTTGATTTTATACCACCAATCTGAATAGCGATTTCTTTTGGATAAAAAACTTCATCGATTATAAATCCTTGAATGTCGACTACTGCAATTCTCATGATGATGAAGATGACGACGATGAAACTTCTTTGAAAGCTGAGCAAATACTAAATAGGTAGTAGTTTATATTATATTTTTAACTATTTCTGTTAGGGGGTAATGCTCCAATAAACAATCATGAATTATGATACAATATGCTTTAGTATTTTTAGGAAATCCTTTGTTGGCATCAATTTCCAGACGTACATCAACAGTCGATGATTTTATCGATTCTTCTTGCTTAGAACAATCAATAACAAACAAAGCACGATTTAGGAATGCTAGTAAATCCATTAATGGTCGTTTCACTGATACTCTGTTGTAACTGGAATTGAATTCGCTGTAGTTGTAATGAGCAAGCGCAAAGTCGTTTTTTTCAAAATCAAGTTGCATTCTTTCATTGGGAAAATATTCACCATTCAATGCGAGTCTAAGACCTTGTAGATTTACGTGATCAAATAAAGACGGATCTGCAGTTTTCAGATTTCTCCTATTAGTTTGGAAAAATACAATAACATATCGAGGTTTCTCTATTGCAGATGTTGTTTTAACAGCCCAAATTTCTTGTTTTGCTGCTGCAGTCAAAGATGGTAGCTCATGTAGTTCCCATTTTCTAAACGGAATTACGATTGGACGATCGCTTTGAATTGATCGCATCAATTGTTCTTTAACGAAATCATTTGGATAAATATGTTTAACTTTCAGTTCCATCGAATGAATCATAATCTGTACAGTTGTAGAAGTAGTTACGTTACCGGTACCTGGTTTTTCTGTTACAATAACGCTATCGAGATCATTACGAGCTCGAACGAATCGAATCGTTTGTCGTCCACAAGTTACCATTGGGTAATCATTGAAACTGTTGAAGATGTGTTTAAGCGGCATCAGTAAACTAAATGATTTATCAGCAGCATTGAGAATAGGATTTGTGGGATAATTCCAACCGGCAATGGCGAGGTGACGAGAATCTTCTTCATTGTAACATGTTAAAGCTCTTACAGTGCTAACAATTCCAGGATCTCGAACTGTTTCTATCTCTCTTGCACATTCGCTATACGTACACGAATCGAATAGAAATGCTCCAAAGTTTGGTGTCAAACTAACATCGCCATTACCAGTTATATCCAATTTTCCTTTAATAGCCAACAACGTATCATGCATTGCAAAGAATGAGTCCACCTGATTTACACTAAATTCTACAATGTCGCTGCAGCTAAACGATTTGATGAACGGTGTGTAAGATCGGTATTCAGATTTTCTAATCGATTCATCCTGAGTCGGCTCTCGATAAATATCAAACATTGGATCTTGAATTGTTCGTATACGATTCATTATTATTATTATTGTTAATAACTTTGAAACCAAGAGCTTTCAAATATAAAACGTTGTCTCTAGTAAGTTGTCGTCGCTGTCGTCCTACCGAACAGTTTAACGATTTGTTCAATACTGCAGGCTTCTGAAAATATGAAGGTGCTATATAGTTGAAAATTAATCCCATTCTTTCAACTCCAAACCCAATATACTTCTTTCACCTTGAAAATTTACAGGTCTTGAATTTTGATCCAATGCCAGTATAGTAATATTTGTAATCTCAGGTATATTAATCACCGGCAAATATGTGATATTTTTTGGAATTTCGTCGATAGCGTAACCAGGGTCTACGGATATACCAAACTCGTGGATAGTGTGAGTAGGTCTGTTGTTGTAGAAGGCTCCGGTGGTAATGTTTGTTTCGAAACGAATCGTTCGTACTTTAACAATTTCCACAGGTAGATCGGAACTATGTCTTACATTCGGTTCTAGAATCCTCTTTGAGAAACCCAACATTCTGCCTATACTGTCTTCGCGCTCGAAATTTATTGCATGTTGACTACTGAATATTTCACACTTGAGTGTATTATTGTTGGGTTTCAATGATTGAAACCAAGAGCTTTCAAATATAAAACGTTGTCTCTAGTAAGTTGTCGTCGCTGTCGTCCTACCGAACAGTTTAACGATTTGTTCAATACTGCAGGCTTCTGAAAATATGAAGGTGCTATATAGTTGAAAATTAATCCCATTCTTTCAACTCCAAACCCAATATACTTCTTTCACCTTGAAAATTTACAGGTCTTGAATTTTGATCCAATGCCAGTATAGTAATATTTGTAATCTCAGGTATATTAATCACCGGCAAATATGTGATATTTTTTGGAATTTCGTCGATAGCGTAACCAGGGTCTACGGATATACCAAACTCGTGGATAGTGTGAGTAGGTCTGTTGTTGTAGAAGGCTCCGGTGGTAATGTTTGTTTCGAAACGAATCGTTCGTACTTTAACAATTTCCACAGGTAGATCGGAACTATGTCTTACATTCGGTTCTAGAATCCTCTTTGAGAAACCCAACATTCTGCCTATACTGTCTTCGCGCTCGAAATTTATTGCATGTTGACTACTGAATATTTCACACTTGAGTGTATTATTGTTGGGTTTCAATGAAAAAACGTCTTCAATCTTTGCATTTGATGGTATATTTAGTAAATTTCTAATTGTCTCTTCAATATCGGAAATTTCATAGCAACCTGTATTTAACGTTATTTTCTGCAATTTAGTTTTATCGTTATTTTCGTAATAGTAGAAAGCATTACTGCCATTCTCTACATTCGGTATACTGTTGTACGAAAAGAAAAACAAAAATGCCAACTTGTATTGTTTCTTTGGATCTAAACTCAAAGGAACCGGAGGAGTCCAATCAAATTGATAATCACGACTCTCTAGCGTCAACAACATAACTGTTGGAGGTTGAACAAAGAAATAAAATTTTATATCTTTAACATTTATTTAAATAATTTTTTACAAGCTCATTACATTTTTCTAAACCTAGTTTACATATATTGCAATTTCCTTGTGATTGCGCAGGTCCATCAACATGGGTGGTCCATTCAGGACGATTATGATGAACAAAGCATGGCAGGCAGGTTCGCAATTCAAAATCCAATCTATATTCAAGCGGCAACTTGCACCAAACTTGTAATAATTCACAAGGTTTTGCGTACCTTTTCAAATAACATATAGGAAAACAAGCCAATTCTTGTTCAGTAAAGTCAATCAGGTTCTTTTCACGATTAATGTACGCCAAAACAGCCTCCATCGCATAGAAATTCTAAACAAAGATGACCACAGTTGATTTGGTTAAAAGTTTGATAAGGATCGTGATTGTAAACAATTTTCGTTGCAGGCCCCAGATACTGTACAAGTTCTTTCGGCGGTTTCAACTTGCCAAATGAATCGAAATATTCCACGTTATTGTTAATCTTCCGATACGCCACCCAATGAGTTCCATGATTTTTACTTTCATCCAAATTTAGGATTGCGCATTCGCGTTGAACAGGACCGGTTTTAGGTAATGTGTCTCGCATAAATACACCTCTGAAATTTGGGATTTTTAAAAGTTTAGCATATCGTTTTAGTTCGTAATCATACAATCCTCGATTGGGTAGCTTGCCTAGTTTTTTTTAAGAAAAAGACCAAAGCCTCCTCTGGCATTTTTTCGTAAATATAGTCCTTTACCGAGAGATTCCATAGCTTTGTTATGTCGATGTTCTTCTTCCATTTTTTTTTGTGCATTTTTCGCATCAATCACAGTTTTAGCGATTCCAGCAGCTCCGCCAGACAACGCCCCGAGTGCACTTAGCCCTGCGAACAACGGAATAAGAGGTAGAAATCCTCCGGATTTTGGTTCGATGGGAATAATTCTAGGTACTTTAACCTGTTTTTTTCCACCAGCATTTTGTACAGCTACCCTGGCTGCTTTTAGAGCAATACTGGTTGCTCGTTTTAATGTAGCCGAAGGACCAGCTTTTTTTATATCTCTCTGTATTTTACTTATAATATTACGTTTAAACGATTTCGGTTTTTTTACACCCATACCAAGTTTACGTTTAGCTTTCATTGCGGTGGTAGTTAACCAAGCTGCAGTCTTTTCGCCAATTGATGCGTCCTTGGACTTTACTCTTTCCCACGCTTTATTCTCTAGAATCTCGTCCGCTTTATGTCGTTCCGCTAAATCTTTATGCTTAGAATATGCAATGTCGTGTTCTCTGGCTGCGTCGTCCAGCAGGTTAACACCCGTATCTCCACGTGCAAGTCTTTGATGTAATTTAGTTCCAGGACCCAAAAAGTTGTAACCAGGATAATGTAACTCAAACGGTAGATTATTGATTAAACTGTTAAGCACACCTTCACCTTCAAACACCAACATGAGAAATGAAATGATTTTCGAATTACTACACTACTTATACATTGAAACATGAAAAAACATGTCAAAACATGAAGGTCGTTCAGCAAGAACACACACTGCCGATTGAAAATTTAGATGGAGGAAACGATCAAATCGCTGGCAGTAAACATGGTCCACTGCTACCAAACTCGTTTCGAGCGCTAATCTGTGGACCCAGTGGGTGTGGCAAAACAAACGTTATGTTATCATTACTGTTTCATCCGCATGGCGCGAAATTTAAAAATGTTTACGTTTATTCAAAGTCATTGTATCAGCCCAAGTATAAATTGTTGGAAGAAGTGCTATCAAAAGTTAAAGGAGTGGGATATTTTCCATTTAAAGAAAACGATGAAGTTATTAGTCCAAATGAAGCAAAGCCGAATTCAATTTTTATTTTTGATGATGTCATATGCGAGAACCAACAAAAGATTAGAGAATACTACAGCATGGGCCGACATCGGGATATAGATAGCGCATTTCTTTCACAAACCTACTCGAAATGCTGTAAACAAATTTGTAGAGATAACAGTAACATAATTGTACTTTTTAAACAAGATGCTATTAATTTGAAACATGTCTTTGATGAACACGTGTCACCGGATATGAGTTTTGAAGAATTCAAACAGTTGTGTTCGAAATGTTGGCAAGAAAAATATGGGACAATGGTTATTGCGAAAGACTTTGATTTAAACAACGGTCGGTATCGAATCGGTTTCGATAAATACATAAAATTGTAACATTGCAGTCATTATTCGACAACATGTCAGACAATCCAGTTGACATTGCCATTCGTAAGAGAAAAATTGCCGAACTGGCTCGATCGATTCGAAAAAAATATAAAGCGTTACAATTGGGTAGAGTTGAAACGGATGAGACACTAAATAAATTGTTTAAACCTGTCACAGAACAACTACACAAAATTGTAAAATCTTCTCTAAACGAAACAGTGATCTCTCATCCTCAACCAGTCAACGAGCTAGAGCCTAAAAAAGAACCATCTAAACAAAAAGAGAAACCGTCTAAAAAACAAAAAGAGGAATCACCTAAACAAAAAGAGCAATCAAGCATACCTGAGTTTATAAAACTCGAAAATGTTGCCGAAACTACTAGTGATGATAATGATGAAGTATTCTATGAAGACGAAGAACAGGCTGTTAAAGATTTTAACGTTTCAGAAGATGTTATTAAGGAATACTTGGATCAGTATCCCCCAATGGCTCATCCATATATTCAAGATCATTGGACACAAAAAGATAATATAGATACGGTTTATGGTCCCATTTACAATGCTGATACATCTAAATGGTTTCTGGGTGAAAAACAAATCGACTTTGATAAAAAGCATGGATTTATTATTATAGACGGCAAACAGATAAAAGGTACACCGGGTCTATATGAATTAATTTTTAAAGATCAACCTGAAAATTACAATAAGGAGGATTTCAAGTGTTATGGAACAATACTAGAATTAACAAATGTTCATAAAAACATTAAAGGATACCTTAAAGGAACAAACCGATTCAAATACACACATATTATAAAACCTCTGGCTACCTCTCACTTGCGAAAACCTTCGGACACTGTGGGCTCTGGGATGCAAATGGTTTACAACGATAATAAAATTGACCTTCAATATTGGGACGATCCAAACGAACTCGTTGACAGGCTTCGGCTTTTAATAGCGTCAAAAGAAGCAGGAAATACTTCGAATGATAATGAAATTGTTGCAATTATCGAGGAATTAAAAGAAGCACGCATTATTGCCTAAACATCATTACCACAATGAGTGTCGACAAATTCGGACGTACTAAACATGATATAGGCAATAAAAAACTATTGCTGATGTCTAAACCAACCTTAGTCCATACCGCAAACGGTGATATTGATTTTGAAAATTTAAAACTTTGTAATGTTAAAGATCCTGACTCAGACAGCGATGCCGTCAATAAAAAATATATGGATAATAATGTGCAAAAGTTGACTGAAAACATGAATGCTATGAATAAAAGTTTAGAATCACAAATAGCGGCTATTAAAAAGAATATTGCTGTTTTGATCGATACAATAACTATAAATCAAAAGAATCTGCTTGATGTTCGTGAAACTATTACTGCGATGGATTTGACCATAAAAGCATTGGAGAATCGATTAATACAAAATCCCTAAACATTTAGTCACAGTCATGTTTTCAAAGGAAAAGGTTCAAGTCGTTAATGAGCTGCATAAACCGGCTCGGAAAAATTATGCTCGTCGACGAACAATTATTAAAGGTTTAGATGATTTATGGCAAATTGATTTGGCTGAAATGAGTTCTTACGCAACTCAAAATCGATCGTTTAAAACGATTCTAGTGGTAATCGACTGCTTCTCGAAATTTCTCTGGACTCGACCGTTGAAATCGAAAACTGGCGAAGAAATCACGAAAGCTTTTGCCGATATTATAGGAAAACGCAAACCGAAAAATCTTCAATCTGATCAGGGCAAAGAGTTTTACAACACAAAATTTCAAAATCTAATGCAGAAACATGGCATAAATCATTACAGTACATTTACCAAGATGAAAGCAAGTATGGCGGAAAGAGTTATTAGAACGCTGAAAACGAAATTGTACAAGCATTTTAGCTTAAACGGTACGTACAGGTGGATAGATGTGTTACCGAAAATTACAAAAGAGTACAACGAAAGCAAACATAGAACGATTGGTCAAAAGCCGTCTCAGGTAAACAGATCCAATGAAAAAGAGATTCTGAAGCAACATTATAATCATTTGAAAATAGCAGGCCCGCGAAAATATAAAATTGGAGATGTGGTGCGCATAAGCAAGGCAAAGCATCTATTCGATAAAGGTTATACACCTAATTGGACTACGGAGCTTTTTAAAATTACCAAAGTGAACATAACTAATCCCGTAACATACATGTTGGAAGATTTACATGGATCGCCAATTAAAGGAGCATTTTACGAGGAAGAGCTACAAAAGTCAAAAAATCCTGATGTTTACCTTGTTGAAAAAGTGCTGAGGAAAAAAGGCAATAAAATCTACGTTAAATGGTTGGGGTTTGATAGTTCGCATAACAGCTGGATCGAAAAATCTAATATTTTATAAACTTTCTTGCTTCTTATTTTGTATACATTGGGAAATATGTACTAATGCTTTGTATATTTACTTTTATAAAGATAATGTAATAAGAGATTTAGAAAACATGTAATAAACTTTTATAAAAAATCATGAGTTTTATTTCAAAATCAATAAATATAGCGTCAAAAAATATTATTTGTCATTTCAACGTTTTAAAAAATAGGTAAAAAGAAATTTTCGAGTTACATGTATTTCTTATGGAAAAACATCATTTCAAAGTGACAAAAAATAGACGTCAACACAACGAGTTTGAACGTTATTTTGGTCGTTTCAACGGAACATATTAAAAAGAAATATTCTTGGATTTATTTATAAAGATTTATGTTTACTATTTATATTTCAATTATAATTTTTTTATTTAATTTTCTTTATAGTTAAAAAAATTATATTTTTTCTTATGTAAAAAATTTGTAGGGTAATAAATAAAACACGAGTTATAGCCACGCCACTGGTAGGATCATACAGAAAGAAGATGCAACATCCGCTAAGATAGCAGAAACGCAAATTCAGCTTTTTTAAATTATATCATAAACAATTTTATATTATATTTTACACTTTGTTAAATAATTAAAATTATTTTTAAAAAACCTTTTTCGTAAACACAACATTTAAGTCACGTAAAACGTTTTCAAAAATTTATTTTTTTACAATTTTTTCTTTTAGAAACAGTGTAATAATAATAATAATAATAATTAAAGACTGTAACTTCTTGCTAAGTTCAATGTCAAGTTGTTATTCTAAAAGTATTCGATGATTTTGCAAATTCTGCAGAAATTTTCAATATCACACGATTATGTCACTACAATTGGTTGTTATAGAGTTTCTTTAGTACACTGTTAAAAATTTCTATGGTAAAATTACAAAATATGTATTGATATTTAATTTCTCAAAGGTAAGAGTTTTTTTTTTTTTGTGCATTAGAAAATGTGTTTAATTTGTACTTCTCCGTTATAGAAAAATGTTTGATAAATTTATACTTAGTTTAATATTTTTAAATAATTTGTGTGAAAAATAAAATACATATTCAATATACATTTATTTATTTATTTTTTATTTTTTTTACTACATCCCGGTACATTTTCATCCCCCTCATCCTCATCACTGCTCTCAAGAACTTCCTCTATTGTTAGAAAACGCTTTGCGGGAAGAACTTGAGGTTGGCCCTCTTCATCTAATAAATTGAATTTGTATTTTTTTACAATTTTTTCCAAAATTTTGAACTCCTCTTCGTCATCTAACTTGGTTCGCATGTAGCGAACCGGTAGATTTCCAAATTTTCGTTTTAACGTAAGGGCTTTTGGTGAATAATTTAAAGTGATAAATATTTTATCGTCTCTAATGCATATCTCTTTCACACCAAATCTAAAAAAAGAAACAAACATAAATTCATTAAAAAGAAAAAAAGAAAAAGGTAAAATATAAATATAAAAATATTGTCCAATTTATATTTTTTATTTCATTGTGAACATAATAGACTAATAAATAATCAATCCCCTTAGACTCGAGTTTTTAATGATTGTAGTCATAGAAATAAAATATATTGAAAAAGAAATAAACATAAATTCACCAAAAAAGAAAAAAAAAACATTAAAAAATAAAGATAAAAGTAAAAAGTTTACTTACTGGAAAAGTTGTTTACACACAACCCAGGCGTATTTTATGGGAAAATTCACTTTATCTTCGCTAAACACTACAATCGTGGTTGGACAGCTTGCCATTTTTTTTTTTTTTTTTTTTTATTAGATGATTTCAGTCAACTGATGCTTTACTCATTTGATACCCCGCTATAAATACTAAATTCTTATCTAAACATTTTTTATTGTAGATGGTAATAGTTAGTTACTGATTAATTAATTTCTGCAAAATTGCAAATTCAGCAGTTTGAAGGTCAAACAGAATTTCCACTGATTGTTGCATCATTGATAAGAAACTTATATAGATAATGTTAGTTAATTAGCAAGATTGCAAATTCAGCACTTTAATAACCAAACAGAATTTCCACTGCTTGTTGCAACATTGAACTTGAACTTGAACTTTATTCATTATAATAAGAAAATGATAAGAAACTTATATAGATAATGTTAGTTATTTAGCAATCAATACATTGTAACAATTTTCAATCAATACATTGTAACAAATTTTCGTTTCTTGTTGTTATGTACAACGTAATAATTTGTGATAAGATATTTATATAAAAGGAGAAAGAAAGAAACGAACTGTATCAGAAATCGTTCTGACAAAATCAACTCAATTACAACCAGCACCAGCACTAGTACCAGTTCCACAATGAACAGCAAGAGTATGGCAGAATATTCAACCGAAATGGTTAAGAAAATTGAATTGGTAAGTAGAATACTTAAAACTAAAACTGAATTTAACTATTATATCAATTATTTGCGAAAATCTATTTTAATTTTAAACAAAGGTTTAAAAAATAAAACGTGTGTTAGTAGTAAAAACCAAGTTGAAAGTAATTTGAGCATTTTAAAGTATTATTTGCAAACGTTTAAATTTAAGTGTAGAAAAATAGTAAAGAGAAATTTAATGTGGCAAGATGTTGAATCATGTTTTAATAATAGAATAAAAACAGGAATTATTATCAATTTTAAATTTAAAGAACCAAAAATTTTTTTAAATCAATCATTTAAAATTTTTGCAAATAAAATTAAAAAGGAATTACAAGTTTCATTATTAAAAGTAAATGTTATATTTTCTGGTTTATTTATTAAACCGCAAAATCTTGAAACATCAGTTAAACATTTTTCCACACCAAATATTATAATTGACCATGGTACAAACTTGACTGAATGGTATAAGATTAATGTTATTGATAAAATATTGGTAAAATTAGAGGATTTTCAAGAACGTGATAGTGGCTGGAGTTTGGCTGAAATTTGGCATCTTAAAGTAAACATAAATTCCTATAATCCAATAAGTGTAGGTCTTTCCACATATGTGGATTTACCTTCATTTGTGAAAAAAACTAAAAGTGTTATAAATATTAGAAATCGTGATAAATATTGTTTTTTGTGGTCTGTAGTGTGTGCATTATATCCTGCACCAGACTCTAAAAATGTAAGTCGCACATCTTCTTATCCCCATTTTAGTCAAGTTTTAAAATATGATGGAATTGATTTTCCTATAACTTTAAATAATATATCAAAATTTGAATCTTTAAATAATTTAGCTATAAACATTTATTGCATTAAAAAACATGAAATTTTACCATTAATGCTAAGCAAAACTAATTTTTCGACTAAAATTAATTTACTTATTTTACCGTATATCTCTTCAGAACAAAATCAAATTATTGATAATTCAAAAAGATGTTTTCATTTTGCTTACATTAAAAATTTTAGTCGGTTAGTAAATAGACAAGCGGGTAATGTAAAAAACAAAAAATGGTTTTGCGAACGATGTCTTAATCATTTTAAATGTGAACTAAGTTTATTAAAACACAATGATAACTGTAAAAATGTAAATAAATGTAAAATTACTTTACCTAAAGAAAATGAAAAATGTTGCTTTAAAAATTATTCAAACAAATTGATGGTTCCGTTTGTAATTTATGCTGATTTAGAAAGCATGCTGGTTAAATATGTTGACCAAAACTGCACAAGCAAATCGAAAAAGTTTCAAAAACATGAGCCATTTAGTATTGCATATTTTCTAAAGTGTTCTTATAATGATTCTCTTTGTAAGTTTAAAGTGTACACAGGTAAAGACTGTATTGTTTGGTTTGTTAAACAACTTGAAAAAATTGCAAATAAAATTCAATCTTTATCATCACTTCCCATGCAACCTTTAACTGATCAAGAAAATAATATATTTGCTAATTCACAAGAGTGTCATATTTGTTGTAAACCATTTAACGAGTCAGATACTAAAATAAGAGACCATTGCCATCTAACTGGGAAATACAGAGGTCCAGCTCATCGTTCTTGTAATCTTAACTTTAAAGACAAAAAAATGATTCCTGTAGTATTTCACAATCTTTCTGGATATGATAGCCACTTTTTAATTAAAACTCTTAGTACTGAAATTAAAGGTCAAATTAGTTTAATTCCTCTTAATAAAGAAAAATATATATCTTTTACAAAATATATTGAAAACTCAACTATTAATTTTAGATTTTTAGACTCGTATAGATTTATGTCGAGTAGTTTGGATAAATTATCATCTTACCTTACAGATGAAAGTAAAAATGTTACAAGGAAATATTATGATGATGAGACAAAATTTAAATTAGTAACAAGGAAAGGTGTTTTCCCATATGAATACATTGATTCTTGGGAAAAGCTGCAGGAAACTTCGATACCAAAAAAGAATAAATTTTTCAGTAGCATTAACAAATCTGAAATATCTGATTTAGATTATAATCATGCTTGTACAGTTTGGAAAACTTTTAATATAAAAACACTTCAGGAATACGCAGAGTTGTATTTAAAAACTGATGTACTTCTTCTGGTTGATGTTTTTGAAAACTTTCGGAAAGCATGTTTAAAAACTTATCAATTAGATAGCCTTCATTATTACACAGCACCCGGTCTAGCATTTGACAGCATGCTTAAAATAACTGAAATAAATTTAGATCTTTTAACTGATGTAAATATGATTATGTTTATTGAAAAAGGAATTAGAGGAGGTGTTTCACAATGTTCAAATAGATACGGAAAGGCTAATAATAAATACATGGGTTCAGAATTTAATTCTAATGAACGTTCAAGTTTTCTAATGTATTATGATGTAAATAACCTTTATGGGGCAGCAATGAGCTGTTCATTACCTATAGGAGATTTTCAATGGGTTGATGATATTTACACAGAAAATTCTATTTTTGATATTACTGACGATAGTGAATTTGGGTATATTTTTGAAGTAGACCTTCATTATCCCAAAGAATTGTTTAATAGCCACAAAGATTTACCACTATGTCCTCAACATTTAGTTCCACCTACTTCAGCATCACTATTACCAAAATTATTAACAACGCTTTACGATAAACAAAAATATATTATTCATTACAAAAATTTACAACAGGCTCTTCAACTCGGGCTTAAACTTGGAGCAATTCATAGATGTTTAAAGTTTAAACAATCACGGTGGTTGAAAAAGTATATTGATTTAAATACTGAATTAAGAAAGGAAAGCAAAAATGAATTTGAGAAAAACTTTTATAAATTAATGAACAATGCACCTTTTGGAAAAACTATAGAAAATGTAAGAAAATATAGAGATATTAAATTAGTTACTAAATGGGGTGGACGATATGGTGCCAATTATTATATTTCACAACCAAATTTTCATAGTTGCAGTATTTTTGGTAAAGACATGCTCCTTATTGAAATGAATCGCTTAAATATTAAATTTAATAAACCTATTTGTGTTGGTATGTCAATACTTGATATTTCCAAAACATTTTTATATAATTTCCATTATCAATATATTAAAGAAAAATTTGCTGACAATGCAAAATTACTTTATACTGACACAGATAGTTTGATCTATCAGTTTTTTGTTGATGACATTTATAAATATATCAAAGAAGATATACACATGTTTGATACATCAGATTATTCAGAAAATAATGTATTTGGTATTCCACGAAAAAATAAAAAAGTTTTAGGGTTAATGAAGGATGAAAACAATGGCAAAATTATGACTGAATTTATTGGATTACGCTCCAAAATGTATTGCTTTAAAACACTTACGAATGATGAAGACAAAGTTCGCAAAATTAATGACTTAAAAAATATAGGGTTTAAAGTAAACCAAAATATTATTAACAATCTTGGTGTTGTAAAAAAAGCTAAAGGAATACAATCCTCAGCAATAAAATTTATTTCTTTTGATGATTATTTTAAATGTTTGTTTAATAATGTACAAATTGAAGTGACTCAAAATACTATTCAATCTGTTAAACATCAGGTTTTTACTATCAAACAACAAAAAATTGCTCTAAGTCCGTTTGACGATAAAAGAGTTGTTAATTATCTCAACACGGACACTTTACCATGGGGATATAATGGTTAATATCACTTTTGGTTTTTGGTAAAAATCTACTACCAAATTCAATTTTTTTTTTCTTTTTGGATGATACCTTAAATAGAGTTGAAGTTAAAAAGGTAGTGCAATATAGACATATAACAAAAGTTTAAACTATATATGGGTTTATTTCATTTTTAGAACACCAGTATGAAAATTAAATGGGGGAATGTATTCAACGGTTTAAAAAACTTAACAATATTAATTATAGGAAAATTATACCGAAACAATTAATTTCTGCACAAGATTTAAAATCATATGGAACAGTTTGTAACTCATCCATTCAGTGTCATAACCCAACATTGTGATGAAGTAATGTCAGATTCCTAAAATTTTTTTTTATAGACTGGCAGCGACATGGGTATTCTATCTGCAGAAGAACTGCTTAATATAAGAAAGGGTTTGATATGGAGACTTAATTACCACTATCACTGTTACCAATCACAACCACAATGGGATTATGAGTGGGATATAATGGAGGAGGATTACTTTTATTCCAGGTGGTATGATGGTATTGGTGAGGAGTATTGGGCTTCTATTAAATCCAATCTAGTTTATTTGGTGACATTTTATAATTATTATATAAATAAAAAAAGAAAATAGTAAAAAAAAAAATTGTAGTAGTATGTAGATATATTTTTGTAAAAAATAAAATTTTATATATTGAATCGAATTAATTTGTTTCAATTTCTTAGACCATCATGTTTAAAATATTCACTGTCTGATGTGTGTGTGTGTGTGTGTGTGTGTGTATTATTATTTAAAAATAAATTTCATAGCTTCATTTAAATATTATAAAAACAAAAAAAAGTTATAAAAAAAAACTGTATTTTCATTTTAATTTAATCTGTTGTAATTATACTTTAATTTATTTGACTTAGTAAAAAGGTTTCATGAGGCGAGGCTAGGCTAGGCTAATGTTAGAACGTCTCTGCTAAATATCAACAACAACTCTGCTACACAATATGAAGTAGATGGATCTGTTTGTCTTACACATTTTAATTTTCTATAGCAAGTAAGTTGATGGCTCTGTTGGTTAAAGCGTCAACTTTCTACACATGAGTTTGTGGGTTCGAATTCCACAACCGCAATCACACACAGAATTTTTTTTTCTACATTCATAAAAATTATTCTAAGTTTTATTTGGGCACATCGAGGGTGGTGATGATGAGGGGTGGTCAAGGTAGGGTAACAAAAATGTAGGGTAACACAAATGACAGGTAAAATTACAGGGAAGTTCTTGTAAAGGTGAGTCAAGGAGGGTTTCTGAACTGGATGGCATCGGTCCCAGTAACCCGCCAGCTGGACACGGTCTCAGAATCCCGCCAGAACAACTACTTAGAATCCACCAGACTATATTCAGTGATTTATTTTACGTTATCGCCGTAATTAAAATTGCTACCGTTAATGGTGGGAAACATAAAAACACAAAAACAACGAAAGCTCACACAGGAGTCCTATCGCCATTTTGTCCTTTCGGCCAGCTGTGCCAATGGGTTTTCTTTACACATGTTTCCCCAACATCCTTTGCTCCTAAGTACCCAACACTTTTGCTAGCCAAGTGCAATACCCTACTTGGTTATGCCGCACTGATGACATGCATGTCTGCGGTTACCATTCCTACTCGTGGCCTTATTGATCCTTTTTGCGTACATGCCTAATAATTTTCCCCTTTTGTTTATATTAATACGCGTTTTCTTGGCACTTTGTTTATATATATATATATATATATATATATATATATATATACAGTATGTCCCAAAAAGTTTTATACAAATGGAGGAAAGTCTTATCTTGCATGTCACAAAAAAATTTTTCTTCATAAAATGCTCTGCATGACTTGGACATCCATAATCAAGTATAAAAATTTCAAGGCATTTGCTGGAATACAGGGAAAATAAAAAAAATGATTTCTGCCGAAGAATGAATGTTCAAATTCAAATGGAGAGAAAAATGTTCATTCATCAAAATCGTGGCGTTTCTAAGGAAAAATTATAAAATATTTTAATAAACACGTCAGCAATTGTTACATTATTTATTAAATAAAACAATAAAAAAATAACTAGTTCTGATAACCTTTTTATCAATGTAGCAACAATTTCATCAAAAACTAACTAATAACTAACATAAAAAGACTAATATAATTTACATGGTAACTTCAACGTATGCACCGTCCCTTTCTACCCAGATAACATTAAAAGAATATTCGCATTCTTATCACGTTCCCTCAATGTGCTATTTTAATACCTTCTGCCATGTATATAAATGTCATGTGAATGTTATTTACTTTTAAAATGTCTATGGAAGGTTTCAAAAAACACATGAAGGGAATGTGCCTTAAAAATGACGTTAAATTACGATCGTTCTTATCGGATGAAAATCATGTTCCAAACTGGTAGTTCTATGAAAGTGCTACAAGGCATATGATATAAACATTCCAGAAGGTATATTTTAAAGTTATGCGCTGCTGCTCCATCAGAATTTGAGGCAGTGTTGCCATATCTGCTCTATTTTGTAGATCCAGTGATTTAAAGTCAATTTTGATTTATTTTTACATTTTGTTTTTTAATTTTAGGACCTAAACATCTGGAAAATAAAGTTTTTAATGATCAGATGGTCCCAAAAATAAGCAAACATGGTTCAAACTAAAAATTTTGTTAAATGTAAATCAAAAGAATAAGTCTTTCTTCATTTTTATCAATAATTTTTGTTACTGAACTGGCAACGCCACGAATCGGGTGTCGTTTTTTGTCGTTTGTCATCGTATTTCCGTTTCATTTTCATTTACTGTGCCCGTCCTGTGTCCTGTGTGCTGTGTGCCGCCATTTTTCGATGACACGTCTTTCTGTGTGTATTTTTTCTAGTTCCTTCTTGGTGTGCACGTGTTGAGTAGGTATTCATTACAAATCAAATTTTCAGACAGGTAAGCTTAACAGGATTACTACAGTGTTGTACTTTTTAGATTTAAAAAAAAATGGTTCTAAATGAGTTATCTCACTTGCATTTAAAAATAAATGCAATTGGCGAAAATGTTTGCTCTCTGATGGCTTTCAACACAGCAAATGTTGGCATTGCATTATCTGGAACATCCATTGATCAACTCAGTATTCTTAATAAGAGACTGCCAATAAAATCTATTAAGGAATTAAATGAATTAGAAAAGTGGTTGGCAGAAGAAAAAAATTATAAGTTGATGGTAAATTAATTTTTAAACAAATACCTACCTAATCTACTTAATCTACTTGTTCTACTAAAAATGTTTAATTTTTAGGTTACGGAATTTAAAAGAATTGGTGGGCAATCCATGCCTCAAACAATTAGAAGAATAATGTACCGAGCTCTAACAAACTTAGTTGGAAGTTTATTTTTCTGGGACGGGGCAAAAAAATCTCCTTTCAAACACTTTCTCTTGGCTCGAGGTATACTTGGTAAGTTTTTGATAAAAAAAATAGTTTTGTAATAAAAAAAAAGACAAAACGTTTGAAACGTCTATGAAATGTTTAAACTTAACCCAAGTTACGTACTGAAAGTTAATTTGGGTTCGGTTAAAAAGGTTTATAATTTTAAAAAATCAGGGAAATTACCAATAGTTGACATGAACCTTGGTTTTTTTTAGATGCTGTTAAAACTCAGTATACAACAGCAACTGAAAAAGCGATTATAGAAATAATTAGGATATAGATGGTGAAGGCGAAAGAACGGATGAAAAATGAAAAGCAAATTGAAAATGAAGAACCCAATACTCAATGTTTAAAAGTTGATGAGTTTTAGAATTTTTATTTTTTTAAGAATTTTTCTTTTTTTTTTGTTTTTTTTAAGAATTCTGTATTTGTTTTTTTAGTTTTAGGTTCGAATCAGATTGTTTTTTTAAAGAATTCCATATTTATTTTCTTAGTTTTAAGTTAGTCAAATTGTTTTTTCTCTTTGTTTTTTTTTAAAGAATTTTATGTTCATTTTTTTAGTTTTAGCATCAAGTCAAATTGTTTTTTTCTTTTGTTTTTTTTTAAGAGTTTTATGCATTTATTTTTTTAGTTTTAGGTTAGTCTGATTGTTTTTTTTTCACTTTGTTTTTTTGCCAGAATTTTATATTTATTTCTTAGTTTTAAGTTAGTCAGATTGTTTTTTAGTTTTTTGTTATGTTAAATATATTTGCCAAAATTAACAACATTATTTTATTGCAGGTGGATCATTTTAGTAATGTTCAATGAATATAATACCCATATGCTAGATGAGTTCCTTGAACGTTGCAAGAATATAATATGGCTGTGACAAGAACCTGACCTATCAGCTTCTACTCACATGCTATAGACATAAGAAAGATTTGCTATAATACATATAAAGGATGTTCTAAGAACATTCTTTGTTACTACCCAAATGTGGCATGTTAAAAGAATAGCATAAGAAACTGACAAAAATATGCCTTGTCACATCAAATTCACATTTTTATCATAGGTTTAGGGGTCCCTGTAAGCTATTCTTTACATATTCGTCACACGTTCTCAATGCTATTTTCGCATGTCCTAAGAACTTGCCAGTACTTGTGTCGCATGTTCTTAGCATATGTTAGTCACCTAAAATTGTTATCTGGGTAAACAGATAATTGTTCTTTAATTAAATTCATTGATGACATTTCTAATTATATTGGGTGTAATACGTTCACATTCTTCTATTATTACTCTTTCTAGATGGTCAACATTTCTAAATGGCCTCTTAAGGTAAACCTTTTGTTTTAAATAGCCCCACAAATAGAAGTCCAGAGGGGTAAGGTCTGGAGACCTCGGAGGCCAAAGAAAGTCCACATACCTCCCTATCACCCTACCGTTAAAAGTGTGTAGGACAAAATCTCGTATATTTCTTGTACTATGACATGGTGCCCCATCATGTTGGTACCATAATTCTTGTCTTTCATTTAATGGTAGTACATCAAGAAAATCAGACAACTGATAATTTAAAAATTGTAGGTATCTTTCTGCATTCATGCTATTTCTAAAAAAATATGGCCCAACAATTCTGTCTTTATAAATGCCACACCAAACATTTGTTTTAAATGAATACTGATCTCGCGTTTGGATATTAAAATTGGGATTAACATCGCTCCACCATCTGCAGTTTTGAGAACTTACAGTACCATTAGATGTAAACGTTGCCTCATCAGAAAAAAGGATGTGTCTTGTCATAAATCGGTTACCTTCCAATTCTCCTTGGATACGTGCACAAAATTCGAACCTTTGTTCGACATCTCCGTCTTTTAAAGTATGGGTAAATTGGGGTTTGTATGGTTTAAATTTATTTGATTTTAAAATTCTTGCAACTGTACTTTTACTCACTTTCAGTAAATTTGATGTTTTTCGAATTGAATCTTTTGGGTTTTCAACTACCGATAGCATCACCTCATTTTCATTGTCTTCAGTTCTAACCCATTTTCTATGATTTCTTCTAAATTTATTTTCGACACTTCCACACATCTTGAATTTATTTATTATGTACCTTACAGTTGTGAAGTGTACAATTTTATCGGGATGTCTATTATTAAAGATCTCTGCTGCTTCCCTACATGTTTTATAATTATCTCCAACAATGAGAACAATTTCAATTTTATCTGCAATACTCAATTTTACAGGCATTTCTAATAGACATTAAGAATATTTTGAAGTTTATTGACAGCAACACACTAGATTACATTTCCTAACTTAAACATGCCAATCTAAATTACTGCAGCAGTTTTTAGTTATTTTCTTATTACAATGTAATAATTGCTAACGTGTTTCTTGAAATAATTTTCTGCATTCATGCAATTTTAAGAAAAAGTATTGCCCAACAAATCTGTTTTTATCCATATAGTTATTTTAAATGAATACTAGAAACGCCACGATTTTGATGAATGAACATTTTTCTCTCCATTTAATTCAGCAGAAATCATTTTTTTTATTTTTCCTGTATTCCAGCGAATGCCTTGAAATTTTTATACTTGATTACGGATGTCTAGGTTATGCAGAGCATTTTATGAAGAATAATTTTTTTTAACATGCCAGATAAGATTTTCCTCCATTTTTATAAAACTTTTTGGGACACACTATATATATATATATATATATATATATATATATATATATATATATATATATATATATATATATATATATTGTTATGATTCTCCTTTTCTTTGGCTCATTCATTCAATTCAATATTTTATATTAACTTTACTTTAATTACATTGCATTTAAATTAATTTCTTTTAATCAAAAAAATTTTCAATTTATAAATTGTCTATCTTTCAACTAAATTATATCACGTCATTTAAATTTCAAAATTCAAAATTTATAATCATCTCTATGGCATTTCACCGCTTTATATACATTTAAAAAAAATAATAGTCACTGGTCTATGTCGTCACACTATACAGTAAGATATTTTATTTACATAATAGACACAGTGATACCATAACAAATCCCCACAATTAAAAAAATAAAAATTTTCTTCAAAGACATATTTTAATTTTTGAAATTTACTGTTATAAATTTTTGAAAAAAAAAATTTAATAATTTAAAATTTAAAACATAACAATTAACATTTTGTAACAAATTCTGAATACTTTAACTTTTTTCAAAATACCTATACAGGCTCTCAATATTAAATATTCCTCTAACATTTCTTGTTATCGGATCTTCAACAATATAACTATTAACAACTTTTTCATTTACTACCCTATAAGGTCCTTCAAATATAGCTTTTAATTTTCTTTTATTTAACTTATTTTTTTTTATATATATAATTATACATTATATCCTTCCAAATCTTGTTTTAATCTTATTACATATTTCAAAATAATTTATATCCTCATCTTCGTACGTTTTCTTCTTAAATTTCCTTTTATTCTCATTATCATAATTAATTTCATTTTTATATTTCTTTTCATCAACTTCATATATTTCAATTTTATATTTTGCTTCTTTATTTTTGTAATATTTATCTTTATCATTCTTCTTATTATAGTCATATTCATTATTTAATTTTAATCTCATATTTTCATATTCTTTTTTCATTTTGTCTTTATAAGTAACATATCCTTTATAATCATTATTTTTATTTTTTTCTTCTTGTACATTGTCTTCATGCCAAATAAATTCTTCATATTTTCCCGTAGGTTTATTTCTATTTTCATTTATATTTGTATCATAATCTACCTCCTTAATTCCATGTTTCAATTGCTCTACTTCTTTTTGTATTTTAATATTTTCTTCTTTAAAAATATTTTTCATTTCATTTATAATATCTACTTTCATATTATTAATGTCTAATTTAATGCCTTCTATATTTTCTTTTAAAATCTTTAACTCTTCCTTATCTTCTTTTCTATACTTTTCTCGTTTTCTACTATTTTCATCAAATTTTTCATCCATTTTTCTAATATTTTCATCCATTTTTCTATTATTTTCATCCATTTTTCTATTATTTTCATCAAATTTATTTTCCAAAAATTTAAACATTCTCTCCATGTCTGTTTCTTGATGTGGTTTTGAATTAGTCGCATCTCCTATTACATCTACTTGTACAACCTGAATAGTTGTGTTTTCTTCTCCTTCTGAAAATCCATCATTTTCCCTTATACCCATATTTTCTATTATTTCATCTACATCCTCTCTTATAACATCATTACTTTGTGTTTTATCTTTTCTCCTTCTATTTCTTCTATTTTGTCTTGTATCCATTTTATAAGTATTTTTAATTACCTATTTTATATTTAATTTAAAATGTCAATTTGTTATATTTATTTAATTTATATATTGATATTCAAAAACTTAATAATTTTAATTTTAAAATTAATGTTTAGTCTTCAATTAAATTCTCCCCACAAATCACTGCCTCTATTATACAAATGCAAATATCTTACCTATCTGTCAGTCCTGTCTGACAAAGTCCTTGTCTTCTCTCTTAATCTTCCGTTTTCCGGGTTTTTTCGATCTTGCAGTGGTTCTTGTATTGGATCTTGTAGTGGTTCTGGTAGTGGGTATTGTAGTGGATCTTGTATTGGGTCTTGTAGTGGATCTTGTATTGGGTCTTGTAGTGGATCTTGTATTGGGTCTTGCAGTGGGTCTGGTAGTGGATCTTGTATTGGGTCTTGGAGTGGATCTTGTATTGGGTCTTGCAGTGGGTCTTGTAGTGGATCTTGTATTGTACCCCACGTTGGTTCGACAATATTGTTATGTTTTTCCTTTTCTTTGGCTCCGGCTTATTCTGGGTCTGGGTTCTATATTTTTCTTTAATTATTCTGCTTATTCAATTCAAACCAATATTCATTCAATCCAATATTTTATATTAACTTTACTTTAAATACATTGAATTTAAATTAATTTCTTTCAATCAAAAAAAATTTCAATTTATAAATTGTCTATCTTTCAACTAAATTATATCACGTCATTTAAATTTCAAAATTCAAAATTCGTTATCATCTCTATGGCATTTCACCGCTTTATAAACATTTAAAAATAATAATAGTCACTGGTCTATGTCGTCACACTATACAGTAAGATATTTTATTTACATAATAGACACAGTGATACCATAACAATATATATAGATAGATATACCTAAAACGAGCAGAGCGTTTTGTGACAGTCTGATATAACAAAATGTCAAAGAGAATTTTACTTGATATAATAATAAAATCTAAATAAATAAATCATCAAAATGTTTTGCTCTCCTACTGTGTTAAAATAAAAACCATATATAAAAAACACACAAATAAAAAAGGACATTGAAGACACATTAAAATTCAATCATTTACAGACAAACCTCCATGCTAAAAATAACAAAATAATAAGCTTTATGGTGTAAATGTATATAATTTTATGTATTTTAATAGTGATGTACCTGAATTTTAAAATGTTTTATTAGTGTAATGTGTTCAAACGGAATTCGTCGCTTCTCTTATAACCTCACGATTAGTAAGTCATCACATTTGTAACAATATTTCTTTATTTTATAAAAATTGTTCTTCACCGCAGATGTCCTGAAGAAGAATTAAATAAATTCGAAAGCTTGACTGAAATCAAAGAGTTTTCTTTACTTACCTTGGCCAAACGTTGACTGCAACTCCACGATTGACTTCACGTTATATATATATATATATATATATATATATATATATATAAAGTAAAGCTGAAAGTAGTCACGGCTGACTAGTTAAAGAAGAATTTCAACAAAATTGAAAACAATCACAGGGAGTTCAGCCTATGGGGGGTTGTTTAAAGTAAACTCTGTTTTTACAAAACCAAGCTTTCGAATTTTAATTAATTCTTTTTCAAGGCTACAAAATAAAAATGTGAGGTTAACATGTTTACATTGTATAAAATATTACTTACAGTAAAGTTGAGTGTTGTTAAAATAATGAAAATCAAAGAACATGACTTTAAATATACACTAAATTATTGTGTATAAACAGTAGTTGTTAAATATTATTAATTAGACCAAAAAGACATTTGACATTGTCACTATTTACAATTGTTGACTACATAGGTGTGTTGTTACTAATCCAAATACTAATATAAATTCAAATTTCTCAGATGGATTTAAAAACTTTTAAATTTGGTAGTATGAAATTAACAATTTAATTTAATTTAATTATGTATTGTTGTTTGAAAATTTAAGAAATCCGCATAAAACTATATACAAGCGCTGGTTGCGTCTATTTGTATACGTTGACAAATGCACAATCCCAAACCACTTCTATTGGCAACATCGCTCGTTATCAGTATTCATAAAATAACATTTTTTCTAGCGAGAAGCTTACGAGTATAAAAAAAATTTTTCGGTGAGTAAACTACTAGATTGATTCCACAACTCAAAATATTTAAAAAAGGGACAATGAACATGTATTTTATTATACAGAGTGGCTGAGACCAAGTGTTACCAAATGAAACCGCTGTATTTTTTTAAATTTTGATTAGTTTTTATTCAAATTTCGGGAAACAAATTACATTTAATGAAAAACATGCTACGGCTTGATATGACCTCCTTTGGCTCTGATTATTTGATTCAGTCTTCCATAGTAAGCATTGCATGCTGACCGAAAGTGAGCTTGCGGAATTTTATTCCATTTTCGAACATATAAGAGCTGACTTCAATGCAACAACACTTTCGTATTTTTTAGTGGCCACCTTACTCTCCAAAATGGACTATATGGAGAAATCCATGGGATTCAAGTCCGGTGAATATGGTGTAATGTTCAACGGTTTGTACCAAAGTGCCTACGTACTTAAGGTAGCAAAGCATCGTTAGGGATCTTTTGGCGGTACACCTCTTGGTTTACTTTGACTCCTTGTTCGATGAAAACCAGAGAAGTGCGTCTATTCGCAGTTATTACAGCCCAAACCATAACAGAAGCTGGTGATTGCTTGGTTATGGCAACATTTGTGTCCAAATTATCGTTGGACTTGTGCTCTAACCAAACACGATTATTTTGTTTATTCACATACTCTTGAATCGGGAAAATTTTCTCATCAGAAAAGAAAATCACGTTCGGCAAAGACCTTCTATTCTCGAGTTCTTTCAAGCCTAACTTTTTTTGTGCCCCTGTAAAATCTTGAACTTTTTGTATCTTGTAGGGCCTTAAACGTAGTTCATTTTTCAATATGGTTTGAATGCTATATCGTGAAACAAGCAGACGTGCTGCTAGTTGGTTGGCACTTTGACGAGGATTTCGTTGTATTTGTTTCTTCACATTTCGAATAATTTCCTTAAATGATACTCTCTTTTTAGGACAACCTTTGTTGCATTAAGCGATGCTACCAGTTTCGTTTTATCGATTTATGGTTCACATTTGAATAATGGAGCTGACAAACTATTGCTGTTTGTGAATTTCCAGCCAAATACAATGCAATTACACTATTACGTTTGAATTCCATTACGATTTTTTAAAGAAGATATTAATTTAGAACAATTCTTTTTTGACCACATGTAAACAACTAACCAAACTTTATTCTGTCAAAAATTGACGCACGAAAATGGCAACTATTGAAGTTATTAACGTTTAGTCCCAAATTGAAATTTAAACGATTTATATAGATATGCGTTAATAATTGTGATTTAAATACTAGTTAATTATTATATTCGAAAAACTATTCAAAATATATATATAATAAAGATTTATCTGCATTGACGTAGACAATGACACATCTTTCATGTCGACAGATTAATTTAAATGAGTTTTTTTAAAGGTGTTCAATTTCAAAATCTTTCTTAGTAGTTTAATTATTGTACATAAACGAAAATAAAGCAAATTAACAATTTAAAATCGATTAATATGTAGAAGGATTTTTTGAGACAAATTTTTGAGAAAAATTCAGAACGGATTTTAAGAATGCAACAGAGCGCAAGCGCGTTCTACGGGTTCATGATGTTTTTTTTATACTTGCGGAGCCAAGAAGATAAACCATTAAACATTCCATTACTATCTAACAATTGCGAGACTATAGAGAAATTTCCATAGCGTTTGTCAACATGACAGATCAGTTAATGTTAATTCCTGTTTTAATAATATTAAAATAAGCACATTGTTGATCTACTTTACAAGCTTTAATTTAAATATCGTACTTTTACGCAGCATTTTAAGCACATTCTATTGAAAAGTTTTAGGCAGAAAATTTGTTGACGAGGCTGTGAAAATGATTTTATAACCGAAAGCGGCCAAATGTAAAATCATTTGAAAGTTTTTACATTTTGTGCCTTGTAATAATACGGCAACATTGCTTGGCTCGGCTTCTACCGTACCGATACCTGTAGAAGTATATCATGGATCGGATCTGTATGAATCTACGTTTGGCTCAAGAATGTTAAATATTTTTAGGCGATATACAAATTTTTTATTTGCGAATAATGTCGAGTATATATTTCATAATTCATTACCTCATATATCACCTAAGTTTAAATTTGGAATATATACTCCTCTAACTCTATCAGAAATCGATGGCTCGGGATAACGGTTTTGTCTAATGGACTGACTTTGTATCAAAGCTGTATATATATATATATATATATATTGAGATGATATATGAATATATGATATATTATGTGCTAAATTAAATATAACAATGATTAAAAAGTATATTCTTGAGACCAGGGAAGAGTACAAAGCATTGGTACTTGAATAATTTATATTTCATTTTCAGAATATTAAAAATTATCATCTTCATTCCTAAAAAAAGAAAAATAAATAAAATTAAAATATTAAAGATAGATTTGGTTTAAAATAATTTAATTATTTGAATTAAGTGTCAAATACTTACTTTTAAAAGACTGCATATGAAAATCCATAATATGCACATTTGTTTTCGTAAAATTAATTAGGAATGAGAAATGCTGACAAATAAGCCTTTATTAGATCATAGTAAGAATTGTGTAATTAGAGTAGGAAAATCTAGAATGTGTAATTTGTTTTGTTTCATCATAGTCAAGTTTGTTTGTTAAGAAATGTATTAGATTGTTACGTTGTTAGGATGTTTAATTGTTAATTTGTTTGGTAGTGATTGTTTCTCTTGGTTTGAAGATTTGTAAGGGAGCAGACGTTAATAAAAGTTCTGAAATTACAATTGAGTTTTTTCAAAGTATATTGGGGGAAATTAAAGATTTGAAAGACATATTGACATAACAAGAGTTGAGAAAAAGCTGTACTACGTATTTGTTAACGGGAAGAAAGAATAAAAAGCATTTAAAAAGATCGAAAAGTTAATACGTAGAAGCATCGATTGAAAAAGATTATTTCATAGTAGATGATAGAAATTAGCAAGTAAAGAAGAAATTGACATCTCTAATTACTTACTTACCAGTTTGTGGATGATAGCAGATTTATTCCAAGATTAAAGAAAGATCAGCATTTGTATGGTTAGTTGCAGTTTCATGGGTGTAAGGACTGGTACCACATTGTGAAGAGGCTTGAAACGGTATTCTGGTATACAATTTAATAAACTGTAATTTATATGTGTACCTATTCTTATAAACTAAACTCACTTTCAACTTAATTTTAGGATAATTTTTAAAATCACTGTTGTACATATAATCAGAATTTCTCATTTCATTATAAGTATTTTATTAGCATTTGCACAATTCACTTTCACTGTTTATAAATTGGATTTATAGGTTATATCTTGAAAGTCGATACGGCGCATATTCCGTTACCATAGGCGTTCCAAAAAAATTTCAAATTAAATTAGAGAAATTATATTTAGAACAAATTTGAAATTAAAATAAATAATATTAATTTTCAAAAGTTTTAAACTCTACCCTCAGATAAGAGTATTGCAGGCTATAGTAAAGTTATAAAAAAAATATATATAAATTTCATTTATCTCTGATTAAAATTTCTTATATTAAAATTAAAATTCTACTGCAAGGTTTTTAATTATAGCATACCAAAGCTATATTATAATATATATATTAGCAGGTGTGAACAAAATAATGGTAAATAAACGGAGAATAATAGAATAATTTGTAAGCTATTTATAAACGCAATAAAACTAAATACCTAAGTAAAATCTACGAGAAAAAATTGAACATATTTAAAAAAGTTGTAATTACTAAAAAATATACAAATATCACAATAATGTGTTAGTATAATTCTTATCCTTTTATCAAGGGTAGATAATATAACAAGACCTTGATTATAGTCGGCTATTTTTGTGGTATCTAGATTACGAGAATATTTTAGTATCAATTTGTTAAGACATAATTTGACATTAATAATCTGATTAAAGCCCGAGAGCTTTAGCTCGAGGGCTTTAATCTTTGATTATTAATGTCAAATTATGTCGAAACAAATTGTAAAATTTTCGAGAAATTTAGCAACAACAAAAATAGCAGACTATTAATCAAGGTCGTGTTATATTTAGGAAGATTATTTCCTGAGAAGACAAATTTTTGACATTTATATTTGACGTGACTATTTCTCTAGTGCAATAATCGCTGATATTGTTCTAGTGCAATAGTCGCTGATATTTGATTCTGATTGGTCCGATTTCAAAAAATTATGACATTCTATTGGTTAATTTGAATCGAAGGAAATAATCATTAATAATTTACAACTTCTTTTTTAAAAGACGGAAACAATAGAGAAGAATAGAATAATCTCTGCCAAAGTATAATTATTAATATTCAAGTAGGCTTAACACTTTGATTAAAATTTAACAAAGGCGATTGTTACCAAGCACACAATAGGCAGCGGAATCCTTTTAAATGTGATACATAATAGGAAACTACAGTGATACGTGATTCAATGATTTCTGAGGATCAATTTGTGAGATATATTGAAAATTAATTGTGCAACGGTGAAGATAAAATACATATATACATAATTCTTTCTCCAAAATTTTTGATTTATTGATAATTCGTAAAAATGAAATGTGTAACATAGGAACTAAAAACCAATATTTATAACTGGCTTATGATAAGAGATTAAAAAAATTATTTATATGGATGGATCTACAGTATACTGTGCAAAATTAATATGAACGTGGCATAATAATTCCAATTTTTACTTTTTCGCAGTTTGCATCACATTTAATTCAATGAAGGAGGTATTTCGTCGCAGATTCATAGATTTTCTCTAATTCTCCATCAACAATGGGACATAACCAAGTTTCAGACGCATTGCATTTCGTCTTTTTTTTTAATTATAGTGTGTCTGGAAATTCTGATTATTGAAGATGAATATCTCTGTAAAAATACATACTAAAATTGTTATTTTAAGTACACATACATCTATGACTTACAGAAAGCAGAAAAGGAAAACTGGGATGATTGTGGTAAACAGAAAAGGGAAATGTTGATTATTCATGACTCTACGGTGCAAGGACGACTTTTGGAAGGTAAAAGAATACCAGTAAGACCTCAGTAAACACAGCTATTGACTACTAGAATAATAAAAAACCGTATGATTGGTCGAAAAAAAGTGGAGAAAAGTGTTGTTGTCAGATGAGAGCCACTTTTTGGTATAAGGACATCGGTCTCGTTTCTTCAAAAAGTTAAACATCTTTTGAAGAAAATGTTTTGGGGCGGGTTTTCTTATTGAATTACCGGATTCCTCGTGCCAATCGAAGGAATGATGAAATCATAAAAATACAAACACTTGTTAGAAAGAAGATTAGAAGAAGAGCTGAGAAAAGTGAATGCCAATGATTTTTCAACATGGCTACGTCTCCAAGATAATAACGAAAATTATTAAGAACAGGAAATTATCATGCCTTAAAAACCCAGGAAACTCACCGGATCTCAATCGAATTGCAAATCTGTGGGCGATTGTGAAAGCTAGACTGCACAAAAAGGATTGCACAACAGAAAAAATAGAAGATAGAATTGATAGAAGCTGTAATCAAGATATGGTAACGAGATCCGCAAATCACAGAAAAGTGTAAAAAACTTGTTGACTCGATGCCAAAGTTTTTCAAAAAATTATTATAGCGAAGAGAGAACATATTAAAACAATGTTTATTGTATTTGTGATTCAATTTTGTTTGTCAGTAGGTATATAAAATAATAATAATAGCTTAATTATTACAACTACAACAGATTTTTTCTACTATTTTTCTTCTACATTTTGCATTTTTTATTCTCTTTTATGTATGACCACGCATAACTTTTCACAAAACAGTCTAATTTTAATAATTCTTTTTTTTAATCTTATTTAAATTTAAAGAAAAAAACAACCCTAAGGATAAATAAACAGGAGATGATTGATTGTTCTTTCACGATTGTAATGTATGACCACGCACAACATTTTACAAAGTAGTCCCATTTTAATAATTCTTGTTTAGTTAGATATCTTAAAGTTGATCCCATATTTATTTCCAACCTTTTTTTCTCTTCTGATAAAATTATTTTTTACGTTTTTTTATTCGTACAGCATTTTTAGTAAGCCTACCTATGTTGGATACTCCAAAAGCCTAGTTTCTTAAGTATTTATAACTCAACAAACAATATTGTTGAAATTGGATTCAACAATACTTAATACGGTAGTAATTAAGTAAAGCAAGCCACAAATGATTATAAAATAAGAACTTTTAACAAAAAAGTTGAACCGCCGAAAAAAACAAAAAAACGTAAAATAATAAACCTTTCCTACTTAACCTTAATAGGTTAGTTCTAAAAGTAATCTAAGTACTTATACCTTAATAATTTGAGTCGGCGCCAAACAATCAATGAACAAACATTACGAAATTACCTTAAATTTAAAATAATTACTAAATTAAATTAGCAATGCAAAATGTCCTTAAATTTAAAGAAAAAATAACGTTTGGCAAAGGGAACATCACTCTGCTTGATTAACGTTTGTCACCGACTATTTAGGTATAATTACTTAGATTATTTAAGAATTACCCGATTAAGGTTAAATAAAAAAGGTTAAAACATAGAAAACACAAACTTCATATTTTTAACGACATAAATTTCGTAAGAAATTTGTCAGCTCAATAAAATATAAGAATAATATAGTAAGAAGAATATACCTAAAACTAACTAGAAAAGAACGTCGTTGAAGTCATATATAAGAGTTCGGGTTCTGATGTTGTATTATTACCCTTTAGACTTTAGAGTGTCTCTAGACCGACATCTTTTTGCTGGTAAGGTAGTTTTAAATATTGTAACATTAAAACGTCCTAAAGGGCGTCAATCCCCTAGCTAGCTCTCTAGGTCGTGGCTTCTTTTAAAAGTTCAACCAATTTCCTACATACATGAAATATAGGGCGCCAAAGTACAAAATAAACAAATTATACATAAAGACCAGTTTTAAATGATTTATTTAAATATTATAGAAACAACAATTATTTAAATTAAAAAAAGAATAAATGAATATTAATCTTAAAAAATTAGTTAAAAAAAATATTGAATTAATTTTTTCTTTTATCTTGTCTTCTGGAGATCTGCATCTGTTGTATCGGTGTCGATTTCTACTATAGTCGGGCCGTTCAAAAGATAGAATTCAAAGACGCGTGATCAGTGAATACGTGCATCTGGCCGGCTTAATGGTAAGATGCCAAACCTTCCAAACTAAAATAAACGAAGGATAGTTTACACTGTACTCATACCAGAGATAATATAAACTGTTGGCCGAAATAAAGGAGTACATTTGTCTCGTGATCAATCTATCTTTTGAACGGCTCGACTAAAGAGAGATTTTTCTTCAATTTTCATTTGTAGTCAGAAACCAATGTTTCATACTTTGTTTTGTTTCACTACCAAATGGCGGAATTTTGATGCCACCTCAAAAAAATATTTAAACTCCTGCTTGGCCCTCTTTAAACAGATTTGGATTAATGGATTAATCCTAATGAGTAAATAAATAATCAGAAATCGATCCCTTAACAAATTTACAATCAAGTAGAATCATTGTCCAGCCAAATCGGATTTTTTTAATTTATTGAGAGTAAATTAATTTTCAAAACGTGTAAGAACCGGTTTAAAATTTTATTTAAAATATCACAAAAAGCTGATGTTTGGCGAAAGTGAAACTATTTGATATTAGTTGTTATTATTTATAAAATACCACCCCAATTTTTAATAAATAAAATAATTAAGAGAAACATTTTGAAGAATACCACCGGGCGGACGAAAAGTAAATGAACTTATTACTAATCACAACGAGAAAGAAAGGACAATTATACAGTAACACGGCTAACGGCACAATTAAAAATTACAGCTATTAAATTAAAAAAATCTCACCGAATATAGACACGGAAACAACAGTCTGTTAAAATCTTTAACTAAAACGATCTGTACAAAATACAACCTGCATGAGAAGTGCCACTAGCAAAGATAGCCCTCATAACTAAATATTAACACACCTTATTTCCCCTGGTTGTAACAGTTTTTTGACAGAAAACCGTTTAACATTGATTTTTAAATAGTGTGTTTTTAGATTTAAACCCATTGAGTCAAAAATAATAATTAAAATAGTTTTTTTTTTATTTAGAAGTATACTAAAAGACCATGAAATTAAAGAGAAATTGAAAAAATGTCGGATGTGGCAGAAATTAAACCTGCTATCTTTAGTTATACGCGGTAACACCTCTAATCAATTCTTAGTAATTAGTCGACATTTGGTTTGTTTTGATTCAACTCATGTTACATGTGACACTAACTCTCTTGCTCCTTAACCACATGTAGAATGACAATAATGAGAGAGAGAGAGAGAGAGAAAGAGATTATTAGTCAAATCGACAATTGAAACTCTAAGTCACTTTCTAATGCCATTTTTGTTCGGTTGGGCGACTAGAAACATGGATTTTCAGTGAAATGATTATTTGAAATATGAGAGTTTTTCGAAATTTAGAGAGTACAAAAACAAGGAAATAAAATTACTTAGAAACAGCAAAAATGACGCATACGATTTTAATGTTTCAATTGTCGATTTGACAAATAATCTTTTTCTCTCTTTAACCTCTTGCTACATAGGCTTAAGAAGAAAGTCAGTAGCTATCACAAATGATATAAATTAAAGCCTACAAATTACTAACGCATCTATGACTGAAATGGTTAAAGGGGTAACCGCCTATAAGTAAAGTTTACTTCATGTATTGGCGGAGGAGCTCGGTAGCTTATATAATCTTTATTCATTTATTTAGCTGTTGTTGATTTACTAAGCATATATCTAATTATTATTCCACAGTTTAAAAAGTTAGACAATAAAATTAGTAAATCTATCAAATCTATTTAATCTTTAGAACCTTATAAATTATTTAACAGTATAGCGTATAGCTTTGCTAGTTTTAGCATAACATAAGAATGCGTTTAGAGTTTTAAAAGTGTATTTTTGTTCTAGAGATACCTATATGGTAGGCAAGATACAGGATACAGCAATATTTACAAATAGAAAAGTAACAAGAGAAAATTAACTGAAATGTGACTCATAGAGCAACATTCATATCGGTAAGTGGTTATTTTAGATGTTTTGTATAAATAAGTAATGCAATAGCAAATACATCTAAAACAGCAATGTAGTTGAGAGTTGTATAATATATTGCACCTAAGAACTTGGACCTATAATTCAGACAAGATTTAATTCAGATTTAATTTTCAGCATTTCAAATATTAAAAAATACAGGAAGGGAAAGTTTTATTAGACTAGTTTGTTAATATCGTGCTGAGGTTTAATAAAATAAACCATGTTTGTTTTGTGAATTTCTATAAGTAGAGGAATCGGATAACACCGCGCGTCTGGCGCCATATAGCGTTTAAAAATTCTAGCAGAAAGTGGCCAATTTGTTCCAAGCAGCGACAGAATAGCACTGCGTTGTGCAAGTGTTTACTAGTGATTCTTAAAATTTATTGGACATCAAACTTTTTAATGGTTTTCTTTATTTTATTTCTGTTCCGTATAGTCCCATAAGCATTACTTATATTGCCCGGATCCTATTACTTCCTTTTTTTTTACAGATTTATCCATCTAAAACAAAAATAGTTAATCTGTTATTTTTATATTCTACAATCTCGCAATAATAATGCGCCCTTTAAGCAAAATTGACAAATTCGAACATTTTATTTTAAAACCTTAAAATAATACGAGTAGTGTATCCAAATTCATTAGCGCACTAAAATAGAAGGAAAAAATGTGTTACAATTAAAATAGAGTATAACTCACTACGTGAGTCGACGGTAGGCGTTTCGAGCTATGATTTTTAAGCGCTATACAGCGCTAGAAGTGTTTGGTTTTTGCAATACGTTGATACGTGAATTATCACACCCGTGGTATTATTCGACTCTGTCCTAATAGTTTACAAGTTGAAACGATCTATCTGATCGTATTGTATCATGAATAATTTCACCAGACTATTCTTACCGTGCCTATATCGGTTAGAATTACTTAGCATAAAAGTTGCAGTTCAAAAATTTACCGTGAGCGGTATTGCAGTATAATTCTCTACATTTTCTAGTCGTGATTACTAATTTTTGTTTCTTCACAATTTGGCAAGTCAAACAATTTGGTCTTTTGTGTTTTTCCTCACTGAAATAAAAGTAAGTAGATTTTAATTAATTATTGATACTGACCAAAATAAAGTAGTTTCAATTTAGCCAAACATAAGTTTTTTTTAATTTAGTTAATAAAAGTTTTAAATTACCCTTTTGCGCGATTTATATTTGCAAAATCGTCAATTAAATCGTCGTATGAAATATTGTTTATAAGCTTTGACTCTATGCACAAAAGAGCTAAAGCATTTAGCTTCTCTTGACTTAATGTAGATCGTAGATAGTTTTTCACCCGCTTTTAGCAAGAAAAACTTCTCTCACCCGAACAATTTGTCGCTGGTGCTATATCCAAGTTTGGATAAATGTTCTCCAAATTCTGATTTTGCAGAAACGAAGATAGACTTTTTAATAATTCAGACTCAGGTTTTATTAAAATTCTTTGAAAAGAAAGGTGGCCTTGAAGGTGTGCGCATTCTTGAACTAGCTCAGTTTTTAAATCGTTAGGATTTTTTCCAAGAAATTTGCTTTTTTCCTTAGGGTCGATGTTGACAACTTACCTATTTTAGTTAGAAATGAAAACTTTTCGTTAAATCTGTTGTAAGCCTCCTGACGTTTTCCTAACTCGGACCCGAGTCTATCTACGAGGACGAGAAACGTGTTAATTTGGAAAGTTTTACTCGCAGTAGTCGCAGTCATTCTAATTTCTTCATCGGGTGTTTCGTCAAATCTTTTTTTTTTTCTTTTAGGTTGTTTTCTTCTAATATTTGTTGTACATTGCTTCGATACGCTTAATTTTATAGCTTTTTCTTTGAAATACTTGAAGTTCTCTCGTTTAGTTACGAAAAACTTACAGAGTGATTCGTAAAGATTGGTAACGGTGATCAAATCTACGATGGAAGCCTGAATTTGAAAATTCACTTTGTTTATTCTCTCCAAAAAATCATTCCACACAACAACCATTACCACCGTTTCCAGTTTTATTAAATTAAAAAGTATCCCCGCCGCTTCGTTTTGCGTTACTGACTTTTCGTTACAAATGTCCTTGAATGATTCCAAAGTTTTCAGAACTTCGTACCAAGAATCTTTCAAACTCTTACACGCGTTTTCTCTGGCTAACTAAACGTGTCACATTCACTCTCTTCAGGGTTTTGCTCTTCCCGATTTCACTGGTTAATTTTTGCCAGCTGTAGCAGCATGAAAAAGCGACAAGTTTCTGTACAAGATTCAGCAGTAGCAGTTGCCACTAAATTCAAAGAATGGGAGAACAAGGTGAGTAAAAAGCAAAAGGTGATTGATTTTTAATTTTGCTTCTAAACCGTTGTATATGCCAGACATGTTCGCGGCATTATCATATGACTGTCTACGACAGTCTTCTATATTTATGTCCAGTATTTTGAGTTCCGAAATAATGGCAGAAAATATGTCTTCAGCTTTATGTCCCACTGACGACAAAAACTTAAGAAATCTTTCGCACGTTTCGTCTGTTTCCAAAACATATCTAATGACAATGGTAAGTTGATCCACATGTGATATATCCGGTGTTGAATCGATGATTAGGTAATAATATTTAGCGTTTCTTATCTCATTTCCAATCTGTTTTAACACTTCCAACATTCCAACATGACGTTTCATTACGCACAACTGTGCGTTATAGCTTACTTACCCTGCATGGTGACAATGAGTATAAATGACATTTAATGTCAAAGGAGTAGATAAAATTTATTAGTTCATAGTTGAAGGTAAGATGTATATTAGATGTACTTTTGTTTTATTTAATTAAATTCAAAAAGAAGATAAGGAACTACTATTTATGTTTCTGGAAATTAAATTGTTCGCTAAATTTAATAAATTGCAGTAAATAACATTGAGATTTTGAATGTCTGTTCTTTTGTTCATAGCATTTGGTTCTTTATTAATATGTATCATTTCTAAAAAAATTCGTTTGTGAAAATTCCTCTCTAAAGCTAAAATTTTTGTGGAATTAAAATTTGGATAATGTCCTGTTTCATTGATGTGAATTGCTAGAGCACATAATTTTTTTTTTGGTTTTAATGTCACTGCGATATGATGTTATTCTAGATTTGAGATTTCTAAGAGTTTGGCCTATATACTATATACTTCATTTCACAATTGTTACAAGGAATCTGATAAATTACATGAGATCTCTCCAAATCTGGAATTTTGTCTTTAAGTTTGGTAAAGAAACGATTGACAGTATTTGTGGATCTATTAGCGATTATTATGTCTTTTTCTTGTTTAAGAATTTTTATAATTTTAGGGGTGAGTTCTTGGATATATGGTAATGAACTATAAATTTTTTGTACTTCATTATTAGTTTGAATTGGAGGATCTTAAATGTAATTATTAGGTAGAATTTTTTTACAAGGACTAAAATGATTTTGATGATTGTGATTTTGTATAATATCTGGTGTGTTATATAATAATTTTTTTAAAAACTTTGGAGGATAAGAGTTATCTAACAACTGCTTTCTTAAATTTTAATGTTGCGGTTTCTCAAAGTAGGGTGACAGATACAAGAAATTTGATTTTTTAAATTCAAAACTAAATTAGTTTTCATTTTATGAGGTTGGTGAGAGAAAAAATTCATATATCGACCTGAACAGAAGAAAATAAAATAATTCTAGATTGGTATCAAAAACCAACCAATTCAGGTCGATATAAGAATTTTTTCTCTCACCAACCTGAACAGAAGAAAAGAAAATAATTCTAGATTGGTATCAAAAACCAACCAATTCAGGTAATTTTTTAATCTCCCACAGAAACGTTTGTTATGTGCATTGCCATTTACCATCGAATAAACACAGTTATGGAGACATCGTCTTCTGTTCTATACTTTCTGTGTTCCGATTTTGTAACACTCATGGTTGTTGAAATAAGAATTAACAAAAAAGATCTCATTTAAGTATATTAGCTTTTATGTTTTTAATAGATAAATGTTAATTAATTTTTTATTCAATCGAATGGCTTTTACCTAATTTACAATTTGATTTCAGAGCGTTCTTGTACCGACCTAATTATTATCGAAATATATTAAAAAATAATATTAATAAGGATTAAACCGATTAAATTTTGTTATATACCCACTCTATTTGCATAATGTAAAAAAAATATATATTTTTAGAAAGGAAATTATTTGTATTAAGTTGATTATTTAGTATTCCTACCTGTTAGAACATTTTTTTACTCTTAAACCTAAATATTATCCAGTCATAAAATGCTTTTATATATTTTCTAATAAAATTTTAATTCATTAGTATTTGGCAGAAAACTGACTTCCTAGACACATTAAAGTTTATTGGTTTCGCATGTTTTCATTTCAGAAACAATTTTTCTTATTTATGAAAGAATATCTCAAATAAATACAAAAAACACAATACGTGTTAGCGCAAACATTTTGAAAATTAAATTTTTAGACCAACTCATGTAGTAAGGCCGCAGTCCCATTGAATCGAGTGCAATCGTCAGCAACCATCTACAAACGTGCGAAATCGGTTAAAATTTTGTAGAGTAGTCTCACTGAATCAAGCGACCTTAAGTTGTTTTCTGTAGTTTACGTAAACATAACCTATTCGGTAGTTCTATTATATTGACATATTATCAGTTAAATAAGTATTTAAGTATGTCTTCTTCTGAAAGTGATAATGATATGTTATTGTTTTATTTATTAAATAAAAAAGAAAAAGCAAAAGCGACAGATATGGATGAACAAAAAAGTTTATTTTTTTCTAGAAGTTACTTAATGTGATTTATTAGTTTAATTATTTTAAGCCAAGGGGCAATAACCACTTAAACGGTGGCCAAACAGACTAACAGCACAAAAGTGTGGTGTACAACTAGACATACTATACTGTAATTTGGTGGTTAAACCGACAGACACATATGCGGCAATGATATAGTGGCCAAAGATACAACAAAAAACTGTGATCATCAAGTTAAGTAAGGTTCAAAAACTTTCTCTTCCTGGCTTACCTGTTGCACGAAAAGATACCGCAAGAGCAGCAATGAATGTTCTGTTAGACCTTCCTTCTTTTAAAATTATCTTCAAATAGAAGGCAGGATACAACAAAATTAAACATGAAGAAGACATCTAGCAGATAAAATCAGACCACATGGTTCGTAATATTTGCTTAAGAAAACATTTCACACAGATATACATCAACATTAGCATTGTAGGGTTACCTAGTGCACAGACGAATGTAAGAGTCAAGAGAGTTCCAGAGCAGTGATTTACACCAGTGACGAAAATGTAAAAATGTTGGTCTCTCTGGAAACTTACATTGGTGTTTTAAGTAAGTATATGCAATCTTACAAAAGTATATAATAAATCTAAGTTAAACATAAACAGATAGTAAGGCGGCTATTGGGGATATAAAACCACTAAAATGGTCTCCAGACTGGTACACGGATACCGAGTAGAACTCAATATCCTGGAGAACATAACAGCGATAAAATAGTGTTGATGCCATGATACAGACAACAAGTAGGCTGATATTCTTAAAAAAAACAGGGACAATCTTCCACGGTCCGGAGCCAGTTCTAGGGGTACCAATTAGTAAGGCCCGGATTCAAATTAAAGCATGAATGTGTAGACAAAACAATCAACACTCAGAACAACAATACAGCATTAATATGTATTGAACAGACGTGCTACGAATCATTACAGTCAAGGAACACCTGCAAACCCTGGGGCTGTGTAATGGTGCCCAAATTGCAGATTATACCGCAGAAAACCTTGAACAGTTAAACAGTAGTGGGAGATTCATTTTTAGAGGCTTTAGTATCTGTCCATAAACATATGGCATTTATCTTTTAACCTACACAAATTAGTACAGGAGACATAAACCAAGGGAAAAATGACAATGAGGTTAATTAGGCTGCAGCACAACCGTATATGTGTGATGTATATTCCATCTTAAAATAAGTCAATGTTAAATCAATGTTCATTAAATATGTGTCTTTAGTTTTTTTTTTTATTTAGCGTAAGCTTAGAATAATCATTACCTTACCTTAATATTTTAATTAACATCTAATTGGATATAGGTAATAGGTTTTACTCATACTGGTTATATACATTGAATATATTCTTTTACTTTCCTTTAAATTGATCGATCTAAAATGGGCCAAAATCACACATTGAAATAAGCATTATCAAGTAACACCCTGTATACACATTCACTTAGTTTTTGAAGATTATTATGTTTACTTTTTCAAGGAACGCTACTGAATTCAAGATGCGTTTAACCTTCGTATTTTAGAAATCTTTGAAAAGGTCACACTAACATCTGTTAATTAAATATTTAGCGGGATCATTAATTTCCGTATGGGTAACCTTAAGAAATCACAAAAGGTTGGACATAGCGCATTGCAGACGTTGTTAATCCAACGTGTGGTGAAAGTCAAATGTCGTTTCTATTGCTTGGCTTCTTTGTGTTCACGTTAATAATGAGATGTTGTAAAATGTCAATTTTTCTGTTTTATCGAAGATTAGAAACATATATCTCGTGACGTTATTGTTTCTATATTCTAACCATAGTATAGTTTTTAAACAAGAAAACCTTTATCAAAAGTCACTTCTGCGTCATTGTATACAATTTAAAAAACATGTTAATGCCTATAGATTGTAAAAAGTAAAAAACAATAATTAATTAACTCATCTTTTTATCATCTCTGTAAAAATTGCCAGTATTAGATGCATATGACATGATTTCCCATCCTTTAACATTTAAATATAGGTGCCTACATATCATTTTACCTCACTAAAAATAGTTATTTTTAATAACCATTGAAGAAAAAAAAATTATAAAAACATTCTCACGTTTTTCGTGAGAATGATTTATATTTTTTAACCTTCACAATACAACCTATTTGATAATGATTTATAAATCATAAAAGACGATTATTTTATACGATTTTGTTTGGTTTTATAATGTAAACTAAAATTTATAAAAAAAAATAAGATAAACCTAGTATGTGAACTAGGAATTGTTCTTCTGTAGCTTAAAAGCTCATTTTTGCACCACACACAAGGCACATACTCGACTATGGATAAATTAAATTGAAACCCAGAACCGATTGAATAAGAAGAATCTTATGAATCTTCGACAAGAGTTTGCGTAATAACTAAAATCACTTTTAATTCTTATTTAAGCATAATGAGTAAAAAAATTCAAAAAGAGGTTGACCTTAAAGGCCATCCTTGCAACTTCCCGCTAGTTTTAACCGCAAAACTATAGTAAGGTGACGTATTTTGACGTTTTTGACTTTTTTTGAAATGTTTAAAAAGCCATAACTTTTTAACGCCTTATTCGATTTTGATGTTCAAGATGGCATTCGACGCAGTTTTTTGAGACCTAAAAACGTTACCGGGAGTGCAAAATCGGTTAGTCAAAAAAAAAACACTTTTTTGAAATTTTTCGACAACGATATCTCACGAACGAATCAACCGATTTTAATTTGCAAAACGGCAATCGACGTGGCTTTTTAAGCTTGAGAGCTGATTAGGTTATGAAATTGATCGATGCGATAGCCAAAAAGATATGCCCAAAAAACATTATTTTTACCAATTGTTTTTTTCGGTTATATTGAAATTTCTCGAAATCTACCAGCTCGAATCCGTTCAAACTTACAGGGAATCTAAGTTAGATGGAACTCTTTGGAAAGCTTTTTATTTCATTCCGATCGGTCAAACCGTTCAAAAGTTATAAAAGGTTTACATACATCCACACACACATCCACACGTACATACAGACATACAGACACCCTCGTAAAAATAGTCAGGGGAGGTTCCTAAGACCTCAAAACGTTGAGTTCCGATGAAAACCAATAACTTACCGATTTTAAAAAAAATTTTAATTTTTTTAAGCGGGAAGTTAAAAATCGATTTGTATATAAGAGCGTTGAAATACTTAAAAAAATTGCTTTTTACTGTTATTTATTCCGCTATAGCTGGTGAACAAAGAATGAAAATCAAAAGAAGCACTTTCCTTGCTTTTGATTGTCTTTTGATGCCAGCTTGTATTAATTTGATGCGATTCTTTGTCTTCGAATAAGACTAGATTAAAAAACTTTCGCTAACTGTATATGTAAGAATTAACTCTTTTTACAATTTAGGACCAACTTGGGGTTTCAAAGGATAAAATACTTGAAAATGAAACTAACCACCCTTATATCATGATACCGGCCAACTGGCAACTAAAATCTGTTTTAGACAATCTAATTTCTCGCACAAGAATTCTTGTGCAAAAAATTGTACAATAGTAGTTTACGTAACAAGTCCTGAAAGTGGTCTTTTACTGGACGAGTAGGCAAAGCGCAGGGCGAGCCATAGGCGAGCCCTGCAAGCCTGCGAGTCCAGTAAAAGCACTTTTGGGACGTATTACGTACATTTTTTTTAAAACGGGCATTGTTGTACCATAAACTTCATATTATTCAGTTTACATTTTTATAACAATAACTCTTTATTAACTAATTTTAACATTATTTTAACAAACCTTGCTTGGGTGGCCGCCTTAACAATTTTATCTGGTATAGTTTCATCTTCCATTAATTCACAATCAAATGCAATATTTTAAATATCCATTTTATAATAAATTTCACGTTTTGAACTAAACGTCAAAATATGTCAAGTTATTTTACCTTGCCGAAGGTTACTTTCAAGATGCAAAGCGACTGTCGTAGTACCATTTTTGGAGTAAAGAAGGGGCCACTTGCGAATGGTTTCTACTTTCGCAAGTTTACAATAAGGATTTGGTCGATTCATACAGGGGATGTCTCTTCATTAGTGACTGAAGAGACATAACCTATACTACACTGATGTGCTCCAAAAAGAGCAAAACACGGTGTCTGTAGTTGGTTTTGCCCTTGTATGAGCTGATTAATATCCTTATACTTATGTCGCAGCATCTACCGGTGTCTTGAGTAAGGAAATCTAACCAAACACCAATCCAGTTTAAAACTGGATTTATTATTGACAGCACGGCACTAGATACGTTTTGTATCATCTCTTACATCTTGTTATATAAGACTGTCACAAACGCTCTGCTCGGTTTATGTTTTTTTATAATTCACGTTCACAAAGTTTCTATTTCGACACTAAAAACAGTATCGAAATAGATTCATTGTAACACTGTTTTTGTTAACTTTTTGTTGTACACAATTGGTTGCACTGCACTGATTGTCAATGAAAGAGTTCAGGTAGTAAATCAAGAAGTATGTTGTAGTAAATTATTAACTACATTATCAGCGTTAATTGCTAAATTCTGAATATTTTATACAAATTTGACAATCATTCAAATTTAAAATCATTAAAACTGACAAGTGTCAAAAGTGTCAAGATTGCCAACATAAATAAATATTTCGAAAAACTCTCATTTTATATATCTTTTTATACTTTTAAAAGTTCATTATAAAAAATTGTATGTAACACTCGAGTTACAATGACGGTTTGTAGTACTCGTTCTTTGCGAAACTCACCGCTTCGCGGTTCGTTTCACAAACTGAACTCTTACTACGCAACCTCTCATTGTAACACTTGTATTATAATATACTATTGTAGTTTTAAGTATATACAAAACTCGGTTACCATAGAATTGACCGCTATCTTAGATTAACTATTTTATTGTAAATGCGTCCGGTAAAATGACATTTTCTGACCTAAAAATCAACTGGATAGTACTAATTTCTGGCCGGTTTAAAAAAAAAACTATTGTATGCTCATGTTTAAATTGGTTTTTACACTATACAATTTCTTGTGCAGGATAAATGTTAGGATTCTGCGCAATAGGAATAACATTTTCGGAACACTTTTATCAGATCTTTTTGACAGAAGTTAGATTGGTGATAACGTTTGACTTAAAGAAATAACCTCAATCAAATGTGTTTAGTTTTGTTAAATTTTTTGATAATTTTTCATTTAGAAGCAATTAAAATGATTAGGCAAGCAGCTGTTTTCAGCATATTTGCGAGTTTGTACGTTTTAAGGAAGTGTTATACCAGTATTACATCTACAGTTTTATCGTGAAGAAGTTGACGAATAAATTCAAGGTCTTTCTAACAATAGCGACCCTTATAATCTTAGTGATTGGTTCTGATCACTTGAAATCATTTGTGATCACTTGAAAGAAATCACTTGTAATTATTTGTTATCACGCTCTAATGTATTTTTGACCGAATATACGTATGACTAAAATTTTATGGTAGGAGAGGTATCCCAATAATCTTTGAATTTTCTATACTGTCAAAGAATCAACTTATGTTACTTATTTTTACAATTTTTAGAAAGTATACGAACAAAAATATATTAAATGACTTTAGGGAGAAATTGAACAAATGTCGTATTCAGCAGCACTCGAACCCGCAAGATTTGCCTCTACCCGGAAACGCTCTTACCTCTAAACTATAAATACTTATTAATTATTATTTTAATTGTTTCCCACATATGAAAATACCATTAGATATGTTCTGTAAAAAATAACAGTTTTGGTGGCTCAATTTTGTCAAATTTAATGATTGATTCTTTTATTCTCTTTGATATTTCTATTTTAGAATTGAAGTGAGTTAAAATTAATGATATCTAACTTTGATCGAATACACAGCGTGTGTTATTTACTTTGTTAATTAGTTTCAGTAATTTCAACAAGCAAACTTTGAAGTTGGCTCTACGTGTATCTACTTATGTAGCGTTCCAACTTATAAACTATACCTTATTTAAAAACTAGGAGGAGCGATTTGAATTTAAGTTGGCAACACTCGCGTTTGTTTATTGGTTAATTTGGAGGCAAGTTTACACTATAAAAATTTGCCACTTACATTTATCAAGTAATTTGTGACATTTATAGGTTATGTTTTCAAAGTGTGAAATATTTATAATGGTGACTTTTGTTAATTGATTTCTTTTTTTAATATAATTATTGTAAGTTTACTTTGTGACCATCTTAGACCATATATAAAGTGTCCATAAACATTTATTTTCAATTTTATTTAAATGAAAGAAATGTATTTAAATTTGCCGCCTTGTAAATTTTCTAGTAACTTATTTGGCTGTAAGTCTGGCTTTTCAAATCACTCCTCCTAGTTTTTAAATGAAGTATAGTTCATTTTAGATATTTACAAAGGTAATAGGATAGGTAATATAAAGTAAATTTTCGGCAGAATGTTATATCGAGATAAAATTAAGAAATCATTTTTGTTTTAAGCAGTTTTATAAATATTTGATATTAAATTTAAAAATAAATAGATACCTATATACATTTATATTTGATTAAAATTTTAGGATCTACACCAATGTTTTAATTAATTACTTGATTAGTTTTCATGGTGCATTAGGTACTAACAAAATACGGATATGGTATAAAAATGATGTTGATTTCATCTTAACATTTCGCTTTGTTGTGAAATTGTTTTATAATTTTCAAGGTTAACTGGAGGCTTTTTATACAAATCCTGAATTGTCATCTTTATTTATTGAAATAGGCTTCCGATTAAATTAATCGTGGGTGAATAATCAAAGACTATACCAAGCATCAAACTTATGTGGGAGAATTTAAACAATATAGTAAATATTTACCATTTAAGCATATTTGATTAGAATAATTTAAATGACGAAAAGCTAATGTCGAGGACAGATTTACACATAATATTCAAAGAAATCAAGATAAAGATATATAGGTATCTACAGAATTAAAAAATTAAATTTTTTTTAATAACAATAGAAATTAATGAAAAATATAAAAAGATGGGCTAAAATTAATTACAGAGTTGAATAGAAGACAAACTAGTCTAATGGCTGTGTGTACCAGTAGAATACAAAATACAAAGAACTTGGTATATATTGGTACAAATTTTTATTAAAATTTAATTGGGAGAGCGCTTTCGACAAAATGTCATCCTCAGTGCTCCTTGTCAGAGACTAGTCTCATCACATTAAAACTACTGGGGTATAAATTTCTCCCCCCACCCCTTTAACGAAGTGGTGGAAGAAATTTTTATATAACAATTATCACGCCACGCGAACGACGTCGCCGGTACAGCTAGTTATTATATATACAAAAGAATTTATTCAAAAGAAATTAATATTAAGTTTTTAAAAAACAAACTGAAAATCACTAATGATAAAGGAAAGATCGGGGTCTCAACATTAATTTATTTAAAACTAGCTGTACCCGGCGCGCGTTGCTACGCCATCAACTAATAAAATAAATTTAAGAAAAATAAAAGAGAAGAAGAAATAGGGAAGGAAAGAAAGTTTATAGTTTTGTTTTACTTATCGCACCAACAATATATTTTAAGAACTTTTATTTGTACGAATTCGTATAGATATCTATTAAAATCAGTATTGAACTTGATACATGGAAGCGCCATCTGGTGGTAACTTCCATTAATACGAATATCATATTCATCTTACCCATTAAAAATACATCATCATACTGATTTTCGTGACAATCGGTTAAACGGGGCAGAAGTTGCTACTCTGCAGCGCCACCTAGTGGCGAGTGGCATCAATGAGCATATCATACAAACTTTCTCCGTGGAAAAATACATATACATACGAATTTTCATAATAATCGGTCCAGTAGTTTTTGAGTTCATTGAGTACATACAGACATACAGACATACAAACATTTATTATTATATATATATATAAAGACTAGCTGAACATGGCGCGGGTTGCTACGCAAATAACTAAAATAAATTTAAAAAAAATAAAAGAGGAGAAGAGATAGAGAAGAAAAGAAAGTTTATAGTTTTGTTTTACTTATCGTACCAAAAATATATTTTTCAAACTTATATTTATACGAATTCGTATAGATATCTATTAATCAGTATTAAATTTGATACATGGAAGCGCCATCTGGTGGTAACTTCAATTATTACATATACCATATTCATCTTACCCATTAAAAATACATCATCATACCGATTTTTATGACAATCGGTTGAACGGGGCAAAAGTTGCTACTGTGCAGCCCCACCTGGTGACGAGTGGCATCAATGAACATATTATACAAACCTTCTCCGTAGAAAAATACATATACATACCAATTTTCATGTCAATCGTTTAAACGGGGCAGAAGTTGCTACTCTGCAGCGCCACCTGGTGGCGAGCGGCATCAATAAGCATATCATACAAACCTTCTCCGTGGAAAAATACATACGTATACCAATTTTCATAATAATTGGTCCAGTAGTTTGTGAGTTCATTGAGTACATACAGACATACAGACAAACATTCATTTTTATATATATAGAATATAGATAGATATGCATTAACAGATCGAGCAATATTATTGTCACACCCAGATTACAGGCCAGATAATCTAAAAAAAAAAATCAAAGAAGTTTTATATAATAATAATTATCCAAAAAAATTTTTTGAACCAATAATCAAAAATAGAATCCACAAAATTTATAACTCCAATTCATATGAAAAACCTCAAAAAACAAGTAAATATATATCCTTACCATATATACCTGAGATAAATAAAAAAATATCAAAAATACTTCAACCCCATAATATACTCATTGCTGACAAAACTGATAAAAATTTTTCAAAATCGATCTTTACAAACCTAAAACCAAAAATATCCAAAAATGACACGTCCAATGTTGTTTATAAAATAAATTGTTTAGATTGTGAAAAAATGTATATAGGACAAACAAAACAATATTTAAAAAAAGAATATATGAGCATAAAAACAGTTTAAGACACAACACTGAACATTAAACTGCACTAACGCAGCACGCTCACCAAAATTTACATAATTTTGATTTTGAAAATACAGAAATCCTGGTAAATGAAAGCAATTATCATAAAAGAATAATACAGGAAATGATCCATATAAAAAAACACCCTAATGCAGTAAACTTTAGATCGGATACTGCCAATTTAAGCAACATTTACCAAAACTTAATTAAAAATTAAACATCCTGTATACACCAAAATTAATAACAAAACAATAATAAAGAAATCCTTTTTCTCTTATCGTACAAAGGAAAAAAAAAGTGTAGATATCAGATACCTGTTCACTCTAAATAAAAATCTCAAAGCGAAACATTCATTATGTTATACAAATATAAATTAAAATCAAATATAAATAATAATTAACAACTTACCTAATACAAAAAAGTATGTTTTGTTATTAGATATTGTATGTACTGGATTTAACAAGGTAAGCAGATTAAGGTTTTATGTATTTAAATTGCTTTTTTTTACGAAATAAAGTTTCATTAACTTCATCTTTTGTTTCAAATAAAACTAAATTACGTCTTTGTTTTTACAAATAAAAGTAAATATGTGTTAAAAAGTTTAAATTATGTTTTTTTTTTAAACGTTTGTTCTTTCTTTCTTTTTTTTTATATATGTAAACTAATGTAGAATTTTTCAAAAAAATTTTAGGACTAAAAGTCTGATGATGATTTTTAAATAAATCGAAACGTCACAAGCAGTTTTATTATTGTTTATACTCCTTAATCGATTATTGACCGAAACCCAGGATTTCCCAAACTAAATATAGATAGATATGTCAATTGTGAAAAATCAAGTAAAGATAATAATATACAGACTACAACTAACTCTCAATCTGTCTTTTATGAAATAAAACTTTTAAAATTTTAATGAAATGTTTTTGTTTGGTCATTTATAAACCTAATACCTACTCGCTTTGTGCTTTCCATTTCTGAGGTTAAAGAGTTTTAGTATTATGGCTTAGAGCATATTTAACCAAAAATAATCCAAACAAAAAGTTTGTCTAATAAAAGAAAACACATAAAACTCTTTTTTTCAGAACAGTTAGTAATAAAATTTAACAGAAAGGACTTCATTCGACATTTAGTGCGTTTTCAAGTCGTAAAACATGTTTTAATATCAGACGTTCATGACTTATTTTTCGTTTTTTTTATGAACCTCGTTTATGTTCAAATATTTTTTTAACAGAACACACGACGTAAATATCCAGTCATAGTTGGTTTGTGTAGACAAATAATATTATTTGTTCTAAATTAGATAAGATGTTCATAACATAACCAACTAAGTAACTGTATTAAATTTAATTTTAATTATTTCTTATTATATCGGTGGGTACATTTTTCGTTTATGAAGAAATTACCTGTAGGCAGTAATAGTTGCTCTTACGTAACTTTTTAGAAATAATCTTCACATGGAAGATGTTTATAACAAACTAGTTCACAACATTTTTTATAGTTGTCTAATTAAGTTTACTAAATTAAAATTCAGAGCAAATTTAGAATATTAATGGTGCTTACTGTCATACTACGTAATGAAATAAAATATAGGATTTCAACTAAACCAAGGATATTTGCTTAATTTTTTTTATTCATTAATAGGAAGATTTCTCATCTGTTGACATTTAGACTAATCATGCTTGTATATTTTATCTTTATTCTTTGGTGAATTTTGTAAGTTTGCAAGTATTGTCGGTTTTTTCGATTTCCCACGTTTTTTGTTTTCTTTTTTCCTATGTTTCGATGTTTTTTTTTTATTTTTCCGATTAATTTCTATTATTACTTGTTATTATTTTTGTTGTTTTCTATTTGTATTGTTTTTCGCCAGTTTTGCTAGTTTTCCAGTTTTTTCAGTTTTTTGTTGTCATTTTGTTGATACTTTTTATTTTTATTCTCAGTAAAAAGTAAAATCCAAATAAGCATTTTAACTCTTTTATTTAGCAATTGAAATACAACGCCATTATTTTTTATTTTTTATTCTTTTTCATTGTTTTTTTTTTGTTTTACTGTTTTTATCATTTTTTGCGCCTTTTTTAAAATTTGTGCAATTATATTTTTAGTTTTTTCGATTTTTTTTATTTTTTGGCTTTTTCCAGTTTTAACCCTTTTATAAATCATTCCTGTTTTTGGCTTGTGTATCATGATTTTTTATCTGTTTTTATTAATTTTATTATATTTTAGTAGTCCGCATAAAGTTTTAACCCCTTATTTTCAGCCTTATTTGGGGATCTGTACTTAATCATTAAACACGTTTACAATGAAATATTTAATGTTTTATAAAAATCGGTGATAATTTAAATATTTTTCCATACAAATTTTCAACCTCTATTTTAACCCTTCAGGGTTAAAACACTTCTTAAGGTGTTAACATTATAAAGGTTGATAAACTTGCAGGAAAAGTAGTTGCGACAATAATATACGGAGCAGAACCAATTCTGCGGGTACCAAAACGTACAGTCCTAAACCAAATGAAAGGCTTAAACAACACGATCACTGAAAAATCTCTAGTCAAGCACACGGAAAAATGTATATTGAACAGTCATGTACTAGAAGTGCTTCTTAGATAAAGCAGAAATCAGCTGACAGTAATTACAAAATTCTTATAGACAGGATAAAGGTGTCCCTGCTAACGTTGGAGCTCTTTAATGGAGACCAGAAGTGCAGATTATGCGGCAGGGTACTTGAAACATACTTTGCTATTGCAAGGTACTGGATTACAGGAATCAGTCAAATTTCAAAGTTTTTAGAGTGACTCCACAGACATATGGCACCCATTTTTTAGACCTATACAAATAAACACAGAGTACCTACCAAAATTCTGGAACAAGGCCCATAAATGATTAGAAGAAATACAATAAACCTAATTAGCCACACTGTATACTTTTACTATTTGTCTTTTATCAACACAATTTTTTATGACATTTTTAAATGGTTATATCGCACAATGAGATTATTTATAATAATTAAAAATTTAAATAAATTATCATAATTAGTTAACGTACATAACTGATTGTGTTATTTTTTTAATTGCACATAATTGTTATTAACAATTTACAAATTTACATATTGGAATAGTTATTTACGATAATTTTATGAGTTACTTTTCCATAAAATTTAGATACTGCTATTGTTATCATAAGTTAAAAAATTATTGCAATATTTATGTTTATGTATTCATAAAATAATAAAATTTGTACCGCATTTTCCTTATCGGGAATTGAAACCAAGTTATTTGACTAGTGAAAACAAACTAAATTTTTTATATAAGCAAAACAAGCTTTCTCCAAAAACACAAAATCTCATCTGCATTTTCATTTAGCTTTCTAATTGTGTGATTGAGATTCATTGATATTTTCGATAATTTCTCTCACACTGAATAATACTCATCCTCATCTCATACAGGATGACCTACTCTGTACTATATTAAATAATTAATTTGGAACTAAAAAATGTAAAAACTGATGTTACCAAAAGTCGTTCAAGTACGTGGGACGTTGTATATAATCTATACTTATAATAAATCTGTAGAGAGGTCAATTCTGTACATGAAATATATTTCCAAAATAACTATCAGGGGGTGCTTAGGGATCGATACTGATGCCAAAAAGGATATCAGTAAAATTTTTGTCTGTCTGTCTGTCTGTCTGTATAACCATTATAGAAACAAAAACTACTCGACGGATTTTAACGAAACTTGAAACAATTATTTTTTATACTCCTGAGCTGGTTATAGGATACTTTACATCAAGCTACAATCAATAGGAGCAGAGCAGTGAAGGGAAATGTTGGGAAAACCACTTTACGATGTGGGGGGAGAAACTTTTATACAACAATCTATACGTCACGCGAACGACGTCGCGGTTACATCGATATAGAACCCAAAAATGTAGTTAGATTTTTTGTTGTACGTCTGTCTGTCTGTCTGTCTTAATGTCTGTGCGCGCATCACATAAAAATTACTGATCCGATTTGAATTCGGTTTTTATATATGTATTTGTCTTCTTTTAACTTAACATCTGGTGTATAAAAATTTCTTCCCCACCTCTTTTACGGTGTGGGGGGGAAAAATTTTAATACAACCATCTATACATCACGCGAACGACGTCACGGGTACCTGCATTGATATAGAACCCAAAAATGTGGTTAGAGTTTTTTTGTACGTCTGTCAGTCTATCTATATGTTTATGCGCGTATCACATGAAAACTACTGATCCGATTCGAATGCGGTTTTCACAGATGTATTTGTCTTCTTTTAACATAACTTTTGGTGTATAAAAAATTCTCCTCCCACCCCTTTAACGGGCTGAGTAAAGAAATTTTTAAACAACAATCAAAACGCCACGCGAACGACGTCTAGTAAGTATATAATTGTTTTAGGAATATCGTTTTGAAAGTCTCATAACATAATATATCTGATGGAATATGAAAACAACGATACTTATCTAAAAATTGGGCAACTTTATCAATATCGTAAAATATTCGATTATCTTACCAATTTATGATGCAGATTTTAAAATGAATGTGAACGCAGGTATTTCAAATTACTCTTTTTGAGTAAGCAAAAATCTATTATTACCTCAAAAAAATGTGGCTATTTATTTACCGGATGAAGGCCCAATTTTCGTTTTATTTTGTTCTGAAAAAATTTACAACTCCAGACTTGATCTATTTGATTTTCGAGTAAACTGATGTATAAGTTTTTCGAAAAAAAATCTTTACTATGTAGGTTGCGGAAAAAACCCGGTACATGACGTTGTATTTCGATTTCTAAATAAATTGAAAAACGAGAAACTAAAGTAAAAATGAAAAATGAGCAATACATATAGAAATTCAATAAGTGCTTGAACTGCGATATCTACTAGGCTAAGAGAAAACTATATCTAATTAAAATAACAGAATTTTTCAAAAAAACTTGTTTTTCATTTTCACTTTAGGTAGTAGCTATTTCTTAAAGATATTTGAACTAATAGCAAAATTATAAAATGGATCATAAAATTAAGATCCATTATTAAAATCTGTAAAAATTTCGAGTCTTAATGTTTATAGAGAAAGGAGATATAAATTTAAAAAAAAATGTTATCTTGGATCCTATTGGTGGTAAAAGTTTTTTTTAATGCGTTTTTTAACCACCTATACAGATCAACTTGTTAAAATAAATCATAATAAAAAATAACGAAGTTATTTTAAAGGTACTAAACGCAGAGCTAACTCATATTCATGATGCTTTAAGGGCCAATGGTTATTCAGAACGGGAAATCAAAAGATCGATTGGACCAACAAATTGGAGACCCAAAGAAAATGAGCAAATCCAACCAGTGGCAAAAGCATTTCTGCCTTTTATTCCGGGATTGACAGACAGCATTGGTCGATTGCTAAGAAAGAAAAATGTGAAAACTATTTTCAAACCAACGAGAAAAATCAAAGAATGTCTTCGATCGGCAAAAGACAGAAGAGATCCACTGTCGGCTTCGGGAATTTACGCATTCCGTGCACATGTTGGAAGCGTGTACATCGGAACTACCAAACGCTCGATCAACACCAGGATTAAAGAGCACAAGGCCAACTGTCGTCTGGGGCAGACGGACAAATCCGCCGTAGCAGAACATACCCTCACTATGGACCGGATTAAGTTTGAGGATACCCAAGTCCTCGCTACTACATCAGCATACCATTCCAGACTCTATAGAGAAGCCATAGAGATAGAGAAGCACACGAACAAGTTTAATAAAAAAGAGGAAGCAATCAAGATTAAAAAAACATGGATCCCCATAATTAAGGGTGCGAAAACTCTACCCTTAACGAACAACAGCGACCAGAACAGATTGGAATCGAAAGCAGCTGAGGCCGCGCCCACTTCCTTCCCGACGTATAAATACGGGCTTCGTCCACGCAGAGCTCAGTAGTTCGCAGACTGTCAACCAGGAAGCAACTTCTGAAGATGCCAACCGCTCGCGTTGGCGAAACGTCAAGTCAGCAAGACAATCGACGCCGGCCTAACAGCCCAAAAACCATTAATACATTAGACAATGACCGCGAAAGCCTTGCACAGTTTATTGTAAATGTTTTATAACTGTGAAAACTGACTATTTTAACAACAATTTTGAAATAAATAATTCATTTTTTGCATTCTTGAAGTTGAAACCTTCAGGAATTCATTTCACTTTTGTTAAACGTTCTAAGACCACGTTTTGGGCAAGAATAGTTGTTTTAAAAATTTCTCTCGGAGATAAACGTAAACTATTAAACCGATCCGGCTGAAATTTTGCACACATATTAACACCTATGATGCTCTCATTGTCACAAATTTTTAGACATTTACAATTGTTGTTACAATATTTCTAAACATTTGTTCAATATTGCTAAAAAGACCCGTATTTACCTTAATTGTTTATCGATGTTAATTCTTAAAAAATAAAATTTAAGGTCTTTTTAGGCTCTATAATCGCCAGTTTACCGATTATTTATAAAATTTAATTTGAAAATTTTACAATCACAATACTTAATAATGGTCTTCTACCATTGTTTGTAAAAAAACAACGCATATCTGGCTGTATCTTTTTATGTATTTATTATTATAAAGACCCCTTGCCATTTACAAATTTCAGATATCTGCTAATCTTTTTTCACCTTTTATTTTATCTAGCCTGGCCTAAATGTGATTCAAGACGATATATAATTTTTCATAAATTTTAAATAAGATTTTAATTTAAAATTTATTTAATCATAACGTTGTTATAAAATATTAAAAATAAATAATGAACACCCTGTACCAATCAAATGACCTACACGTAACCTCTGATTCATGGAAGTACCATGGGTGCTATCGCTTAGGTCAAATAACTGCATTTTTTACCGATCTATCAACAATCGTCGTAACAGTGTAGAAAAGTGAAAGGAAGTTTTAGCATTTAACCATTATCTGTAGGTATTTTCGGATTAAACCTGTGGAGATTGTGACTGCCGGAGAAGAGTCAATACGTCGTAGGCATTTCAACCTTGGGTCGTCAACTCTGGTTTGGTACTGGTAGGTATGGATACGCGAACATAAGAACCGATTTCGTTCATTTTTATTTTAGTACGTATGAATTGCTGATAATACGTTAACTATATAATAAAAATAGGTACGCATAGGACGTGTAACATATTTTTTGTGCATAAACTTCTTCCTAAATCTTAATTCATATTGATACATCTACACATATTTTGTTAAATTAATTAACTACATTTTTTATTGTACAAAATACATTAAATTTACTAGAACTGGCAAGTATTGGATGTATTTCATATAATATGTCAACGCAGATCTGAAACTGTATGAACTAAAGTTGAACAAGAATAATTATGAAGATGTAAATTTTCCGAGTCATTTACTATCTATTATCATTATTTTATCGCCTAGTGTTTACGCAAAAATCAGTTTTATTTCAATTTAAGAGCAGTCCACTCTTGTAAACAAAATGTGGGATATAATATACTTAAATACCCAAATCCAGCAATTAGGAATAATGTGTGTTTTAATTCTTCTATCGGTTTTTTGCTTACTTGTTGTAACGTTTACAACGTTATTTGTGTTCTGGCCTATTGACTATTAAATTTTTATAATTTTCGGGTTATTGTGAGTCGTCGCGTATACTTTATCAGATTTGAGAAGGGGAATTTTTAGTTCGATCGTGAGAAGTGTCGCTATTTTGATTCTTTTCATTTTGTGCTTCTGAAGTAATCAGATCTTCTTACTACATTCTCCCTTCCGGTGAGTAAATTTAATTTGTGATAATTTTAAGTAATAATAAAAAATTTGGTGAATTTATTTTTAGTAGTTTTATTGGATATTTTTTCTAACATTTAAATCTTTCGATTACAATCATTTGTTAAGAATCAGTTTTTTATTGAGTTAAAAATATATAAACATATCAAGTGATTAACTTTTTTCTTTCTCGAACTTTGGAAATTTGTAGCGTAAAAATACCCTTGGCTAGCTCCAGGGTTCGTGGCTTCCTTCTGGCTTTCTTCTTTAACTCCCCCCAAACAAATAAAAAAGGGCGCCAAGTTCAGACATACAAATAAAAAAGAGAATCAGTGTTATATTGTTTATTCAAAACTTTAAGATATTAGTAAAAAAAATAGTGAATAACAAATTTCTTATCTTTTGTTTTCTTCGGAATCGATGTGGTGGACGGAATCTCGGTTGTAGATAGCACCGGTTAATTATGCGGATGGCAAGATGTTTTCTCTTTACTGGAAAAATTTGGAGGAAAGACTCTGGTAGCGGAAAACAATCTGTTAATCACTTGATATGTTTACATATTTTTAACTCATTAAAAAACCGATTCTTAACAAATGATTGTAATCGAAAGATTTAAATGTTAGTAAAAATATCTAATAAAACTATTAAAAATAAATTCACCAAATTTTTGATTATTACTTAAAATTATAACAAATTAAATTTACTCACCGGAAGGGAGAATGTAGTGAGAAGATCTGATTACTTTAGAAGCACAAAATGAAAAGAATCAAAATAGCGACACTTCTCACGATCGAACTAAAAATTCCCCTTCTCAAATCTGATAAAGTATACGCGACGACTTACAATAACCCGAAAATTATAAAAATTTAATAGTCAATAGGCCAGGCCACAAATAACGTTGTAAACGTTACATTGTTTAACATTTTACTGTCTATTATAAAGATTTAGCTGAAATATTTGTATTTTATATTTTATAACTTGTTCCTTACACACATTTTACTACTATGGAAGTATCTCTCGCGCAAACTATTCATTTTATAAAAAAATTATATTAGACACCCAAATATCATTTTTAAAGACCAATCTACCAATTTCAGAAATTTTAGGTTTGCAACTCAGTTGATGAGCGACAACGATGCAGATCGAAATGCGGATCGAGAGCTTCGGCGGCATGGGACCAGTTTTAGCGAGAGTGATCCTACTATTCTTGTTTATATACGGTAACATAGAGTTTGGTGAAATAAAGATAGCGACAAAAAAACAAAAAAAAAAATGGTTACGTATAAATTGGTGAAGGGAACAAACCTGTTAGCTGTTATAGCGGCATAGAAAATAAAAGGGTAAAGTAATACATTTATGGAATAAACGAAAATGGTTTCCCAGCTGAGCAGAAACAATAATTTTCTTGAATACGCTGAGACGTACAAGATAGTGGTTTCTAAAAACAATATAAAATAATCTAAATAGTTGCAGATATTTTCTTGCTTTAACGCTTCTACAGTGGTGAAAAGATGTATTTGAATAACTAGCAATCTAATTGACAAGTATATTAGCAAAATGTTAGTCCATAGATAATAAAAATAAAATAAAAATAAACAACAAAAGATTGTTACTCTAGTAAGCGTTAAATTAAACAGGTAGCACTTTTTAATTTTAACCAAATTTCTCTATTAACTGATCTTAAACTTCAAACAAAAACAGTAAAAACTCAAAACAGATCTAGGCCTCGCAAGAAAATATCAACAGGTTAGGTTGTAAGAACGATAAAAAAATTATAATATGGTTCTCATCTTGTTGTAACTATATCTAAGAAAAAATGACACGTATGTCCGAGATTGAAGCTAGGAGTTAGTAAAAACTAAAACTAAATTTGCCTAATCGTTGTAGAGAAAAACAAATTCACTAACTAAAGTAACAATTTAAAAAGAAGGATTTTTACTGTACTTTTAGTTTAAACACAGATGCTATAGATTGGATTACTATTCTCATCAGAATCGACAAATAAAAGAGATTCACTCAGAGTGTGTCATATACACCAATAGTCTTAGCTCAAAATTTTACCGGAACTATCTCAATTCGATGTCAATTTTCAGGAAGAGCCGAGAAGCAAAAAAAAAAAATAAAAAACAAAAATGTCATAATAAAGTTATGATCTGATTATTCGTTCCAAGTTCGAGCTGACTGACTAATCTTAACAGCTACCAAGTTGACACTTTAAAGCTCACAATACTCCGAGTCTACTAGTATTTGTGAATCCATTGCAATATAAAACCCAAACCTGTAAAGATCAAAACCGGGTAATATAATACAATGGAAGCGATAACCAGCCGTTGCTAAACCCTCATTAAGATAAGAAAGGTCAGTCCGCACGATCTAGCAACGAATAATATGTACAAATAAAGTTACAGATATTGTTGCGGTTCTAAGATTTTCTTTATTTTTATAATATTAAAATACTTATATACTTAGTTCTTACTATTTGACATATGGATTACACTGTATTTTAAAAAACACTATATTTTTACTAACCTTGTCCCCAGAAACATCTTTTCTTGGTTGTAAATAGTTTTAAACATTATACATTAACTTCAATTACGTAAACATGTACTTAGGATTTTTGTAGTTATAGTATATTACTTTACGAGTGGAGTAAATTACATATTACAGCGAGTGTATTGGGCCCATGAGCGAGCTTGCGAGCGAATGAGCTAAAGAAACGAGCTAAATATGCAATTTGGTCCTCGAGTGAAGTACTATGCTTTACCCACGACTTACCAAATGGTTTTGTATAAAACTAAAAATATTTTGGCATAAGTTGTCAAAAATATTCGATTTCAATGAGAAGTTCTGTCTGAGAAATGTCAATTGTTAGTTAATTTAATGTATACTGTAGGCGTGATTCAGTGCATAATACAGGTTTCTATTTACTTACTATACTAGTGCAGTAAATGAAAATATAACACAACTGCTCAATAATTTGACACTTACTGACAGAAATATAGGTTAAAAAATAGGCAATTTACTTATGAGTCGTGGGTAAATATATTTTTGTACAACTGTCATTAAAAGTGACACTTTTAATGATAGCAAACAATGTTAAAAACGATTGTTTACATAGCAGCGTGTTAAAAATACTTTTAACACGTTGCCATGTAAACAAGTTTACTTTTAACACGGTTTAGTTTACTTTTAACACGGTTTGGTTTATTGTCATTGCAAATTTGCTCGTTTCATTATCAAAATAGGGAAGTTGTACAAAAAACATTGTATGGTATTTGTGTTAAAAGTGATTTTATTTTGTTCGTGAAATTGTTCAATTCGCTCCGCTCATTTCACAAACGTTTTCACTCACAAAATAAAACCTCACTTTTAACACTCATATCATAAATAACTATTTTTTAACTTTATCGTACGTTTTGTTTCCTTTTATATTTACTGTTTCATTTGTCCATTTTTTAGTGTTGATTGTACGATTGTATTAAAATTATTAACTTTCTGCTGCTGCAAATATGGCTATTTGTTCTCTAATAAATGTTTTTCTTTGTTCTTTATTGGACAATTTTTAATTTGCTACAGTGCAAATACAGGTTTAGTTTTTTTTTAAATTACCTATGTAGACTGTTTCTCTTAAAGCTGTCCCATGTTGGACGCAGTTGTTTTTTTTTATAAAATTTAAATCTATTATAAGTGTGCAAGCTATGTTTCTAAAGGCACATTTTGGCGAACGGAATGAACATAGAAAGAGGAACAGAAAAAAATACATTGGATATACCCCACTGTTGCGCTATGAGAAAACAGCAAACTCATACGACGATTACACAATTCATCTGATATTACTACATACAACAGCATATAGTTAACTGACTATAAGCCCACATACACGTATTGTCATTAGAATCAGAATTAGAGTTTTTCTGTTTTAATAGTTTTTAATGGGATCGACAGGCCATTGTACTGAAGACACCAAAAAGGTTTAAACTATTTATTGTAATACTTAATTGTAAAAAAAACTTGTAAAATTGAAGGTGCCTTTAAAGTTTTGCAAATTTAAAAAAAAATCGTAACAGAACTACAAAATAACTAGGAAAAGATGTAAAAAATCGTAATATTTTACGAAAAACTTGAAACATATTAAAAAAAACGAGCTAGAAAAATCTTAAAAAAATTGAAACGTGAAAAGTTAAGAAAATCTAAAAAATATTGGAAAATCGTAAAAAAAAGAGTGTGCGTGTAACCTTTACGCGCGATTGAAGTAAAACTTTTTGACGTACGTATCAGAAAATAAATATTTAATTACAATTCAATTATATTTATTGTCTATATACTTTACAAAAAATGAGATGTTATATTTATATTATTCATTAGAAATAGGAATTTGAAAGTTATCATTATTTTTTATATATGAAATAATAGGTTTATGATAACTAAAATGTAAAACATAGATTTTACTCTCTAAATACCATTAAAGTATTTGAAACCGTTTGAAAATTTTGAAAATTTCATAAATAAATTTTGAAAATTTAAGCTCCTCCCATAGCTGAAATCACAGCGTTACTTCCATCTGAATCTTCCGTTAGAATCTAACGTTAGAGTTACCCCTAGTCGCGCCTAAAGAAGTTTTGCTTCAATAATAGGTAAACAATATTAAAAATATACACACATTACGTTTAGAATGTGTGATTTTGTAGCTGTATTTACCTTATTGTAATACAACACAACACAAGAGCCTTCGACAGTTAGATAACCATTTCATTTTGTAGCATTTTATAGCATATTCCATAAAATTTAAAATCCTGAGTTGAGTTTGTTTTCTTCAGTTCTACGAAGGATCTGTTATTGCTGGTAAAAGATCAGCCATCCTGACTAGTGGTTTTATAGCCTTTATGGCTACCTAACCAAACCTAAAATAAGTATAAGCAAGTGTTAAAACATTTCGAATATTATTATTTTATGAACAAAAACGTGCAACATGCTTCTTTACTTAACGTAAAGCTTCCCTATAAACAATTATTTACTATCATAATATGTATGTATGTATATAAACTTAATCAATCATAATGAATGTCGCTGTCTCGTCTTTTTTTCATTTTCATTTTTCTTCAAATCTTTCTGGCGCTTATAATATGCCCTTTGACGTTCACAATTTCTTTTTCTTTTTAGCTTTTTAAGTCTATAAAACGAAAATAGCTAGGTATAAATAATTAGGTATAAATAGTGTAATAACATACCAAAAATAAAATGTATGCATATAGAGTAGGTACTCACTCATTTTCATTCAATATTTTTTCCACTTTGTTTATTCATATTTAAAACAAACACTTTATACACAAATTTAAACTATTTACCACCAATGTATTTTGTTTGACAAGCTGTCAATTCATACAATTACAGATTTAATTTTATTTAATATACTTAGTAGGCGGAATCGTGTTAGGTATTTTGTAACAGGTTTTGTTTCCGGTACGCGGTACATTAGAATGACGTCACGTCCGTTAGAATTACTGAGTTACCCCTAGTCGCCGCTAAAGAAGTTTTACTTCAAAAATATTAAAAATTTAAAATGGAGAATGAGAACATTTTTTAGTTTTTTTCAATGATTAATTTTACAATTATTGTTTTATCTAAATCACTTATCTGTCTAAAAATCATTGCTTTAGTAAACTTTCTTTATTTACAGAATCTGGGATATCAATTTTATAATAACTAACATTACTTATTTTTTCTTTTCTTTCTAGTTTGCTGAATACCTCTTAAATACGAGGGTAATAAATAAAGTAAGGTCTCCAACGCCGCTGCGTCGAAATAAATATTGCTCTCATAAACCTGCAACAGCGCAGTGACGGCTAGTAGAGGTTGATTAGAGTGGTCAGACGCTTAGTCTGACAACCATCAACGATGGAGTTTTTTCTGTTATCGCCCACCCAGTGCGAAATCCGCATGAACATCTACGACGAAGTGCAGTCTGACCGACTCAGCTTGACGGTCCGAAAAGGGGCAAAATTTAGTAAATAGTGCTCGATGATGGAAGAGCAACTCTTGACAAAATCATCCACCGCCTTGGTAAAGAGTTCAGCAAACATTTGGACTACCACGAGGTGGATGTCAAAACAACTGACTGCAGCGCATTGCATGTGCCCGTAAATATCTTCAGCGTTTTAAAGAAGAGACTAAAGCATTCTTGTATTCGATTATAATCCGAAATGAGACGTGGGTACACCATTTCAGTCCAGAACAAAAGCAGGAATCAAAATAGTGGTGCCACCCATCATCGACTAAACCCATATAATTCGAGACCTGCAAGTCTACCGGGATTACAAGGGGCCATTGCTCATCAAATATATGGAAAAAGGGACAACCATAAACTCTTACAGTTACTGCAATACTCTAAGAAAGCTTGAATGTTCCATATAATACAAGAGGTGTGATATACTTACTTAGGGAGTCACCCTTCTCCATCACAACGCGCGACCTTACATTTTGCGTCAAACCATCGCTCGGCTCACTCAATTCGGGTGGGATACCCTCGACCTGACCCAGTGACTACCATATGTTCCCTGCGCTCAAGAAACACCTCAGTTAGAGGCATAAAGTTTTATCGGCCAACGAAATGGAAGAAGCTGTCAATAAATTGGTATGATACAGGTGTGCAAAAGCAGGTATTCTGGATGCAAAAGGTCTCCGTTTGAAATAAAGATTATGTAGAAAAATATTAAATTGACCAAGTTTTTCAATGTTTTACGGATATTTGCAAATAAATGTATTTTTTTATGAAAAAAAATTAAGGCCTTACTTTATTTATTGTCTACTCTAGGGTAGCTGAGCGATTTTTTCACTTGATCGGTTATAGCTTCTCCATGATATGAATTAGTAATTTATCCCTTAACAATAGTGTCTATAGTAATTTATTTCTAATATGTAGAATTTAGGAGCTTTTTTTTATTTAATGTAGATAGTCAAGTATGCTCAACCTACTCCATAGGTGAGGTAAGTGCAATAAGTTTGGTGGGTTCAGGCTTTCGAATAGATAGCGCTATGTTTCGTTTTAAAAATAACGAAAGCGATTTTTTCCCGGCCATCTTGTTGGAACGAAGTTCCCTTTCGGGCGTTACGAAGAGTTACGACTGACGCTAGGAGCTAGCCAAAAAAAATTCATACCAAAATTTGTCACGACACGACACGACATACGCATGTTGTCTCTCTCTCTCTCTCTCTCTCTCTCTCATAGATAGATATACCTATCTTCATTTAAATAGGAAACCCTAATATAATAAATACTAATAAAAGTACAATTAAAAAGACACTAATTTAAATTAAAAGAAAATACTGTAGAAAAAAATAAGTACCTATAATAGTATTATATTTTATTTCATCCTGTTTTTATAAATCAATAAATTCATAAACATTTCAAAAATAGTTCTTAACTTCACTAGTTAGGTACCTACGTCAAATTACCTTAACTGTCAGTTACTGTCAAATATTTTAATTTTAAAATTTTGAATTAAATTGTTAATTCCTGTTTTAAATTAAATTGAAATAAAAAGTAATTCTAGGTAGATGTATATCCTCTGGTATTGTATAAATGGACACTTTTGTTAAAAGAAACGAACTGTTGAAAATAATGGATTTACTATTTTTTTTTCTATTTTGCTTTGAACAGTGTAGTAGTGTCGCGACTTTGTTATGTTTATACAGGTTTTTTGTAGATAATAAATATTAAAATAATAGAAAATAAAAACAATAATGTATCAGGACAGTGTTTCTGCACAAGTTCCGGATATTGCTGGTAGAGTTAGGTAAGTAGAGATTTTATACAGACGATAATAAATGCTTATGTATGTACAAACTCTCTGTTGTGTTTACAAATTACAATTCCTTAACTAATTAATCAAAAGGAACTTCGTTCCATCCGGGTGTCCCTTGACACCTCTCACTTTTTTTTGCAGTCTAATGTAAATTCAACAGCATACCTACTCTTGAGCAAGGCGATGAACGTCTTTTGAAAGTTACCTATAAAAGACTTCTTGTGTGAGATAAAATACTTGCCTTGATGTTGCATAATCTGTGAATCACCGCCTTTATTTAATTTCTTTAAAAATCATTTTAATGTCATTTGTTTGTCACCGAATACTTTGGCAGTGTCATTTACACTTTTTTCCTTATCAAGGACAGCTTGTGCAGCCTGCTTTAAGTCTTGAGTATTATGGAAACTTCTAGTAGTCTTTTTTTTATAAGTCCGCTCCCAAAAAACATTTTATACATCTTATAAAATCGCGGAGCTAGTTAATCGGGCAACTGCAGTTTAACTAACCCCAACCCGAAATTTTAAAGCAATAGTGAATTTATAAAACAAAAACAGTGATAGAATTATGTCCAGGATCTCTATGAACATTCAAACTGCAATAAAAAAAATTTATTTTACAATCACAAAATAAACAATGCCCGTGGGTACTTTTCTCAATCGCAGGGTCGTCACTAGCGGTCGAGCGTTCTCCTCAAGCAACCCTATTTTTCGGCTATTTAAAGCGTTTAAAATATTTTGCAATAAAACAGGAAATTCCGAAAATATTATTTTCTCTCATTTTTTATCTTAATAAAAAACATTTTTGAAGTAAAACTTCTTTAGGCGCGACTAAGGGGTAACTCAGTAATTCTAACGGACGTGACGTCATATTCTAATGTATCGCAAAAAACCTGATACAAAAAACCTAACACGATTCTGCCTACTATATTAAATAAAAGTTAAATCTGTAATTGTAAATATAGGCAACATAATATACATATTTTGCTGACCTGTCAAACTGACAGCTTGTCTTCCAAAATACATTGTTCGTGAATAGTTGTACGCCTAAAATTTGTGTATAAAGTGTTTGTTTTAAATATGAATAAACAAAGTGGATTTATTAATGAAGAAAGTGATAAAAAAATATTGAATGAAAATGAGTGAGTACTCTATATGCATACATTTTATTTTCCTGTGAATCGTTTAAAAAATCAATGTTGAAATCTCCACAAAGAATAAAAGATATAAAGTTATTTGTACAGAAAATTAATGCACTATAAAGTCTATCTATAAATGTATTAAAATTTCCAGATAGGGATCTATAAATATTTAATATACAACAGGTGGTTTGAAGTGTTTTAAAAGAGATACTGGAGATTTCAATATCTACTTCAAGTGATAAATTAGTAAAAAAATCGTGTTTCATAACTTCTATGGAAGATTTTGTCAAAACAGAGTAATTATTAAATCGTATGTAGCCGATATTGTCATTGGACCATATGTCTGGTCCATATTGCTTTAAGATTAGGTCTATTCTATTAGTTTTGTTAGAAATTGATTGACAGTTAACATTTAAAATACGGAAGAAATTATCAGATTTTTCATGATTCTCACACACACAGTTCTTTATGTTTCTACTGACTTCCTTGCGATACGTACGTCAAAACTTTTGATTAACTAACCTAACCGTTAATTTCTGTCAAAAATTTTTAAAACTTGAAAGTGAAATGAATGAATTTTAGATAAATTACAAAACAAAATAGTTGTCACTTGAATAAAACGGCGGATTCTCAAGAATATTTTACTCTTTCATCAATAAATAATAATAATAAACGAAAAAATCAAAAACCTGTAGCTACTTGTTAATAAACATATTTTGAATTTGAATTTATTTTTCGATGATACGGACGTCAAATAAGTTTTACTTCAATCGCGCGTAAAGGTTACACGCGCACTCTTTTTTTTTGTTTTCGGTAGCTTAATCATTCTATAATCATACAGATTCTTTATTGTTTATTTCAAAACGTTTTTATAAAGTATATTTTTCTTATTTATTATTTATAAACAAATAACACCCACCAATCTTCGCATTTGATTTATCCAGTAAACTTTCTTATTTATAGCTTAATCCGAAAGCACAAGAATGCCCTAATTTATATATAATCGTTTATACTAAAATACTCTTAAATCTTTTATTCAGCAGATAAATCTTCAAACTTCTCTACTTAAAACTTTAAATTCATTAGTTAAACCACCGTTATAACTTACACAACCAATATCAATTAACGAAGACGTTTAACGCGGTAAATTTGCATTAGCTTCCGAATGTAAAATGCTGAATATGGCGAAATTAAATAGAAAAATCGAGCGGTTGCCTTTTTTTGAATATTGTGTATTGTACAACACACACAAATCAGTTGTGCATCATGAATTTCTGGTAATTAGGATCCGTTGGGAAATTAGCGCAATATGCAACATTATTGGATGGGTTTAAACAAATTGAACATGGTGTAGTAATTATAGATTTATATCAGTAGTTTGTATTCGAATAAATTTATATTTATACATTAACAATTTTTTATTTAAAAGGATGTGAATTACAACAAAAGCATTTATAAATTTCAAAATCATTGCGAAAGCTACTACTCTCTTTATCACGATATACATTTACTTTCAACATTTTATATCCAATCACCCATTATATACAGATACACCATAGAAATATAAGTAATTTCTTTTAATGTAATAAGAATTAAATTCTTAGCTGAGAAATATTCTAAACGCGTTTAAATAAAATGTAAAGGCATTGGTAAAAAACGGAACCAAAAAAAAACAGTGGATATATCCGGTATTTTTAAGTATAGGATTTCTAAGAATTTATTTATAAAGACGTGCAGAAGAAAACAAAATTGTAGATGTCGACCGCGTTCTTGTGAAGTCACTATAAAGCATGGTATGTATAACAAAAACAAATTTGATATGGAATAACAAAACGCAAATGACAACATCTAAGATAATACTTACTAAGTTAATATGACTCCACCGTAAGATGGCAAAGATAATATCTTATATATTTAAACGAGCAATTTTTATTTAATTAAGTAATATGACGCCACCGGATGGTGGCGCAAATAATATATTCTATATTTACACGTCATTATAAGGTGGCGCAGTTGATATCTCATATATTCACATGTGCAATTCTTACTTAATCAAGTATTATGACGCCACCCTAAAGTAGCGCAGCTAATACCTTTTATATTTACAGGTTACAGGCGGCTTAGTTGATATATCATTTATTTAAACGCAAAATGTTTACTTAATTAAGTTTTCTTTCTGCTTCTGAATTTCTTTTCTTTCGCCCTTCGTTGGTTCGCCAATATTTGTAGGTTGTCCCTTAAAATTGAAATTAATATTACTATTTATATCAAATTAAAAACAAAAAACTAGTCATTGTCTCTCGTCTAGTCATCATATTTTTTATTTTGGTCTTAAAAATAAATTACTATACGCAAAATACGCATCTAGAAAATGAGCTTTGAATTTTAATACGAGTTACAATTTTCCAATTTTTTTTCATATCTCTCTACCAACTGCGTATTAAATATATCTCTTTTCAAATATTGTAGAAAATCGAACACTCTACAAAAAATTCTTTTGTTAACCTCACCGTTTAAAATAGATATTACGGGCTGAGGTTTGATTATTTTGACACAATTTTCTTTTTTGCTGCTAAATTTTATAACAAATAAAAAATGAAATGGCAAACTTACAGTATTTTTAATAGCTGCTCTAGAAAAATGGTATTTTATGATATTTTGATTTAAATAAGCGTTTAACAGATATTCAACGGTAAACTTCAATTTACACTTTTAACAATTTTTAATTACTAATGTAAAAATTTAAATTTTAGGTAATTTTACAAGACAAACAGAACTTAAAACAAATCCCGTACGTTCGAAAAACACTTTTAAAAACAACTAATATCACCAGAATTTATTATTAGAATAAAAAAGAATTTATATAATAGTTACTTAACCAATAGAAAATCAAATTTGAATAGTTTTTTAAAATTCATTAATTAAAACATCAATTATTAATAAAAAAATTTTAAATTGGTGTAAATTGAAGTTTTTTGATGAATATTTCTTAAAAGCTCAATTTAATCGAAAAATCATAATTGGCCATTTCTGTAGAGGAGTTAACTTCCTGTAAGATTATAAGGTGCTTATTTTATAATGATTTTTTAACGAATATTAAAATACTAAATGTAATGAGATTTTCACAATTTTTATTTAATGTATGACGCGTTTCACTATCTTATAGCTTCTTCAGATACATTTAAACTTACAAAGTTATGGTAAAAATAAAATGAAATAATTGCATGACATCGTAAAAATTTATTATTATTAACTTTGTCCTTATTGCAATTTGTAGTACATTCGTTTTATTTCAGTTTATTTATACAATGTCTTTCGACCATCATTATGTCATTATGTCATGCAACATTTTATTTTTACCATATCTTTGTAAGTTTAAATGTATCTGAAGAAGCTATAAGATAGTGAAACGCGTCATACATTAAATAAAAATTGTGAAAATCTCAATACATTTAGTATTTTAATATTCTTTGAATATGGATTTTCATCAAGTAACGACTAAGAATATGCAATATTTTTTAACGAGTTAAAAGATTCACAAGCGCAAAAAAAAGTTTAAAAATAAACGAACTTCAATCTTTAATCCCATTTTAGTTTATGAAAAATTATAAAAAACTTTTTTGTAAAGGGTTTGAATTTGTATATATATGTAAGAAAAAATGTTTTAAAGCACAGTTGATAGAGATATAAATCTTTTTTTTTTTCTAATACTGACGAAAAGATTAAAAAATGTAAAACGGAGCATCTTCCTATTAAAATTAAAACCTGATATTAACACAGGTTTTTCGAGAGGTGTCTAACAACCGATTGTTTGAGTACATAGTAAAAAAATAATCGTTTTTTACGCCCTAATATATATGTGTACATATATTTATAAACCTACTACCTACTGAATTTCGTAGTAATTGCGTTCGTTGACTAAAACAATTAAAAGTAAAACTCTTTTTGAAGTTATACTTTTATACGTGCGCTCGGCGGAGGAAATTTGTGTGGAGTTGAATGGGAAAAATCATTACCTATGTAAGAGAGGGACAGAAACACATATAAGGTATTTTGGTCGGTAAAAACAAAGATGCAATATTTTCTACATGTTATTAGGCATAACTATAAGTCCTTTGAACACCGTTTTAACATTAAGTACATTGAAATGAGATAGATATACAAAAAAACAGTCTGAGCTAATATTTTTGTATTATAGTGACGTATCACAGTGTGTTTAACAGATTGTTTTATTATTCTGTCACGTAAGTTTACAGATTAAGTTTAGTATTTTATATTAATAATATTAATTAATTATAATATTCAGTAATCAGTATTGTATTGGGCGCATCCGAATTGTACCACAAATGAAAATTTTACCTGATTTTTAAATCATAAAGGATTAGTAAAGAATCCAAATTCTGCCAGGAACAATTACTTTTAGGTACTCGTATTAAGTATTAGGGATTTAAATATTTAATACCTAAAGAGTTTTCAAAAGGGGCGCTATTAAATTGCACCACGGCTACGGGGAGTCTAAAATCCTACCTTTAAATTGCACCACGAAAAATGGGATATAGGATTAGGAACCCCTGATAATATTGCAATTTTTTTCTATTGAATAAAATAAACTTACCTGTTAAGTCTACCCTATTTAAATTATGTAAACTTTGGAGTTCTAAATATATGTATAGGTAGGTATATTAAAAAAATATATAGTTAAAATATTTATTACAAAATAAAAATATAAACATTTACATATAGATTATAATATACAGGTTTGCAAAAAGATATAGACATTAATAATTACTAATTTATTTATAAATATTAATTTTCATTAGTTTTCATCATATTTCTCTATTAAATTATTCACATAATTTTTTTTATCTACAATTTTTTTTCTAGGCGTTTTTATATACATATTTGAGCTATTTATTTTACAGTATATTTCACTTTGAATGTTTAATAAACTGTCTGTAAAAATAAAAATATTGGGGTGACATTCATAAAAATATTTTTTGTACAACTGTCATTAAAAGTGACACTTTTAATGATAGCAAACAATGTTAAAAACGATTGTTTACATAGCAGCGTATTAAAAATACTTTTTTGTACATCTGTCATTAAAAGTGACACTTTTAATGATAGCAAACAATGTTAAAAACGATTGTTTACATAGCAGCGTGTTAAAAATACTTTTAACACGTTGCCATGTAAACAAGTTTACTTTTAACACGGTTTAGTTTACTTTTAACACGGTTTGGTTTATTGTCATTGCAAATTCGCTCGTTTCATTATCAAAATAGGGAAGTTGTACAAAAAACATTGTATGGTATTTGTGTTAAAAGTGATTTTATTTTGTTCGTGAAATTGTTCAATTCGCTCAGCTCATTTCACAAACGTTTTCACTCACAAAATAAAACCTCACTTTTAACACTCATATCATAAATAACTATTAACACGTTGCCATGTAAACAAGTTTACTTTTAACACGGTTTAGTTTACTTTTAACACGGTTTGGTTTATTGTCATTGCAAATTCGCTCGTTTCATTATCAAAATAGGGAAGTTGTACAAAAAACATTGTATGGTATTTGTGTTAAAAGTGATTTTATTTTGTTCGTGAAATTGTTCAATTCGCTCCGCTCATTTCACAAACGTTTTCACTCACAAAATAAAACCTCACTTTTAACACTCATATCATAAATAACTATTTTGAATGACGAATGAAAACTTTCGCACGAGTTTGTCGTATGTTGTAAAAAGTTTCTATTATTTGCCCACATATCTACACTAAAAGTCGCATCAATGGAAATATAGTTTTTTAGAATATAATTTCTAAAAAGATAAACCCTATTATCGTTTAAACATAAAGATAAATAATGTAATTCATTATTAAATATTTCTACCGCATCTTTGGGTTTTAATAATGCAAGACTAAAGTAAAATTTGCAATGCTTGCCAATATCCGAACTTGAATCCCTGTATTCGTTATAAAGTCCCAACTCTTTAATTTTCCGGAATTATTTTACTGTTTACAAATACTTGATTACATGCGTTATGTATAGCCAGTTCGAAATCAATTAATATATTTATTGGTTTGAAATGCAAGTTATAAGATTCCATTTTTTCTTTTATAATCTATCTATATATATAAAAATGAAACCCGTTTTCCTTGGTCATGGCATCACGCGTGAATGGCTGGACCGATTTTTGTAATTCTTTTTGTGTTGTATTTGTTATTATTAGGAGAAGGTTCTTACGGAAGAAAATATTAAGAAAATCTCTCATTGAATATTGAAAAATAGACATTTAATTTTGCATATTATAAAAAACGCGCGTAACGAATGTCAATGTCATTCACAACCATAGACTATATAATTGAAAGAGCATCGTTTGTTCGGAAACGTAGTTACTTAATTAAATAAAGCTTCCATGTATCAAATTCAATATTGATTAATAGATATCTATACGATTTCATATAAATATAAGTTCGAAAAATATATTTTTGGTGCGATAAGTGAAACAAAACTATAAACTTTCTTTCCTTCTCTATCTCTTCATCTTTTATTTTTCTTAAATTTATTTTAGTTGTTGGCGTAGCAACGCGCGCCGGGTACAGCTATTTCATATATTTAAAAGAGTGATCCTTACTAAGACGCCACCGTAAGGTGGCGCAGTTGAGATAGTATAAATTTACATTAGCAATTCTTGCGTAATTAAGTACTATGACGCCACCATAAGGTGGCGCAGTTAATATATGACATATCTAATCGATTATTTACAAAAGCGTAAAAATTTGGAAAAATGGTAAAAAAACATTAGTAGGCGGTACGAAGTTCGCCGGGTCAGCTAGTTGTAAATAAAGAAACATATGTTTCTTTTTTCTTATCCGGTAAAAGGGCAAATATCGCTGGCACGTAATGTCCGTTTTTGTACCATGTAATATAAACAATTGGTAAAAATATTTAGGACAAGTAGAAAATGTCCCATCCATATATACAGAGTCAACAGAATTTAAAAAGTATAAATTTGAAAAGCATGAAAATATTATAATATTGTGCTCTTTGCTTAATGCCAATAAAAATCTTTCGTCTTTATTTGTTTTAAGTTCTAAATTTTCAACGCAATTATTAACGTCTAGTTGAGATTTAGAAATACATGGAAATATTTTTCTTTTTGCCTTATAAAAGTTAAGTTTTGTGCACTCTATATCTTTAGAAGTTAAAGACTGTTGACTGTTTCGCAATTCAGTATGAATTAATTTTGCAGGCTTAGTACATATTTCTGTTTCAGCCTTTCGTTTTAATGAATTACTTATTGATTGGCGAGCAGTATTTAGTGGTTTATCATGTGAATGTATATTTTCAACCTTTATTACTTCCGTAACGGCGATCTTCCTTGTAAATATTTTCGCAGGACACTCTCTTTGGCAGCACCTCCATCGAATGTCTCTAGCTTTGCTGGTATGGGCCTTATAAAATTTAAAATCTTCATGGAGCAGCAAATCTCGTCCTTTTTCGCTTAATGTTTTAGCAGCCGGAAAGTTCATTATTCTGTGAAAGAAAAATGAGTTATTGTAACTTTAATTTTAAATGCTAATTTAATTAAATATATTTTTTTTAAATAGGTATGAAGTGCTCTAAATAAATAAAATAAAATTAATTTTTACATTCATACAATATTTGTAACGTTTTAGGTACTTACCAAAATCAATGGTTAATTTCAGAGGTGGACAACTATCAAATTTTAAATATTTTCACTATTTATTCACTTTCAAATACAATAAAAGCAAGTTCAAATAAATTCGATGATTAATTTCAGCCGTGGACAACAGTCAAATGAATTCAAATTTTAGATATTTTCACTATTTATTTAATTTCAAAATAATAAAACCAAGTTCAATTAAATTCCAATAAATTCGCAAGTTTTCCTTGGGTTAATCCTACTTCAAAGAGGCAGCTACCTGCCGACCCCCTGTAGCGGTTAGTGGTGCAATTTAAGTGTCTGCTTAATCCCTTATTTTCACGTTTTGTATAATATAAGAAATTGGTGATGCAATTTAAAGACACCGTTCAAAAGTGTTAATAGAGTAATATTAAGCAGGAAAAAAAAGTTATTTCTTATTGAGTATCTTATCAAACAGTTTCTTCTCTACCTAAACTGAGCTAAAATGGATAACAGAACATCTATGTTTATAGTGTAAAAGTTAATTGTGTTGAATAATTTTAAGATTTCCAAAGCTAATACTAACAAGTGTGGAAAAATTCGATGAATAGGTTGTAACGCTAAATTTAGAGCTGTAGTAGTAGAGGTCAAAGAAGAACACAATCATTGTTTTAAAAAGAAACTTGCAAGAAATGCAATAAGTAATAGTGTAAAAAGGAAAGAAATTTGTGATCAAGCTAAACAACCATCAAAATTAATAATTCGAGAATTGCAATCAAATAATTTTGCGGAGAACATAAATTCAAAAGATGTTAATTTAATAAGACAAAATATTCATGCGTCAAGAAGAAAAGTCTTGCCAATTATCTAAAATCAAGAAGAGGTGTTTAATACTGTTCGTGAGTTACATCTTAGTAGAAATCGCGGTGGCAGATCAAGCAAAAATATAATTTTATTTTCCTGTTTTTCTAATATAACATTTTTGTTTAAGTCAGAGTGTATTTTGATGAATGGAACATTCAAATTTTGTACAAAATTTTTTCACCAGATTCACAGTTTTAAAAATGGCTATTATGTACGGGTTGTTTTTTTGTTTACTGTCCGATACAACAACGTATTCCTCCTTTTAAGTAATAAGTGTCAAACGTTGGGTTTATAAATTAAACCAAAAGAGATTGTTGCAGACTTTTAATTAAGTATTCACAATGCAATATATAAATATATTGAGGGAGATCTTATTTTTTTGGGTTGCAAATCATTTCTTATCTTTTTATTCCTCTTTTTAAGTAATAAGTGTCAAACGTTGGGTTTATATATTAAACCAACAGAGATTGTTGCAGACTTTTAATTAAGTATTTACAATTCAACATATAAATATATTGGGGGTAAGCTTATTCTTTTGGGCTGCAAATCATTTCTTATGTTTTTATATATTATTTTTTATTATTATTTTAACCTATTAAATGAACTTGGAAGTTCGGATTATAGTATAGTAGGTCCATGCTTCAAGCATATAATGATAAATCATTCCCATACAAATTTCTAAGCTCGGGTGCGTGCATGGAAGTATAACTTCTACCGGCAGTCCCGCTGACTGCCACATCCGTTTTTGACTAGTTCAGGTTTTGGAATATCTGTATCCCTTTATCAGAACACCTGCAAAGGTGATAATTTCTATAAAAAATAATTTAAAATACACAGATTTTTTTGAAACTTACCAAAATACGTAGTAAAAAAAGTTGTTAAAATAAGTAATTTTATAAAAGAAACAGATTAACAATGGTTTTATAACAAAAAAGAGAATACAACTAGCAGAGAATAAATAAAATATTTTTGTTTTTTTTCTCTTATCTAGGTACTGATAACATACCAACACAGGAAAACGTTTCGAAATCACTCCAATACTTGCAAACAATTCTTTCGATTTAAATTGATGTTAAACTTATATAAAATAAAATAATCTAAGAGAATTCATTTTTGGTCGAACGTTTTGGTAAAGATATTTCTGAAAGAATATGTGAATTTACGTATAAAAAGCACAGGCACTGTAAAAAATCTTTCCAAGTCGATGTATATACAGGATTGGATTTTGGTTAGTAATAGTTCCTACAAAAGAAAATTTAAATAGGTTAAAAAACTAAAAAGAAAGAGTATAAGATTACACTTATTAAATTAAAATATTAGTTAATATTTTTTACTATAAAATTCGAAACAGAAAATCAAGCTGGATAAATAATTTGGTAAAAACTGTGACTGATTCCTGTGAGAGAATGGGGAAATAAAGAAAAGGAAATGTATGTCAAACGGAAATGTCTACATGTTTATCAAAAAATAACCTTAAAATATTAAATAGGTGATATAACGCAACTATATTAGGTGTTTGATCTTCCAAAATTCATATATCTCTAAATAAATATCATATTTTAATCTATCAAAAGGTACTTTTTCTTCGTAATTTATTTATTTATTTATTTATTTGTAAACACACAGGTTTTACAACCTAATTACGTGAGTACATAAAACAATTTTTAAGAGCACAGAAAAAATGCTAATAGGTAAAAAATAATTAGTAGAATTGCAAGGAACTATACACCAATATCACAAACACCTTAAAGTACATCATACTGTTATATTAATTATGTGCTGCAAAATAATTTTTCTAAAACTTATTAATGATGAAGTCCAATTCAAATTCACTTAAACATTAAAATTGTTATATAGCAAGTCGAAGCATGGCTACAAGTGGTGCATGGTATGTAGTCGTAACTAGTGGAACCTTGAACATTGGAGAGTAGCGTACATTTCTAGCAGGAACATTAAAAGGAATAAAAGCAAGTATTTCGGGTGAATTTATTTTGTTGTTAATTATTTTATGTAAAAAAACTAAAGCTATTATATCCCTTCTTTGTTGCAATGAAAGTATTTTAAATTCATTTCTTAACTGAGAAATTCTTATTATATTATAATCTTGCCATTTATGATATTTTCTAAAATACAAATATCTAAGAAATTTGTTTTGGATGATATCTTTTTGTGTAGTTTTATATTCACTATACCAAATATTAGAAGCAAATTCAAGTTTTGATCTCACCAAACTGTAATATTATACTTTCATTGTGTTTATGTTATTAAAACTGTTACAATTTCTTATCACAAATCCCAATAGTTTATTTGCATACTTTTTAATACTCTTTATATGATTATGAAATAAAAATTTGTTACTGTAAATAGCACCCAGAGCTTTAACTTCTTCCTTCCGCTCAAGTACCTTCCCATCAATCATATAATCAAAAATAATGGGATTTTTTGGCGGGTAATTGTCATAATGTTACATTTATTAATATTAAAGTACAGTTTATTAGTTATACTCCACTCAAAAAATTTTATTTATATCGTTTTGTAACGTAACACAATCTTTAACATTTTGTACTTGTTTAAATAACTTAAAGTCGTCAGCAAATATCAAATAATCAAAATTTAAGAGATTAATATTATATCATATATATATATATATATATATATAATATCATTAATAAACATAAGGAACTGTAAAGGCCCTAAATTTGATCCTTGAGGGACTCCTGAATTGGCATGATATTTTCCAGAAATGTTCTTATCATGTTTAACAACAAAGTATCTATTCTGTAAGTAACTTTTTATTAATTCTAGACAATTTTTCGCCAATCCAAAGCTTTTAATCTTTTTCAATAGAACATCATGATGTACTGTGTCAAACGCTTTTCTAAAGTCTGTAATATACAACATCTAACTGTAATTTTCTTTCCAAAGTATTATGAAATTTATTGCTAAAAATGAATAAGTTTGTTTCAACAGATTTATTTACCATAAATCCATGTTGTTCTGGTACAATATAGGGATTTACGTACATATAAAGTTTGGAATAAATTATTTGTTCTAATAACTTTGCTGGTGCACACATTATTGATATAGCCCTGTAATTTTTAATATTCATTTTATTACCACTTTTATGGATAGGTGTATTAATAGTTGTTTTTCACAATTCAGGAAATGTTTTTGATTTAATTGCTAAATTAAATATGTGCAATAGCGGAGTTACAAGCCATTCACCACAGCCTTTTAAAATATATGGTGGTATATTGTCAATACCTGCTGATTTCTTTGGTTTCAGTTTTTTAAGTGCTTCGGTTAAATATTTATCAGTAATTATATTCAGGGCAAAAGTATCATTGTTAACATCAACATATTCATTGTTACAATTTAAATTATACGTAGTTGGATCAGAAGAGTAAACTAATGAGAAAAATTTTGCAAATACTTCTGCAGTTTGTTCAACCGTTACCGTTTCACCTTGGTAGATAAAATTACCTGGATTACTAATATTTGTTTTTTTGTGTGGTTCCAAAATGCATTAACATCTGTTTTTATATTTTCCTCCAATTTCATTATGTAATTTCTTTCTTCATTTTTAATTAGCTGTTTAACTTTAATTCTTGCTTGTTTGAATTTCTCATCATAGACTTGTGATACATTTCAAAGTTTTCTATATTTTTTCTTCTCTTTAAGTAGATCCTTAAGTTCTTGCGTGAACCACAAAGGAAATTTATAAGCATTATTTGAGTTAATAAATTTTGGAACACACTGTTCTACTATATTATCCCAAATTTCATAAAAAATTTTAGCGCATCATTAACATTAGGTTCATTTAAAACTAAATTCCAATTTGCATCCCTTACATTTTTACTTAATTGATCAAAATTAGCTTTTTTGTAATTACATCTAACTTCATTTATACTGTTTAATATCTTTTGTTTTTGCACCTTTATGGATATGTTTAATGCAGGATGGTAGATATCCTCTGTAACAAACGGTGTGGGTTCCCTAGTAACATTGCAAATGTTTATATTATTTTCAGAAGTAATAACTAAATCTAACGTCCTACCATTTTCATTAGTGATATCATTAAGGTGTTTGAAAGAATTAAAATCCATGAAATCATAAAAAGTTCTTACTATTTCACCAAAATAAGTAATATTTGCATTAACGTCTGTTAGCTGAGGTATATTGAAATCACCAAAAACGTATGTTTTATCTAAGTCTAAAACTTGGTCTTGTATAAAATTATTTACCGATTCATGTATTTGATTTGAACTGTTTGGAGCAGCACAAAACGTATATTTTTTACTCTCTACTTTAAAGTGTACAGCTATTGCCTCAAATGTAGTTGAATTTTTAATAGTTTTTAAAATCTTATACGTTTTACTCAATGCTATTAAGACCCCTCCACCAGTAGTTTTATTGGTAAAATGTAGGTCTCTGTCAGATCTAAATACATTAAATAACCTAGTATCCACTAGTTTCCCTTCTCCAACACCTGCCCGCAGCCATGTCTCCACTGCAACAATAGCATCAAAATCATTCTCTAAACATCCTCTTAAAAAATTATTAAGTTTAGTATTTAGCCCCTGCAATTCTGGTAGTAAATATTTAGACCAGCTACAAGCATAAATCAAGGAAAGTGAGCTTTTTTTACCGACATAATAACCTGTCTATTTATACACAAGTGATATAGCATTTATTCTAAATATTTACTTAATTTTAAAAAAGAAATAAATAATTTATTTTTATATTCTTTCCCAACAAAATTAATAATTTTTATAATGCAAAATAAATTCATATTCTTTCCCAACAAAATTAACATTTTTTATAATATAATTGTTCACTCTGTATATTCATTAATGCTTAAAATAAATTCATATTATTTCCCAACAAAATTAACATTTTCTATATAAAATTGTTCACTCTGTATATTCATAAATGCTAAAAATAAATTCGTATTTGTTCCCAACAAAATTAACATTTTTATAATGAAATTGTTTACTCTGTATATTCATTAATGCTAAAAATAAATTTATTACAATAAATAATATTATAAATTTAAATTTTAAGAAGGTAATAGAAAAGAAAATATTCTTATCAATTGCTTTAACTAGTTTTATACTTATTAGAGTAAAAAAGTTGAAATAGATAACAAGACTTGTCCACTATTCTGCCCTACAAAGCAAGAATCAAGTAACTCCAAATTTAAAGGTTTTGGTTAAAGCAACTTGTTTATGTTAAAATGGTTTTTCGTTTAACTTCTGTAGATGTTTGACCAAAAAGTGTTGTTTTTTTTTAAATTAAATGTTTTTTTATGACCTTTTTAATGGTATAAATAAATATAAAATAATCTTATTAATATCTATTTTTTTGATAGTTTTTGAGTTACTGGATTTAAGAATCTCCCTGATATACAATCTTAAAAGGAAGTAACTCCACATGCTAGATATTTTAATGAACTATGCGTCCAAAAACAATGAAAAAATCAAGTAACAGGATTTACAATTTAAACTAAAAGAGTATAAGCAATAAAAAACTCACATAAATAGATTAAAAATGCAAAAGAATTTCTAAATTGGTTTATTAAAATAAAGTAAAACTATTTTTTATTTTTAGTAAGTCAAATAAGATTTAAACAAACATGGGAACCAATAATAATATAACAACTTATATTACTTACAAAAATAGACAGTACTTTTATTATGTATTTTAATTTTGGAAAACAAAAAAATCTCATAACAAGGCAACAAAACTAAGTAATGGGGCAACATATATTTTTTTTTAAAAACTGAAGAGTAATTCTATTATTTTTAACATTTTAAAAACAAACACTTTGTCATAACAAACAATAATAGTAATTTTATTGATAAAAATTCCAGTATTTAACGCTTCGCAGCAGTTTTTAGGTTTGAGCAGCAGGAATAATTCCTAAGTCATCAACATCTTCTCTACTTGGCAGATTTTTCCAAAAAATTTGTTTTTTTGGTGGCATGTACTGTGTAAGCTCCTTAATAATAGTATCTTTCTTTTTTTGGTGTATACCCCTATCGGTTGTGACCTGCTTTCGGTTTCAAAAAAGATACTTCAGAAAAAGATTCTTGCTCTAGTTCAGGTTTAAAAAATCATTTTTTAGAGCCTTTTAAAAATTGAACACACTTTACATCGTTAAGTTTTGGCAAGTCTGATCCTTTTTTTCTAGTTTGACAACCATTTTCAAATTCTAAGAAATCTTCTGCGCGTAAATTTATGACTTTGTTTAACTTATTTGATGATTCAATTAAATGAACTAGATCTTCGTAATCTAAAACTTCTGGAGTATGTTTCCATTTCTTACCTATAAGGCCATGGACCGCATCAGCTTTCATAAAGCTGTGTCCAGGCTCAAAGTACTTAAAAGTGATACTTTCTGGTCCCCACACTTCGTTGACAAATATGACACAAGCTGAAAAAAGGTTTTTATTTTGTGCTGTGCAGTTGTCAGTCCAAAAAATTACGTGCTTCACATCGTTGTTTAGTCTTTTTAGTACATTGTAAAATGCCGAGACAACGTCGGGCCCATTTCTTCCCCTAATGGCTTCATGCCAAAGTACACATTTATTTTCTTTTGCTGCTTGCAAGTTAGCAAATGTTTCATAAAACGCAACCAATCAGCTGACGAAAAACGAATTTTTTATGGTCATTTTTGGTAATATTAATATTTTTTGCATGTCAACAGAGTAAATTTCAAAATCTATTGGCCACTTCTTGTTCGAGTCTTCATTGTATTGTTTTCTTGCTACAGTGTATCGAGTTTTATGAATGTCGTATTTCTTGCAAATGTCACATATTGCTTTGTTTAATTCTATTGGTCCACCTTCTAATTCACATTTTTCAAAGTCAGTTGGAATAGATGACGTGCTTGGGATATCATTTTCGTGAACGTGAACATGATTTTTGTAGGTGGAGCACATTCCACATTCATCTTGTGTAGGTGATGCAAAGCCTATATTTTCTTTATCGAATATTTTTCTATAGGTTTCATAGCTTATTTTATAAAACTTTGATAAGAAGTCTTTGTACATGTCACGAATTGTTATATCACACGGTAAATACCTCCTATTTGGGGAATGCTCTAAATTATAATGTGACACTTGCGGATGGTAGGAATCAATGTGACTTTTTATATCTGCATAATTTTTGTCAGCAATTGTTCTCACTGTCTCAGCTCTTTTTTGGCCTCTTTTGTCTTTTAGGTCTACCGGTAAATCATTTGCTGTTCTCTTTAAATAATCGGTGATTATGGAGTCCGATCTAAGACCAAGAGTATTCATAAACATACTTTTACATACCATTATCATGCTTTTAATTTCAGACTGGGATTTGTTACCAGTAGCATAACCAGACCCCAACTTTATGGCAGGAGCATTTGAAAGTAATTTTTCCAGTAGACAAGGGAAATGTTTTCTTTAAAATGAGAAAATTTAACATAAAATTTGTTAAGTGGCTCTTTTATAAGAACTGTTACAACAGAAGTAAGGAAATTGCCTTCGCAGGTGAAAATTTTTGACAACGTTATTTGGATGAAATATTTTTTTGAACTTCTTCCTAAAAAATCAATAGTAGGTACGTCAAAATTATGTAGTAATTTCCCCAAAAGGTCCCTCTAAGTGTCCTTTATAATTTGAAGATTAGGCATTAAAAAAATGTATTTTTATTTAAAACAAAAGAACACTAACGCCAAAGAACAGGAGCTTAGATTAAGGGCAATTAAACCTACAAAAAGATAAAAAGTCACCCTATTTTGTAATTTAGATTAGAATATATCTACACAGACTTCAATCTTTAACTGTTTACACTTTTGTGTGCCTTCATACTTAGGGCACGTGTTCCCTGTTTACTACGCTACCGGTTAAAAAGCGCGGTGACTTAGCAAACGGTTTATGATTTTTTGCCAATTTTATTTGTCGCTATTTACGAACAAGATTAGTACTAAATGCACATTAACTTCTTTAAAAAAACATTAAAGAACGTAACAAGTACTTACCCACTACTTTTGTGTGGTTTTTTTGCTAACATTTCAAGCAGTTTTTTTCCTCGACTAGACGACATTTTTTTGTGTGCACTTTTATTTACTAACAACATAATAAATACTAAATAATTTGTTCAAACTTGCAAAAAGCAACGTAAGGCGGTTTACCCCACCCTCGTTTTCAGTAATATTTTAAAAGAAGTCTAGTTAGATATCTTTGCTATCGTTTTAAGGAGGCTAAGTAAAGTTACTTGATTCTTCGTTCGTATTTTAAAGTTCCTAGCATAAAGTAAATCGACTCACGTGCTTCTTGAATTGCATTTGTGTAAAATTTCCGCAAGTAACTCGAGTAGATTTATTAATACAAAGGAAAAGTATAAGCAAGAATAGGATAATACAAAACTTAGCAGGTAAGAAGATTTACTAAAATATATTTTGAAAAGAAGTAGAGATGCTAGAATTGAGTTGTAAATAACTTCGTATTGGAACAACACTTAATTACCAGGATTGTAGGGGACATAGGTTGTCAAAAGAGAAGCCCAAAAATGAATAAAAAGCAAGAATCAAGTAAGTCGAGTTGCTTGATTATGCATTTTTACGGCAGTATTCTTTGCCTGATTCCATATTTATTAATTTTACATCGTTGCCACTCCTATAAAATATTCTTCCGTTTTGGGTCCATACGTTCTTTGCACCATATTCTTGTACAGCTTTCTTCTGCATCTCAAAACGACTTTTGGTCAAGTCCTCATTTAAGAATATCTGCATCCCTTTCAATTTACTTCTTGTCTATACACTTCATTTCTTTTGATAAACGTTACAAAATTTACAATAATGGTTCTTGGCTTACCTGCGTTATCCATTTTTTCCCAATACGATATGCATTGTTTAGATTTTAGATCGTATAAGCCACATTTAATTTTTAGAACATCATTAATTAATATAAGTGTTTTTGAAGCTAAATTTTCATCACTTTCTTCTTTCACCCCCACAAACCTTAATTTTTTTAATCTTGCATATTGACCGAAAGTATCCATTTCGTTTCTTATTTTCACAATTTCAGTTTTGTTTGATTGAATAGCTATTTCCATGGTTGCAAATTTGTCCAACGCATTGTTTATTTTAGTGTCAATTTGATCGATTTTTTTACCAAATTTTTTAAGTTGATCCTCCATTTTGTCATAAATTTTTGAGCAAACTTGTTTACTGCAGCCTCCAGGGCACTATCATCCAGTGAGCTGGAATTACTTCTTGTAGTTTTGTTCATACCTGCATCCAAATTAATTCTGGCAACACTGTCAGCTTAAAAGACACTGCAACTTATTCAAATTTTTGTAACTGATTGCAACTTGCACTATAGTTTGACAGCACTAGGACGTATTTGTTTAACTATATTTTCAATAATTTACAATAATATTGAAATATATCACTTAAAAACCATCAACAATTTTCGGAGCTCACCAATCGAAGTTTACTGTAGCATAGCGGTCGAAATCAATTGTGTCTGGATGGCGGTTAAGTGAGACAATAGATATCTAAATGTAACATCAATTAGTTTAATTAGGCAATCCAAACCACGTGATATTTTAGTTGTTTGACCGTCGCCGCCATATTGAATTTATTTTGACACATCGTTGGATTGGCGCGACGGTCAAACATTGGATTCAGTAGCTATTCATCTTCAGAAAGCTGAGGAGTGTTATAGTTATAAAACGATTTGCTTTTTATTTTGTGGTGTTTAAAGGTGTTTTTTAGTGTTTAAAAAGGACAATTTTTCAATTTCAACAAACTCTACAGTAACTTTGTTGTTTGTTTGACCGTCGCCGCCATATTAAATTTATTTTTTGACTCATCGTTGGATTGTCTAATTGTATTTACTCTAGATTTAAAAAAAAAAATTAAAATGAACTTTAAGCTCTATATCCGAATCTGATATACTCACTTTTAATAGGTACATAGGAGCTGAAAATCAGTAAAAAGCTAAAATTTTTACTTTAGTATTATCTTACATATCTTCTTTAAAACCATCGTAAATTTCTTAATTTTTTAAATCTAAGACATTACTAACATCAATCAATCAATCTTCCAATTGTCCAATAAGTAAAGTTGGCATCTTTCCTAAAATGATTGACCAATTATAATTTGAGAAGATTTTTCCGATTATTTCCAGGCAACATGGGTTGTTAGCATATAATAATTATCTGTCTCTTTATTTATATTTTTATCCTTCACCATTATAATATGGTTAAATCATCCGGATACGATTTAGTTTTATATATTTTATCTCATCATCTTTCAGTTGGTCTAGTGTTTGTTGTTTTTTACAGTTTTCACTTTAAAAATATGTTTTATTTTATTTTAAAGTTCTATTCTAACATTATTGATATCTATTTTTATTTCTTTCAGATTTTCTTTTAAAATCTTCATAACTTCTTTTCTATTGTTTTTTTTTTTGTTTTTCTAATCTTCTTTCCTAATTTTCTTTTGTTTTTCTTGATCTTCTTTCCTAATTTTCTTTTATTTTTCTCGACTTTTATTCCTATTTTTTTGTGTTTATATATTTTCTAAAATTTTTGCAACTTTATATTTAAACTTCCTTTTTCACTCATTTTCTTTTCTCATGAATTATTTTCTATTATAACTTTTTTTCTTTTTTTTTGTGTATTACCATTATCTATATTTTTTTTTTCAGATTCAATTTCATCTTAATAAAAAAAAAATGTGAGCCGTCACGGGACGCCTGGCAGATGTGAAACATCGACATTATTGTGTAAAAGTAATATGCAGAAAAGAACAGATTGTGATAGGAACTAAATATGTCATAATGATAAAATAAAATATTACGATTTTTTCCGGATAACGATGACTATTTATTGAATAAATTTAAAAAGTGATTTCGTTTAGCTTTTTATTTAATTGCCTTAAATTCAATAATCTTAAAAAAGGAAATTATTAAAACACAAATTTATATAGAAGTACGTTACTATATTAATATAATTGTAGTTACTTCATAATTTTAGTACAAACAAAAAGCGATACTAAATAAAAAAAAAAATGTGAGCCGTCACGGGACGCCTGGCAGATGTGAAACATCGACATTATTGTGTAAAAGTAATATGCAGAAAAGAACAGATTGTGATAGGAACTAAATATGTCATAATGATAAAATAAAATATTACGATTTTTTCCAGATAACGATGACTATTTATTGAATAAATTTAAAAAGTGATTTCGTTTAGCTTTTTATTTAATTGCCTTAAATTCAATAATCTTAAAAAAGGAAATTATTAAAACACAAATTTATATAGAAGTACGTTACTATATTAGTATAATTGTAGTTACTTCATAATTTTAGTACAAACAAAAAGCGATACTAAATAAAAAATAGGAAAATGATGAATTAAACTATGAATACAACTTTATCGTTGAATACCTTTTAAACGGTATTTAAATGGGAAATATATTATGATTTAGGCACGGGTTAATGTGAATATTAAGGGCTGGTTAAGGTCTGATAATTTTTGTTAGGTCATAATCTAAAAATTTGATGGGTGTTTGGAGAACAAAACCAAATCTGGGAAATAACGGACACCCCAATGTATATAGAGTAGGTAGGTACTCACTCATTTTTATTCATATTTTTTCATCACTTTCTTTATTAACACTTTGTTTATTCATATTTAAAACTAAATACACAAATTTTACGCGGACAACTATATGACAACTATTCACCAACAATCTATTTTGATTGACTAGCTGTCAATTTTACAGGTCAGCAAAATATGTAGGTATATTATGTTGCCTATACAAACAATCATTTTTATATATATAGAATAGATAGTAGGCGGAATCGAGTTAGGTTTTTATTATGGAGGGTAGAGGTAAGGAGAACGATCTTAAATGGGAAATGATTAAAAATGTGTCCACTTTTTAGAGAAACATAACACTTCTCAAACTTGCCACTACAATGGCGCTAAAGTAGATGTAGGGTACAGAATGAATGTAGCAGTTTTTGACAAATTGATTGAAATTTCGTATGATTTCGTAATATAAGTCACAAATTATATAAGTGCTATAAAAAAACGTGGTCAGCGAATTCAGTTTAGTGTATTTTAAATTCGTTTTATACTTTATGATTATCTTATGTATCTTATGATTATTTTAAAAATGGTGTCATAATAAAGCGGAAATGTGTCTTTCCTTGTTTATTTATCTATCGTACTCTAAGAAATTATGGCGCTTTTTTTAAAATTTACCCTACTACGATCGTAGCGCCACCCTTATTTACCACATTTTGACGGACACATTCAATACACGGAGACAGTTCTCCTTACCTCTACCCTCCATAGTTTTTATGAAACAATTCATACCCTGTCCCGCCAAATTTTTGAATCGATGAGCTTCTTCCCCCTATTGTTGGCGCGCCACCGTCGCGTCGCTCAAAACATGACACCAATTTCATATAAGATATCAGTACATCTCTTATCGATTATTATCGATGCGTTAGGTTTTTTACGTCATGACGTCAGCGTCACCACGCCAGAAATCTGATTTACGTGCCGCTATAGATGTTTCACATCAATAGGAAAATGATGAATTTAACTATGAATACAACTTTATCGTTGAATAACTTTTAAACGGTATTTAAATGGGAAATGTATTATGATTTAGGCACGGGTTAATGTGAATATTAAGGGCTGGTTAAGGTCTGATAATTTTTGTTAGGTCATAATCTAAAAATTTGATGGGTGTTTGGAGAACAAAACCAAATCTGGGAAATAACGGACACCCCAATGTATATAGAGTAGGTAGGTACTCACTCATTTTTATTCATATTTTTTCATCACTTTCTTTATTAACACTTTGTTTATTTATATTTAAAACTAAATACACAAATTTTACGCGGACAACTATATGACAACTATTCACCAACAATCTATTTTGATTGACTAGCTGTCAATTTTACAGGTCAGCAAAATATGTAGGTATATTATGTTGCCTATACAAACAATCATTTTTATATATATAGAATAGATAGTAGGCGGAATCGAGTTAGGTTTTTATGAAACAATTCATACCCTGTGCCGCCAAATTTTTGAATCGATGAGCTTCTTCCCCCTATTGTTGGCGCGCCACCGTCGCGTCGCTCAAAACATGACACCAATTTCATATAAGATATCAGTACATCTCTTATCGATTATTATCGATGCGTTAGGTTTTTTACGTCATGACGTCACCGTCGCCACGCCAGAAATCTGATTTACGTGCCGCTATGGATGTTTCACATCAAAAATAACAATCCTCAAAATGACATCTACATTTTTATTTATATAAAAAAATTTAACCAAACGCTTATCAACAAAACTAAAACTAAAAGCATACTTCATTCTAATTTTTTTTATTTAAATTTTAAATTAAACACTGGAGACAGTGATCAAATTTCGTAATAATAATAATAATAATAATAATAATAGACTCTGTAAAACTAAAACAGGCTCAGAAAAACTATTGAAATTTATACACTGCCTTTTTAGATTATAAAAAGGCCTTTGGTAGCGTGCCACATTCTTGGCTTGTTAAGGTATTAGAAATTTACAAAACCATAGTTACTTTTCTCTCTACCATAATGAAAACCTAGAGAGCAAATTAATTAATTTTATAATTTTATAATGCGATTAAATCATAACATGAAATTATACTTACATCTGTAAGATTATTGGTGTATGTGCATAAGTTTTAAAGACATTTTTTTACTCATATTTACGAATTTCGATGTATTGTTTGATTTAAAACTATCAGTTAAGCCTCATATTAAAAATTTACATTAAAAGTGACATAGAAAATTAACTTGAGTAAATGAGTTTACATGTATTTTGTAATGCAATGTATGCAATAAAGTTTTGACAAAAAGTTATCACTAAAATTTCTACTAGATTTTTGATGTCTGCTCTAGTTACCATGAAGTAGGTAAAACAATCGTTATTTGTTGTCAGCAGTGGTCAGTATTAAGCGTCAAATTTTTTAATTATTAAGTTCAAAATTTCTTACAAACTTGAAATTAGCAAGAATATCTACAGAAATTTTTAGAAAAATTCGGTAAGTGGTCCTGAACATCATTCAACTAAAGATGAGACCAGCCTTATCCAAATTGTAACCACGGTGCACTATCGGTTTTGTAAAGTCGTTTTACATATAATAAAAAAATATGTATAACTAGTTGTACTCGCAATGTCGTTCGCGTGGCGTGTGATTGTTGTATAAAAATTTCTTACCCCACCCCATTTAAGGAATGGGAGAGAAATTTTTATAGGTACACCAGATGTTAAGTTGAAAGAAGACAAATACATCTGTGAAAACCGCATTCGAATCGGATCAGTAGTTTTTATGTGATGCGCGCACAAACATACAGACAGACAGACAAAAAAATCTAACCACATTTTTGGGTTCTATTTCGATGTACCTGCGACGTCGTTCGCGTGGCGTGTTGATTTTTGTACAAAAATTTCTTTCCTTGCCTTGTTAAAGGGGTGGTGGGGAAAAAGTTTTATAACCAGATGTTAAGTTGAAAGAAGACAAATACGTCTTTGAAAACCGCATTCGAATAGGATCAGTAGTTTTCATGTGATGCGTGCACAAACATATACATTCCTACAGTTTTATTATATGTATAGATTACTTACTTATATTAAAATTTGAATAAAATTTTGTTATTTTGTTGATGAAACCTCTTACATCTTTTCTCAAAACTTAAGTCCTAAAGTTTCTTTTGCTGCTGTAGTTTTCATACGAATGGATGATGAACAAAAAGTTCCTGTATATCTATCATACATCTTGTCAGCTCAATGTCGGTAGTACCAATCATTAAGATTTCTATACCTTATCTTAAATTACTAGCCGTTAATAATTCTAGGTTGTTCAATTCTGTAAAAACAAGTTTAAATTGGGATTTTATTTTCTAGTTTTAAAGTAATTCATCCACTGTAATTTTGTAGATTCGACTTAGATAGTAGAATATAGATTATAGGCAGGGTAGATTGGCCCAGGTGATTTTATTACACTGTGACCTAATTTAATGCCATTGCGCATGCGTCGATAGATAGGGTTCTCAACAGTGCAGCTGAATAGTCACACAGCTGGCATTCACCATCCTCATCTAACAAGTGGCATTGCGCGCTAGCTCTCTTTCACTTTATCTCAAATATCTCGTATCTTTAACAAATAGCACCCCTAATTTGCGGCTATTTTTTCACAGGCAGTCGCATTAGACAAAAAATTAGCTTTAATTTGATGTAAAGAACAAGCGTGTAAGTCATGAACATATAAATGAATCAAAATATTATCATACCTGCTTACACCTGGCTGCGAGGTAGTTGCGGCCGAGCGTGCAATGGCTCCTATGGATTTTTGAATTCTTTATACGGATTATTATGATGTGGATGATATTTTATTTAAAAGAGAAGTGAACAGAATTTTTTTTTAAATAATTAACATTAATTTAATTAAAATTACTTGCGGCCACTTTTTACTGGCTGCGTGTTGATCAATGTATTCTCCAATTCATAAACGTATGTAGAAATGTGTGTTTCACTCAAAACGTAATGAACGTAGTGATTTTGCAGCGGGATCTCGTACTATAAAGTAAATATACTTCCCTATAATCAATTTGGCGCCGGTAAGTAAACCATTACGGTATCAGGTACTGTAATCAGTAATGTGTTGCCTAGCAACGCTGCTCTGATTGCTTAAGGGAAGACAATTACTTTTAATTTTTCACATTTAAAACTACTATAATGACTATAAAATAAAAATAAAATAATTAATTACTTACTTTTACTGCCATATTTTTATTTCGCTCAAAACGTAATGAAGTAGTGATTTTGCAGCGGGATCTCGTACTATAAAGTAAATATACTTTCCTAAAATCAATTTGGCGCCGGTAAGTAAAACATTACGGTATCAGGTACTGTAATCGGTAATGTGTTGCCTAGCAACGCTGCTCTGATTGCTTAAGGGAAGACAATTACTTTTAATTTTTCACATTTAAAACTACTATAGGTAATGACTATAAAATAAAAATAAAATAATTAAATACTTACTTTTACTGCCATATTTAAAAAGAAGTCAATGTTATTCAATTTTATATTAACAATTAAATCATAAAAATAAAAATTATTTGACAGTGACAGATGGCCTTCAAGGTCATTTGACCTAACTAATCAAGTTACGAACTATTTTTAGTCAAGTTACGAACTACTGTTAAAATTTTTATGAATTTATTAATTTATAAAAACAGGATAAAATAAAATATAGTACGATACATGGTCGTTAGGTGTTATTACAGTACTCGTTTTTGTTCCCGGACTTGGCTCCTATGTCGCCTCTTCCGTAAACTAACTCGTACTGTAATAAGTCACCTACCGACTTTGTAACGAATTAGTGTACACCCCACATCTTGGTATGAATCCATAAGAAATAGACTTTTTTAAGAAAGTCTATTATCGACTTAGGATGTATGTTAGTAACCTGATCAAGTTCTAAGAAAACCTGTCCCTGATATTTATATCGTAGGCGAACGATTACCTACTTTGCAGATACAGATAATATGTTTAGCCTTTTAATTGGCATACTTGCAGAATCTCCATGTTTCCCTAGACGGAAAATTCACGGAAAACAATTCACCGAAACACAGTTTACCAAAAGCACAATTTACCGAAATAAAAATTCACCGAAATTATATAAATAAATTCGTATATAAAATTAATTTATTTTAAAATGTTATCAGGAATAACAAAATAATTATTTTTTAGGTTTAATTTTTTTGCTTTTATATTTCTAGTTTTCTTAATAATATAAATTGTGTGCAATTGCACGTAAGTAATTTATGAAGTTATCTGCCTCATATCTAACCACAACTCTTGTTATTCTTTGTGCATATTCTTTATATTTCTTCTTTGTAATGGGTGGGTTATGTCCATTGAAGTATTGCACAATTTTAGTTCATTTATAGAATGTTCCCTTTTTAACGCATCTATAAACTTTCAGATAGTTGGTTAATGTGCAGAAAGCTGCTGTTTAAAAGCACGATGCCTCCACAGAGTTGTTCGTTTTAAGCAAATTATGTTAAACTCTGCTGCAACAATTGCACATATTTATTGGAAATAATGGTTCTCTTCTATTTCTTCGTTGTGGGCGTCCAATCCAGATATCTTTAAAATAATCGACCAATGGTTGTGCTTTATTCGGTAATATGGCGCAGTCACATAAATGTTCAAATGCGGTTACTACATCTGCTTCGGGTTCATATGCAACTGCAACCAACATTTTAAGACATACAGCAAATGAACAAATGTTGCAAAATGCAGAATATTAGTTATTCTATCGCTTTACTAGTTTTGAAAAATATTTTCAAAAACATTGACCATTTAACTAAGAAGAAACAACTACTTCCCTGGCTATGTGCCTCGACGGATACTGAGTTACACTTCAAAGTCAAATGGGGTTGGCATATCTAACAGATAATTTAAACCAACCATTTAAGTTTACAGTTAGAAGGGACAACATATTTTGTAGACCGGTTTCCACCTATTGGGTCTCGTCAGTACAAGGTATATGTTATCCGTCAGCGAGCTTAAGGCATAATCGTATTGTTCCTTTAAACCACACTTGTTGAATTCGACGATATAAACTCTGGCATAAGTGGAAAAAGCAACATTGATGTGGCACATTCGGAAATATAGTTGCCACCGCGTTCATAAATGCCTCCTCGAAGTCAGTTGTAATTGTTTCTACTGGTAAAACATGAGGAATGAACCTTTTCAACTGCTAACGCGCTTTCTAAATGATAAATATACATTTTGGTCTATATATTGTGTCATTTGTTCCTGTAATAATGATTTTTTAAAATAAATTTTACTTATTTTATATAAAAAAATTTTTTACTTAAAACTAATTTGTTTGTATAATTTCGGTAAATTTTTAATTCGATGAATTGCGCTTTCGGTAAACTGTGTTTCGGTGAAATGTTTTCGGTTAATTGTTTTTGGTGAACTGTTTTCGGTGAATTTTCCTAATTTCCCATGTTTCATTGTTCACTTTGTCCATTTTACAGAGATAGTAGGTCAGTCTTGACAGTGTCCTGTTAAAATTTCAGGTTTTTGAATCTCTAACCGTAAATTAAAGTAGAGTAGAGAAGGTGGTATTAACATTTTTGCTTCTCTTTTGCCTGGAGTTTCTTTTCTCAATTCGTCGTAAAGAAGAATGGTTCTCATTTGCATTAAACAAAATAGCATAAATTTGCTTACTAAGAAAAAAAATATTTTAATGGTGTATGATATTATATTTTAATTAATATTCGAAAGTTCTTCAAATGATAACTTGTTTGTTTTGCTTTTTACACAATGTAAAGAACAACAATTCCCAACGGAGCGGAGAACTTTTAACTAATAAAATATATGTAGCAGAGTAATTTTTGTAATAAAACAATCTTATAATACTACTCACGAAGAACAAATTAAAATTTTAAATTTATTCTACGGTGACTTTGGTATAATTCATATAATCTCATGATAATAGTGCGGGAGTGTCTAAAAGCATAAGAGTGTACGACAAAATAGTGACAACGCGAAGTGGTCGTAAATCGAAACCACCTGTTAGGTTCTCCTCAGTAATTAATTATCTAATTGATTATGTTGCTCAGGTGGAGAATGTTGGAAAAATGTTGTAAATTCAGCATCAGTAGACGTGCGGAATTGAATAGCGGTTGCTAAGATGGATAAAACAGGAGTTATCTAATTTCTATAATAATTTGTTATTAAAAAAAATAACGAACTATTATTTGACTAAAACATAAACAAATTTTTTTGTGGAATTAAGATTTACAATAAGAACACTGACTATAATTTGAAACATTATTAATCGATATTAGAAAATAAAGGGTTAGTCTGTTGGAGATGAAAATTATGTATATTATACTCAGCATATTTATAACCTTTCAAATAATGTGAAATCTGCTTAGGATATGATAGGATTAACATTTGCATATAAATACGTTATTAATGTCTATGACTGCATAGAGTTACGATTTTCGATGACTTTTACCTGCCTGCCAGGGATTTGAGGTTTATTAACTATTTTTTTAACGTGCTTACCTACAGTGTCACAAAATTAAATGGGTGGTAGTATGACACAAAATATGCAGAAAAGTCTTTTGTGGTATTGTATCAAATTTGGATTATCTCTTTTTTCATTCTTAAAAACTTGCTTTTCTTATTAAATTCGACCCCTGTTTTATCTAGATATTATTTGTAGCTATTATTTAGTTTTTGGTGAACAAGTTTACAAATTTTCGCTATGCCTGTTTACAGTTATATTGAATTCAGTGATATGCAATTCATGTACGGTCGTGCAAATGGTAATGCGAGGGAAACGCTACGACTATATGTAGACACTTCCCCAATCGCCACATGCCTTCAGTCAGACTGCACCAAAGGTTGCGCGATACAGGTACATTTGGGAAAGAGTTCCATAATTCTGTGAGACCAAGTTCGGTGTCCACTCCTGAGACGAAAGTAGCAATTTTGGTACAAGTAGAGGAGAATCTAGAAACTAGTTTGTACAGAATATCAGCGGAAGTAGGAATTGAGGTTCCTCTGGCAACAGCTGTACCCGTACCATGTCCAACGAGTGCATGCTCTGAATCCACTTAATCATCAGACACGTTTGGAGTTTTATTGCCGCAATTTTATTGCAGACATTTTTTTTGATTGGGCATTTTGTACACGAAATGGACTTAATTTCCATAATTCGCATATGTATGCTAACGAGAATTCCTATTACCACAATACTTTGTGGAATCCATGCATCAAGTACGTTTTTCGTTAAACTTTTGGATAGGTATTTTGGGTACCTGGTTACTAGGTCCGATTGTACTACCTAACTGATTAACGGGAACTTCAACTTTTTGCAGAACACATTGAGTGATCTTTTAGACGATATTCTTTTAATACAAAGAAATAAACCGTGGTTCCAGCACGATGGTTCACCGGCCAATTTTTCAATTGCCGTAAGAGAGCATTTAGATAAATCTTTTGGAGAAAGATAGATAGAAAGGGGCGGACCTGTACCATGGTCTGCAAGATCGCCTGATTTAAACCTGCTTGACTTTTCCGTTGGGGATAAATTGTATACGCCACTCCTGTAAATAACTTCGAGAAACTGCAGCAAAGAGTATAGCAGGGATGTCATGGAATCCTAGCCAATAAAGGTATTTTGGAAAGAGTGCGACAATTCCTGCGCCGGAGATGTCATAGCTGCGTTGAAATGGAGGAAGGACACTTTAAACGTATGATTTAACTCTATATTTCTGTTGTTTGTCAATCAATATCCTTGTTTTTTGTACACATTAAAAAATTGTTTTAAATACTATCACTATACTATCACCTTTTTTAAACCCTTTATAATAGGATCGGGAAAAATATGACGAAATTTTTTAGATGATGCAACTAACTGGTTGGATCTATACAGTATCTATATAGTATTTCTAAAAGATTATCACAATACAATTAATAGAGTTATAACAAATTTAATTTTAATAATCAACTTTTAATTTTGTAGTGATGGTGTATATGTATATTTAAATATATGTATGTACATTAGCTGACCCTACAAACTTCGTATCGCCTAACAATCGTTGATTCTTCTCATTTTTTAATTGGTTGCTAGTTTTTTTTTGTTTTTGGCGATTTTATCATATTTTTTTGTTTGTTTCCAGGTTTTTACATTTTTTATGGTTGTATTTTATTAGTTTTCCGTTTTTGTCCGTCTTTACGGTATCACTCTTAAACAGCCTGATTATTAGCAATATCTTAAGGAAAATAGATCTATACTTTTTAAAGCAAAAATTGCAAGCCAAGGCTAAACGTCTATCACGTTATAAAAAGTACTGCCAACGTAAACGGGAAAACCAAATATTTGACTTAAATTCGTAACACTTCCACAGATCGCTGTCTGACTTTTCTACTAACTAAAAATACCAGGAAAGCAACATCTTACAGACCAAAAGAACACGCAACCCGCAAGCTTTCCTAAGGTTGCAGTTTCATGTCCTGTTGCATTGGACATTTGTTTAATCTCCTTAAAGTCATTTAATATATTCTTGTTGGTATACTTTCTAAAAAAATTCAAAAATGCCATAAGAGATTTCTCAAAATAATCGTTTACGAAAATATTCGAGAATAAAATCTTAAAGAGCCCAGTTTTGATACTTTACCCTTTACTTACCTTTACTGTTTACTAACTAGTCAGCAAACGATAAGAAGCACCTAGCTATGCTTCCAAAAGAAACTTGTATGCTACCGAACATCAAGCGAACAGAGGACCTAGCACAATACAACCAACCACTTGTCTTTCAATACTTAGCAAGCTTCTAACAAATCATATTTATCAACATATTGATGAAATTAATACATTGACCTAGGAACAGAAGAGCTGTAAGAAAAATCTTCAGGGTTGCAAAAAACTGCTCATTGTGGATTTATTTATTAAGAAAAGGGGGCGCAGATAACAGTAAAATATCATTACTGCACTTATTGACTGGCATTTAATGATGTCCCTTACTCTTGACTTATCCATGTACTCCAATCATTGCATTTCTAAAAAGTAATCTGAAGCCTTAACGTATTTTGCTTCGAGTTAATAGGTTTTAATAGCTAAATTTTCTGCATATATAAAATTTACCTACGGCAAGTGATTAACAAAGGAATTTTTTTAAATCCGTTTGGTATTGTCTTTTATCCACCATGCCCAACAAATTGTTATGTTGCTTTAATATCAAAGCAGATAGGAATGTTAGCCACAGCATCTCCCATGAGCAAGAAACAGATCAATAAGCATATAAAAATTACCAATATTTTGTATGTTGATATTTATACGAAATTTGGTTTTCAAAATGTAAAACGCTTTCTATCGAAAAAGTATTTTTCAGGAATGTAAAACGCTTAATATCGAAAAAGGTACAGTACTACCTACATATAACGGAACATATAATATAGGGATCTGTGATATAGCATCGTATAAATTGGATAACTGCTGAAGTTAAAGCAGCTGCTAGAAACTTGAAAAATTTACATTGTTTGTGTTTTTCGATTAACATTGCAAATTCGCGTGAAACATACAGAATTGCTAAGAAAAAATATAATAGCTGGTTACCCAAACTAAAACTCGATATCATTCCAATTTTTATTAAAAATTCGAACAATAAAGTTAAAACCGTATGGAAGGAAGCTGGTTGATAAGGAAGTAGGCAAAAGAAGACACACACAAGTAATGACTCTGGCTAGTGATCGTGAAGTGATAAAGAGCCTGTAGATATTTCGAATAAATTTGGTCAACATTTTGCTACCATCACTTGTAAAATGCTAGATGAACACTTTGGTGAAAATAGATTAAATTACTGAACTATGTATATCAACACGAAAACATTATTTTTTCAACTGGATTGAAGTTTCAGATCGTATTATTTGTTAAAAAAATTCAACAGGGATAGATAATATATCTACCAAACTGATATATACAAAATAAGTATATATCCAGCAATTAGCGTATCGAATAAATCGGTAGGTTACTGCTGGAAAATATCAAACTGAGTTAAAAATTGCTAAGTTATGTGCATAAAAAAAAACAGTGTGCGTGTAACCTTTACGCGCGATTGAAGTAAAACTTGTTGACGTACGTATCGGAAAATAAATATTTAATTACAATTCAATCATATTTATTGCCTATATACTTTACAAAAAAATGAGATGTTATATTTATATTATTCATTAGAAATAGGAATTTGAAAGTTATCATTATTTTTTTTAGGTATATATGAAATAATAGGTTTATGATAACTAAAATGTGAAACATAGATTTTACTCTCTAAATACCATTAATGTATTTGAAACCGTTTAAAAATTTCATAAATAAATTTAGAAAATTTAAGCTCCTCCCATAGCTGAAATTACACAGTTACTTCCATCAGAATCTTCCGTTAGAATCTAACGTTAGAGTAACCCCTAGTCGCAACTAAAGAAGTTTTGCTTCAATAATAGGTAAACAATATTAAAAATATACACACCTTACGTTTAGAATGTGTGATTTTGTAGCTGTATCTACCTTATTGTAATACATCACAACACAAGAGCCTTCGATAGTTAGATAACCATTTCATTTTGTATCATTTTATAGCATATTCCATAAAATTTAAAATCCTTAGTTAAGTTTGTTTCCTTCACGTCTACGAAGGATCCTGACTAGTGGTTTTATGGCCTTTATGGCTACCTAACCAAACCTAAAATAAGTATAAGAAAGTGTTAAAATATTTCGAATATTATTATTTTATGAACAAAAACGTGCAACATGCTTCTTTACTTAACGTAAAGATTCCGTATAAACAATTATTTACTATCATAATATGTATGTATATAAACTTACTTAATCAAATCATAATGAATGTGGCTGTCTCGTCATTTTTTCATTTTTGTCATTTTTCTTCAAATCTTTCTGGCGCTTATAATATGCCCTTTGACGTTCACAATTTCTTTTTCCTTTTAGCTCTTTAAGTCTATAAAACGAAAATAGCTAGGTATAAATAATAAGGTATAAATAGTGTAATTACACACCAAAAATAAAATGTATGCATATAGATTATAGGTACTCACTATTTTTATTCAATATTTTTTCATCACTTTCTTCATTAATAAATCCACTTTGTTTATTCATATTTAATACAAACACTTTATACACAAAAAACTACTAGCAATGTATTTTGGTTGACAAGATAAAAAGCTGTCAATTTATTCAATTACAGATTTAATTTTATTTAATATAGTAGGCAGAATCGCATGAGCGCCGCCAAGATTATTTTCATTTACACACTAATATGATCTAATATATATAGAATGTAGAATGATTTGGACAGCAACCGCGACGCCTTTAGTTTTTATTCAAACAATAATTTAATAAAAAAATTAAAAAATATATAATTTTCTGGTAAATTCAGGTATTTTTTTCCATAGCAGGGGGGTGCAAGCGCACCCTCTTGCACCCTGCTGCCGGCGCCCATGAAAAATCGTGTCAGGTATTTTGTAATTAGGTTTTGTTTCCGGTTTCTGTTATTAGAATGACGTCAAGTCCGTTAGAATAACGTTTTTACTCCTAGTCTCGCTAAAGAAGTTTTACTTCAAAAAATAATCAACTTTATCACATTGCAAATTACCGTCCAATGTCGGTGTTGAGCGTGATATCAAAAATTATCGAACGTATTATTGACAACCGAATATGTGATTTTCTGAATACTTTTAAAATAAATTTTGACTGTCCGCATGGCTTAGTAAAAAATCCACCCCACACAGCTGCCAGTAGTCTAATACAATCGGTTTTTGAAGAACTTGATAACGTTCGACCTATAGCAGGTTTATGTTTTGACTTATCACGAGCATTCAATTCTTTAAATTTTCATTCTATTGACAACAAAATGTAGAACATAGTATTTAGAAGGATTTTTTTTGGACTAGAAGCTAAATTTTTTAACTGGAAGATCTTAGTAAATGTTTAAAGGAAATATTCTGAGAAACACAGAATGAAAGTTGGGGTTCCACAGGAGTTTTTGCTGGGACCGTTAATTTTTCTTCTTCTTTTCACTAATGACATACCTGAGTGTCTAAAACTAAACAAGCTATCAATATTTGCTGATGATACGTCTATAACGTTGTCGGTGGAGACACGTGATGAACTAATTTCATCTATTTCGCAAATAATATAGTCTGGTCGAGAAGTCATTTAAATCGGATTTGGGTTATACCTAACCGAAAAATCTGATTTTGGTGTCAATCGATTTGTAATGACAAATAGAAAAATGTTCCTGAATATCAAAATATTTTTTAAAAAATTTTCCATTGTTATTAACAATTTAAGATTTTAAAAAAAGGGGTCTACATTTTTGCTAATAACTGAAAAACTATAATAGCTAGGACAAAAAACCGAACGGGTTCTTAAAGAGCAGGAAATTTCCAACAAAAAAGTACTAACTGTCCGAATTTTAGCTCAATTATTAAGAGGTTTAAATTAATGTTGAAAATGCCATAAAAAACGGGTTTCGCGGCAGCAGCGCGTCACCGCTGCAACGACCAAATGACATATTTTTTTTTTTTTTTGAGTAAGTAAACATTAATAAAAAAAAATGAAAAAAATTCTAGCACTAACAGAGAACAAATTTCTGCAGTCAAAAAATTTTTTTCGTTATTTTTCACATTTCTATTGATTTGTTAATTAAAAAATTACATCTACGTTGTTACTAACTTTAAATTCGTTACTGTGAGTAAAATAAAAACACAAGAATTTTTTTAACTCTTGGAATCTTTTATCATAAAGCTACTGAACAAAGTTACATAATAAAATTTTAAAATTTTTAAAAATTGAAATTTTTATTAACAAACAAAGTAAACAAATGCGATTTTTGCATCACGGCTTGAAAAAGTTTTTGACGTAAATTGCACCGTTCATGAGTTATAAATGAAAATAGGGGGTAAAACATGGAAAAAACCGTGATTTTTTATAAACAAATAAGTATAACTTTTAAACAAATAATGTAATCGACTTAAAACTAGTCAAGATTTATTTGTTAAGGAATCTTGAACAAAATTGCATGAAAAAGTTTTTGACCTATCTTGCATTGTTTATGAGTTATAGGCTTATAAACAATTGCTGCATAATAAATTCAGATTAAAAAATGAGAAATGAAATTTTAAAAATTAAAAAAACATGGAAAACAATTTTTTTCAAAAATTAAACGTATTCAGTATGTTGTAAGGTGTTATAAAAAAATATTAATTGTTGATGCAATTGTTTATAACAAATTGTTTAATTATTAAAAAATTAAATAATTAACTGAAAAATTTGAAAAAAATACTAGTTTGTAGAGAAGAGAAAATTATGATTTTTAGAATTTTTTTCATTTCTTCATATTAAATTTAAACAATTGTTAATAAACAATAACGTTAATTAACAATTAACAAATTTTTTGAAGAAAAAAATTTTTTTTTTAAATCATGGTTTTTAATAAACAATAGAATGGCAAAAAAATTTTTTTAAAAATTGTTAAATAAGCCATTTGTTTATAAAATTTTTTTAAACAATTGGCCACAAAAATTAAAAAAAAAATGGATTTATATTCTTTATTGCGTATTAAAAACGACTGTACAGAATTGTTTAAATAAAAAATTTTTAATTTTTCACATCAAAAATCGCATTTGTTTACTTTGTTTGTTAATAACAATTTCAATTTTTAAAAATTTTAAAATTTTATTATGTAACTTTGTTCAGTAGGTTTATGGTAAAAGATTCCAAGAGTTAAAAAAATTCTTGTGTTTTTATTTTACTCACAGTAACGAATTTAAAGTTAGTAACAATGTAGATGTAATTTTTTAATTAACAAATCGATAGAAATGTGAAAAATAACGAAAAAAATTTTTTGACTGCAGAAATTTGTTCTCTGATATGCTCTGTTAGTGTTAGAATTTTTTTCATTTTTTTTATTAATGTTTACTTACTCAAAAAAAATAATTTATGTCATTTGGTCGTTGCAGCGGTGACGCGCTGCTGCCGCGCCGCCCGTTTTTTAGGGCATTTTCAACATTAATTTACACCTATTAATAGTTGAGCTACAATTTGGGGAATTAGGACTTTTTTGTTGGAAATTTCCTGCCCTTTAAGAACCCGTTCAGTTTTTTGTTCTAGCTATTATAGTTTTTCAGTTATTAGCAAAAATGTAGACCCCCTTTTTTTATAATCTTAAATTGTTAATAATAATAGGAAATTTTTTAAAAAATATTTTAATATTCAGGAACATTTTTCTATTTGTCATTACAAATCGATTGACACCAAAATCAGATTTTTCGGTTAGGTATAACCCAAATCCGATTTAAATGACTTCTCGACCAGACTAATAGGGAATATTACTGAATTGTGTAACAGAAGTAGCTGAATTCTTAATATAAAAAAAAACAGAAATTATATATTTTCGTACAAAAAGCATAGCTAACGATGATGAGTTATATTTTAACATTGGATAATATCAGTCAAATCTATTAAGTTTTTAGGTAGGTAAACTCAAGTGGTCGGACCATAAATTTAATATCAAGTATTAAAGTTCTTGTAGACCAATTTTTACTGAGAATGAATTAATGTCTTTTCTGTGCTTGTACATATACATGTGTTTAGTATGTATGAAAGAAAATCTTAATAAATACAAATTGTTTATTTTTTTTTATTTAAGGATGTCCTCGTTGATATAGACCTAAATACAAATGTACCAAGAACATCTATTGGGGTAAAACAAGCAATTTATTAATATGGGATTTTAAAGGACTGCGAGTTAGGAAGACGTAGGAAGGTAAGGAGTTTATCAGACACTGCTCTTCGGTAGGACAATGGGGCTAGGTTTTTGGTGATACTGGTGTCGTTTATAAGTCAAACTGCTCTTCTCTGTATGGCATTAAGAACTCTGAGCCTTGACGGAGCTGCCGATCCCCATACATGAGAGCAGTATTTAAGATTAGTTCTTATTTGGGCTTTTTAAAAAGTAGCTAAGTTGGATGGAAAAAAAGAGTGTGCGTGTAACCTTTACGCGCGATTGAAGTAAAACTTGTTGACGTACGTATCGGAAAAAAAATATTTAATTACAATTCAATCATATTTATTGCCTATATACTTTACAAAAAAATGAGATGTTATATTTATATTATTCATTAGAAATAGGAATTTGAAAGTTATCATTATTTTTTTTAGGTATATATGAAATAATAGGTTTATGATAACTAAAATGTGAAACATAGATTTTACTCTCTAAATACCATTAATGTATTTGAAACCGTTTGAAAATTTCATAAATAAATTTAGAAAATTTAAGCTCCTCCCATAGCTGAAATTACACAGTTACTTCCATCAGAATCTTCCGTTAGAATCTAACGTTAGAGTAACCCCTAGTCGCAACTAAAGAAGTTTTGCTTCAATAATAGGTAAACAATATTAAAAATATACACACCTTACGTTTAGAATGTGTGATTGTGTAGCTGTATCTACCTTATTGTAATACATCACAACACAAGAGCCTTCGATAGTTAGATAACCATTTCATTTTGTATCATTTTATAGCATATTCCATAATATTTAAAATCCTTAGTTAAGTTTGTTTCCTTCACGTCTACGAAGGATCCTGACTAGTGGTTTTATGGCCTTTATGGCTACCTAACCAAACCTAAAATAAGTATAAGAAAGTGTTAAAATATTTCGAATATTATTATTTTATGAACAAAAACGTGCAACATGCTTCTTTACTTAACGTAAAGATTCCGTATAAACAATTATTTACTATCATAATATGTATCTATATAAACTTACTTAATCAAATCATAATGAATGTGGCTGTCTCGTCATTTTTTCATTTTTGTCATTTTTCTTCAAATCTTTCTGGCGCTTATAATATGCCCTTTGACGTTCACAATTTCTTTTTCCTTTTAGCTCTTTAAGTCTATAAAACGAAAATAGCTAGGTATAAATAATAGGTATAAATAATAAGGTATAAATAGTGTAATTACACACCAAAAATAAAATGTATGCATATAGATTATAGGTACTCACTATTTTTATTCAATATTTTTTCATCACTTTCTTCATTAATAAATCCACTTTGTTTATTCATATTTAATACAAACACTTTATACACAAAAAACTACTAGCAATGTATTTTGGTTGACAAGATAAAAAGCTGTCAATTCATTCAATTACAGATTTAATTTTATTTAATATAGTAGGCAGAATCGCATGAGCGCCGCCAAGATTATTTTCATCTACACACTATTATGATCTAATATATATAGAATGTAGAATGATTTGGACAGCAACCGCGACGCCTTTAGTTTTTATTCAAACAATAATTTAATAAAAAAATTAAAAAATATATAATTTTCTGGTAAATTCAGGTATTTTTTTCCATAGCAGGGGGGTGCAAGCGCACCCTCTTGCACCCTGCTGCCGGCGCCCATGAAAAATCGTGTCAGGTATTTTGTAATTAGGTTTTGTTTCCGGTTTCTGTTATTAGAATGACGTCACGTCCGTTAGAATAACGTTTTTACTCCTAGTCTCGCTAAAGAAGTTTTACTTCAAAAATATTTCCGTACTCCAAAAATAAAGCCTAACTAGTTTTCGCTGCAACCAGCGTAATGGAGTCGCTTACTACTAGTATCTGATCGTTCATTGTGATGAATGAGTCGTATGTTTGTCTCTTCTTGGATAGGCAACATGTCTTGGAAGCGTTGAAATTAACAAGATTCTTTTTTCTCCAGCCGTTGTGGATCTTCTGTCCTCTTCCAAAATATCTAGAGATATGGGACGGTTGTGCGATCTGCTACAGTGTAGGTTGCCTATCAAACTAGACACTGAACATGTAAATTTGAAAGATCTTTAGCATATAGTGGAGTAAAATTGTATAATCAACTTCCTCCTGATTTTAAAATCTTAGATGATATTAGTATTCAAAAATCTTTCAAAAAATGGTTACTTTAGAAGTGTTATTATAGTGTGCGGGAATATTTCTTGGATTAAAAAATAAAGAAGGTATACATTGTAAATGTCTTACAGGATTAATAAACATATATTATTATTACTATATGGGCTATGAAGATGGATGAAACTTATAAATATCATGGATTCAGTAGGCCAAACTCGTTTGAAGGTCGAACTGTTCCGTTGAAACACGTATCTGGAAACAGATAATTCTGTCAGCTCAATGCTGAGAACCGCAATAAATAAAATAATAATATGTTTAATTATCAAAAAATATAATTAAAATAATATAGGTACTGCTGCTTGTTCAGACTCCAATTTTAATAATAACAACTATTTTCTTCTGCCAAAAAAATCATATCAGCTATTATAACAACTGTGTTGATACTTATTAAAACATCAATCATTTATAAAATAGATTAATATAAAAGTTGTGAACCGCCAGATACTCAACATCATATTACCTAATGGTAGTTTAATGATTATTATTTCTTACATATTTATCTTTAAAATAAGATTGCAACTTTCACCACATTTAATATTTTTATCTATTAGGATGAGTTGATTCTATTTAAGTACTTAATTATTACATCATATTTTTTTTTGAAATAATGTTTATTTTACGTAATAAACTTAGAGTGCTAGACTATTTTTATATGTTTTAACAAAAAAAAAACATCTAATGGACTATCCATAACTATGCAACATCAGAAATTATTTGTAGAATTTTTTATTCAATTGACCCTTTAACGGATTTTTCTTATAAACAATTTAACAAATTTAACAATGAATTTAATAGCTTAATTTGTTCTTTGGAATGGAAAGAAGAACTGAAAAATATAGGAGGTGGTTCAGTTTTAGACGGATGTAGTAGAAACCTAAATAGAGTGTGGGTACACGATATATATATATATATATATATATATATATATATAATCAAGTTTATCCTCAGAGGCTCACACCTTATATATATATATATGTAGAACTCCCAGTTCCGGGACATTTGTACATCCTAAAATATTGTATACATACCGTATACATACGGTTTACATAACTATAAAAATATATTTGTTTTATTTAAACTGGATGTGATTCAAATGTATATATAAGAATTGCCTTAATTAATTAGTATGTATCACACTCTTAGTTCCGGGACATTTTATTATTTTATTAACATATAATTTTAATAGTTAATAAAGTCTTTTATAAAAAAGTTTGCCTGGCTTTCAATAAAAAAGGAAATTTAATAAATTAAGAATTAAGCACCAGTTTTATAATTGTGAGCAATGTAGGTACCATGTAGGTACCTTTTGAATAAATAAATTTTGAATTTAAAAGTTTTTGTGTAAGACCACTTTAAACTCGAAAAGTTGTTATGAGAAGCCACATACATTGGTCTGAAAGTGTGATCCTAGAAAAACAATTATGACAGTAACTAAGGGATTTGTAGGAAACAAAATACGTACATGTATAAAAAAAATTGTATCGGGTTGTCTTAGGTATTACATATTAAAAAATGTAAGGTACCAGTAGAGATTAAAAAAAATTCTTACTTTCATCATCTCCTGAAATTTCTTAGCGATATTCAAATTTATATAAAAGTTGTATAACTGTTGCACATGCGCATGCGCCTTCACATTCACAACCTCTCGCAGGTGTAAAAAACACATTATTCACGAAATGACGCTTTTTACATGGCGGACACAAAGTTTCCGATTCCAATTGCCGTGATTCTTTTTTCTTCTTCTTTTATTAGGGGAACTTTCGCTACTAGAATAAAAACAATAACAAAAGACGTGTGGCACTCGGAGACTGCCGCGGTAAAGCTATTGCATAGCATTTTTTATCAATTTATGCAATTATAATTATTTATTTATTTACACTTTTTGAACGTGGTGGCCTATTTCTTCAATATTTTTTCATCACTTTCTTTATTAATAAATGCACTTTGTTTGTTCATATTTAAAACACTTTATACACACATTTTACGCGCGCAACTATTCACCAGCAATTGTATTTTGGTTGTAAGCTGTCAATTGGACAGGTCAGCAAAATATGTATATTATGTTGCCTATCATACACATTTACAGATTTAACTTTTATTTAAAAACAAATTATTTAAATATAGTAGGCGCCGTAGGCAGGGTCGCGAAGTGTTAGGTTTTTAAGTGTTAGGTTTTTTGTTACGGAATTTCTTGATTCGGTCGCCGCACTTAAGGCCCGCGATAAAAGCCATACAATAGCTTAAAAATAAATCAATTAATCATTATTTTCAAAATGACCCTCGCTTATTTAATTTATCTTGATTGATATGTCAAATTTGTTAACGTCTTTGAAAACTGCTAATTAATATTATTATAATTTTTTTTTTTAATTTTGTCTTTTTAGCTTTCGACAACTAGATCGGTTGTCGTTTTCAAAGACAAAAAAATGTATTTCTTCTTGCAATAATTTTAAATTTTCAATTTCAATCTATCGGGCACCTTTTTTAAAACATTGACTTTGGCGCCCTCTAGTTCAGAGGAACTAAAAAAACACCTTTTTTGTTAAACTTAATGATTAAATAATATTTTTATTTATGTTCGTATGTAATAAAGGAGGTCAGAATTTTTTTAGCCTTCTTATCTGTTCTAGTATCTTAAACCTAAGACGACTTGCACTTCTTGGTGTTAAATTGTAATTCGGTCTTAGAAATTCATCATTAACAAAAAATAACTCGATGGAAACTTAGGTACTCAGCTTCCGTAAATCTATAAACAAAAATTTTAAGTTTCATTGAAATAAAATTTTATGTTGATTATTTTTTTCACCTGTCAAAATATCACAATTTTGTGATTTCGTCCAATGAAAACGCTTAATCTTGAATGTTTTATGCTAAATCTAGACAATCATTCCGGTTTATATTGATAAAACCACTAGTGGTTTTACTAGTATTGATAAAATTATAGAACTGTCAAAAATTCAATAACAATATTGAACAATCAATTTTCTTGTTTATAAGTACCTTACTATAAATCAACATTCATTTATATTATCTAAATATTCTTAAATATATTTTATTATTATTATTATCACAATTCAATTCATCTAAACGATAATGAAAAATCAAATATGTAGGTACTTTAAAACTAACCTGCTTCCTGGTTCTGCATGCATTTAAAACTTTTATATGCCTACAGGCAAATGTGGTCTTGTAGGTAAACTTTAAATAGATATACCTAATAATTTTTATTTTGGTAATTTTCTATTTAATAATACAATTGTATAAATAGGTATAAAAATAATTATTTATTCAAATTGTTTTCACGACGCTCACGACAACTGACAACTGTCAATACTATCTAGTGTACAGGATAAGTTAATAGGTGGGGTAACGGCATTTCGTTTGTGATAATTATGAAATATAAGTTGTTCTAGGAAGTTTTTTAAATAAAGTAGTTTTTGTACAGAATGGTTCAAAAAATAATCTTCTCAAATACCACTCGTCCTGTAATATTTTACTAGATAAATTGTTATTTTCCGGACTCAAACTTTTTTATTTTAGGCAAAACTACTCAAACAAACTAAATATGATAAAATCACTAGTCCTACGGACTCGTGATTTTATCACATTTCAGTTTGTTTTCGTATTTTTGCCAAATAAAAAAGTTTTCGTGGAAACTAAAAATTTATCGATAAAATTTTAAGGACTCGTGGTATTACCTTTGATAAAATATCCCGATGAATAATTTGTAATAGTGAAAATTTGAAAGCTGGCTGCGTTAGTGGTAATTAGCACAGAAAAACGAATGCAAACTAATTATAAAAATTGCAGAACTATACATAATTATCAATAGTTTTTAATATAAATGCTAAAACTGCGATAATAAACTTAGATATTTCAAGCTATCAACTTGACAACTAGAAAAATATCAATAATCTATTTTTTTTAAACCGGCCAGAAATTAATAATTTCCGGTTTATTTTTAGGTCAGAAAATCTCATTTTGTCAAACAAGGCCAGAAAATAAAAATGAGTCCGGTAAAAGCTTCCACCGGACTCATTTACAATAAAATAGTTAGTCTAAGATAGCGGTCAATTCTATGGTAATCGAGTTTTGTATACATTTAAAACTATAAAATACCTTGATATATTTTGACGTTTAGTTGAAAACGTGAAATTTATTATAAAATGGATATTTAAAATGATTCATTTGATTGTGAATTAATGGAAGATGAAATTATACCAGATGAAATTGTTAAAGCGATCACCCAAGTAAGGTTTGTTAAAAAAAAATTAAAATTAGTTAATAAAGAGTTCTTGTTATAAAAATGTAAACTGAATAATATTAAGGTTATGGTACAACAATGCCTGTTTTAAAAAAATATTGTACGTAATACGTCCCAAAAGTGCTTTTACTCGCCTTATAGCTCGCCTTGCAATTTGCCTACTCGTCCAGTAAAAGACCACTTTCGGGACTTGTTACGTAAACTACTATTTTGGGACTTAAATTTTTTTCTACCATTGAACTTTAAATATTGCTTTGTTTCTTTACGTCTGAACTTTGATTAATATTAAATTATTAACTATTATTTTTAAAAATAAAAATTAACTAAACTGGCTTTTGTGTAAGCTATTACACCTGTTTACGACACTATATGGTTTAAACTTGGTTCCAAATATAATAAAAAAAATCCTGTTATTTTTATTGCATTATGTTAATTGGGTTGATTTCTCCTTTTTTATTTTTATTGGTAAATTACTTTAGTTAATATCAAAAATTTTTTAGTAAAATTATAGGAAAAATATAACTTAAACAGGCTACTCTCAGTTAAGGTTAATTAGATTCTATGGCACAAAACACTATTTAATAATAGCCACAAAAAAAAACTATAAATACACCAGATATGTACTAAATATCCTCTTGACGTTTAATAATTACATTCAATTATTGAAATTAACACACTTTTAATTTAGTAACAAATTATTTTTATTAAGTTAACATAAATACTACTTAAATATTAAATGATATTTTTCTTCCCTTTTTTTTATGCTGGTTATTAATCCATGTTTTAATCTGAGGAGGAGTTCGGTTACCCAAACCAGGGTATTTCTGAATGGCATCCTGTATATGCTTAAGTGATGGAAGAGTTAGTTTTTCAAAATTTTCTTTAAAAACACTGGTTACTATCTGTTTTTCGTCCGATGTCCATTTCGTCCTTTTTACACTACCGAACGATCCTGCTAAAAAAGAAACAAAATTAGAAAAACAAAATAAATATTATTAACTAATTCAAAAGCAGTAAATTAGTTTTTAATTAAAATTTTAAATTTTAAATTTTACAATTGATATATTAATGTAAAAAATTTTTTTATTGGAACCAATTAAATAACAATCTAACATTTCTTTATTGGATCTTAAATCTTAAATAAAATAAAGTTTAAAAAATTAAGTTTCAATTGCTTTACTTACTATTTCTCTTTTTAATACAGGGTTCTCTCCTTGGTGTGAAATTTTCGTCATTGTCATCACTTTCAAAATGGGAGCTGTTTTCGCAATTTCTAGTTTTGGTACTGTCAGTGTCACTGTCATTATCATCGTCCGATTCTCCACCTTGCGCCGCCTCTAGTAACTGACTTACACCGAGAACGTCTCTACTAATAATGGGTTGCCGATAAATATTTCGGTGTATTTTTTCAGCATGACCCATAAAGTTTGCCAAGTCCGCAACTTGATCTTCTTGCAAATTTAATGTTATGCAGGTCGTTGCAATATGTTTTCGGAGGTGGGTAGCTCGAAGACGTTCAGGGTTTATTGCTTCACATTCAACAGATAACTTACGTAATAGGTTGCAAGCTCTTAAATGCCGGTGTTGACCTCCAGGAATTCCAAACACATAAGGATTGCTATTTATGACTCCTAGATGTTCTCTATATTTTAAAATTGTTTTTATACATTGTAATGTATTGTCGTCTAAAATAACAGGCACATTTCGATTTAGTTTTCCTCGTATTTCGAATCGAACATATTTATTTGCAATCTTTTTATTAATGCTAGATAATGACATGTATAAATCAGAGTTACATGTCTCATCCATTCTCTGATAGCTTTTAAAATCATCTATAAGGATTCTTTCCACCTAACCTGGTCTTCGGCGGTTAAACAATTGTAATGTTGTTAAAGTAGCTTCCCCTAAACTGATCCAATTTTTTAAATTAACGTCGCATTTGCATTCACGCAACGATTTATTTCGAAGTTGGACTAAATAATTTCTTAATTTTTTAATATCTTCCATACTGGGAAGTTCAATTTTCTTAGCCCGTTTAATTTGGAGTTGTGATTCCGACACTGTTCTGTTAATATTAATGTTTATTTCCTGCGTAAAAATTTTTAAAAAGTTTTTTGCGTTTTTCTTCATTTCATCCCTATGTTCTTTAATGCATTCTGTAATAAAAATATTGGCACTTTGCTTAATATATGTACCCAAGTTAAACGCTACTGTAGGAGCTTCATAGTTGCTGGTTTGAGGGTTAAATCTTGCCGTCGAATTTATAGCTCTCATGACATCATCTACAAATTTAGGATCATATATTGACGCAAAATCAGAAATGACATTATTATATTTTCTAAGTTGAACCAAAAATCGTCCTAACAACCTCATTCGCTGTCTGATCATTTCATAGTGCCGGGGATGCCTATATTTTTCACAATTTTTGTTAGCAAAAATAGTAATGAGTGAATCGTAACGAATAATGTCAACGATATGGTCTTCCCTCATTTTCGGTATAATGTACTTTTTTACGGCTTCCGACGCTTTACTATGTACTCTACCATGAATCTGTTTGCTAAGAAACAGAATACCTTGCTGCCGATTTGAAGTGTCCCCTTTGCTGCAAAATTTATAATGCGCAGATAGTGTTTTTATTGAAAAAAACGCTTGACAGTTGGCACAAGGTTTGTACTCTGGTGCCGTTTTTCTTTGCTTCGGTCGCCTAGATACAATGAGTTTTCCATCGTTGTATTCCTGTTTTGTATTGTATATAAAATTTCCTCTTTTTCGTATGTTTCCTATAAGTTGCCTTCTCATAGGATGTCCTGGAGGTAAATCTAAAAAGGACCTCACATCTTTTTCACTTCCATGTTTCAATTCAAGGTGCCGTGCAATTTTTTGTTGTTTGGTATGGCAGTAGAAACAGAAGTTTTCCTTTTTGTCACCTTTCTTTCCCCTTGATTTATCTATAAGTAATACATTTTGATCAACGTTACATATGCTTATGTCAGCGTTTGGCATAATATGGCAAACCGAAGTATTTTCGCTATTGTCTGTATTCTCTTTGCAAACGTTTGCGGTAAAATTTCCGTGCATATTATCATTGGTTGAAGATACTGAAACAACATCCTGATTTTTGATAAACAATACTGAATCCCTTTCTTCGTCCTCTGAATCTTCGCTAGGACTAGGAGAATAAACAGGGTCACAAAGCGAGTCATCAGGATCATCAAAAGAGTTATTTTCAGTATTTTCTGTAAAAAAATAGTCATACTTTATTAAACAATTCAGCATTACTTTGTATACTTAACAAATTTAGTGCAATTAGAAAAAAAACTGGTAAAAACCATGAGCAGTAGCAATTTTTAGTTAAAAACCTCTTATCCCCGAGAAAAAGCAAGTAAAACTGTTCCCGACATGTATGTATTTAAACAAAATTAGAAAACACTTGGGTAAAGACTCTTTGATGTCACCCATTACCTGCGAACAGCGGACGGTCCATAAATGCGGCCCTTTTCTCGTCCCTCGATCCAGCATGTGGTTGTACGCACTCATAATTTTACAGACTAGACACCAAATCATGATATTGAAAAAAAATAACACTAACAATATAAAATACCTCTAACGCCTGTAAACTTCAAAATTTTGCGTTGAAATCAGAAAAAATTATCTTTATGTTTCTGGTATTTATTTATGTTTATTTATTAAAAATTAATCATATATTTTTAAATTTAAACAATAGATTGTAAAATTATGCGTGCATACAATTATATGCTGGATCGAGGGTCGAGAAAAGGGTTTATTTATGGACTTCAAAGACTCTTTTTTCGTGCTTTTTTTCCACAATTTTTTTATTGTTTACTGATTTTAATTGACAAAGCATTAAAATTTTTAATTTCCCTACGATAAATAGTTTTTTTTTATATTTTGGAAAAAGCATTTCAATTATTTTTTAACCCACGGGATAAGAGGATTTTAATATCTGATTATCAAATTGATTGTTTCAACCCTTACTACGTACAATTTTCTAACAATTAGTGATAACTAGAAAGTGGAATATATGCAAATTACATATAGATGCATATATTGCATATATTTGCTCATTTCAAACAATAATGTATACTTAAGCTAAACATGATTTATTTTGCATATTTTAAAAATAAATAATATAAAAATTTAAAATTTTCCTCTATTAATTTAAATTTTATAACTTGGAATGAACAATGTCATTATCTATCTGGAATTACCCATTACTACCTGAATTTAAAAATGATCGGGTTTTCAAGACAAGATAATTATATTAGAGTAGCAAGTCGTAGGTACCTGTTTTTAAGGGTCTAAATTCCCGGAAATACAAAAATTTAAATTAGAAATTAAAAAAAAGTTTATTAGAAAAATATGAAAAACGATTGTTTGAGAAAAGTTGTACGTATTTTTAAAGGCAACTTTTCTGAAGATCTTATGAGTTGGCAAATTAATTTAAATGCCATTAAAATTTTGTCCTATAATGTCAGTAGATCTAGAACGAACTTATTCTGTGTCCAAACACATTTTTAGTGATAGAACATTTTTAATTAAAAATTTTGAAAAATATTTAATTATAAATTCATGCTATAATATTTTAGATTCCTTATTATAATATCAGTTTGTTTTATTACAATTAGTATAAAATAAATATTTATTTTTTAATAATAATCTAAAAAATATAACCAAAAGAAAAATAAAATATAGATTTAAAAAATTTTGACACAAAATAAACCTTTTTTTACCAGACTAATTATACGTTCACTACGGAGCGATCTGTTTTTGGCGATGTTTTCAGATTCTACAGTAACTTGATCGTTAGACGAATAACAGGGATTTGCCTACGATGACTTAGCTGCCACGAGAAAATCCAATACCTCTAACCTCTAAGCATTTTTGCCTAGAAATCGCTACTACTAATACTTTTTTTTAATTCCACCGAGCTGTTGATACATTGTGTAAAAACAAATAAATAAATGATTACTTACCGCAATTGTTTAAATCATTGACATCAATATCAGAACAGATACTTGAAGACTTTTCTTCTTTATCGATAATATTTTGCAAATGTTCTTTGGATTCTAAAATTATAAATAAATATGATCGCAATCGCTTGTACCTATATTAAATTGATAAAAACTTTTAAAAATTAAATATTTTTATACAATATCTATAAATACGTCGGACACATCTGAAATTGTACAATACAGTGTTCTGACAGGTATAGGAATTTTCACAATTCTTTCGGAGAAAATATAAACTTGTCAATTATCTGTGAACACTGATCATTTGATTTAAAACTGGACACAATTGGTAAATTTTGACCGAATTTAGGAAAATTTTATTCAAAGAAGTCGTTTCTTCAATTTTGAATTGCACTGCTTTGTTTTTACCAAATGTACGAATTTTTTTACTAAATCATTGGCATTTATAAAAGGGTTTAATAATATCCCATTTCTTAATAATCACGTGTTGGTTTCATCTAAAACCACACAAAAATGGTTTGTAAACAGTTTAGAGTAGTTTACACCTATGGAAGTTTAACAAAAAACTTTTCAATTGATTATCTTTAAACAACGTAAAATATTGTTTAGCTTTCAATTAGAGATGTTGTTATTTTGTAAATTTTTGTTGTTATTATTTGTTTAAGTACTATCAACATTATACAATGTATAATTATACATTTTATAAGCCTATTTTTTTATATTTTCATTTTTCTAAAACAGATGTTGCTAGTTATTGAGAAGCATAAGTTTCGAATGAATAATTGAAATATTTAAATATAATCTTCAAAATTCCAAAAAATTCCTCACGGACCTTTTTATAATTTAACTGTTAATAGTTTTTATGTGAATTATCCAGTACATAAGATACTTACCATTTACAAGAAGTAACTGCCCTTCATATTTGCATCCTCTATGCTTTACCAAACATTTGTCACCATCACTATTTAACTTTGCTATTTGTTTAATAGGGTATATCTCGTAAGACTGTTCCCCAAAACAAACCAAACCGAACATGTTTATAGTTTAGAATAAACTAAATAGTAAAAGAGAAAAAACTACCACGGTTTGCAGTTTTATACCAAAGTAATAACCATTATAAAATGGCGGGGCTAAAATTATCGCATAATTTACAACTTAGGTATTTCCTTGTAATAAAAAATCTGGCAAAACCAAACATTTGCCAGTTTTAAGTATTCCCTTTTATGAAACTACCCAAAACTTGTGTTTACTAGGTAGATTTAATAGATTTTTGATAGAAAAATTCGTACAATCTTGTGGCAAAGTGGCATATACTTAGTCTAGTTAAATTAGTAACATTGTTTATTGTAATTACCGACAAATATAGGGATTCAATTTTTATAACGTGGGTCATTGTTTAAGCAATAAATTATTGTGCAAAAAATATAAAAAATTTTTTTTAGATAACATGAAGACTATTCAAATTAGATAATTTCCATTAATTTGAGACTCGGGAACTTCAAATCGGCTAATTATTTGCTTCCATAACTGAAAACAATCTATAAAACCGCAAAATTTTGAAATGTTTTTGGTTTTGTCGGAAAAGCAACTATAATCATACAACTCTTTAAAAGCACAATTTATAAAAAGAATTTTTTATAATAGAAAGCTTTTTAATGATTTATAGATCATATTACTAGTGTCATCTCAACAATGCACAGCATCCCTGATATTGCAAAAATATTAAGTCATACAACGCTGTGATTGATCATAGAGAAGACTGTTTCCTTGTTAACAAAATTAAGGGTAGTTGCATCTAAAAACTTTCTAAAACAGTTTATTTTATTACCAGTTAAAATAATAATTACTGTTTTCACATGTAAGAACAAAAAAAAAGAAAAAAAACTTCACTCTCGCGAGATCGATCCTATTACGATAACCCAACAGAATTGTCACAATCAACCGCTTCAACCGCTTATCCAAATAGGCCACCGCAAGCTTATATGAAGTCTTTCAAAATGATAATATGTTTACATATTTAATTTAATAACAATTCAGTATAAATTTCGAAATCTATATATATGCCTAAACACACTTCAAACATGCATTGTCATCCAGTTCTTAGCTATCCTGAAAATTTCAGAGCTCTAGGTAGTCGGGAAATAGGTTTAAATTCGATTACAAAATTCCACGGAATGACACAGAGACAAAGAACACGGCGAAAATATAAAAACTTTCTAAAAATTAGTTATTGGTGACCCTAAAGTTACCATAAAAATTTCATTAACCAATATTTATTTATTTATGAGATATATTATTTGAATTGTTTATTAGAACGGGGTTAAATATTCAATAAAAAATTACCCAAAAATTACCCGTTCCCGTAGAAGGTGTATTGAGTGATCATTTTTTTGTCAAAACTCAAATTTTATGGATATGATTAGGGAACACGGAATTTTTATTTTATTGCTTTTCAAAATGACAATTAAATACACCAGTTTTTACGTTATTTAAAAAAAAATATTCTTTTTCAATCTTTTGCACAAACATTTATAATTTATACAATGACGCACCTTACAAAAATTAAATCCCTTAAAATGGGTTATAAATAAATACGTCTATTATCAGACGCTGTCGTTAAATACAATAAATTTTTGATGATTTTTGTCAAATTTTTTAATTTTTTTTATTCACTATTATTCTTTACCGATACTTTTTTTACTATTACCATTAAGAAATTATACACGATATGCCGACTCGATATCGGGCTTTAAGAAAAACATAGCAAAATAAAAAAAAAATGTATATTATATTTTTAGCACTTGTTTTAAGCAGTACCACAGTCTTCAGCCAGCACAACAAGAACTATCAAGCCTACATTGCCATTTAAATATAATTAATAAAAAGACAGCAAAATCGAAAAAAAGAAAACTATATTTTTTTTTAACTATTGTTTTTTATTATTTATGGAAGACTTTTTTTTCGGTACACCACTGTTTTCTGACGACAGTTAGTTTTTTACCTGCTTTGCCCTTTTGGCAACTGGATTTACATTGACCATTTCCCATCTCAAAATGTGGTGTTGTAATAAAACTTTATACAGCAATTGAAAATGTGCTTGATGTCTATATTAACATTTTTTTTTTAGATTTTGCTAATACTTGTGAACTAATACTTAATTAAATAATTTTTCTTTAGAATTTAGTTTTGTTTTTTTAAGAATTATGCTAACGTAATACATCAAACGGGCTCAACTCTTTACAGGGTGTTTCAGAGTTAAGTGGTCATATTAAATAAGAAAAAAAAACAAAAATAGAAAAAATGTTTCCCATGGAGTAATATCCGAAACGCTTTGTTCAATTGTTAAACCATTAAAAAGTCGAAGTTTGAAATTATTTTTTTTATTTCTTCGTTTGGGCTTATAATATAAACTTTGTTGAATATTTTGTACTTAAACGCTTATTTTTATTTATCCCCTATTATCAAAAAGTGAAAATTTTTTCTTTCGTAAGTAATTAGTACTTATTATAATAACTAATCTTTATTTTTAAATTTCTCACATAATTAATTTATATAAAGTAGATACCCAGCTAAATTAAAAAGGTTTATAGTTTATTAATTTCACAGTTAATAAGTGACGACTGTATTCTTTAATTTATTGTTCTCTTTAATTAAAAAAACAAATAGAATAATGATACTTTTAATACATTATTATAGAAACCTTATAGTTACAAGAAACAATGTTTTAATAATATTAATAGAATGAAAAAAAAATGCCAGAAAAAGAAACTATATAATAATGTTTTCTAGTGAACAAGACTAACAGAAATAAAATTACCTGGAATTCTAAGAAAGATTATTGAGAATAAATTATAATAGCTGGTTCGATATTAAAGTCTTAGATATTAAAAGTATAATCATTTTCCTTATCTAAGTTACGATTATAGTAAACAAATAGTAACAACCCCCGAGAAAAGCACATTTATCTACTTTATGTACTACTTTTTGGCTTTAGCTTACCACGTGATAGAATATTTATTTCATCAAGAATCTTATTTATATAATAAATTACTAATTTTGATTAACTTTTTTTGGGTTGTGACACTATTTGATCTAAGCTGCGATATATTGCCTTTGTTTAACTTTTATACATATTACTTAGATACTTATTAATATTTGACGACTCAATTTCCACTTAGATTAATACATATTCAGTTTCAACAAAGAAACACTGCCTCTAAATATTTCCTTTATTATAAATAAGTACCTACATAACGCAGTGTCCATATAGCACCGACATAAAATCTTTTAATTCAGTTACTATCTTAAATAGTTGGATATTATTTTTTTAATTAGTTAATCACAAAGAATATTCTTCCAAGTGTGGGATGGATATATTAAATGATTTAAACCAACAGAAAACTGACACTGTCTTGCCCATAAAACCAAGTAGGTATTCACTTGTATTGGATTTGACAAGTATCGTTATGACATGGAGGTGTTTTTTAACAAATTTGAGAGATCTTTAGATAACTTATATCGTACACTTTAAAATCTTGTTAACGACACTTTCTTTTAATTAACAAAATTTAATTTATCAAATACTGTGTAAATTGTCGAGGCGAATCTACTATCTATCAACACTAAAGTATTGCCGCTGCTGCAATTTCAACTCAGTTAATCATTTATGATACATTTTGTGCGGCATGTTGCTCGAGTGATAAGTAGCGGATTATACACGAGTGTGTAAAATGAATTACCACTTCAGTTATGTAATATCACAGCCGGACTTGACTATATATAAGTGGAGTAGGGCTGTGGTAATATACTTTACCTACGCAAACTACTATAAATTAAAAAAGATAAGACAGTAATAATTTTTAATACCTTCAGTATAGTTGTTAAATTCTTAATTAGAAAATTATTATTATTATAGAGAATTAACGTATATGTATGTGATTAACTTTTTCAGTACTACAAAAAGTATAATTACATTTCATACATAGCTTTTACCCGCCACTTCGTTCGCATAAAAAAATGCCTGGTATTACGGACGCATAAAATATAATATACTTAACTGTTTCCTTTGATTGTTTTCAATCAAGGACTTGAATAAAAAATAGTACATTTCTAGATTAGGCAAAAAAATCATACATTCGTTACGTTTCACAATGACGCCGATCAGGTTGTTTGTGCTCCTCCAGCACTCCATACAGTCACACTTCTCACACGTCGCGTTCTACTGACGTGATTACATCCTAAGCTGAATCCTATTTAATATGATTAATGATATAACTTCTCTATTTGTTAACCGACTTAAATCGAAAAAACACTAAATTTTAAGTGCATCACAATATATTTCTGAAAATTGCATCCAAATCGATTAAGACGCTTCTGAGAATAGCGTTAATAAACATACAGACAAACAGGCGAAATATAAAAACATTGTTTGGGTTCTCTTGTGTGTATAAATGTCCCCCATTATATATTATATATTATTTGCGATGTACAGACAGCAATCAGTTACAGTTTTCTTATTCGTATAGATAATAAAAGCAAAACAAACGTTTTAGAAATGTAAAAAGTGAAGTTATTAAGAATATCGAACCCGCTATCAGAAGGGACAAATTCTGATGATGCTACCGGCTACCTTACTCTGCTATATCGGCTTCTCTCAATTTTATTTATATGTATAAACAGTTATTACATAAATATTTGCGTTTCCGTTAGAACGAGATTATTTAAATTTTTATTAGCGCTTATTAAAAACTAGCTGTACCCGCGACGTCGTTCGCGTGGCGTGTTGATTGTTATATAAAAATATCTGCCCGGACTTCGTTAAAGGAGAAGGGGGAGAAATATTTATACACCAGATGTTAAGTTGAAATACATCTGTGAAAACCGCATTCGAATCTGATCAGTAGTTTTAATGTGATGCGCGCACAAACGTACAGACAGACACAGAAAAAAATCTAACCACATTTTTGGATTTTATATCGATGTAGTAACACCCCTTGCTAATTATTTTTATATAATAATAATAATAATAATAATAATTTTATTGATCCTTTACGACATTTACAAATAATGTATAGGATAAGTCAAAAGTAAAAAAAAGTGTACAAACAGTAATAAACAAAAACATTTAAATTACAAATAACCTTTTACATATTTAAGTAAAATTGTCAGCCAAATATTCTCCGACACTGTAATAACATTTGGTAGCAAAAATTTTTTGACTTCTTTTCTAAACCTAGTGGTGTTTAAGCATTTAAACGATTTAGGAAGATGATTATAGAATTGAATGCTCACGTACGTAGGTGAACATTTAAATTTGGACGTTTTATGGATAGGGATAGCCAACAAATCCATATGACGTGTATTATAAATAATTGTGGTAGTCTGCTATTTTAGGTAATCGGTGAATGTTTTGTCGTTAATAAAACAAACACTCCAAAATGTATATGCAAGTAACTGGTAAAATTTTATAATTAAAAAAAAATGATTTACAGGAGTAATGAGGTTGGATATTAAAAAGCAAACGTATTATCCTTTTCTGCGAAATAAAAATACGTTTCCAATTTTTAATCCAATCTTTAATGTACAGAATTTTCATTTCTACAGTTTTATTATATGTATAGATTATAGTCCACCGCGCACAACACTTTTTTTAAAATGATTAATACATACTTGAAACTTTGTGTATAGCTTCCTATTGACGAGTCCAACAAAGTTTAAAATTCTCTAAATTTAAAAATGCTGCTTTTTCGAGCTAGAAATAAACGTAATATTAAAGCTGTCGGACAGTAAAAACGCAGCAATAAAGTCGAGCTCCATTACGCTGGAACCTGACTTTGATAAAATTTAATTTGATTTTGCTTAAGTAAAACTACAAACGATTCTGAGGATTGTAGTAAATTTCATTTTTTTGTAGTCTTAGTAATAACGTAAAAAAACAACTACTTACACAGAGTTTCAAGTATGTATTAATCATTTAAAAAAAAGTTTTTTGCGCGGTGGTCTATTATTTCTCACGCCCCCGCAACTTTCTTGTGTGTGGAATTTCGTAAAATTCGTTTACAATTGACCTTAAATTGATAAAAATAACTATTTTCCAAAATTTCAAACCTGTAGGACTTATAGATTTTAAATTTTAAGTTTTTTTTATTTTTCACGCCGACGCAACGCTTCTTGTGGGGAGAATTTCGTAAAATCCGTTCACGGTTGACCTCAAAATTATAAAAATAATTACTTTGCAAAGTTTCAGACCTGTAGGACTTACAGATTTTAGGTTTTAATTTTTTTTTATTTTTCACGCCCCCGCAACCCCTCTTGTGGGTGGAATTTCGTAAAATGCGTTCACAATTGACCTCAAAATTAGCTTTTCTAAAATTTTGTTTTTTATGAAAAATTAAAAAAAGGTATTTTTTAAATTCAATTTTAATTGTTTTGAAATTTACCTATTACATTTTTTAAAAAATTTAGATCAAAATTATTTGTTTTTTTTTTTGTTGTATTTTTAAACAAATCATTACTGAGAAAATTTAACAAAACTCAAAAATCTGTTTAAGAACATTATACAAATAAAATTAAAAATATTTAAAAAATTGATTAAATCAAGAGTTGACGTAATTTTGAAAGTAAAATAAATATATTGAAAATTATAAAAAAATTAAACGATAAGAAGAAAGAATCATAAAAGACTACATATTATTAAAAAAATTACTAATGTCTTGGAACTCCAATAAACATCAATAATAGTTCCAAGACATTTTTTGTCCTGGAACTCAGAGACACACAGAAAGTAAGAGTTCCGAGACTGTCCCGGAACTCGTAATTCGGCATATAAAACTTCCAAGACAGTCTTGGAAAACGGAAAATGTCTTGGAACTAGGAGTTAGGCCGCTAGAAATGTCTTGGAACTAAGAGCGCTACATATATATATATATATATATATATATATATATATATATATATATATATATATATTGTTATGATTCGATTGGACAAGAAAATTTTTGTATTTTATATTAGGTAACTGTCTTTATATAGGTGTTTAAGAATTTTATTTCAGAAAGTGTATACAATATAGTTGTTTGTTTTGTTTTGTTTTGGAGAGAGAGGTTACCTAGGGACGAAGGGGATAAACAGTTTTGAGTTTAGAAGGAATTTTTGAAATGGTAATGAAAAATAAGTTGAGTTGAAAGGTTTTTTTTTAGAAGTTGAATTACAATTTGAATTTTGAATGAGAATTGTTATTAAAATAGATAAAAATATTGATGTTTTAAATAAATGAAATCTTATTTAAATAAAGAAATATTGAACCCAGACCCAAGAAGCCGGAAGCACATACAAGGAAATATAAGACGAACACATCATACCATAATAAAATGTCGAACCAACCTGGGGCCCGAAAAGAAACAGTTCAAAAAACCAAGCAGATTTAGAAAGAAACCAAGTGACATACAAGATAGAAATTTAGAAATTATAGAAAAATGTAATCTGGGGTAAGATTTTTGAATTCTTATGTAAAGACAGTTTTTATTTTGTTGTTTATATTTGAAATACATACATAATTTCTGGTAAGACATATTTTATAAAGATTAAGGTTGATACATAGTACTTTTATAAAAATTTTAATTTTGACAGTGTCCTTAAGACATAAGAAAATTTTTGATATACTGAATTAAAATTATAAATTTCATATACATATTAAAATTTAAATAAAATAATAAAAGCAAATTGAATATTATTTAAAAAAAAAATGGAAAATGATGGATCTTCAGAAGGAGAAGAAAAAACAACTATTCAGGTTGTACAAGTAGATGTGATAGGAGATGCGACTAGTTCAAAACCACATCAAGAAACAGAGATGGAGAGAATGTTTAAATTTTTAGAAAAAATGGAAAGTAAAATTGATGGAAAATTAGATGAAAATATTAGAAACATGGATGAAAAATTTTATGAAAATAATAGAAATTTACAAGAAGAGATGAGGAAAAATAAAAATGAAATGAAAGCTGAAATGGATAGAGTAAATGGTAAAATATTAACTATGCAGGTGGATATTCAGAAATTGAAAGATGAAATGAAAATGGATATAAGTAATATAAAATTTGATATGAAACAAGAATTTAAAAATATTCTTTTAAATGAAAATGAAATGATACAACAAAAGTTGGATAAAATGAAGAATAAATTACACGGAGTACAAAATAATACTAACCAACAAAATGAAGAAATCAGGATAGAGTAAATGGAAATTAACAAAGAAAAATTGGAAGAAACAATAAAAGATATGAAAACAATTGATGACAAATCAGTAATTAATAAGAACTATGAAACTAAATATCCTGAAGAAAAAGATATGGGGGAAAATAAACTTAAAAATGAAGATAATTCTGAATTAATAGAAATTTATGAAACAAATATAAATAAAAATAAACCTATGAGACGATATAAAGAAGAATATATTTACGAAGACATTTTACAGAATGGAAAAAATAAAAATAACTATTATAAAAATTATGTTACATATAAAGACAAAATGAAACAAGAATATGAAATTATGAAATTAAAATTGCATGATGAATATAACAATGATAAGAAGAAAGATAAAGATAAATATTATAAAAATGAAGAAGAAAAAAATTAAAATAAAATATATGATGGTGATAATAAATATAATTGAATTTTTGATTTGATATTATTTTGTTAAAAAATATTTAGACAATTTGTAAATTGAGAATTTTTATTGAAAGAGATGGAAATGAATTAATTTGAATTGAATGTATTTAAAGTCAAGTTAATATAAAATATTGAATTGAATGAATATTGGTTAATTCCATATATATATATATATATATATATATATATAAATATATATATATATATATATATATATATGGAATTTCTTTTGTGTCAGACGCTTCTAAATCAAAAACTTCTATTTCAGTTCTCTAAAATGTGTACAAAGTGATTAAAATAAAATAATTTATTATTAAATTTGTAAAATTTGTAAAACGTATTTTTACTTTCAGTTTTCTATACACGGTATAAGAAATTTGGTTTGTTGTTCCTTGTACTGGAAAAACTTACCTTTTCAGTTTGTCCCAACGTTACTTGGCTTCATTTCCCAAGAACCAGTAAAATATTTGATTAGTAAAAATAAACTTATTTAATGCTTTTACAGATTTTGGCGACCGAAAATTCTTTAAGAAGTATTAGATTGAACTACAGAAGGGGCTTGAGTACCGTGCAACAAATTGACGAAATTGCAGTCGCGAAGCCTTTGAAATTCGAGAATTATAAGAACTATTTTATTTTAGATAATGGTGGTTTAGTTTGGCAAAAAAATAATATTTGGAGAGAAAGTATTTATATATAATTTTTTATGTACCTGTTATATAAACTTCTCTTCCAATCTCATTCCAAGCTTCTTGGCAAATATGTTGATCGCACTCGATAATCCTGACCTTTTTCTATTAAAACTTTTCTTTAATCAAGATACTGAAATCTATCAGCTCACGGGAACAAAATATGTGCAAGCGCAGAAAACACCGTGAAATCACACGTGAGGCCTGTGACGTGACGTGAAATATATGAGCTGACTTTAGTGTGGTTCTCACAACATAAAGAACCATGCAAAACCATGGCCTTGATGTGAGTCTGCGTGAACTCACGTGACGTGATAGTAGTCAATTTATGTCTTAAGAGTCATATGTGACATGAGTTGGATTAAGACAATTAAATACAAATACATTTGGGACTGAAGTGGTTAGATGCGTTACCGGCTATAGGAAAAAATTGCAGGATCGAGTTCTGTCGGATGTGACATTTTTCGATTTTTTCTTAATGAAAGATTCTTGTTTGTATAATATTTAAATTTCATAATATAAAATAAAAATTTAAGTTGCATAATATTCCTTTTACCTTTTGAAGTATTCAACAACGCTTATGCCATTTAAAAGTGTCAACTTCTTTGATATGGAGACATATACATCTGTTATGTATATTGATTTTCACAGTTATATTACAATAAAATTCTAAGTCCAGCTGGGCAAAAGCTATTTTTAATGTTGTTCGTGAGAACTGCGACAGTCAGATAAGAAAACTCTGCATTTACGACAATACATAAGTAGAATTTATTTATTGGCAATTTTAAGACTACGGAAAAACTTGGGTAAAGAAAATCTTTATGAAAGAGAGTAACAGAGAAAAAACATTAAGCTTCTTTTTATTTTTCCTAAAACTTATATTTAAGATTTTTAAAAGGAAGTAACATGGGATTCGATTTAAAATTTAAAATGATATTGGTAATTTTTGAACTAATAGTAAATACTGCCTTTTATTCTAAATTTCCTTTATACCGTTCGGAAATTAAAAATGATAAATATAAACTTTATTCGTACTAGTTTAAATAGGTACGAGATTATATCTTCTATCTTAATATATATAAATTACGTGTCACGTTGTTTGTCCGCAATGGACTCCTAAACTACTAAACCGATTTTAATTAAATTTGCACACCGTATTCAGTTTGATCCAACTTGAAAGATAGGATAGCTTACATTTTAATTTATAGTCGCAATATTATTTTATTGCAAATTATTTGTTTATTGAATTGTTATTATATTAAATATGATATTATCATTTTGAAAGTCTTTATGTAAAGTCTTGGTAGCTAATTTGGATCAGCGGCTGATTATGACATTTCGGTTGAGTTATCGTAATGGGATCGATTACGCCAGAGGGAAGTTTTTTTTTTGTTTTTACATGTGAAAACAGTAATTATTATTTTAATTTTAACTGTTAATAAAATAAACTATTTTAGAAAGTTTTTAGATACAACTACCCTTGATTTTGTTAACAAGGACACAATCCTCTTTATAATCAATCACAGCGTTGTATGACTTAATATTTTTGCAATATCAAGGATGCTGTGCATTGTTGAGATGACACTTAAATTCAGTTTTAATTATTGAAAAGTTTTAACATAAAAAGTTGTGGTATGTGCTTTGAAACTATACAGTTTAATAAACTGGGCAACTATATGTTGCATGTTCACGTGTAGGGAAACCGTCGAATCTGTTTGTGTTAGCTAAAGACAGGTTAACCAAAAATATTGTGTTCCGATTAGTGCTAAATTAAACTGAAAATAAAAGTAATTATAATTTAAAATAATAAGTATTATTGTTAAAGATTTAAGACTATCTGCCCTACCTACCTCATTCATAAGTTAAAGTGTTACATGTTATTTACTTTGTAATGTCACATAGGTGATAGCGTAGTTTTGCCCTACATATTAATTTATTAGTTTATATTTTACTGTATTGTTATGTATTACATTTTACCAGGTCAAAGTCATTACGTTAGATCTCGGCACGTGTTTAAATAGTTTAATTTTTATTCTCACGTAGAACATGAATTGGCTTTAAAAGCAAGTTGTTGAGATCAGACACCAGGCGTTTGTAGTCTGAGGTTGTCTGTAAGGGTCACCTTTTGGGGTGTCCCTAAAACAGACCCTGGGGTCTGGGCTATTGTGACTCTTGACGTATTTTCGTGAGTAAGTGTGACATGCCACCATGTAGTTTATTTGGTAAGACTCCCTATTCTTAATGTTTATTACTCATTCTTATTGCTTCTTTATTCCTTAATATATTTGTTGTTTGTTTCCTGCTGTTTATTTCATCTTACCCTTGGTTAGTTTTCTGCCTTCAGCAGGATACCTGGCCGGGAGTGCCTTTAGTAAGCTACTCCTTATCCTGTAACACTAAGGCACATTCTCCCAAATCTCTCCAGGCGTGACAGTAATATACTCATTTGTTAGAAACTTGAATAAAAATAATAATAAATTTTAAAATTCTTTTGTATTGATTGTATTCCGTCTTGATTCGTAAATAATAATTTCATTGTATTAAGGGGTTGCAGTAGTAGAAAATCTGTCATGGAGGTTGCCATATTTTTTACAAATGGCATCTATGTAAACAAGCATGGTGGTCCCCATGACTGATGTTCTCCTACTGTTCCTCTTAAATAGATTACTACAATGTAATATAACAAAAACCTTAGCCACAGCAACGCGTGGCCGGGTCAGCTAGTAAAATAAATAAAAAACAACCTAATAACGATAACATACTGACATTAAATTTAATATTCTATTTTCTATTGTTAACACACAATAAATTATCGCCCTTTTAAAAAAACATTCAAATTTATAAAATGCAGTCGAACTCGTGTGTGAACATTAAACAAGAATAAATTGTATAAATTAGGTATTTTTCTAATATTTTCATGATATAAAATATACATAAAAACAAATGTACCAAACATAAAAGAGGTTTTAATATTTAAACTGAAAATTATTTCACATTAATCGAATTAAAGGCTCTAAATGTTCTTTATAGCATATCAAAACATTTCACTTGTTTGTTGTCGGTCTGAAACTAGGTTTTCGGACCCGAAAACCGATTTCTTTATGTGTTTGAGATGTAAACTAAAGACAATTAACCTACGATTAGCAATATTATGCGGGTTGTTGGAGGCAGAGATATAAACTCCTAACTAATACCGTTATGCGGGCTTCACACACGCTAACGTAAATATTTTCGCGTGGTTTTCGCGACTTTATTCACAATACGCGATCGCAGATCAAAGTTGGTTTTCTGTCTCATGATAAACAATCCTAGTTAAGCAAACGCTGACTACATCGTAAATTTTGTGAGTATAGATAGACGTGTTAAACGTGTTGATTACGCGCAAATATTACGACAAACTTCACAAAACGCGAGAGTAAAGCCCATTTTATACTGCAGAACTAATTATTACAAAACCGGTACACATAATATTGAGCAGGACTTATTATCAGGAACAGGTTTGCAAGAGTATATAGGTTTGCGCTGAACAATAATTTAAAACAAATCTGATACTATACGGGTTTTTGTGTGAGTACCTAAGTCAACTTTGCACCATTCTATTTCGGTACGAAAATATAGTTGGAACGATTTTGAAGATACGTGAAAAGTGGTCTTACATCAATTAAACTAACGATTAATAGTTTAAAAATATATTAGTCTAATCAAAAAGATCCTTTTTTGAGAAATTCTTACAGAGGGCACCAAAATTTATGATTTTGGTGTCATTCGATTGGTATTGACCTTTGGAAACTTTTTGATGAAGTTAAAAATGCGCTCATAAAAATTGCAGTAGTTATAAACAAAAGAGTGAAAAAAACAGTGTTTTGGTTCTTTTAAGAAATCTCGATACCAATTAAATATTTTTAAAATTGAAAAAAAGATCTGAAAAGAGCGGAAAATTTTACAAAATAAATACTGACTTTCGAAACTGTATACCCAATATTTATAGTTTTAAGAGAGCCCTAAAGTCATTGCTAAAACGGGCTGTTTGGCGCTCTCGCGCGTCACGTATTTCAATCACGGTAAACAAAATAGTTATTTATGTATCAAGGGCGTAAAATAGACGTTTATGGACCGCAACGTGTAAATAAGAGCCCGAGCCGCAGGCGAGGGCTATTAACACGTAAGGTCCATAAACGCTGTTTACGCCCGAAATACATACAAACTTTTATGCACGACCGATTTAATAATCATTTATAACAAAATTGCACTCTCAATTGAAAAAAGTCAACTGTCAGTTGACAAAATTCTACTGTCAAATATCAACTGTCAAATGTCAACTGTGAAATATCAAATGTCAACTGTCAAATGGCAACTATCAAATGTCAACTGTCAATGTTCAAATATCAAACGTCAAGTTCCAACTCTCAAATGCCAAATTTGAAATGTCAAATCTCTACTGTCACATGTAAAATATTATCTGTCAGCTGTCAGATGTCAACTGTCAATGTTAACGATTGTTTTAATAATAAAACTTATAAAGGATATTTTTTTTTTGTTGACAATTTAATATAAATGCCATTTCAACTTGCATGAAATTTATACCTCGAACCTCGATATTATTAACAACTTACCCTGTATAACCATTCACCTAATAATTTGTATTCATTCGTTATTTAAAATAAATAATTTGATTGAAAGTAATATGCACAGAGGCTAGAGATAATATTTTAAAACAATAATCTATATACCTATGTTGTCGTTACCCTTACAACAAATTCAAAATAGGTGGTGGCCATTTTTATTTAGACTCATTGTCAGTTTAGATGATTGCAAGTATTTCAATATTTAAGACATAAAAATTACTTTACCGCCCGCCATTTACACTTTATCGCCCGGCGGGCGCTAAAATGGCACTTTACGCCCGCTAAATGTATGTAATAATCTGTACTTTACCGCCCGGTCGTGCATAAAACTTATTTAAATATATTAAACATCAATATTACAAAAAGGAAAAAATTCACGTACCTTCGGAATAAGTTGATAAACAATAATTCGTGCGAAAATAGTATATTGTGAAACAAGTGGGAAAAGTCGGACTTTTCTTACAAGTGTGAAGGTTGTGGCACGAGCCTGAAAGGCGAGTGCCGCAACACATGAGTAAGAAAAGTGCTTTTCCTACGTGTTGCACACTATACTTTTTCTACTACTGCAACTACAAATACGTTTATGTACTCACCGTCAAATTTAATAATAAAATATTTAGATATTGTTGAATACTTTTAACGAAAACTTACCTTTTCTAATAAGTATATTTAATCGGGAGCCCCGTTTATAAATTTTTGGAGCTCTTCCGCTGATAAAATTTTACATTTTTTAGGGATGTATTGTTTCGATTTTCTTTTTAAAAAAGATCACAATTTCGCATATTTAGAAATATCAATGTTATCTTTTATATTCATTGTACTTCTTAACATCGAGTATTGTAGAAGCCTTTTAAGTTTTAGATAAATGCTCAAAATAAACTAAAAGAACGTTTCCAGAAATGGAATTCACTTTACAATTTTTCTTCCAATCCATAAACTTACGTAAGCTACTTTATATTTCTTTCTGGAAGTTACTGGTAATAAGTCCAGAGTGACATTTGCTGCTTTTTCGATAATTTCTGGCGGAATACTATCAAAATCACTTTCATCTATATTCATAATAACAAATTTAATAAAATTTATACATTTATATCCTATTTTTTGTAGCTTAATCAAAAAACAAATTACAATTTATAAAAGCTTTGACGTTTATGACAGAAAACAGAAAACTCAAGAACATAGACTAAAAGCCACCTATGTTATGACTAAAAAAATGTCAATTCTCCATTTAAATATACATATGGTGGGATAAATGATTAAAGTCGTGGGATAGATTCACTTATCCCACGGCTTTGGAAAAGTCTAACATTGTAGCATCAGAAAATGTGAGAATAGAGCTATATTCTATAGCAGTCGTAGAAAAATAGTATATTGTGAAACAAGTGGGAAAAGTCGAACTTTTCTTACGAGTGTGAAAGTTGTGGCACGAGCCTGAAAGGCGAGTGCCGCAACACACGAGTAAGAAAAGTGCTTTTACCACGTGTTGCACACTATACTTTTTCTACTACTGCAACTAAAAATACGTTTATGTACTCACCGACAAATTTAATAATAAAATATTTTGATATTGTTGGATGCTTTTAACGAAAACTTACCTTTTCTTATAAGTATATTTTATCCGGAGCCCCGTTTAAAAATTTTTGGAGCTTTTCCGCTGATAATATTTTACAAACTTTAGAAAAGTATTGTTTCGATTTTCTTTTTAAATAACATCACAATTTCGCATATTTAGAAATATCAATGTTATTTTTTATATTCATTGTAGGCACTTCTTAACATCGAGTATTGTAGAAGCCTTTAAAGTTTTAGATAAATGCTCAAAATAAACTATAATAGAACGTTCCAGAAAGGGAATTCACTTTACAATTTTTCTTCCAATCTATAAACTTATCGTAAGCTACTTCATATTTCTTTCTGGAAGTTACTGGTAATAAGTCCAGAGTGTCATTTGCCGCTTTTTCGATAATTTCTGGCGGGATACTATCATAATCACTTTCATCTATATTCATAATAACAAATTTAATAAAATTTATAAATTTATATCCTATTTTTGGTAGCTTAATCAAAAAACAAATTAGAATTTATAAAAGCTTTGACGTTTATGACAGAAAACAGAAAACTCAAGAACATAGACTGAAAGCCACCTATGTTATGACTAAAAAAATGTCAATTCTCCATTTAAATGTACATATCGTGGGATAAATAATTAAAGTCGTGGGATAGATTCACTTATCCCACGGCTTTGGAAAAGTCTAACATTGTAGCATCGGAAAATGTGAGAATAGAGCTATATTCTATAGCAGTCGTAGAAAAAATTTTTTTACGTATTCTTCCAAACAATTCTACCAAGACAAAAAAAATTAAGTTTTTTTGTTAAATAACTAATAAGGTTTTTATGTTAACTTTCAGTTTCAACAATTTTGTTAATGAACAATAGCATAACTAATGGAAAAACACGTAAAAAATTTTTTTCGCGCGGATTATTGTTTTTCTACTTATTCCGAAGGTACGTGAATTTTTTCATTCTTTAATATTGATATTTAATATATTTAAATAATTTTTTTGTTTACTGTGATTGAAATACGCGGCGCGCGCGATCACCAAACAGTTTTAACAATGACTTTCTTAAAATTATAAATATTGGAGATACAGTTTCGGAAGTTGGTACTTATTTTTGTGAAATTTTCCGCTCTTCTTAGATCTTTTTTTTTAATTTCAAAAATATCTAATTGTTTTCGAGATTTTGAAAAAAAAACAAAACACCTCTTTTGACAACATGAAATATGAAATATACAAAGCAGTAACCTACTGCTAGGAAATAGTTGTCTTAATGCGTTCCTCTCTGTACTACTATTATCCGTCACAATTATGCCTGGTTAAAATAATCTGTTGCAAGTTTCCTCAACATGGTTTTTTGCTGTTTGAAAAGCCATAGTATTATTATACTGTGATTGACTTGTATGTAAAATAAAAGCTATAGCCAAAGCTCCAATCTGGATAGCAACAAATATAAATGTTACACATGTGTTAGTCTGATCACATGATCTACTTGTATCAATAAAAATAATTTCATCAGCCAATCCAGCCATGTAAAGTTTTGGTTTCTTCAAAAAATTTGTTAATAACATAACAACATCGTTCATCATAGTTGCGGTTGTAGGACAATAAACATTGAACTTTGCAGACGACTTTTCTTCAGAAGAATTTTAAAATCTTGAGTTACATTGATAAAAATACCTTTAAATTGCTCCATAATTTTAACATTTACACACACTAAAAAACTATACTATACGACGTCATAAGCATTTAAAAATATACGTTTTTCCAGTCTTTTTAGAGTTTGGGTAATAGAAAATTGTTACCTGCTTTCAGCTTTCTAAGATTTACTAGATGCTTATATTTACCTACCTACAGTTTCTTTTGAAGTAAAAAATACCTTTAACTTTTTCAGATCTTTTAGATCAAAATTGAGCACAAAAAAATTTTTTTAATGATTTTTGTGTATTATTTTTTGGACTTTTTAAAAAACGGTCTAACCTATACTATTTTTTAAACGAAACATGTCAAAGAGTAAAAAAAAAGTTTTTTTTTGTACTTTTTTGGCATAAAATCACAAAAATTGAAATTAAATATAATTTTTATCTTCAGAATCAAAACGGATTCAGGGACGTTTTTAGGTTTTTAATAGCAAAAGATTCAGACAATTTTTTTGTTCGATTTCTAGTATAGTCCATTTCACCGATTTTGGCCGATGACAGAAATCATACTCGAAGTAAATTTAGAGTTACATCTCTCTCAGATACAGGCAACTTAGAAATTTAAATGAGGACGTTTGTTTTTTAATACAACACTTACGTAACTGCAGGAAGTCTTGACTTAATTCACATTCCTAGTAACCGTCATGTACGGCTCGTTGTTGAAGGGTTGTATTTAATAATTATTAATGTCATATTTTTGTAGATGTCAAACCACACTGATAGTTTCAGAAACTTACAACCTAATTTAGAAAAAAAAACTCTCCGCCATTAGTAACTTGGATGACAGTTTAATCTTATTTCAGTGGTTTCTAATATCAAATCGGCCAAAAACGATGAAATGGACTATAGCACTTGAAAAGCCGAAAATTTAAATAAAAAAGTTTCTAATTATATGAACTTTCAAATTCAAATAAGAGTCTATGTGAGTGGAATTTTGAGCATCTTATATTCATTATAACGTTCTTGTCATTGATTGGTTGTTTTAAAACCTACTAAATAAATGTACCTATTACTGTTAATTAATAATTTGGTATATAAATTCTATTCATTTATTTTAATTAATTGCAAATTGAATAGTATACATACCTCAGGAAAAATACAATTTTTGGTTTAAATATAATCATGTGCAATATTGTTTGGTCAGGAAACACATAGGCTACCGGCGATGCAGCAACTTAACATCTTTATCAGTAATGAAAATCTCAGCTTCAGTAATCACTGTAAAAACTTGGGATTAATTATTGATCATAAGCGCCATTTTGACAAACATGTTTCCGAAAAAATTAAAAAAGCATATGCTTCACTAAAACTAATTTATCCTCATCGTTCAGAAATCAATATCAAAACTAAAAAAATGTTTACAGACTCATTGGTTTTATCCCATTTTAATCATTGTGATACTGTTTATGGACCTTTCCTTAGAAAATCTAACTGCTCCCGTATTCAAAAGGTTCAGAATTCTTGCTTGCGATTAATATATGGTATTCGACGAAGAAGCAGAATAAGTCACAAGCTTAAAAAAATTGGTTGGTTAATTATGTTTAATCGTCGGAAATCTCATGCCTACTGTCTCTTCTACAAAATTTTAAAATCGTATTTATACAATAACATAAAGTTTAGATCTAATGTTCATAACTTTAATCTAAGATTTAATAATAAAATAACTATCCCTTCATAAAAAAAACCTATTTAAGTCCTCCTTCTCCTATCAAGTCGCTTTAGCTGGTGCCCATTTGGATGTGCCAAGATTTTCGCTATCACCGGCAGCATTTAAAAAAAGATTTGTTTCAACTTTCAACATCAGTAAGTTAAGTTTGTTTATGTAATATTTATTATTCATTGGTCATGAATTTTTAATATTTACATTTTGTCGTATAATTAAGTTATATTAGTTGGGAACACTCTCAGTGTTTTTTTTTGCTTACTTTTTTTATTATATTTCTTTTTACTTTGCAAGGGTAGTGAGGAAGAATTGGTCAATAGACCTATCACTCATCCTTTTGTTTACCTTTTTTTTCTGAATACAAGTGTAATTTTGTTATGTTGTATGGTGAACAATAAAGAATTTATAATTATTACTATATACGTCCCTTTTTCTCTCGAAAAAAATCAACTATTTTCCGCATAAGTATGTATCTAATTTATAATTCATGTAATATTGAATTTTTTATGTAATTTTTTAATTGACAGCTACAGAGACTTATATAATATAAAATAGCTAATGGAATGAATTAAATAATCTGAATTATAATGTACATTAAAAAACAATCCATAAAAAAAACAATCAACACAGAAGATATCTTTATTAAAAAATGTATTGCAAAAATGACTAATAAAAAAATTTCACTACAACACTCTATAAAACTGAATTTAATAAAAACTAAACATATTAATAGTTAATCTGAAAAAACAAAAAATTATTTAAAAGGGAAATTTTTTGTGACTGAAGTATACATAAATTTTTATAGACACTACATAGCGCTTCATCTGGCAATAGCAAAAGACCGTCACTTATTTAATGGATATAGAAATGGTAAATGGATTAACCAGATGATTGATAATAAATGCCTGCAACAAAAGCTACATTTCTAGAACTTGAAAACGTTAAATTATACACTGGTCATTACTTTCGGAAATCATCTGCTTCTTTAAAGTTGAATCTGAAGGAGATTTGATGACTCTAAAGAAACATGGATGTTGACACTAAAGGATATATTGATGAATTAATAGAGTACAGAACCGAATAAGCTAATAACAGTACGTTATCTGAATCCAATTACGTGACCAGGTACATAAAATTCAGTTGTGTTAACAGAAAATATAATTTCCAATCAAGAAAACTCCTCCCTTTACAATGTTTTAAAATATTTTCCATTTTATAACTAACAAATAAATTTGTTTTTTAATATTTTTGATGACTATAAAAGTGCGACATATGGAGAGTAGTGCGACATAATGTCACATACGATAAAAGGGTAGTTTAATTGTTTTATATTTTATTTTAATATTTTGTATTATTTTTTATTGTTCATTCAGGTCAAAGTCAGTACGTTAGATTTCAAGCCGACCTTATATAGTTTAATTCTTATTCTCACGTAGCGTATGAATTGGCTTTAAAAGAGCGTCGTTGAGGTCGCACTCGAGGAGTTCGGAGTCTGAGGTTGTCTGTAAGGGTCACCCTTTGGGGTGTCCCTAAAACAGACCCTTGGGTCTGGGCTGTTGTGACTCTTGACGTATTTTCGTGAGTAAGTGTGACATGCCACCATATAGTTTTATTTGGTAAGATTAGTTAAGATCATTGTGTTTAGTTCGTTATTCATATTTTAATTATTCATTGGTATTGCTTGTTACGTTGTAAATATATTTGTTGTTTGTAGGGGGTAGATAACCACGACCTGGGTGGGAAGTACCTTCAGTAAGCTACCCCTCATCCTATAACACTATGGCACATCCCCCAAATCCCCCCAGGCGTGACATGGTGGAGGTGGAGCCATTTTTTTATAGCATTTTTTTTGCCCCATGTCACTGACGTGACATGGTGGAGGCGCCGTTTTCTGATCCCTAAACTGATTCTTCCTAATCAGAGTAATTTTAAATATTTCTATCCATTTTTTAAAGCAAGGCGTGACAATAATAAGAAAATTTGACAGCACAAAGAACTGAGAGAACACTATTTTTTGATTTATAAAAAGTCCTATAAATGAATGAATAACTTTCTAAACATCACTCTGCACTGTCGGGTAATAGTAAATTAAAATCATTATTATTAACGTTACATAACTGTAAAGTAGATCATATGTAATTAAGGACATATAAAATTTATTTAATTATACATTTCACGGTACTTGTGTTTGGGATTTCACGTCTCTATTAATTTTAGTGCATTTTATTGTTTTTATTTGTAAAAATGGTTTTGAAAACTGCATTACAGTCATAGAATGTTTAGATTTACCTAGATATCTACTGAGAGTTGCACATAAAAGAGTATATATGACTAAATCGGTCATCCTTATTATTATCGCTGCTACTACAGACGATTTTTATTGTGTTAGCTATTTAGTTTACTAGAATAAACAGACTTTAAAAGATGTAATTTATCATTTAAATTTAGTCTTTCGCAGTAGATACTTAATCAAAAGAATAAAATATATTATTTTTGTTTGTGATAAACAGTTATGAAATTTTGTATAATAAAAATTACCATAACAAAAGAAGAACCAAAAAAGTTGGACTATATACATACACAACGAATCTCTGACGAGTTTTTCTAGAAAGGGATTATCGGATAACAATTTCACAGATGTATTCTGATATAACCAGTTTAACATTTTAAGTAGAGTTTTTAGAATAAAAGTAACAACACTTTGTTCCATATATTATTAAAATTTAAAATGGTATTTACATTTTACAATCGGCTTTAAGTTTAAAAAGAACTGGATTAATAAAAGTTTTACCAGAAAATTCAATCCATTTAAATAAACAGTAATAGTCTTTTAGATAGTGAAATATATTAGTATATAAGTATATTAGCAGAATTCGAACCTGCGATATCTACCTAGAGCCGGTATGGTCTTTAAAGATGCGGCTTCAGATGCCTTAGTGGTTAGTCGGCGTTTTTGATCATATCTTATTTAACTCTTGTCGGATAGAATACTTACCCAATTTCTCTTTAAGCACATAACTCACGTTAATAAAAGAGAAATTGTTTGTCAAATTGACCGACTATAGGTAGAGATAGCAAGTTCGATTTATCTTTAATATCATTTCTTGAAAGGTGTCTTACAATAATAAGTTTACCAAAAATTTATAGTTTCAGGCGCCAAACCGAATAAAAATATAAGACACGGCATAAAAAAATCATTTTAATGTGTAAATAGTAATATCAAAATTTGACAAATACCCTGCCTCTTATTAACTTATGCTTAAATCGATAAAAACGCCGTTTAACCACTACGGTATGTGTGGCCGAATGCTTAATTGCGCATTCAGCTATCGGTTGAGATCGCGTGTTCGAATCCTGTCGAATGTGATTTTATTTTTATTTTTTAGTAATGTTTTTTTGTCTAATTTTTATATTTCAAAAAATTTATGTGAGATGCATTTAAATAATTCGTTTATAAGGAGTAGATTAATTTCAACGAGAATTTCTTATTTTAAAAGCTTATTTAGACAAAGTGAACATTGTTTGCGAAAATTCGAAAACATTTGCACACGTTCAAAAACATTCATAAACGTGCTACCTACCTTGTCTGCTGTGAGATACATGTGGGAAATAGTTGTTTCCCTTCTACGTAGTAAAATGTTTTTTTTCGAGTTGTCAAAACTGGACCTTTTTTTCGTACAACCCAATTGGTTCTTAGAATATTTCGTTATCTCAATCCATTTAAAAAGTAAAAACAAAACAACACACACTAATGAATTACAACAAAACAACAAATTTAAATAAAAAAAACACACGCAAACCGAAACGTTAGCCGACTAAACAACGGCTGTTCCATATTTGTTATAATGCTGTTCACAGTGGATAGACACGAACATTAAATCCATTAACAATTTAATGAATCTCAGTTTGCCTATATGTCGAGAAACGCGGTAGAATGTTCTACAGCAATGATCGCAAACTCTCTGAGCATCTTTTTTGCGATTGTCAGCAAACATTATTCGCAAACAATGCTGGGTTAGTGTAAACGGGCCTTCAACGGCTGTTCAAAGCAAATTAGTGAAAACAAATTTAGACAAATACGAATGCATTCAAGTGGTGTGGGTGTACTCCAGGATTCTCTTTATGTGCTCTTCATTACCTACATTAACAATGTTGAAAGCTCTTTGCACAGTTAAATAATCGTGGTTTACTATTTAAGTGACAAATATTTCCTGACATTTACTAAAAACAGTAACTTATTATTGTAATAAAATTTTAGTTGAGCTTTCTAACGCGAAAAAGTTGCTTCCACGCCATATACCTAAGTGTGTTTATAAAAGCATATGTATGGGACAATTTTCATCAATGAAATAATTTCATTTAATACTTAATATAAGTATTTAATTATACATATTTTATTAAGATAAAATGGAATCTACAAAACCAATAGTAGACTATAGTCCTCAATAGCACGTAATATGGGTAATATCTTTCGTTGGGTCATGTTTCTGAATTTTTCTACTAATGGCATCCGCAATTGTTCATTTTGGGCAACCCATTCGTTATCATAAACTTTACGACAGAGTAATGACAAAATTCTTTGATTAGCTGCTATTGTGGTACATTTTGGGATTATCTTTTCTTACTACATAATTAACGTTCTTCTGTTTCAACGATTCTTGAGTTCGCCTGAGATAATGGCATGAAGCAACGTCAGGACAAAATATTTATTCTCGTTTGGTTGATGAGTATTAAAAAAAATGGGTTTTTGGTCCTCCGTCCAGAAACAATACTATTAATTACTTCAAAATCGTCCGGAAAATGGCATTTTCCGGCCTAGGCCGGCAAAGTAGCTTTTAGATTATCTAAAGAGATGGCGCTATGAGTTTAAATTTTAAGTCAGCAAAAATACATAATAAATATAACTTTTAATTAAATTTAATTAAAAACAACGTACAATATACTAAACTTACCTATAAATTTTTCTAAATGTAAGCAGGATTCTAATTTACATTTAATTTCTCTCACAACTTGTATTATAAAATTTGACATTTATGTCAATTTACAACTACTTATCATTCGATTATGGATATAGTTCATTGTCTCTGCTATTTTTATATAAAATTATTAGATATTGATTTTAATATTTTCAATATAACAATTTTCTCTGTGCTGCTTATTAGCCAGAGATAATAGAATTAATTAATTAATTTGTCTATGTTATTAGCACAGTATTTGTATGTATAAAAATTAATTACCAGCTGACATTTTGTCGGCTATCTTCTAGTCAGTGGTCTTAGTTCAGTTAGCACAAGCAGTCAAGTCTTGAACATAACAGAACTTTTGAAAATATTAAAAATTAGTCGAACCAAAAAATAGTGTGTGTTACACGTCCGGAAAATATTTTGCAAGTGCTCGTATTGTTTCGCCTCGGTGCTACGCACCTCGGCTACACAACTTTACTCGCTCTTGCAAAATGTTATTTTCCGTCCTTGTGTCACAAATAACTATTTGTTAATGATCTCTGGATATAAAGATCGGCGTCCACAGCTTCTTTTCGAACTCGACCAACATAAGGTGATGAAATCCCGCCTCAGAAATCGCACACTAGACTAAAACTTTATCAGCACTTTTTGCGTTTGCTTTAAATTTTACTTCATTGGGACAATTATTATAATTAGAGTTGTAAAATCGATTGTTGCCTTCCATTTCTGAATGCGACAGCATAAAATATTTTTTATCTTCCAGTATAATCACTGCGTTTCTTACAAAATGACTGCGCCTCAGTGTCCTGCAACATCCAGGTATTCTTTCTAGTTGTGTCTAGGTGTAATTAGGAAGCTTCTTTCCTACTTTTTCAAAAATGCACTTCTACTTCTACTTTTCGGCAATTTTAATGCAAGGGATACATTCTTTATAATCTCGTATAAATTGTTGCTTGGCTAACATTTTGTTCTCTGAACAAGTTCACAAAATCGCTTTTGATCAACCGTCCAACTAAGCTGTAGATATTTTTACTAATTTCCAGTTTGCAAGACATTTTAAAACTATTAATGAAACAATTTAACATGAACTAATAACAACAATTAACGATTGTTTTACTTGCTTTATGGTAACAGATCAGACATCAAATTCTGGTAGAAGCAATAGGGCAAACTTTTTCCAAAAACTTATATGTCCCATACGTTATTCTGAAAACGTGTTCATACATATTGATATGGATTTTTGTTCATGGTGCATGTTCCTTCAATGGAATGTTGGAACGTGATCCATTATTTGTAAATTGGTTGGCTAGATTAAGTATTTTTGTATTTTGATTGTTTTTGTTTAGTTTATAAGTTGTTTTGAAATTTTTGTTATTATTGATTAGATTGTCATAAATTAATTTGGAGTTTGTCATGAGGAAAATTTTTTGCTCAATTAGAAATCCAATGAAATCAATTAATTTGTGGTCATCTGATTGAATACAACCAATAAAACCAACATTATACTGAAAACAGATCCCATGGGCTGTTTTCACTCAATCATGTAGCTATGGATATCTACATTTCGTTTCATTTCGATTTTGACATTTCAAATATTCAATATTTCAAAATGTCACAATTTGGTTGTAATACTGATGAGAATATTAATGAAATTATCGAATCAAATATACCAAGTTTCTGCTCTGTATTTTTTTTCATAACCAGCAAAAAATTTTCTATCCGAATAACCCTCGAACATTGATAAATGCTCAAAAAATTTTTAACAACTTTCTCAAGCTTGTTGGTTACAGGCAACAGACCGACGCCGTAGGCGGAGGTCTGTTTCCAAGCAACAAGCTTTCGAAATCTGTTATAAAATTTTTTCGAACAATTATCAATGTCCTTGGGTTATTACTACTGAAAATAAAATTGTAAAATATATATCGAATTTGATTACAAATATTCAGCAATATTCAATCTTAAATTATTCTTAAAGGGATAAAAGAAAAATTTATAATCTGAAGAATAAATTATAAAAGAAACACAAAAAAGTAATTGGAATTGGATGAGAGGATACAGAGACGTCAGAGTTGGAAAATTGTAGGAAGAGGAAGGTATAGAGAAAGAGTTGAGCAGCAGAAAGGTAATAGATAAATAGAAAGGCAGCAGCAAGAAGGTGTTGGAAAGTAGTAGGAAGAGGAAGATATAGAGAAAGAGTGGAACAACGGAAGATGAAAGTTTTAGAAAGTAGCGAAAGAATTTTTTTTTATATTTATAATTTTTGTGTTTAAGGACAACTAATTTGGAAATCTTGGAATCCACGACTGATAATTTTATTGAAGAAGTGTGTTCCGGAAGGAGGATCCATTTCAATATATTCATAAAAATAAATATAATTAATTAATTAAAAAAAAATATTTAGACAAGCGGATTCTAAATATCTTATAATCATGTCAAATCAAATTAAATTTAGAAAATTTATCAGACAAACGAACAACTGTAAGCCCATGTTCTAGGTAAATACGATATGCGCGGTGCGTGCGAGGCGTGACGTGCGATGCGATCTTGCTTGTTATAAATCGCATTACAACCAATTATGTTGTCCTAACTGGAAAATGGCTGCATATGTTAGTTCCGATTTTGTGTCACTGCAACGTATACTACCTATGTTATAAAAATTAAATTGTTTGTTTACGCTCATACTTCGTGGTTTACGCCTACAATTATTATCTCGATCAATTATGATGATGACCTTAAAATAAAAAAAGTAATATGAAAATTTGGGAATAAGTAGATAGATGTTTATTGGGTTGGCTGTTAGCCTGTATCACTGCGACCTTTGCAGATCTATTGTGAACACCCATTATCTCTGGAATAGGATTAGAGCACCTTCTCCAGCTCTGCCCTCTTAATGAGACTTGACAGTATAAAGCAGGCCGCACAATATCGCGGAACGGAATGGAATGGAAGGAAGCGGAACGGAATGGAATTTATGAACCTCCGCACATTAGTGCGGAATTTAGAAACGGGTAAAATTCGATGAGTGTTTGCGTTTTGAATTTATTTATTTTCACGTTTCTGGGACATGGTGATTGATTTGTTAGTTTGGCATTTAGCTACAGATTAGGTGAGTCAACAGTTCGAACCATTGTTTATGTGCTGTAATTTGGTTAAAACTACAACCCATTGTGATGCCATCACCAACAATTGAACGATGGCAAAATTTTTGTACAGAATGGAATTATTCAAACTTTATAGGTACTTTGGATGAGAAGCATGTGACAGAAAAACCATCAAACGCAGTTGGTCAACTTCTTTTATAAGATTTTAGTATTGTTGTGATGGTGTTAGTTGAGGCTGACTTAAGATTTATTACTGTTGATATTGAGGCTTACGGTAAAAACAGCGATGTATTATTTTTCAAAAATTCTGCACTAGGAAGAGCTCTGAAGGGTGAATTATTGAAAACAGCTGAACCAAAAAAATTGCCTGGAAGTGATATTTTTATGCCTTATGTAATTGTCGGAGATGCAGCTTTTCTGATGCGTCCATATCCTGGAGTTCAACTTTTCAACTTAAAAATAATAACATAAAAAAATAACAATTACCGGCATAGCAGAGCGAGACGATGCAGTGAAAATCCCCTAACATCTAGACACAATAGTTATGGCAGCTGCTTGCTTGCATAACTATTTAAGAAATGATAAGTGTTCTTCGCGAGCTGATGAAATAAATATACCAATCCGTGCCACAAGGATTAGATGAAATGAGGAATATGCGTTATAATATTTGTACTTTTAAGTTGCAAGTTGATTGTATATTTTACTGGTTATAACCTGTAGCTACATGCTTTCGTGTGCATCGCGCGTCTTTCACTCAATGATGGGATCCGCGGAACCTCGGAAAAATTTGCTCAGCAGGCAATCCAAGCGTTTCTGTTCCGTTCGGTATCATTCCACGCTTTTCTGATCCGCTGTAGTATGCGGACTCTAACTTGTTTATATGCTTTTCAAAATTTCCGTTCCTTTCCATTCCATTCCGATCCATTCCGTTCCGCGATAATGTGCGGCCTGCTTAACTTGGAGCAGCCGGTTTCTCCTCTATCAGTACTAGATACCACGTCCTTGCAAGGCTTTCACATTGGCATAGGACATAAAATGCGGTTTTCTCCTCCTCTTGGCAGTATCGATACATTTCTTCATCTGCTAAGTTCAACTGGTTCAACTGAGCCTACAATGTCCTGTCAAGAGAATGACAATTATTCTGACATTGTTTCGCCTTTGTGATAGCAGCTCTGCTGCAGTAAATTTCGCCGAGTGTCTTTTTATGAAGACTTTGGCTTGCCGCTTGCCTGCTGATTTTTCCCACCACTCCTGGGCCTTCCCTAGACTTCATTTCTCAATGGCTGCCTTTCTGAATGTATCAGCAACTCTGCCGATTGGTTACAGGCCAATCATTGGGGTATTATCTCCCGCAGGGGCAATTCATCAGCTTTCTCATTGCCTCGAAACCCTGAGTGTCCTGGTATCCATGCCAGTGTCAAAGAATATTGACTTGCGGCACGTGTCAGGGCCCCAACGTAGTCCCACACCAGCTGTGAGCTTATTTGTGCCGAGACTATCGCCTTTAGAGCTGCTTGGCTGTCCGAGTATATGACTAGGGTTTTACCCGTCATACCCTGTCTAACGATCTCCATTGCACAGTGTGGTATAGCCATTACTTCAGCCTGAAACACTGTGGCATACGCACCTAGACTTAGTTGGACTTTTATTCTGTGTCATCTACTATATATACCTGGCCCTGTGCCTTCTGAGTCTTTGAGCCATCGGGATACCAGACTGACTCCCCTTGGATTGGGGGGGCCATTGTTCTATGAGTCCCTTTTCAGTATTTCTACTCGAAAGTAGTGGGAATAGGTAGTAAAAAAGTGTCTTTTATTATGTAAAAAAAATTTCGAGATATGGTGAATTTTCAGAGTTTTCATTAAGACTACCATTTAAAGGCGGGCGCAATTGAAAAATTCAGCATTAATAGAAATAGAATTTTTTTATACAAATTTAAAGTTAGTTTCAATTCCTTAATTTTTTATTTAAAATATCTTTGTTTTTTTAAATAGTTTTTGAAATATTGTCAAAACAGTAGAGGGTCGCCTTTTTTCAATTTTTTCAAAATGTAAACTTTTTTTATAAGTACAATAAAAGACACTACTACCTATTCTCAAAGTTTTATAAGTCTTTTATTTTTTTTTAATTTCAGAACAAATTTTGTGTTCTTGGACTGTAGTATATTGGCGATCACGCCAGATGAAAGTTTGAATTGCAGTCTTTCAGAATCGAAAATTTTGTGGAATATGCGAATTTTGCCTAATAAACATGGAATGAAGGTATATAAGGACTGGCAAAATGTATCGAAAAGCAAAAGATGTACAAGTATCTCCTAGCAACTGTGGATACAGATGATGAAATTCTCCACAATCTATGTTTGTAAATTTGATGTTTGCTTTACTCTAATTTACTTGAATTTTTCTTAAAAATAATTACTTTGTAAGTGCATTAATCATTAGGAATACTTTTTCTATTGGAGCCATGGTTAACAAATAATGCAACGAGCTTTTCGTCGACTCTGACTTATTGATATACTTAAACATTTGTCGTATTAAAATTTGCTTCAAGCCCCATTCCACGAATCTGCTTTGCGATGCGTGCGATTGCATCATACATACCTATTGTATTTACCTTGGACACAGCATTACAAAAGCATACTAGACAGTAAAAGCTCATTATTTGCGGGGTATATGTTCCGTAAATATGCCGGAAATACAGAAACGGTGAATACGGAATGGTAATTTATATGGGATTACACGTAACAAAATAAAATTCAAATATATATAAATAATCAGTTTTATTAAAATTTTTGACCTTACGCTTATGCAATGGTTTAAAAAATTTTGTAATATTTTTTTGCTTAGCGGTTTGTAAAAGCTTCAAGCTTTTTCAGTTCACTGATATTCAGCATTGGCATAAGAAATCACAAAGCTCATTTACAATTCTTAAACCTTCAATAAGAGTTTTTAAATTAAGTGTTGTGTCTCCAGTGCTTCATGAAGCCTCTTCTTCAATGGGATCTGAATTTATCATTTTTTTTTTTTCGGTTTCAGTCAAGTTTTTATTTTGCGATTCAAGCAATTCCTGGATGTCACATGATTCCTTGTCTTTTTCTACTCTCAAAACAGGTCAGTTTTTTCCAGAATGATTTCAGTGTGTAATGATTCAGTTTTCAGTTCTTGCAACGATTTTTTTTTGTGTTTGGGAGACATTTTGTTATGTCAAATTGCTTTCAGCATAGTTTTAAGTTAGTGAGAATGACCTAGCGCATTGTCCAAAACTAGAACTGCTTTAAAGTATTTTTTTTCAATTTAATAAGTTTCAACTTTACAACTCAAGATTAAAGAAATGTAGGTATAACCGCAAATAAAAAAATTCGGTCGCATTTTTGAATTCCGCGAATGGTGAAAACGCGAATGAAGGAAGCACGCTTTTACTATACTTTACCATTAATACTGCTTGCCACGCTGAAACCTACAATGTACGAACAACGGTCAATAAAAGAAGAAACTGTTTTTTCATAAAGACACTGCACTTTCTGACAACTTAATGGTTGTCAGGGTAAAAATCCACGGTATTCGATTTAAACAAGAGTTAGCACAAAATTTTTTTTCCCTGAACTTAACATTTTGTGTCATTAAAAACGCTATTAACATCGTAAACAACTAGGTATTTTACAGAAAAACACATAAACTATTTTTTGAACGAGTTAAAAAGCCTCTCCTCGTATATGCGTGTAACTAATATTATTATTATTAATGTAATGTAAAATCTGTAATAGGTCAATATAAAAACAATCTCTCACTTAAAGTTGCCGTTTGTCTATCGCAACTCATTTTCTTTAATTAACTGTTTAGCCTAAATTCTCTCTATAATTGAGGGGAATTGAAGAAAAAACCATAGGGAAAACTGAACAGGCTTTTTAAAAACATTTAGGGCGATATATTTGTTACTAATTGAGGAAGGAAAAAAGTATCACACAGATGATTAAATATGGCATTTAACGGAAAATTAGAAAGAAATCGTCATGAGAGAACTGAATCTAAGCAAACGAATATGGAATATAGAAAATCTAGAAAAGCACCTTATCGCGAACAGCCAGAACTTGCTTTTCTGCAGCTAATAGTCCTTAAATTATCTTTGCAGAAAGATATTTATTTTTACGCGTGCTGCTTGTTACTCGAACTTCTTGCATAAAATCAAAGTTTTAGCGTGGTCTGGATGTAATGGACCGAAATTAATGACTTTGATTCCTCCTAGCATAATTTAATTTTCTTTTTATTAAAATTGGTTGTAGGAAAGATATACAAGCGAGGTGGGTCGATGTTTAAAAACAATAGAATTTTTTTATCCCAAAAAAATTTACCTTTGGTGTTATTTTACAACTTCTTTTACGCAAAAGAGGTATGCTTATAAAAAAATACTAAGTGTGATAGCATACCGATATATGATTTTGTTGGACGTGGAGCGATTCCTCTTGAAGAAATTGTTAATTTTTATCCTTAATGAGACCAGGTTTATGCATTAATAACGTCTGTAGGTGCATTCTTGCAATAAACCAAGACGAAGGAATTTTAGTAGGAGTTGCAGAAAAACGAGAAATTAGTAGCAAGCAGTTAGTCAGAGCAACGAGTGTTAGAAAATAACAGTCCTCACAATCTTTCCTAGAGAAAATTTATATCCTTACATTTTGCTCATTTCATGCGCCTTGAGTGAACTCATAATCTTTTAAATAATAAATATTGTTTACTGATGAAGCCACCTTTACTCGCCGAGGAATTTTCAATTATATAAACAAGAGGAACAAATCAGGAAGAATGAATTCTTTCTCTTTGTTTTAATGGTATTGACGCAGATTACTGATATTAACGAAGATACAATAAATTCCGTATAGTTGGAAAATTGAGTGATGTTACGTTTTTTATCAAATACTCAAACAATCGATTTTTTTATCAAAATCTACTATGTATTGCTTTTTAAGTACCATTAGTTTAGATCTGAGTTGGAATCTACAACCTGATTCCAACAGCACGTGTGGGATAATAAAAACCCTTTCATAGTGACTTCTAACACGAATTCAAGATAATTGTTAAGTTTGAAATTATATGAAATAATTTTACTTCCGTATGAGCTGCATCCGATTTAAAAATGTGACTGTAGATTTCTTGCGGTACCATTTAGCTGATTACTTGAAATTAAGTGGTAAACTTAATTTCCGACAAAATCTTTACTTTATGCTCTTCTCGTAACCTTGTTTTTAAGCTCATAGATTTTTATGTTATCTTGTTTATAGAAATACTATAAACACCCGAGAATAATTTTTGCAAAAAGTTGTAAATGCTGCTAAATCCATTCGCAGTGAGAAATGTTGATGAATCAATTCGTAATGAGAATCTCTTTTTTAAAATAAAATAATTTTTTAATATTAATTAACTCTTCAAAAAGAGAGGCTAAATGAAAGGTACATAAGGGATACAGTAATTAACACCAAACCACTGCACCCCAATCAACATGCATACACAACAGGGAAATCCACCGATATGGCCCTACATCATGTGGTTGGTCAGATCGAGCGATCATTGGACAAGAAAGAGTCCACCCTGGGCGTATTCATAGATATCGAGGGAGCTTTCGATAAAACCACATTCCCTAAAATAATGCACTCGCTTACTGATCGAAATGTACCTACAACAGTAAGCGAATGGATTCTCAGCATGATCTTCATGCGTGCAATAGAAATAACTGTAAATGATGTCAAGATACGAGGCAAGGTCACAAGGGGCTGTCCACAGGTAGGGGTTTTATCACCTCCACTGTGGAACATTGTTCTAGACAGCCTAATTTACCGCCTCAATAAACATGACAAAATCTATACAGTAGCCTACGCAGACGATATTGTAATGCTGCCAACAGGAAAGTTTGAAAGCACCCTTTGCGACAGAATGCAAGTGACTTTCAGAACTTTAGAGACATGATGTAAAGAGCAATCGCTGTCTATTAACCCCAAAAAGACAGAAATGGTTCTCTTCACGAAGAAAAAGAAACCTAGGGGCTTAAACGCACCCAGTCTTTTCAACGTTAAATTAAGCTTTGCTACAGAAGTAAAATACTTAGGTGTTATCCTTGTTAGCAAGCTGACGTGGAACTCACACATAGAAAGCAGAGTTAAAAAAGCATTTATATCTTATGAGCAATGCCGCCTAACCATAGGACAGACCTGGGGATTATCCCCCAAGGTCATAATGGATCTACACGGCAATCACAAGACCTATGCTAACATATGGTGCTGTCGTGTGGTGGCCTAAAGTGAAACAAACGACAGCTATCAAAAAATTAAACCAAATTCAAAGATCAGCATGCCTTCTCGTAACAGGAGCCATGCGAAGCACACCGACCAGCGCAATGGAGTCATACTCGGTCTCACCTCCTTGATATATTTGTTAAGGAGGTCGCATTGATGACCATGGTACGCTTTCGCATGGTTGGTATCGAACCCACTGTAGGGACTGGCACCCATAGGGACAGTCTGTGGAGGGAATCGATAAAAGTGATACCACCCTTACAGGCAGAAACGGATGCCGTCTTACCAAGATTTGTCTTTGACAAACCCTACAAAATACTAACAAACAAGACAGCAGACCCCAACGTAGTGAACGCTCTGAGCGTATATACGGATGGATCAAAAACAAAGCAAGGTGTAGAATGTGGAATTTACTCTAGATCCTTAAGCCTAAAAATAAAATGGGCTATGGGATGGCTTGTCAAGTGTGGTTCAGTCAGAACTCTGAGGCATAACCATAGCTGCAAAAGAATTAATCAATAGGAACATCACAGGCAGGAATATAAATATACATATACACAGACTGCCGACAAGCACTACTAACCTTGAATAGACCACGTTTCGCTTTAAGTTTAGTACTAGAATATCACCAATCTCTTACTGAGGCCAGCCTGAATAACGTGGTCACTCTCAGCTGGATCAAAGGACAAAGGAACTCTAAAGGCAACCGCATTGCGAACAATTTAGCAAGGAGGGCTGCGGGCTACAAATATGTTAGCCCTCGCCTATCTACCAAGCTAACATTGTCCGCAGTCGTGGACCTTATCAAACAGCACTCTCACCAAAAATTTATACAGTGCTGGGATGAAACTACGAACTGTAGACTGGCCAGAGAGTTATTAACTCACCCTGGCGAGGAAAGAGCAAAAAAATTTAAGGCACTGACCAGACAAAATCTCCGAACAGCTGTGGGAATCTTGACAGGTCACTGCCAATTGCGACAACATCTCTTTAGGATGAAATTAACAGAATCGCCGCTATGCAAAGGAGGAAACAGTAGAACACATTATGTATGACTGCTCTGCTTTTTCTGAAATCAGAAGATCCGTGTTGGGCGAGTATTGGCTTACACCAGCCGATGTCAGGGAGATCCCCCTCGGGAGCCTTATCACCTATTTTAAATCACTAGGCCTGGTGACTGCCTGAGGTGAGGATATCCCTACATACGGGAGGATGCACAATGGGTCATATGTGGTCTCAGTGCTGGCTGAGCACTAGCTCGCCCCTCCCAAATTTCCAGATCCAGATCCAGAACTCTTCAAAAAATACATTATAGTTAGAGGTAGACATATTGAGTCTTTTTTTTTTAAATAAATATTTGTAATTAATATTTAATATTTAGTGTGTCATCAAAATTCATTATTTAAAGTAAAATATTATTTTTTATATTTGTTAATTTTAATTATTTTAAACCTTAAAATATTCAAAGTCGGTGCGAAAAACCGATTTTCCTAAAGCATGCTTTTTAACAATACGAATTATAATCATATTATAACCCAATCATTTATTCAAATTGTTTATAGTAAAATAAATAAGAAAAAACTAAAATAATATTTTGCATTAACCATGTTTCTAAGAAACAACTTTTTCCCTGAAGTAAGTTCCTCTAAATTTATATTTTTACCTAAGGAATTTTGTTGAGTTTAGCCTATTATAGCAGGATAGCTAGAAGCGAAATTTCGCCGTGAAATGTTCAATTTAATACATCTGTTTACTATTCCATTCAGAAGAACAGACTACAGGGATAAAGGGGCTAGCTAATTTTACAAAAAAATTTCGTCACCGATAATATGGATGAAAATTTTCTCAGTCGAAGGTTTCGACAAGGGTAAAGAGAGCTTTTGGCCCAGTGTACCCTTTTCCGCCATCTCTTTTGTATCCACCCAGCTTTCCCATTTTGGATTTAGGCTTCTTAAGGGCATATTATCGATGACGATTTTTTGTCCCTCATTTTAACACACTTTACCCTTGTCCGCCACCTACCTGTATGGCATGAACATGTTGCAAATTGCAAAAGGGAAATGTCATATTACGGTTGATAGCGAAATTTCGGCTCTAGCTCTTAAACTATTACAAAATAAAATATATATGCTTTTTTTAACTAGTCGACAATAGCTGATGTAAAAACTGCTAAAAAAGTATACAATACTACGTTATATATTAAACACCTGTTATTTATCTTCACATATATCCAGTCAACCATAGAAATGTTACAGAGAATTATTTTTATTAAAAAAATATATAAAAAAATGATTTGTTGGAATACAATTACAAAAGTATGACACGACTCTTATAACTTTAAAATCAGTACATCTAGTGCGTTACACATTCATTGAACTTTAGAAAATATTATAAATAATTAATTTAAAGGTAAGAGAGTGAATAACCGACAGAACACAATAATAACAATAATCAAAATATAATGATCTAATGCTAGAAATAATCTAGAGATAGATTGTTTCAAGCTGACAATTACATTGTTTCTAGGTCAAACATAATAATTAATAGATTATCGCAAATGAGGTTCAGAAGCTCTTGACTTTCCTCGTCATGAATTTAATAACCATAATTACATCAAAGAAAATTAAAGTTTTCTTCTATCCGTATCAAACAGATTCTGTTTTTATCTACTTGACTATTTAATGAAGTTGATAATGAATTTTAATTACATTCTTGTGCTAAGTGCTTTCTAAATACTCGGTTCAAAGTAATTTTAAGTAGGTAGCTCCTTTAACAAATTTTATTCCCTACAAAGGAGCAAAATTAGTAAGTTATAAAAGATGTTATAAAAAAGTTCACTGTGTTGTCGATATACATTGTATAAAAATTCAATATAAAATTATATATTTTTTACATATAAAAAGATTCCGTCGACACAAAACACAAATTAAATTTAGTCAGATAAAATGAAAATGTAGAGTTTAATCCACACTGTTTGCCATATTCCAGTAAAGGACCTACAAGAGAACGAGCCCAAAATCCCATGCTTTTTCTTATGAAGGTCCGAAAAGCGAATTTTGTTACCGTTCAAGGTCGTCTGACGTCATAGCCCCACCCGGCCCCACCCACTTTCACTTTTAACCTGATTGCTTGGTTCTGATTGGCTGACAGACTCCGCCCTTTAATTGCTTATTAATGACTTGTTAATTACTAGTGCCCCATTGCTTCGTTCTGATTGGCTGCCTGACTCCGCCTCTTAATTATTATTAATGACTTGTTAATTACTAGTGCCCCATTGCTTGGTTCTGATTGGTTGACAATCTCCGACCCTTAATTACTTAATAATTAGAAATGCCCCATTGCTTGGTTCTGATTGGTTGACAATCTCCGACCCTTAATTACTTAATAATTAGAAATGCCCCATTGCTTCGTTCTGATTGGTTGACAATCTCCAATCCTTAATTACTTAATAATTAGAAATCCCCCATTGCTTGGTTCTGATTGGTTGACTGCTAGCAGACAACTGTCAATTTTCGAGTGGCCTTTGACGTTTGGCGCAAGCAGCCAACCCTCTTTTCTTCTTTTTGTATATTTTCGAATTTTTTCGCGCTTTGCTGACATCGTACCAACTTTACATGCTACCAACTTTACAGTGCTACCAACTTTTGACCTTTTACATTCGACGCAAGCAGCCAATTCTTCTTTTTGTATATTTTTGAATTTTTTTTCGCACTTCGCTGTCATCGTACCAACTTTACATGCTACCAACTTTACAGTGCTACCAACTTTTGTCACAAATGCCCCATTGCTTGATTCTGATTGGTTGACAATCTCCGACCCTTAATTACTTAATTACAAGTGCCCCATTATCCGCTTCCGATTGTTTATTATTTAATAAACCCCACCCATTTTGTATTTATTTAATTATTTTTTGATGTTTACTACCCCCATTGCTTCGTTCTGATTGATGATTATTTAATTAGCCCCACAACTATTATTATGAAATAATTACATTATAATAAAAATATATAATTGATAAATATTTAATAAACCCCACCCATAATTTGATATTGAGTAGCCATGTTTGAAATAATTAATATTAAGAGTAATATATATTGATAAGCATTATAACACTATTAAAAATCATTAGGGTGATTATAGGATTAAAGAATAAAAAAAATATAATAATAAGAAGTTTGTTTTATTAAAAAATATATATTTAAAATGGTAGGACAACATTTTTTAACCAATTATTTAAACAATTTACATTATGTTGAGTACACATATATTTTCCATAAGCGTGGTTGAAACATTGAGTGAATGCAGGTTGAAAGACGTCAGTACAACAGGGGGTTCCATCATATTTTGTAACATCGTAAATATTTGTCGAAATTCCAAGTTCTCGACATTTGGTTTCTAAAAAATTTAGTTTTTGACTACCTCTGACGTATATGCAGTCTGCTGAATTTAATAAATATTTTTCCAGTATGTTATTAATTTCATTATATTCAATATCACCAGAGTCGTATTTTATTCCATGAACATATTTTTCAACATAATTATTAGTTCTCTTATCCTTAGAACTCAATGTGTGGAAGGGTACTGGTGGTTTAAACAGAAAACTAGTAATATGTTTTCCAATCAGTATAGACAATTCTTTCGGATAAAATATATCCTCAAAGATAATTCCTTGAATATCTACAAGTGCTATTCTCATGATGCCTTCTATGAAACTGAAAATTTGTATAAAAGTTTCGTTTTATATTAAGCTTTAAGGCTGGATAAGTGGGGTTTCAATCTAATATTTCTCCTTTTAAACAATCACTTTTAATCTTCTTATCTATATGATAGGTTTATATAAAAATTTTGATTGATTCTGGATTGATTAAATATTATTCCCATCTGTTTGAAATCGATCTAAAATCATATATAAGAAAAAAAAACATTATATTTAGACTCACCTATATAATATCCAACTCAAAAAATTTATATTATTGTCAAAACAGTTTGTAGAATTATTTCATCCATATATCTCTCATCCATTATCAGAATGCATTTTATATATTACATCTTCATCTTTTAATACATAGTCGTACGTAAATTTCTATCCAATTTGGTCTTAAAAATATTTTCAAAACAGTTTGTAGAATTATTTTATCCATATATATCTCTCATCTATTATCAGACTGCATTTTATATATTCCATCTTCATTGTTAATCCATAGTCGTACGTAAATTTCTATCCAATTTGATCAAACTTCATAATATCAGACACGCTTATACATACTAATTTATATAAAACAAGTAGTTTTATTATATTACAATTATACTAAATTATGATAAAAAAAAAAAAAAGAAAACAATTTTATGTAAATAATTTAAATTTAAAATAATAATTTTGAACTCTATAAACAATCCATTACTTGATCATCATCATAAACATTTATTTTAGGGTTAATAGAGTAATGCCCCCATGGTAATGTCTCATCTTTCCCTGGTATCAGATATCTTTTATCATCATCAGAGCTGAGAGCAATTTTCTTTTGTTCTATTGAAAAGACTTTATGATGTTTCGATTGTATGAGATTCTGTGAAGTGGTCTTACTTCTAGATGTTTCTAAACATTCAATATAGTCATTAAAAGTTATACTATTTTTTACTATCGACATTTTAACCCCCTTTGCTTTTTTGGTTACACCATAATTCATAACATTTTTTTCAATCTCATCATCATCATATTCTTCGTCTTTTAATTTTGCCCTCAGTTTTTGCACCTCATCTTCTGAGATGGCCACTTTCATAGTATATAATTTTGATCTCAGTCCTACATAATCAGTCATAATGGAGCCATTATTTTCATCTTTCATCATACCTAAAACTTTCTTATTTAGTTGCGGTATTCCATACACATTATTTGTAGGATAGTCTGAAGTATCAAAGTATTTCTCGCAATCATTCTTTATAATTTGATAAGGATCTTTTCCTCGTATCTCTAATAAAACGGAATCTGTATCACTGTAGCAAGTAGAGCAGTTTTTTCCAAATCGTGTATGTAAATAATCATATTGGAAGCTATATATTGTAGTCTTTGCAAGATCCAAAATTGTTTGCCCTACATATATAGGTTTATTTAGATAAACCTCAATTTTTTTCATCTCTATCGCCACCAAATTTTCGTCAAATATTATACAATTCTTAAATTCAGGCTTAGATATATATGATTGTGCTCCATAACGACCCTCCCATTCGGTAAGAAGTTTTACATCAACCCTTTTTCTTACATTCTCCATAGTTTTACCGAACACAGCATTGTTCATTAATTTGAATAAATTCTTCTCAAATTCGTTTTTAGCTTTTTTTCTAAGCTCCGTATTTAAATCAATATACGGTTTTAACCAATGAGACTGCTTAAATTTTAATACTCTGTGTATTTTCGTTAATTTCAAGCCATGTTCTAAAGCTTGTTTTAGTGATCGATAGTGTATGATATATTTCTCTTTATTATAAAGTGTAGCCATAAGTTTAGTAGTCTCTTTTAACTTTGCAGGAGGCTTCATAGTCTTAGGGTTGATATGTTCTGGACAGAAAGGTATATCTTTATGCTTATCATGTAAATCATGTGGATACTCTAAATCAACTTCAAGCATGTAACCTACATTATTATCATCAGCAATTGTAGTGACATCAATATTTGAATCCACCCACTCAAATTCTCCATATGGAAGAGCTTGACTCATAGCCCAACCATACTGATTGTTGACATCAAAATACATTAAATAGTTTTCAGGTTTTGCTGGATTATAATTCAACATATATTTATTGTTTGCATGAACCCTTCTTTTAGAGCAGACTTGACTGAGACCACCTCGAATGCCTCGCTCTACAAACAAAAACATATCCATATCAGTAAGAAGTTCTAACTCCTGTTTCGTAAACTTTAACATAGCATCCCAAGTAAATCCGGGTAGCGTAAAATAGTGGGCTGGATCTAGATCATACGTCTTAAGACAGCTCGATCTAAACTGTTCGAAGACATCTGCTAGGAGTAGAATGTCTGTTTTCATATATAAGTCTACATAATCACCTAGAGTTTTACAGTTAAACGAAGACCATACTTGTTGTGCTCTTTTATACATACGGCGGGGGCAAGCTTTATTATCTAATTTGTTATAAAAAGCATCTTGATGAGGTAAACAAGATTCACTAAAACGATCAAAACTATTGATGTAATCATATGGCATCACACCTTTCTTTGTTAACAAATTAAACTTATCTTCAGGTATGTTATTAAACTGAGACCTCAGATTTGTAAATTTTGTTAAAGAAGATGATAATTTATCTAAGGATGATGCCATAAATCTAAAACTATCAATGAATCTAAAGTGAATTCGAGCTTCATCAATATGCTTCGTAAACGAAATATATTTTTCTTTAGTGAGAGGCAGTAAGTCTATAGATCCTTTCATTCGGGTTGCAATATCTTTTATCACGAAATGTGCGTCATAACCACTCAAATTGTGAAAGATTACCGGGATTGTGTGTGTGTCTTGATAATTAACATTACACTCATTATGTGAAGCTCCACGGTAATTATTTTCAGAAATTAAGTAATTATAATCTCTCACTTTTTTCTCGCCAACTTTAAAGGGTTGTTCACAAATATGACAGCGGGTGGATGCTTGAAAATCACTCTCTTGTTGAGGTGTCATGTGTATATTATACGGACATAGAAATATGGTAGATACATCCTCAGCAAGCTGATTCATTTCATCAGCAAACCACTGCATACAATCGGATCCTCGATATGAACGGTAGAATGATAGACTGTTATCATAAGAAGATTTAAAATAATATCCTACTGCTGCTGGAATATGTTTTTGATAAGCAGTCTTTTCTGCACAAGGCTTTAAAATACTCTCTAAATCTGCATATACAGCAAAGGGGGCTTTTATTTTGTTTTTAAAATCCTTAAATTTAAGCATCTTTTTGCTATCTGTAGGCATTTTGGTGGCGGTATCATTCCTTTTCACGCAGTCTACTATATGTTTACTTAGCTTATCTTCCGAACGGAAGTAGTGTAAACATCTATCACAAAAGTACTTTTGACCATTTTCATTACTGAGTTGTTTAGACAAAAGCCGTGAAAGATTCTTTATCCAAACGTAATGATATTTAGTAGACTCTTTGTCATACTGATCTTGTATTAGAAGCAGATTTACATGCTTATCTTTTTTTTCCGCTGTTAAATATGTAGGGAGGGTCGAAAATTGTTTATTATACTTTTTTAGGATATAAACATTGATAGAAATGTTATTCATTTTTTCAAAATTTGGAATCTGCTTGATAGTTATAGGAAACTGAATACCTTTAAGTTTTAATACCTCAGAATAATGTGGGTATTTATTTGTTCTTTGCGGATTATTATTAACAGGATACAAAGCTGATGTAACTGCCCATGCAAAGCAGGCTTGATCATCATTTTTAACATTAATGCATGCTTCTTTTTTTTTAATTTGAGGTGGTAGTTCAATATATGATGATCCAAGTTGTGGAACAAATTTATTAATATTTACGCCCAAGTTTACTACTCTTTTTAACGACCACCCGCTGTCACGTTCCTGGAATTCTTCCAGGTCTTTTAGAATAAGTTTTGTCACATTATCATCAAACCAGTTATTTAAATTTGTATCTCTATAGATGGGAGAGTTAGCTGTGGTGAAATATTTATATTCAGTTATGATCTGTAGGCCTCTATATATCTCAAATTCACCACAAAAAACTGTGTTCACTTTAACAGACTCATCTTTCTTGAGTGCGTTACCAATTCTACGTTTGAAGAGTGTCTTACAATCAACAAGAAATGCTATAGGATCTTTATGTTTAAGGTTTGAAATGACTCCAGTTCGAATTCTAGACTTAAAAGCTGAAGTCAAATCATCCCATTCTACTTTTTTAATTCCAGACTCTTTTGCCCTAGTCATAATTCCAGATCCTCTCTTTTTTGTTAATTTAATCTGAGATCTTAACGATTTAACATTTCTTAAACAAGCCTCTAGGTGTTGTCTTTCACCCATGGAAGTAGCATTTTTAATATCTTTATTTATCTTTCTGACAGCCTTTGTACATTCCAGCAACCCCTCCTCCACTGTTTTACCATCATAGGTAATACTTATAAATCCTAAAATAGCTGTTATATGTTGAATAAGATCAGTAATTATTGACATAATGCTAAATTTTAAATAGTTAGATAGAAAAAAGAAATTTAATTATGTGTCTGATATAAAGTAGGTAACTAGACTGCAAGAGAAATATTAAATAATTAATTTTTAAAAATAATAATGGTAAAATATTATAATAAAATTTAAAAAAATATATTAGTAAAAAAAAAAAAACATTAATTTAAAATTCAATATGATACAAAATAATCCATATAAACAGTTATAGCTATTTAAAATTATTTAATAAAAAAACTTACCAAAAAAAAATTTTATACACACACTTCAATTATCACTTTTCGCAGACTATTAAAATCAACCAACTTCTATGAAATCTTTGACAATAAAGGTTCTCATACTGTTAACACCATATTTTAAATAGTTTTTCAATCATAATTAGAAAATATGAAATATAAAGTCATTAATTTACGTTTAAGTATTTAACAATAAATATATTAACGGAAATTGATTAATTTTTAAAGTGTTACAGATAAAAAAAATCGACTCTTAATCGATACTTAATATTCTAAATTTCCCATTACCAAAATTAAATAGTAAAAATTTCTCCTAGTACTTTATATATAATTTGGCATATTCGACTCTAAATCGATACTTAATATACTAAATTTCACATTACCAAAATTAAATAGTAAAAATTTCCTCAAGTACTTTATATATAATTTGTCATATACTTTATATTCTAAATTTCCCATTAAAAATTAATTAGTAAAAATTCCTACAAAGTACTTTATATATAATTTGCCCTATACTAAAATTTCCCTAAAATTATTTATTTTATATTTATTTTTTTCTTGTAAATTAGATTTTAATATAAAGAGTGGGTATAAATATAAGCGAAATATTCAATTTTATTAAGTTAGTTCCAGTTGTTTCTTGAAGTGCTATTATCTATAATTATTACAGTAAGTATACTATTCTATACTCTTTATACACGATTTTTTATTAATTTATTCACTTATTTATTTAAAATGTATATATCTGTTATATATATATATATATATATATATATATATATATATGCGTCTACTATTTTTCTTTATACATGATTTTTTTATTAATTTATTTACTTATTTATTTATTTATTATACATTTTATATGTTTTTTGATATATAATGCGCTTTACGTTATTTATATACTTACAATTTTATTTATTTCTTATAGATGGATTTAACAAAAATCAACAAATCTTCCATAATAAAAAAACAAAATAGTAAGCCGTTGGTAAAGCTAAGCGCCTTAGAGGTCAATAAAAAAAACAAAATAGTGGATGCAAAAATTGTGAATTCCACCTATGGAAAAACAATTTTGCTTGAGATGGAGGACATGGTAGTTTTTCTACCGAAAAGGGTGCTGGAGGACTACACTCCCTTCATCGACGAATTGAAAAACCAAAAATATGGCTTGGTGTTCCACGGGGTGGTGGACACCGGTAAACCGAAGCCTGCGGCTTCGTTTGAAGTAGTACAAATATAAAATATTAAATATATTTTTTAATAATTGCAAAATTGTTTTATTATTAATAACCACATTTTTTTATTATTTTTTTTATTATAAAAAGTAAAATATTTACATAGGTAATATAACACATTTCAATTAGGTATTTATATTATACTCTTGATTACCTCCGTAAGAGGGAAATATTCCATTAAACAATCGTGAATAATGATGCAATATACTTTTGTATCTTTTGGAAAACCATTGTTAGCTTCAATTTCTAATTTTATATCGACAGTTGAAGATTTCATTCCATCTTCTTGTTTTGAACAATCTATTACAAATAAGGCATGATCTTTAAATGCTTGATAATCTAAAAGTGATCGTCTCTCAGTCGAATATGAATAACTAGGATAAAATTCAGTGTAGTTATAATGAGCTGCAGCATAATCATTTTTCTCAAAGTCCAGTTGCATTCTTTCATTAGGCCAATATTCACCATTAAGAGATACTCGAACACTTGATATATTAACATTATCAAAAATTGTTGAATCCTTTTCTTTTCTATTGCGCCTCTCAGTTTGAAATGTTACTATAACATAACGCGGTTTTTCAATTGATGAGCTTGTTTTAACATTCCAGATTTCTCTTCTTGCACCGTCTTTAATTGAGGGTAGTTCATTAAGATCCCACTTTCTGAATGGAATATATATTGGTATATTATTTTTAATAGGTTCCATCAATTTAATTTTAATTTCATCATTGGGAAACACATGTTTCACTTTCAGTTCCATACTATTTATAATAATCTTAACAGTTGTTGTAGTTGCGGTACTACCAGCACCTACCTCATTTACAATAATACTATCATTATCGTAACTAGCTCGTACGAGACGAAATGTTTGTCTCCCATAAGCTATTGTTGTATAATCATTAAAAATGTTGAAAATATGTTTAAGAGGAATCAACAAACTAAAAGATTTATCATCTTCATTTAAGAACGGATGGTTAGGAAAATTCCATCCAGCAATACTCATAAATCTTGCATAATCACTGCGATAGCATAGCATACTACGTACGGCGCTAACAATTCCGGGATCTCTCACTGTTTCAATTTCTTTTGAACTTTCACTATATGAACAGGAATCGAATAGAAATACCCCAAAATTGGGAGCTAGATGTACGTTTCCACCTCCCACTATATCTAATCTACCTTTAATTTCTAATAAAGATTCATGTAGAGCAAAAAACGAATCAGCTTGATTTATTACAAACTCTACGACATCATTGTTATTAAATGATTTCACATATGGAGTGTACGATCTAAATTCTTCTTTTCTAATCGAATCATCATACTTTGGTTCACGATGTAGATCAAAAATGGGGTCAACTTTAAGTCGCTTAGATTCAACTTCAGATCGTATATATTTACGGTTTACCATATTTAACTTTAAGTCCAATCGATTGTAAAAAATCTCTGTTTACTCTAGTTAGTTTACGATGCTTGCAAGATCTAGATAAAACTGATGATTTTTTAGTTGGAACCGTCCTTTTATGTTCTATAATGAGACCCATTTATCGTTCTTGTAAAACTAGATGAAGGGTGCTTCTTTCTCCGCGAAAGTTAACAGGTCTTAAATCTTGATCAGACACCCTTACAATGATGTGATTAATTTCTTTCAAATTCTTTATAGGCAAATATATTGGATTGATAGGTCTCTCGTTGATAGCAAAACCAGGATCTACTGTTATAGGAATATCTAAAATTATATGAGCTGGTGTATTTCCATAGAAAGCTCCTTCAGTAATGTTGCAGTCAAAAAGTAGACTTGTCACTTTATTAATATTCACAGGTAGATCTGAAGAATGAACTATTCCAGGTTCTAATATTTTATTAGAAAATCCTAGGAGATTAGCAAGACTATCAGTCTTTTCAAAAGAGATTTCATATAGTTTACTATAAATTTCGCACTGAAGGGTATTATTATTTGGTTCTAAGAAAAAATCTTCTTCAGCAATGTTTTTTTTTAACATCAATTGTTTTTTTATATAAGCAGCTATATCACTAATCTCGTAACAACCTACAGGTAGAAGTATTTCTCTTTCTCTAAGTTGTTCTAAATTGTCGTACTCGAAGTAGTAAAATTTTTCACCATCAATATTAGGTATTGAATTGTAGGAATGAAACCCTAGCACTGCTAAATAGTAACTTTTATATGGATTAAGTACAAGAGGTGTTGACGGTGTAAAAGAGAACTCGTTATTGGTACTCGTTAAGGTTAAAAGTTGCGACATGACTAACCATTATCAGAAAATGTTATGATTTAAATAATAGACTAATGTGCTAATCATTAAATTTATTTATAACATATAAAACAAAATAGACATTTTGACGTCATATTTCCACAAACATCTGACCATTCATGACAATCCGGATCTATACTGCATGGTAAATATTCTTTTAAATCCTCACGTATTTCACATGGCAGTTTATACCAAACTGAAGGTGAAATATTTTCCATAAGTATTTCAATGATATTAAGTGCCTCTTTGGATAAGTAAGCTGCCATTATATAAAAATTCCAAACACAGATGTCCACAATTAATTTGATTATATGTTTGATATTGATTATTGTTGTAGAAAATTCTAACACCTGAACCAAAATATTTAACAAGCTCTTTCATCGGCTTCAAATTACCAAATGAATCAAAATACTCTACGTTGTTATTTATCTTTTTATAAGCTACCCAATGTGTTCCAGCATTTTGCGATATATCTAAATTAACAATTGAACACTCGCATCTTTTAGATCCGTTAATTGGAAGACTATCTCGCATAAAAACACCACGAAAATATGGTATTTTTAATTTCTTTGCATAATTAATTAAATCGATGTTAGTTAGTGGTCTATTGGGTAGCTTTATTGGAAGTTTTTTTTTTCTTTCTTCAGATACAAGCCGTAGCCTCCTTTGATATTTTTCTTTAAATACAATCCCTTTCCTATAGACTCCATAGCTTTGTTGTGACGATGATCTTCATCAAGTTTCTTTTGAGCGTTTTTAGCATCAATTATAGTTTTTGCTATAGCTGAACTTCCTCCTGCTATTGTCCCTATCGCACTTAAAGCTGTCAATATAGGAATCAACGGCAAAAAACCTCCCATCTTGCTCTCAAACGGTATAATTCTAGGAACTCGAATATTCTTTTTTCCAGCTTTTGAAACAGTCTTTTTAGCAAATTTTAATGCATTTTGAATAGTCTTTTTTAATGTTAGATTAGGTATTAAGGATTTTTTAATTTTATCTATAATTCCACGTTTAAAAGAAATTTTTCGTTTAATACCCATACCTAGTTTTCGCTTAGCTTTCATTACACCTGTAACTAATAATGCGTTTGCTCGTTCACCTAAACTCGCGTTCTTATTTTTGACACGTTCCCAAGCTTTATTTTCTAGAATTTGATCAGCCTTATGCCTCTTCGCTATTGTATTATCGATTGAATATGCAATATCATGCTCTTTACAAGCAACATCTAATGGATTAATACCAGGATCTCCACGTAATAGACGTTTTTGTAGTTTTGTTCCAGCTAAAAAACAAAAAAAATGTTAATAAAAAATTAAACATCTTTTTTTAAGATACTTACGTCCACAATACTGATAACCACCCAATAAATGTGCTTCGAAGGGAAGTTTGTTTATTAAGTTATTTACTAGACCCTCACCTTTAAACAGTAGCATGAGAACTAACTGTTTTGTTTTCAATAAACATATATTTATTAAAAAACGTGTTATATATTTTAACACAAAATGAAAATCATTCGACAAGTACAGTCGCTACCTGTGGATAACTTAGATTTTAATATAAAATGTGAAGAAAGTAAACATAGCAAATTGCTACCAAATACTCTTCGTATTATCATATGCGGTCCATCAGGATGTGGTAAAACAAACGCAATGATGTCATTACTCTTTAATCCAAATGGGATAAAGTTTCAAAACGTTTATGTATATTCTAAATCGCTCTATCAACCTAAATATCAGTTATTAGCAGAAGTATTAAATAATGTGAAAGGTGTTGAATATTTTCCGTTTAGAGATAATGATGAAATCATAAATGTTAGTGATGCGAAATCTAATTCAGTTTTCATCTTTGATGACGTTGCATGTGACAAACAACAAAAAATTCGTGAATATTTTTCTATGTGTCGACATAAAAATATTGATGTTGCATATCTTTGTCAAACCTTTTCTAAAATACCGAAAGTGCTAATAAGAGATAATTGTAACATGATTGTAATATTCAAACAAGATGAATTAAATCTTAAACATATATTCGATGGACATGTATCACCAGATATGAATTTTGATCAATTTAAAAACATATGTTCACAGTGTTGGAATGAAAAACATGGTATGATGGTTATTGTTAAGGAGTTCCCTCTAAATAACGGTCGCTATCGTAAGGGTTTTGATAAATATATTAAAATTTAAGCTTTGAATAATATTAATCAGTCTACAACAAAATGTTGAATAGTTTGGAAGCTGCCCGAAAAAGAAAAATAGCTCAACTAACCAAAGATATTAGAAAAAAATATCTTGCATTAAAACTTAATAGAACAGAAGAAGATGAAACGTTAAATAAGCTTTTTCAACCTATATCAAAACCGTTGGAGGATATTGCTAAATCATCAAAATTTTTAAATCAATCGACAGCTAATCTAAGTTATTGTAAACATGAAAAAAAACCTAATATTAAAAAAGAAAAACATGAGAATAAAAACATATCATTTCTAGAACTTAAACATGTAGCAGGTGATAATAGTGATGTTGAGAATGAGGTTGAGGATAACGCGGAAGTATCGGAAGAATTAGATGATAAAGATATTCCAGAAACTGTTTTAAATGAGTACCTCGAGCAATATCCACAAGGAGTTCTAAAATATTTAAAAGAATTTTGGCAAAATGATGATAAAATAGATAAAGTATATGGTCCAACATATGATATATCGACATCTAAATGGTTTCTTGGAGCAGAAAATATCAACTTTGATACTAAAACGGGAGCAGTTTTCACAAAAGAAGGATATGTTTCAGGATCACCTGAACTATATGAATTACTTTTCTATGATGCACCTCAAGACTACACTTCTAAAGATTTAGAAAATTACAAACTCTTATTAGAAGCAACAAATGTACATAGAAATAAGCGAGGATATTTAAAAAATAGTTCGACATTTAAGTATAAGTATATTATAAAACCTATGTATACATCTAAGACTTTAGGTAATGGAATGTATTTAACATATAATGATGATCCTGTAGAATATGTGTATTGGGATGATCCAAATGAATTATGTGAAAGATTGCAATTACTCTATGCTTCGAAAGAAGCTGGTAATACATCTCATTCTAATGAAATTGTTTCCATCATTAATGAATTACGAGAAGCAGATATTATATACTAATGTAACGTTGTAGTGTGATCATTTTCATAATGAGTCTTGATAAGTTTGGACGTAGTCATCAAAGTCAAATAATTGGATTAAAACAATTAAAAGGAGAATTTAGGCTTGGTTTATTATCTCTAAAAAATCAGCTGTATAATGAAGATTTACCAAAACTACAAGATCAAATATCAATTAAAATTTTATCTATAAAAAACAAAATAGATTCAATTGAAAACTTTATTTCAAGACATCCTCCTACTTCTGAAAAACATATGGCAACAAAGAAATACGTAGATGATGCAAATACACTTTACAATATTGATTTAGCAAAACTACATGGTGAATTAATACGGGAGCTAAACAAATATAAGGATGAACAGAATACTAGCAGACATAAAGTTGAATATGAGATAAGTAAAATTAATAATCAAATAGAAATATGGCTACAAAAATTTAGAGAAACCTCTGATCTGTTACAATTACATGATATGAAAATTAATGATGTATTTAAGGAAATTTATGATATTAAATCTAAAATTAAACACTAAATAATATATTCATCTATCGTATTAGTCATTATCATGACGACGAAAGAGAAGCTTCAATTAGTTAACGAGCTTCACAAACCTGCTCGTAAAAATTATCCTCGTCGAAAAATAATTCTCAAAGGATTAGATGACTTATGGCAAATGGATCTTGCGGAAATGAGACCTTATGCTAATAGTAATAAGGGTTATAAAATGATAATGATAGTCATTGATTGCTTGTCTAAATATCTTTGGACAGTAGCTTTAAAAACTAAAACTGGAGAAGAAATTACAAAGGCTTTTGCAAGTATATTGAAACATTCAAAACGTTATCCTAAAAACCTGCAAACTGATCAGGGAACTGAATTTTATAACGTTAAATTTCAAGATTTAATGAGAAAGTATGATATCAACCATTATAGTACATATACTGTCAAGAAAGCTGCGATAGCTGAAAGAGTTATAAGAACTTTGAAATCAAAATTATACAAATATTTTAGTTTACATGGTAATTATAAATGGATTAATGTATTACCTCAAATTACTAAAGAATACAACAATACGATACATTCTACAATTAAATTTAGACCATCTGAAATAAATAAGCTAAATGAAAAAACGATTTTACATGATCGTTTTAATTATATAAAAACATCAGGACCAAGAAAATATAAAATAGGTGATCTGGTGCGAATATCGAAGGCTAAACATATTTTTGAAAAAGGTTATACTCCTAATTGGACCACAGAAGTTTTTAAAATCATAAAAGTTAATATTACTAATCCTACAACTTATTTGTTGGAGGATATACAGGGAAATCCGATTAAAGGGGCTTTCTATGAACAGGAATTACAGAAAACAAATAATGCAGACATCTATCTAGTAGAAAAAATATTAAAAAGAAAGGGAAACAAAATATTTGTTAAGTGGCTTGGTTTTGATAATAAACATAATTCTTGGATTGAACATGTTGACCTGTTATAACTTGTTAATAGTCTTATAATGATGTTTTTTAATAATCTTATAAAAATATTTTTAATGATTTATTTTGTAATGACATTATAATGATGCTGTTCTATAAAAAGTAATTGTAGTGGGGTTGGTATTATAAATAGTATGATTAAAATATAATAAATCATAGTTGTGATCAATATTTTGTTTAAATATGAGTAGTGAAGGTTATTTTAGTGCATCAACATCCTCATCAGTAGGTCAAGAGTATAATGATCAAATCGATGAAATTTTAGAAAGATATGAAACTGCAGCTAAACTGGAGCATTATAATTTATTACAAACATCATTTCCTATTGGAAGTTATGTGATAAAAGTTGGAATATCACCAGCCAGATCATTCAGTTCAGCTATAACTTTATCGCAATATTATCACACATCTAAAATATCGTTTAGTATTATTGAATGGAGCATTCTAATAGAATTATTGAATAATAACGTGAATGATTTCTTTATAAGTGATACATTGGATCAGCACATTCCTATAACATTTCAATGTGGTGATTACTGCATTATTACTCAAGTTGTATATGATGGTATAAAACTGCTAAGTGTTAGAAAGCATGATGTTGAATTTCATTTAAATGAGGAAGATATAAAACAAATTTTGGAAGCTGATCAAAATTTATTATCATATCACGTCTCACTACTGGACAGTATAAACTTTTGTAGTTATTATTATCATGTGTTAGATATAATTAAGACTCTTTTTCATAATAATATTAATAATAATAATTTCACTTTATTTGAAGTTCTAAAAAAATTTTGTGAAATGTGTACTGATTGTTTATTAGTTACAGCTTTAAGAGAATACATGTTTTTCTATAAAGCAAAAGTATTAAACGACTTAGATTATGTATAATATGTCTATAAACACATTTAATTATTAAGTAGAAATAAATAATTAGTTTAAAACTGTTGTATTACCATTTTAAATATATGTATATATTTTTTAATAAAACAAACTTCTTATTATTATATTTTTTTATTATTTAATCCTATAATCACCCTAATGATTTTTAATAGTGTTATAATGCTTATCAATATATTACTCTTAATATTAATTATTTAAAACAATGGCTACTCGATATCAAATTATGGGTGGGGTTTATTAAATAATAAACAATCGGAAGCGGATAATGGGGCACTTGTAATTAAGTAATTAAGGGTCGGAGATTGTCAACCAATCAGAATCAAGCAATGGGGCATTTGTGACAAAAGTTGGTAGCACTGTAAAGTTGGTAGCATGTAAAGTTGGTACGATGACAGCGAAGTGCGAAAAAAAATTCAAAAATATACAAAAAGAAGAATTGGCTGCTTGCGTCGAATGTAAAAGGTCAAAAGTTGGTAGCACTGTAAAGTTGGTAGCATGTAAAGTTGGTACGATGTCAGCAAAGCGCGAAAAAATTCGAAAATATACAAAAAGAAGAAAAGAGGGTTGGCTGCTTGCGCCAAACGTCAAAGGCCACTCGAAAATTGACAGTTGTCTGCTAGCAGTCAACCAATCAGAACCAAGCAATGGGGGATTTCTAATTATTAAGTAATTAAGGATTGGAGATTGTCAACCAATCAGAACGAAGCAATGGGGCATTTCTAATTATTAAGTAATTAAGGGTCGGAGATTGTCAACCAATCAGAACCAAGCAATGGGGCATTTCTAATTATTAAGTAATTAAGGGTCGGAGATTGTCAACCAATCAGAACCAAGCAATGGGGCACTAGTAATTAACAAGTCATTAATAATAATTAAGAGGCGGAGTCAGGCAGCCAATCAGAACGAAGCAATGGGGCACTAGTAATTAACAAGTCATTAATAAGCAATTAAAGGGCGGAGTCTGTCAGCCAATCAGAACCAAGCAATCAGGTTAAAAGTGAAAGTGGGTGGGGCCGGGTGGGGCTATGACGTCAGACGACCTTGAACGGTAACAAAATTCGCTTTTCGGACCTTCATAAGAAAAAGCATGGGATTTTGGGCTCGTTCTCTTGTAGGTCCTTTACTTATTCCAGAGCGTAAATTGTATTTAATATACTTAAATTAATACGCATTTAATTCATTAGTCTGGCTCGAAGTTTGGACAGTGTAGGGGGATGTTTAAAGCTAGTGAAGTTCGTCTAAAATATACAAAAGGCTCCATAAAAAGAGTAAGAGCTCGATTTACATCTCTGAATCTTAAATCCTGGCAAATATTTTGTTTTTATGTGTTTATCAAAGAATGTTTTACCCGGGTTATATAAGCAAAGTAATAGGTAATCAAACTTGTAAGATCTTGTCATTAATAGCAGTAGGTATATGCAAATAATAGTGTAGTGATTGTTGTTAAAAAACGTAGCATTTTTGAGTACCTATGTTTTTTTTTGTGTGACATCCCAATCCAGGTTTATAATCGATCTATCACGTCAAAATTTGGATATATTTGAGGTTATAGAAACAAAAAATGGCTATTTTCGCAAATTATCTAGTATCATTCTTTTCCTTTCAAATTCGCTTTTGAATACTGCGGTATGAAGTCCTTGTAATGACTAACGGTTATTTTAAGATTACGTGTTTAGTTGATTTGTTGAATAATTTTATTTAGGTACAAAGTTAACTTAAATTAAATAATTATTTACAATTATAAAATGTGCCTAAATAATCACGACTGTTGCGTCAATTCGCGATGAAAACAATGCTATGGGCAATCGGTGAATCTCCTGGGTGTGGTCCAATCGGATTCACGTCTTTGTAGAGTTTGCTGGCTGTTACTGGTATGGCCAGGATTGATAATTTTAGAAGTCTTCGTAGTACGTCTGGTGTTACTGTACCAGACACTATTTTTTTTTTCTGTGCCGTTCTTATCCGTCCTAACTAAAACCATCTTTGGACATAATATCAGTGCATGAGGCGACAAGAAGGGAAATACCTTATGTACACCTGGAATGAGGTTCTTCTCTGTCCAGATAGTGTAAGACTCCGTAACGATTGTGCCAGCTACGTATGTTCACTAGAACCCCTTATTTAGTCATTACTCGATTTCAAATTCTAATTTTACTGCTTTCGCAGCATAAAAGTTTTTTGTCTTTTTATTTTTGCAATTTTTTTTGTAGTATTAAAATGGTTAAGGATTGGTCATGCACTAAATATTAGCTAAGGGTTTATTATTTTGTAAGTAAGGAATCTATAACACATGCAATCGCTACATAAACAGTATGAAAGCTTACTTTTCTTATTATTTTTGTTATTCTTTTTAACTACAGCATTTTTAGGAGTAATGTCAAGAGAAGAAAGTTTTAGGGCTTTCGGGATGGTTGATCCTGCTCCGTACCCCCTAGAGACAACTCCTTACATGATATCTCTTTTCTTCCGTTTCTTTAGCAGCCATGACCGTCAAGCCAAAGGTGCTTTTTATGCTTTTTATGTTCTAGAAGAAATCATTTTTCCAATGACCCTTTCCGCATCCATAACAGTAATCTTGGCTTTTGTTTCCGAGCTTTATCTGTGCCATTTCTGGCATACATGTCTGTTTAGTATTAACGATTCAACGTTTATTTATATCTAGCAGGCTATCTTTTTATTTCTTCACATTGGTATTGGTTTTTGTCATGTTGGTATTTGAAAGTTACCAAGTCATTGCAAGTCACAATTTGACAAGCTTGACATCAAATAGCATAAATATAATTGTAAATTGTGTTTAAGAAATTAAATATGCAAAAAAAAATTTGTGTAGAGACAAAAAAATGCATTCAGAGATGCTATTACATGTTTAAGAAAGAGCAGAGAATTTCAGAAGACGGATATTTACAAAAGATCTCTGAGGTTTTTAATGTAAGTACAATATGTGTTTTATACCCGATTATTCCATTATTTTCATTAGCAAATAGTTCCAAACATTTTTAATTTTATTATTAGTTGTATATGAAGATAATTGTTAGAAAAAATACACTTTTACAGTTTTTACATTCAAATTACTTATTATTTATTAAATGCACATAACCTAAAAACTCACTACTTTTCAATATTTTACAATGTTGCCAGATTATGTAACATAATTAAAAATGTTTTAAAAATAAAATATTTTCTTTAATTAATAAAGTTTGGTAATTAAAATGTAATTTGATAGCAAATAGATGAATTAATGTTTATTCATTGATCCATTAAATTAAATTTTTATTATTTTTTTAATCTTTCGTGTTTTTTTAGGTTAGTGTTATATCTATACGAAATATTTTAAAAGAAGATTTAGCTAATGGCAAAGAAGCGGCGGATAAAAGGAAGAATGATAAAGCAGATACATTTGATAACTTCATTTAAACAAAAAACTTGCAGCGGCAGATTTGGACGTACAATTCCAAAAACGAATATTTTACTTTAGACAAACTTTTGACTGATGTGAAACAAAATTTGGATTTTAGGGATGAACGTACCACTTTATACACACTTATAAAATCAATGGGATATAAATTTAAAAAAGTGAACGGACGACAAATTTTAAGTGAGCAAAGACATATCAAAATCAGCAAAATCGCTTTCCTTCGAAAAATTATGGAACTAAAAAAGCGCAATGAATCAATCAGATTTGTGTACTTAGACGAAACGTGGATATACAAAAATGGCACTCCAACGCGTCGTTAGGTACATGAATCTGATTTAAAAAGCAATCCATTGCATTTGAAATCTGAAGGAAAGCGATTTACAATTTTACACGCAGGAACAAATACTGGGTTTTTAGAGGGATGTGACTTGTTGTTAGACTCTTCAAATACTGACATTGACTATCACAAAACTATGAACGGTGACATTTTCAAAAACTGGATTGTTAATCAACTCATTCCGGCTTTATCCAATTTTTCAGACAAATGTGTAGTGGTAATGGATAATGTTCCTTATCATTCTGTGCAACTAAACAAACCACCAACATTTTCAGCAAAAAAAGAGATAATGCAGGGATGGTTGAGCAGCAATAACATCGCATTTGACAAAAAAATGACAAAAAAACAATTATACACTTTAATTCAACCATACAAAAGTAACGATAAGACATATGTAGTAGATGAAATATTAAAGCAACATGGACATGATGTACTTCGACTACCCCCATACCACTGTCAATATAATCCAATAGAGTTGGCATGGGGCTTTACAAAGACGTACTATAACAAAAATATTGCATCTTTATATTCAGACAGGGATAGGGTTAAAAAAACTTGGACAGAAGCGTTAAGACAATGTACACCAGACATGTGGAAAAATTTTTGTAGACATACAGACGAACTTATTTTGGCAGATTGGACTACTTACATGGGAAACTGCTCACATGACAATATTCCTCCTTTAATTATTTCATTGGAGGAATCAGATTCTGACGATTCCGATTTTGGATTTGATAGTGACTCTGATATATCCAATGAAATAATGGAGGTGGATTAAAAATACATACAGAACAGATTAACAATAGTTTTAACCAAATCTGTAGCTTCAATTTTTGTTGTTTATATGTTTTTTTTAATTTTTTATGTTTCATTTTCTTTTGTACTTTATTTATTTTACTATCAGTGTATCTGCTTTTCTGCTGAATAATTGCACTGAAACTATTAAACACATTTTAAATGGATTACCAATATTTGAAAGCTTAGATATTATATAACGAAGCATAACATTTTATGGGAATTTTTGTCTTTGTTTTACTTATCAAAATGGCTGAAACCAATTGGTATGTGATAATGCCGTACTACCTGGAAAGCTCCACGAAAAACTCTTCAATATATAGCTGCTGTAATACTTATCGACAAAATAAAATATTTTGTATTTTCCTCATTTATAGCTGGTCCAATTTAAATGTTTGTTGTAAAACTTATTATATAGACATAGAAAATTTGTTATAGACTTTTTTCTAAATGTTTTTATTGTTTGCTTTTATTTAATTACTATTATTTTGTAAATGCATTCATTATTCATTATATGTAAATATATATTTTTAAATTGATGATTTCCTTTTTTTGTGAAAGTACTAAGTTTTAATGATTTTTGATGGCGCTGAAATGGAGAACACAATTATTTTATTTATTGTCACTGACACTATGATTTTATTGAGGACGTGACAACAGCGCATTTACAACTGAGAATAAGAATAAATATACAGGGCGAAATTCATCACCCTAACAAGGCCTACTTTAATAAAAATAAGCTTTGAATGATGTATAGTTTTTGGTTTATAAGTGGGGTTCTTATTCTGTATGGAATGTTGCCATGATTGGCTGTGCCTAAATGTCTTGTTAGTGGAGAAATGTGTTTTTGTGTTTGTAGTACCTACTTTTATTAAGTTTCTATACATTTGGTGGCCTAGCAAAGTAAGTTTGTGGTTTGTTTTAATGGTGTTACTTACGTTTATCCACACGTGGGAAGCATGGAGTAAAATTGATCCTACGTATGCTTTGTATATTTCCGTTTTTTTACGTTCGTTTAGAGGAGGAAAACTAGATATATAAAATGAAGTAAGGCTGTTTGCTGCTCTTTTATGTCTGTTGTTGACCTGTTTTTTTGTAGTTTAGTTTTTTGTCTAGAGTACTCCTAAGTATTTAATATGATTAAATGGTTTAATTAGTTCGTTGTTTAATTTTTATGTTTAGTTTTTCTAGGTGTCGTTTTTTGTTTAAGTTAATTGGTTTGCTTTTATTCGCGTTAATTTTAAGTTTCTATTTTAACAGTAGGTATTTGATAAATGTTGTTAAGTGTTTTTTAATTTTAAGTTGTATAAGTTTACTTTTTTTGAAGGTCGCTGTTATTGCTGTGTCGTCTACAAAGAGTGCTAGTTTGCATGTCGTTGATGTAACTGTTAAATGGAAATGGGCTTAGAGCGGAACCCTGTGGAACTCCAGCTAGTATTATAATATCCGGGGATTTTTTTCCATTGATTTTCACTCGGAATGTTCGGTTGCTAACAAAAGAATAAATAATTTTGGTGATCCAAAGTGGAATCTCGATTTTTAATAATTTATAAATAAGAAATTCGTGCCAGACCACATCAAATGCTTTCTCTATATCGAGTGTAAGCATTTGATATTTAAATTTTTACTGATTTTATCTGTTAATCGGGCAAGCTGTGGTTGAGTGGAATCCAAATTGTTCGATGGTTATCATGTGATTTTTGTCTAAAAATGTAGTTCGTTCTGTATTACGCGGTCTAATACTTTTCCAAGAGCATTAAGTAGGCTGATTGGTCTATAGTTTTTAGGTAACTTTTTGTCTTTACATGGTAATATCAGCTTTGTTCCAGTCTTGGGAAAGTGCTGTTCTTTTATGCAAGCACTCTAAATGTAATACAGTGCTACTATTGCTGTTTAGTTGTTTTTAAAATTATCTTAAATCCGCTTACAATTAAGTATAAAAATCTTGGTTGCTATATAAATATTACACTTCGAAATTTTACAATATTCATGAATCGTAACTAATAAACTCAATGAACTCTGATTTGACCACATGGAAAGCTTAAAATAACTTTGCTTTTAATCCTTGACCCATTATTTTAAATTTGTCACTACTCTTGAAACAAAATTTTGAAATTTTGACAATTTTTAGAAAGTATACAAACAAGAATATATTAAATGACATTAAGGAAAAATTGAAAAAATGTCGCACCCAGCGAGACTCAAACTCGCAACCTTCAGCTCTACGCGCTGACGCTCTAAGAACTAAGCTATAGGTGCCTAGCCAACAAATCTCCAAACGGTCGTTAAATTCAACCGATGCCACATGTGACACTTCAAATATTATAGATCATTGGTCGAGCTCTCGTTTAGAAAAAGAAGGATATTACAACATTTTTTAAATTGTAAAAAAAACTCACAAACAAATTGTTGTATCTTGTTCTAAATTTAAAACAATTCAGAAATCTGTTTGTTATGAATATAACCTTAAAAAAACGGATTCAGATTCTACACAAAAAATTACTTTCCTCGGCCCCACAACAAAAGCATACAAATCTGTGTGATTGGAACAAATTTAGTTGCGAACCTTTCCCTAAAACCTAAAACGTACTTCTCTACTCGCATTACTTTGAAAACGGCTTTGTAGTTAATTGTGAGGGTTACGTCAGAAATACAGCTATGAAATTTTTTTAATCAATTTAGTGGCCAAACATTTTTTATAAAGTGGTTGAAAGCTAGCCTGGAAATTACATATATAAGAAAATAATGTCTCGAAACAGATTTAAAAAAAAAACTAATTTTCCGTGTTCCTAACCGAGTTGCTACTATTTCTGTGGGAAGTAGGTACACGTTGTAAAATTCTAGTGATGTTTAAATTTTATGTCAAAATTAAATTGGATCAATATGCACCTCAAAATATTCTAAATATTTTTAATAAGTAACAAAACCTTGGTGGCTATTATTCTATTGTTACTACATGGATGAACAAATGTAGATCTTTAACTTTTGGTAGATTTAAAGTATCTTAGTTTTTTATGTAGTTTTCTTAAATTAAAAGCTATCGATTTGTTTTACCTACCTAGTGATAATCTAAAATGAGAAAATCGTTGTTTAATAATTAATGTATTTAAGTCTGCGAGAATAAAAGCTTGGTTCATAGATATCTTTAAGTCTTATTTGACATCTTTTAATTTCCATTACTTTTTTTGTAATTTTTGTTTTCAAATCTTGGTGTCTATACTTTTAGATCTTGTTGAACCTCTTATTTGTTTGTCTTTGTCTTTATTCCAAATAGTTTAATACTAAGAACCAGTTTAGACAGTCTTCTCTTAATTGAATCTATCCAAGCCTTTGACTTTTAATATTTTATACAATTTAGTTTTTTTATGGGCGTCTCGCGTCTCTGTCCTCTACTTGTGTGATTTCTCCAACAGCTTTTATTAATATGTCTCTCTCACATATAACAGTTTTACTGTGTTTTATTCAGCAATTTATTTTACTAGCTTTTTTTTAATTATCTTTTCTAACAGGTCTACTGTTTTAATATTTTTTCTTTTCTTTTTAGTGATATGTAAAAAAAAGACAACTAAGAAATTCAGCGATAACATTTGTAATGATTTATTAATCGTTTTGAGTTAGGAATAACTTTACCAAAGTAAAGTTTCGATTTTCATTATTTTATTTTTCGCAATTTTACGTGACAATACAATTTTTAGAACTTAGGTTTTAATTTTATTCGCTTGAAGCGCCTTCTGCGTAGGCTAAAGTAAATTTCGAAGTTCCTTTTCGATCTGGCAGTGTAGCGAAGTACAACTAATTCTATGAGTTTTCGATTACAAAAGGTACATCCATATATTTCGAGGAGACCTTACGAAGATTTACAAGCTTATCAATACTAATAGTTTTTTTTCCGGAAAAGAGAGCTTCTTGCTATTTGGATAATAATTTTAAGGACCTTTCCCAGTTCTCAAGACTCTCAAGACTCTCTTTCGTATTGAGACTATTCCGGAGCCCAAACCGAGGAATCATATAAACTTCAACTATCCAAGAGAAGACAAATAATTTTCTTTAATTATTTATTTTTATTTACTTTTTCATTTTGAATAAAAACTTCAAACTTATGTTAGGCCTTAATTTATGAAGTTTGTGTTTAGTGTCCTTTAATTCTTGTTTTGGGGAAGACTAATAACTTTCAAACAAAGTAAATCCACGACCAATTGTATTTTGAGCTAGTGTGGGTCGCAAATTAAGATTTTAAAGAAAATTAAATAAACAAATATAGATAAGGTGGAGTGGGGTAAGTCCGTTCCCATTTTCGTTAAATTCGACTTTGCCATTTATTTTTTTAATTAACACTTTAAATATTTAATATTACGTTGGCATCATCAAAAAGTACAACTAACACTCTATAGTTTGCACTGTCAGAAACACAAATTAATATGGGAAATTATAACTTTTATAAAAAATCAGAAAAATGTAGTAGCTACTCCGGACTTGCCCCATGTACGGGGCAAGTCCGTAACCAGCTGTTTAAAACCTATTGAAATCTATGTTCATACGTTATGAGGCAAAATTGGATTATTTTGTTTTCCATTTATAAAATGTTTTTTATATATATGTCCGGTTTATAGCGTTCGCCGCCTTCCGGTTCCTTGCCTCCAGCCTCGTCGGTCATTCCAGTCTCCTTCTTGAAGGTTTCTTTCCGACATGGCTTTTCGTACTCCTCCTATCCATGTAATTTTTGGCCTCCCACGTTTTTTTCTTTCCGAGGGTATCCATTTTAATATCTTTTTTGGTAGTCGTTCGTGATTCATTCTTTGTACATGTCCGTACCAACAGAGTTGCCGTTGTTGTATTTCTTTGATTATATTTGTTTCGACCTTCATGATTTCCCTAATCCGTTCATTAGTTACTCTTTATATTTTAGATATTCTGGCTGATCTTCGCCAATAGTCCATTTCTGCAGCAAGAAGTCTCTGTTCCATTCTTTTTGATATTTGCCAAACCTCACAGCCATATAGAAGTGTACTTTTAAAAATAGAATTGTACAGCTGGTATTTTCTTTCGTTGGATGTACTCTTAGACCATAGGAATGAATTCATTGCTCCAATTATTTGTTTGGCTTAAACAATTCTCTCCTCTATTTCGTTTTCTGTCCGACCCGAGTGCTCTATTCTGGTTCCTAAGTACGTATAGTTTTCACATCCCTTTATTCGCTCTCCTGTGTTTAGTACCATATCTTGCTGCTGACCTCCTATACACAGATATTTTGTCTTTGACATATTTACTGAGAGACCCCAGTTTTCATATTCTTTTAGTAGTTTTCTGGTCATAAATTCTAGATCTTCTAAGTCTTGCGCTACCACTACCTGGTCATCAGCGAAGTGCAGTGTGTAGAGTGTTGTTTCATCATCTAGTTCTATGCCCATGCCACTACATGTTCTTCTCCATTTTCGGAGGACCTCATCCAAATAAATTTTAAATAAAGTGGGCGACAGACAGCATCCTTGTCTAAGTCCCTTGGTGATCGGGAATGCTTCAGAAAAATTATTATTTAGTTTTACTTTAGAATATAAGTTCTTATATAGTTGTTTAAATGCGTCGATTAAAGTATTATTAAGATTAGTTTGCTCTAGAACCTGCCATAACCTTGATATTGGGACACTGTCGTACGCCTTTGTGAGATCTACATATAACAGATGGATTTCACGATTTGTTGCAACCATTTATTTGTACTAGGCTAAATATGTTATCTACACAGAAGCGACCAGCTCTAAATCCTGCCTGTGTTTTTTACCAAATTAAAATCGGTTGTTTATTTTCAAAGTTATGGATATTTACAAAAAGGGCTGCTTGGGTAAGTTCTGCATAAGGCAAATAACTGCGATCTAACCCCGTGTACTAACATTTAAGGGGCAAAACCGGAGTAGTGAGTTTCTTAAAACATTTCAAACAATTTTTTCATTTAACGTAAATTGTAAGACATTTTCTTAATACCTACCAAAAATAATCATACTTGACACACAATTTGTTGCAATATCACGGTATTTCCTTCGCCAACTCTAACTTTCAGGTGTAGTGCAACATGTATGAAAACTTAACAAATTTCATAAAAACTGTCAACTTACTTATTAATTAGCGACATCTACTTCTATGACTGCGCAACAATTAAATACAAGTTTATACTCCGTAGGATGTATAATCTAATGCATATTAGAATAGATTTAATGCCTTTACGATCTTGCCCCGTTTACTATCTTACCCCACTCCACCTTATTTGTATTTGTCGGATCCCATGATGGGGTTATTTTTACCTAGGACCTACCATTTACTTTATCCTAACTTAACAGCAATACATTTAAAAGAGAACTTGCAAGATGTATTCAGCTAACCAAAAAAAGTAGTAGTTCATTATTATGCAATACGGCGACTCGAGGGTAAGAGGAGAGCAGATCGTGGGTTCAAAGTTCTAAATAATATTGAGTTGAAATGAACAAAAACCAAAAAAACACAAGGTTTTTAAGGGCGCCCATTAATTTTTATATAAACAAAGAAAATCTAAAATATAGAAAATATCTCCTTGGCTACAGTGTTTTCACTAATGATTACCACACATTATTTTTTGTGAAGCTATTTTGGTAACAGAACTTTTCTCAACTTCTAAATGAAAGAAAGATTTACTATTTTTAATAGAATCGTATATTTACAAAACAAATCAAAATAGTTAAATAAAAAAAAACAAGGTAAGTAACTAACTTTGTAGCTGTTAATTTAACGCATGAAATATTACGGTAAAAAAGTACATGTATGTAATAGAAAAAAAAAAGAATTTCCTGTTCAGTTAAAAACTAAAAGATTTCTTTTAAACTGGCAAAATAAAATATAAAAAATAATCATGGGATTTTGTTGGTTTGGCTCTACTGATATAATGTTGGAAAAATCATGTTTGATTAACTAACAATCTAGAGGTGAGAAATGTACCAACAAAGTCTTATACAATAGTTAATAGTACCCATATAATTAAAATCAATTGCTTTAAAAACAACAAAAAAATGTTTAGGTGTATCGCTTTTTACTGTACAAAAAATTTTTTTCACAAATGTCTTTATTAACTGATATAAAACTTCAAATAAAAACCAAAACAATTCGGGACAGAACTCGGCCTCGCTAGTAGAAATCAAAATGTTAGGTGGTTGGAGGAGTAAATCAAAAAGTTACATGGTTCCATCTTAAGGTAAACCGCACATACGTTCAAGATTAAACCAAGAAGATAGTTCTCGTAGTGAAAAACAAACTCACTCACTAAAGATATTTACTTATAGAGAATCAAATAATCAAAAACAATTCACCCACTTATATTTTCGATACAAAAAGTTTTAACCCAATGTCGGTTCTGCTACAAGAACAGACAGTTCGCATGCTAGCTCCCAGAAACTTAGCAGACAGAACGCCATAAAAAAAGAATACCACATGACACGTTTTCGCGATCATTTGTCATCTTAACTTCTCCTTTTCTGACGCGCAAGTGATTTTCTTTCTGATACTTTGAAACAGAAAACGTAGCTTCTGGTACTTTTCAAGGGAAAAGTATTCTCAAAAACCATTCCTAGCTAGGTAATGTAGCATCGCGATGTACCGTCGAAAGTAAAATCTTAGTCCATTTTGGCAGTAAAGCTTTAGATTATAGCTAGCGGAAATAAGACAGATATGAACTAAACGTAACGGTCGCTTTATTTTGAGAGATAGAAATAATTTTGTATACTAACCTCCATAAGAAAAAAAATTGAAATCCGTGGAATCTACGAGTAACAGTAGTTTACGTAACAAGTCCTGAAAGTGGTCTTTTACTGGACGAGTAGGTAAATTGCACGGCGAGCCATAGGCGAGCCCTGCAAGCCTGCGAGTCCAGTAAAAGCACTTTTGGGATGTATTACATACAATATTATTTAGTTTACATTTTTATAACAAGAACTCTTTATTAACTAATTTTAACATTTTTTTAACAAATCTTGCTTGGGTGGCCGCCTTAACAATTTCATCTAGTATAATTTCATCTTCCATTAATTCACAATCAAATGCATTATTTTAAATATCCATTTTATAATAAATTTCACGTTTTTAACTAAACGTCAAAATATGTCAAGTTATTTTAGTTTAGTTTTAAATATATACAAAACTCGGTTACCATAAAATTGACCGCTATCTTAGACTAACTATTTTACCGGATTCATTTTTATTTTCTGGGCTTGTCCGACAAAATGAGATTTTCTGACCTAAAAATAAACCGGAAAGTATTAATTTCTGGCCGGTTTTAAAAAATAGTTATTTGTGACACAAGGACGGAAAATGACATTTTGCAAGAGCGAGTAAAGTTGTGTAGCCGAGGTGCGTAGCACCGAGGCGAAACAATACGAGCACTTGCAAAACATTTTCCGGACGTGTAACACACACTATTTTTTGGTCCGACTAATTTTTAATATTTTCAAAAACTTTTTACTTTGTGACATACAAGATTAGATGTTTATTGACATCTAATGTACGATTAAAAGAATTAGTAATAAGGAATGATTTTCTGATAATCGATTTCAAGATACTTTATTTTTATACATACGAATACTGTGCTAATAAACAGCACAGTAAAAATTGTTATACTGAAAATATTAACAATAATATCTAATAATTTTATATAACAATAGCAGAGACAATGAACTATTTTGGTTCAATGAGCAAAAATAAAATCGAGATATGTATTTTCATAATCGAATGATAAGTAGTAGTTGTAAATTGACATAAATGTCAAATTTTATAATACAAGTTGTGAGAGAAATTAAATGTAAATTAGAATCCTGCTTACATTTAGAAAAAGTTATAGGTAAGTTTAGTATATTGTACTCTGTTTTTAATCAAATTTAATTAAAATTTGTATTATATATTATGTATTTTTGATGACTTAAAATTTAAACTCATAGCGCCATCTCTTTCGATAATCTAAAAGCTACTTTGCCGGCCTAGGCCGGAAAATGTCATTTTCCGGACGATTTTGAAGTAATTAATAGTATTGTTTCTGGACGAAGGTCAAAAAAAAATATTGCAGTTTTGGTACAAACTTGATATGTTTTTTTATTTAAAATTTTTAAATATTTTAGTTGAACTGATCTAACGGCTTTAATGCAAAAACCAATTAGAAACTTATTAATCATCGGGAGGTGAAAATTAAACTGTCATGGTTTTGTTCCGCAGTCATAATGATGCCATAATCTATTTTCTTGTTAGTAAAAACCAACGTGTATTTTGTTAACTCGTAAAATCTTTGGTGATATTATTTAAAAGATATGTTTTCACATAGATTTTGTTTATTTAATTATTGTTTGGCTAAAAATGTAAAATTACTGCTATTTAGTAATATATTTTTTTACGAGTGCTGTACCAAAGGTTAATAATTTACATGGAAAGTGATTTTTAAAAAACTCTAACTAATGTTGATAAGGGGAAAGAGCACTTTTAAAAAAGAAACAGCAATTTTTTAATATGCTGACATTTTGTCAATATATTTTGACTTCTTCAGGACAATTAAAACTATTGCATTTTAAAAGATGTTAAAAATATTCTTAAAAGTATTGAACGAACAAAACACTGATACGTTGTTAAAAAAACATTATTCAAAACATACATAGTAAAAGTAAAATTATGAACCAATTGTTGTTTTTTTTAAATTCCTCTTTCCCATTATACCCTTATCTACATCAAACTCAAGGTCGTGATAGTATATCAGTACTCTAATTAATTTTTCAGACGTTTGGAATAAAAGCTAAGCGAACCAACAAAAAATTATAATAACTTTTCTGGTAGAAAGGACGTGGAAGAAATTTCATTATTTAATTTTCTATTAAATTCGTTTTATATTTTTAATGACAGAAAGATCCCTAACGAAAACAGAAAATAAGATGCAAGAATATTTAAATAAGCCTGTAGATGTAGATGTAGATCTTTGTAAATTATGTACATAATTCAAATATCTCTAACGACTAAAGAATTTATTTCACGTAAGCAAAGGAGTCATGCTACATCATTAAATTCCACGTACCTGACCCATTAAGAATACGCAAAAAATTATAAGCATAATATTTTTTTTATATAATATATGATTGCAAACTAATATTCTAAATAATATTTCATAACTCAAAAACAACAAAACATCAAAAAATCAATGCCAATAATTACATACTTTAGTTGATATTTATATTATTTTATTATTATTTTTATTATTGTTGTTTTTATTTTAATTAATAAAATGTGTCGTCTATTTTGGCTATATGAATTTCTTACTTTTGTAACCTATATTATATTAGATATTTCACTTCTAAAATACAATTTATTTTAAATTACATTACGTTGTTTACAATAAAACTATATTCCTATCTATACCTAGTTTTAATTAATTTTATAGCAGTTATTTTAATGAAATACTATAAATGTTCAGTAAACTATTATTTTGGGATGTATAAAAAACAAGATTAAAAGGATATTGAAAAAATGTCGCATTCAGCAGGACTCGAACTCGCAACCTGAACGCAGCAACGCTCTAACCTCTAAGCTATGAATGCTTAGAAATTATTTAGCTTCTTAAGTCGTTAAATTTAAATAACGTTAAGTGTGACATTCACTCACTTTCTCCTTTATCACATATATCATGACGTTAATGAGAAAGAGATTTTGTCAAACCGACGATTCAAACATCAAACTCTAAGCCACTTTTTTGTGACCTGCCTTATATTTTTATTCTATTAGTAAACTGGAACCATGGATTTTTAGTGAAAGATGAGATATCTTTCATAGGACATTTGAATTTTTTACAATCAAGAATATATTAAATGACATTAAGAAGATATTGAAAAAATATCTCGTCCAGCATGACTCCATCCTGCAACGCTTTAACCTCTAAACTATGAATCCTTAGGCTACGGCCACATTAGCGGGATTTCAAGCTGCGTTTCTTTCACGCAGCGTGAATTCCCGTCATTATAAAAATAATAGGCCACACTAGCAGTTTTTTCACGCACGTGAAAACCAGCTTATCCCTTGTCACACACGTCGGTTTTCAGTCTTCGCGACTCTGAAAGCTGAGCGAATTCAAAAATGAACAAAGTACTCTTAACGAAAATCACGCCGCGTGAACTTCAACCCTTGTGTCAACCCAAGACAGCGTGAAAAGATGCTCGAAAATGGAACCAGTTCTATTCGTGAGCAGGAGACCTTGAAGACGCGTCTTTCGGGCGGGAATTCACGCCGTGTGTGGCCGGCCCAACTGACAACAGTATAACCTATTTTTTGGCGTGTTTTCACGTCAAAACGCAGCGTGAAATCCCGCTAATGTGGCCGTAGAAATTATTTAGCTGTTTTGGTCGATTTTGAGTCACATTTTTTATGAAGACACATATTTTGTAATTTTACACCAAAAAATTATTATATTAAACAGCATTTGCAATATAAGTTGTATTCCTCCAAAGCATTTTAAACTGTATTTACTATAGATTGAAAATATTAAGTTTTTTGTTAATAGGTACTTTAAATTTCGTATATATTATTAATATTAAGATACATTAGATTAATTTGTGAGAAGAAACTTAGATATTTTATTACGAAAATCTAAAGAAGTTTCAGTGGGTAGATTTTAAACGTTGAACAGAATAGAAGTTTTATGTCAGAAAAGTTTGCGCACATTTAGATAGATTTGTGTTCAAATCTTTGAAAAGTTATTTTTAAAAACAATGCAGACTATGTTTTGGTATGTTACTAAGTAATGCTTGGGTAAAAATTGCCTCTGCTAAAAATGCCATAGCAGGTTTTAAATCTACGGAAGTATTTTCTTTTATCCCGACTGCAATACCGGATACGCATATCTTAGTAGCTTGTGGTCTGCACCTATTAATTAATACTAACTAAATTTTTCCAAAAAAATCTTCTATTTACCAAGAACTCAACACAGCCCAGAAAACAAATATAATATTTAGTACTTCTAAACATGATAAAAGAAGAAACTTAAATTTTAAAAGAACTTTTACAAATACCACAGAAAGTTTGAAACCGAGTAAAGTAAGTGGGCATTCGTTTAACGACTGAACTATATATAGAATTAAGAAAAGCCAAAGACAGAAAAAAAATAAAGAAGAAAAGATAAATATAAAAAAAAAATTAATAGCAAACAAAGAGAATAAAATTTGAAATAATATATGTAAACTAACATGTATATGCAAATTCTTCCGATTTTTCTTTTTTTACAACTTAAAAAAATGATGTATTTTCAAATTTTTTATTTTTAAGTTAAAACCATTTTAATTAACATTTAAAAAAAAACTAGTGTGGCAGTCAGTGGGACTGCCGGAAGAAGTTATACTTCTATGCACGCGCATGGATTCATAAATTTGTATGCGAATGATTTAGCAAACTCATTATATGATATTCGTCGTAAGCGACCCCAAAAACCTCCTAGTACCGTGTGCACACTCTTTTTGTATCGAATTTGCATAAAATTCCTGGAGACGAGGTCCGTCTTAGGGCACCAGGTGTTTCAAACATCATCGCCAATATTATAATCGTATTTAGCGACTCAAAAAACCACCGAGTACCAAGTGTGCACTGATTTCGTACAGAATTTACATAAAACCCCAGGAGAAGAGGTAAATACCCTAGACACCAAGTGCCGCGGAGACTTTCGGAATCGTGATATTCGTGTTCGGTGACTCCAAAAACCCCGAGTATATAAATTGAACTCATTTTCAGCAATACTTACCGAGTTGTAAGTTTTCTCTCTATTGTCTGTTCGGAATGTACTTTTTGAATGCAGAAATGCAATTTCCATTTTTACATTATAAAATATAGCTACAAATTTTCAGATACTTTAACGAATCCAATGCAAAAAAACTCATTCCGATCCATCTTACGTAACAAAATTTGGAGATTTTGGTGCTTTATTTCCTCGACTATTCGTAAAAACTCTGTTTATGTAGCCAACAACCTCAAAAGCATAGTGCAGGATATACTGCAACCATGTGACGGTATTTTAGACTACAATACAATACTCATTACTGAATATTATTAATATAAAATACTAAACTTAATATGTTAACTTACGTGACAGAATTATAACATAATCTATCAAATAATCATGTGGTGCGTCACTTTGATATTCATGTTTTTGGTATATCTATCCCTTTTCAATGTACTGAATGTTGAAACGGTATTCAAAGGATTTATAGTTATGACGAATAACATGTAGTAAATATTTCATCTTTGTTTTTACCGACCAATATACCTTATAAGTGTGTCTGTCTCTCTCTTACTCACACCATTACAGTAAAGGACCTACAAGAGAACGAGCCCAAAATCCCATGCTTTTTCTTATGAAGGTCCGAAAAGCGAATTTTGTTACCGTTCAAGGTCGTCTGACGTCATAGCCCCACCCGGCCCCACCCACTTTCACTTTTAACCTGATTGCTTGGTTCTGATTGGCTGACAGACTCCGCCCTTTAATTGCTTATTAATGACTTGTTAATTACTAGTGCCCCATTGCTTCGTTCTGATTGGCTGCCTGACTCCGCCTCTTAATTATTATTAATGACTTGTTAATTACTAGTGCCCCATTGCTTGGTTCTGATTGGTTGACAATCTCCGACCCTTAATTACTTAATAATTAGAAATGCCCCATTGCTTGGTTCTGATTGGTTGACAATCTCCGACCCTTAATTACTTAATAATTAGAAATGCCCCATTGCTTCGTTCTGATTGGTTGACAATCTCCAATCCTTAATTACTTAATAATTAGAAATCCCCCATTGCTTGGTTCTGATTGGTTGACTGCTAGCAGACAACTGTCAATTTTCGAGTGGCCTTTGACGTTTGGCGCAAGCAGCCAACCCTCTTTTCTTCTTTTTGTATATTTTCGAATTTTTTCGCGCTTTGCTGACATCGTACCAACTTTACATGCTACCAACTTTACAGTGCTACCAACTTTTGACCTTTTACATTCGACGCAAGCAGCCAATTCTTCTTTTTGTATATTTTTGAATTTTTTTTCGCACTTCGCTGTCATCGTACCAACTTTACATGCTACCAACTTTATAGTGCTACCAACTTTTGTCACAAATGCCCCATTGCTTGATTCTGATTGGTTGACAATCTCCGACCCTTAATTACTTAATTACAAGTGCCCCATTATCCGCTTCCGATTGTTTATTATTTAATAAACCCCACCCATTTTGTATTTATTTAATTATTTTTTGATGTTTACTACCCCCATTGCTTCGTTCTGATTGATGATTATTTAATTAGCCCCACAACTATTATTATGAAATAATTACATTATAATAAAAATATATAATTGATAAATATTTAATAAACCCCACCCATAATTTGATATTGAGTAGCCATGTTTGAAATAATTAATATTAAGAGTAATATATATTGATAAGCATTATAACACTATTAAAAATCATTAGGGTGATTATAGGATTAAAGAATAAAAAAAATATAATAATAAGAAGTTTGTTTTATTAAAAAATATATATTTAAAATGGTAAGACAACATTTTTTAACCAATTATTTAAACAATTTACATTATGTTGAGTACACATATATTTTCCATAAGCGTGGTTGAAACATTGAGTGAATGCAGGTTGAAAGACGTCAGTACAACAGGGGGTTCCATCATATTTTGTAACATCGTAAATATTTGTCGAAATTCCAAGTTCTCGACATTTGGTTTCTAAAAAATTTAGTTTTTGACTACCTCTGACGTATATGCAGTCTGCTGAATTTAATAAATATTTTTCCAGTATGTTATTAATTTCATTATATTCAATATCACCAGAGTCGTATTTTATTCCATGAACATATTTTTCAACATAATTATTAGTTCTCTTATCCTTAGAACTCAATGTGTGGAAGGGTACTGGTGGTTTAAACAGAAAACTAGTAATATGTTTTCCAATCAGTATAGACAATTCTTTCGGATAAAATATATCCTCAAAGATAATTCCTTGAATATCTACAAGTGCTATTCTCATGATGCCTTCTATGAAACTGAAAATTTGTATAAAAGTTTCGTTTTATATTAAGCTTTAAGGCTGGATAAGTGGGGTTTCAATCTAATATTTCTCCTTTTAAACAATCACTTTTAATCTTCTTATCTATATGATAGGTTTATATAAAAATTTTGATTGATTCTGGATTGATTAAATATTATTCCCATCTGTTTGAAATCGATCTAAAATCATATATAAGAAAAATAACATTATTATAATAAAAAAATTATTAAAGTCACTTTTAGACTCACCTATATAATATTCGACTCAAAAAATTTATATTATTGTCAAAACAGTTTGTAGAATTATTTCATCCATATATCTCTCATCCATTATCAGAATGCATTTTATATATTACATCTTCATCTTTTAATACATAGTCGTACGTAAATTTCTATCCAATTTAGTCTTAAAAATATTTTCAAAACAGTTTGTAGAATTATTTTATCCATATATCTCTCATCTATTATCAGACTGCATTTTATATATTCCATCTTCATTTTTAATCCTTAGTCGTACGTAAATTTCTATCCAATTTGATCAAACTTCATAATATCAGACACGCTTATACATACTAATTTATATAAAACAAGTAGTTTTATTATATTACAATTATACTAAATTATGATAAAAAAAAAAAGAAAACAATTTTATGTAAATAATTTAAATTTAAAATAATAATTTTGAACTCTATAAACAATCCATTACTTGATCATCATCATAAACATTTATTTTAGGGTTAATAGAGTAATGCCCCCATGGTAATGTCTCATCTTTCCCTGGTATCAGATATCTTTTATCATCATCAGAGCTGAGAGCAATTTTCTTTTGTTCTATTGAAAAGACTTTATGATGTTTCGATTGTATGAGATTCTGTAAAGTGGTCTTACTTCTAGATGTTTCTAAACATTCAATATAGTCATTAAAAGTTATACTATTTTTTACTATCGACATTTTAACCCCCTTTGCTTTTTTGGTTACACCATAATTCATAACATTTTTTTCAATCTCATCATCATCATATTCTTCGTCTTTTAATTTTGCCCTCAGTTTTTGCACCTCATCTTCTGAGATGGCCACTTTCATAGTATATAATTTTGATCTCAGTCCTACATAATCAGTCATAATGGAGCCATTATTTTCATCTTTCATCATACCTAAAACTTTCTTATTTAGTTGCGGTATTCCATACACATTATTTGTAGGATAGTCTGAAGTATCAAAGTATTTCTCACAATCATTCTTTATAATTTGATAAGGATCTTTTCCTCGTATCTCTAATAAAACGGAATCTGTATCACTGTAGCAAGTAGAGCAGTTTTCTCCAAATCGTGTTTGTAAATAATCATATTGGAAGCTATATATTGTAGTCTTTGCAAGATCCAAAATTGTTTGCCCTACATATATAGGTTTATTTAGATAAACCTCAATTTTTTTCATCTCTATCGCCACCAAATTTTCGTCAAATATTATACAATTCTTAAATTCAGGCTTAGATATATATGATTGTGCTCCATAACGACCCTCCCATTCGGTAAGAAGTTTTACATCAACCCTTTTTCTTACATTCTCCATAGTTTTACCGAACACAGCATTGTTCATTAATTTGAATAAATTCTTCTCAAATTCGTTTTTAGCTTTTTTTCTAAGCTCCGTATTTAAATCAATATACGGTTTCAACCAAGGAGACTGTTTAAATTTTAATACTCTGTGTATTTTCGTTAATTTCAAGCCATGTTCTAAAGCTTGTTTTAGTGATCGATAGTGTATGATATATTTCTCTTTATTATAAAGTGTAGCCATAAGTTTAGTACTCTCTTTTAACTTTGCAGGAGGCTTCATAGTCTTAGGGTTGATATGTTCTGGACAGAAAGGTATATCTTTATGCTTATCATGTAAATCATGTGGATACTCTAAATCAACTTCAAGCATGTAACCTACATTATTATCATCAGCAATTGTAGTGACATCAATATTTGAATCCACCCACTCAAATTCTCCATATGGAAGAGCTTGACTCATAGCCCAACCATACTGATTGTTGACATCAAAATACATTAAATAGTTTTCCGGTTTTGCAGGATTATAATTCAACATATATTTATTGTTTGCATGAACCCTTCTTTTAGAGCAGACTTGACTGAGACCACCTCGAATGCCTCGCTCTACAAACAAAAACATATCCATATCAGTAAGAAGTTCTAACTCCTGTTTCGTAAACTTTAACATAGCATCCCAAGTAAATCCGGGTAGCGTAAAATAGTGGGCTGGATCTAGATCATACGTCTTAAGACAGCTCGATCTAAACTGTTCAAAGACATCTGCTAGGAGTAGAATGTCTGTTTTCATATATAAGTCTACATAATCACCTAGAGTTTTACAGTTAAACGAAGACCATACTTGTTGTGCTCTTTTATACATACGGCGGGGGCAAGCTTTATTATCTAATTTGTTATAAAAAGCATCTTGATGAGGTAAACAGGATTCACTAAAACGATCAAAACTATTGATGTAATCATATGGCATCACACCTTTCTTTGTTAACAAATTAAACTTATCTTCAGGTATGTTATTAAACTGAGACCTCAGATTTGTAAATTTTGTTAAAGAAGATGATAATTTATCTAAGGATGATGCCATAAATCTAAAACTATCAATGAATCTAAAGTGAATTCGAGCTTCATCAATATGCTTCGTAAACGAAATATATTTTTCTTTAGTGAGAGGCAGTAAGTCTATAGATCCTTTCATTCGGGTTGCAATATCTTTTATCACGAAATGTGCGTCATAACCACTCAAATTGTGAAAGATTACCGGGATTGTGTGCGTGTCTTGATAATTAACATTACACTCATTATGTGAAGCTCCACGGTAATTATTTTCAGAAATTAAGTAATTATAATCTCTCACTTTTTTCTCGCCAACTTTAAAGGGTTGTTCACAAATATGACAGCGGGTGGATGCTTGAAAATCACTCTCTTGTTGAGGAGTCATGTGTATATTATACGGACATAGATATATAGTAGAGACATCCTCAGCAAGTTGATTCATTTCATCAGCAAACCACTGCATACAATCGGATCCTCGATATGAACGGTAGAATGATAGATTGTTATCATAAGAAGATTTAAAATAATATCCTACTGCTGCTGGAATATGTTTTTGATAAGCAGTCTTTTCTGCACAAGGCTTTAAAATACTCTCTAAATCTGCATATACAGCAAAGGGGGCTTTTATTTTGTTTTTAAAATCCTTAAATTTAAGCATCTTTTTGCTATCTGTAGGCATTTTGGTGGCGGTATCATTTCTTTTAATGCAGTCTACTATGTGTTTACTTAGCTTATCTTCCGAACGGAAGTAGTGTAAACATCTATCACAAAAGTACTTTTGACCATTTTCATTACTGAGTTGTTTAGACAAAAGTCGTGAAAGATTCTTTATCCAAACGTAATGATATTTAGTAGACTCTTTGTCATACTGATCTTGTATTAGAAGCAGATTTACATGCTTATCTTTCTTTTCCGCTGTTAAATATGTAGGGAGGGTCGAAAATTGTTTATTATACTTTTTTAGGATATAAACATTGATAGAAATGTTATTCATTTTTTCAAAATTTGGAATCTGCTTGATAGTTATAGGAAACTGAATACCTTTAAGTTTTAATACCTCAGAATAATGTGGGTATTTATTTGTTCTTTGCGGATTATTATTAACAGGATACAAAGCTGATGTAATTGCCCATGCAAAGCAGGCTTGATCATCATTTTTAACATTAATGCATGCTTCTTTTCTTTTAATTTGAGGTGGTAGTTCAATATATGATGATCCAAGTTGTGGAACAAATTTATTAATATTTACGCCCAAGTTTACTACTCTTTTTAACGACCACCCGCTATCACGTTCCTGGAATTCTTCCAGGTCTTTTAGAATAAGTTTTGTCACATTATCATCAAACCAGTTATTTAAATTTGTATCTCTATAGATGGGGCAGTTAGCTGTGGTGAAATATTTATATTCAGTTATGATCTGTAGGCCTCTATATATCTCAAATTCACCACAAAAAACTGTGTTCACTTTAACAGACTCATCTTTCTTGAGTGCGTTACCAATTCTACGTTTGAAGAGTGTCTTACAATCGACAAGAAATGCTATAGGATCTTTATGTTTAAGGTTTGAAATGACTCCAGTTCGAATTCTAGACTTAAAAGCTGAAGTCAAATCATCCCATTCTACTTTTTTAATTCCAGACTCTTTTGCCCTAGTCATAATTCCAGATCCTCTCTTTTTTGTTAATTTAATCTGAGATCTTAACGATTTAACATTTCTTAAACAAGCCTCTAGGTGTTGTCTTTCGCCCATGGAAGTAGCATTTTTAATATCTTTATTTATCTTTCTGACAGCCTTTGTACATTCCAGCAACCCCTCCTCCACTGTTTTACCATCATAGGTAATACTTATAAATCCTAAAATAGCTGTTATATGTTGAATAAGATCAGTAATTATTGACATAATGCTAAATTTTAAATAGTTAGATAGAAAAAAAAGAAATTTAATTATGTGTCTGATATAAAGTAGGTAACTACACTGCAAGAGAAATATTAAATAATTAATTTTTAAAAATAATAATGGTAAAATATTATAATGAAATTTAAAAAAAAAAATATATTAGTAAAAAAAAAAAACATTAATTTGAAATTCAATATGATACAAAATAATCCATATAAACAGTTATAGCTATTTAAAATTATTTAATAAAAAAACTTACCAAAAAATTTTATACACACACTTCAATTATCACTTTTCGCAGACTATTAAAATCAACCAACTTCTATGAAATCTTTGACAATAAAGACTCTCATACTGTTAACACCATATTTTAAATAGTTTTTTCAATCATAATTAGAAAATATGAAATATAAAGTCATTAATTTACGTTTAAGTATTTAACAATAAATATATTAACGGAAATTTATTAATTTTTAAAGTGTTACAGATAAAAAAAATATAATCGACTCTTAATCGATACTTAATATTCTAAATTTCCCATTACCAAAATTAAATAGTAAAAATTTCTCCAAATACTTTATATATAATTTGTCATATTCGACTCTAAATCGATACTTAATATACTAAATTTCACATTACCAAAATTAAATAGTAAAAATTTCCTCGAGTACTTTATATATAATTTGTCATATACTTTATATTCTAACTTTCCCATTAAAAATTAATTAGTAAAAATTCCTACAAAGTACTTTATATATAATTTGCCCTATACTAAAATTTCCCTAAAATTATTTACTTTATATTTATTTTTTTCTTGTAAATTAGATTTTAATATAAAGAGTGGGTATAAATATAAGCGAAATATTCAATTTTATTAAGTTAGTTCCAGTTGTTTCTTGAAGTGCTATTACCTATAATTATTACAGTAAGTCTACTATTCTATACTCTTTATACATGATTTTTTATTAATTTATTCACTTATTTATTTATTTATTTATTTATTTATTTATTTATTTATTTATTATACATTTTATCAGTTATATATATGCGTCTACTATTCTATATCCTTTAGGTATACATGATTTTTTATTAATTTATTGACTTATTTATTTATTATACATTTTATCTGTTTTTTATATATAATGAGCTTTACGATATTTATATACTTACAATTTTATTTATTTCTTATAGATGGATTTTTCTAAAATAAACAAATCGTCTGTTTTATCGCAAAAGAAACCTGTGGTGAAGTTATCCTCCTTGGAGGTGGGCACATCATATCAAATATTAGATGCAAAAATTGTGAAATCAAACTATGGGAAAACTGTACTTTTAGAAATGTTGGATATGGTTGTTTTTCTACCAGAACGTGTGGTTGAAGATTATACACCATTCATGGAAGAATTTAAAAGCCAAAAATATGGCTTGGTGTTCCACGGGTTAGTGGACACCGGAAAACCGAAGCCTGCGGCTTCATTTGAAGTTATAGAAGTATAAAATATTAAATATATTTTTTAATAATTGTAAAATTGTTTTATTATTAATAACCACATTTTTTTTATTATTTTTTTATTATAAAAAAGTATAATATTTACATAGGTAATATAACACATTTAAATTAGGTATTTATATTATACTCTTGATTACCTCCGTAAGAGGGTAATATTCCATTAAACAGTCATGAATAATGATGCAATATACTTTTGTATCTTTTGGAAAACCATTGTTAGCTTCAATTTCTAATTTTATATCGACAGTTGAAGATTTCATTCCATCTTCTTGTTTTGAACAATCTATTACAAATAAGGCATGATCTTTAAATGCTTGATAATCTAAAAGTGATCGTCTCTCAGTCGAATATGAATAACTAGGATAAAATTCAGTGTAGTTATAATGAGCTGCAGCATAATCATTTTTCTCAAAGTCCAGTTGCATTCTTTCATTAGGCCAATATTCACCATTAAGAGATACTCGAACACTTGATATATTAACATTATCAAAAATTGTTGAATCCTTTTCTTTTCTATTGCGCCTCTCAGTTTGAAATGTTACTATAACATAACGCGGTTTTTCAATTGATGAGCTTGTTTTAACATTCCAGATTTCTCTTCTTGCACCGTCTTTAATTGAGGGTAGTTCATTAAGATCCCACTTTCTGAATGGAATATATATTGGTATATTATTTTTAATAGGTTCCATCAATTTAATTTTAATTTCATCATTGGGAAACACATGTTTCACTTTCAGTTCCATACTATTTATAATAATCTTAACAGTTGTTGTAGTTGCGGTACTACCAGCACCTACCTCATTTACAATAATACTATCATTATCGTAACTAGCTCGTACGAGACGAAATGTTTGTCTCCCATAAGCTATTGTTGTATAATCATTAAAAATGTTGAAAATATGTTTAAGAGGAATCAACAAACTAAAAGATTTATCATCTTCATTTAAGAACGGATGGTTAGGAAAATTCCATCCAGCAATACTCATAAATCTTGCATAATCACTGCGATAGCATAGCATACTACGTACGGCGCTAACAATTCCGGGATCTCTCACTGTTTCAATTTCTTTTGAACTTTCACTATATGAACAGGAATCGAATAGAAATACCCCAAAATTGGGAGCTAGATGTACGTTTCCACCTCCAACTATATCTAATCTACCTTTAATTTCTAATAAAGATTCATGTAGAGCAAAAAACGAATCAGCTTGATTTATTACAAACTCTACGACATCATTGTTATTAAATGATTTCACATATGGAGTGTACGATCTAAATTCTTCTTTTCTAATCGAATCATCATACTTTGGTTCACGATGTAGATCAAAAATGGGGTCAACTTTAAGTCGCTTAGATTCAACTTCAGATCGTATATATTTACGGTTTACCATATTTAACTTTAAGTCCAATCGATTGTAAAAAATCTCTGTTTACTCTAGTTAGTTTACGATGCTTGCAAGATCTAGATAAAACTGATGATTTTTTAGTTGGAACCGTCCTTTTATGTTCTATAATGAGACCCATTTATCGTTCTTGTAAAACTAGATGAAGGGTGCTTCTTTCTCCGCGAAAGTTAACAGGTCTTAAATCTTGATCAGACACCCTTACAATGATGTGATTAATTTCTTTCAAATTCTTTATAGGCAAATATATTGGATTGATAGGTCTCTCGTTGATAGCAAAACCAGGATCTACTGTTATAGGAATATCTAAAATTATATGAGCTGGTGTATTTCCATAGAAAGCTCCTTCAGTAATGTTGCAGTCAAAAAGTAGACTTGTCACTTTATTAATATTCACAGGTAGATCTGAAGAATGAACTATTCCAGGTTCTAATATTTTATTAGAAAATCCTAGGAGATTAGCAAGACTATCAGTCTTTTCAAAAGAGATTTCATATAGTTTACTATAAATTTCGCACTGAAGGGTATTATTATTTGGTTCTAAGAAAAAATCTTCTTCAGCAATGTTTTTTTTTAACATCAATTGTTTTTTTATATAAGCAGCTATATCACTAATCTCGTAACAACCTACAGGTAGAAGTATTTCTCTTTCTCTAAGTTGTTCTAAATTGTCGTACTCGAAGTAGTAAAATTTTTCACCATCAATATTAGGTATTGAATTGTAGGAATGAAACCCTAGCACTGCTAAATAGTAACTTTTATATGGATTAAGTACAAGAGGTGTTGACGGTGTAAAAGAGAACTCGTTATTGGTACTCGTTAAGGTTAAAAGTTGCGACATGACTAACCATTATCAGAAAATGTTATGATTTAAATAATAGACTAATATGCTAATCATTAAATTTATTTATAACATATAAAACAAAATAGACATTTTGACGTCATATTTCCACAAACATCTGACCATTCATGACAATCCGGATCTATACTGCATGGTAAATATTCTTTTAAATCCTCACGTATTTCACATGGCAGTTTATACCAAACTGAAGGTGAAATATTTTCCATAAGTATTTCAATGATATTAAGTGCCTCTTTGGATAAGTAAGCTGCCATTATATAAAAATTCCAAACACAGATGTCCACAATTAATTTGATTATATGTTTGATATTGATTATTGTTGTAGAAAATTCTAACACCTGAACCAAAATATTTAACAAGCTCTTTCATCGGCTTCAAATTACCAAATGAATCAAAATACTCTACGTTGTTATTTATCTTTTTATAAGCTACCCAATGTGTTCCAGCATTTTGCGATATATCTAAATTAACAATTGAACACTCGCATCTTCTAGATCCGTTAATTGGAAGACTATCTCGCATAAAAACACCACGAAAATATGGTATTTTTAATTTCTTTGCATAATTAATTAAATCGATGTTAGTTAGTGGTCTATTGGGTAGCTTTATTGGAAGTTTTTTTTTTCTTTCTTCAGATACAAGCCGTAGCCTCCTTTGATATTTTTCTTTAAATACAATCCCTTTCCTATAGACTCCATAGCTTTGTTGTGACGATGATCTTCATCAAGTTTCTTTTGAGCGTTTTTAGCATCAATTATAGTTTTTGCTATAGCTGAACTTCCTCCTGCTATTGTCCCTATCGCACTTAAAGCTGTTAATATAGGAATCAACGGCAAAAAACCTCCCATCTTGCTCTCAAACGGTATAATTCTAGGTACTCGAATATTCTTTTTTCCAGCTTTTGAAACAGTCTTTTTAGCAAATTTTAATGCATTTTGAATAGTCTTTTTTAATGTTAGGTTAGGTATTAAGGATTTTTTAATTTTATCTATAATTCCACGTTTAAAAGAAATTTTTCGTTTAATACCCATACCTAGTTTTCGCTTAGCTTTCATTACACCTGTAACTAATAATGCGTTTGCTCGTTCACCTAAACTCGCGTTCTTATTTTTGACACGTTCCCAAGCTTTATTTTCTAGAATTTGATCAGCCTTATGCCTCTCCGCTATTGTATTATCGCCTGAATATGCAATATCATGCTCTTTACAAGCAACATCTAATGGATTAATACCAGGATCTCCACGTAATAGACGTTTTTGTAGTTTTGTTCCAGCTAAAAAAAACAAAAAAATGTTAATAAAAATTAAACATTTTTTTTATAATACTTACGTCCACAATACTGATAACCACCCAATAAATGTGCTTCGAAGGGAAGTTTGTTTATTAAGTTATTTACTAGACCCTCACCTTTAAACAGTAGCATGAGAACTAACTGTTTTGTTTTCAATAAACATATATTTATTAAAAAACGTGCTATATATTTTAACACAAAATGAAAATCATTCGACAAGTACAGTCGCTACCTGTGGATAACTTAGATTTTAATATAAAATGTGAAGAAAGTAAACATAGCAAATTGCTACCAAATACTCTTCGTATTATCATATGCGGTCCATCAGGATGTGGTAAAACAAACGCAATGATGTCATTACTCTTTAATCCAAATGGGATAAAGTTTCAAAACGTTTATGTATATTCTAAATCGCTCTATCAACCTAAATATCAGTTATTAGCAGAAGTATTAAATAATGTGAAAGGTGTTGAATATTTTCCGTTTAGAGATAATGATGAAATCATAAATGTTAGTGATGCGAAATCTAATTCAGTTTTCATCTTTGATGACGTTGCATGTGACAAACAACAAAAAATTCGTGAATATTTTTCTATGTGTCGACATAAAAATATTGATGTTGCATATCTTTGTCAGACCTTTTCTAAAATACCGAAAGTGCTAATAAGAGATAATTGTAACATGATTGTAATATTCAAACAAGATGAATTAAATCTTAAACATATATTCGATGGACATGTATCACCAGATATGAATTTTGATCAATTTAAAAACATATGTTCACAGTGTTGGAATGAAAAACATGGTATGATGGTTATTGTTAAGGAGTTCCCTCTAAATAACGGTCGCTATCGTAAGGGTTTTGATAAATATATTAAAATTTAAGCTTTGAATAATATTAATCAGTCTACAACAAAATGTTGAATAGTTTGGAAGCTGCCCGAAAAAGAAAAATAGCTCAACTAACCAAAGATATTAGAAAAAAATATCTTGCATTAAAACTTAATAGAACAGAAGAAGATGAAACGTTAAATAAGCTTTTTCAACCTATATCAAAACCGTTGGAGGATATTGCTAAATCATCAAAATTTTTAAATCAATCGACAGCTAATCTAAGTTATTGTAAACATGAAAAAAAACCTAATATTAAAAAAGAAAAACATGAGAATAAAAACATATCATTTCTAGAACTTAAACATGTAGCAGGTGATAATAGTGATGTTGAGAATGAGGTTGAGGATAACGCGGAAGTATCGGAAGAATTAGATGATAAAGATATTCCAGAAACTGTTTTAAATGAGTACCTCGAGCAATATCCACAAGGAGTTCTAAAATATTTAAAAGAATTTTGGCAAAATGATGATAAAATAGATAAAGTATATGGTCCAACATATGATATATCGACATCTAAATGGTTTCTTGGAGCAGAAAATATCAACTTTGATACTAAAACGGGAGCAGTTTTCACAAAAGAAGGATATGTTTCAGGATCACCTGAACTATATGAATTACTTTTCTATGATGCACCTCAAGACTACACTTCTAAAGATTTAGAAAATTACAAACTCTTATTAGAAGCAACAAATGTACATAGAAATAAGCGAGGATATTTAAAAAATAGTTCGACATTTAAGTATAAGTATATTATAAAACCTATGTATACATCTAAGACTTTAGGTAATGGAATGTATTTAACATATAATGATGATCCTGTAGAATATGTGTATTGGGATGATCCAAATGAATTATGTGAAAGATTGCAATTACTCTATGCTTCGAAAGAAGCTGGTAATACATCTCATTCTAATGAAATTGTTTCCATCATTAATGAATTACGAGAAGCAGATATTATATACTAATGTAACGTTGTAGTGTGATCATTTTCATAATGAGTCTTGATAAGTTTGGACGTAGTCATCAAAGTCAAATAATTGGATTAAAACAATTAAAAGGAGAATTTAGGCTTGGTTTATTATCTCTAAAAAATCAGCTGTATAATGAAGATTTACCAAAACTACAAGATCAAATATCAATTAAAATTTTATCTATAAAAAACAAAATAGATTCAATTGAAAACTTTATTTCAAGACATCCTCCTACTTCTGAAAAACATATGGCAACAAAGAAATACGTAGATGATGCAAATACACTTTACAATATTGATTTAGCAAAACTACATGGTGAATTAATACGGGAGCTAAACAAATATAAGGATGAACAGAATACTAGCAGACATAAAGTTGAATATGAGATAAGTAAAATTAATAATCAAATAGAAATATGGCTACAAAAATTTAGAGAAACCTCTGATCTTTTACAATTACATGATATGAAAATTAATGATGTATTTAAGGAAATTTATGATATTAAATCTAAAATTAAACACTAAATAATATATTCATCTATCGTATTAGTCATTATCATGACGACGAAAGAGAAGCTTCAATTAGTTAACGAGCTTCACAAACCTGCTCGTAAAAATTATCCTCGTCGAAAAATAATTCTCAAAGGATTAGATGACTTATGGCAAATGGATCTTGCGGAAATGAGACCTTATGCTAATAGTAATAAGGGTTATAAAATGATAATGATAGTCATTGATTGCTTGTCTAAATATCTTTGGACAGTAGCTTTAAAAACTAAAACTGGAGAAGAAATTACAAAGGCTTTTGCAAGTATATTGAAACATTCAAAACGTTATCCTAAAAATCTGCAAACTGATCAGGGAACTGAATTTTATAACGTTAAATTTCAAGATTTAATGAGAAAGTATAATATCAACCATTATAGTACATATACTGTCAAGAAAGCTGCGATAGCTGAAAGAGTTATAAGAACTTTGAAATCAAAATTATACAAATATTTTAGTTTACATGGTAATTATAAATGGATTAATGTATTACCTCAAATTACTAAAGAATACAACAATACGATACATTCTACAATTAAATTTAGACCATCTGAAATAAATAAGCTAAATGAAAAAACGATTTTACATGATCGTTTTAATTATATAAAAACATCAGGACCAAGAAAATATAAAATAGGTGATCTGGTGCGAATATCGAAGGCTAAACATATTTTTGAAAAAGGTTATACTCCTAATTGGACCACAGAAGTTTTTAAAATCATAAAAGTTAATATTACTAATCCTACAACTTATTTGTTGGAGGATATACAGGGAAATCCGATTAAAGGGGCTTTCTATGAACAGGAATTACAGAAAACAAATAATGCAGACATCTATCTAGTAGAAAAAATATTAAAAAGAAAGGGAAACAAAATATTTGTTAAGTGGCTTGGTTTTGATAATAAACATAATTCTTGGATTGAACATGTTGACCTGTTATAACTTGTTAATAGTCTTATAATGATGTTTTTTAATAATCTTATAAAAATATTTTTAATGATTTATTTTGTAATGACATTATAATGATGCTGTTCTATAAAAAGTAATTGTAGTGGGGTTGGTATTATAAATAGTATGATTAAAATATAATAAATCATAGTTGTGATCAATATTTTGTTTAAATATGAGTAGTGAAGGTTATTTTAGTGCATCAACATCCTCATCAGTAGGTCAAGAGTATAATGATCAAATCGATGAAATTTTAGAAAGATATGAAACTGCAGCTAAACTGGAGCATTATAATTTATTACAAACATCATTTCCTATTGGAAGTTATGTGATAAAAGTTGGAATATCACCAGCCAGATCATTCAGTTCAGCTATAACTTTATCGCAATATTATCACACATCTAAAATATCGTTTAGTATTATTGAATGGAGCATTCTAATAGAATTATTGAATAATAACGTGAATGATTTCTTTATAAGTGATACATTGGATCAGCACATTCCTATAACATTTCAATGTGGTGATTACTGCATTATTACTCAAGTTGTATATGATGGTATAAAACTGCTAAGTGTTAGAAAGCATGATGTTGAATTTCATTTAAATGAGGAAGATATAAAACAAATTTTGGAAGCTGATCAAAATTTATTATCATATCACGTCTCACTATTGGACAGTATAAACTTTTGTAGTTATTATTATCATGTGTTAGATATAATTAAGACTCTTTTTCATAATAATATTAATAATAATAATTTCACTTTATTTGAAGTTCTAAAAAAATTTTGTGAAATGTGTACTGATTGTTTATTAGTTACAGCTTTAAGAGAATACATGTTTTTCTATAAAGCAAAAGTATTAAACGACTTAGATTATGTATAATATGTCTATAAACACATTTAATTATTAAGTAGAAATAAATAATTAGTTTAAAACTGTTGTATTACCATTTTGAATATATGTATATATTTTTTAATAAAACAAACTTCTTATTATTATATTTTTTTATTATTTAATCCTATAATCACCCTAATGATTTTTAATAGTGTTATAATGCTTATCAATATATTACTCTTAATATTAATTATTTAAAACAATGGCTACTCGATATCAAATTATGGGTGGGGTTTATTAAATAATAAACAATCGGAAGCGGATAATGGGGCACTTGTAATTAAGTAATTAAGGGTCGGAGATTGTCAACCAATCAGAATCAAGCAATGGGGCATTTGTGACAAAAGTTGGTAGCACTGTAAAGTTGGTAGCATGTAAAGTTGGTACGATGACAGCGAAGTGCGAAAAAAAATTCAAAAATATACAAAAAGAAGAATTGGCTGCTTGCGTCGAATGTAAAAGGTCAAAAGTTGGTAGCACTGTAAAGTTGGTAGCATGTAAAGTTGGTAGGATGTCAGTAAAGCGCGAAAAAATTCGAAAATATACAAAAAGAAGAAAAGAGGGTTGGCTGCTTGCGCCAAACGTCAAAGGCCACTCGAAAATTGACAGTTGTCTGCTAGCAGTCAACCAATCAGAACCAAGCAATGGGGGATTTCTAATTATTAAGTAATTAAGGATTGGAGATTGTCAACCAATCAGAACGAAGCAATGGGGCATTTCTAATTATTAAGTAATTAAGGGTCGGAGATTGTCAACCAATCAGAACCAAGCAATGGGGCATTTCTAATTATTAAGTAATTAAGGGTCGGAGATTGTCAACCAATCAGAACCAAGCAATGGGGCACTAGTAATTAACAAGTCATTAATAATAATTAAGAGGCGGAGTCAGGCAGCCAATCAGAACGAAGCAATGGGGCACTAGTAATTAACAAGTCATTAATAAGCAATTAAAGGGCGGAGTCTGTCAGCCAATCAGAACCAAGCAATCAGGTTAAAAGTGAAAGTGGGTGGGGCCGGGTGGGGCTATGACGTCAGACGACCTTGAACGGTAACAAAATTCGCTTTTCGGACCTTCATAAGAAAAAGCATGGGATTTTGGGCTCGTTCTCTTGTAGGTCCTTTACTACTGTAAAAAACTCTAACTTTAATCCAACATGGTTTAATTTTCTAGTTAAGAATATGTCGATATGCATTTAGTTTATGAAAAATACAATGTAACGCGTGAGCAGCGGAACACAGTTACGCAGAAAAATTGTATCCCAGTCGCATACCAATTATAGCCCTACACCACACCAAAGACTACCAGAATCAGAATCAGTATTTCCTAAAGATACTTAAATTGGTAGATACTCTTTTGAAAGTACACGGCTAAGATATTGTGACAGAAATTGGTCATGATCCTGAAGTCAACTTGCCACTATGTATCCTGGAATTCCAAAATCTTCGGTGTGGAATAGTATTCATAAAAAAATCTGCTTCCGTATCATTTGGTCCTTAAGTAGATTTTTCGAAATGGTTGCAAAACAGAAAATTTTCTTCCGTATTTTATTCACTATCGGAGCTACGTTTACAAGGGACACAAATTTTTA